>OY728165.1:1879477875-1880849024 GCA_963277665.1 Viscum album | reverse complement strand
CCATAGGTTATGAAGTCATCACATAAGTTTTAATCACCTATTAATTTTTGATGTCTACTTCACACACTAGGTTCAACAAACATTACTACTATACAAATGAATAAATCCTTAGTAGTGACTACTCTAATGTCCAATATATAAAATATTTATCAGATATGATAATATCAAGACCCACCCCCATAGAAAATCCAGTAGAGTTTGGAATATATTAGTGTCTGACCACCCCCAAATCCTATATTTAAATGGACATGGGTCAGTTATAATTGGAAATGTAACGATACGGCCCAGGATGGTATCATAACCAACAACTGATCTGACTTTCCACTAACCTAAGAGGCATTCATGATCCTAGAAACGATCCCCTAGAAAAAATATACAATTAATGTGGAATATTTTACCCCAAAATTAGAGTAAATTAAAAATGATCTTTCTCTTGAAAACCATACATGTCCCATTCATAAGTTGAACATCTAGGAAAATAGTAGATATGCAAAAAATAAAGAAATAAGAAGCAGATATCATATATGGAAAATAAAATCCCACTATTGACCAATAAAATTGTATAACCAGACATGTCCCACTCCTATATCTCATTAAACCAATTTTGGATATGTATGATATATAAGTTCTCATTTTATGTTTTCTTTTATATTAGAAATCTCCTATTCCATGTGCCACTCCTCTACCACGAATGCACCTCTACCACGCGCTGAACGACACCTTCATGGTGAGTTTTCTCCTCTTACTCATTGGTTTCCTCTTGTTCACATGTTATTGTTGTGTGATATTAATGGTTATGTTGTGAAATGTATGGGATAAATGCCCCGCTAAAAATCATGGTCGTTGGTGGTCCTTGTTTGCACACTAAATGAATTGCATGTTGGTTGGTTCCTGTTGAACATTTGAATATAAAAATTGGTAATTTACGTATACTTGGATAATGAATGAATTCCCCAGGATGATAAAACTTATGTGATAACCCCTAAATTAACAAGCGTAATTGAATAAGGGTTGCTTTGTAAAATATGAAATTGTGTTTGTTTGGTTTGTATGGTGTTGCGATTGTGAGCATGATTGTGTGTTTGTATGGTGTTGTGGTTTTTGGCATGATTGGTATGCTGTTTTTTTCCATGTTTTAGTTCCTCCACCATTGAATATCAATCCAAACCTTACCCATTTCAATTACACCACCACTTTGTTACTAGTGCAATTCCACTGAATATTAGAAAACCACCTCAATAGAGAACTCTATGGGACACTTTATGGACACCCTAGTCAAATAACCATAACAACACATGTAATGAATCCTTCCACCAACAAGAACTATATTGAAAATCATACCATCTATCAGTTTAGTACCATAGTTATTGACTCGAGACATTATGTTTCTAGAGAAACACTAAAAAACCGGTTTACAAAAATGCATATAGATCACATGTGGGATACTAAAACATTATAGTTCAAGGGATTCTCATATCTAGTTCCATTAATCAGGTGGTTGGGAAGATGGGTGTGATCTACTTTGGTCTTGAGTAATGCATGGAGAGGTAAGGGTATTGTTTACCATAACTAGTTCCATTGATTATAGTTGGATGATGACCCTAGTTTAACATCTTTTGTGTAATTATTTTGGTAAATATTAATATTATTTAATCACATAGGATGAATATGAATAAAGAATGGATGAGTGCCAACCGGTTGACAAAATAGTATGAATATGGCATAAAATAGTCTATAAAGTTTGAAAAAGATCATGAATATTACCCTTCTCAAATCCTTTGTCCATGTTTACGTTGTTTTTATTCAAGAAAAATTAGTCCAGAGGAGTTGGAAGAACACTTGATCTGTCACGGAATAAATAAAAGTTATACATGTTGAAATAAATAAGGGAAAAAATGAATATAGGTAGTGGCTGTGATAGCACTGCATTTTATGGATCATATGATATGATTACAAGCTTGAACAATGAAGATGACCGTATGGAGGATGTGATTATAGATGTGAATGATGATGAAGATCGTATTGAGAAAATGAAAAGGCAAGTTGAAGATGAAATTCGTGATTGCCGAAAATTGTTTGAGAAGTTATAGAGTTGTGAAAAGATGATATTTTATGCTGGTTGCACTAAATATACAACATTTTCAGCCGTACTGAAGCTTTATAATCTGAAAGAAGGAAATGGTTAGAGTGACGCCAGTTTTACATAACTACTTTCTCTCTTTAATTATATGCTCCTAGAAGATAATGAGCTCCCGAGCTGAAAATAAGATGCCAAAATAATGCTACGCTCGATGGGTATGATCTTTGAAAGAATACACACCTACCTGAATGACTGTATACTGTTTTGCAAGGAACACAAATTACTTAAAGAATTCCCAAAGTTTGGTGCTTCTCAGTACATGAAAGATGAATCCAGTCCTATGAAATTTGTATGGTACTTTCCAATCATTACAAGGTTTAGGTGCCTATATGGAAGTGAGGAGACTACATGACAATTTACATGGTATATAGATACAATAATTAAAGATGGGAAACTACATCACCTATCAAACTCTCCTTAGTGGAAGAGAATTGATTATGAGTATCCTAAATTTGGAAACGAGCCGAAAATATTCATCTTGCGTTATCTACAGATGGAGTGAATCCTTTTGGTTTTCAAATCAGCAGTCACAGTTCATGGCCAGTTATGTTGGTAAATTATTACTTACCACCGTGGTTATGCGTGAAACGAAAATAAATCATGTTACCAATGCTTATATAAATACCAAAACAACTGGTAATGACATTGATGTTTATTAGGCTCCATTGATCGAGGATTTGAAATTATTGTGGGATTCAGGTGTTACGTTGTATGATGCTTACAAAAATGAAGATTTTACTTTGATATCCATGTTGTATGAGATGATAAATGACTTTATTATTTATGAAAAATTTTCAGGATATAACATTAAAGGAACTAAATGGTATCTTATTTGCGAACAAGGTGCACAATCAATTAGGTTGAAACATTCATCAAAAACTGTGCTTTTAGGACATCGTAGATTTCTACCATGATGCCATAAGTACCGATATTGGATGACATCATTCTATGGAAGTTCATAAGAACATAAAAAACAGTCTCCACTAACAGGTGATCAATTTTTTGAGAAAGTAAAATATGTGGAAACTACTTTTGGTAAACCATTTTCAAAAATACTTATGAAAACCGGTTGGAAAAAGAGATCAGTTATTTTGAATTACTATACTGGAATTGTCTATATGTCATACATTTTATTGATGTTATCTATGTTAACAAAAACGTATGTGATAATGTCATCATCACATTTCTAAATGCACCTGAAAAAATAAGGATGAAATTAAGGCTTGGGTGGATATGGTTGAGATGGGAATACGAGAAGAGTTGGAACCAGTGAAGGGTGAAAAAAGAACATTTCTTCCTCCTACTACTTACACTCTTTCCAGGTAGGAGAGATATCAGTTTTTCAACTTCTTTAATGATGTAAATTTTCCAGATGGGTATTCATTAAATATCTAGAACATCACGTTAATGAGAGATTTAAAGTTAAAGGGTCTAAAATCACATGACTGCCATGTTTTTATGAAAGATCTAATTCCTATATATTTACATTGCATTTTGCACAAGAATGTCCACCATACATTAATGAAGCTCTGTTTCTTCTTCAAATCTATACGTAGAAAATTTATAGACTTTAAAAAATTTCCAACTATGGAAAGAGAAATTTTCGTTATATTTTGTGAATTAGAAATGTTCCTCCCACTGAAATTCCTTGATATGATGGTTCATTTGATGGGAGAGATTCAACTATGTGGTTCTATACATTAGAGATGGATGTACCCCATTAATCAATATATGAATATTTTGAAACGGTATGTCAAAAATCAAAGTTAGCCAGAGGGTTGTATTGCGGAGAGATATATTGTTGAAAAAGCTATTGAATTCTATACTGAATACCTATCTAGTGTGGAAAACATTGGCCTACCAAAAATATCATCACACTAGGCATCTTGAGGGTGAAGGAATTTCTGTAAGAGAGGTTGTCACAATCAATATTACAGATCAGGATCAGACCCACCTTTATGTTTTTCATAATAATTTCAACGTTGAAACATATTTTCAAACCCACAAAGAAATTATTAGGCATTTGAATCCATCTAGGGATGAAAAATGGATATCATATACACATAATAGATAGTTTATAAGATGGTTTCGAGACCATATTTTTAAGAAGTTAGATGAAAATCCAGACTCAATTTTAGAACGACTTCGATGGCTAGCCGGAGGACCAAGTGTGTATGCATTATCTTACATTTCTTATGTAGTTAAAGGATATACATTCTATACTAATGAACATGATGAATAAAATACCATGAAAAATAGTGGGGTTACACTTATGGGTGAAGTGATTCATGTTTATGGTGTTAAGGAAAGAAATCCAATTTATGAGAATATGTCGTACTTTGATATCATCAAAAAAATATGGGAGTTGGATTATATGAAATTCCAAGTGATTATTTTTATATAAAACTGGGTTTATAATAGAAGTACTATTAAAATAGATGATTGGGATTCGTGAAAGTTGATTTCAGTAAGGAAGGGAGAAAGATGAACCGTTTATAATGGCATCACAGGGAGTACAACTATTTTATGTTTTATATCCCACAAACCGAAACTATTCAATTGTTCTATTATCGACCAAAACAACTGAAGGGTCATATGAAAGTTCAATGGAGGATAACCCTTTCATTGGGACTTCAAAATCATTTCGTAATAGTCCCAATGTAGACAACATTTTGTATGTCAGAGGAGACCACAATTAAGGGATTTACATAGTTGATAGAGGGGTCGAATCTATTTATATTTTAAAAAAGAGAGTTCAATAATCATGTTATTTTTTTATTGTAATATACATTGTGTTACCTTATGTTATTATCTATCCACTGTTTCTTTTATATAATCTAAATTAAATGTTAAACCACTTCTAAAGATAATGACTTCTACACCTGCTGATGCACCTAATCCCGAGGAAAAATAGGTCTCAATGTAGAAAAATAATAGGTTTCTCAACCTATTATTGTTGATCCCAATGCTGAGGTACAATAGGTTTCTCAACCTGTTGCTGCTGGTCCTAGTTCCAATGCTAGCGATCTAAAGGAACATAATGATGATGCTGAAACTGAGGAAATGGTAGGCAATGAAACCCTAGCGGCATAAAAAAACAAGAGCATCATAGTTTTATAGTGTTGTCCAAAATCCATAAGGAAAAAGTAAAAGGCATCAAATTTGAGGTGGGATGGAATAAGCAAGGCCAACATATTAACCTCAACAAAGCCATGTTTAGTAGCCACACTGGAATCATCACCCAGTGACATGTTCCGATTGATGTAAAGTCATGGCACCATGTTGTCACCGAACTTAAGATACTAATGTGGGAAGAGATTATAATAACATTGCGATATAATTTATTTAAATTATTAAAATTAAATTAAATATGAAAACATTAACTTACTCTTCATCATCCCTTGCAGAGTGCATTTATAGTAGATTCCTCACACAAGGAATATGTATTAAGAGTTGCAGGAAAGATTCATAGAGGCTTCCACACAATTTTAATGAAATATAATATTAAATATGCTGAAGGGAAAATCAAGCCTCCCCCACATCCTCTTTATGCACACTTGATATCCCAAGGAGCGTGGGATGCATTTATTAGCCGTCCTGCGGAGAAGAATTTTCAGGAACATTGTGTCTGGTAATATGTTGTTTAACGTTGTCTGTATTCATCACTTTGATTAACATATTTTTATTTATGAAACAAAAAGTGAGTGCTGAAAATAAGGAATGGACAACAAAACCAGCATACACCTACTGTAAAGCAAGGATGGGGTACTCTTCACTTGAGAAAAAATTGGTAAATATTTTAAATCTACTGTAATAATTTTATGTGACATAAAACAACACCATAATCATGTTCCTCTATTTATATAAAGATTAATGAATTTAAATAAAAATCCACTTCAATCCCACTCCATGTGATATGAAATTAGGCTCGTGTAAATAAAGAGGGGATACTGATAGATGAAAACACACAAAAAGTGTAGGAAACATGTGCAAGTATGACATAATATAAATTTGATTTTCTTTAAAATACTTTTACATAAAAATGATTACTTATTTTCCTATATTTTATATCTGACAAAGTCATAGGAATCAACAACACCCACACTAGATGTAGAAATACTTTTAGTGGTCTTGAAGTAGCCAGAATAGTATGGCCGCGTCAGAGGAGCGGGTTTTGGGGTGACACTTCGAACATATTTTTAGAAATAAAAACAAGTAGAGGATCAAATCGAGGAAATGAAAAAGATGTGAGAAACATTAGTTGTGTTTCAAGAAGAATTAAAATACCAGAGAGAGCTGATAGAAAGTTTTATGGGGGGGAGGCAAAGAGAATAAACAACTCAAAAACAACATGTGTGTGAAGATCTCACCCCACCCCCACTAGTTCTGAAGCAATCCATTCCCCTAAAAAACCTAACTTAGCTGAGGTAATCAATGTTATAATAACTATTTCTATGAAATTTGAATTCCATAGACACTAATACCTTTCCTGTACTGATATTCTATAGGGTGAAAATGACTGTGATTTATATCTATCAACTCACACCTATCGCCTTGTAGTAAGGGCCAGGGTGTTCAATATACAGAATGACATGCTACACAATATACCACTTCCAATAGGTCATGTCAAAGTGTTGATTAACATAGATAATGAGATGAGCGCCGAGGTACCTGTTCCAAATGACGATGATGACATTCATATGGTCAAATAAGTAGTTGGAACATTCATCACATGACCATCAATTCTTGTAAAAAACATATCGACAAGGAGGTATTCATTTCCAATTTATTTTTCAAGATGAATATTTCAAATTTAATGAAAAAAGGTCTGAAACGATGAATATTATTATAGAATGACAAAGGGAAGGGGGTGAAACGAAATATCGACTCAAAACTATCTCAATGATCAACCAACCAATCGAAACAATCTACTAAGAGCACCTTCACCCTATCCATTCTATATCCACATTTAATATCATTACAGGATCATGTGGATACAAAGTTGGTAGACAAAAATTGTAATGACCCAACCCCAGTTACCCAGAGTCAGTGCATTATTACATAACATTGGCATGATTAAAAGGAATCATGTCCTGAAGGACCGATCAGTTTAGAAGTCTTGGAAAATATATTACATAAATGAATGTTACATTACACTTTATAACATACAAAACAACATAAACAATCCTTTATAAATTCTATTATTCCCTTGTCTTAACCCTTCATATAAATCACAATACACTTCTTGGAATCCTGGGAAAAATAAAACATAGAAAAGGGTGAGCTCAAACGCTTAGTAAGGGTAACCAATACAACGGAAAATGACATAAATATTAAGCATGGTGAATAATTGATACCACATGCCTTTACCAATAATAAACATGAATACTTTTATGGCAAGAATACGAGCTAAGTAAATAATTCCATAATAAAACATAATCATGAGTATTCTACTAGTCGAATGACCACATGAACCATCAATATTATTTCCATAATGAGGGAATGTATAATGCCGTACATTCTGAAACATTTTGTCAAGGCCTCGGCCAAGACGTCTAAAAATGATTAAGGCCTCGGCCAAAACTATAAATCAAATTGGGAAAGTGCCTCAGCCAATTCCACATCTAGTTGTCCCATGAGACCTACCGATGCATTGATGAGCTATAGCGGGCTCCACCAGTCACTTACTAAGTCGAATACATTCCTCATATGAAAAGGTTTAAACATATCATAAATATTCGTATTAAAACTCGCATATGAAATGTCAATACTTTACCCATAAACCATGAATGGTATAAAAATAAAATATCCACAATAAAACATATCACAAAACCTTCAATAAAAAATGGAATATTTGTATCATAATAAATCAACTTCAAAACAAGTTTAAAATCTATTAAAGGATTTTAAAATAGATGAAAATGATTTTTAAAGCTCTTTGAGTGAAAAATTCCATTTTCATGGAAACATTTAAAAGTCACAAAATTTAGAAAAGAAGTCATTTAAAGGCAATTTTGTATCAAAGTGTCCTATACCACTTTGAAACTTTTGAAAGGAAATAAAATTTTAAAAACATTCATGTCCATATAAATAAATCCTTAAAACCCATTTTGAAGACATGGACATTAATGAAAAAGATTTAGAAGAATAAATATTTAAAATATTTGAAATTATGTTTTAGTAAAAAAATTACCATAAAAGAATCCCTTTGAAAACTCATTCATGATACATGGACATGGATAATAAATATACCCCAGTAGATACTTACATAAAAACAACCTCGGATAATAAAGAGATTGTGAAATTAAACCTTACCAATTTGGTAACTTTCGAAACATACACCCCATGAAAGAGGTATCATACAATGAATATGTAAATAAATATAAATTAAAGTGTATTAAGAAAAGAATACAATTATGGTCAGTACATACACCACAAAAAAGGTAATAGTGGCAATATTGTACGAATCTCACGGGAATAAGGAGTGAGATGAAAACCCATTACCTTGCACTTTCCTTTAGTTGAGGGTACGTTTAACCTCCTGTATGAAGACTATATTATGTTATTAAATTATACCAGAACCATATTAATATTTATGATATCATAAATTATTCACTTATTACTTTATACTACCCATTTAATAATAATTTCCATGTTATATTAATATTTCAGGTAATAATCGCTTTCTTTATCGTACATGTTTTAACTTGTTACTCTTGATTGTATCACTTAGATCATGATTTAAATACTTCAAGAATATAAAACATGATTTATCTATCATATATATTTAGAATATAAATATGTATAATAGACATATATATGAAATGGAAAACATCGTTTATAGAGACGATAGTCCGTACGTACGCATAAACGCTGTTTCCGTTTTCAAATAGTATTGAATGGAAGTAAGTGAATAAGATATATGTAAGTACATAAATACTTATATATATAAATATATATATCTCCATTATCATTATTATTTAATATATTACATACTTATTAGTAATATATATTTTTATAATTGTCGATGAATGGTGAACTTGGAAATGAATATCATCGCGTCGTGGAGACGGTAATCCGGACATACACATGAGCGAAAATATCAGTCTTTTGATATTAAAATAATATATAATTGGATGGTATTTCATATATAAATAATCCTTATCATGTTATATTTATTATTTACATCAAATACAAAACATTATTATACCCATCCAAATAATAATGTATTGAATAACAATTACACCACGACGTGGAGACGGTAAGCCCTACATACGCATGTATAATGGCATGTCATTCAAAGGGTGGATATAATAATGAATTTGGTTGCACCATAATTATAATAACATCACAGTATATATAATATACTAGATTAATTATTTTAAAATGGAAACAACAAATAAAAAGGAAGTGGAAGAAGAAAGGAACTTGAAAGAGGGTGGTGAAAACATTACCTCTTCTTCGGGTTCTTCCTTTTGATTTGATCAAAAGGGCTCCTTAGGTTGGATTTATGATCAAAATAAGGCCTCTAGGTTGAAGGGAGGATAGTTTAGAGGGTATTTTGGTAGAGTTTGTCTGAGCCAAAAGGCTTCTAATGTGTGAATTAGTGAGAAGGGGGAGTGACCTTTTATAAGAGGGGTGAGGGGCACCTTAGGAAAAGCTAGAAATATTATTTTATAATAAATTCATATTTCGTTTATAATGGCTCCAAAGTGAATTATTTAATGTTTAAGGTGGGGATAGGTTGAAAACCACTCAACCAATAGGTTTTAGACAGGTTTGTGTCACTATATTAACTTTATATTTTTGATTTAACTCTTAGTTAAATAGTTTGACATTTACCATGTCTCTTTGTATTTTTATATTATATAGTCAATAAACTTACTATAAACTTACAAGAGACCACCAAGTGGTCCATTAATAATAAAACTATCATTATATAAGCCTTTTGTATGAACATTATATTTTTAGGAATATAATATAAATTAATAATATAATATTTTTTTTAAAAACTCTTTTATGTCAATTTTGACAATATTTAATAATTGATTTTTGTTAAAGTCTTAACAACTTTATTAATTCAAACCAAATTCATTTAAGAAATAATAACATGTCATATTAACCAATAAAATTATTGTATGGAATAAAAACTTTCAAATTATATTTATTTTAACATTTATAATACTAATTATTTGATTCATTCATTAATAAGGAAAATACTGCATCATTATTGTGTCATAAATAAATTTAATTATTCAATGTATAAAAATTATAAATAAAATACCATAATTTAGGAAATCTTTTTATATTTCTTATGAATATTTATAGTCTAAAATATAACATATATAAACCTATGTAGAAATTGTTTTTCTAAAAGATATATGCTTATGTCATTTTTGTATTTACTTTAACTTAATTAATATAAAGTGTCATTATCACTTACAAGTGGATTCATGAGGTCCCAAAATCAACCCAAATATTCCCATGGTTGTAAATGTATCAACTAATAGGGTTAGGACACGTTTTAGGGTGATTTATTATTATTATAATATTATTTTTTACCCTTATTTTCCAAATTTACCCTTTAACCATGGTAAATAAAATATTTACCGAAGTAATTATTCAAAATGTATAAAAATAAAATTTATCTATTTAAAAAATTTTTACCTACTGATTCTTAATATGGAATCCATTTTTCTAAATTCAAAACACAGAAGTAGCAGAAATTAATTTAAAATTAATTCCCTCTGTCAAAACAAAAATGCGTGTTTTTAAGAAATAATAACTATCAAAAGATTGACACTTGTTTATGTCCTGTTTAAATGTGAAATTACGTACAATGACCAAAATTGTATTAATTGGTAAAAATATATTCTAAATATACTTTAAAACTACTCAAATTCATAATTTATCACTATTAATTATTTCGATTAAAAAACATGTTTTTAATTAAAATTTAGTGATTTTCACTATTCATCAAAAATTGAATGTTTTCAGAAAAATACAAAAAATTCACCCTAAGATAATTTTGATATTATGAATCCAAAAATTAATTCCATTTTGAAAGATAAAATGTATAAAATTTCAAGAAGTGAGTATTACTATTAATAATGGCTAGTTTGATTGGTTGTGGTGTGTGTTAGAACTCAAAGTTGCGTACAACACACGCTACCGTATTATTCAAAGAGAAGCGTAATGTGGAAGCTTGGGGTGTTACATTCTCCCCTCCTTCAATAAATTGTGTCCACACAATTTATGTTCGGTATTGGAAACTTGGGGTTGACATTTCAAAATATCTTAGTTGAAATCCCACATTGAAAAATGGATTAATGATGCCTCTATTTAAAATAAAGAGTGGTAAGTATGAAGGTTACCTAAAATAACACATACTAGGATTCCATTTAGGAAAACATGGATATGGAAGAGAAATCTAACCATAAATATCTGATGGATAGTGGTATAAAACATGGCTATGAAAAGGACAACAATCACAAATCCATAAATTTGTGATGATCTAAGGTACTATCTAGGACAACGTTTTTGTTCTAAGTTCCATTTCTTAATGTTGAAGAATTTATTTATGAGATTGGATAAGATCATAAGGAGATATACTTAATTTATAATTAGTGTTTTATCCATTATTAAATTTCTACCACAAACTCATCTTTCACTCCAAAACATAATACAATGCAACAATACTCAATTTATCCTAATCGTATAGGGTTCCAAATATAATGAATTTATAATTCACATATCAGACCCTTTAAAAAAAGGGAACTACATTATACTATCTAGGAACTTCATGTAGTCCAGTGGTAGGCGATAAATCCCAATCGCACTTATGGTTGTGGGTTTGATTCCCGCAGCTTTGTCTGACGCGATGGGTTGTCACACGGTCTGTGTGTTGTCCTTTTATAAAAATCCAATAATAACCTTTAAAACTTAATCCATTCCAACTTTTAGACTTATCAAAAATACTACTATCCAAACTCACACTCCAAAATTTATAAGGAAGTTAAACACAATGAAGATCCTTTTTTCCATGTAATAACATGTGAACACCTTCATCATGTATTATTTTAAAACATAGTAACATCCTGAATTACCATAAAACCTTATTGATTACATTCATTCTCCCTTATTCTTTATAGAATACTGGATATACTCCTTCAATCAAAAAATGTTGTAAACTCCAACGATGACAAATCATTAATCAGTTTCAAGGTAGTCAAGAATATCCAATATAATTTATTCAAATCAACCATCTCTTATTCCAAAATCACTACCTCATTATCAGGACTATATTAAGGATCACCTTTCCTTCAACCATGTATTTTACCAAAAGTGTAGCTCACTATTAAGTCACTTTTCTTAGAACCATATAATCACCAATCCTCAATAAAATAGTACTGCAGTATAATCCTTATTTATCTCCATAATTCATATAACCAGTATATTGTTGATACAACACTCAAATGAAATAATCCTATAATAACAACATAAGAACACTATTTATTCTTCTTCATCTGAGGTACTATCATAACTTGATTATTATCCAATAGCATCATTTGGGGCATACTATGATGATTTGGACATTGGTTCGCATAGTGTCCCAACTCTTAGAGATAAAGCATTGTACATTTGAAACCTTTTTCTTATGCTTGAAGTCATTTACTTGGTGTCCTTTTTCTCCACACTTATAACAAACTCTCATTCCCTTCAGGAAAGTTCCAGGGTGTTTCTTCCCACAGTTATCACATATGGGAAAATTCTTCTTTTCCCTCTTCCCTTTATCCACATTTCTCTCTTCTATCCTTTTCTTCTCTTGCTTACCTTCAAATCCATAGGACTTAGAGAATTATTTACTTATCTTATTAACACATGATAATATTTAATAATATGTTGAGAAGACATGGGAGACTATTTCCCTTCTAAATGTTGGCTTAATACCATGAAATATATGATCCTTCTTAATCCTTGGATCATACATATTATTAGAGTTCACATTCCTTATACTGGGCTCCATTTCTATACAATGGCATACACTAGATTAGTTTATGGATCTAAATACATAATTCCAAAAATCTAAAATGCTTAACATAAATTGAACAGTTTATGGATATAATCCATTCACAAATTTTTTTCTTTGAAAACGTATATACTCATAAACCCTTCATAGTGGTTTTTAAAGAAAACAAGAATTATCCTAAGCATATCCCCTGGGAGTTTCTTAACCAAGAGTGCATCAAGGCCCATTGTCATGCACTAGTTCCCGTTCGAGTCTAGATCAAAGCGGTGTTTTCGGGTTTTACCCCTAGGTACATCTGTGCTAGAGCCGCCTCTACCTGCTCGTATCCAGACATGGAAGTATTTACTTGGAAAACTCACAAAACCTTTACAATACCAAAATTCTAGGAATTTTTTCTATACTAATCTTCAAATTCTATCTTACGGCAACGTGCTCTAATCAGAGTTTATCTAAATCTAGTTTCCAAGGTTATTGCTAAACTTTCTATGATACCAACTGTAACTCCCAGACCCCAGTTACCCAGAGTCAATGCATTATTACATAACATTGGCATGATTACAAGGAATAAATTCCTAAAGGACCGATCGGTTTAGCAGTCTTGGAAAATAGATTACATACATGAATGTTACATTACACTTTATAACATAGAAAACAACATAAATAATTCTTTATGAACGCCATTATTACCTTGTCTTAACCCTACATATCAATCACAATACATTTCTTGGAATCCTGGGAAAAATAAAACATAGAAAGGGGTGAGCTCAAATGCTTAGTAAGGGTAAGCAATACAGCGGAAAATGACATAAATATTAAGCATGGTGAATAATTGATACCACATGCCTTTACCAATAATAAACGTGAATACTTTTATGGAAAGAATACGAGCTGAGTAAATAATGCCATAATAAAACATAATCAAGGGTATTCTACTAGTCGAATGACCACATGAACCATCAATATTATTTCCATAATGAGGGAATGTATAATGCCGGACATTCTGAAACATTTTGTCAAGGCCTCGGCCAAGACGTCTAAAAATGATTAAGGCCTCGGCCAAAACCATAAATCAAATTGGGAAAGGCCCTCATCCAATTCCACGTCTAGTTGTCTCATGAGACCTATTGATGCATCAAGGAGCTATAGCAGGATCCACCCGACACTTACTAAGTCCAATACATTCCTCATATGAAAAGGTTTAAACATATCATAAACATTCATATTAAAACTAGCATAATAAATGTCAATAATTTACCGATAAGCCATGTATGGTATAAAAATAACACATCCACATTCAAACATATCACAAAACCTTCAATACAAAATGGAAGATTTTTATCATAATAAATCAACTTTAAAACAAGTTTAAAATCCATTAAAGGATTTTGACATAGATTAAAATGATTTGTAAAACTCTTTGAGTGAAAAATTACTTTTTCATGAAAACATTTAAAAGTCACACAATTTAGAAAAGAAGTAATTTAAAGAAATTTTTGAATCAAAGTTTCCCATACCACTTTGAAACTTTTGAAAGGAATTAAAATTTTAAAAACATTCATGTCCATATAAATAAATCCTTAAAAACCATTTTGAAGACATAGACATTAATGAAAAAGATTTAGAAGAATAAATATTTAAAATATTTGAAATGATGTTTTAGTAAAAAAAGTCCCTTAAAATAATCCCATTGAAAACTCATTCATGATACATGGACATGGATAATAAATATGTTCTAGTAGATACTTACGTAAAAACAACCTCGGATAATAAAGAGATTGTGAAATTAACCCTTACCAATTTGGTAACTTACGAAACATACACCCCATCAAAGAGGTATCATAAAATGAATATGTAAATACCCATAAATTAAAGTGTATTACAAAATGAATACAATTATGTGCAGTACATACACCACAAAAAAGGTAATAGTGGCAATATGGTACGAATCTCACGGGAATAATTAGTGAGATGAAAACCCCTTACCTTGCACTTTCCTTTAGTCAAGGGCACATTTAACCTTCTGTATGAAGACTATAGTATGTTATTAAATTATACCAGAACCATATTAATATTTATGATATCATACATTATTCATTTATGACTTTATACTACCCATTTAATAATAATTTCCATGTTATATTAATATTTCGGGTAATAATCGCTTTCTTTATTGTACGTGTTTTAACTTGTTATTTTTGATTGTATCACTTAGATCATGATTTAAATACTTTCAGAATATAAAACATGATTTATCTATAATATATATTTAGAATATAAATATGTATAAGAGACATATATATGAAATGGAAAACACCGTTTATGGAGACGGTAGTCCGTACGTACGCATGAACGCTGTTTCCGTTTTCATATAGTATTGAATGGAAGTAAGTGAATAAGATATATGTAAGTACATAAATACTTATATATATAAATATATATATCTCCAGTAGCATTATTATTTAATATATTACATACTTATTAGTAATATATATTTTTATAATCGTCGATGAATGGTGAACTTGGAAATGAATATCATCGCGTCGTGGAGACGGTAATCCGTACGTACGCACTAGTGAAAATATCATTATTTTGATATTAAAATAATATATAATTGGATGGTATATCATATATAAAGAATCCTTATCATTTTATATTTATTATTTACATCAAATACACCTCATTATTATATCCATCCAAATAATAATGTATTGAATAACAATTACACCACGACGTGGAGACGGTAAGCCGTACGTACGCATGTATGCTGACATGTCATTCAAAGGGGGGATAGAATAATAAATTTGGTTGTACCATAATAATAATAACATCATATTATATATAATATACTGGATTAATTATTTTATAATGGAGAAAACAAAGAAAAAGTAAGTGGAAGAAGAAAAGAACTTGAAAGAGGGTGGTGAAAACATTACCTCTTCTTCGGGTTCTCCATTTTGATTTGATCAAAATGGCTTCTTAAGTTGGATTTATGATAAAACTAAGGCCTCTAAGTTTAAGGTATGATAGTTTAGAGGGTATTTGGGTGGAGTTTTTCCGATCGAAAAGGCTTTTAATGTGTGAATTAGTGAGAAGGGGGAGTGCCCTTTTATAAGAGGGGTGAGGGGCACCTTAGGAAAAGCTAGAAATATTATTTTATAATAAATTCATAATTGGTTTATAATGGCTCAAAAGTGGATTATTTATAGTTTAAGGCATGGATATGTCGAAAACCACTCAACAAATAGGTTTTAGATAGGTTTGTGTTACTATATTAACTTTATCTTTTTGATTTAACTCTTAGTTAATTAGTTTGACATTTACCATGAATCTTTGTATTTTTATATTATATAGTCAATAAACATACTATAAAATTCAAGAGACCCCCAAGTGGTCCATTAATAATACAAATATCATTATATAAGTATTTTTTCCAAACCTTATATTTTTAGGAATAGAATATCAATTAATAATATAATATTTGTTTTAAAAACTCATTTATGTCAATTTTGACAATATTTAATAATTGATTTTTTTTAAAGTCATAAAAACTTTATTAATTCGAAAAAAATTAATTTAAGAAATCATAACATTTCATATTAACCAGTAAAATTCGTGTAAGGAATAAAAACTTTAAAATTTTATTTATTTTAACATTTATAATACTAATTATTTGATTCTTTCATTAATAAGGAAATTACTACATCATTATTGTGTCATAAATAAATTTAATTATTCAATGTCTAAAAATTATAAATAAAATACCATTATGCAGGAAATATTTTTATATTTCTAATTAATATTTATAGCCAAAAATATAACATATATAACCCTATGTAAAAATTGTTTTTCTAAAATATATATGCTTGTGTCATTTTTGTATTTACTTTAACTTAATTAATATAAAGTGTCATTATCACTTAAAAGTGGATCCATGGGGTCTCAAAATCGACCAAAATATATCCATGGTCGGACATGTATCAACCAATAGGGTTAGGACACGTTTTAGGGTGATTTAGTATTATTATAATATTATTTTTTACCATTATTTACCGGATTTACCCTTTAACCATGGTAAATAAAATATTTACCGAAGTAATTATTCAAAATGTCTAAAAATAAAAGTTACCTATTTACATAATTTTGAAATCCTGATTATAAATATGGAATCTATTTTTCTAAATTCAAAATAAAAAAGTGGCAGAAATTAATTTAAAATTAATTCCCACTGTCAAAACAAAAAGCGTGTTTTTAAGAAATAATAACTATCAAAAGATTGACACTTGTTTATGTCCGGTTTAAATGTGAAATTATGTCCAATGACCAAAATTGTATTAAGTGGTAAAAATATATTCTAAATATACTTTAAAACCACTCAAATTCATAATTTAATACTATTAATTATTTCGATTAATAAAGTTTTTTTTAATTAAAATTTAGTGATTTTCACTATTCATCAAAAATTGAAAGTTTTCAGAAAAATACCAAAAATTCACCCTAAGATAATTTCGATGTTCTGAATCCAAAAATGAAGTCCATTTTGAAAGATAAAATGTTTAAAATTTAAAAAAGTGGGTATTACGATTCATAACGGCTAGTTTGATTGGTTGTGGTGTGTGTTAGAACTTGAAGTTGCATACAACACACGCTACTGTATTATTCAAAGAGAAGTGTACCATGGAAGATTGGGGTGTTACAAAAATACTCACACAATTTATTTTGAAGAAATATGTATGAAGGGGAAGAATCATATTACATTAGTGCTGATAATGTAGATGAAATCTTCAAGTATGAATGGATAGGTGCCTTAGTTGTAAATGTATACATGAGGTATGTTTTCATGATTTTATTTTACGAAAGTTTATATACTATGATAATTATGACTAAATACATTTCATATTTTTTCATAGCCGTATATATGTAAAAAAATTGAAGTTATTTCCCCATGAACAAAAATTTGTGCTCGTTAGTCCTCACATCACCTCTTCAAAATAAGAAATAAATGATGATAAAGAGGGTGAAATAATGTCATCTCTTCTCAAATTGTTTGAAAAAAAAATTATGGATGACATAAAATTTTTAATACCAACAATGTAGAGGTAAAACTCTACAATTTAATCATATCAACTATATTTTCATTTCTTTCATTACTTATTCCTTTTATTGTTTTTAGGTAGCATTGGATGCTCATTGCAGTCAATTTGGATACTCCAAAGATTTATTTTCTAGATTCAATGCATGGATATCAAACAAACCTACCATGCATGATTGAGTTTTTCAATTTTTAATACACTAGATCCAACATTTTAGAACTAAAAATCTAGTTATATAATTTATATTACCTTTTAATGAGGATTTTGTTATGATAGGGCAGTGCATCAATATTATCTACTTCATGGAATGAATCCAGGGCCTAAGGAAAAGAACACCGATGAGATCTACAAGTATCCAAGTATCATGGTATATATAACAAGATTTCACTATCCAAACACATATAAAAACAAATTACTTATTTTTATCGATGTTTCCACATTTTCTAAAACAAAAAAAAACGGAAAGGACTATGGTTATTATGTTTGTAAATTTATGAAATAGATTATATTTCATCAACAAACTAGAATCCCTGAGGAGGTATTTTCAAAAATAATTACTAGTTTATTTAAAATATTAATTAATACTTTGTGTATTTATGTTTTTTCAGTACTACCATGACTTTCGTAAAAACTCATATTCACAAGGTGATATATATTTGTTTAGAAATGAATGGGAAACATACCTGATGGAAGATTTTACACAAGTAGGATGGAGGTGAATTTCTACTACTTATGTTATCCTTATATGATCATTGATATCTCCCTTGTTTACACTTATTGAGCATCTATGATCACCCTTTCTTATGTTTCATATAATTAGGTTATGAATAATGGTTTTAGAAATGAATTTTATTTCTAGTATAGAATAACTTAATGAGAGACTCTTATGAACTAGTTATTTATGTTTCCATATTTCAAAAATCACTAGACCTAAACTATTATGGAATGGATCATTTATATTATGTATTTTGGTCATTTATGTTGCTGTTTATACTGATGTAGTGTGTTGGAAGAATATTGGTTGTGCATCACTCAAAAATATAATAACAAAACCAAGGATTCTTCACTATTGTTGGTGAACTACCTCTTTGCATAGAATCTCATCTGAACTTTTGATTCGGCATCCCCATTATGCTCTCATCCCACACCATATCTATGATATCATCATTCACCATTCACTTTTCCTTCTCTTCATACACCCATTTACTAGGTAAATGGGTGCAGTAAGAGAAGGAAAAGAGAATGCTGAATGATGATATCATAGAGATGGTGTTGGATTAGATAATCACGGGGATGCTGGATTAGAATTTCAGATCAGATGCTACGCTAACAGTAGTTAACCAACAATATTAAAGTGCACAAAGAATAATTAGTTTTTTTATTAGCTTATATCTGGACCAAATAAGCCCTTTGGAAATATGTAAAGGTAATGTTACAATATAATATATCTATTTTAATGAAAAATTATATAATGAACGTTGATTTGATTTTCATTATTCCTTGCAGGGTTCATTTATTTTAGAATATTTCTATCCATGTGACATGCCTTTGTAGGAAGAGCAATGATGCTGTGTTTGCTCAATCACAGAGGTAATCTTGATGTTTTCACAGTAAAATAATTTTCCATAGAATTAATGTATTATTTCATATTTATGTTTAATTTATTTATTTTATTTAAGGAATATTAATCTACTCATATGTGATATCAGTGTATGAAATGTTTAGGTCATTATATATGGTATCAAAGTAACCGACCTATTCAAAATCGAGCAAACACATTCCATTGGTTTAATACATTAAAGAGATGATCCATAAGTCATTTGAAATGTGTAGGAATCAACCCCATCTCAATATTACACACGATGCGACTGGTATGAATCAAAGTCTCTCTTTTTATTTAAAATTGACATTATTTTTAGTAAAAAGAACAAGTGACATATTGAAAATTGAGAAAACACATTCCGATTGTTTTGATACTTTAGGGAAACGATCCATAATTCATTTTTAACCTGTAGGAATAAACAATGCTTCAATTAAATGCACAATGAGACTGGTATGAATCATTTAACTTTTTATTTAAAATTGACATTAATTTTAGAAAAAAATAAAATTGACATATTAATGGTCAACACCATCACCTAACTGTATAGTCTACGAGGGCCTCACTAAACATGAAAAATTCAAAAAGGTTGAGGATTTTTCGACCAGTTCAAATACCCAAGACATTACAATCTCCCCACCTTAACATAGATCATCCCCAAGCTATCAAGATTTACCCAGATATGGTACCACATATACTCATCTCATCAAAATCAACCCGGTCTACCCCAATCATTAAGTCATAGGTCAAATCCCCTCAAGGCACTCCCCACCTTAGGAGTTACCTACCTAGTCACTTCTTGACCCAAAAATAAAATGTCTCGATGGTCCACCAACAATCCATGGACTTAAAAGTCCTCTAATGATGCATCATCATTCTTGCAACTCATCAGGTGCTCAAATAATACCCATGCCATATTTAACAACCATCAAGTATTTTATATCATCATATGCCCATATATACTTGTTCCATACACAACAATCATAAAATCCCACATCTCATGAGATGACCATAGATCTTGAATCTCAAAAATTGGTAAAATAAACCCACATCATATATACATATGCATAACCATCAAAATCTGGGTGCCTATGCACCTCATATAAAACCTTCATCACATCAATGCTCAGATGCATACAAACCTAACATACAAATCTGCATCACTTCGATTCCAACATAAATCTCGATGCCAATGCACCTCATATATATATAAACATCTCACATCATAATTTATGGCAACCTAGTAAAAAATGCCTAGTTATTCCAAAAACAATACTCATGCACCTCATGCACCAAAACTGGCCAAATCCAAAATGAAAGAAAAGCGCGGTCACACCCTTGACGTACCACTAACTATCATTAGATCACCATCCTACTTGGAACCTAACAGCTTGATAGTGTGCTTCTGGCCTAATACTCGACTACCTGAGTTTTGGCCTCCCTACAGAGCTCCACCAGCCATTATCCACTGATCCCACTACTGGGTCCCACTATATTTTACAAAACCTCCATGTATAGATAAATCCCAACTACCCACTCCTGGTACTGCTCTAAGTCCGACCTTAGATCCCTAAGTCTACCCTATTCCTCGACTCCCACCTGTCCAATAAGGCTTCCTACAGAACCTCTCCAAATGGATCATCTGGTCACACACATGACACTCCTTCAGAACCTTATAAAATTGGGTCTGAACATGCCATGAATTCCTATACTAAAAGAACAATACTATAGATCCACTCCTCAGAAGTCTACCTAAGTCTCTGTCCTGAATTCCCTTTTGAGACTCCTCACGACCTCTCTCTATGCTTCCTGAAGCATCATTGCTTGGCTCACCTAAAAATTTCACCCAGCTCGATTAAGAACAGTTTTTTAAGTTTCCCTCATCTATCAGTGGATAATTGATTACCTCTGATAAGGATGTTAGTCTGAATATATTGACCTACACCCTGATTGTGTGTCACAATCCATCCTCAAAACGTTGCACCCTAATGATGCCATCTCCCACCATATTAGGTGAAAATCATGATAGGTTAGTGAAATTTGCTGCATAGTACATGGAAAAAGTATCCCCCTACTAGAGGTTTATGAAATCACAAGATCTATCTACCCTCAGTGTGTCTAGATGAAGTTATCAAAGAATCTTTCCTCAAAATCCTTCTAAGAAAGTCCCTTGTGTCTGCCCACCTATACCTATACACCCCACAAGCATTATGTCCTTCCTCTGAGCATGTATCTCACCAGACTCACCTTCCAAATTGGGGTGTCTTGATCTGGTCAGAGATAGTTCGTACCAACTCTATCAAGTTCTCTATTATTTACGGTCCACCCTAACTCTGAAATAGTGATGGGTGCTGAGACTGGAACTCTCGAGTCAAGTACACCATAGATGGATCATATCCCTAGGATCCCATATCGATTCCCTATATGAAACAAAACAGGATCACCCTGAGCTTCTCATCAATACATGGTCCAATGTTTTACATCTGAAGCTTTCTCGCCTTTACCGAATCCTGTACCTGGAGATCCTGATCATCCCAACCCTTCAGGGCCTCATCCCAACTCTTAGGGGCCTCATCCCATGAACACTTAAGCAACACCATATCGCTACCATCTTAACACTCCACCAAATCCCGTATTAGTGGAATCCCATTGAATACCAATCATGATGGTTAAACAACCATATCATTGTATATATACAAATATCTCCAATAGAAAAGTTTGTAACAGGTAACACATCTCACCACCCTTACACTCCCTCAGCACACCATGTCACACAATATCTGGTCTCAAGGTCACTTACCTACCCATATCAAGGTCAGGTATCAAGTATCATCTAGTCTTATAGCCCCCTACCTACCCACATTAGAGTCAGGCATCACATATAATCCGACCTCATGGACCCTTTCCTACCCATGATAAGTCCAGACATCAAATCTCATGTATCAATTTGGGTTAGCTAAGTATAATTCCACTAAAGAGGATATATAAAAAAACACTAGTTAGCTTCTTTATTGACACTTTAAACAACTCACCCCAATCATCATCTATGTATACCCTTATCAGTGTCAAGACAATATATCAGATGCATATAAAGTCACATACAGATCTCATTATAACCACGTGTTTGGGTTGGTTGAGTAAAATTCCACCAAAAGAGGCTAAGTAAGAAAACATTATTTATCTTCGTTGCTGACACTTTAAATAGTCCAAACCCTCTTGTCTCAATACAGGTTACCAATGAAAATCATAACAAAGCATAAATCATATGAGCCTAAGTTCCTATCATGATGCATAATCTAACCTCCCTTTCCATATCGGTCCAAGAGTCAAAATCCACATAATAGCTAAATATCACACCCCAAGAGTGCCACGTGAGGTGGAAATAAAATAAACTATAAAATACAAATGTAAAACATCAATTTAATACTATTGGAAACTTAGTCTATCCCCTATTCATGGGGATGAAAGCACCCAAACATAAGCTCTGTACCCAGTCTTGACATACTTGAAAGAACAAGTGACATACTCAAAACTAAGAAAACCTATTTGGATTATTTTAATATTTTTAAACAATGCTCTATGAATCATTTGTGGCTTGTAGGAATCAACCCCACATCAATACAACACATGGTGTGACCATTATAACTCCAAATGTGCCTTTTTTATTAAAAATTGACATTTTATTAATGTATTATTTCATATTAATGTCTAATTTATTTTATTTCTGTATTAATAACATAATATTTTCTTTTTTATATAGGTGGAATTTTTTTCTTGAGTTCAGATGATTTTTCGGAAACTAATACCATGGACAATAATTTTTGAGAGGGGATCACAAATTCAAAAAGGACGAAACATTAATGTTTTTAACTATTTGTTGAATAATTGTAATTGTAACAATATAAAACATTGTTTGAAATGTATATAGCAGTGTGTTTTTTTATATTCATGATGTAAAGTAAATGTACATATAATTATTTGTGAAACTATGGTGTGCACTGTTTCGTTATTTTGTGATTTGTTTGTGTGCAAGTGCTGTTTTGTGTAGGTGTGTAGGTGATGGTTGTGCTGTTAAATAAACAGCACATCATAGGAAAAACAACCTTTATCAGCGCTCAAAATAGTGCTGATAAAGGTGTCCCTTTATCCATGATAAAAAATCACTAATAAAGGGGGACCTTTATCAGTTCTTTTTTAGCGCGGATAAAGGGCCCCCTTATTAGTGCTTTTTTAGTGCTGTTAAAGGGGACCCCCCTTTATCTTTTCCATTATTAACAATGATTTTATAGCACTATTAAAAGTGGTTTATAGAGCTTTTAAAAGCCTTATTTGTAGTAGTGATTTGTATCCATGAACTTTGGATACTCAATTAAAGTACCAACAATATGTAAACAAATTTACATTAGAATTCATGAATTTAAGTTCAAATTAAAAAAGAAACCAAAAAGTGAGTTATCAAGTGTTGATCCATGAAATTTCAGTGAGCTGGTCCCTTTGACCCTGAATGACTGCCTCATGGAATCTAATACCTCATTGTTAACATAAAAGAAAATAGTACAACCTAGAAACAACATGCATAAAAAAAACTAAGTCAGGTAATGAAAGGGATAATCTTCGAATAACCCCCAAGGGGTGATGTAGTTTGGTTTTCCACAACTGAACAAATAGTGGATCAACCCCAGTCTAATGGGAGATACAACTTATTTCTTAGGAACCACCATATGTGATTCATTCTAGATTCAATGAATTTCATTTTATGGAGCAACCCTTTCTCATCTTCCTTTAAACCCCACTCCTTAACAGTGGAATACCTCATGTTTAGTGATGGAGGGGAAAAAGATATAAGGGTATTTCCCCTCTCCTGCATCATGAACTTGAGGATGCATATGCAGTGGGACTTCGACACTATGATGAGACTTGTCTTCTAGTTTATATTGAATAAGAAATACTTCAATGAAATCTAAAAGAGTATGAACATCCTCCTCTCTCCATGTGTATAGATCAAGAAACCCCTCCTCAATAGTAGGGGATGCATAATGTTCAAACTCAGGTGTTTTGTTGGTTCCTTCAAGGTTGTCCAGGAAGTCACAAAATACAGCTGATTCATCCATATCTATAAAAGGTAAATTAAAATTAGAGTTAAATTCAAAAATAGTAGTATAAAAATTGTTGATAACATTCTATAAAACTTTCAAATCCCTCAATATGTTTAGGTTGTTCTTCTCCAAGAGTAATTAGTGCTCATGGGAGTATGTCTATGGCAGGAGTGAGGTAGTAAACCTCCTCAAACCTCTCTTAAAAACACACCACCTCTAGTGTGGTGTCCTCTAAGGTAAATGAGAGGATATTTGATGCTAGTTTGACCTATTGAGTCAAGAAAAAATCATTAGAAAGGTCAATGAAACAGAAATCATCAAATGAAGTGCTAGAAATAAATCGATCTTCCAGATTGTGCCCAGATTCTTTAATGTATTCACATCCCATCTCTTGAAAAATCTTAAAAACATCCTCATAAGGTGGATCTTGAAACTCAAAACTCAATTCCATGGGTATTTCAATTTTAAAAGTGGAAAACTCTAGTTAATCTGCAATATAGAACTCAAGGAAAAGGTGAGAAAAAATTATTTGAGTTACTTAACTATGACATGTAAATATTATGGTCTCAAATACTTCTTGAATTATTCAGTTTGTTATAAAAAAATAACCTGGATGTAAAATGTTGATATATTACTTAAATTTATATGAAAGGAATCCAACATAATCCTATGAGGTTTGGGATGGTCTTATCATTTTTAAGTTTTATTTGTTTGTTTTTTTTGGTTTTGTTGTTTTTTAAATAGAAAACAACACCAAGGAAAACATTGCTTTCCTAACAATGGAGAAAAAATTTGATAGCATCCTTGTCACGAGGATGGTCAAAAATACATTTATAGTACCAAATATATAACATAATGTCTAACTTCAAGGTCATTCTCAAGGAAGAAGTGTTGATATCCCAGGTTGTATTTTCAAAAATATTTTTGTGTTTTTTATATTTTGAAAACAAAAAACTAAAATAAGTGAAACAATGTTGAAAAAAACATTAAGGGTGAAGAAAAAGTGATGAAATATAAGACAACATGGGAGAAGAATAACATAAAGAACAACAAAAGAAATAAAGACAAAAAAAATTCAGTGAGATCAAGGCTTGACCCAAGTGGATCTACGCTCAAATACCTATCATAGATCAAAAAAATAATAAAATAACCAACTCTAAAATTCACTCAGTGCATGAACAATGACTCATATCAGACACCTGTATCACCTAAAAATTGAAAAATCAAACACTGAAGTTCTTTAGTACTTGACCATTCCTCCAAACTGAAAAATGAATACCTCAACTGGATTATTCTCATAAGGATTTCACAAGCTAGAATGGTCTAGCTGAGTTTGTCAGACCGCACAACCCAACTCAATTTATCAGTTCAATAAATTGAGAATGGAAGGGAAAAAGAAATGAGGTAAGATAGTAGAAAAATGTTCCTGTGCAAGGTTTCTCTCTCGCTCAACCCAATTCAAAGTCATGATCTGCTAAGGTGAGGTAGAAGAAAATCATTGTATTGAAGATCGAATCTTCATGTAGGATCTGATTTCACTACCTAAATCAAGCTCCATGAATTAGATATCCATTACTGGAGATTTGAGATCATATAAAAAAGTGGATGAAACAAACATCATAAACATTAAAAAACAATTAACAAAATAGAGTAGTACAAGAATATTTTCAGACAAAAGAAGAAAACAAAAATGATGAAAATGGAGGAAGAAGGAAGAAAGAGGTTCTTGTCTCTAGTAGCAGAGATAGTTCCTATGTCTAGGCTGTGTGTTAGAGTGTTAAAATAATAGTTGAGTAATCACTCCACTTATTCAAAAACAAATACATAAATTAGGGAAAAGAAAATAACCAGCAACTAAAATCCACATGGCAAGCCCTCATGTGCTTGTCACCCTATTCCAGTGATTTACCAGTGAAAAAAATCAACCACTTGCAATGGAATGTGTATCCCCTTGCAATTTCCCTACAAATAGCTTTGCTAGTTCCCACAATCACCTCCCCCTACTGTATAAAAAAACATATGGCATTAGTAATTTAAAAAGCAACAACTATTCTAAAAATATATTAATACTATTACAGTTATAGTAGAAATATAAAAATATTTTTAGAAAATATACTAATATATATTTACAAATACATATTAAATGTTTTAATAAAATATATATATATATATATATAAAAATTAAAAAAATTATAATATTTATTTACTTTTATTTACTATTATATATATTACTTAATTTAATTAAATAATATGAATAACAATATATATATATATATAAATGTTTAAATATATTAAATTTTCTTAATAAATATAAATAATATTTATCATATATATCATTATATTTTATTAATTACAATAATTATTAAATATTATATTATTATTATATATATTATATGTTATATGTTATATGTTATAATATATAATATAAAAATAAAAATAAAAAAAAGATGAAGAAGGGGGGGGGGTCGTTTCGAGTGACTTTGGCTATGAGGTCTTCAATGGCGATCACAGACTTTAGGAGGAGCGAAAAACTTGAGTAGTAGTGGTGGGATATTCATGCAGTGGGTCATTAGTTTCATAAATATACAATGGTTCTTGGCTCGAATCGAGCTCGAATGTGATTTGATGGTTTGAATTTGAGGTTATTTGTTCTTTAATTTGATTTGTGGTGGTTTGTGTTAAAATGTTGTTGAAATTTTGATTCCATTTGATTTTTTTATTGCTTTTGGAATTCTGGTTTTCCTGCATGTGTCTATTTTCGGCTTCTGTTGTGTTGATTTTTCTTGTTGACAATGAGTTTGGGAGGAAGTTTCGGTAATTTAGGGGAAACTAGTTGTGAGAAGTTGATTCATCATTACATTGGATGAGTATGGAAGGGACTAGTTGAGCCACCGTTGGGTAGCAGTGGGCTAGCGTTGAGAAAGGTGAATGAGGGAGTGGTGGTGAGACAAGATATACCGTTGGCAAAGCCAACAGTGAGTAATAATTTTTTGACAAAGTAAATAGCTGGGTGCTCGTGGTGATTAAATTTTTTTTGGAAAAGGGAGGAATTGGACGGTGACTCAAAAAAATGGGTGATGGAAGGTTGAAAAAATGGAAACGGATGATTCACTGTTGGCATTGCCAATAGTGAGTGATTTTGGAGTTTGCCATATTTTTTGGAGGCTAGCGGTAGGTGAACAGTGAGTCACCGTTGGCAATACCAATGGTGAGTGTGGGTAGTCTCATCAACATCACCTAAAAAAACAAAGAATAAAATAAAAATAAAATAAAATAACTAATAAAAACTCAATTAACTAAATCAACAATTAAAACTCTCATTCAAATTTTAAAACTGTTAAAAACAAAACAATATGAATTAAAAATTAACAGACTAATTAATTAAAATAATAAATAAAATAAAATAATTAAATTAAAATTAATTATCACTAAGAATTAAAGAAAATAATAAACTTGTTAAACTCAATTTAATTATTTAAATTTTTGAAAAAATGTTTAATTTATTTATTTTCAAATGAAAAATAATGAATTAATTAAATTGATGAATAAAACTAAAAAAATAAATACAAAAGAATGTAAAAGAAAAATTATTATAGAAATAATAAAAGAAATAAAAAAATTAAAAATTAAAAATTATTATTTAAACAAAAAAAAATAAAAAAATGAATGTTAAAGCAAAATGAATGAATAAATTTTATTATTAAAAAAAACTAAAATAAACACTAAAATACAGACTTTTAACACAGAAATAAATTTTTAACAATTTGACATAAAAAATAAATAAAAAATTTAATTGTTAAATAAAATAAATTATTTTAAAAATAAAAAGAGAAGAAAATACAAAAAAGGATGTGGAAAAGGACATTGAGAATCAGCCATATCAATATGGGATAAACATATTTTTAAAAAATAATATGTTCCAGGTTTTATTTTTCTTTTGAAACAAATTTTTCTTTAGTTTTTTGTTCTAATTAGATTTAAAAAATATTTACCCCTTAAATATATATATTACTTCCTTATTTCCTTTAAAGATAAGTTTATCCATATTATTTTCAGAATATTTAGATCGTGCAGGATATGTAAGAGTTTATAATGTTTGTATTCTAGAGTATTTATTGAAAATAGAGAATTTATTGTTTATTAACCATTGAAATATCTTATTCATGATTTAAATAATTCAATACTAATTAAATAACTCCATTGATAAGGGTTTTAGACTTTTTTTAACATAATCAATGATAGTGAATAATTTTAATTATGTTACATTTGAGAAAACATGGGTTATATAGAATCTTGATCAATTATATGTATTACACATGCTATAATATATAAATTTAAGTGATTATCAATTTTTATTATTTTATTAAGGAAATTGATGTTTATAATTCTAGATTAGTTATATTTTTTTTATATATTTGATATTTTATTTTTTAGATGAAATGGTTTATAATATATATATATATTGATAGGATAAATATATTCTTCAAATTATTTTACTATAATCATACATTTTTTACTAATTTTTTAACTAATGTTTTTTGTTTACTTATCTAATAATTTGTTCTATCGAGTAATTTTTTTACTATTATTATATTAAATGTAATATATAACTATTTTTTTTGTTAAATTTTGATAAATCTTGCCTTATAATATTTTATTTGAATAATCACTTGATATTATTTGAAATTATTTTTTATATACCTCTCAATGTAACATTAAAATATTTTTCTATAAGAAATACACGTGTAGATGTGATAAAAATATTTTTTATCATATATTAGAATACGATGGGTATTATGTGAGGGCTAGGTATGGTATGTTAGAATGTGAGTTATTATAGATATGTTAGTGATTCATAAAGGGCTAAGGTGAGGGTGATGTGACATTTGTTGTTGTTTGTTCTTATTTTTTATTTTTTAGAAGTTAGGCTTAACTAATGCATTATAACACCCATTGTGTGGTTCTTTCCTAAGGGAACCAATTATGTTAAGACTTCCCCATATTTAAAATTCACTTCCTAAGAATAATGGCTATGTTATACCCAATTAATGATTTGTATACAATAAGTACATGTGATGGTTCTCTCAGAGGGATAGTCAAGGATGCTAGGGGTTTGAGGTCAAATATCAGGGTACCTATGATGTGGTTATTTCTAGAGGGAGATAAATAATTTCTCATCCTCCTATGATTCAAATTCTAACCTCTTATTAGTGAAATTATTTGAATGTTAGGAAAAAACTATGTATAAACTTATGGTATGATTAGTATAATTCAATTGTATTAAATGAATTCGGCACATTTGATTATCATGGTTTCCTGGTTAGTACACAATAAATTGACTTACATGTGTATTTTCAGTGTTACTACTTTGAACATATACTCAAATATATGCATTGCTGTATATTTTAGGGTCCCTATTAGTATTTACTTGTTTATTTTTATAATCACACCATACACATGAACCTTAGTGGATATAGAGATCTTATATTTGAGATACAGGTGAGGGAAATGGAATAGTAACATAAATTAGAGTTGGTGCAACTCAGTGGGGATGAGTTTATGTTATCATGGTAGTGTCAGGGACTTTTTAGCATTTTAAGATGAAATTTGATATTTTAAAATAATATTTGGTAATTTAAAATGTTTTAAGTATATAACTATCATCCTCACCAGATTAATCTCCCAAACATTTATTACTGCACTTTTTTAGACTTATCCCCCATCACTTCTATGTTCATTGAACTACTATGAGTAGTAGTCATCCAAAATGATCACCGGTACCCAATATGGGATAACTAATTCTCATAGTAGTTCAAGAAACATAAGTTAATATTGACTTAAAGAGTATAAATATGGAGTTAAATTCAATTACCCATTTCCTTCAAAATAAGTTCACACTAATTGTTTGACAAAAGATTATGAAGATGGACTTAAATAGTTCATCAAGTTTTCAATAGAGCATGTATGCGACCCTTCTCAAATACTTTCTCTATGATTATGTTGTTGTTATTCAATACAAATTAAATGTTTGAATATGAATGTAGACAATGTTTTCTTCACATGATGATGTTACCAATCCTGAGGAATAAAATACCATTGATGAGGAAACTCTAGAATTATTAGGGGATCAACAACATGTTAATGAAAAAAAAACAACAATGACACAACATCACAATTTTGAATAAAATTATCATGGAAAAAAGTCAAGGTATAAAATTTAAGGTTGGTTGGGATCTATGCAGCCAACCTACTAACCCCAACAAGTCAATGTTCATCAGTTATGTCGGGGTAACAACAAGGATGAATGTATGGATTGATATTGATTCATGGCACCACGTCCAACCTATAATAAATAAATTTTTTTGAAAAAATATAATGGTAATATTATGATATAATTTATCTATTTAAAAAAATATATATATAATGAAAATTTTATTTAATTCTCATTATTCCTTTTAGAGTTCATTTGTTTTAGAAGATTTCCTTAAGAACATGTCTTAATGGCCACTGTAAAATCCCCAAAAGGCTTCCAAACTCTTTTTATGAAGTCACATCTTAGGGATGTTGAAAGGAAAGTAAATCCCCACCCACAAGTTAGTCATGAACACATTATAAATAAGAAAACATGGACTTATTTCATCAATATACACAATGAAAAATCATTTCAGGTGCATTATAATTGATAATATATTATTTGAAATTATTTATTTCATCCAACTTGATTGAAAATTTTTAATCTTGGAAACATAAAAAGAGTGCTGAAAATAAAGAACGCGTATCAAAACTAATGTACCCCTATCTTAAAGCAAGGATGAGGTACACTTTATTAGAGAAGAAATTGGTATGTATTTTAAATCAATAATAAAAGTTTAATTATGTGATATGAAACAACATATGTTCCTTTGTTTATATGAAGACTGATGAATCTAAATATGAAGCCACTTCCATCCCACATCACATGTTATGTAAGGAGGTTCTTGTAAATAAGGAGGTTAAACTAGTTGATGACAACACAAAAATAGTATGAGAAACATGTATAAGTATGACATAATTGTAATTCATTATTATTTATAACAACATTAAATAAAAATATCTATTTAATTTCATATTTTTTTTATATTTCTTATACATAGGAATTGGAAGAAACTATACTAGAAGAGAAACTACTTTCGGTAGCTTTGAAGCGGCCAAAACAATATGGTCACGTTATAGGATTAGGTTTTAGAGTCTCTCCTCAAACATATTTTGAGAAGATAAAAAATATGAAGATACATATAATATAGTGAGATTATTTTAGACACAAAGAGAATAACTGCAATATATTATTGTTCAGTCCGGTTTGTCAGACCAATGTATGAGAAAGAATCAAAGTGAATTGGAGGTGGAACAAAGTTCCGCACATGAACCAAATGATCCCACAGTCTTTGAGGCTATCCATTCAACCCAAAAACATACCTTACATAGGATAATTAATTTTTTCATTACTATTTCTCCTAAATGTGAATCAAATAACTTCCAATAACTTTATATTACTAAAATTCCACAGGGTATAGTGTTATGTGATTTGTATTTGTCAACACCCACACATTGCCTTGTTGTAATGGGTACTATGTATAATATCTTAGGAGACTAGATAAACAATAAAGTTCTCACAAAAGATCACATGAGAGTGGGGATTGAGACAACTCATGATCCGATTACTAAGTTTCCTATTCCAATTGATTATCTGGATATTACAACGGTCCATGATGCTATTGGATCCTTCATAGCATAGCAATATAATCTTATAAAGATAAATGAGGTATTTATTATAAGAATTATTTCATATGAAAAACCCATAATGGTTGATGAAAAAGGTCTGAAGTGAGATATGATATTATAGATGGATAATGTGGTGGGGGAATGGAAGGTCAAATCAAGAAAATCTATTGTATTGACCAAGAAATCAAAATGACATTATGAGAGTACCTTCTCCCCGAAAATTCCATAGAAACATTTATTATCATTACAACTTCATATAGAGACCACATTTAAACATGTAAATATGTCTTACATTCCATATGAAAAAGAAATATATAGAAGTTCCATGACTGATGTAATTGGTCTTGAGAGTATAAATGAGATTCTCAAGCATGAATGGTTGAACATCTTAGTTGTGAATACATACAAAAGGTACATTTTCATAATACATATTTCCAAATAGAGAGTTAATATGTTTATTAAAGTTAATAACTATTCATATTTTCTAAAAGAATTTATATTACTACTATATAAAGGGAAAACAGTGTGAAGAATGATTTGGATTCATTAATCCCTGTATCATTTCTACAGAAAAAATTACTTTGGATAAGGAAGAAATTGAAAAGAAAATAGATCTATTACTCAAAGATTTTGATAAAAAAAATATCATATAATATACGTCTTTTGATTCCAACAATGAATATGTAAAACTCTATAATCTAATTACATAAAATACATTTTTAATTTTTGTATTACTTATTTGTTTTTGTTTTTTAGGAAGCACTGGATGATGATTGCAGTCAATATGGATACCCCAAATATTTATTTTTCTTCTTCCAATACATGAATATCTAACCAACCGACCACACATGATGAGTATTGTGAATTTTTTATACACTGAAACCAACATTTTATAGATAAAATTTTAATTATATGTTTTAGTTTTTTTACAAGAATTTTTTTATGATAGTGTGGTCACTAAATATAGGATAAATCATGGTATGAATTTGATTTATGAAGAGATAAGCCCATGTATTACTAAAAATGGAAAAAAATTAAGGTATATATATATAAAGAATTAACTATAAAAAATTTCAAAATAATTTACTTATTTTGGTCAATGTTTCTGCAGTTTCTGAAGCAATATAATGGCATTGATTGTGGATATTATGTATGTAAATTTATTTTAGGGATCATAAGGTTTGAAAATACCAGCATCCCACAACACGTAATTTCCAGAGGTAATTAAAATTTTATTAAATAAATTTCATAATCATTTTTTCGATACTTTATCAATACTATAAAGATTTACAAAAATCTTCATACTCAAAAGAAAAATTAAATTTTTTATAGTTGGGTGGGCAGTGTAATAGTTGTCAAAATGTTAAATGACAAAAAATTAGGCAAATACTAATTATGTTTGTTATCTATTATGATTTATGAACTTAGAAATATATTTGGGATGTGAAAAATTAGTGTCAGAATTATTATATATTATTTTTGATCTATTTATCAAGGATAAGTATAATGTAGGAAATAAATTTGTTTAGAAGTAATGACCTAAAAATAAAAAAATTATTGGGAAATGGAAGAGGAGGATGCAGAGGAAAATGCAGAGGAAAAGTTGGAGCCTGAGGTGGAGGAGGAGGCAGAGGTAGAGATCGAGGTGGAGGAGAAGAAGAAGCGCTGGCTTGCAAATAATAAAAGTGTTGGTTAATGGAGTATAATGATGATAATAACAATACTATGTTTGAGGAAAATTATTTAAAAGTGTGCACACCACTTTTCATTTAAGATAAGATCCATTGTGCATGTGTTTCAGGTGGCTTATTAAAAAAAATGTTTCCATCAATTGTTTAAGTGATTTATACATGAATTTAATTGGAGGATTTTTTTCAGAAACAAAACAATAAAGTGGTTTCACTCTACTGGGTGGTGGAATTATTTGGGATATTTGATCATTAATTAAATGCATGATATAATATCATAAATTCTTGTGAAATCCATACATGTAACATTCATTATGAATGTGCATATCCATTTTGTAAAATGATCCATGTTCACAAGAAAATTAATAAAAAACTCATCATCATTCACATAAAAAAATACATGATAATAGGTATATTCCCATTTTGATGAATAAATAATGATGGTGTTAAGTTAGATTTTATCATCACCTAGAAAATGTATTTGTATTGTTTTGAAATTGACATTAATTTTAGTAAAAAATACAACTAACATACTCAAAACCAAGAAAAAACATTCCAATTATTTTTGGTACTTCAAAAAATTATCCATAAGACATTTTTGAGGTGTAGGAATCAACCACACCTCAATCTGATACACGACGTGCCTGGTATGACTCAAAGTGTCAATTATCAGTTTAAAATTGATATTTTAGTTCAAAAAGTGTCACTCACTGAAAACCAATAAAACAAACTCTTATTTTATTGATAATTTAGGAAAATGATCCATAATTAATTTTTTACATGTAGGAATCAGTCTCACATCAAACCCACACACTATGTAACTAGTATGACTCAAAGTGTGTGTTTCCAGTTTAAAATGACATTTTAGTTAAAAACACATGTATCATACTAAAAACTAAGAAAACAAATTCAGAATATTTTTATAACTTAAGAAAATGATACATATGTCATTTGTGAAATTTTTGAATCAACCTCACCTTAATTTGATGCACGTTGTGACCGATACGACTCTAAGTGTGTCTTTTTATTGAAATTGACATTAATTTTAGTGAAAAAGAGAACTTGCATTCTCAAAACTGAAAAAACACATTCATATTATTTTGGTACTTTAAGAAAATGATTCATAATTCATTTTTTAATTTTAGTAAATAGCCTCACCTCAATCCATTACATGATGTGCTTGGTATGACTCAAAGTGTTCGTTATCATTTTAAAATTGACATTTTAGTTCAAAAAGTGTCACTCACTAAAAACCAATAAAAAAACTCATATTATATTGATAATTTAGGAAAATAATTCATAATTAATTTTTGATTTTTAGGAAAAATTCTCATGTCAAACCCACAAACGATGTGACTGGTATCACTCAAAGTGCGCATTTCGAGTTTAAAATGACACTTTAGTAAAAAGAAGTGGCATACTAAAAAATAATAAAACACATTAATATTGTTTTGATAATTTAGTGAAAATATAAATAATTCATTTGTGACATATATTAATAATCTTAACCTCAATCTGATTCATGATATTCCCGGTATGACTCAAAGTGTGTCTTTTTATTCAAAATTGACATTAATTTTAGTAAAAAAGAAAACCGATACACTCAAAAGAAATAAAACAAATTCATAATATTTATATAATTTATAAAAATGTAAAATAAGTAATTTTTGATGTGTAGGAATCATATTCACCTCAATTCGATACACGATTTGCTTTTTAGGACTCAAAGTGTCCATTTTCAGTTTAAAATTGAAATTTTAGTTCAAAAAGTGTCACTCACTGAAAACCAAGAAAATGAACTCAAATTGTATTGATAATTTATTAAAATTATTAATAATTCATTTTTTATGTTTGGGAAGTATTCTCGTGTCAAACCCACACAAGATGTGATAAGTATCACTCAAAGTGCATGTTTCCAGTTTAAAATGACATTTAACACCAAGAAAAATCATTTGAATTGTTTTTATACTTTAGAAAAATGATCCATTAGTAATTGTTTATGTATAAGAATCATCCCCACCTCAATTATTTATATGATGTTCCTGGTATGACTCCAAGTGCATCTTTTTATTCAAAATTGACATTATTTTTATTAAAAAAGACAACTAACATTATCAAAACTAAGAAAACCAATCATATTGTTTTGATACTTTAGGAAAACAATCCATATGTAATTTTGGATGCGCATAAATGAGTCTCACTTAAATACGATACATGAGGTGCTTGGTATGACTCAAAATGTTTGTTATCAGTTTAAAATTGACATTTTAGTTAAAAAATTGTCACTCACTAAGAACCAAGGAAACACACTTAGATAATCTTGATAATTTATGAAAACGATTCAAAATTCATTTATGAAATGTATGAACTAGTCTCACATAAATCCCACCCATGATGTGACCGATATGACTCAATGTGCATGATTCCATTTTAAAATTACATTTTAGTGAAAATCATAAGTGGCATACAAAAAACTAAGCAAACACATTCATTTTTTTGATAATTTTGGAAAACAATAAATAAGAAAATTTTGACATGTAGGAATCATCCCCACCTCAATAGGATGCATGATGTGACTAGTATGACTCCAAGTGAATATTTTTATTCAAAATTAACATTAATTTTAGTAAAAAAGGCAACTGACATACTCAAAACTAAACAAACCCATTCAAATTGTTTTGGTACTTTATGAAAAAATTACATAAATCATTTTTGACTTTTAGGAATCATCATAAACTGAATTAAATACATGATGTGATCGGTATGACTCAAAGTTTCCATTATTAGTTTAAAATTTAAATTTTAATTCCAAAAGTATAACTCACTAAAAACCAATAAAATACACTCAAATTTTCTTGATAATTTTGGAAAATGATTTATAATTTATTTGTGATGTGTAGGAACTAGTAACACATAAAACCCCAACATGATGTGGTCAGTATCACTCAAAGTACACGTTTCCTATTTAAAATAACATTTTATTAAAAAAAATTGGCATACTAACACATTCTAATTATTTTTATACTGTATGAAAATGATCCATAAGTCATTATGTACATATAGGAATCAGTTCCACCTAAATCTGATACATGATGTGCCCGATATGACTCCAAGTACATCTTTTCATTCAAAATTGACATTAATTTTAGTAAAAAAGACAAATAACATACTAAAATTCAAGAAAATGAATTTTCATTATTTTTATACTTTAATAAACTGATCCATAAGTCATTTTTGACATGTAGGAATCACAATCACCTCCATCCGATACACGATGTTCCCAGTATGACTGAAAGTGTCTGTTATCAGTTTAAAATTGACATTTTGTTCAAAAAGTGTCAATCATTGAAAATTGGGAAAACATGATCATATTTTCTTGATAATTTAGGAAAATTATTCATAATTCATTTTTTACATTTAGGAATCATTATAATGTGAATCCCACACACGATGTGATTGGTATCACTCAAAGTGCGTGTTTACATTTTAAAATGATATTTTAGTAAAAAATACAAGTGGCGTACTCAAAAATAGGAAAAAAAATTTATATTGTTTTTATAATTTAAGAAAATTATACATACATAATTTTGGACATTTATGAATCAGAATCATCTCAATCTGATGCACGTTGTGACCGGTATGACTCATAGTTTATCTTTTTATTCAAAATTGACATTAATTTTAGTAAAAAAAGACAACTAACATACTCAAAACCAAACAGACACATTAGGATTGTTTTTTTTAATTTAGTAAAATGATCCATAATTCAATTTTTATGTGTAGTGATCAGTTTAAACTAAATATGATACATGATGTTATCGGTACAACTCAAAGTGTCAGTTATTAATTTAAAATTGACATTTTAGTTAAAAAATTATCACTCATTGAAAACCAAGAAAATTCATTTAGATTATATCAATAATTTTGGAAGATTATTCATAATTCATTTTGACATTTAGGAACTAGTCTCACATCAATCCCACACATGATGTGATTAGTATCCCTCAAAGTGCATGTTTCCAGTTTAAAATGACATTTTAGTAAAAAACACAATAAGCATACTGAAAACCAAGAAAACACATTTGGATTGTTTTGATTCTTGATAAAAATGATGCATAAGCCATTTGTGACATATATAAATCATCCCCACCTCAATCTAATACACAATGTGCCTGATATGACTTAAAGTGTTAATTATCACTTTAAAATTGACATTTTAGTTCAAAAAGTGTCACTCACTAAAAAGTGAGAAAACATGCTTGGATTGTCTTGATAATTTAGAAAATTGATTCATAATTCTATTTTATATTGATTAATTAATTTCCTTATCATTTTTATCTTATAATTATTTAGTTTATTTTCCTAGAGATAATTCTTGAAGATGACCAAGAAATAGCATGACATGCAAAAATCAACCACAACACAATCCGATACGGAGTGTTCTTGGAATGAATCAAAGTTTAGTTTAAAATTAACACTATATATTTAATTAATTTATTTATATTATCACTAAAATAATAATTTTTTACTTATATAGGTGTGTTCTTTTTCTCAAGTAGGGGTGGATTATTATTTTATATAGTTGAGTTCTTTTTCTATATAATAGTGTTTTTTATGTATTTGTGTTATAAATTTTATTTCATTTAAATGATATATTTGTATATAATTTTTATATTTTCTGATGTGGTTTCTGGTTTTATAGTGTGTTGTAACATCACACTATAGTATTCCCTTTTATCAACACTACTAAATATGCTGATAAAGGAATACTTTATCAGTGCTAATTAAAAGTGATGATAAATGGTATCTTTTTTTCAGTTTTTTTTAGTACTGATAAAATACTAGGCCTTTTAACTCTACTATAGTAGTCAGTACTATTTTAGAACTGATGAAGACATATTCTAGCACTATTAAAGGCCTCTTTTTTAGTTGTGAGAGTAGAGGAATACCCCAAAATGTGAACCCCCTGCTGGGTCAAACAAGTCCTATAACCTATGCATCCATAACCCAGGAACATAGGAACACCCCTGAAAGTGAATCCCTCCACCAATAATGATGGACAAGACCAAATAATACACCTTCCACCTAAATACCCAAGGCTACCTTGTACTTAATAGTTCAAATCAATTACTAAGGGATTTACATTTCACAAAAATTATAAACAACCCTTTATTTCATAAAAAAATGATTTGAAAACCCATTTCAAAATCCATTTCACAATGATCTAAACCCTTTTATTTACCAAAATGATGGAAAAACCATATTTTCTCAAAATCCCTTTTCACAAAAAAATAATCAATTAATCATTCCAATTCATTTAGAAAACCATTTAAAAAAACAAGATCATTTAAGCTTCACTCAACATAGGATATAGATGGAACCACCTACCTCAAATGTGTGTCACATTACAATCACAACAGGATCAACACACACTAGAAAGGGAAGTAGGAACAATGAATAGTGTCCCTAGAATATATTATTTCATCTTAGAATTGAGTTCCATAAGAAAAAGGATTGGCAGATAAGTTAGATCAATACATACCACAATAAACTCATGCACCACACCAATTATAACATAAGATCTATCCTCCTCAAGATGATCACATAGTAGATCTTGAAGGGAATTAAGAAAAACATCACTTGATCAAAAATCCCATAAACAAAGCCCAACACTGCAACCAAAACCCAGAAGAATGAATCCAGTGAGAAGATAACAAACACACTTACCAAAATTTGGGAAACCAATAATGTCAAAGATCAAATCTCCAAATGGCGGAGTCCATAAAAGATGAATCCACCCAAAAACACCTAGAGTAGCCCAAGGATTTGAGGGTGGAGATGCACAATGAATGAGAAGCAAGTTTGGTGTGAAGCGTATTAAATCTTTCTAGATTGAAAAATTATATTGTGAAAATACATAGTACACAACATGAATCTTATGAGTTACATGTACGACAAAAAATGAGTCACCTTAGATTAAAAATCTTTAGTAACAAATTCACAACATGAAGAAAATTATCTTCCTGAAAATCTTTCACAATCTGAACTGAACTTGTTCCTTCATCCTATAGTATATTAACATCATGAATATACTATTCCCAGTGTGAACCTACTCCTATAGATAGCACACAATATAGTTCCTTTATAAAACCCCCAGGATCATCTATGAAGCCCTTTGAACTCAAAGTACAAACTCTAAAGCATAAAAATGAGAGAATACCTTAACAATGATGTTACAATTCTCCCCACCATAGTACATTCCGTCCCTAAAAAGTCATGCGTAAAAAGGATTCTCTAAAAATAGGTGAGGCCACTGTCCTCTCACCAATAATCCATACTCCCAAGTTATGTGAGAATCCAATCCATGTCACCAAAACACTTTAACCAATGGAATATACATCACACATAATAATTTCATTTAAGAATAAATAATTTCCACTAAATAATCCACAAAAGAAACATATGGCTCCAACTAAATCTCCCATCAACTAAAAACACGGGAATGGTCAAGTTGGTTCTTCTTAAGCTGAGATATATGGAAAAAATCAGGTATACCTGTCATATGAGTGGACAATTTCAATCGATATGCAACCTAAGAAAGACACTCAATGATCTCAAATGGTCTAAAATATCTTAGAGCCAGCTTTCACTATTTCCCAATTTGATGGTGACCTAACTGAGGAGAAACTTTCAAGAAAATAAGGTCACCAATGGGACACTTCAAAGGACAACATTGATGATCCACATATGATTTATCCCGAATTTGATCTATAACCAAAAATCGATTTATATCTTGAACCCTTTACAATGTCCCCCTAATGATACTTATTCCCATGAGAGAGGCCTCTCCCATATCTACCCCAAAAAGAAGTGACCTTAACGGGAGACCATACAAATCCTCGTAGGTAGCCATTCTAGTCAAAAAATAGTAACTATTATTATAAGAAAACTTGAATATTTTAAGATGGATATCCTATGATCCACCAAAATACATGATGTAGGAAGAAATAATATCCTCTATAATCTAAATAGAATTCTCCATCTATCCATAAATCTATGGATGGTAAGATGTACTCAATATGATATGACTCCCCATCAGTTCTTGGAGACTCTTACAATATATAATTAAAACTAGGATCCTTGTATAAGACAATGGTTGAGGGAACCCAATGAAACCTCACAATCTCTTGAACTTACAACACACATAAATCATCAAATTTGGTGTTTTCCCTAATTGGAATAAAATGAGTTGATTTCATCAGCCAATCAATAACCACCTAGATAGAATTATTCCCCCTGGGAGTCTATGTAAATCCAACAAAAAAGTATATAGACACCTATCCCATTTAAAAATATACACCAAGAGAGGATCGAGTAAATTATAAGGCTTTAGGTTCTTTTCCTTATATCTGCTAGTATGTGTAATTGAGGAAAAAATAACCATAAATTCTATACTTCATACTCATCCACTAGAAATGCTATCTCATGTCATAATACACCCCTATAGTTCTAGGGTTAACAACCCATGATGAACTATGAAAATCCGGTAATACTAAATTTCTCAAGGATGATGGGATGAAAAATTGATCCTTGAAGAAGAGAATATCATCATAAGGGAGATACCAACTTGGAATAGTCTCCCCACTATATAAGGTTTCCTTGACTTCTCTGAACTTTCCAACCCACTGTTGACCCAAGAAAATAGACTATATGAGGGATGATGATAAAAAAACACCAGTTAGAACAATAACTGAATCATCCTCCTAAACATCTAGATAGAACTGAATTAATAACCCCATAAGGTTCCATACTTTCTTCGATTCCAAAATATCCCATGGTGTAACTTTCCAATTGAGAGAATCCTTGATAACACCCCCTTTCCCAGGGTGCATGTGATGTCAAAATTGAATGTCTAAAGATATTCCACCCATAACCTCTTTCTGATATTCAATTCCTTAAGGTAAAAAATATAACTTAGACTTTTATAATCAGAAAATACTGCAAAACGTGCCCCAAAAAGATAGTACCACCTACACTAGAGTGTATCCATAACAGTGAAAATCTCCAAATAATGAGTAGTGTAATTATTCTCATATGACCAAATATAAGAGATCCATAGGCCACAACATGATCATACTTCATAATCACACAACCAAGACCATAACCAGAATCATCACAATAAACTATATACCCCTTACTAGGCTCTTGAAAGATCAAAATAAAAGCTAATGTCAGAATAAACTTTAATTCCTCAAAATAAGTTAGAAATTTATAATCCCAAGTGCAATTCACCCCTTTCTTGGTAAGAACAGTCAAAGGATATGATAACATTTAAAAATACTTGATGAAACATAAATAATATCTTACTAGGCCTAGGAATATCAATATCTTGAATACATTCCATGATTTTTCCCATGAAAAGACATCCCCACCTTCTCCGGATCAACTAAAAGACCATTTTCTGAAATCACGTGCCCCAAGAAATTTACTTCTAGAATCTAGAAATTTAATTTGTAATGTTTCCCATAATGTCAGTGGATTCTCAAGGTTTCCAATACAAGATTCATATGGTGTTCATGCTCATGTTTAGATCTCGAATAAACTGAGATATCATCCACAAACACCACGACAAAGGTGTCGAGATACTGATGAAATATCCAGTTCATCATTGCAATAAAAACTAAAAGAGAGTTAGTCAAACAAAAAGGAATCACATGATATTCATAATGGCCATACCTACTCCTGAAAGTGGTCTTCAGAATATCAGACTCCCAAACCCTAAGATGATGATAACCTAACCAAAGATCAATTTTTGAAAACCACTTTTCCCCCTTTAATTGATCAAACAAGCAATCCACATGGGGAAAAGAATAATTTTTCCAAATAGTCACCTAGTTCAACAATTGATAGTCCATGCACAAAAGAAGTGAACCATAAGACTTATTAGCCAAGAGCACTTAGGTTTCCCACTATGAAACACTAGGGTGAACAAAACCTTTCTCCCAAAAAAAATCCAACTAGATATTGGGCTCTTTCAAATTAGCTAGTTCCATGCGATATGAGGGTATAAAAATTAGCTATATACCCAAAACCCAATCAATCGAAAACTCTACCGCTATATTTAGAGTAATATTGGAAAATTCAACTAAGAGGACATCAAGTAAATCCTTAACAACCAAGGGAATATAACCAATTGAAGAAATTCCATTAGGCTCAATAGTAGCGGTAGACAACAAAATTTGGATCCTTGGGTAAGAATTTCATGCATGACTGGACCACAGATCTCACTATCCCTGAAACACCTGAGATCTCCCTTCAACAGTAGAAAATGAAATACACCAATGATAAAAATAAATCTTAGCATGGTGAGACACAAGTCAATCCATCCCACTGATGACATAAAAAAGATCGAGATTGAGGACTAAGAAGACCCAAACCAACTCCATGGTAGAGATAAAAACACAAAAATAATTAATATTATTTAATTAATAAATATTTTTTATTTAATAATTATTAATGTTTAATAGTAAATACTTATAGTTAATTATTATTTAGTTATAATTATTATTTATTAGTAATTAGTAAGTAATTAATATTTATTATTAATTAAATAATAATTAATAATAATAATATATTTTTAATTCTGCACAGAAAAAGGGGAAGTCAAATCCCATATTAAAATCCATAAGTATTTTTAGGGTATCCACCTTATAAAAGATAAACCTAGGGGGTTTTCATAATTTCAGATTACTTTAATTGCAGTAATGCTGAATATTTCATAGAAGTTTAAATCTTATAAATTTGTTATATATATAAAAAAATAATAAAAATTATAAATATATAAACATATATATTTAAAATTATACAAACTGGATTTTTTTATTTTGTTTGGGAGAAGGCCTTAAGGACAGTGACGCCTTTTACCAAATTTTCTGGGAAAATATGTTGAAACCCCTAATGAATTTGGCCTTCATCAAAGGAGGCCTAAGGCATTAGGGGACTTAATGATTTAAGGAATTATTTTTCAAAAACAATTCAACCTAGAATTATATTCAATTTTTTTAAAAAAATTATAAAAAAACATTCTAACATGGACCCTTAAGGCGTGAAGTTCAATAGTGCGATGACACCCATTTCTCGATGAACTCCTTGGGTAGTCCCTCGACACCAGGTCCTTCAATGCCATTTGGGTTCAGTTTTACAACTCAAATTTTTAGTAAGTCCACGGAGATATGAAAAAACCAATGAATTCATGGAAAATATGGAGTTCCATTAATGTCAGGAAGATATTCCTAGGCCTGCCAACAATAGAAGTTTCTTCCCATGGTATTTGCATTCTGGAATATGTGGTAAAATATCAGGTCCTTTCGATGGTCAAGGGAAACAATAAGTATGAAGGGTTAATTATTTTGTCTAGGTTTTATGATGGTTGGGATACCTATAGTTCCACCATAAAAGGCAGCATCTAAAAATCGAGGATGGTAGGATGTTTGTAGTTATAAAAGGTGGGGCTATTATTAAATGCATGTTATAAGAAAAACGACCCTCAAACTCAACCCCACGACCAATGCCCCACACCCCAACCCCCCTACCACCCCAATCTCCTGTAGGGGCAGGAAGTTTACAGTAATAAAAGAGTCTAAATGATATGAAATAATCACACACTAAATAAAATTAAATATAATAAAGGTGGTTTATTGATTATCACTATTCGTCTCACATTTGACGGGTGAATTAATCTTGGTCATTAAATCAATTAAAAGATATATTTTTTGTGGAATGATAAGTCAAAATCAATACTACATGTTTATTTCAACAAATATTCAGTCATATATTTTTCATGATATATTTACATCAAGACTTGAAAATGTTCTATTACAGGGGAGATAATCACCAAACCCATGAAAATATTCAGTTATTTATTTTTCAATACAACATGTTTCAGTATAAATAATTATTATTTATATTATTAATTATTATTCATTAATTAATAATCCTATTATTAATTTTTATTAAATTAAATAAATTATTAAATATTATTAATAATTAATAATTATATTTATTAATAATTATAATTATAATTTTTAATTATTTTAAATATATTTATAGTTATTTATTATATTAATTAGTTAAATATTATTAGTTATATTATTAACTACTAATTATATTAATTAAATAATTAAATAATTTATTATATTATTCCTTATTAATTATATGAATTAATTAATTATTTAAAATAATAATTATTAATAATGGATCATTGATTTTAGGGCTTGATTTCACTCACCATTATTTAGAGGGAGCATGTGGAATTATGTTTTTAGAATATTAGGCAAGATACATCTTGTGGATGATGAAACTCTTCAGATATTCATAAAAAGTGATGTGAATGTATGAACAAGGAGTAGATACTTGCTAAAGTTTTAAGGGTTGTAGCTTATATAGGGAATAAGGAAAAAATTAATCTTTGTTGGTTAGCTAGATGATGTGGGTTTCTGCATAAGTTTCATAGAAGAAGGGAGAAATATAAAATTTTATTCCACTATGGTGGCCAAAGGAGTGGAATGTATAATTTTATATATTACCAGAATTTCAAAAGATATAAATATTTTTAGAACAACAAATCATGAAATGCCAAATTGTGGCATAACCAACTAGTCTAATTGGGTGAAAAAGGGATAATAGTCCCAACGATAAATGGAATGCTAAAACTTAATCATGGGTAGTATAGGACACGTGAAGAGTGAATCCTTGGGAAACGAGAGAAGGTTAATTTCAATATGGAAGGAAGAACATAAAAAATTAAGATATTAGAGCAAGTGTATATAGATATATGGGGGATGTATTTGGTTCAGTCACAGATAGGGTCATTGTAATATCTTTCCTTTATCAATAATGCGACATGGAAGTTGTGGGTGTTATTTCATAATCACAAGTATAAAGTATTTGAAACCTTAGTTCAATGGAGATCCATGGTGGAAAGAGAAGCTGGTTTAAAGATTAAGTGTTTGAGGTCTGATAATGAGGGAGAGTATGGAAGTAGAGAGTTTTGATGGATTTTCTAGTTGAAATGAATTCATTTTGAGAAGTGGGTTTCTAAATTTTTTGGAAAAAATGGATTTTCGGAGTGAATAAACTTGGAAATATGTAATATATCATGAATCATGGGAATTCATTTCGGATTTCACAATTATTTTTGGGAAAAATTCATAAATTGTGTGACATATCTCATAAATAGAAGTATTTACAAACCACTAGGAAAACAATTTCTAGAAGAGTTTTAGACCAGAATAAAGAAATCTATACCCCACCACAAAGTCTTGAGATGTGTTTTCCATGTCTATTTATATTCTAGGGAAAGAGAAAGATTAGAAGAAACGTTATGAGCATGTTTATTTTTGGGACATGACAATGAATACATTGGATTTTGGATATGGGATAATGATATCTGAAAGTTCCTGAGATTCTGAAATGTTCACCTCAATGAAGGTATTATATGGTTGTATAGGAACATGGTGAAATATTCAATAGAGAATAAATAATTAATAGAGAATACCAAGGTTGATCTGAATGGAAGTCCTAAAATTTTGCTTAGTTTAGGAAGCGTTCAAGCTCTGGAAGAACCTAAGAGTTTGGAAGGTAGAGTTTTAGATAAAGGTCAGATTCTGGAGGTTCAACCAAGGTCAAATGGAACAAAAATCTTAGGGATTATGGAATCTTGAGGAAGAGTTCCAAAATATTCATTTCTAGAAGGAGTATATCCTTAGGAGTTGAGGAAGTCTACCAAAGTCTAGAGACCACTTCAGATTTTTGGATCAAACATTCAATATCTACTTATTATGAATGGTGTGAAACTTTAAATCCTAAAGGAGGTGGAAATTATTATAGATGAAAAATAGTGGGAGTTTGCAATAAAGTAATATATCATTTCATGCTTCTAAAACATGAGATATTTCAAAACTTCTGATAGGAAAGAAGGAAATATAGAATAACTAGGTCGACCAGATGAAGGAAGAAGAATATAATAGGTGATAGTACTATGAAATGTTAGTTTTGAAATGTTTTCAATATAAGTAATGAGTTAATTTTAGTGAAATATTCTCTATAGTTATTAAACACATAATAATATAGACAATGCATAAAATGGTTATGGAAGAAGGTATACATATTGAATAGTTAGATGCGAATATTTACTTCCCTCAAAAATATTTATAGGAATAAATTTATATGGAGAAACTAGAACGATTCAAAGAATCTAGAATTAACATATTTTGAAAACCTAAGAGAATTCTATATGTACTAAATCAAGAACCCAAGTAGTGGAAACAGAAGTTTGATGCCTTTATGGAATAACATAAGTTCATTCTTGACAATTAAGATCAATAATAATACCATAAGGTGTTTTATTATGATATTTTCATCATACTTATCTTGTATGTGGGTGAAGTTATCTTGGTGGGTCTAGATAAGAAGTAGATTGCAGAGCTAAGGGTTGAGTTATCTATAGGGATTAAGATGAAGGATCTTGTAAAAGACAAATAGATATGGGGTTGAGGATTTATAGGGACAATAAGCACAAAACATTGATGTTGTCATAGTTAGTGTAGATCCAAAAGATATTGAAAAGGTTTGGAATGATTGGATCCAAATCTATCTCTACCCCATTAGTTAGACACTACAAATTACACCAAGAGAAGGCACTTTGAGTAGAATAAGAGGATAATACTAGTAAAAAAAATCATATTTTAGATTTTTTTTAATTTTCAATATTATTTTTACTAATTTTAATGAAGGTTAAATTAAAAATAATTGTTTCAAGGTTGGTTTAAAAAAACAGATATCAAAACATCAAATAAAAACATATTTAATCAATAATTATACATCATTTTTTTTGAGAAAACTGATGCTGAAAATAATTTTCAATGATGATTTAATAATTTAACCGATGTAGAAATATTTAAAAAAATAATGGTATTTAGACATCGGTTTTAGGTAAAAATTGATGTTGAAATTTTTTTTAAAAAATATTGGTTCATTAGATGTTATTTTTTACCCAAAAGCGACATTAAAAACTGTGGAAAAAACCTTTGATGTAAATTTTACAATAAAACCAACATTGAAATAATTTTTCAATGTTAGATTTTATATAAAAATGATATCAGAATCTATGAAAAAATTACCAAATTTTCAATGTTGGTTTTATAATAAAACCAATTTCTTGAGGTACTATCAACATTGGTTCTTCTTGAAAATTGATTGTTTTCAACACTTTTGTAGCTATAGTGGGAATTGTCGTAGCGAAACATGTTTCTTTCCCTATATTCCTACTTTCTAAGGGATGGATTGTTTCACCACTTTCATCAATGATGTCTACTCCTTGATAAAAAAAATTTGATGGGATGTCGTTTAATCCTTCTAAGGATTCCTCCTTGGATATCGTCACCTAGTCCGAGTCTCCCTCATATATTTGAGTCATGTTCATGAAACTCATTATCAATTCCAACTCTATGTGGATGATGGTTATTTATATTTCTTCTATCTCAATAGTTAAGGAACATTTTTTTAGATTAGATGGTAATTATGATCATTTCTGGGAATCTCTAGAAGCTGGGTGCATTGTGCAGTTATAAATCTACCACTTTAGAGGGCATCTCACATGAGGAATCTTAGGCATAAAACCCAAGGAATCTCGTATCGGCCATAAGGTAATAAATGCTTGGGTAATAAGTCCTCTAAGTAATTTTACCTTAGTCATCCCATGTTTATATCATGGGGTAGGTATCCTAGATGTGGTCATGAGTTTAACATATTTCAAAGATGGTCACAAGGTTAATGTCTTGTGGGTACAATTTGGATGGATCATAATGACTAGAGGAGGTGGATCTGGGAGGTGCATCCCTAGGAGGGAATATGTCACCCCTTGAAGGTTTACCAATGGATCAAAACACCCCATCGAGGAGGATTTGGGAGGTGTGTCCCTAGGAGATAATATGTCACACCTGGAAGGTTTACTGATGGATCATGATGCCCCATAGAGGCATATCTAGGAGGGGCATCCCTAGGAGGGGATATGCCACACCTGGAAGGTTTATCGGTGGATTTGGATGCCCCATGGAGGCAGATATGGAGGTGCATCCCTAGGAGGGAAGATGTCACACTTGTAAGGTTTATTGATGGATCATGATACCCCACATAGGTGGATCTAGAGGTGCATCCCTAAGAGGGAAGATGTAATACCTTGAAGGTTTAATGATGATCTAATACCCTATTGAGGTGGATCAAGGAGGTGCATCCCTAAGAGGGAAGATGTCACACCTAGAAGTTTTACCAATGATCTAACTCCATATTGAGAAAGATTGAGGAGGTGAATACTTAGGAGGGAATATTCTAAACCTTTAAGATTTATCAATGATCTAACACCCTATTAAGGCAGATCGATTTGGTGCATCCCAAGGAGGGAAGATGTTACACCTGGAAGGTTTACCGATGATCTAATGCCCTATTGAGGAAGATTGAGGAGGTTCATCCCTAGGAGGGAAGATGTCACACCTGAAAGGTTTAATAATGATAACACCCTATTGAGGTGGAACTAGGAGGTGTGTCCCTAAGAGGGAAGATGTCACACCTAAGTTTACAAATAGATTAGAATGCCCCGTGGAGGCAAATCTAGAGTTGTGGATCAGAACTCCCCATGGAGGTGGATCTATAATGGATGGATCAGAACACCCCTTGAGGCAGATCCAAGAGGTTCATCCCTAGGATGGAAGATATCACGCCCAAGTTTACTAATTTGGATTTAAATCCATATGAGGAATACCATGATTTTACTATTTTTGATCAGATTCCTTATGAGGTGGATCTGACAAGAACTTCCCAAGGAGGGAACACCATGATTTTTTTTCTAGTGGATTGGAATGCCCCATGGAGGAAAATCTGAAAGGTGAGTCCCTAAGATGGAACACATGGATAGTTTTCCAGTTTGGTTCAAATTCCTAGTGGTGGGGATCCCGAGTTTACCATTTTGGGTTGAACGCCTGGTGAGGTGAACCCCAGAGGTGCATCCCTAGGAAGGAACACCCAGATGTTTACCGATGTAGGTATTAAACCTCAAATAGGCGTCATAGGTATCCTATTTAGAAGACATGGATCAAAATCCATGTAGTTCAATGCCACAATTTAAGGTCATGTGACATGACCAATCCATAGAGTTTAACATCATCTGGTAAGGACACTCATGTCGCAAATGGAGTGTCGATAAGGGATGATGTGGGGATTACACATGGAAGATTCCCTTTGCAAGATGATTTCTCTTGGGGGAATGGTGTGGGGATTATGCATGGAAACTACTCATTAAAATAGGATTTCTCTCAGGTGAATGATGTAGGGATTATGCATGGAAGTTGTTGGGGTGATGCTTGAGAAATGATGATGTGATTGGGGATTACATGTGGAAGCTACCTAGGTGTTGTTAGGAGCAACAATGATGTGATTGGGAATTACATATGCAAGCATCCCATTCTATCCTCCACACGATGAGTCAAGAGGGAATTCCATGTCCATTTTATGGAGTAATATTATAGTTTAACATCATATGAAAGGACTTGGTGTTTAGGGATTATGTATTGAGATGAACATCATTTCTTCCTCATGTCAGGTCTTGAGGGCATACCATGTCCATTACATGAATTAATATCATAGTATTACTTCATGTGAGAGGAAGTGATATGTGGGGCTTATGCATTGAGTTGCCCATTTAGGATTCCTCATGTCAGGTCATGAGGGAATCCCATGTCCATTCCATGGGGTAAGATTACAGTTTAACATCATGTGAGAGGACATGATATTTGGGGATTATAAATTGAGGTTCCCATCATTTCTTCCTCATCACAGGTCATGAGGGAATCTACTGTCTATTACATGGGGTAATATTACAGTTTAAGGTCATGTTATAGGACATGATATGTGGGGCTTGTTCATTGAGATGCCCATTTAGGCTTCCTCATATCTGGTCATGAGTGCATCCCATGTCCATTTCACAGGGTAATATTATAGTTTAATGTTATGTGAAAGGATGAGGTGTCTGTGGATTACGTGTGGAATCTTCCCATTCTATCTTCCTTATGTCTAGTCATGAGGGCATCTTGACTTAATAAGGTGTTGAGGGAGTATAGTTGGGGGATTAAACCTAATGAGGCAGCCAATGGTGGTTGTTTGGTAGTCATCTCATGATCATTATATGAGGAATCTTATGCTTTATGCATAAGGCATCTCATATTTTTCACAGGAGACATCCTATGTTTTTCATATAGATTATGCTACCCTTTAAGTCATGTAGTGAGGAATACTGAGTGCCTTCTCATGATCATGGAATGATGAATCTTATGATTGATATGTAAAGGAATCTTATTATTAAATGATAGGGTATACTATAGTTTAAAGTCATGTAGTGAGAAATACTAGAAAGAAGATACCCAAAAATGGTCACTGTGGGACTTATGCAAGAGTATCCCTTTTTGGATTAACTTGGAATGGGAGTCAAATAATAGGGTTTTAGGAGCTTCTTGAGGAGCGTTTTGACTCAATAGATTTATTAGATCAAAGAGAATAATCTCAACTCATGACACATGAATAATACCAAGAGGATTAGGTCAACTCAATGTATTTATGAGAGTGTAGAGGAGTATCTTGACTCATAGTAATTCAGGGGTGGATTTTGGGGTGGTATAAGAGCACAACCCTTTTTTTTGACCCGGAATGAAAATTCCACAGTGCGACTCTCCATTTTCATGGGGGTCAGTGAAGGAAGTGAATGGATCAGGTCAAAGGCCTAATATTTCAACCCAACACTAATCTCGAGTTTGGGTGGGGGGGAACATCCACTATGGAATAAACTAGTGGGTATGGAAGTAGAATCTTCATGGAGCTCATAGCCTAGCAAGGAATAGGGATTCATGAATCTTTGGGTCTCATTATAGATAGGGTTTTGTGGAGATCAGGGTATTATGAAATATAGGGATTTACAGAGCTTAGGATCCTATGAATAATAGGGATTGAGGAATATTAGGGTCTTGTTAAGGATAGGGTTTCATAGAGATCTGGGTCTCATGAAGGTTTGATGTTCAAAAACTAGGGTTCCCCTACCTCGAAGTGAAGTCCTGATTCAGAGGGGGAGGGATTCACAATGGATGAATGTTTCACGAAGCCTCAAGTTCCTTAGAGGGCCTTATTATTTCATGAAGTGAATAAAAATTCATGAAAGGAATATATAATTTATATGAAGTATCTCAAGAACCCATGGGTGGTGGTTTTGTTAAGATTAGGGCTTCGTAGAGGAGTGCCTCTCAAATCCCAGAAGTTTTGTGAATTTAGAATGCGATGTCGCAAATCAAGGTCTCCTACTTCTCTATAATGATGGTATTGGTGGCGGGGGGTATATATAGGTAATGATTTTCATGAATATTAGAGGTGATAATGAATCTTCATGGGATTTTTAAAGGATTATGACTCCAAAAGTCTGATAGTTTCATTCACGGAGGTTATCGTCAACCCTTCCCGCGTTCGCGAAGTGCTCCGCGACTCTGAATGTTATTGCGTGGAGGATACCATCAACCATTAACATGCTACCGATGGGAGATCTATGAATGAGACCTATGTAAACTAGACCATTGTGAAAGGAACTTTATAAACCAGACCTCTTTGAATTGAACTTTGTGATGGGAACTCCATGAATAGGACCTCGGTGAAAAGATGTTCGCAAACAAACCTCCATGAACTGTTTTTGGCAGCCTGACTTCAAAGAGCCATAAATTTTGATCTATAAATCTATCTAAGATCTACAACCAGTCAAATAAAATCCTGTGAAATGAGATACTCTTTTTGATCAGGACCCTCAAAACTTGGTGCATTCTTGGTCACGTTTTCCTAGTGAAAAACTGATGTCAAAGTCTTGATTGAAATATTCCACATCGATTTATAAAAAAATGATGTAGAAATTTGAAATTAAAAAAAGAATAAAATATGCCTACCAAGAACATCTGATTTTTTTCCAATACAATAGAAACAACTAACAATTTTTTTAATACAATAGAAACAACCAACATAAAAAAAAAATTGTCTAACCACTCATTTTTAAACTTTAATTAAAAGAGATATTTTCACAAACCAGCTCGAATACCTTTGTACATTGATACCTGATCTGGTCTTTATATAGCTTAAAGGGAATTCCCGATCCCCATATATTGGTGAATAGCACTTGGAATCATACAATAGTCAAAATAGAATGATTTTTTTTCATCACAATGGAAGATAAATAATGAAAGTTGGAATTTCAGCACTCCTCAAGGAGAAATTAGCATATCCAAATTGGTAAAACAAACCTAAAATAGTACATCATTAATGAAATGAGATAAGGAAAGACTAACCCAGAAGACCCATGTCACAAGTGGATCACATCTCCACCTATCACCTCTATCACTATAGGTCCCATGAATCAAGTACAACTGTAACGACCCAAAGTTTCAGTAATGGAAATCCCTCTTGATCTAATTAAATGCCTCTTTATGTAAAATGTTTATATAAAATGTCAAATTATTTGGTTTTATGTTAAGAATTGTGACCATTTCTTTTATAGCTGTTGAATAGTGATCACATGATTAGTATAAATATAGGGCTTTAACAAACCCAATTTACTCATACAAAGGAAGTGATGACCTTATCCAGTAGAATTTCCCCATACGAAGACCATTTGTCGGAGCTCGGAAAAGAGGTGGTATCTTTGGGCTTTGCTCTTGACCAAGCCCAATCTGAACTTCATCATTTCAAGCTCAAACGGGACCATCTACGGGAAAAGTGGAAGTTGATAGAAATTACCACTCGAGCGATGTTATCCGAGCCACCCCAAGAGTTTATCACCATCGCACACCTTACCCTTATGTCTTATGCACATGTTTTAAGGGGTTATGTAACAAATCTCTAGTACTATGTTCATGTATATTATTATTTTTATATAATAATGAATATAACTTCTTTTCATTATTGACACTTTTTAAATAGTTTTTTTTAAAAGCACAAATATTATTTTTTTAGTTAATATTCAGCTAAGAAATCTATTTTGATGAATTAATGGATTTTTGAATTAAATAAGATTTTAATAAAATATTATTATTATTATTAAATTAATTTTTATTAAATATAAATGATCTTATAATTTTATGTATGAAATTGTAATTTTTATTAAGGTTTGAAAGCCATTTTTGCCAAAACCTGTGAATTTTTTATCAATGTCAGTTTTTATTTTAAAATTGAAAATTAACATATTTAGAAAATTATTTAGATAAAATAAATGTTATTTATGGAATCAGGATGTCGAAATTATCCAATGGTGAATTTTTCATAATTTTCCGAGACAGTCAGATTTTTGGGTAAAAATTAAACACCGTTTAAATATATAATGTGTTTTATGACATCATAATGACCTAATAGTGATGTAATAAAATACTATAATCTTTGTTTTCAGACAATATATGTTTTACCATTAAAATAACGTGATTTTGGGTTTGTTTGACTTATTTTACAAAGCATTAATGGACCCCTGAAGACTTATTAAACATCTTGTCTTTTTTAAATTATTTTCAATGGGAGTGTGACTCACCTCCACATAAGCAACCCCATTATTTTAAGAAGTTTGGACTTTCACCTTATAAAATATTGTTTTCCTCTTCCCTTTTCCAAAAAACATGGGCAAAAACCATGATCTTATTTTTGGTTTGGATTAGTTTAATGTAAGGGGTCCCAAACCTAAATTATAAAGAATTCACTCACCTTTCCTATATAAACCCACCCAATCTCCCACTTCCTCCTCACTCAAAGCCTTTGGAGTTCGTCAAACCTCTGCCCTACTCTCTCTAGAATCCTCCCAAGGTTCCCCAATCTCCCAAGAAGCCTCTCTCAAGCCTCTCTTAAGCCTTTGGAAGCACACTTCCAAGTAAGGGTTTTTCTTCCTTTCTCATTTTTGTCCAATTTTCATCATATCATTATGACCTTTTAATTTCAATTATAAATGTTGGGGTATTGTTTCTTACCTTCCCCATACTTCCCTCTTATTTTTTTAATTATGGGAGACCCCTTTATCTCTCATTAAATGCCTCCCATGTACACCCGTTACTATGCCGAAATTCCGAAAGGAACTTCTCTCTCCTCATTAACATTCAAGAAATACTTTTGTATCATGAATCTAATTTACATTACAATTGTTTGGACATGAATCTATATGACCCCCTTACTATCCATTTCATGTAAATATGATGATATACCCCTTTATCTCCCATCAACCATTTTTATGAATTCTTATGTCACGCCGTTATGCTGTCGAAATTGCACCGGTTTTCTAAGCCAATGCCATTGTGTAGTGAATACCATGCCCATTTCTCCATAAAGGGTATTCAGATTTATGCAAATTTACTTATTGATTATAAATTTTCATGTATGAATTCCACATTCCTTTATCATGTAATAAATAATTATGTTTATTGAATCCAAGTTTTATGATCCATGTGGCACACTTATGCATGAAATGAAATGTTTAAAAAGGGTGCACCCTTATCGCGCTCCAATGTATTGGGTAAAGTATAGTATCATGATAAATCATGTGAAATGAATGTTTACTCATGATAATTCAATTGTAAAGGGGGTTTACTCATGCTTCATGTGCAATGAGGATTTACGCATGCTCCATGTGCAATGAGCCTTGGCTCATGCTAATTCCATGTTAAGTGTTGTTGCCACATTTCCATGTTATGATTATCATGCTTTATCATGACTTTATGTTCATGTTTATCTTATGCTCTATTGATATTCCTATTTTCTAACATGTATTTTACTCCTCATCTCTACCACATTTATTCCCTTACTGGGATTTATAGCTCACCCCTTTTCTTATGCATGTCCTCAGGTTATCCCATGCAATGCTAAGTACGAGGGAATGTAGTACTCATGTAAAGGAAGTTTTCAATAAAGATGATGTATTTCAGGTTTTAAGTTGTTATGTAATGATCCTAAGCCCCAAAGACACTAGACATCTCGATCTTCCATATTGTATCAAGTGAATAGTTTATGTAATGAATCATGTTTATGTTTTTAAAATAAGTAGGGTTGTATTAGTTGGTATTAGAGGATAGGTTTAGTTATTTTTGGGATTAGGATTTTAAAACCCTAGTAAAGCCTTATAGACAAGACTAAGTATAATAAAAACATCCCTATGTTTTGGTAAGTACTGATTAAGTGGTTTATCAAACAAATATATCCCTATCTGGATACGAGCAGGTAGAGGCGGCTCTGGCACAGATGTATCCTAGGGGTAAAACCTGAAAAGACCACTTTGAGCTAGAATCGAATGGGAACTAGTGCACGACAATGGGACTTTCTGCACTATTGGTTACGAAACTCCCAAGGGATTTGTTTTGATAAATTCACAAGCTTATTATGAACCCTTATTAATGGAATTTAAAAAAATTCCCCTAAGAATATATCTTAGAAAATAGATCATGAAAATACTAGATTGAAGCCTATAGACTCATGAGTTAAGGAAATACAAGTTTATTTATAAGTCATCAACTTTTGTCTTTGGATTTCCCTTTATGTGTTACCCCCTAACTTTCCTTTTATTCCATCCAATGGCCAGTAATAGGAGGACTCAGGTTAACAACCGATGTGAAGATCAGTGTGATGAATGTACTAATGAGATTCCCAATCCAATAGGAGCGGGAATCGCAAACTTTTTCACGCTTCTCTATCAGCTTACTCAAGATTTGAATAGAAACACAGGTCAAGATGAACATCCAACCCCCCTAAGAAGGAAAGAGTCACTATCAAGAGATTCATGAGACAAATTCCTCCTAATTTTAGTGGATCATCAGATCCCACGATCGCTGAACAATGGATCAACTCCATTGAAAAGATCTTCTCCATCCTTCAATGTCCTGAACAAGAGATGGTTCTCCTAGTGTCTTATCGTATGGAGGGTGAAGCTGATCAATGGTGGATGTTGATAAAAAATATGAAGCCTGAGGAGGAGATCGAGGCGTTGGAATAGAAGGATTTCTAGAAGATGTTTTTTGATAAATATTTTCCGCGCACCCTCTAGCGGAAAGGTACTTCCTTTCCCTTAAGAAAAAAGAAGAAGAATCTGTTGGAGCGTATGAGAAAAACTTCACAAGGCTTGCATGATATGCTTCCGGATTTGTCGTTACCCCCGAATACAAGGTTGACCGCTTCTTTAGTGGGCTGAATACTAGCCTGTGGAAAGCACTAGCGATCCGTGAATTTGACAACTATGAGGAAATTGTACGATGTACCCTCAAGGTCGAAATGGAGATCGAGGAATCACAGGGGTATCATGGGGACAAGAAGTGTAAGGTGGAATTCAATACTGGCAGTCCGATAGATAAATCCAACGGTGTTAAGAAGATCCAGCACCCCACTTTCCAAAAGTGCAAAAAGAAGCACCCTGGAAATTGCCTCAAAGGGACGAGGAAATGCTTTAGGTGTGGAAGAGAAGGGAACCTAACTGTTAACTGTCGGCAAGAAAGACCCACAGCTGCAACAGAGGAGAGGAACGTTCCGTTCGAACCTCAACATGTTGTTCATTGCTACAAATGCAAAGAACCAGGTCATCTTGCAAATTAGTACCCTAATCCAAAGGTTTTCGTAGGCAACCAACAACCTCTAAGGAAGCAAGGAAGAGATTTTGCCATCACTTCTGCTGAAGTGAACCCCGACAACGAAGTGGTGAAAGGTATGCTAGTTATTAATTCAAGAATAGCGAATGTACTTTTTGATTCAGGTTCTACACATTCTTTTATATCTTGAAAGTTTAGTAGAATAATCCCAGCACCACCACAAACCATGGAAGTGAAGATGTTGGTGAGTACGGAAAATGGGGCAATCATTGCATCCCATGAATATAAGTCCTCCCATGTTATAATCTGTGGATTGAATTTCCCGGCAAACTTCGTCATACTCCCTATGGTGGAATTTGATGAAATTCTTGGCATGGATTGTCTTTCCTTATATAGAGCCAACATAAATTGTCGGGATAGGGAAATCACACTTCATATGGAGAATCGACCCCCGATTCTTTACAAGTGTAAGGAGGAAGATGAATCTCCTTTATCTCCATCATCTCAAGCTTGGATATTAATGCCCTATGATCACGGGTATCTGGATCAGATGATTGAGTCCAAGGAAGAAACCATCCTTGAAGAGATGCCTATTATGAAGGAATTCGCTGAAGTGTTTCCCGAGGAACTGCCTGGTCTTCCTCCTAGCAGAGATGTTGAATTATCAATTGAACTTATACCAGGGGCGCTACCAATATCAAAGACTCCATATAGAATGGATGTCGTGGAGCTTGAAGAACTGAAGAAAGAACTATAGGAGAATCTGGATAAAGGGTTTATATGCCCAAGTGCTTCACCATGGGGTGCACCAGTCCTCTTCATCAAGAAGAAGGATGGGTCAATGCGGATTTGCATCAATTATCATGAACTTAACAAAATCGTGATAAAGAAAAAGTATCCTCTGCCACAGATTGATGACTTTTTTTGATCAGCTGCATGGAGCACAATACTTCTCCAAGGTATATTTGTGGTCGGGATATTATCAAGTAAGGGTGAAGAAGGAAGATGTCCCCAAGACTGCTTTTCGTACAAGATACGGGCACTATGAATTCCTAGTAATTCCTTTAGGACTCACCAATTCTCTACAAATATTCATGGAATTAATGAATAGAGTCTTTAGAGATTACATAGACAAATTTTTGGTAGTCTTTATAGATGATATTCTAATATACTCCAAAACCAAGGAGGATCATGAGGAGCATTTAATAACTGTTCTGGAGACTTTGCGCAAGGAGAAGCTCTATGCAAAGTACAAAAAGTGTGAGTTCTGGTTGAATGAAGTCTCATTATTGGGACATATCATCACAAGCAATGGGATATCTGTGGATCCCTCCAAAACAGATGCAATTGAGGGATGGCCGAGGCCAACATCGGTAACAGATATCTGTAGCTTCTTGGGGTTAGTTGGATATTATTTACGATTTGTGAGAAATTTCTCACGATTGTCCAAACCTCTTACCAAGATAACTCTAAAGGGATTAAAGTTTTCTTGGAGTGATGAATGTGAAGAAAGAATCATGGAGTTGAAAAGGAGGCTTATCACTGCACCCGTACTCACTTTACCCACAAGTGGGGAACTTTTTGTGGTATTCAGTGATGCTTAGAAGAAGGGATTAGGCTGTGTACTGATGCAGAATGATAAAGTGATATCCTATTCCTCAAGGCAGTTGAAAATCCATGAGTGAAACTATCCAACACATGATCTAGAGTTGGATGCAGTGATCTTTGCCTTGAAAATCTGGCGGCATTATCTCTATGAGGAGAAATGTGAGATATATACTGACCACAAGATTCTTAAATATATCTTCACACAGAAAGAGATTAATATGCACCATAGAATATGGATAGAGCTCATCAAGGATTATGAATGTTCAATACATTACCACCCTGGGAAAGCGAACAAGGTGGCAGATGCCCTAAGTAGAAAGGACCTAATGATTCTATCAATGATGAGAATTGAGAAGGATCCAATCTTCTTAGACTTGATGAAGATGGACATGGGAATCATAAATAAGGGAATATCATCAATCCTTCCACAAATGATTTCTCAACCGTCTCTTTTGGAAAGGATAAAGGATGCTCAAAAGGATGATGTGGGAATTAAAGAAAAAGTGGAAGCTATCAAAAAAGGGAAATCCTCAGAGTTTAATGTCAATGAAGAAGGAATTGTGCGATTTGGGAAAAGGCTTTGTGTTCCATCAAGTCCGGAGCTGAAGAATGAACTTTTGGATGATGCACAAAGTTCAAATATCTCTATTCACCTAGGGAGCACAAAGATGTATCGAGATCTCCGAGAAAAATTTTGGTGGGATAATATGAAGAAGGAGATATCTGAATATACATCAAAGTGCCTAGTGTGTCAGCAAGTGAAGGCAGAGAGGCAGAAGTCTAAGGAGATGATGCAACTATTTCCCATACCAGAATAGAAATGGTAGAAAATCACCATGGACTTTGTCACTGGACTTACAAGGACATCCAAAGGCAATAATGCAATCTGGGTTGGTGTGGATCTTCTTACAAAGACTGCACATTTCATTGATATTCAGGAGGATTTCTCATTGGATCAACTGGAACGGATATATATCAGGGAAGTGGTAAGGTTTCATGGAGTACCACTATCTATTGTGTCTGACTGAGATACAGGATTCACCTCTAAGTTTTGGAAGAGTCTTCAACATGCTCTGAATACAGATCTGAACTTCAGTATGGCCTATCATCCTCAAACTGATGGACAATCTGAGCGGACTATCCAAACACTTGAGGATATGTTGAGAGCATGCTCAATGGACTTTAAATGAGGATGGGATCAATATCTTCCACTGGTTGAATTCTCCTATAATAACAGTTTCCACTCAAGCATCCAAAAGGCACCATATGAAGCCCTTTATGGGAAAAGGTGCATAACACCGACATGTTGGGATGAGGTCGGTGAACGTAAGCTGATTGGACCAGAAATGGTCGAGGAAATGATGGAGAATGTGAAAACCATTCAGTAGCATATCAAGGCATCCCAAAGTCGACAGAAGAGTTATGCAGATAATCATCGAAGAGACCTTGAGTTTAAAGTTGGAGACATGGGTTTTCTACACATATCTATGTGGAAGAAGGTCATGAGGTTTGGAAAGAAAGGGAATTTAAGTCCAAGGTACATTGGCCCCTTCGAGATTCTTGATCGTGTCGGGGCTATGGCCTATCGACTAGAACTTCCACCTACCATGGCCAAAGTACATGATGTCTTTCATGTATCACTCTTAAGTAAGTACATACCGGAACCTTCACATGTACTCTCTTCTGAGGTTGTACAGTTGGAGGATGATCTTTTTTATGAGGAGAACCCATTGAAGATCTTAGATCATAGAGAAAAAGTTCTATGAAATAAGACAATGCCCCTCGTTAAGGTGTTGTGGAGAAACCACAAGTTTGAAGAAGAGACTTTGGAATTGGAGGAAATGATGAAGCTGAGTTACCAACATCTGTTTTAGTGTGGGAAAAGGAAATTTTGAGGGTGAAATTTCTTAAGGGGGAATACTGTAATGACCCAAAGTTTCATTAATGGAAATCCCTTTTGATATAATTAAATGTATCTTTATGTAAAATGTTTATATAAAATGTCAACTTATTTGGTTTTATGTTAAGAATTGTGACCGTTGCTTTTATATCCATTGAATAGTGATCACATGATTAGTATAAATATAGGGCTTTAACAAACCCAATTTACTCAGACAAAGGAAGCAATGACCTCATCCAGTAGAATTGCTCCATATGAAGCCCATTTGTTGGAGCTCGGAAAAGAGGTGGCGTCTTTGGGCTTCGCTCTTGACCAATCCCAAGCTGAGCTTCATCATTTCAAGCTCTAACGGTACCATCTACGGGAAAAGTGGAAGCTGATAGAAATTACCACTCGAGCAATGTTATCCGAGCCACCCCAAGAGTCTGTCAACATCACACACCTTACCCTTAGGTCTTATGCAGCTGTTTTAAGGGGTTATGTAAAAAATTACTAGTACTATGTTCATGTATATTATTTTTTGTATATAATAATTAATATAACTTCTTTTCATTATTGAAACTTTGTAAATAGTTTTTTTAAAGCACAAATAGTATTTTTTTAGTTAATATTCATCTAAGAAATCTATTTTGATGAATTAATGGATTTTTGAATTAAATAATATTTTAATAAAATATTATTATTATTATTAAATTAATTTTTATTAAATATAAGTGATCTCATAATTTTATGAATGCAATTGTAATTTTTATTAAGGTTTGAAAGCCATTTTTGTCAAAACCCGTGAATTTTCGATAAATGTCAGTTTTTATTTTAAAATTGAAAATTAACATATTTAGAAAATTATTTAGATAAAATAAATGTTATTTCTGGAATCAGGACGTCAAAATTATCCAACATTGATTTTTTCATAATTTTCTGAGACAGTCAAATTTTTGGGTAAAAATTAAATACCGTTTAAATATATAATGTGTTTTATAACATCATAATGAGCCAATAGTGATGTAATAAAATACTATAAGCTTTATGTTCGGCCAATATATGTTTTACAATTAAAATAATGTGATTTTGTGTTTGTTTGACTTATTTTAAAAGGCATTAATGGACCCCTCAAGGCTTATTAAACATCTTGTCTTTTTAAATTATTTTCCATGGGCAAAAACCATGAGCTTATTTGTGTTTTGGATTAGTTTAATGTAAGGGGTCCCAAACCTAAATAATAAAGAATTCAATCACCTTTACTATATAAACCCACCCAATCTCCCACTTCCTCCTCACTCAAAGCCTTTTGAGTTCGTCCAAACTCTGCCCTAATCTCTCTAGAATCCTCCCAAGGTGCCCCAATCTCCCAAGAATCCTCTCTCAAGCCTCTCTCAAGCCTTTGGAAGCACACATCCAAGTAAGGGTTTTTCTTCCTTTCTCATTTTTTTCCAATTTTCTTCATATTATTATGCCCTTTTAAATTAAATTATAAATGTTGGGGTATGGTTTCTCACCTTCCCCATACTTTCCTATTATTTTTTGAATTATGGGAGACCCCTTTCTCTCTCATTAAATGCCTCCCATGTACACCCGTTACTATTCCGAAATTCCGAAAGGAACTTCTCTCTCCTCATTTACATTTAAGAAATAATTTTGTATCATGAATCTAATTTCCATTAAAATTGTTTGGACATGAATATATATGACCCCTTACAGTACATTTCATGTAAATATGATGAGACACCCCTTTCTCTCTCATTAACCATTTTTATGAATTCTTATGTCACGCCGTTACGCTGCCGAAATTGCATCGATTTTCTAAGCCAATGCCATTTTGTTGTGAATACCATGCCCATTTCTCCATCAAGGTTATTCACCTTTATTCACATTTACTTATTGATTATAAAGTTTCATGTATGAATTCCATATTCCTTTATCATGGAGTAAATGATTATGTTTATTAAATCCATGTTTTATGATCCATGTGGCACACTTATGCATGAAATGAAATGTTTAAAAAGGGTGCGCCCTTATAGGGCTCCAATGCATTGGGTAAAGTATAGTATCATGATAAGTCATGTGAAATGAGTGTTGACTCATGATAATTCAATTGAAACACAGTTTTACTCGTGCTTCATGTGCAATGAGGATTTACTCATTCTCCATGTGCAATGATCCTTGGCTCATGCTAATTCCATGTTAAGTGTTGTCTCCACATTTCCATGTTATGATTATCATGCTTTATCATGCCTTTATGTTCATGTTTCTCTTATGCTCTATTGATATTCCTATTGTCTAAAATGTATTTTACTCCTCATGTATTCTCTGTTTATTCCCTTACTGGGCTTTATAGCTCACCCCTTTTCTTATGCATGTCCTCAGGTTATCCCATGCAATGCTAAGTACGAGGGAATGTAGTGGTCATGTAAAGGAATATTTCAATAAATATGTTGTATTTCATGTTTTAAGTTATTATTTAATGATCCTAAGCCCCAAATATACTATAAATCTCGATCTTCCATGTTGTATCAAGTGAATAGTTTATATAATGAATCATGTTTAAGTTTGTAAAATAAGCAGGGTTGTCATAACAACTGCCACCTCTAAGTGGCAATTTTCATTTTCTTGGACCTATAATTTTATAATCTAAAAATTCATGAAGGAAAAGGTAAGGTGTGATTAAAATATTCCAGTAGGATAACACATGTTGGGAAAAATCCCTCAAGGTAACATTGAAGCATTTTTGAGGTGTTTATGTTTGTTGACAAAGCTGATTGTGTTTGTTGACAAAGCTGGTTTGTTTGTTGACAAAGAGGGCTTTCATGGAATGTTGTCAAGTTTAAGATATATTGTTGAAAACCAATGCTAAAAAATAACCATGAAAAAGGAATGGTCTATCAGGAGGTCGTACAAAAATAACAGATCTAAGGTGGTGCCATTTTACAGTGTTTTTCATATTTTTGGGCTTCAAAATCAGAAAATGGGGAAACATGTTTTTGGAAAAGGAAGTTGAGTTCAAGATTAAAGGTGGTTTTGAAACTTGTTCACAAGGAATATTTTGGGATTATAATATTAAAAAATGGGAAAGTAATGAAGTGCACTAAATATGAGGTTGCGCGAAAGAAACTTGTGCGCCCATTGCAATGTCAAATGAGGTTTTGCGTGCTCGAAGAGGATCTTGCACGAAACGGTGAATCTTCCACATAGGGGTCAGAGACGCCTATAAATAAGAGGTTACCGCCATGATTTGAAGTATCTCAAGACTTAGAGAAAATATGAGCTCTGAATTGCATAATAATTTCATGCAAAGGGAGTTCCACGAAATATTTTTAGTTCCATGCTAGCTAAGAAAGTTATGCGTAAGATTGGGGTTCGTGAGAAAGTGTTTCATGAAAAAAGTGGAATCTTGTTCCCAAGGCCTTAAAGTTGATCACAATATGTAGTAAGGGTTTCACAAAAGATTTGGAGTTTCCCAGTAGTACTGCGGTAAAGTGATATTCACCAGTGGATGAAAGTAGGACATCAATAGATCATCTACATATAGTGGAGGATGCATTCATTAAGGATAATGAAGGAAACTACAAGTCTATAAACTGTGAGTAGATATTCTGAAGAATAAGTTATAACACTTCTATTAAGAGAGTATTGAGCTTTCAAATTGAGAATGGTTATAAACTAGGAGGGATAGTGAGTCCACTTTGAAATTTGTAAACAACTGTGCGCTTTTAGTGGATTTGGTACATTGGCACATTGCTGGTGTATGCTCCTTGAATGTATCCCAATATGGGTGAACCAAGTAAACTTTTTATGTCATGTTCATGATTTAATATTTGTTCATACTCTGCAATGGTAAGGATAGAGAAGCGTGTTTTTTCTAACAAAGAAACAAGATCAGTAGGGGAAATTATTTTAATCTGTCATTCCCTGATTCACCCACCTCTCAGGGTATCTAGCCTAGTGGATCTAGCAACACCAAATATTCCATAATAAATTATATAACAACTAAACCATTTATGCTTTAAATTTTAAATAAAACAATGTATGTAAAGGCATTTATATATTTAAAAATACATGATTTCAACTCAAATGATGGAAGATATCTCAAAAAAGGCTTAATTGAACATCTCATAAAAAAATTTATAGAAAACAATTGGCATGAATAAAATAGTTTCATAATTAATGGCATGTATTCATAAAATCAAACACATCATGACACTATGTCATAATCCCTACATTACATTAATTTTGGGATATAAGATCATCACACTTCTCATTTATCACCATGACTCAAGATAGATGTGCTCACTCAAATAAACACCCCATCAGGGGACCCATGATAAGAAATCACTCTACACCCTATTAGGGGACCCATCAAGGGAAATCATTCTGAAATCTGTTTATTTAGAATTTTCATCATCAATCAAAATGGATGGATCTTTTCCTTTTTCATTTCGGCCTTGATCTATTCATATTGGAAGGTTTAACGAAGAATAATAAAATGATAATCACCAAGATCTATCATCCCTTTAATCCCCACAAAGTTTATCCATCCAAAAAGAATTATTGAATTGCAGATCAACCTGTTTGTGGTTTGGTTTTCATTATTCAATGAAACTATGAAGGGAAAAGAAATTATAAAGTGATCGACACCCTACCTTGTTGATTGGATCAGTCGTAAATAAAGAATGGAGGTCTGTGTCATCATTGATCCTCGATCTGCCAGTGTTCATCATCGGGACAAAGCTTCCTTCTCCTTACCTTAGGGGAATTAGAGGGTTATGGCGATAACCTTGAATTCCTATGACATGGATTATTAAAAAAAAGGAAACTAACACTGCATAAACATGTAGTGTTCAATAAAATATTTTTACTAGATATTTTAATGATGTCTATATCCAAAATATAACTTTCACCCTCAACCCGCACCAGTCACGGTTAGGCCCTACCTAAGGTAAAGTCACTATTCTGGATGCAACGGTTCCCTTAGATGTTTGATCCGAGAACCTATTTATAAGTTATTACTATTTAAAGAAGAAACTACTCGTGTGATTTATTAAAAAATTAACATTTTTTGACAAATCATTTCAGGCATACATGGCATCGAAATATCACACCATCTTACCACATGTTCTAAAAATTTTCCCAATTAATTTATAAAAATAAATTTGGGAAAATTAGAGTCATTAAATTCTATTATAACTAATTAAGAATAATCAAAATATCCTTTACTCCATTCATCATTCCATTTGGCTGCTCATCAGCAAGTTGTCCATCTCATTCAATGTTAACCTAGTTCCTTCGGGTTACCTCAATCGACTAAAGCCAAAAATCATAGTGTGATCAACACAAATCATATTGGGAAACCAAATAATCATGAAGATCACTTATAGGATGTCTAAATAACGACACCTTATTTTTAATCTATGACACCTTTGGTTTATCCTAGTTCATTCATAGTCAACATATATTTAAATCTTTTATGATGGTTCCTAAAGATTTTTTGAATTTTGAAATCATATCCCCTGAGAGTGTCAAACTAGGTGTTCAGTAAGACCCATTTTCATGCACTGGGTCACAATCGAGTTAACTTCAATGCACCCTTTTCAGAGTTATTACCTCTAGGTACCTCTGTACCTGATCCACATCCAATTTTCATATCCATACAGGGATATAATTTCCTGGAAACCACTATCTATATCCTTTACCAAAATTCTAGAACATTTTCCTATACTCAGACTCATCCATAGAATTATCCTTAGACATATCCTTAGAAATATCCCTAGGGATCTCACTAATATTTTCTAATCATGGTTTATAAAGGTTAACTAAAACTTCCCTCTGATACCAACTATTTCATCCCAATCTTTTCATAAATATATATTCCATATTTTTAGATGAATATTCAATAAATTAAAAAACACACACCTGATGATCATAATAGTTTAATATATTTTGAGACTAGGTAAAAAATTATCCAATTTAGTGAAAGATATTAAAAATATCCCATAGAGAACTTACCATTTAGTACACTTCAGAAAAATACCCTAATAAAAACCATTTTTAATAACTTGAGGAAAGGAAACATAAAAAAGGGTGAGATCAGATGATTAATAGGGGTAAACATGGTTGATATATAAGAATAACATGAACCTAAGGGTATGGGAACATGATCATAATATTTGAAAACCATACCCTGCATATCAAATATCATAATCATGAATCATGAAATAAATATTGGTAGTTAATAAGACATGAATCATAATGAAATCAAAGAACATGATCCAAGAGAGCATAAGATTGGCATAAGACATGGAATTGTGGAATATATATAATCATAGAAAATCATTTACATAATAGTCAACTCTCACTTCCATAGTTATCATAGTGGAATGGTTTCACTCCCCAAACCATCATAGTAGCAAAGGTTCACTCCCAATACCATCCTAGAAGATAAAGTCCCTCACTAAACCAGGTTTACTCCCATTTATAGTCTTATCTATCTCATGATATATAAATTGTTACCCAATGCATTGGATAGAGATAAAGGTCCCACCCATCATTGAAAATCATACATATGTGTTCCAAAAGATCATAAAAAATCATCATATCATAAACCATGAAATGAAATGGGTTTCATAAAAATTTCACCATATCATAACATGTGGAAAAGAGATAGGTTCCATAATTATTTCATTATATCATCATAGAATAACCCATTTAAAAATAAGTGAGTTTTATAATAATTTTATTACATTATAACCCATCAAAGAGAAAATAGTTTCATAAACATATTTTCATTATAAACCATTTAGTGAAATAATAAGAACGATATACTTAGTTTATATCCCTAAAAAAATATAAGTTATATAAAAGGATGTCATCTTAGAAGGAGAATTATTTTAAAATATCATTTGGATCATTTCTTGAGGAAAATAACTTTTATTTGAAAATAAATTTTTAAATATAAAAATTAAAAAAATATTTTGGAAATAAAATTAAATGATAATAACCATGAAATTTTATAAATGAATCTTCTAATAAAATAATGGTCATGATGGCATGAAATTCTGTCATGCTGTGCATGTTAAAATAAAAACTCCTTTCATATTTCTGGTAAAAGCCAAACTAGCATTGTTTTGAAAATGACATGAAGATTCTTTTCAAAACATTTTGAAAAAAGTAAAACATGGGTAAAAATTTATTTTAATAAATCATTTTAATAATGTTAAAAACATTTTTTAAACATTTTTAGAAAACATGCTTTTAGAAGAAAAAGAGTTTTTGACTAAAGAGATAAATAAAGACAATATTTCATAAAAACCTTATTTTGAACTATCGAGCACTTAAATAGAGAAAAATGAAGGTAAAAAAATGTATTCTAATGATATAAATAGAGGATAATAAAATTCATGAGTTTCTTGAGAGTTATATCATATGATTTCATCATTTTAAGCATAATCATAAACAATATTGATAAACGATGATATTGCAACATAAAAATCTTACCACTTTGGTAACATTAAATCATAATAACCATGAAAGAATAAAATTAAATGAAACATATAATATCATGAAAATAAGTATATTCATGATATACCATATATAAGGGGTAGTATATACACTTTATATAATAAGATAAGAGCATAACATAACTTATTCCCAAAGAAGGCAATTTGAGACAAAAAATCCCTTACCGATTTGGTAACTTTTGAATTGTAAACCCCATGAAAGAGATATAATAAAATGGATACATAAATTCAAAAAATAATTAAGGACAATAATAATAAAATAGAATAATTTTAAGTATATACACCACATAAAATAAATTATTGGTGAATTTACATATGTCTTTGAGAAATAAAAGAGAGACTAGAAATCCCTTACCTTAAGTGTCAACTTCCTTCATACACATTTGAATCTCCTGTATAATAAATATAAGTTTATTAAAAATATATTATGGGAATATAATTATATATATAATACCATATATGATTTACTTATGGAATTTTATGACTTTTTTGTTAAAAATTTCAAGTTAATGTCATGTTTCTATTAATACCTACTTTGTTTTTCATGTATGTTTTGATTTGGTATTTTTGTTCCTCTCACATTTCTCATGGTACCATAATATACCGAATAATAATAATTAAATAATTATAATATTTATACATTAATTATACTTTTAATTCCAATCTTGAAATTTAGTTTTGAGAAATGATGTATGTTACGATCATTGAGGCGATAGGCTCTATGTACGCATGAATATAATTTCCATTTTTCAACGATCATTTTGGAAAAGAGGTAAGTAATATTTTATATTTAAATAATTTTCATAATATAATATAATTTCTTTAAATATTAATATCAATATCATCCAAGTAGTGTGGTGATGAAAATATAGAGTCACATTTCTTTATGAAGGTAGTAGTCCACACGTACACGAACGACGTTATCATTTTTTAGTGAGTGAAAATGTATGGAATAAAATAATATATTATATTTTAAGAATGATAAATATGTCATTAATATAATAATTATTTCATTTATATCAAATATATTCATTAACTCTATTATTATTATCTTCCATGTAAAGCTTTAGTGAAAAACGAATCACATTGCTTCGTGAGGCGGTAGTTTGCCATATGCACGAGAAACGATATCATATCCCCTATGAAATGGAATGTAAAAAGGTATATATGATATAATTATTTAAGAGGTATAATTATATTATAAATATCATATATATACTTTATATCCATCATCATACCCAACTGTGAGTGGTGATAATTAAAAAATGAATGACATTGATTTATGAGGCGGTAGTATACTGTACACAAGAATGATGATTTCATAACCCATTTGATAAAGTGGATATGGTTATAGGTCACAAAATTAACATAAAAAAAATATTATTATATTTAATATACTGAGGTTATTATATCATAATGATTTAATAATAATTTAATGAGGTTGAGGAAGAAATAAAATAGAAATGTCGGTTGAAGAATGTTACCTCTTCTTCAGGTAACCTCATCAGGATTGTAGAAAAAGCCTTAAAAGGTTGGATTTATGACAAAAATAAGGATTATAAGATGATAATAGGTAATTTGGGAAGTTATTTGGGTAGTTATTTCCAAACCAAATGTTTTTTAATGTGTAAATAAGAGAGGAGAGTGGGTGACCTTTTTTAAGTGAGGTGAGTGGCACACTTGTAATATTTGAAAAGAAAAAAGCATGCCCACATTTTTTACTTTCAAAAAGTCTCCAAAATAGATTATTATTGATAAATAGACATTTTAGGTTTGTAATATTTCCATAAAATATATTTTATAGAAGTTTTTAATTTATTTTAACCCTTATCTTTTTAGTTTAACCCCCCAATAAAAACATTTTTACCTTAATCGTGAAAACTAATTTTTACTATTTTTACTATTCATTATAGTAAAAAATTAAGTTGAAAATATTATATAATATAAATTAGTATGATTGAAAATATTAATACATTTTTCAAAATTCCATTCACATAAGTGGAAAATTTTAATTTAAAATTAATCCTGTAGATGCGACGAGAAAGCGGATTTTCAAAGAGAAAATGTTCAAAAGTTTATAAGGTTTATATATCAAAATTAAATATAAAAATTATTAAAATGGATTAAATTGGATTAATATATAATTTTAATAATTTTAATTTTAAACTATTTGAAAATATAATTTAACTTTATAAAAAATTTAAACAAAAAAGCAGTTTTCAATTAAAATCCATCATTTTCACTATTCATTGAAAAATTAATCTTTTCAGAAAACTTCAAAAATTCACCATAAGATAAATTTTAAATTATTATTTAAAAAATTAAAATTATTTTTTCAAATAAATTTTCTAAAACTATCAAAAATTATTTTTAAAATAAGTGAGCAAAATGAGGAAAACTGCTTTTTTTAGAAAAATATAGTTTTTAAGCATAAAATTGTACTTATTCATATCTCTTGTATAAAAACCATATAAGATGAATTTTGAATAGTTTATTGAATATATAATATAAAAATTTAATTAAAATATTTCAAAAATATTGGTTTTTTTAATTTATTGATGTAAAACATGTTTGATTGCATAAATATAGTTTTTAAGAAAAAATATTTCTTTTATTTTCAATTTTAATTAAATAGTCACAAAAGAATTCATTTAATATAAATGTTTCAACCATATATTTTTAAAATTTAGTTAGTAATATTCAGAAAATCTATTCAAATGGATAAGTGATATCTATAAGATAATAATATTTCTTGTTTCGTTTTAAATTCAGTATTGCGTGTAATGCAAGCTAAACCATGTGTTACGTGTAATGAAAAATAACAAAAATATTAAATTCATTTGAAAAAAATATTTCATAAAATCTTAGTGTGTTACATTATAACCCATAAAAATGATTTTCACCCTCTGAATTCATCTTGATCATTAAAGTTTTAACATTTGAAAATTACTTTATAGAAACCCACATCATAAAAAGGGATAATAAAACATCCTCTTAAAAAAGAGAAAGAGATGTGTGAAAGTCATATGTAATAACACATATTAGGTTTCCAAATAGGATAAAATAGGTGGTAAGTGAATATATGGACATGAAATAAAATAGTAAATAATTATAGAGAGTTATAGAGATCATTGATCAAAAGAATGTGGGTGATCCAAAGAAGGTGAATGACCACAAAACCATAAACCAAAGAGGTTTGAAATTGTAATAGATATCATAAAAAATTATGATAGTAGGGTAATGATTTATTTCAAGATAATTTTACCAATTTTGGGGAATTAATTTTCCATATTTACTGAGAACATATTAAAATGTACTTACTTTATATCTTTTAATTTCATGGGTACAATTTCATCCTTTGGTTGTGCCTCGATCAATTTTCACTTCATCTCTTACTCTAGGAGATGATTTTTTTCATCTATAAAGCACTAAATAAAATCCATAAAATAATTATAAGTCATTCCTTCTATATATATTTAAAAAAAATTAACAATGGTTTTCCAAAATGGATAAATCTTTATATGGTGAATTAATACATTAATCTCTAAAAATTCTTCCAAAGTTAAACTTAAACCATTATATAAATATTTAACCTTATGACTGTTATAAAATTAATTTTTTTTAAAGAAGGTCACTAAATTTAAAAAACTCAACATTAATCCTCCAAATATCATTAAGAATATATTAATGTTGACTTACTAAATATATGAATACCTTTGTTATATATTCTCATAAATCTTGGTAATAACTAGAATTACCATAAAAACTTAATGAAAACATGCATGCTTCTTCATTACATGAATAAAACCATAGATTATTGTACATATTCCATAGGTCCAATAATTTTTTAAACTCCATCAATTATAACATAAACCACTTCTTTAACAAATCCTTTATTAGTTCTGAGTTCATAAATAACATCCAATTTACTTTATCCATATCAATCATATCTTTATCTAAACTAATTTTTTTTCTCAACCTTAGGAACATATTAAGGGTTATTTTTCCTTAATCATGTTTTTCCATAAAATATTAAATTTCCATTAAATTAATTTTCTAGGTCATTAGTACTATTCATCATATTCTTGTATATCCTTAACAAAAAACTTTTACTGAACAATCCTTATATATTTCATGATTTATATAACATAATTCTTGAATTCCAATATATAATCACTTAAATCATCCTGCTTCCTTCTCAAAAAATTAAATAGGATTCTTTATATTATTACATAACACTTATTTCCTTCCATATTTCATTTTTCATCTCTTCATCATCAATAATACAATAATTACTTGTACAACCTTTCTGATTATCTTAATTAGATTTCCCATTAGGAAATCAGTTTTCATAATTCCCATACTTTCCACATTTAAAACATTCAAAAGTTGATGATACCTTAGGGATACCATTATTCTCATCCATTTTGTTAACAAATTTTTTATTTTTTCCTTTGTAGTTACTTGATTTGTGTCCTTTTACACACACAAAACATCTCCTCATCTCTCTAAGACATTTCCTTGAGTACTTCTTTCCACATTCTCAAAATATGGGAAACTAAATCTTCTTTCCTCCATGGTCTTCACTACCTAAAATCTTATTAAACTTTATCCTTTTATTCTTTGGTGAGTCTAAGAGTTGGTTTAGGTTCATATCATTAATCATGTTCTATGACAACTAATTAGGCATAATCACAATATCCTTTACTCCAGTCATCATCCCATTTGAATGTTCATAAATAAATTGGTTATCACATTCAATGTTAACCCAATTCCTTCGGGTTCCCACTATTTAAAAAACCATAAATCATAGTGTGATCAACGATAATCATAATGGAAAACTAAATAATCCTAAAAATCACTTATAGGATATCAAAATAATAATGCATTATGTTTAATATATGAAACCTTAGGTTTATCCTAGGTTATTCATAGTCATCATATATTTAAATTCTTCATGATGGTTCATAAATATTTTGTAAATTTCCAAAGCACACCCACTAGGAGTGCTAAACTAGGTGTGAAATAAGTCACGTTGTTATGCACCAGGTGATGATCAAGTCCAGATCAATATTCCCTTTTTAGAGTTATTACCCCTAGGTACCTATGTTATAGATACAGATCCACTTAAAGTATCCAGACATAGATGTGATTTCTTGGAAACCACTTGATCTATCCTTTAAAAAAATTCCAGAATATTTTCTTATACTTTGTATCATCCACAGAATTATACTTAGATGTATCCCTAGAAACATTCTTATAAATATCCCTAGTGATCTTGATAATGTTTTATCAACTTAGTTTTCAAAGGTTAACTAAAACTTACCTCTAATAGAAACTATAGTTACCTAGTATTTTCATACATAGATATTATTTATTTTTAGATGAATATTCTTTAAATTACATAAAAATATAATTGAGGACTGTAATAGTTTAGTGTATTTAGAGACTAGGTACACAATCATCCAATTTGGTGAAATATCTTCAACATATCCCATAAAGATAATCCCATTTATTATTCTTACAGAATAGACCCAAATTAAAACCTTTCTTCATAGCCTAGGGAATGGAAACATAAGAAAGGGTGAGCTCAGATGCCTAGTAAGGATAAACAAGTGAGATGTGTAAGAATAACATGAACATAAGGGTATGAGAACATGAGAAAAATATTTGAAAACCATACCTTGTATATCAACGATCATAATCTTAAGTCATGGAATAAATATTGGTAGTTCATAAGACATGAATCATAAGAAAATGAAATAACATAAGCCAAGAGAAAATAAAATTGGCATAGTACATGGAATTTTTCCATACACATAAGCATATAAAAGCATTCACATAGTTTTCAAGGATTACTTGCAAGACAATAAAAGTGGAATGGGTTCACTTACCAAACCATTATATTAGTTAAGGTTCACTCCCAAGACCATCAAAGTGAACAAAGTCCCTTACTAAACTGGGTTCACTACTCGTTCAATTCTTATCTATATCATGAGATTTAAATCTTTACCCAATTCATTAGGGTGAGATATAGGTCTAACCCATCACATAATGAAAATCAAACATATGTGTGCCATAAGATCATAAAAAATCATCATATCATAACCCATGAAATGAAATGGGTTTCAAAAACATTTCATCATATCATAACATGTGTAAAACAAGAAGGTTTCAAAATCATTTCATCATTTCATCATAGCATAACACATGGAAAGAGAAGTGGGTTTTATAATAAATTTATCATGGTATATCCTGTGGAAGAAAAATGTGTTTCATAAAACTATTTTCATTATAAAAAATTTAGAGAAATAATAATAATGGTATCCTTGGTTTATATCCCTAATAAATCACAAGTTACATCAAATTATGTCATCTTGGATGGAGAATGATGTTGAAATATCACTTGGAACATTTATTTAGGAAAATAACTTTTATTGAAAATAACTTTTTAAAACTAAAAATTTGTAAAATATTTTGGAAATAATTTTCATTGAAAATAGACTTGAAAACTTATAAAGGAATATTTAATGAAAATAATGGTCATGGTAGTGGGAAATTCCATTCATTCCATACAAATTAAAGTAAATATTTCTTCACATTTTTGGTAAAATCCAAACATGCATTTTTTGGAAAATGACATGAATATTACTTGGAATTTTTTTTGTAAAAATTAAAACATGTGTAAAAATTAATTTTAATAAATCATTTGAATAATGTTAAAAACATTTTTAGAAAACATGGTTTTAGAAGAAAATGGGTTTTCACAGAAGAGAGAAATAAAAATGATATTTCATAAAAACATTATTTTGAACTACTGAGTACTTAAAGAGATAGAAATGAATGTAAAACATGTATTATCAATAAATAAATATAGTTTAATAAAATTAATTATCTTCTTGAGATATTTATCATAAAATTTCATCATTGGAATCAAAATTATAAAAAATATTGATAAATGATGAGATTGTAACATAAAACTCTTACCACTTTGGTAACTTTTAATTATAATCCCCATCAAAGAATAACATTAAATGAAACCTAAAATATAATTAATATAAGTATATTCATGATAAAATAATTCAATTGGGTGGTATATACACCTCATATAAGAATATAGGTGCATAACATAACTTATGTCTCAAAGAAGGAAAATTGTGACAAAAAAATCCATTAATGCTTTGGTAACTTCTGAACCGTAAACTGCATAAAAGGTAGATCCTAAAATGGATATGTAAATCCATAGAAATTTAAGTATAATAATAATAAAATATATTAATGTTCAGTATATAAAACACATAAAATAAATTATTGGTGAATTTTTATAGGTCTCCCATAAATAAAGAGAGACTAGAAATCTATTAACTTAAGTCTCGACTTCCTTCATACACGTTCAAAAATCATTTATAATAAATATAAGTTTATTATAAATATATTAAAGAACTATAATTATAATTATATATATATATATATAATATCTTATATTATTTAATAATGGCCTTTTATTTCCCATTTATTAACAATTCCATGTTAAAGTCATGTTTCAGGTAATACCTACTTTGTTTTTCGTTTATGTTTTGTTTTGGTATTGTCATTACTCTCAACATTATCATGGTCTCATAATCTACATAATAATAATAATGAAATAATTATCATATTTATACATTAATTATACTTTTAAGACCAATCATGAGCGAAGTTTTTGATAAATGAAGTACATTACGACTATGGAGATGATATGCCATATATATGCATGAGTAACGTTTCCATTTTTCAATGACCATTATCGAAAGAAGGTAAATAATATTTTATCATTAAATAATGATAATAATATCATATTATTTATTTAAATACAATATAAATATCATAAATGTGTCATGGTAATGAAAATAGAGAATCACATCACTTTGTGAAGGCAGTAGTCTACATGTACAAGAACAATGTTATCATCTTTCAGTGAGTGAAAAGGTAAGAAATAAAATGATATATTATATTTTAATAATTATATATATGTAATTAATATCATAATTATTTTATTTATATCATATATATTCATTAATTTTATACTTATTATCTTCTATGTCAAGCGTTAGTGAAAAACGAATCACATCGCTTCACGAGCCAGTAGTTCGCTGTACACATGATCGATGTTATCGTATCCCCTACGGAATGGAAATAAAAAAGGTATATATGATATAATGAATAAATAGGTATAATTAAATTATAAATATTATATATGTACATTATATATATCATCATACCCAACCGTGAGAGGTGGTAATGAAAAAAATGACTGACATCAGTTCGTGAGGCGGTAGTTCCCTACACACATGAATGATGATTTCCAAACCCATTTGATGGAAGTGTAGGTGGTTTTAGGTATTTAAATTTGCATAAAATCATATCAAAAAATTTAATATACTATTATTATTATATCATCATGGTTTAATAATAATTCAATGAGGTGGAGGAAGAAATAAAATAAAGACACTCATTGAAGAACGTGACCTCTTCTTCGGGTAACCTCTTTAAATTTTCACCAAAAACCTTCCAAGGATAGATTTATAACAAAAATAAGGACCATAGGATTATATTAGTTAATTTTTGAACTGATTTGAGAATGATTTTTCTTAACCAATTTTTTTTAATGTGTGAAGAAGAGAGGAGAGGAGGGGACCTTTTATAAGTTAGGTGAGTGGAACACTTGTAATTTTTGAAAAGAAAAATGCATGACCATGTTTTTTTACATTCCAAAAGGATCAAAATTTGATTATTTTAGATAATTATACATGATAGGGTCTAAATATTTTCAAAAAATAGATTTTAGACAATTTTTATGTCATTTTAACCCATATCTTTTTAGTTTAACACCCAGTAAAACCATATTTACCTTAACCATGGTAATTAATTTTTATTTTTTTTACTATTAATTATAGTAAAAAAATAAAGTTTAAATTATTATATAATATAAATTATTATTATTCAAAATATGTAATCTATTTTTTCAAATTAAATTCATATAAGTGGAAAATTTTAATTTAAAATTAATCCTGTAGATGCAATGAGAAAGCGGGTTTTCAAAGAGAAAATATGCAAAAGTTTTCAATGTTTTTATATCCAAATTCAATATGAAAACGATTCCAATAACATAAATTGGATTATTAGATATATAATTTAACTAATTTTATTTTAAAACCAATTTAAAATATAATTTAAATTTATAAATAATTTAAACAAAAAATAAAATTTCAACTAAAATCAAGTATTTTCAACTATTCATCAAAAAATTAATCTTTTTAGAAAATTAAAAAAAATCCCCCATAATATTATTTTTACATGATAATTTAAAAAAATAAATTTTCTAAAATTTTCAAAAATTAGTTTTAAAATAAGTGCAATTAAGGTTGACAAAACTGATTTTTTAGAAAAATACGGTTTTATCTGTACAATTGTATTTATTATTATCTCTTATCTATAAAACATATAAGATGAATGTTAAATAGTTTATTGAATATATAATATATTAATTTCATTAAAATTATTCATCAAAAGTGGTTTGTTTAATTTATTAAGGTAAAACATGTTTTTTTGCATAAAAATAGTTTTTTCAGAAAAAAAAATTTCCTTACTTTTTTTAATTAAATGGTTATGAAATAATTAATTATATATATATGGTGTAAACCATATATTTTAATAATTTAGTAAATCCTATTCATACCCTCCATTCCAAAAGCTAGGTGATATATATCATATAATAATATTTTAATAATATGTCATGTTTTGTTTAAACTCACTATTGCATGTAATGAAATCTAAACTCAGTGTTACATGTAATGAAAAATATAAAAAAAATTAAATTCATTTTTAAAAAAAATATTTCACAAAAATATTGGGGTATTACAACTGGGATCCTAAAAACACACCATAGACCTCTCCCAAATCCTCTTTTCCCTGGGGTAAAGCTATGACGTAGCTCATACACCACACCACAACCATTCCCAAATAGCCAATGACACCCCAACTCACTCAATCGAGTTACCACACCACAACCAAACCTCTACGCCGCATGGATAACCCTCCAGAATAGGGATATGGAACAACCCAGTCTCCATTGAATAACTATGTAGAAAATGAAATTTTCTATGAATAACAATCTCCAGGGCTCCATGGAGAAAACACATCACCTATACCGTAGCCCTACCTGACCACATTTCCCTTACATCACAACCTTAGGGTCCATGACACAACCCCACTATAGAAAATTAGAAAAAATGTATTTTCTTTCCAAAAACCCACAAGACTCAGAATCACACCCAAACAATAGAGAATAAACAAATAATGTAAGAAGTACCCGAAAGAGGTTATGTGATGTTACAAAATTCCCACCATAAAAATTTTATGTCCTTAGAAAGCCTATAAAAAAGATTCCATGTCTAAGAGATGATTCTTAAACACTTTTATCAGTGCCTCATTCTACCACATGTCATGTGAATCAGAACCATGATTCCATTTCACATGAATCAAATGTATATTCTTCCCATAAAGATCCATTTTCTTAGAATTAATAATTAGAAATGGATACTTAGTCATAGATAAATCAATTTAAACTTTAGGATATTCCCATCCTAGAACATGATAAGGGTCCGAAATATACTTCTTATGTTGTGATACATGAAACGCATTTTGGATAAAATTCAACTATAGTGGAAGTTCCAAAATATAGGCTACTTTCCCACCTGATCAACAATCTCAAAAGGTTCCACAAACCTCAGCAACTAGTTTTCCCAATTTTCCAAGATGTTGATGAACCAACTAAGGTTAAAATATAAAAAAACATGGTAGAAAACTAAAAAAACCAATGGTCATTGATGATAATCTACAAAGGATTTATACCAAATGTTTTCTATTACTATTATTTGAAGAATCAATAGAATCTTCATCATCGTCTCTCAGACCAAACTCAGTCCAACCAAGGAAGATTCACCAATCTTTGAACAAGAAAAAAAAATATCTAAAAGACTAAAAATACAACTACTCAAAATGATCCATTCGAATTGTGTATTGTTAACTATTTTTATAAGAAAAATCAACCAGTCCCAAATGGATATTCGAAGCTTTATCAAAGTCAAGAATGCAAACATGAGCCATGTCTTCACAAATATGTATATCTCATTCTGTATGAAAATCTATATGAAGATGATATTCCATGATTAAATGTAACTGGAAGCCGAATGGATTCTATAATCCCCTCCAAAATAAATTAGTAAAATGGGGATCCCTATCAGAAACTATATGAGATGGAACTCCATGAAAACAAATAATTTCTTTGACATAGATATTTCCACAATCCAGAACTTTGGTTATATCTCAAATGGGTATAAATAGAGATGATTTTCCTGTACTATCAATCATAACCCATATCATATTCTTCCCTCTAGGGGTATGTGGTAGTCCCACCTCAAAATCCATAGAAATCTCATCCAAAATCCATGTTAGCACTGAAAGCGGCTGATACAAACCTAAAAGGTCTATGGTGATCAGATTTGGCCTACTGACATGTACAACAAAAAGAAAAAAAATCCATAATTTATCATCTCATAACTTGACACAAAAATAATATCCTAATATCATAAAATATCTTGTGATACCTGGGTGCACCAAACACTAAGAATTATGAAAATCTTCGATTGCATACTTTCTCACTAGAAAAGGTACCACATAAAATTTTTGGAAAGAGATCCATCAAATTCCACTTCTTTTCTAATTCTTTCACAACCTGGTTTAGAAGTTTAATACTCAAAGCATTATTAATGAAATTTCCCTTACTAGGGGTGTACTAAATGTAAAAATCAAAATACTATAGGCTCTCCACCCAACATCTCCACTTAAGGTTTAAACATTTTTTTAGAGAAGATATAAATCAATATTTTTGTGGTTTAAATAAATGGTAAAAATTTCTACAAAGGGAAATTCCTCCAACTATTAAGTACATGAATCAAAACTGTGAGTTCAATATCACGAGAAAGATAATTCTTATAATATGGCCTAAGCTATTTGGAACCATAGTCTACCAAATTATCATCTTGTATAAGGATGTAGCCCAAACCAAAACCTAATGAATCACAAAAGACCATATAAACCTACCTAGAATCTTGAAGAGTGAATATTGGAAAAGATGTCAAAATACATTTCAACTCATCAAAATAACTCTAAAAATTCACATCCCATAATAATTTATCTCCCTTTCAAGTGATAGTGGTCATCAGAGAAACTAGTTTTGAGAAATATTTAATGAACCTATGGTAATACCCCACCAAGACTAAGATGTTCTGAATCATGAAAACATTATGCAGTTACTCCCATACTATAACAACCTTCAAATTTTTAGGATCAATTGAAATTCAATGTTACAAGATAATGTGTACCAATAAATTCACTTCCTATATCCATAAATTACACTTTGAAAGTTTAATGTAAATTTAGTTACCTCTCAAGATTTCTAAAACTTCTCTCAAATGAAGCACATGGTCCTCCTCAGTTTTGGAGTAAACTGATATTTTTTCCATAAAAAACACCATGAAAGAATCAAGTTACTCATTGAATTTTCTATTCATCCATTCCATAGAAACTAAAAGAGAATTTGATAGACCAAATTAAACAAAAAGATACTCATAATGGGCATACCTACTCTTAAAGGTAGTCCTCTGAAGGTCAAAATCTTCAATTATAAACTGGTGACAACCAGATTGAAGATAAATCTTTGAGAACCACTTTTCCTTTTTAAAATGGTTCAATAGGTCATCAATCCATGGAAACATATATTTATTCTTTACTATAACCCGATTGAGTTTTTGATAATCAAAACAAAGGAAAAGTGTTCCATTATCTTTCTTTGCAAAAATAATGTGTGCTGCCCAAGGTGACACACACGTGCATATAAATCCTTTCCCTAGAAATTAATTCAACCGAGTCTTTAACTCTTTCAATTATGCTAGTTCCATATGGTAAGGAGGAATAGACACTGGATGGGTATCATGTACCAAAATCAATATAGAACTCTACCTCTCTTATTGGTGGACAACTAGAGAAATTAGATGGAAACACAATGGGAAACTCAAAGGTTACTAGTGGAAAATCACCACTAAAAGATTCTCACTCCAAGTAAAAATAAAACACTAATATTTCCCTACACAACTCTAGAAAACAATGTATGAATCTACTCAAACTCATATCACATTATCACTAAAAAACACAGCACACCCAATTGGGTAGAGTAAAATAGATCCACTAAATTTAATAAACAATATAGGCCTTATGTACAATTATAAAATCCATCTCGAAAATAATGTTAAGAGGTTTCATGATGATGACTAGAAAATTATCGGTATGCTCAATCTATAATAAGTAGAAAACATAAAAAATAAACCAAATAAACTTCTCTCTCTTTATTCAAAGGGGTATAGTAATATATATCACATAAGGAAAACTTTACATAAGAAGGTTTATTAGGATCACAACAGGAGTTGATATAAATGAGTGAGATGCACCGTTATAAAATAAATAAGTTACTAATGATCAATCTATATTGATAACACCTCTCATATTTTTTGGACCTATATTGTCTTCCTTTAGAGACTCTTCCACTACGTGAAGAAGCATTATTATGGATGCATATGGATGGAACCCCTTATTTATTGATGTTTTTGATTGCAATGTAGTAATTATAGGTGATGATGATCCAATGCAACTAGGTGGAGCATACAAGAAATGTAATAACTTCTACAGGTGTCCTGAATGGCCATAAGAACTTTCAGATATTTGGTTCCATAGTACAAACCTGTTTCAAATGCTTAGCCATGCCACATTAAAATGAAGTCATAGGGCCTCTCCTAGGAACCACAAGAGGGTTGGATGATGATTGCAGTCTAGAAGCACCACAAGACTCATCAAACTTTCTATTTCCTTTAAATGAGATCACAGAACATCCACTGAGAGGAGAAAGGAACTCCTATCAACCCTAGCATAGTAGCCAGGTCAAGATCCGCCACTAACACTCTATCTATCAATTCAGCATAAGATGTGAGCTTCAACATGAATAATTGAGATCAAATGTTATCTTGATGAACCATATCAAACCTTTGAGGCTTTAGTATCTCATTCATCACCATCAAAGGAGAAAACTGAAAAAGCTCATCAAAATGGTTTGTGTATTGTTTCATGGTCCAGTATGACTATTAGAGGCTGAGAAAATCTATGGATTTTATAAAGACCATAAAATCTATATAAATCTAATTAGTGAAACGAAATCTAAAGTATTTCCACTCCACAATCTCATATTTCTTTTCCATCACCATTGAATCGCACCATCTCCTGCTACATCCTTCAATATTGAGGTATCATTTTTTACTTTAATAGAATCAGGTGTTTCTAATAACTCAAGAAGATGAACTATATTTTTTAACTAGTCCTATACCTATTGATGATCATTATATCCTTGGAAAGATAGTGGTTTTTGATGAAGAAACTCTTGATAATGATCCCTATATTAATCCCTTTGAGGTTCAAATATCAAATCCTAAACATGAATAGGTGCAAGTGTTTATCCTAGAGCTTAGACTGCACGCGCCACTATCTAAACAAGATTTTGACCCACTAAAGGATTCTATCATTTTGGTTATTCATAAGCTTCATCCTATGGTTTATTCTATTGTCTTCACAGAGGCATTTTTCAATACAACATCAAAAAACAACACTAAAACATTAGTAAGGATACTCAGATCATTAAATCAATCAAGATCTACAAGAATATCAATTCTATTAAACATGAAACATAACTTTTGGGATTTTAGAAAACTCAAATTACATCGGGAAAATACTATAATCAGATCAAATTATTCCTTGAGGAAACTTTTCGCAACTAACCATGGTAACTTAAGGCTCGTTATGATGAGATATGTCTAGGAAATCACTTGGAACTGCATCATAATTCCTAAAAATCTTACCTCCTATCTACCATGACATCCTAGATTGCATACTGAATTCAAAAAAAGATACACAACCTATCTATAATACCACTTTGTGATGAACTATCCCAAATACCTTGGTACACTAAAACCTAAGATGGTCCTGACATAGAACAAAGGGTATTCCTGATCCTCATGGGTTAGATAATAACACCTGACATCATACAAGAGTAAAAATGGAACAATTTTTTTTAATAAAATCATGGAAGATAAATGATACAAGTTGGTCAATCAACACACCTCAGGGAGAAAGTACCATAATAAAATAGTAAAACAATCCCACAATAATACATCATTAAATACAAAACATATGACAAGACTAACTCGGAATTCACATGTAATAAGTGGATCATATCTCCACTGGTCACCTCTATCACTCCTGGTCCCATAAATCAAGTACACTTTCCACCTCCAAGTAGAAATTTTCATTTTCTTGGACCTAGAATCAGATAATCTAAAAACATCCAAATTCAAATATAGGTGTAATAAAAATCTCCCAGTAGGATACTGGAAAATATTAAATAAGAAATTACATAAAAATGAAACCATTTATTATTTTAAATTTAAAATAAAACAAGGCATGGTATGGAATTTACATATTTTCAACAAAATATATTTTCAACTCAAAAGATGGTAGATAACTCAAAATAGTCTTAAATGAGAATTTCATATAAAAAAATTATATAAAATAGTTGTAATGAATAAAATAGTTATGCAATAAATGAAAAGTAATCATCAAATTAAACACATTATAACACCATATCACAAGACCTATAGTATGTTATTTTCTATATATATGATTCTCACACTTCTCATTTATCATCATGGATCAATATAGGTGTGAAAACTAAAATAAACACCCCATTAGGGGAACTATTACGGGAAATCACTCTACACCCCATTAGGGGACCCATCACAAAAAATCATGTTGAGATTAGTTTAGTTGGTGTTGTCATCGCCAGTCTATTGCTATGGAGTCATAGTATTAGCATGATTGTCCTAATATCCTACTAACTACTATAGATTATATGTGTTATAAATTAGGGGAAACTCAATCATTACAAATCATTTCATAAATAAAATTTCAATTGCCCATTTTTAGTTTTAACATGCCTTTCTCATTTCAAAACCAAATCAAGGGTTTTCATCAAATTCATTCCAATTAAATCATATTTCAATTTAATCCAATTTTCCCCAAAATCAGATCAAATCATTACATTAAATCCCCTTTCCAATCAAACCATCATTTTTCTCAAAATTCACTAAAAAATTTCAATTTCATTGAAATTGGGTGGTTTTCAAAATTCTATGACCTTTTTCAACTAAACATAGAATAATATTAAATATAGGATTTCAAATCAATTTAAAACACATTTGAAATAAATAAAGAAATTATAGTTTTAATTTTAGGGTAAATACTTATAGAACAACCGACCTTTAACTTAGGATATCATATGACTAAACACCCGAAACAGGAGTGATAACATAGAGTCTAAGGAGAGGTAGATCAAGAAGGAATTCATAGAAACATACCCATTAGATCAGGGTTCTAATGAATCAAAAATTATGAGGATTCAACACTATAAAAGGATAGAAAATAAGAAAATAATATTCCATGATAATAATGAAATTCTATTACCAGAGAGGGATCAAACACATTGACAGGTTCTTCGATTCGAGAAGAAAAGGTGTTAAAGTCAAAAAGAATTTGGGGATCATTCAAAATTGGAAAGGTTAAATAAGGCTTGAGATGAGGAAAATTTGAATTTAAAATGCTTTGATATGTTTAAGTATAGAAAAGAAACCATGTCGTATCGCCCATGGCCATGACACAAAATTGTTGGAAACAACAAGACCATGACACAACCACCCTAGAATATGCCATAAAACCTCTTGGTCAACCAGGATCCTGAAAAAACACCATATACCTCTCAGATATCTACTTCTCCTAGGTCTGAAGCTACTTTATAACCCATACACCATTCCAAAACCATGCCCAAGTAGGAAGTGGCACCCTAACTCACTCACTCAATCCACCATGCCACAACCATCCCTCCATGTCTCAGGGTCAAACTGCCAGAATAGGGATATGGAATAACCTAGTCTCCATAACATAGCTATGATAAAAATTGTAGTTTCTATGAAAAATGGTCTCTAGGTCTCTATAGTGTACCCCTCTTCCAATGTCGTAACCCCACCTGACCTAATTTCCCTTATGCTTTAGCCTCAAGGTCCATGGTGCAACCCCACTATAGAATACTAGAAAACCTAAATATTCTTTCCAACCCCCAAATACTAAAAAATGCACCCAAAATATAAGGAAAAAACAAATAAGGTAATAAGTACCTGAAAGTGCAAACAAGATGTTACATAGATACTTGATAATCAATTTAAAAATTATCCACACCTAAAAAATATTTTTCAAACAAACTTTGAATGTGGACAAGGTCTTCATCCATACACAATGTGACATCATTGAAAATCTACAATAACAATGAATTTTATAAGATTAAAATATATAATATTTCTATATGAAACCTAAAATATTTAATATAACTAACCTTATTAAATTCAGTCATCACCCCAGTTGTGATGATCTCAAACATGAGTCCTAAAACAAAATAATCATGTTCCATATTTACTTTTTAATAATGAAACTGTGGTAGTGAAACATTAACTTGAAATTAAAAACAAACACACACACACACACATATATATTAAGGAAAAAAATATTATCAAAAATAAAATTTATTTACCTTTTATTTCATGCATTTATTTTGTATTGGATCCTCTATTGATAAGTGATCATTATTAAAATTTCTCTATGACCTGTATTTTCATATATCAACTAAAAACATGTATAAAAATAATAATTATGATAAAAGAACTTGTAAAAAATAATAAAACATTATTTTTTAACAATTTTTTAATACTTCTATAAACTCCACCTAATAAAGAGAAAGACCAATATAATGTGAATTCATTTGGAAAAAACATACCTAACATCCAATGACTACTATAATATAAAAAGTACTAAATTTTAACATTATAATGGGTATTAGTTATTAATTATCCTAGTAATCTTACTCATCATATAATGTAAAAAATCAACACCCAATCTCTATATTTTCTAATCTTTCACACACACACACACACACATATATGCAACTTTAACATCAACATTCAGATATTGAACAACCATTAAAATTTATTTTGGATCCATTAAAACATAAACAAAAATTATATCATTAAAAATGAAAAGAATTCATGTATACATAATAAAATATATATGAAATTAATTCACTTTAGGTCATATTTATTTAAATAAAGAAAAAATGAAATATAAATTTACTTACATGGAAAAAATACAACAAAGGTACAGTAAGCTCATAAAAAATAACAATATCCATGATATATATTTTTGAATATTATCAATGAATACTCTCTTCCAAAAATATCATACATCATTGAAAACTCATAAATATTATCCAAGAAAGAAGAAATATGGGATAATATTTTTATCCCTTCAGAAATCTCAAATGTATCCAAATATAGTGGCTCTTGTGCCTTTTTTTCTTTTGTACTGATTCTTTTGATTTTAGATACTTCTATATAAATTAAATATACAAAAAACTTATATGTAATTTTCAATAAAATTTAAATTATATTTAAAAAACATCCCATAACTCATATTCCATGTGATGAAGAAGGCTATATGACCATAGTAAAAAATGACCCACACAATCTCTAGTTCTGGTAACCTCCTCTATAGTCAATGAAAAGAGAGCATTTTTATCGACAATATTTTGTACTAGTAATATTAATTGGCTCAAATTCATAGGATGGTGGTATAAAGAACCCCCCAAAAATTTGTATTAATTTGTATTCTACAATATAATCATGGGGATCTCCAGCATACGAATCACCATATAAGGCTGAATTTTAATGAGGTTGAGGATCTAAGTAGGAAGGCTAAACAAGATGTTATTATGTCATCATTTTTTCAAACATAGTCTGCAAAACTGATTCAGTTTGATCACCCATGGTCTATTTTATGTCTTCTATATCATATTTTAAGGAATCTATTTCTATGTCCCTCAATTTATTACTTTGATGAGAAATTTTTTCTTAATACCGACACCCACATTATATCCTCTTAGACAGCAGGGGCGTTATGGCTTTCCTAAAGTAGTATCTAGAATATCCATCCTACCCTCAGAGATAAAAAACTCATGTTTAAATTTATCTTGAAGACTATCCTGAAATTATATACTAAAATGGTATATTATTTCTATTAATTTTAAAAAAATAAAAACTTCAAGAAAAATCAAAGTGAATTTCTTACACTTTTGTCAGCTATTGCTTTAGATTGATCTATAAGAAACATTTTTTTCATTATTTCTTTTTCAAATTTTCATGGTGAGTTGGGGGAGATGGAGTTCTAAACTGGAAATCTTATGAACCACTACTAGATTCATCTCTTAATGAATCAAACTTTTCTATAATAATTTGGTCCTATTGTAAATGATACCCTCTACGTAATAAAGTATGAGGGTATAAATTTTATAACTAGATATCTTGGTGAGATATCCTTGATTCCTATTACATAAAAATAAATGAATAATTAATCAATTAATATACAAGAAATTTTAAAATATACAATAATTATCATACTATAAATTATTTATCATGTAGGTTGATGATAAATTATTCCTTGTCTTTAAATATAAACACCCACACTTAAGGCATGAGTTTTCATTCTATAACTTATCAAAAATATGATTTTTTTCAATTTTAATTTAAAATCTCTCAAGTGAACTGTCGCTAAAGATATATCATTTTAATAATTTCTTTAGTTTCTTAAAAGTTGAATTTCATATGTAATTGAAATCAGTAAATATTAGTCATATAAAATATATAAAATTCAATAAATGAGATAATAATAAATCAATTGAGATATTCTACCATTATGGACTCCCAAAATGTCAGTTTCTCCATCTTGTAAAAAGTATTCCAATCTGGATATAAATTGTTAATGCTAAAAAATATCTTCATGGATACATAAATCCTAAACTACATTACATTTGGGCTAATAGGAATATTATTATCATCAAAATTAATATATATCCTCTGTTCTTCATAAGCAGGTGAAATTTTTGTAAAACTTTATTCCCACATATACCAACTATAATAATCATGCTATTTGGATTAGAAGAAAAATAATCCATTATATAAGGCTCACTAGTATTCCTACAAATAATTTTTTACAAATTAAAATTTTACTTTCATTAAAAAATTTAATTATTTAATATTTAATAATATGAAAAAATAAACATGTACCTCAACAAATGTTCATCTACCTATATGTATTCCATTTAAATAGATAAATGTAATTATATTATGTGTATATAAATATTTTTTTATAAATTTAATATATAAAAATAGAGAATAAAAAAATATATAAGTAAAAAAATTGTGTCACACATGTGTAATTTTCAAAAAAAATGTCATGATTCTTAACCAAAAAATATGTTACTTAGACTAATAAATATAAACAATAATTCAAATATGATATAAATTATCAATATTTATAAATTTAAATATCACATTTACAAAAAGAGTTTTTATATATTTAAATTTAATTAAAACATAATGATGTATGTCAAGTTTTTCAAATAAAAAATATTTAACCAGAACTATTTAATGTAAAATTTAACACAAAATTCATAGAAATAATCAATATGCATATATTTAAACATAAAAATTAAAAAAATAGTTTATACATGTTTACATTTCAAAATAAATAAATAAAATATAAATACTTACCTAAATTATTAAGAGTGTAACTTAGTGTTTTCCCATATCACTTCAACATGATCATTTTGTATAACATGGACGATTTCTACATTATAGTCATTTTTATCATCTATATATAACTAAATAGATGAAGAAACCTCATATAAATCCATAACATCATAATTATCCTCATCACCCAAATGAAATATTTTCCTTTGAAAAATGATGGACCGCTGATAATTTGATGGTTCAGTAACATAAAGTATTTGTTTTTTATGTGTTTCCATGATAAATGATTCCTCATTGAAACTAAATCTTTTTAAATCAATGAGTGTAAATACATAATCATTATGTTCCACACCACTATGACTATCAACCTAGTAACACTTAAAAATTATTACTAAAAATTTAGTATAATCAATTTCCAATATATCATCAACAACTCCAAAATATTTCATTGAGGTGGAACTTGGGTTTTTATCTTTTTTTCACTCAGAAAATGAAATGCTTTAGTGATGACCATTACCCCACTACTTTGAATGGTACTATTGTCATCCTAACTTTTTATGTAAAATGTGTAACCATTAATATCAAAACCAAACCATGTGATCACATTAAGAGGCAGACCCCCAACCAACTATTTCAATGTTTTTGATGTAGATAAATCTATATTGAATCTCTCATTAAACCATGGAAAAATGACTTTTTTATAATCAATCTTCAACCATTTTTCATTTTTTTGGATATCACACCTTCAATCTAGCAATATGTGATGATATATATGGTCAGAACTCATCTTTGTTTTTAAAAATGTATAAATGTGCATGTATGACTTCATCACATGGAAAAAAATTTACCTTTAATCCATGAATCCCTCAACCAACACTATCAACTGTTAAATATAGAGATATAGGAAGAACAATGTGCTCTACTTCATATATATAATCAACACAAAACTCAATCATCCATTCTGATATATATTATTTAACAATATATGACTTTATTTGATGTGGTTTTTTAATATATCCTTTAAAATTTTTTATTTATATTTCAAAAGGATACATCCAATATAAGTAAATAGGCCCACATATTCTTATCTCTCACATCAAATGAATCCCTAGATAAACCATTATATCAAAAAAAAATTGAAAAACATTTCCCGCTGAAAAATTATGTGGGTAGCTCCATTATCCAACACATCTAAAGAATTTGGATCAATTTTTTTCTAAAAAAGGATTTGAAAAAATAACATAACACGATTATAGTATTTTTGATAGGTGTTGTCAATATACCACACAGTGAGACCAGTTCTAGTTGTTGAATCAATACATGACAATAATGATATTTCATACCAATTAATTTAAAATAATTTAACTAAACAAAATTCTTCACATCTGAAGAATATCCATTGAGTACCTTAATACCATGCAGACATTGAAAAAATTCATTTTCTCACTTTTTTTTAATGTGTGATAATATGGAGGTAAATATGTTATGTTTCCTTTCATAGTGGGAGCTAGCTCCAAATGTATTCCCATTAATATCCAGTCCAATATATCATGAAATCCATATTCTATCTTTCCTTTTATGGATAAAAATGTTCCAATCAAACTGTCACATATGTTTTTCACAACATATAGAATGTCAATGTTATGTTTTATGTCTAAAAATATTAAAAAAGTTAGTTCAAATAAGATATACTATTTTTTTATATATTTTTTGATGACCATGACTTAATTTCTTTCCAAATGTGAAATAAATATTTTTCACCTTTTCCTAATATTCTTCAGATAAAAATTATTGTGGGGGTAGATTATATTCTTATAAAACATTAAATTATTTTTCCAATATATGATAAGGTTGATCTATTTGAATTTTTTTTGACGTCCCATGCACACTTTTTTTATTCCATTCTTCAATTGATATTATGATGTATCTTCTTCAAAAATTAGACATGCTTTATACCCCTTAACACTATATCTATATAAGTTTTCATAGGACGAAAAGTTATTTATACTGAATAGTATCATAACATGTAAAATGAAATAATATTTCTTGTATGAATAAAAAATTATAACACCTATCTCCCATACAAGTGTCAAATCATCAATTAATGATAAAAGATACACATAATTATCATTTCCTAGATATTTTGGTCTAAAAATAATCAAGATCATCATACCATATTTTTTATTCATATATATCTAATGGTATAAGTTGTAAACTACCAAAAAATAGGCCATGAACTATATTGACTACTAAGAATCCGATAAGGATTCATTCATTTTGTAAAAAGTCCCATTCTAATATTTCTATCTTTATTTCCAAAATCATAATTTTTATTATAAAATCTCTTCCATTATAGTGAATCTATAGGGTGACATAATATTCCATCATATATTCACTTATAGTATTCCATATTAACCTTTTTTCATCATTTTAATTTGTAAATAGATGCTTCAAATGCGGAATTATTAGAAGGCACCAAATTTCTATAGCATGAAATTTGATATCAGAACCTGAGCATTATTTAGAGTTGATTTTTCCATCCATATTATATCATTATGTCCCACATTTAGGAAATTTTGATAAACATTTATATTCATTCCTATAAAACAAAAAATCATCAGGGAAATCATGTAACTTTTTATACCCCAATCAAAATAGGAATAATATTTTATTTTCATCATAATTTGAATCTGGAAGCCTGTTTTATTCTAAAGGTAGCTCTTTTAAAAGCTCAAACAATTCAGAGAATCTTTTATCCCTCCACCAATTTCATTCTTTTAAGTTAACTAATCTCAGAACTGCTGATAACACTATAAATTTATTAAAACATGAGAATATTTATTTCTCATAATCTCATACAATTATTCAATAGTTTTCATTTTTTTGATGATTTCAATGCCGACATCATGAATTAATTTGTCAATACAATCCTATGTCTCATGCTAAATTTTTTGATCAACATTAGATGATGACTTTCTAGTAATTTTACCATGCCAAATCCAACATGTATAATTATGGGTAAAACCATAGCAAATTAGATGATCTTTGATTTCTATAGAATTTAACTTTCTCATATTCAAACACTTCATGAATGGATATAAAATCGGATATTTAATTTAAAGATCTCTTTCAGAATATTCCAAGAAATAATTAACTCCTTTTTCATATTCATCTGTGGTTCTTCACAAACTTATCCAATTATGATCCATTAATTACCTAATATCACAATATAAATAGTTAATATATTAAAGCATATAAATATTTAAAAATATATATAAAAGAATAAATTTAAAACATAAAAACTTATAGTAAAAACAATCAGTTAACCATTTATTGATAATTAAAAAAAATAAACATAATAATCAAAACATATCATTGAAAATTTTAAATACAATTGATTAAAATGAGATGAAAAAACAAATACATATAAGGTTAACTACAAAAAAAATTAAAATAAAACATTTATAAATATTTGAAAATTTAATGAAACAAAAAAATAATTTATAATTGGTAAAGGCATATAAAATTTGAAACAATTTATAACCACAATAATTTATTATTGACAAAGATATGTATATATATAAATAAATAAATGAATAGAATTTAAAACTAAAACTACTAAATTAACATTATAAAGAAAATAAATATCCGACTTACAAAATATAGAGATTCTGTAAATCTATGACTACGAGATCTGAACTGGCGATTGATGAAGATTCAATTACAAAAAATGAAAAATATGACTCTAAAATGGAAGTCAAAGAAAAACACTTTATAACAAACAATTTGAAACCAAAATAATAAAAAAAACATCTAAAATATAAATTTTTATAACCATAATAATTTATAATTGAAAAATATGTATATATAAACAAATAAACAAATGACATATAAAAATAAAAACTAATAAATTAATATTATAAAAATAAAAAATAAATATTCCACTTAAAAAATATAGAGATGATGAAAATATATGAAAGGGATATCTGAACAGACGAGTCATGAATAGTATATTGTAAAAAATGAAAAAATATGACTCCAAAATGGTGGGGGTGTTTTTTTTATGAAAAATAATTTACAACCACAATAATCACAAAGGCATCTAAAATCTAAAACTATTTATAACCAAAATAATTAATAATTGATATATATATATAGATAAATAAATTAATATAATTTAAAACTAATAACTACTAAATTAATATTATAAAAAAAATAAATATTCCACTTACTAAATATAGATATTCTATAAATATTTTATAGAGATATTTGAAATAGTGATTGATGAACCTTAAATTGTAAACAATTAAAAAAAATATGACTCCAAAATAGTGGGGTAAAAAAATACGACTCAAAAATGGAGATTTATGTGATTAATAAACAAAATGACGAGCCAAAAGGATGCATTAGAGAAGAAAAATGATAAAAAAAAGCCAAAAACCAGATCAATTAAGGAAGATCAAGCCAAATGAATTGGGGTGGAGAGCTTCACACCAGGGGTTTGAGGTTTTCTAGAAGAATTGCATTTGATGAATGAAGGGAAAATTTTCATGGTTTTTTTAAGGAACTATGATGTTAGTTTTAATAAAAATCGAGGAAAAAACTTAAAAAAATTACCATGTCAATTTTAATAAAAAATGATGTTATATGTTAAAAAAATACATTAGACATCAGTTTTAATAAATACTAACATCGATTGTTAATAAATTTTTGGCATCCGTGTTTAATAAAAACTGATGACAAAAATAAATTGAAAATTTATTTAATATCAGTTTATTTAAAACTGATGTTGAAACTTTCTCCATTACTATTATGATGTTAGTTTTTATAAAACTGAAATCATAATTGTGACATGGAATCAAATTTTTCTACTAGTGTAATTACATGGAAAATGTTCCTTATTCATCAATGGTTGGAAAATATATATATTCAATGATTTATATAAGGTCAATTTTTTTTTCAAGAGGTACGATTTGTTAGTATATTCATGGAAAATTTTGAAAATGAGCTTGGAAGCAGTGACATGGTTACTCTAGTAGATTAAAGGTTTATAAGTACTAACCTTTTAGATTGGATAATCCATTGCAAGGTTATGTTGATACAGACTATAGAGGAGATTCATACACTCAAATAAGTAATATTTTATTTATTTTTATCTATTTAATAATATCCATAAGTTTTATTTCAAGATTCTAATCATTATTTTCACTATAAACTAAAGAGGTAGAGTATGTTTCTACAATGGAAGTAGGGAAGGAGCTGATATGGTTGAAGGGTTTATTGGAGGAAATCAGAATGAGGTAGGGGAATAATATACTATTCTATAATAATGATAGTGTCATTCATATTGTGATTAATATGTTGTTTCACTATTGAAAATAACACATTTAATTGAAGTAACACATCATTTGAAATCTTGTGCAAGAAAGGGTGTTAGAGATATGGAATATTGAAGGAATTAAAAATCCAAATGATATGCTAAAATATGTTATAGTTTAGGAACATTTGAGTCAAATTTATGCATCACCGAGACTTGAGTTATTTGTAATAAATTGGAGGAGACTCACTGACTATTTCTATAGAAATAACAAATAAGGAAAGATGAAATGCCTAAGTGATCCAAATGACTAATTGTTGAATCTAAGAAAAACAAAATTCTCAAATGAGAAGTTGTTAGATTGAAGCTGTGATAAATTTTATTTAGATAAAGGAATTATATCTTCTAGAAGGATTATTTTTGGAGTATATATTCCAGAAATAGATGAAGGTATTATAGTAGAACCAAGGAAGTCTAGAAGATAAATTTTAAGAGAAAGTGAAAGCTCTAGAAAGTGGTAGTGACCAACAGATCCAGATGATGAAGGTTTTTAAGAATACATGAATTGGATAGGAGTAACTATGATGAATATGTAAGAATAACCTGATGTGTTTCTATGAGGCTATGTAAGAGTAAATTGATAGATTTCACTATTCATAAGGAATAAAATTATGAGGCGGTACTGGGTTTAGGAAACTACCAGTGGATTTGATCAGATGGAGGGCCATCCATGAATATCATAAACTGGTGGAGTCTATCATAAATATAGGAAAGCAGTGGAACCAAGGTCAACATGATAGACTAGTATATAAATAAAATAGTGTGATCACTTGTTAAGTGATCTTTTAATATATTTATCTCTTCTATTATTAATGATTATGAACAATGTTTCTCTAATGTAATTGGATTAAGTTTTGAACCACATAATCCAATTTTTTTTCCAAGTTGGTGTGAGTTTCCTTTTTTCATTCAATTGTATGTATTTTCTAGAAGTTTTGTGTGATCAAATTCATTTAGTGTGAGACATTGGAGATTATTTCCCTTATTCAAACATTTAAATCAGTTGTTTTCAATTTTGGAACATTCCATCCATGTTCCATAAGTGTTGTTTTGGAAGGGAGTTCTAGAATTTTGGTTCATAGGCACAACAACCCTGGTACCCCAATACTAGATTGGATCTCATTTTAATAGGCATAGATAAATAGAAGGACTCTATATTGGATGAGTTATTAGAAGAAGCATGGTTGGATTTTAGTGATGAGATAGGGAAGGGGATCAAGACCCTATTTTTTAGTAGTCTCTATTATTTCTTATTTTATAAAACCTCATCTATGATCAACCCATATATGATCACACTTTTGGTCATATACTCATATAAAATTTCAATATAATTCATTTCAATATAGAATATGTTGATTACTTATTTATGGTTATCCTGTAGTTTTTATGTCATGTTATGATATTATGTCATTGATGGTTGTTATTATTCATATTTTAATTTATGCATACTAGATAGAGGGTATAATCACCTCATGAGTAATTCATCAAAATTCACTACAAATCAGCAACACCTTGTCTATGTGGAGGTGTGACTGAGGTCATGTGATGCCACTTTTTTTATTCACAGTCAGGGTGATTCAGGTAGGATATGTTACAAGCCTTGTTTATTTTATTCATATTATTTGGGATATGGTAGATAGTAGATAGTATGTTTTTGTAAATTACTATAGAATTTATTCATGGGAGTAACTAACCCATGCATGGGGAAAGTATAGGTTACTAGGGATGAGATTATTGTTTTTAGTATTCTAGTGTTACATTTTCATAGATTTAAATAAATATGATGTGTGATTTATTATTTATTATTTTACTCTTTGATTGGGGTGGAAATATAATTTGTGTTCATGCATCATATTTATTACCTAAGATTAACATGAAATCTTAATACTTGTATATAATTGATAAACTGATTATGAGATCAAGGTTTGGTTAATTAAAGTGTCAAAAAAATTATATAGTGATTTTCTATGCAGCTTATTATTGTCACTATACTTGACAGAACCATGGTTTTTTTTGGCTCTAACGTATTATGATCAGTCATGTGAACTAATGTGTTATCATACCTAAGCCTAGAGTGGGTAGATTGGTCTAGACTCGAGTGTATTTGTGAGAAACCCTTATATTGTAGGATGTGTTCATAGAGTAGTTGCACATGTTTCTTGTTACAAATTTCCATAAATTTTGATATCTTGATCTATGCGAGCTGTGTTCATAGTTGTGTGCTTGGAAATGTTGAGATGTTCCACCACAACAACCCCACATTGAGTTCCAAGTGGGTGGGGATGAGCATGCTCTAGTAGTAGTAGATCCAACACAAACTATTACTCCTATAAATCCTATTGATCATAAGCTCTAAGATATTATTATCTAGATTATACAATCTATGGGACATGGGTTGTCAATAGATGGACCATCCATGCAGAACTTGACTTGAGAGTTCTATTAGTAGCATTCACCTCTCTTCTTAGGTGAGGGTGGGACATCAGTTGTCGCATTCTGAATTGATTCAATATTGATCATTTTTTAACAGATTGAGACACCACCATAAAATATGGTGAAGTTGAAGGAGATATTCCCAAAATCCCTTATATTATAGTGTATGATATGTTAATTTATATAGTATGACATTCATTATTATTAGGAATATTGTATATCTGGCTGGGTTATATTGTAAGGCATGAAATAGAAATTTCATGCCACTGCCTGAAGTCTATCATAATGTACGACTTGGATATATCATAGGGAATAAGGAATCATTTTGTACAATTCATGTTAGACCCTATGATAAATCATAAAATTTCATCATTAAAAGGTTAATGTACAAGATTATATCATAAATATCTATCATTAACAAACATTTACTATGATAACATTTTCAGGAGAAGTTTGTAGGGTTTAGGAGTTAATGAACATTATAACTGCAAGACATTTACTCACACATTATAAATATATGAGTAAATATTTGAAGGCTCACCAAATACTATATAAGGAGGCTACTGCCATCTAAATGGCTATTCAAATCTTGCCTAAGAATTCTATAGATTCTATCTCAAAGTTCAGTTCCTTATTTTCACTTTACAATATGAGATACTTGTATATCATGGGTGGAGGAGAGTCTTTCCCATGCAATGAGTGATTTGGTTCAACCCATGGATACACCATAGAGGAGGGAGTCTGATGGATGCTTCACTACAATCTTCTTCAAGCACTAGTTGAAGTCAAGTAATGGCCAACTATGGTTAATGCTACATAATGAACTAAAAAAACACCAATTAGTGATGTTTTAAAATGTTGATAATTCATTACTGGCATTTCTAAAAAATTTCACTAAATGAGGTGTCACTAATTTAGTGATGTTCATAAACATTAGTAATTTAGCAATGTTTATAAATGTCACTATTTAGTGACATCTCATTCACTGATGTTATTTAGAAATGTTGATAAATAAACATCATTAAATTAGTAAGGTTTATAAATGTTATTATTTAGTGGCACTTCATTTACATACATTTACTAGAAACATCAGTAAATGAAACCTCAATTACTGATGTTTTTAGAGAATGTCGGTAATTTTTTTTGAAATATATTTTTTACTGTAATTCTTTATGAAAATTATATATATTTTTTGAAATATTTTTTATATGAAATATAACCCTCCCCCACCCCAGAAATCAATTTCCCCCATGAGTACCCCACCCTCCCCTCCATTTACCCCAGTGTCCCGTGTGCGTCCCATTCTACCCATCGAGAGTATCTCGCCCCATGTGGACCCCACCCTCCCCTCCATTTACACAAGCGTCCCATTCTTTCCCTCGAGCATAGCTCCCTTTCCCCCAAATTTCCATTTTCCAATCGAGCATTGCTCGACCCATGCAGACCCCACAACAAAAGAACATGCCAACTCACCCACATTAAGTTTGATTAAATAATAGTATTTTGTTTTATATATATATATATATATATATAAATAGAATACAATATTTAAAAAATTAATATATATATATATATTATATACATATATTAATATATAAAAATGTTTGTTTATATTATATATATATATATATATGTTTATATTATATAAAAATGTTTATATGTTTATATCTTATATTTTATGTTTATATATATATATGTTTATATTTTATGTTTTTATATATATTTATATGTTTATATTTCACATATATATATATATATGTTTTTGTTTTATATTATATATATATATTATGTTTATTTATATGTTTATATTATATATATATGTATATATGTATATATATATTATATGTTTATATATATGTGTGTGTGTGTATAAATATATGTATGTGTGCGTGTGTGTGTCATTAGCCACGTTTTAATACGTACAAATGTCATTAAACTAGTTACATTTTCTTAAAAACGTGACTGAATTTAAAATATTTAATTGTATTATGTTATATATATAAATATATTACAGTATTTAAAATTTAATAATATATAATTTATATATTAATAAATAAATATATATATATGTATGTATATGTTTATATGTTTATATGTTTTTATTTTATGTTTACATATATATATATGTTTATATTATATTATATTTATGTTTATGTTTATTATATATATATATGTTTATATTATATATATATGATTATGTTATATACATATATTTATATTTTATGTTTTTATATTATATATATATATGTGTGTGTTTGTATTATATATATATGTTTATATTATATGTGTGTGTGTGTGTGTTTATATAATATATATTTTCTCATATATATAAATTCATATATTATATATTTATATTAATATATAGATATATATGTTTGTATATATATGTGTGTTTATGTGTAAATATATATGTGTATGTATAAATATATATAATTATAATTATAAATATAAATAAATAAATAAATTAATATATAATTAGACACATTTTAAAACACTCGTAGAAATGTCACTAAAATAGAAACAATTTCTTAAAAACATGACTAAATTTAAAATATATATGTGTTTATATATATAAATATAAGTGTATATATATATATATCTTTATAAATATGTGCCTATATATATATATATATCTAAATATATATTTACAGTTTTTTGAAGAAAAAAGAGCAACTCATATATTAAGAGATCAAAGATTAGGTAAAATTAGCAAAGACAACCAACTGGGAAACAAATCTAACCAGACATGTGGGTGATTTGAGAGGCCTTGAGTACTTAAATGATGAGTCTCTATATTACCCTCCTATTTGACAAAGGAGAATGAGCAAGTCAAAAAGTAGAGATGAAGTGACTTGAAATTCAAGATAAGGAGGCCAAAAGGATGATGGGATTCCTCTAGAGTAGAGATAGCATGGATGATAGTGAGGCACCCTGATTCCAATGTAATGGATTTCCACCCTTACTCCAAAGTGAATTCCATTCCAAGAATAATAGTTTGAGCTTCAGCGACTGGGGTAAGAGTGACACTAAGTAGGAAAAGTGAAGTGCCACAACGATTAACCCATGAGAGTCATGTGCTATGGTGTCAAAACCTATGATGCATCTGTCTGAAGGTGATGCATCCATGTTAATTTTCAGGGTTCCACTAATGGGGTGTGCCCAGGTATAGGGATCATTCTTGAAAGGAGGTTCATCAAACAAATGCTCACTGTGGTTCCATTCTGATAGCCAGTGAGATGCATTCTCAACCCAAAGGGTGCATGGAATAGAGACTTGGTTAAAGAGAATGTCATTTATCCTCACCCAAATGATCCATGAAATTGTGTAGTGTGAAGCCAGGTCCTTAGCGGTGAGGTGTACAGACCATTTGGTTAGAAGAGTCGCGAGGTCAGGATCTATATCTAGGAGGTTGTCAGCATGAGGGTTGAAGGCCTTCCAAACATTCCATGCTCTAGGGCAGTGGGCAATTGCGTTCATAGGAGATTCAGGAATGGAAATCTAGATAGGACATATTGGGGTGTCTGATGTGTGCTGAGAGGCAAGGAACCCCATATAAGGAAGGATCCTGATGCAGACTTTCCACAATAAATAGCAATATTTTCGGGGAATACGAAGGTTCCAGATAGATTTCCACAGAGCCTCCTTCTTGAGAGTTAGAGTAGTGTAGGAAAGAGAATACCTAGATTTGAATATATAAGTACCAAAAGTTTCCCTGCTCTAGTATAAATGATCAGGTCTCAGATCCCTATAAACCAGGATACTAAGAAAAATTTTCTTATCCCTTTTGTTGAACCAGGATGAGATTTTCTCAGGTCACCATCCGCTTCCATCCTCATTAAATAGGGAGATAACTTTTGCATCTTCAATACCTTTAAGGACATGAGAAGTTTACATGAGACCATTTCCATCAACCATCCATGAGTCCATCTAAATATTAATGAAGGATCCATTTCCCATTCTCTAGTAATGTCCCCTCAGGAGGGTCGCACACAATCCCCAAAGGCTACACTAGAGGAAACTGGGGTGGGGGCCTATTGGGGCACTACAAAAATCAGCATGGGGAAAATATTTAAACTTGATAACCTTTGCATAGAGAGAATGAGGTTGTTGAATGAATCTCCATCCTTATTTTTTAAGAAGCGCATTATTGAAGAGTCGCAGCTCCCTAAACACCATTCCCTCATGAGGCTTGGGTTTGCAGAGTTTACCACAAGAAATCCAGTGAGCCTTGTGCTTTTATTAATTGAGACCCCAATAATAGTTTGAGAAGTGAGAGTGGAGATGGTCAGTGATGAATCTATGGAGCTTGAAGTGTTCCATAAAATAAGAGGGAATGGATTAGGCAATAGAATTAATGAGAATTTATTTTCCTAATTTGGAGACTCTTTTATAGATTCAAACATGAATTTTTTTATCCACCCTCTCCAAGATTATGGAGAAAACTTCTTTTTTTGATTGACCGAATACCTTAGTAATCACAAGGTACTTGTGGAGTTTATAAAAAATTTGTAATCTTGACTCATATCAGAGCTCATGCTTCCTAATCGAAGGGTATTCTCGCACTAAAAGAAACTTATGATTTAGAGGGGTTGATAGCTTGCCCTGATGAATTCTCATAGAGGCAGATGGGGAGGATAATATGATTTATTTCTTATAATTTGGCCTTGGAGAAAAGGATAAAATCATTAGAAAAGAAGATATGGGAAATGGGGGGCCCCTAATGAAAGGTCTTCACTCCATGAACTAATTTATCCTTAGCTAAAGCTAAAATGAGATTAGAGAAAATTTCAGCCATTAAAATGAATAGATAATGGTAAATGGGGTCTCCCTGGAAAAGTTCCCTAGAGGGTGAGAAGCTTCGTGAGATTCTTCATTAATGCATATATGCAATGAGATAGAGGTAACACATTTCATAACAATGTCAATCCATATTGATAAGAATCCCATTTTGTTTAAAACAAATTGAAAGAACGACCATTCCACTTTATGAAAATCTTTAGTGATTTCTATCTTCTTGGAAATGATGCCTAATTTGGACACATTATGAGTATTCATAGAGTGAAAAGTTTCGTGGGAAATAATTTCATTTTCTATGATAAGCTTGGTGGGGATAAAGGTAATTTGATTTTTTGAAACAATGAAAGGAAGGAATGTGAAAAGACAGTTGACCAGAAGCTTGGAGAAAATTTTATAGGTGGAATTTCATAGGATAATGGGTTGAAATTTAGAAACCCTAGAGGGTTTCTGGGTTTTCGGAATGAGAGTGATGAGGGTTTCACTGATGGAGGTGAAGTCATCCTTCTCATGCCAAAGGTCCCTTATTAGGCTCAAAACATCAGGTCTCACAATGTGCCAAAAGTTTTTAAAAAAGATGGAATGGAATCTATCTAGGCCAGGGGATTTAGTAGAGGGGATTTGTTTGAGGGAAGAGAGGATTTCATCATCATTAATGTCCCGAGTGAGCTTGTCATTCATAGCCTTAGTAACAACATAAAAAATGCAGGATTCCACCTTAGTTGGGATGAAGGGCTTAGCAACCGTGTAAAGATCCTGAAAAAAATGATGGAAAAGGTTATGGATCTCCTCATCTTTCGATATAATTATGACATTCATTGAGGTAATACATGGAATAATGTTTTTTCAATACCTTATAAATGATTTTTGGTGGAAATAATGTGTATTTAAATCCCATTATTTGATATGGATGTTGTGAGCATGCATAGACCAGTAGATTTCTTTTATTCTAAGGGTTTCATTAAGTTCAGTCTCAAGTGTTGAAATTATGGAAGTGTTCATGGATGGGGGTGGGAGAGAGTAGATCTTGGAGAGTATTTTTTCAATGTAATCACACTACCGATTTTGTTGGTGGAACCACCCACCACTCCATTTTTTGAGGTTATACACGACCTGGTGAATTATAGCATGAATGTAGGGTCAACTCACATTCCATCCCACTTCAATCACTTCTTCAAAACCCCTTTACCTCATCCAATAACTTTGAAAAATAAAAGGTATTTCACGTCTCATACTTTTGTGGATGATATCAAGGTGAACGAGAATCAGATAGTTGTCCGACAAGGATGCGGTGAGGTGGGAGACTTGAAAGATGTCAGAGATGGTGAGCTATTCGAAAGATTCCAAGAATATATCAAGTTTCTCCTCAATGTGGGTGTTCACTGAGTGACCATGGTACCCCGTAAATGGGTTACCTTTATGACTCAAGTTATTAAGTCTTGTGTATTGATACATCTATAGTAAGGATTTTATATTGGTAGAGGGTTTGGTGGCACCCCCTCTTTTCTCTTTGGAACATGATCTTTTTAAAATCTCCTCCCATGACAAGAGTTCCTAGGATGCTTCTACTTAGAGTTTTAATGAGGTCCCATTACTTTTTTGTATAATTTTGTGATTAATATCTATAAAAACCAAAAAGGACTAAACAAGCATGTTGAGTTGATGGACAGAGGAAACAATATGGTTCAGTTGGAAGCTCAAAATTTTGATGTCTTCTTCCACCTTCAATATGAGGTAGAGTCTGCTAGCATGGACATGGAGCGGGATAGAGAGGCATCCCTCAAAACCCACTTTGAAGGCAATGGCATGCATGTCCTTAACTTTGATCACGGTTTCAGACTAAAAACCACACTTACGTGACTTAGAGTTCTCCTACACCAGAGAAAACGAACTATGAATGGGTTTCCAAGGCCATGGTTGTTCCATCATATGATTTTCATTGAGTTAGGTGTGGCTGCGTTAGACCAGCCTCCGCCTCTAAAATTTCAACAAAAAATTCAATATTTGTAGGCTTCCATCGTTTTGGGAGCTTCTTGCTACCTTGGGGTGAGTCTGTATTTTTCTTGTATCTACAATGTTCTACAAGGGATGGGTGGGTGGGTCAAATATTGAGTCCCCTCTACTTCTACTTATCCACATACTATGTTTTATTGCATTAGTTGATGTCAACCCATTCATGTCATATACAAACTAGGAGGTGAGCCATGGAACATCAATGTCTAGGGGAGGAACCAAGTCTATAGGTTCATAGTCAGGGGGAGGGACTAGGTTTTGGGGGTTTTTGAAGATGTGTTTTGGGCTAGATGGTGTTTTAAGAGTATCTTCTAGCCTTCGAGATAGAGATTTAGGAAATGTATTCATTTCTGAGAGGCCTTTATTTGGGACGAAAATGGTACTCCCAGAGGTCTGAGGGTCTTCTTGGGGGGCAGGGTTTCCTATTTACTTTGGGAAAACTTTATCATCATAGAATATAGGGAATTATTGTGGCCCTAATAAAATATTCATCTTGTGGTCATTGGTAGTGTTCTTGATAAGGACCTTAGTAAGTTTCTGTCTATCCTTATTTTTTTGTATTCTGGGAAAAAAAATTTACCAAAATTTTTATCGTGGAGTGAGGGGCCATAGTGCATGACCAAATTACCTTCCCCATTGGTTTCCTTTGAGGTTAACTATTTCTCTGTTTGTCCGATGCATACGTATAAGAAATAGAAGACCAAAATATTTTTATACTCAAAACCAATCCATGTTTTTGAGTTCTCCATTGAAAGAAAGGTTCCCCTTAGGAGAGGTAAAACAATATAAATTGTGACCCTTATCCATGTGGAAGGACCCCATAGAATAGGGTCTGATCGATACCATTCCTTAAAGTCTTTGATAGGTTATCCAATATCTGTCATGATGCACTTAGTTATTTCCCAGTAGGGGATTCCCGAATTCTGAACCTAGAAGGGTGATTTAGAGAGGGTTTCTTTTAGTGAATCCTCATTATTTTCCAGGCAGTCCTTTAGGAATTAATTAGTTGTAAAAATACCAAGGACTTTTGATAAGGACCTTGTGTTTGTATTTTTCATTGAAGAACTCAAAGATGAGACATCAAGATATGATCTCATGTAAGGAGACTCCATCATGAAAATAACATACTGATTGCAATGTGTTCTTTAGGGTAGGAAAATTGACCATCTAGTTTGAGATAAAGTTTCCTATAGAAAAAATATTCATACAGAGAACCAAAAAGGAGTCCTCATTCCATAATACTATGACAGTGGATTTTTCCTTTTCCAAAAGAGAGAGGTGTTTACATTGGGATACCAACTCATTATCCATTGTATTCTGGTTCTGCAAAAGATCTCCCTAATAAAAGACTTGCGTGATCCAAGACCACTACATTTAAGGAGGTTTATGAGCCAAGGTCTCCACGAGAACAGTCACTGTGAGTAGATACCCTCAGCAAGAAGAATCTGTGAGCACCACCCTTTGCGTGAAAAAATAATCCTTCATGAGCACTAACCTTTATGAGTAAAATCCTTCGTTATCACACCCATTCAAGAGAACTATCCATCATGAGTAGCAACCTTCTCAGGCAAAAACCTTCATGAGGAAAACATCGCAAGAACCACCCTTCACGAGCACAACCCTTTATGAGTGAACCCTTCATGAGTGAACGCTTTGTGAGCACACCCTTCATAATAAGAAACCATTGGCAAGAAAAATCTTTTGTGAGAAATACCTTCACTTGTAATACTCTTTGTGAGAACAACCATTCGTAAATGGTTAACTTTCTCGAGATTCAAATGGTGTGTTGACGATCCGTAGATGACAAATCGGCGAACCATAGAAGACGAACCATGAATCACAGATGATGAACCACAAATGATGATTTGTAGGTTATGAATCATAGATATTTATTTATAGATGATGAATCATAGATCTATAACTTCAGGTGATCTAGAATCACAGGTGATGAACCGTAATTGAAGAATCGTAGATCGAAAATGATGAGGAGTCGTAATTAATGGGGGACTACAGTGCCTACGAGGGGCTATAATTGATGAGTCATAGGTATAGATCTGTTAGAAAGGAAGTACCAATGTATATCTGCAATTGAAAAATTAGATCTGAAACCGGGGAGGAATCTGGAGAACTTTTTCAGACGTAGATCTTCTAAATAAGACTGTCACAACAAGAAGCTGGAGAACCACCAAACATAGGATGACCTAGGATGAGAAATCTCACAATGGGAGAGACTTAAAAGAGAATTAAATATTTTAAATATATATTTACATTAATGTAGGGAAACGAGCTATATAAATATATATATTTTTAGCGATGTTTCCTAGAAATAATCTCTAATTTAGCAACATTTTCTGAAAAATGTCACTAAATTAGGGATGTTTCCTAAAAAACATGGCTGAATTAGAGATGTTTCATGAAAACATCACTAATTGAGTGATGATTTTGAGGAAATTTCACTAATTTGATGACTCTTTTCATGAAATGTTGCTAATTTGATGACATTTTTTGGGAAACAACACTAATTTCATGGAATTTTTCACAAAATGTTGCTAATTTAGGGATATTTTAGGAAACATTGCTAATTTATAGGATCTTTCAAAGGAACATTGCTAAATTAGCAATTTTTTCAGAAACGTCACCAAATTAGCATTGTTTTCAGAAATATTCTCTAAATTAGTGAAATTTTCAAGAAACATCACCAAATTAGTGATGCTTTTAGGAAACATCACTAAATTAGGGATGTTTCCTAAAAACATCACTAAAAAACATTACTAAAATATAGTTTTTTTATAATGATGGTCTTTATTTTTGTTCATATATGGTTTTGGATTCAACAATTATGGATTTGGTTTAAGGTTTTATTGTTGTTTTTAATGCATTTATTAAGTGTTTATCAATCCTTAAAAACTCATTAGTGATATTAGATCCATTACATGTTTTTTTATTCTCAAAATCATGTTGAAAATAAAGAAATTTGAAATTGTTTTGGATATCATACTTTATCTTGTATGTTGTGATATATAATTACCATAGTTAATTGGATATCATAATCGATATCATTAAAAATTATGTAGAAATTGAATTATTTTTGGCCTTATAACATACAATATTGAAGCCTATGATATTCTCACTAGATACGATATTGTATAATCTAAATGGATACATACTTGAAATTATTCAGTTTTATAAACATCATAACTCATGATATGTTGGGTTGTATAGGGAAATAGTGTCATACCACACTCATAAAATATAGTGTCATATTATAAGAGTGATATGATGTATATTGTTGAGTATGATACGATAAAAATTGAATAAGATATCAAAACCATAGATTATCATTCATAAAATATGATTAATAATGAAACAATCCTTAGTTTATGATATACGAATATCTTAGAATACTATATCAAGATATTTTTTTAAAAAAGAATTTAAATTATGAATAGATTATATAATTTATAAAATGTTTATAAATTAGTGAAAAATAAATTTTATGATATTTGTTTAATTTACAAATTTTCTAAAAATCAATTAATTATAGAAGGTTTATAATTAATTATTAAATATTTATGAAAAATTTAACATACAAATATTATATATATATATATATTAAATGTTAATATTAATTTTTTTTGAATTTTTTTTTCACGACTTATAATTTTGATATAATTGTTTTATATGGAAATTATAGGTGTAATTTATAAAAGGTTTATAAATTATAAAATATGAAAAAATTAAAAGGTTTATATTTAAAATTTTGAATTCTTTAATATAATTTAATGTGAATTTTTCAAATTAAATGTCCATATTTGAAAATTATTTTTACCATATCAAAAGGAGTTTTGATAATTGATATGATCAAAGTTTAAATAATTTTAAATGTGTGATATTCTAAATATTTTAAAAATATATGAATTTTTTATATATATAATGTTTATATTGAAGATGTCATATATTTGAAGTAAATTTCATATAAATAAATATTAAGGAGTTAATATTAGAGATAAATATAAAATTCTTATATTTATCTAATTATGGAATGTCCATAGAGCATGTATAAATTATAAAATCTTTATAATTTCTATATTTATGAATTGTTCATAAATAGTTTATCTCATATCTAAATTTATGAATTTTTCATTTATTTAGTCTATTCCCTTGTTCATTTTTCATGAATATAATTTTTATATTATAAATGTCCGTATTATTTACTTTATAGTGTTAAAAAGTATTCTTTAAATTATCATACATATATATATGGAGTTACATGCTAAGTATGATAGTTGATTTAGTTTTTTTACCTTGACTTTGTCCTGTACTTGGTTATGAACTTGAATTTAAAAGTTAATTATAGTTTGTACATATTTAGTGTTATAATTATGATGGTATTGATGTATCTCCTTAGTAAATTATCCTTGGATAATGGGATATTGGGTTGGACTGCTCACTAGCGTAGGGGCCTTTGCCTTATCTAGAAAAGTGGGGGTTGGCTATCTGTCTCTTTTAGCTTACACTTATCAGGATTATTGATTTTATATGATTATAACCCTTTATATGAAAGTATTTCATATACCTTAATCATGGGATGCATTATGAATAATATAAATGTAGTTGGATTTTTTATTTGGATTAGTAACACAATCTATATTTCATGTAAAGAGATATGCATCAATATGGTTTGAATATGTCAATTTATTGGAAAGAATATGATTCCAAAATCAATCATTTAGAAGCACACATATATGTAAATTGAATACATGAGATAATATCATGAGATTAAAACCCCCTTAAAAAATATTTAGTGTAATATTCCTTACAAGGAAATCACTTTTTCAAGACCTTAATCTTCAAACCAGGTAGTTTCATGATAAAGCTAGGTTTCCCTAGATTATATTGTATACAGAAAGAAAGTAACACAATGAACTTAAGAGATAGTTGACTCATTTTTGTTTTTTTCTTTGGTTTACACTTATTTAAGAAACCCTTAGAAAGGACACTCGAGGAATTGTACTGATTTTATCCATTCGATGGATTTAATAGGCTATTTTCTTGGCCATCCAAGATTCATATATGATATTATTTCCATAATGGCCTACCAAAATGGCTAAGTGGTTAGATGAACACTAAAGTGTACTCATTACATTGTGAAATATAGAACTTGGATACTAATGGATATGATGAATTTAAAATGGGTCATCATTTTGGTGGGAGCGCATTTAATAAAAGTCCATATTAAATGAATATAAATCATGATACTTATATAATAAAATCTTTTGTTATAGATAAATGGATCCATCATCATCTGACTTATCCTTGAGGTTTATCCATGAAAAGATAATCTTAATGTAAGAAAATTCTTAGATTAGTATAAATAATTAATATTTTTTTCTTAATCTTGAATAAAATTCTATGTATTAGACAAATTCCTTCCTAAAAAACTTAATATTGACCTGTTCAATAAATAAATCCATATTCTTATAAAAATAATATAATAATTTACTTAAGGTTTCAAAGGAACTAGAAGAAATATGACTAATGTAATTTCAGTATATTCTCATATAATCATTGTGATTGGGTGTATTAATGGCTTGGTGAGACTATTGGTTTTCTTAAGGCTTTTTTAATCCATAGAATTCATTTCTTTGTCATCAATGAAAATTTTCCAAAAATTTTAATGTATTCACGAAATTTTTACCCCATTTTCTCACAGTATTGATGATAAATGAACTAGGTATGAGATTTCCAAGGTCTGGTTCTATATATAAAATACAAGTTTATAAATATTCAAATTATAAGAAGAAAAGTTAAGTGTAAAGTCCAACCATGTTTCTTCAGAATAGTCAGTTAAGGTTGTTGAAACCTAAGGAAAGATTTAGGAAGGATGTAAATGATTCTATAATGTCTTGGATACTGGAAGAGGTTTTAGGAACCCCATTTAATGTCTATGTCTATTATCAATGTTATAGAAATCAATTCATTGATTTTTAAAGGTATATGATTCCAAATATATAATTTACAAATTTTTTAAATATACAAGATTTAAAAAACAAGGTAAATTATTGATAAAGCTTTCAGTTCTCATTAAAATGATAAGAAATGGTTATTTAATCATAATTTTGAATGTAAATGAATATATTAAACTCAAATGGATCTTAGTAAAGTATGTGAATCTTCATATCATTTATCTTACATGATAAGAGAAGTTTTTTTAATAAAGGAGTGTCTATGAACTATGTGAGATTCTATAATATCTTAAAAATGGAGACATAGATAAAAGGAGTTTTATCAAGCATAAAAGTGTTTATATATATGTTTTTTAAAATATGAGGGATTTTATCCCATCATTAGTGGCATATTTTAAATTGTAAAGTATTTTTCAGAATAATTCCACAAAGAATACCATATATGATATAGATATAATGGGTTGTTTGTTAAAAATTCCCACTAATAATAAATAAGTGTTATTTCCTAAAAAATGGAGTTTATATATCTTAGAATGACATTCTTAAGAGAATATATTGTCTAAAAGGATACTGGGAGAATGTTTGAACACTGATAATTTCAAAGTTAAAAAATAAAAGATTATTCACAAAAAAGTGAATGTCACTTTATATCCTAAATAGGTTTATGGTATGTTGGTAAAGGATTAATGTAAAAAACTACATTAGTTACAAAAATATTTAAAGTAAAAAATTGATGTAAATTATTCCAATAATGATTATGATTTTGAAATTAAATAGTTATAATTAAATAATTGAAGTTATTAACATCGTAAAATTTGATTTTGTGAAGTAAAGGAGTTTGATTAATAGTAGAAAATTATTAGGAATAGTATTCTTAAGTCTCAACAATATTTAAAATAGATTACTTCATAGATGTTACTCACAAAATATTTTAGTGAGGGGACTATAATAGTTGGACACATAGAGATGTGGAAGGAATTACATAGAGATGTAACGAGTTTAATTATACCCTAAAAGAGTATAAAACATAATATAGATTTGATTGTATATCACATGTTATATGATGAGAAAGGTTCTTATGTATGTTTTTTTAGTATTCTTAAAAGAGTTTTAGAATACTAAATATATCATGTTATAAAAAAGTAAATATCTAATTTATTATTCTTTCATATTGGTTCTATATATTAATGAAGGGAAATGATAATTGATCTCTCAAAGTATGACTTACATTTATCCCTAAATGATGTTCTTCATCGAGTATTATAGGTTATAATGAAAATTTAAGGTTATCATGAGTATGCTTATTGTATCAAGATACAAAATATTATGATGAGGAACAAAATTATTTTTATACACTGGATGACCTGTGAATTATACCACATAGTGTGTCATACACTATGTATTTGGTATACTAGGGGTTCATGGTTCAAATTTTTATTTCCCCAATACTTTAGGTTGGATAGATACCAAATATATAAACCTTCATACTTTGATAACTTTGTTACATAAGCCTTGTGCCTAAGATAATCAGGGGTGGTTAGGTATGTTGTTGATCATTTCATCATTTTGAGCTTAATCAAGATGGTATTTTTCAACTAATATGATGAATATGACATATGGAACCACGATTGAGATAGAAAAAGGAAGTGTATGGTCATACCTAGATAAGACATATGATTTTGTCATCAATTGAGTGAGGGGCATGTGATATAATAATCCATAATGGTAAATGACATGTGGTGTATTCATAAAACCGGTCAGTCTATACTTAGAGAATCAATAATATTTGATTAGCTATATGGGATTTAAATAATCTATGTCCCATGGTTACTCGATATCTTGGAAAAAGGGATTATATGAAAATGCATGTTTGTATACGATACAACTGTTGGACATAGGAGATATACGTGTTTGATGGAGAACATAATAGATCCATTTGTATATTGCATAACACTAATTTTTTTCTAGAGGTATTTATTTTCATATATTTATGAATTTGATAAATCATATATTTTTTTCAATTCTATAAAGAATATTAGAGTCAAAATTTGTGGTTGAATGAATAGATATCGAGTTTACCAAATTTAGAGAGATGTTAAAAGTGTTTTAGAGTTTATAACGATGGATTTTTGGATGAGTATTCATAATGTATTGCATATGATGTGATACAAGTAAAATTTAATGATATCTTACCAAAAGGTTTTGGATAATATTCAAAATATATTTGGATACAATTCAATATTTTTTTGTATATGATATAATATAAGGTGATCTGAAACAATGTTTATGGGGATTTAGTGCAAGTGTGAGATTCAAAAGGTTTTCCCTAAATCCCTAATATCATAACATATAGTATTTCATGTCATATAGTAAGAAAATCATGATTACTAGGAATTTCATATGCCTGATTTTGGTATATCATAATGTATAAAAACTATATTCCATCATATTGTATGAATTGACTATATAATAGGTCATGCCGAATCATATTGTATGATTTATATTGGAGTGATATATGGAGGAGCTAAGAAAAGGGTCTGTTTTAATGTGGGGTATTGGGGATTTTTCTTACAGTTCATGTACTTGGCCTCTGTACCACCGAGCCTACGGGATATGTATGGGATTTTTTACTCTTGGATTCTGATCCATTTTTATCATTAAAATGTTAACATTCACTAATCTTCGACAAATATATATCATTAATAAACTTTAAATATAATGAAACATTTGGAAGAAGGTGGCATGGTTGAGGGGTTTCAAACATTGTAACCACATGTCATTTACTCATACATTATATGCATTTAATTAAATTCATGGAGGATTATCTAAGGAGATATAATGAGTATACTACCATCAAGATGGTTGGTCAAATATTTTGTAATCCTTATATGGTTTCTCCCTAAAAGATACCTTCATTATCCTCCCTTTAGTATATGAGATACTAGAATATCATGGATTAAGGAGGGTCCTACTCATGTGATGGGTGATTCAGTTCAACACATGGATAAAATATAGATAAGGGATTCCAATGGATACCTCTCTATGATATTCATCAAGCATTGGTTGAATACAAGAAACCTCCATCTATAGTGAAATTTATACAATGTTTTTTATTTTAGTTCACACATGGTTCTAGTTTTAATCATGGTAAATCTTAGTTGAAGGGTTTATAGTTTTTTTATAGTTATTATGTGTCAATTAGTCTATAGAAAACTAATAAAATATCTCCACTTATATGATATTTGGACTAGCCAAGCATTGGTGGGATTTTCTTGTTTTGGCCGATCAACATGTGGGCCTAATTTGGAAGGATATTTAGGCTAGTTCATTCTTGTCGTTTTTCATTGAGACTCCAAGGGATGATAGAGCCCAAGAGTTTATGCATCTTTTATATGGTTTCATTTTAGTAATAGAATATACCATCCATTTTATATATCTATTATGGTTCTCCCCTATTTTTTCTAGTGATGAGACTAAAATATTCCTGAATTTTGAGGATGATATAAGGTATTCTATTTGATCATAGGTGAATTTTTTTAACCTACCAACATTTTATGTGGTGGGGAATTAGGCCCTTATTTCTGGGAGGATCCATATAGAAGATAGATTATATGGGTGGTCTTCTTATTCTATTAGGATTTGGAGTGGGTCATTGAGTAGTAATAATTGGCGGTATGATGATTCTCACTAGGGTGATAACAAACATTATAGTTTGGGAAGGGGTTTATCCCTTTATCCCTAAGAGAGTGTCTTAGTAAAGTTATAAATGTGTGGGTTTCTAGAGTATATTTATCCCAATTACAATATTCCATTAAAGGAGTTTAATTCTAGTGGGGAGTTGGGAGACATACTGAGTTAGGGAAATGTTACTTAGGACCCATGTTGGGTGTCTATTCCTAAGAGGTGTCGTCATAGGAACCTCAAAGGTATCCTACACCATTACTTATGGGGAGAAAGATTATATGTGACATAGAGTAAGGTTTATTGGTCCTTCCTCATTACCTTTCTTGAAAAGTTAAAAATCATTCACGTTAAATACTTGAATGATGATATATCATTCACATAAATAATTTAATTGATGATGCATTTTTTCATTTTATCTTACTATGTATAAGGGATAAATAATTCACCTACAACTCTTTATTAGTGGTTTTTTGACCAAAATGATTTATGTTCTAGAATTATTTCAGTGGAGCCTCATCCACCCTGGTAATTGTATTGGTGGAATGTCATAAACTTGTAAATATTAACATAGTGATGTATCCTTTTCTAAGGATAATATTTTTGGTGGTAAATTGTTCACCTTGAATCCATGGATCAGTAATAGATTATTCACCTATGTATTATTAGTGGTGATACATTGTTCATCAAGGATATGTAGAGGTGATAAATTGTTTATAGAGGTTATGTGATAGTGATATGTTATTCACTGAGACTATTTAATGGTGATACATCAGTCACTAAGGTGATTTGATAGTGATAAATCATTCACTAAGGTTATGTGATAGTGATACATCATTATAAAAGGATATTTGATGGTCATACATCATTCAATGAGGTCATGTGATTGTGATTCTTCACTCTCCATAAGTTATGAGATGAGGGATGATATATTTTTCCTTCTTGAGGCATGTTCAGAACAGGGTTTCATTGTCCCATTCCAGCACTAGTCAAAGAAAGTATGGTTTCACATTTTTTGTCTATCAAGAACACCATGATGTGATTGATTGTTTATTTTTTGGTTATATTATCATTTATTATCAATCATGATATGATATTTTATATATTTTTTTTGGGACACCATTGGTGGTGGCCTAATGATTTGTACTTAAAACTTTCTTGGGAACCATGGTACATGAGAATATCTCATGTTCACATGAAAAAGTAATGGAAAGGGACCTATGTTAGATGGGTGAGTAGGTGAATCTTGGTTGGAGTTAGCAGATGAGACCAATTAGGGACATGAAACAAAATTTTCTAGTAGTAACCTTTATTTTTATTATTTTTTGTTGGTATTAGGTGGTCTATAGAAGTGTGGAAGTGAGTAAAAGTAAAATATTTCCATTTAATAGACATCAAAACCTCATATCTGATATAAGAGTTGAGATTATATAGTCAAGATCAATGTATCACTGATAGGGGGGAGGGATCAGTGATATCTTTTTATTTTAAGTTTACTTCCTCTTGAAACAATATTCTTCTCCTATTAAAGATTTATCACCTTTATAAAAAACAATCACATATCCATAGGAACATAATAATTTACAAGGTTCACTACTCAACAAGAGTAGATACATCCTTGGTATGGTTTTTAAACAATCCAATACCACACAATCCACTAGAAAAAAATCCTTCTGTGTGGACACAATAAGTAGGACATACCCTTACTCTTATGTAGTACTATGTTTAATACAAAAATTCATGTGATTAAAGTAGCATGAAATGATGTGATAAAAAGTTTTTGTAACATGTTAATAAAAATTCACCAGTTACTTAAAAAAAAGTTACTGTCCTGCCTTGTCAACTTTCAAAAATATGATCTTCAAAATAAATTTTTTACTTTCTTACCCAACAACAGGAAAGAAATTCCTGGACTTCATAATGATACTCTGTCTGATACTTAGTCTTATTCCCTGGTCTGATTTCTTAGTCTTATTATATGTTTGAATATTGATTAAATAATTCTAAAATTATTCTTGATCAGTCTAAAAACCCAGTCCTATTTCTTGGTCTGATCTAGAAACTCTGATTATGATCTTGTCTCTTCTCCTTTATTCGTCACTCTAAAAAAAATCTTTAAGAATTATCATTATAGAAACTTCTTATCTCTAAAAACATTTATTTCCCCATCTTCTCTATTCAACAATACATCCATGTCAGAAAGTAAAAAGTACTTCCTCCTTTTATTGGAGAGCCAAAAGAGGTTTAGTTAGGATTATGAAATAGATTCCCGCTCAACCAAATTTCCTAAATCATAATTTTTTCTTACATTTTGGATGAATCATTTAATTATTAAATGCTTCTAAAATATTATATTGTTTTTTCAAACCTTCTCGAATCTTCTCACAAATTTTGCTCACTTTATACTTTCCTAACAATCTTAATTCTAATTCTGATTTCCATTCCTATTTCCCCATTATGATGAAGTCATTCATTTAGTATATTCATCATAACGTTTCTCCATAAAAAATGAAGAGAAAAATGAAAAGATAATGACTTCTTGTTATGATGGAAGCACTTTAGCATAATCTTCAAAACTTATTCTAATGAGAACTTCCTATGTATTCTTTAAACACTCTTTTAAGACCCCCCATGAATTTTTTTTGAAATTTATATAAAAAATATGTCAAGATCACCCTTGAAAACAATTTCAAAGGCTATTTTATGAAATACTATTATTCTTATATTCCTTAGGATGATGATCCTACATCTGAGGATATTATCAGTATCATCCCACATTTAATAGATCATTATTTGATTAACTCTGATAATTAGTGTTAGATCTAGTCTGAAAGTCTTAAACCAATTGGAAACAAATCTATGTTCTTATTTCATTCTTGAACCAATTGAAAAAAACCCAACAATTCATATTAATGAAGATGGTTGACTACATTTTTGATTGGTCTCTAAATTTATTACATGAATCGATCAAAACTAACTCCACTTATTTTATTTTCATTGGTTCCAAAAAATAAACTTCAAAAAAATTCTACTTCCGATTATATTTTTCAACTATACCTGTATCTGATGATCAGTGTCAGTTTGACTCCGATTTTCAGTGGCACATTATATCCAATGGACCGATTCTAATAGCTTCAACTTCAACAACTTCTTTTCTCTTATGATTACGATAAAAATTAAATTTCAACACTCAAATTAGTTCTATGAATATTTTTATCTTGTGTCTTATTGGTTTTATTGAAAACCAACACCTTCTATAACCATCTCATCCTTAAAAAAAATTTGTGTCTGGTGATCTCATACTGATGAAATTGAGACCGAAAATCTTTGACTTCATCCACTTTATTCTTTCAAAAAATTATGTCTATATCATGACTTCCTCATGAATTTAAAAACCTCTAAGATTAGATTCACCATCATTAGACTTCCATTTAATGTATTGAAACTTTCCATCCTTCTAGAAGCTTCTTTCCTTCCAAATCCTATCCTCACTACGATTGGTAGAACATGTTTTCCCCATTTCTTTCATAAGACATGAATCACAAGTTTTCTAGATGACTTATGAATTTTATGAAATACAAAACAAAAAATCATTATCATATTTTCTTCAAATTCTTTCATACTCTGATAGAACTCCTCATTACAATCTTCCTTTCATTCTGGACCCAAGGTGAGTCCGATGAACATTTTCTTCCAAAAAACCTATTCTCAATCTAATGTAATTTATTAATATTTTTAGTTCCAAATTTTTATTATGATGGTTAGTCCGATCTCCAGTACTTAAAAAGTGAATTGATATGTTTTCTTCTTTAAAAACGACAAAACTTTCAAAAAAACTTTATTCAGCATTCAGAAACCTTCTCCATCCAACTTGGTCCCAACATTCTCCCCCTTTTTATTTTGTTGTCAAAAAAGTTTCACAAATCACTGAACATTGTGACCTCAAGCTATGGATTACCTATCAACAATTCTGAGCCTACATGAGCTAGGTCATTGTATGAAATAAGAATAATTGACAACAAAACTTTTCTATCCAAAAGTAGTATCTTATGAAACCTCCTCATCTTCTCTTCACATATTTTTTCAATTGTTCAACTTTCATATCAAAAAAAGTGTCCTAAAACCCCTCCAAAAAATATTTATAATAGTTCACACATTTACATGATGAAATCAACATTACCTACAAATACCCATATAAACATAATTACTTAAAAAATTTAGCACATATCAATGGATATATTTATGAAAAAATTACCCCCTTGACAAAACTATCCAAAGACTAGATGAGATAGGGGAAAAACACATACCTAAACATTGATGAGAAATAATTTGGATTCCCAAATTAAACCTCAATTTTTTTTAAAAGATTCCTTTGTTAAAGGATTTTTGAAAATGTCAGCAATTTATTCTGATATAGGAATATACTCCAGTCTCAATTCATTCTTCTCAACATTATATTTGATGAAATAATATTTGATATCAATATGTTTTTAATGAGAATGTTGTAATGTATTTTTTAATGTTGATTTTACTTTAATTATCACAACCTAAGAGAAAGGATAATTTTAATCTAACGAGTAGGTCTTCCAATTGAGTCTTCATCCACATAAGTTGGGTAACAGCTTGAGGGGAAACAAAATACTCATCTTAAGATGTTTTTAGAGTTACTAAATTTTGTTTCTTCATATTCCAAATAACGTAACTTTTACCTAAAAATAAAACACCATGAGATGTAGATCCTCTATCATCACCACTTACCACCCAATTAATATTTGAATACCCAAAAAATTCAATACTTTATAAGATATCATACCTAATTCCAAAATTTTTCATGACTATTATGTATATGAGAATTATTTTTCTATCTAATAGATGACATTATTTTAGATCATTATTAAATCTTGCACATATGGTAACAAAATAAAAAATATTTGGTTTTGAGGCATTAAAGCATAAAAAACATCCAATCATCTTTTGAAACTCTATAGAGTCAACTTACTTTACTTCTCTATCTTTAGTCAACTTGGATCCCACTAAAATTGGTGTGGAAACTAGTTTTATATTTTCCATACCAATCTTCTTGAGAATTTCATGAGCATAATTTTCTTAATAAATAAAAATTTGTTTCTTATTTTGTAATATTTTTTACCCAAGAAAGTATTTCATTTCACCTATCATGGACATCTTAAACAATTTTTTCATTTCTTTATCAAATATTTCACATGTTCTTTAATAATTCCCAGTAAATATAATGTCATTAACATAGATAATTACAGTGATGGAAAACTCATGAATTTCTTTTATATAAAAATTACTATAAAATATTCCTTTTTTAAAACTCATCTTCCTTAGGAAAGTATCTAATTCGAAATACCATGGTCTCAAAGATTTCTTTATCCCACACAAGGCTTTCTTCAACTTACACACATAACTTTCATTTTTTCCAACAACAAATCCACATGGTTGTTCAATATAAAATTCCTCATCAATATCACCATTCAAGAATGAAAATTTCACATCAATTAGATAAATTTTTTAACTTTATTGTGAACAAATAGAATGAAATATTGTGATTATTTATAACCTTTCTAACAGAGTAAAATTCTCCTCAAAATATATGTCTTCAATCTGTGAGCAACATTTTTACAGTAATATTTCTTTGTTTCTTATCACTTCTACATCTTTATTCAACTAGTTCTAGAAAAATCACTTTGTAATGATAACCTTTTTGTTATTTGGTTTAGGTATCAGTTCACATGTATCATTATTTTCTATCTGATCTATCTCTTCATTGATATCCTGAATCCATTCTATATACTCTAAATCTTAATTCACATCTTTTGGCTCAAATTTTGAATACAAGGAAGTATGTGTAATATATTTTTATGTTCTTCTTGCATGAACATTTTGATGTTGATCACCAATAATGTTTTGAGCTTCCAATTTATTCCTCATACTGGGATGATATTTTCAAGATTATTACTCATCACTTGAAATAGCTAAGTCTAATTCTTCTAGATTAGGATTACAATTTTTTTCATCCTTATCTTAATCCTTATCAATTTTTTTCTTTCTGTTCATATTATTTATCTTCAAGAGACTGTTTATCCTCCTCATCTTTTTCAACAACTTTTGCATCAACAAAGGAAAATAATCTTCCTAAATATTTTTTTGAAACATTTTTATCCTCTTATATCTAGATCATAGCCAAAAAAAATTCTATCTTCACCTTTCTACTCCAACATTCCAAGGTTTCCACATTTCTTATTTATGATGCATGGACTCCCAAAAACTCTAAAGTGTTTCAAACTTAGATTTTTTACATAAAAAATTTCATATGGATTCATGTATGAACTTGTTTTATAGAAACATAGGTTTTGAGTATATACATTAGTGATCATGTATTTCATCCAAAAGTAATGAGTGAGACCATGTTAAAGTAACATAGTTTGTCCCATTTCAACCAAACTTGTATTCTTTATTTCAGAAAAACTATTTTGTTGAGGAGTGTATAATGTATTTAAGTCATTATGGATTCCATGATTCTCAAGATAAATTTTAAATTATTATTTTTTATATTAACCACCATTTTCAGTTCTCAACTTCTTCACTGAATACTCACATTCCTTCTCATATTTCCTCCTAAAACTTTTAAACATTTTCTGAACATCTAACATATGTTTTATATACATAACATAATTAATGAGAGTGAAGTCATCATTGAAATTAATAAAGTACTTATATCCATGAGTTTATTGTTTTATCATTGGCCCAAAAATATCATAATGAATAATTTCTAGGGTTTTTTTAAAAAAAATTCAACTTTCTTATGCACCGAATTTGTAATCTTTTCTTTTCTAAAAACATATGCAACACCAATATATTCTTCTTGACATATCAAAAATTCCATGGACACTATATCTATTTAATAAATTTCTCATGTTTTTATAACACACGTGTCCAAAACTTTTATGTTATAATTGATTCTCTTATATTATACTTAGGTAACAATATTTTTTCACCTCACTAAATTGGAACAAGTTTCATGTTGTACGTTGGACTCTTGTGACTACCTTTCTATATTTCTCTATTTTGAAAAAAAAATTTATTCTTTTATGAAAGAAAACATTGTTTCCTTCATCAAAAAGTTATGGAACACTTATCAGGTTGTGTTTTAGCCCATCAAAAACTAATATTTTTGGATTTATACTTTTCTTTTCCAATGATGGATGATATAACACCATTGATTCTTAGAGATTCATCATTTCAAAATTTCATTGTAAGTTATTTGATGTTTTTAACATTTTCAAAAAAATTTAAGACTCCTATAAAATGAAAAAAACACCCACTATCCAAGATCCAAGGCCGTTATCCTTTTGTATCTTTAAGAGCAGTTTCTACAACAAGAGATTATTCTTTCCCTTTTTCTTTATATACATTCAGTTTCTGAGAATTATTAAAAATATTTTATTGTGATGAAAAAAAATACAACCTTTTTCAATATGTATAGTTTTTTCACATATCTAAAAAATAATTTCCATGGGTTGGAATCTATTTTCAAATTCCACACCAACCTTCTTAGGTTTTTTAAGAACATCCATATTAGATTTCTCCCTTTGAGAAGATTGAATCCCCCTCAAACTTTTCCTTTTGTAACATGTGGAATAGTAATAATATTTTTGATTAAACCAACACATATTTTTAGTGTGTCCAAATCCACCAAAATACCAATAGTACCCATAAAAATAATATTTTCCTCTAAAAAATCCATATTATTTGGGGTTTTGAGCATGTTTCTCAGCAACCTTTTTTACTTTCTTATCAGAAATTTTTTGACCACAAAAATTTATGCTATCATCTGAAATATTAATTTTTATCTTAGTTTTCTTTTTATATTTTTTTAAACTATAAGTAATAGAAAATTTTTTATACTCAAAATTTTTAGAAACTTTTTATATCTCCACTTTGTTTATTTTGGACACATACATAACTTTTCCAACTTTCTTCTTCTCGGAAACAATTTCATATTTCTTCTCAACAATTGAAGGAAATTTTTGATCCTTCTCAGGTTTACCATTTCCATAGATTTCAACAACTTTAAAAATATAATTCTTTAAAATTTCAACCCTCTATTCATCTTTAGAAGTGTTTTTTGTAAAATTTCCAACCTTTTTTTTATTTCAACTTAACTTCTAGTTGTTCATTATGATTATTTTTGATCCTTCTCAGGTTTTCCATTGTGCTAACGATTTCATTCACCCTAGTAAATAATTCAACAATATATTCATATTTATTCATCTTGAGATCTTCATACTTCATCCTCCAGATTTGTAACTTTGACTTCTTTACTTTTTTATTTCCTTCATAAATATTATTTAGATTATACCAGATACCTTCGGTAGTGGAAACATCCTTCAATCTTAAAAACTCACTTTCATAATGTGATGAGAGTAAAGAATTATTAACTATTCCATAATTCTCAATATTCTTCTTTCCAACAGATGTGAGAGGAAATTTTTTATAATCAGGAGAAAATCCAATTGTTACAGCTTCAATAACATCATAACCAAGAGACATAAGATAAATAAACATTCTATAATTCTACATATGATTTTTTTTACCATCGAATAATAGGATCCCCTTAATTTTCACACAATTTAGATTCTCCATCACAAATTCTCTTTCAATACATCAGTAAAGAGTAAATGAAGGGAACCTTTGGCTCTGATGCTAATTGAGATTGCCCAGTCAAGATCAATGTATCACTACAGGGGGGGGGGGTTAATCAGTGATATGTTTTTATTTTAATTTTCCTTCCTTTTTAAACATCCTTTTCCTCATATTAAAGATTTATCACCTTTATGAAAACAAAAAAATCACACATTCATATGAATATAAGAATCTATAGGGTTCACTACTCAACAAGATTTGATACATATTTGGTATAGTTTTAAAATAACCTAATACTACACAATCCACTAGAAAACAATCCTTTTATATGGATAGAACAAGTAGGATATACCCTTACACTTGTGTAGTAGTAATTTCAATACAACTATTCATGTGCTTTAAGTAGCATGAAATGGTGTAATAAAAAGTTTTTGTAACATGTTAAGAAAATTTCAAGAGTTAATTTAAAACAAGTTACTATGGTGCCTTGTAAACTTTAAAAAATATGATCTTCAAAACAATTCTTCAAATTATTACCCAGTAGTAGGTAAGAACTTCCTAGACTTCGTAATGATACTCAGTATGCAAATCTGTCTGATTCCCTTGTTAGATTACTTAGTCTGATTATATGACTCTATCTGAATACTACTAACACAATTATGAAATAATTATTGATTAGTCCAGAAACCCAGTCTGATTTCTTAGTCTAATATGGAAACTCTAATTATGATATTGTCTCTTCTCATTTATTATTTAGTATGGAAAACTTCCTTATAAATTCTCAATATGAAAACTTCTTCTCTCTAAAAACTTCCAAAGCTCATTCTTCTCTCTTCAACAGTATGTCTGTGTCAGAAAGAAAAAAGTAATTACTCCTTTTATGGGTGATCCAAAATAGTTTTAAGTGGGATTCTAAAATAGTTTCCCGCTTAACCAAAGTTGATAAATCATAAAATTTCCTTATATTTTAGATGAATATTTGACTTTTCAATGCTTTTCAACTCTTCTCGTTTCTTCTCAAACCTTCACGAATCATATCACAACTTAAACTTGATTTAGCCTTTCTTAACAATCTTTAGACTGATTCTGATTACCAATCTTATTTACTCATTATAATGAAGTCACTCATTTAGTATATTCTTCACAATGTTTTTCCATACCAAATGAAAACAAATGCAAAGAGAATGACTTCTCGTTATGATAGAATAACTTCAGCATCAGCTTCAAAAATTCATCTAACTAGAACTTCCTTTGTATTCTTCAAACAATATTTCAAGAACCTCCTTAACAGAACTTTTTTTAATTTATTTAAACCATATTTCAATATTCCCCTTTACAACACTTGTGGAGGCAGTTTTAAGTAATACAATTTTTATTCTTTTCCTCAGATCGATGATCCTTCTTCCGATGATGTTATTAGTGTCATCCCAAATTTTATTGATCATTCTCTTATTTACTCTGATAATCGGTGTCAATGCCAATATGATAGTCTTGATCCAATTCAAAACATATCAGAGTCATTATTTATTTCTTGACCCAATTGAAAAATAACAAACTATTCATCTTGATGAAAATTTTTGACGACATTTTAGATTGATCACTGACTTTATTACATGAATTAGTCCCAAAAAACTACACTAAATTTCTTTTAATTTCATCAAAAAATTTGTAGAGACCCGAAGCTTGACGTACATAGACATTACATTACTTTTGTGGAATACTTAGTACATAACAAAAACATACACACAAGGACCGTAATAGTTTAGTGTCTTTGGAAACTTGGAACGTAATATTCTAATCGTGGTGAAAGATCTTAAACATCTCCCATAAAGATCTTCCCATTTTTGTTTCCTTACCTAAAATATTTCTTTTAATCTTGTTGGAAAAGAAAACATAAAAAGGGTGAGCTCAAATGCTCAGTAAGGGTAAGCATGGATAAAATAAAACATACCATATACATTTGAACTTAAGAAAAACATGAACATTAAAAATCTTGAGAAACGACATAAAACATGGAAGTACATAAGGCATAGATCATAATGGAACATAAATCATGATAAAATAGCATGGGAATAAAACATGTAATTGTGGCATCCATTAAGCACATGTAATGATTTCCATAGTAGCCAAGGCATTGCTGCCAAGACCATCTTAGTGGACAAAGTCCCTTTCTGAATCAAATTCACTCCTCGTTCCAGTCCTGTAATACTGAACCGGATTAACTTACCATTCCATCCATGTCTATCTCATGAGATATAAATATTTACCCAATGCATTGGAGAGAGATATAGGTCCCACCCATCTCATAATGAAATCATTCTTACTTGTGACACAAAATAAATTTATAACATTCATCATAACCCAAAGGATAAAATGCGTTTCATAAACATCATCTCATCATTTAATAATACATATAAAACAAATGGGCATTTGATCATAAGAAAAGTGAAACCATTTAAAACATAGATACATGATACTTGAAACATACACATGTGAAATAATGTCATCTTAGATGAAAATGGTTTTGATAAAACACTTGAAATGAATTCTTGAGGAAAATATCCTTATTTCTTCAAAATCATTTTCTTTTCACAAAATGTCATGAAATTTTAAAAGAAAAGGGTTTTGTTGAAAATATTCATGAAATATTTTGGAGGAAGCTTCATGAAAATAAGGCTTTATAAAACCGTAAAAATCCTTTCATGCCGTATAAGTTAAAAAAACATTCTTCTCGTACTTTGGACGGAAAAGTCAAAAAGTACCTCATAAAAGAAATATTCCATACATGCCATGCAGTAAAAGTCAAAAATGGGTAAAAATGACTTTAAACATACATGAATACACTTTTATAAAACATGGACATGGATGATGGCAATAACCCTAGTAAATACTTAGGAATAAGCAATCTCAGATAAAAATGAGATTTGAAAAATTATCCCTTACCTTAGGTCCGATTTGCTTCGTAAGTGTCCGAACCTCCTATATAATGATTTAAATAATGTTATTGACTTATTAAAGAATCATATTAATTGTTATTATATCATATATGGTTCACTTATGACTTTATATTACCCGTTCTTTTGTAAATTCCATGTTAAAGAGCGTTTTGGGTAAAATCGTTTCATTTGTCGTTCGTGTTTTAACCTGTAATTATTCATATGATTACTTAGATCATGGTTACTTACATCCAGAATTTAAAACATGATTTATATATAATATATATTCAGAATATACATATATATAATAGATCTATAAATGGAAATAAATACACCGTTCATGGAGATGGTAGGCCGTACGTACGCATGAACGCTGTTTTTGTTTCCTTATTGAATTGAATGGAATTAAGTAGATGACATAAATATATATATACATAAATACAGTATCTTTATAATGTCATATATTTCATTATTATTTCTTATATATACTTTATAATCATTCTTAAATGGTTAACATGGAGAATGAATCTCATCGCATCGTGGAGACGGCATTCCGTACGTACGCACGAGCGATGATATCATTCCCATGATCGTGAAATTGTAATGGAGTGTATATATACTATTTCAGAATCAATATCAATTTACAATAATCATATATAGTTATTATTTACACCATTATACCCATCCAAGTAAGGTGGTGGTGGAAAATATATTACACCACGATGTGGAGACGGTATTCCGTACGTACGGACGCGTTGTTATTTCGTTTTCCGTAGGATTGATAGATGGTGAAATAGGGTTGTTTCATAATTATAATAACATATCAGTATATTATTGATACTGATGTTATTGCTTCATAATGAAACAACTAAATAAGAAGAAGTAGAAGAAGAAATAAAGTTGAAAAAATCGGTAATGGACATTACCTCTTCTTTGAAGCACCTCTTTGAGATCTCCTCTTAGGGAACTAAAATTGGTCTTTGAAGAAGACCAGGACCTCTAGGATGTTCCTAGGGAAGCGGAGAAGATAATTTTTCAGGGTTTTTCCGAGATTAAAGGCTCAAAATGCTGTGAGGAAGAGAGGGAGGAGGTGCCCTTTTATAAGGGAGGAGAGGGGCACCTTTGGAATAACTAAAAATTATATTTTATTATAAAGTCAAATTCGGTTTTTAATACCTCCAAATTGATATATTTAGAAGCTAAGGTGGGGATGGGTCGAAATAATCTCATAAAATATAATTTAGATAAGTTTAGGTCATTATATTAACCTTATCTTTTAGTTTTAACTCTTAGTTAATTAGATTGACATTTACCATGTCATTTTGTATTTTTATATTATATAGTTAATAAACTTACCATATACATACAAGCGACCCCCCAAGTGGTCCATTAATGATACACCTATCATGATATAAGTATCTTGGCCTAACCTTATATTTTTAGGAATATAATAATAATTAATAATATAATATTTTTTTTAAAAACAATTTTATGTCAATTTTGACACTATTTGGTAAGTGATTTTTGTGAAAATCATAACAGAATTATTAGTTCAAAAAAAATTAATTAAATCAATACTAACATGTCATATTAACATATAAAATAATTGGAATTCATAAAAAGTCTCAAATTACATTTATTTGGGTATTTATAACATCAATTATGTCAATATTTTATTAATAAGATAATTATTGTATCATCATTGTGTCATAAATAAATTAAATTATTTAAAGTCTAAAAATTAAAAATAAAATATCATTATTTAGGAAATATTTTTAGATTTATAATGAATATTTATAGTTGAATTTATCCTATGTATAACCCTATATTAAAAATGATTTAATTATTAAACTTTGATTTTAACTATTTAAACCCTTCTTTAAATACCAAGAAGGTCTGCCAGGGGAATAAATCCCCTGACCATTTATTTAATAAAAGAAAAAGTACAAAATGCAAGAGTTCTAGCTATTCCAACATCACAACAACAATAAAACCCAATACACCCCATTCAACGAACAATTTCAACTTTTAAAATTAAAAAAGAACACCATAAACCACCTCGAGTCACGAGCAAATCCATCGCAAATAAGCCATCCGCATCCAGGTTTCAACAACACATTACCACCATCATGGGAGAGAACCACTATACTCCATGAGAATCACACCATCACCGGTGCATAAGCTCAGAAGACATTCCAAGGGACACGCGATCACGCCATCATCACCAAGACTGGATAGTCCAACATTATACCAAAGGAAAGCCACCGATGGGAGGATCCAAGTCATCATGAACCAGAAACGCCACCCGGGCATAGATCTGTTCCAATCAGACCACGGATGAACCCGTGTCTCTCTGATTTTTGAAATTCCATTCACAAAAGCGGTAAAATTAAGTTTTATGTAAATTTACAAATTCTCCTAGGAGGTGGGTAAAAGACGGTCAAAAGTTCAATAAAATTTTTATATATCTAAAATTATTATAAAATGACTCCAATGAGTTACATTGAACTTATATAGGTATTATGTGTCAATTTTGACCAAAAATAAATTTAAATAAAGTAAATAATTATTTAAATAAAAATTCGGTTTTTAAATAGTAACCTAGTGTTTTCACTATTTATCAAAAATTGAAAGTTTTCAGAAAAATACCAAAATTTCACCCTAGGTTAATTTCGATATTCTGAATCCAAAAATGAAGTCCATTTTGAAAGATGAAATTTACAAAATTTCAAAAAGTGGTTATTACTATTCATAACGGCTAGTTTTAATAATATTCTAACCATATATCGTTGTTTAGTGAAACCTGGTATTGCGTACAACATACGCTATCGAGGAAAGTCGCGATTGCGTGTAATGCAAGCCATGTCAGGGTTAAGTGTTGTGAAAGACTCCTTCATTTTTTCGTATAACATAATCCAACCATATTTCATTTATACATTGAATATATATATATATATATATATACACTCAATGTTTCGTAGAATAACTACTATCAAAATTGTGTGTAACATGATCCAAGAATAGTGTTGTGTATACTGCAAGCTCATACGGTGTTGCGTGTAGCACAAGGTAATCTTGTTGTAGCATACAACACAAGACATCAATGATATTAAAAGAATATTTTTCATAAAATCTCAGGGTGTTACATTCTACCCCCCTTAAAATGAATTTCGCCCTCGAAATTCGTTGGGGTTATAAATGGTTTACTACTCAAAAGTTTGTTTAATAGAAACCCACATCGTAAAAAGGAATACCAAAATGTGGCTTTAAAAACTAAAGTATGAAATGTAACGGTTACCCAAATTAACTCATCATTGGGTTTCCACGTAAAAGAACATAGGTGAATATATGGATATGGAAGAAAAATCTAACCATCAAGTTCTGATGGAGAGTGGTAGAGAACATGGCTATGAAAAATCTATCAATCACAAAGCCATAAATTTGTGATGATCTAAGGTACCATCTGATTCATCAGATATAAGAGAACTGGGACAACATTTTTGGTTTTCAAGATTATTTCCCTAAAGTCGATGAAATTGGAATTAGAAGAAATACTTTCATGATTTTGGTACAGTCTCACCATTGGTCGTTATTTGGACAATTTCCACTTCATCTCTTAAAGAAATGAAGTTGACTTTGTCATTCGTGATGTGTTAGCAGATCATGTGATAGAATGATGGGTCATTCCATCTGTCTCAAATAAAAGGATAGAAAGGTTATCAAAAAAATACATAAGTCCATCTATAGTGAGATTAATCATATATGGTTACTAAAATGGACTTATAGTTCATATATCATATTGCTTAATATAATAAAACTAGTTTATACTGAACAGGGACTTCCTGTAGGCCAGTGGTAGGCGATAAAGGCCAGTCGCACTTCGGTTGTGGGTTCGATTCCCATAGCCTTGTCTGACGCGATGGGCTGTTGCCCATCTTGAAGGTTGTCCTTTTTCTAAAACTACATTACTATAACATCCCATCAATAATATCGAACTAACTTATGTCAAACATAATCCATTCCAATCTTTAGGTTTATCTAAAATACTTCGGTCCAAGCTGATAGTATAAAGAAAATGATTACTTGAAATGTCACATAACAATCACGTGAATGCCATCATTTATCCCCCATATATCATAAGATATATCTTTTTGGTCAAATTACAAACATGTGAATACCTTAATCATGTATTCTCTTAAAGAATGAATACCCACTGAAAATTAGTGAAAACATGAATGTTGTTAAATTTTAACACTTTCCACATACCAAAATCCCAAAAATTCTATATACTCAAACCATGATATAACCTTCTCCTTATATCAGTCATGAGCTCATGAATACTATAAAACATTTAATTTTCTCCTTATCCCTTCATTATGCGCATATCATCTACTTTCCAAAAATATCTGAATAACCTTTCATGGTTACTGGTACCATTCATCATACACTTTCAAAACTTAAGGAAATACAACAGTGTAACAATCCTTATATGTCTCTTTATTCCATAGTACCATGAGATTACTTATACAACATTACACTTGATAAACATGTAATCATTCCACTACATTCTTAAACCATTGAACGAGCTTCAACAATTCTTTCATCTCACATATCATTTGTAGTCTCTTCATCATTATCAACATAAATACTACCCATACGACCATACTGATTCTCTTCACGAGACTTTCCCTTAGGGAATTGGTTTGCATAATGCCTGTACATTCCACATTTAAAACATTTAACCATTGTTGATGTCATAGAAATACCATTATCCTCATCCATGGTGTTAACTGAACCTTTTCCTTTTCACTTACTGGCTTTGTGTCCTTCTTTTCCACACCCAAAGCATCTTCCAGTTCCTTTGAAACATTCTCCTTCATGCCTCTTCCCACATGATTTACATAGGGGAAATTGAACTTTCTATCCTCTATGATCATCATGAAACCGCATCTTTCTCTTATTAGCCGAGTCAGGAAACTTACCAAATTTGAGTTTATTGACCATATTATGAGATTTCTGATTCGGCATAATAATTATGTTTGGACTTCCAAATCCCATTTGATTTGGTTGCTCAGGAAGAATATCATTCCATTGTCCATAATATCCTCCATTATCGTGAATCATCTTGTTTCCAGCCATTTTCTAAAACCCAAAAAGAATAGTGTGAGAGAAAAAAATCATAATCAAGGGGGAGTAACATGAATATATAACATCTTAGGTTAAATTATAAGATCGTTACCATTGTTCTAGGACTATATCCTATATGTATACTCATCCTTAGGGACATCCCTAGACATACCTTAGAAATATCTCTAGGGATCTCACTAACGTTTTCGTATCCTAGTTTCCAAATGTTGACTAAACCTTTCCTCTGATACCAAATGTAGAGACCCGAAGCTTGACATACATAGACATTACATTACTTTTGCGGAATACTTAGTACATAACAAAAACAGACACACAAGGACCGTAATAGTTTAGTGTCTTTGGAAACTTGGAACGTAATCTTCTAATCGTGGTGAAAGATCTTCGACATCTCCCACAAAGATCTTCCGATTTTTGTTTCCTTACCTAAAATCTTTCTTTTAATCCTAGGGGAAAAGAAAACATAAAAAGGGTGAGATAAAATGCTCAGTAAGGGTAAGAATGGATAAAATAAAACATACCATATACATTTGAACTTAAAAAAACATGAAAAGTAAAAATCTTGAGAAACGACATAAAACATGGAAGTACATAAGGCATAGATCATAATGGAACATAAATCATGATAAAATAGCATGGGAATAAAACATTTAATTGTGGCATCCATTAAGCACATGTAATGATTTCCATAGTATCCAAGGCATTGATTCCAAGACCATCTTAGTGGACAAAGTCCCTTTCTGAATCGAGTTCACTCCTCGTTCCAGTCCTGTAATACTGAACCGGATTAACTTACCGTTACAGCCATGTCTATCTCATGAGATATAAATCTTTACCCAATGCATTGGAGAGAGATATAGGTCCCACCCATCTCATAATGAAATCATTCTTACTTGTGCCACAAAATAAACTTATAACACTCATCATAACCCAAAGGATAAAATGGGTTTCATAAACATCATCCCATCATTTCATAATACATATAAAAAAAATGGACATTTGATCATAAGAAAAGTGAAACCATTTAAAACATAGAGACATGATACTTGAAACATACACATGTGAAATAATGTCATCTTAGATGAAAATGGTTTTGATAAAACACTTGAAATGAATTCTTGAGGAAAATATCCTTCTTTATTCAAAATCTTTTTCTTTTCACAAAATGTCATGCAATTTTAAAAGAAAAGGTTTTTGTTGAAAATATTCATGAAATATTTTGGAGGAATCTTCATGAAAATAAGGCTTTATAAAACCGTAAAAATCCTTTCATGTCGTATAAGTTAAAAATAATTCTTCTCTTACTTTGGATGGAAAAGTAAAAAAGTACCTCGTAAAAGAAATATTCCATACATACCATGTAGTAAAAGTAAAAAATGTGTAAAAAGGACTTTAAAGATACATGAATACACTTTTATAAAACATGTACATGGATGATGGCAATAACCCAGTAAATACTTAGGAATAATCAATCTCATGTATAATGATTTAAAAAATGTTATTGACTTATTATAGAATCATATTAATTGTTATGATATCATATATGGTTCACTTATGACTTTATATTACCCGTTCTTTTGTAAATTCCATGTTAAAGAGTGTTTTGGGTAAAATGGTTTCATTTGTCGTTCGTGTTTTAACTTGTAATTATTCATATGATTAATTAGATCATGGTTTCTTACATCCAGAATGTAAAACATTATTTATATATAATATATATTCAGAATATACATATATATATAATAGATCGATAAATGGAAAGAAATACACCGTTCATGGAGACAGTAGGCCGTACGTACGCATGAACGCTGTTTTCATTTCCTTATTGAATTGAATGGAATTAGGTAGATGACATAAATATATATATATATATACATAAATCCAGTAGCTTTATAATGTCATATATTTCATTATTATTGCTTATATATACTTTATAATCATTCTTAAATGGTTAACATGGAGAATGAATCTCATCGCGTCGTGGAGACGGTATTCCGTACGTACGCACGAGCGATGATATCATTCCCATGATAGTGAAATTGTAATTGAGTGTATATATACTATTTCAGAATCAATATCACTTTACAATAATCATAAATATTTATTATTTACACCATTATACCCATCCAATTAAGGTGGTGGTGGAAAATAGATTACACCACGGCGTGGAGACGGTATTCCGTACGTACGCATGCGCGGTGATTTCGTTTTCTGTAGGATGGATAGATGGTGAAATAGGGTTGTTTCATACTTATAATAACATATCAGTATATGAGTGATACTGATGTTATTACTTCATAATGAAACAACTAAAGAAGAATAATTAGAAGAAGAAATAAAGTTGAAAGAATCGGTAACTGACATTACCTCTTCTTTGAAGCACCTCTTTGAGATCTCTTCTTAGGGCACTGAAATTGGTCTTTGAAGAATACCAGGACCTCTAGGATGTTTCTAGGGAAGTGGAGAAGAGAATTTTTCAGGTTTTGGCCGAGATTAAAGGCTCAAAATGGTGTGAGGAAGAGAGGTAGGGGGTGCCCTTTTATAAGGGAGGAGAGGGGAACCTTTGGAATAACTAAAAATATTATTTTATTATAAAGACAAATTCAGTTTTTAATACCTCCAAATTGATATATTTAGAAGCTAAGGTGGGGATGGGTCTAAATCCTCTCATCCAATAGAATTTAGACAAGTTTAGGTCATTATATTAACCTTATCTTTTAGTTTTAACTCTTAGTTAATTAGATTGACATTTACCATGTCACTTTGTATTTTTATATTATATAGTTAATAAACTTACCATATACATACAAGAGACCCCCAAGTGGTCCATTAATGATACAAATATCATGATATAAGTATCTTGGTCGAACCTTAGATTTTTAGGAATATAATAACAATTAATAATATAATATTTGTTTTAAAAACTATTTTATGTCAATTTTGACACTATTTGGTAACTGATTTTTTTGAAAATCATAACAGAATGATTAGTTCGAAAAAAAATTAATTAAATCAATACTAACATGTCATATTAACATATAAAATAATTGTAATTCATAAAAAGTCTCAAATTACATTTATTTGGGTATTTATAACATCAATTATGTCGATATTTCATTAATAAGATAATTACTGCATCATAATTGTGTCATAAATAAATTAAATTATTTAAAGTCTAAAAATTACAAATAAAATATCATTATATAGGAAATATTTTTATATTTCTAATTAATATTTATAGTCGAATTTATCCTATGTATAACCCTATATTAAAAATGATTTACTTATTAAACTTTGATTTTAACTATTTTAACCCTTCTTTAAATAAATTAATAATCAATGTCCTAATCTAATCCAAGTGGGCCTAAATGGTCATATTTTATTCCAAAGGTTGTTTTTGGTCTAATTACACTTATCCACTAGAATTAGGACATGTTTTAGGGTAATAATAATATCATTTTTACCCTTAATTACCCTATTTACTTTTAACCGTGGTAAATAAAAGTAAAAAGTTACTATTAACCAAAAATTATTTTCATCTCATTGAACCACATTTTACTTATTGACATCAACCGTGTCTCTCAGATTTTTGAAATTCCATTCACAAAAGCGGTAAAATTAAGTTTTATGTCAATTTGCAAATTCTCCTAGGAGGTGGGTAAAAGACGATCAAAAGTTCAATAAAATTTTTATATATCTAAAATTATTATAAAATAACTCCAAACATTGAAATTATATAGGTATTATGTGTCAATTTTGACCTAAATCAAATTTAAATAAAATAAATAATTATTTAAATAAAAAGTCGGTTTTTAAATAGTAACCTAGTGTTTTCACTATTCATCAAAAATTGAAAGTTTTCAGAAAAATACCAAAATTTCACCCTAGGCTAATTTTAATATTCTGAATCCAAAAATGAAGTCCATTTTGAAAGTTGAAATTTACAAAATTTCAAAAAGTGGTTATTACTATTCATAACGGCTAGTTTTAATAATATTTTAACCATATATTGTTGTTTAGTGAAACTTGGTATTGTGTACAACATATGCTATCGAGGAAAGTCGCGATTGTGTGTAATGAAAGCCAAGTCAGGGTTAAGTGTTGTGCAAGACTCCTCCGTTGTTTCGTATAACATAATCCAACCATATTTCATTTATACATTGAATATATATATATATATATACACTCAATGTTTCGTAGAATAACTACTATCAAAATTGTGTGTAACATGATCCAAGAATAGTGTTGTGTATACTGCAAGCTCATACGGTGTTGCGTGTAGCACAAGGTAATCTTGTTGTAGCATACAACACAACACATCAATGGTATTAAAATAATATTTTTCATAAAATCTCAGGGTGTTACAAAATCTCAATTAAAAAATTCTACCTCAAATTATATTTTGTAACCATCAATGCATTTGATGATCGATATTAGTTTGACTCCAATTTTCAGTGGCACACCATGTCCGATGGACCAATTCCAAAAACATTGACTTTATAAACTTTTTTTCTATTTTTATTATGATACCAATGAACTTTTAGAACTAAAATTATATTTGTATCTTTTGTCTTATTATTCTAGTTGAAATCCAACACCTTTATTACAATCAACCTTACTAGCCTTTGAAAAAATCTATGTTTGGTGATCTATTACCGATGACATTGATCCCAGAAATATTTGATTTCATCCACTTCATTATTACCAAAACTGCTTATTGTATCATGAATTACCCATGACTTTGAAAACTTATAATATGGAATTAAACATATTCTAAATTTCATGGGAATGTATTGAAACTCTCCATCCTTCCAACAACTTCTTTCTTTCCAAATATGATCATCAATATGATTGATAGCACATGTTCCCCCCTTTCCTTGACAAGGACTTCATCACATGTTTTTCAAAAAACTTATGACTTATTTTAAATACAAAACAATAAATAATTGTCATATTTTCATTAGAGTCATTTAGACATTGATACAAATCCTCATTATGATATTTCTTTCATTCTGGACCCAAGATGGTTTTGATGAACCATTTCTTCCAAAAAAATCTTCACAACCCGAATGAATTTCTTTATCTTTTTGAGTCTAAATTTCTGATTACAATGGTCAGTCTGATCTCCAGCACTTATAAAGTTAATTGATCTCTCTTCTTAATTGAGGAAAAAGAAAACACTTTTAAAATAATTTCATTCAGCATCTAAAACCCTTCTCCATCCAACATGGTCCCAATAAGACTACTGAATTTGCAACACAAGATTCTCATGAAACTTAAATAAGCATAAAAAATAAATCAAAATGACACCTAATTAGATTTTTAATCATTATAAGGTTACTCTCATTGTTGATGATTGTTTTTCAAAGAATCCAAAGTGGAAACTCTCTAGTCTATTCAAAATTTATTTAAAATATATTGTGTGTGTCGATATTCATAATTTGAGTTCTATTGTGGAGAAACAAAGGATATTTTGATATACTCATGAATGATGGATCACAATTTACTTGATCTAGGAAGAATATTTGGTTTCAGGGTTCTCTAAACTTTTCTATCTCCCTTTATGAAGTGAGAGATATAAGAGATAATCTCTCATATTCAAAGGATAAACAATCTATAATAATTTTGGCTAATTTTGGTTTATATAGGATGGTTATAACTTGTTAAAATATCAATTACGTCCTTTAACATGTTTAAACTAATAAAAAATAAATAAATAAAACTTATGAATTAGAAAATATGTCACACTTGTCATAAGTATATTATCTCTTACTTGTAACATCAAGATTATGTTATGTGATAAATTAGAGTTATTAACTTTACTAATTTCTCCCATACAATATTTACCTAACCATGAATAATGAATATCAATTCATAAAATATTTTCTTCTCTTCACCTAATAACTTGTAAATATTACAAGTTAATAAATTTAACACTTATTATTATAAAATTGAATAATATTTAATATATGTATTTTTTGTGATCTTTCAAACTTATACATTACTGAACTCACATCATGGAACTCACAATTTCTTAAACCCCAATTCAGTAGAATTGAACAAAATTTTGACATCACTTTATGTGTGACCCTCTAGTACATTGTATCGATAGTAGTGAGTTTCACTCATAGACTAGGAGAGTTTTATAACTACACATCAAGTCCCCTAAATATATTAGTTTAAGATATAATAATGCTAACCTCTCCTACAGACATACATTATGTAATATAATCTATTTTTCTTATGATATCACATAAAGATGGATACATATCCTGTGTCACAATCCTTACATGATTTATTTGTTCTTTCTTTTACCATAATAGATGGTATTACCTCCTTATACAATGTACATGTATTTAATAAAGGTACTAACATCTTTTTCAATAGGGCCTAAGATATATATTTCTATACTAGAAAGAGAAAAATTCTTTCTTGATTATTTAATCATTATCATATTATTAATAATGAACCCGACACATGCTACCTCAACAAAGAAAAAAATATCATGGTTTTAACCATACAACAAAGGAAATTAATAATGATGTACATTAATAAAAATCTCAATTCAAGACAACAACATACATGTTTTTAGATAGGAACAACCAATGACACCCAAAACATGTGGTGTTACTATTGACAGGTTAGTTTTTTGATCTCATTTACTAGAAATCACTAAGTGAAAACACCATGAGAAGAATTCTCAATGCTTATGATCCCCCACACTTGATAGTAAAACATCACATTTATTCCTTCAGAATGACATATGTAGACCATATGAAATATATTAAGGATTACTTTCATAGTATATTTATGTTTTCATTATAACTCAAAAATATTATATACTTTTGATATAACATTTAAATTAAGAAAATTACCATATATATAGCACATACATAAGCAATATTACTATCATGGTAAGTGAAACTCAAATATATATATCAAGTTATATACATCTAATGGTAATGAATGTAAATATAGGAGTTTGGTCTTGTGAACCCACACCCACTTTAACTAGAGCCAATTTCTAACAAGTCTCAATCAACTAGCTCTAACATGAGAATAATTATTATAGTAATATATAGATTTAATTAGGTCAGATTCCATAATATCCATTATGGGTACTATACTAACTATGAATTCAAATATTTGGGTAAAATACCTCAGGATATGAAACTTTTAAAGTATATGATTTTTTCTCTATTATGAACTGATATCCTTGGTAAGTAACACTGTTATCGGTGTATTGGAAGATTCTATATACTTGGATTCTACTATAGAATAAGTTACCATGAGTTCTTTGAGATTCTCTAACTCACTGCACCGCAATTCTGGAAAATAAACTGACTGAATGCAATTTAATATCCTCATGATCTATACTGAATCTAGAATCAATGCATCCCCTAACCACTAGATTCTCATCTCCTCCATATACTAGAAACATATCCTTTATATATATTAATTACCTGTGGATAGTTTTAAATAGTACCAAATACAGATCTACTAGATTATGTTAATATTTCTCCCCAATCTTAAATCATAGGAAACATCAAATCTAGTATATAGTGTGGCATATATAATATATCATACTTTAAAAGAATGAGGAACTATAATCATTCTTTCTATTTACTCCTATGTTTATGGATACATTTTATTGGAGAGATTAATTCCATGTGATATTGGTAACAGTCATGTCTTGGATTGTTCCATATTGTTCCTTTTGATTACCTTACCATTGTATGCACATTGACATAGTAAAGGTAACCTTTGAGATCTATATCAATATATATTTATCCATAGAAAGTAGGCCTATTCACCCGAGTGTTTCATGAAGAAACATTTATTTAACTAATTATTTACTAACTCTAAGACTTTTACTTCATTTAAAATTAATAATATGTCATTATATTATAAAACATAGAAAAAACTAGAACTCCAACTTACCTTATTATAGACACACATCTCACTTTCATTCTTAGTGAACCAAATTTTCTTATGGCCTCATCAAAATAAACATTCTGTAATCATGATGCTATTTTAATCCCTAAATTGATCACTTAAACTTGCATACTTTATTGAAATTATTAGACATTACGAACCCTTCCAGTTTTTGTCATATAGATGTATTTAACCAACTTCCCATTAAAAATAGTAGTTTTGAAATCCATTTTCCAAATCTCATAATCATATATTTTATCATTGTGATTGTGGAAAGGTTTCATCATGGTTAATACCTTAACATTTTTAATCCTTTTTCATCTAAATATGTTTGATAGTTTTTTACTCTACCATCAATCTCTATCCTTTTCTCAAATACCCACTTGAAATGAATAGGCTTTACATCATATGGTGGGTCAAAAAGTGTCCAAACATGAATTTGGTATACGAAATCTATATTAGAATTCTTGGATTCCTTCCATGTAGTGGAATTTTTTCCATATACTACTTACTTGAAGGTCAAATGTTCATTATCCTTAATGAATAATACATCAACTGATTTGGTGATAAGAAAAAATATCTATTCCGTTATCTAACCTCCCTTGTAGACCAATGCAGTACTTTTGTCTCAATAACTTCCACTTCTCCCACTATCTCTTATGGATATTGTTCACATAACAACTCTTGTACATAAAAATCTTTAACTTTATCAAATAAAATATTTATCTTACTATTTCCATTGGAAATGTGTTCCCTATAGGAAACATGTCTTGTATTCCCACAATCACTTTTCTATATGAAGGATAATATTGGTAATATCCTTTTGTTTACATAGTTTAACCTATAAAGATTCGCTTTATGATTCAAGATTCTAGTATATCAATAGGAATTTTCTTAAAAAATGCCTCAAATCCACCCACACATATATATAAAAAACTTGTATTATTTCCATACCACAACATATATGGAATACCATCTTGTGCTTAAGTTAATACTCAATATATCGTATATGTTATAGTATACAGTGAATATCCCCAAAAGTATAAAGGTTGAGTTGCATAACTCAATATCAATTTGACCATGTATAGAAAGGTATGATCCATCCTTTCACTTAAACCATTCCACTAAGGTGTATAAGGAGTAATTTGGGAGACAATCACATACTATTTCAAGTGATTGATGAATGTAAGATTGAGATATTCATTGCGACTTTTTGAATAGAGATTCTTAATATTATTACAAATCCAATTCAAAACTTCATTATGATATTCCTTAAAAATGTTAAAGGAAACTAACTTATACATAATTAAGTAGATATATTCATATTTACCAAAGTCAGGTGAAATTAACAAATTAATAAAATAAACACCTTTCCTATAGAGGAAATGGACCACATACAACCGTATGAATCAAATACTTTAGTTATACAACATTTTCCCCATTTCTATTGAAAGGTGATTTAGTCATCTTTCCTTTTAAATAATATTTAAATAAATATATGGGGTTTAAATAAATAGTGTATAAATTCCCTAATTAATTTAGTTTATTTAAAATATTTTTTAACTTATATTACTAAGCCTAAAATTTCATATACTTGTAGCATATTATTCTTGCTTGCTATATTTCTTCATTAGTTTCCAAATATGGTTTCAAGTTCAAGTATGTGTAATCCATTGTTAGGATGCACAATACCATGGTATATGTCATCCTTATAAAAGAAACAAAACATTTTTTAGAACTTAAAATTAAATACCATTATGTCTAGACTTAATACTAATATATGTTTCTTTTTAATCGAAGGTACATGATAATAATTATTAAATACAATAAAGAAGATACTAGGTGAAGTAAGATGATAATCTCTAACTGCCAATGTTTCCAGTCTTGCACTATTTTTTACTAGATATCCACCTAACCCCTTGAAACATTATTAAATATACTTGGTTCCAATATTTTAATACAAATATATGATCCACAGGTAGTATACAATACCCTATTTGTAAAAATAGATAGATACATATCAATAAAAAATTCACCTAAAGTAGAAGCATCACCTTGCTTCTTCTTCCAAGCTATGTAGTTTTTTTCCAGTAGCCTTTCTATCCATAGGAAATGAAGATAACTTCATTGTAATTTATGTTACTATGTATCTTTATCTTTTTAGAGGGGAGGTACATTAGTGTCTTTATATTTGGTTGAACCATCCACCATATGGGTAGAAGTGATTTTGTTCTTCATATCCTTATCATCTTGGTGAATAAAAGATAATCAACCAAGAAGTTACTTATTCATATTGTTCATATTATAGTTAAAAATGAAGGATAAAAATGTTGGTCGTAAAGACATGATTATGAAATCTATTTCATTCTCTCGGTTCATTTTGAAACCAAGGGACTCTATTAGCTCAATGTACCCAAGAATTTTGAGTAAATGAGATCCTACTTGATTCCCTTTGCCCAACATGCATCAATAAACTGTGCTAGAGATCTAATACATTTCTTTCCATGATTTCCACTTGGTATAAGTCTTAGAGAAGAGTAGTCATATTTTTTTCATCCTCGTTTTCATGTATTTTCTATAATTCACTGGACATAGATGATAACATGATAAACTATACATCAATTAATCATCAATATTATTCTTAAAAAAATTCTTTTTGCACCTTTATTTCTCCATAAGGAGGCTCAGTAGGATGTTGGGAATCTAACACATAAAGCTTCATTTATTAGAGCAGTACTATGTACAAGCACCTTTACCACTCCTAAAAGTTATTTCTGATCAAGATATTTTATTTATAAAAATTTACCACTGCGATATTGAGTTAGTGGTTGTGATTTCCATTTTATCTATAATAAATAAATTTAGAATATTTTTATTTTTTCCTTGATTTAAAATATTATAAAATTTATTAATTTATTAACCATTTAATGTCTCCAACTATTTTATCAAATCATATTAGACCTTGACTAAAAAATTAAAAATATTCTCCCACTTGAGTATTCTATTGTTATGGATCCATTAAAAATTCTCCTCATAGTCCAAGAAATTTCTATTCCAATACTTAGAGAGTTTTAAGGTAGCAATTTGGATGGACAAACACATTGAATACTAGGTACTTAATTTATTAAGTGGATTACCAAATCTTGTACATCCTAATATTATATTTCCTCAAATATTTTCCTTTAAATTTACAACAAGATTTCTATGAGTATTTATTTATAGAAACTTTTGGTTTAGTTTACCCATCAATCCCATAAGAATGCACAAAAAATAGAATTCAATCCTAACTATTACTAATGATAACCTCATATATATGGTTTTGTTCAAGTTTAAGTGATGGAATAAATTTGATTTAATATTAATTTGAGGGTTTTCTTAAGTTTGTATTAGAGATTAAAACATGCTTATATTTATCATGCTAGTTACTACATGACTGCACTCACATCCTAATCATGAATAAATAGAAAACATTCATCACACATTAATTTATTTTTATCCATACATGATTGTTTATTATTTTATTTGAATTATTATAAAAAACACATACATAAAACAATAAACAAAGCATATGATAAATAAATGACCTGATCATGAGCTATTTCAAATGGATTATCCATCATTCAGATGATGGATCAATCAATACTGTAGGGGTAACTCCTTTAGTTATATCTGACTGAAGTTTTAGTGATAACCCCGTCCAATGAATCCAACTCCCATTTAGTGATTCTCCAAGCCTTGGTGATAATTGCATTTCCTTCATCCTCATCATTATATAACAATTCTCACTCTCATGTGAGGGATTCATAGGTATAATATATATATATATATATATATAATATCTGTCATAAAAATACATTCCATTATACATATAACGAGTATGAGATATGATGTGAATATTTTCATTCATTATTTAATTATTAAAAACGTTACACATTGTAATTATTAGATAAATAAGTTATAAACACCAAACATATATTGGAGATGTGTTTCATGATCAATTAACATACACTAAAATCATATAATAAAATTAAATTTGAAAAGAATTATAATCAATAGAATTTATTATGAATTAAAATAATTTTTTACTTCATAATTTACTATTTGAAAAAACTTGGAAATGATTTTACTAAATTCATAATATTTTTAAAATATTTTTATAATATTTTTGGATTTTTATGGCCATATATCATACTCAAAAGACCCCTGGAGGGTTTTTGGGACCTTACTAATCCTGTATATAAAGACCTCAACCCTAATATCATAGGTTCAGTGGTTACTTTATTACATTGGTACTAGATACAAGTTTGTGCATCCCAAAGTATTGAGTTGTTTAATAGTCTTGAAAAACTAGATACATACTTGAATTTTTTATTACATTTCAAAACATAAAATTCAACATAGTATTTTATTTTAGAGCACCATTATTTCCTTTTATCATATCCATACATATCAATCATAATATGCCTCTATGAATCCTATGGAATGAAAATATAAGAATGGAATGATATTAGATTCTTAGAAAGGGTTTGTGTATAGAAGAAGCTAACAAAAAGTAAATAAAACATGAATGATATGACCGATATACAAAATAATAAAATATTCCATATTACTAAGAACATAAAATTGGGGACTAAATCTATAGATAACATAACAAAATAAATAATAACATGGATAATAATAACTAGTTTTATAGTTATTGAATGCATAATGTCAGATATAATAATCTTAACACTAAGGATTTGTTCCAAGAAAACATACAGAAATGGGTAAGGCATATGATAAAAACCCAAACTATTTTGTATCCTGAGACCTACCTATTCCTATAAGGTCTATAGCGGATCCAACCATCACTTACTAAGTCCAATGAATTCATCATATGAAAGGGGTGATACATAGTTAATGTAAATATTGGTATTAAAAAACTAGCATATGGAATGTTAATAATTTACCCAATAAATAAATATAATCATAAACTATTCAGATTAATATAATGAATGGAAATAAAATAGTATATCCCCAATAAAACATAATTATCACCAAATAAAGTAGACATAGATGAATATACTTTAAAAAAATCAATATAAGATTCCTTGAGGATGATATCCTTTTAATTTTGGAATAAAAAATTACCAAATGTTAAGGATATTTTTTTATTTGAAATAAACTTGTAAAATTTTAAAGGAAGCTTCAAGACATTAATCGATCATGATCGTAGGAAACCCCGTTCCTGTCATATAATTTAAAAAACATTATTTTCAATTTTTTTAAGAAAAGTTAAAAAGTACTTAATTCGAAAAACAACAAGAAGATTCCTTTTAACCCATTTTTAAAAATTTAAACATGGTTAAAATTTTATTTAACAAATAAATGGATAATAATATAAATATTCTCTAATTTTTTTAAGGAAAATATGTATATTGAAGAAAATGATTCCTGGACGAGTAGAAAAACAAAGTCAGTTTTCGTTAAGAAAATGGTTTTGGTACTTTGAGTACTTAAACAATGAAAAATGAAAGGAAAATTTTTTTCTTGATTATTTAATCAATATCATATTATTAATAATGAACCCGACACATGCTACCTCAGCAAAGAAATAAAATATCATGTTTTTAACCATACAACAAAGGAAATTAATAATGATGTACATTAATAAAAATCTCAATTCAAGACAACAACATACATGTTTTTAGATAGGAACAACCAATGACACCCAAAACATGTGGTGTTACTATTGACAGGTCAGTTTTTTGATCTCATTTACTAGAAATCACTAAGTAAAAACACCATGAGAAGAAGTATCAATGCTTATGATCTCCCACACTTGATAGTAAAACATCACATTTATTCCTTCAGAATGACGTATGTAGACCATATGAAATATATTAAGGATTACTTTCATAGTATATTGATGTTTTCATTATAACTCAAAAATATTATATACTTTTGATATAACATTTAAATTAAGAAAATTACCATATATATAGCACATACATAAGTAATATTACTATCATGGTAAGTGAAACTCATATATATATATATATATCAAGTTATATACATGTAATGGTAATCAATGTAAATATAGGAGTTGGGTCTTGTGAACCCACACCCACTTTAACTAGAGCCAATTGCTAACAAATCTCAATCAACTAGCTCTAACATGAGAATAATTATTAAAGTAATATATAGATTTAATTAGGTCGGATTCCATACTATCCATTATGGGTACTATACTAACTATGAATTCAAATATTTGGGTAAAATACCTCAGGATATGAAACTTCTAAAGTAAATGATTTTTTCTCTATTATAACCTGATATCCTTGGTAAGTAACACTGCTATCGGTGTATTGGAAGATTCTATATACTTGGATTCTACTATAGAATAAGTTACCATGAGTTCTTTGAGATTCTCTAACTCACTACACCGCAATTCTGGAAAATATATTGACTGAATGCAATTTAATATCCTCATGATCTACATTGAATCTAGAATCAATGCATCCCCTCACCACTAGATTCTCAACTCCTCCATATACTAGAAACATATCTTTTATATATATTAATTACTTGTGGATAGTTTTAAATAGTACCAAATACAGATCTACTAGATTATATTAATATTTCTCCCCAATCTTAAATCAAAGGAAACATCAAATCTAGTATATATTATGGCATATATAATATATCATACTTTAAAAGAATGAGGAACTATAACAATTATTTCTATTTACTCCTATGTTTATGGATACATTTTATTGGAGAGATTAATTCCATGTGATATTGGTAATAGTCATCTCTTGGATTGTTCTATATTGTTCCTTTTGATTACCTTATCAGTGTATGAACATTGATACAATAAAGGTAACCTTTGAGATCTATCTCAATACATATTTATCCATATAAAGTAGGCCCATTCACCCGAGTGTTTCATGAAGAAAAATTTATTTAACTAATTATTTACTAACTTTAAGACTTTTACTTCATTTAAAATTAATAATATGTCATCATATTATAAAACATAGACAAAACTAAAACTCCCACTTACCTTATTATATACACACAGAATTTCTTTAAAGACCCATAAAATTCAAGGTTTTTTTTTTCTTAATTTTCTTTGGAATTTTACAAGAACGCAGTTTCTAACGGCACATGATTCCGAGGCCCGGTGTGCCCGGAATCATTTTCCGAAGTTTGGCTCGGGTATGTTCAGTGAACGAACGAGCGGGTTTTTCTAACTTTTGAACCGGTGCTCGTAATCGAATTCTGAGGGCACCGATGGAATCGCAACGCCTGTATTTGCTTAGAAACGCCTCTTCCGGAGTTGCGTTTGCTCAGGTGTGGTTTTTAATTTTTGGGGTTAAGTGAAGAAAATAAAATAAAGTGGTGCGACAACTTTATTTTATTTCACTTAAAGCCACTTTAAGCTGCTTAAGCTAAGTTGAAGTGGATAGGGTGGAACCCAAAATATCATACCCTCTTTGTAGGATATTTGTGAGGTGGGGCCCGCACGAGCCCCACCGTTTATTTTCCACTAAGTAACGCACCCGTGAAAACCCTATTTAAATGAAAGAAAACTGACGTGTTTTCTAAATTCTTAACGCCCTATTAATTGGGCGGTTAATTCGTTGCAATTAATTCTATGAATTAATTTGTTCATTACTTATCTTTGAAATCAATTGTTGGCATGAGATTAAAAATAAGATCAACACTTGTCTTTTGAGGGGTGTCTTGTTTAGAGGAATTGGAGAAATCTCTGAAGCTAGAAGATCTTTATCTTTCTTCGTGAAGAACGTGAAGAACGCGAATAATGCGAAGAACGCCAAACCCTCAGAGATCGACGATGCGACGTCGTGTTCCGCGATGCCAACGATTCTCCTCCAGTGATGCTTCTTCCGCGATGATTCTTTCCCCACGACAAATATTCGATCAACTGCTTGAGGTAGGAGATTTCAAATCTTTTAAATTCCTTTGTGGATTTTATCCTCAAGATGGATTTAATTTGTGAAATTAAATCTGTGTGTTTTCTTTAACCCTCGGAGATTGTCGACGCGACGCCGTATACCGCGAAGACGCGATGCCCTTATGCGATGCGACGATCCTCTTCTTCCGCGATGGTCAATCCCGCGAAGAATGCACGTTCGATGACTACAACAAGGTAGGGGTTTTATTTGAGAATAATATTTATTCCCATGGTTGTTTCTTCCAAAACAAAGATCCCGGATCAAAGTTCAATTTTAATTTATTAAAATTGTGCCTTGTTATGTTTTTCATGTGTTGTTTGTTATTCCCAATTGTTATCACCTAACGCGGAGGGTGCGGGCCAAACAAACACGGCCCGACAACCCTCCGCAGTTTTTCGTTGATGCGCGGATTGGCAGGCGATGAAAAATGGGGCCGCAAGTTAATTTTGAAGGCTTTGCAGTGAAGTTCGAGTCCCAGGATGAACACTGGTAAAGACCTCACACAAATCGGACCACTGGAGCGCGTCCGGTGGTCCGCAGAACCCCCCGCTGGCACGGCGGCGCCGGCGTCCGGCAGCGGCCGACCGCCAGGATGCGGCGGTGCCCAGCGCGCTGCCGGGAAGACCCGCCACCGCTAAAGCCGCGGCGGCGATGGACGGTCCTGCGGCCGTGCGGGACCGCGGAGGAGGGACGCGGCTTAAGCCGCGTCCGGGTGTCATGGAGCGGCCCCCGCGCGGGTGGGCCGCGGTGCCTGGCCAGCGCCAGCGCGCCGGCTGAGCCACCTGGATGAACCGATGGGCCAAGCCGCGCCGGCCGGGTCGGACCCGGTTCGTGCCGGCCCATGGGGGGTTGGGCTGGGTCGGCCGGGCCCAGACCCCCCGTTTTCGGACCTTTTCGGTCTTTTGCCCGTATCTTGAGCTTCGGGCCTTTAAACGACGCGCCGTTAGTGGTGATGCGATCCTTGGATCGAGACGGTCATTTCAATATATAACACTCAAGGTTTTGGAATACTTTGGGTTCGGCCGGGTTGGTTCATACACGAAACCAATCGGGCCCTCGGAGCGGAAACGCCCATATCTTGAGCTACGGACGTCCGATTGATATGTCATTGACTTTGTTGTATTACTCTAAGTAAGACAGATCTTTTGGCTTACTCAGACCGAGGTTTGGACGCAGGTGGAGTATGGTCGGGTTGGTTTTTCCTTAAAAACCAATCGGTCCCCTAGAACGAAAAAGCCAATAACTCTCAAACCGGGCGTCCGATTGACACGCCATCTGTGATGTTGAGTTCCTATTGACAATACGAAACTTTTGGATACATCAACTCTGGACTATGTGTCAGTTGATGTATCAGCCTCTCGGCTCGTGGAGCGGACCCTCTCGAACGAGCTTGCTGTATGCGGGAACCCTAGAGCTGGCTGCGACGACGACGACTGTGCAGAGATCCTCAGTGGATTCGACGACGACTGTGCAGAGATCCTCAGTGGATTCGACAGCGACGACTACAACACTCAGCAGTCCTTTGTGGGTCAGTGCTACAGATCCTATGTGGGTCTGATCCTCTGTGGGTCAGCGCTCAGCGATCCTGTGTGGGCCAGCGCCTACAGATCCTGTGTGGGTCCGATCCTGTGTGGGTCTTTGTGGGGGTTAGTTACCTATCGATCCTTTGTGGGTCATTGCGGGGGTTAGTTACCTATCGATCTTATGTGGTCCAGATCCTTTGTGGTCATTGCGGGGGTTAGTACCTATCGATCCTTTGTGGGTCCGACGGCTTAGATGAATCAGTGTCAATATCTGGTCATCTTTATCGTCACATGAAGAAGTATACCTGTGCGAGCTGAAATCCTGTTTTTCTTTCCTTTGTGGATTTTGTTGTGCTATCTTGTGTGGATTTACGTTTTTCTTTCCTGTGTGTACTGGGTTGTACTTGGGCTCGGATGTTGGAGCCGAACGAGAATTGATGACTTCGGTATATGTATGGGAATATACCTAAGCAGTGTCGGATGTTACTTCGTGATTGTATCTTTCCTTTGTGGATTATCCTTTGTGGATTCTGGGAGACATTTGGGGGTATCGGGGTCCCTACTGAGTAGCTTATACTCACCCCTACACGGGCTATGCCCGTACTACGTTGTGTTGGTTGCAGACGACGGACAACACTGATCGTGGTGGAGGCTTGTGGAGCAAGATAGTACCTGGAGTTGGACCACTGGGTGGGACGTACTTGAAGCGGTCGGCAGGACCCGAGGAGCAGTGGAGGCTATCTGTACCCACCATTCAGGTGGGACTTCCAGTGGATGGCTCGACGTTGCGGCTTTACTTTTCAGTTGCTGTTTTCCCTTTTGAGTTGTACTTTACTTTCAGTTTGGGTTTGTATTCTGGCCCACTTAATTTTCCGCACTTATTGTTGTACCAGTTTTTACTTAGTGTTTACTTCTGTCTGCTTGCTCTGTGGTGTTTGTGGTTTACTTTACAAATCCAATGCCTTCCCTTTTTCCGGGATTTACACCTTGGTGCTAGTCGCCAGCCCCTGGCCTATGGAAGGCGGCTTGGGGTAGTCACGGCACGGGCCCCGAGGACGGGTCGTGACAAATTGGTATCAGAGGAGTTCGGTTCTACCGCAGACTCTGATCTTTTTCTATGTGAAGCTATAGTGTTTAGCGTATTGGGTGTGGTTATCAGTCCAGGGAGTCCAATGTTGGTGCGGCGGCCGACGTATCCGTACACCAGGACCGTGACTTCTGATTTCCGACTTAATGCATGAAAACATTGATTGCGTGTGTGTTTCAAGTTATCTTTGTGATTACTTTGTGTCAGCTCACCAGGTATACTATTCTGACCATGGCACATCTGTTTCCTTTTCATGATGGCCCCACGACGACAGCTAGCTAGGGTTATGAGAGTTGATCGTGACGACAGTCCACCGAGCGATGAGGCCTCAGTGCAGGTCCCTTTGACAGTTGTGGCACCGTCGTTACCTCTACCCACCGAGCCACCGATGCTTCCATCCCCAGCCGCGGGTGATGCACGTCGCCTTAGTGCACTGCATGAGTTCCAGCGCCAGCAACCGCCCAGGTTCCGCGGGGAGACGGACCCCCAGGCAGCCAAGGATTGGCTGGAGGCAGTGGTACAAGTTTTTCGGTTAGTGAGGACACCAGCAGACCTCATGGTGATCCTCGCAGCGAGCCTACTGCACGCGGCAGCGGGCCGATGGTGGAGCTTGATGCTCCAGGTGCATGATGAGGCATATCTTCTTTGGACAGACTTTGAGAGCCTCTTCCGCTCGGAGTTCTTCCCAGCCACCCTCCGTGCGGTGCGCATCCAGGAGCTTCTTCAGCTGGGGAAGGGAAGCTTGACGGTCGCCCAGTACTCGGCGTGATTTACCGATCTTTCTCGCTACTCGACCAACATGGTACGGGACCCATTCTTCCGGGCCCGGACCTTTGAGCAGGGATTAAGACACGAGATCAGGGCATCGCTGATATCCCTCAGCATTCTGACTCAGGCAGGAGTACTGGAGCGAGCCCTTTTGATTGAGAGATTTCTTGCTGAGCCTTCATCAGTAGTGAGACCTACCGTGGGGCGGCACGTAGCGGAGTCTTCTGCGGTAGGCAGTCGACGGATGACTCAGGTGTCCAGGCAGACCAGACCCTCACGCAGACGACCTCAGGACACCGGCTCAGCAGTGCGGGGCACATAGCGTGGAGCCAGTCTTTCGAGAGGCAGGCAGTGCTACACATGCGGCGGGTAGGGCCACATGGCTCGTTACTGCCCGACCCATCGTGTCGAGCAGTAGCAGACGGTTGAGGGGCCACCCAGGAAGAGGCAGAGGGTCGACCGTGACGGTCCGTAGGGAGGAGGCGGATGAGGTAGAGGAGCTGGTCGAGCAGCAAGTGGTGGGTGACGCTTTGAGGCTCTACCACCACCACCACCAGGAGGTCCACCCCGGCCATAGGGAGCTGGCGGGCAGAGACAGGCACAGCTCCAGCCAGCAGAGTCCTACGACCACGGCGCACCCGAGATGATTCGAGGTACGATCTGTGTCTATTCCACCCTTGCTGCAGTTCTTATAGACACAGGATTGAGTCACTCTTTCATAGCCGCTGCCCTTTTTATGAGCCCGGAGATTCCGACAGAGCCGTTGGCTCGATCCTTACGGCTAGAGACTCTTATGGGAGTAGACTCGACGATTACGCACTGGTGCCGGCAGTGTGAGCTTACTCTAGGAGGTGAGAGCTTCGGCTGGGATCTTCTTGTAGTGGCGTCGAGGCCTTACGACATCATCCTGGGCATGGATTGGTTATCTACAGTCCATGCACAAATTGACTGTATTAGGCGCAAGGTGCGATGTGTACGCACCGACAGGAGAAGGATCACCTTCACCGGCGAGAAGGGAGCCTTCGCAGCACAGGATGGACTTCCGCAGAGGAGAGGACAGCCCATCACTCATCAGTTGGCTAGCCTCATCCTAGGAGCTGTTGAAGTGCGGAGTCCTAGTTTTCCTGCAGTGGTGGATCAGTATGCGGACGTCTTTCCCGACGACGTTCCAGGACTACCTCCTCGCAGAGAGGTAGACTTTTATATTGACCTGTACCTCGGGACAACCCCGATATCGACTCCAGCGTATCGAATGGCCCCTGCTGAGCTTCGAGAGCTACGAGTACAGTTGGAGGACTTGCAGGGCAAGGGATTTATCCGACCCAGTGTTTCACCCTGGGCTTCTTCGATTTTGTTCGCCAAGAAGGCGGACGGGAGGTTGCGACTTTGTGTCGACTATCGTCGCCTGAACCAGGTGACAGTGAGGAACAAGTATCCGCTACCGAGGATTGATGACCTCTTCGATCAGCTCAAGGGATCACGTTGGTTCTCAAAGATAGACCTCAGGTCAGGCTATCATCATCTCAGAGTTCGAGATGAGGATGTGCAGAAGACGACCTTCAGATGTCGGTATGGCCACTATGAGTTCTTGGTTATGCCATTCGGTGTAACCAATGCTTCATCAGTGTTCATGGGCCTCATGAACAGGATCTTTCAGCCATACCTCGATCGATTTTTCGTAGTCTTCATCGAAGACATTTTGATATACTCGACGACTGAGGAGGATCACGCATGCCACTTGCGGGTTGTGTTGGACACACTCTGAGAGAACCATATTTATGGTAAGATCTCGAAGTGTCAGTTCTGGATGCGTGAGGTCCACTTCTTGGGACACATCATCTCTGAGGCGGGATTTGCAGTGGATCCTGCGAAAATCAAGGCAGTGCTAGTTTGGGAGCCACCCAGAAGCGTGACAGAGGTGCGGAGTTTCTTGGGACTAGTCGGATACTATCGGAGATTTGTGCCAAACTTCTCCAGAGTTGCGGCACCACTCTCATCTTTGACGAAGAAGGGGAAACCCTTTGTGTGGTCAGACAGATGTCAGCAGAGCTTCGAGGAGCTAAGACAGAGATTGACCAGCGCACCTATCTTAAGGTTTCCAGAGGAGGGGATAGGGTACGTAGTTTACTGCGATGCATCAGGGACCGGACTCGGATGTGTCCTGATGCAGGAGAAGGCTGTGATCGCATATGGATCACACCAGTTGAGGCCGCATGAGTAGAACTACGCTACCCATGACCTGGAGTTAGCAGCAGTGGTCCTCGCTCTGAAGACATGGCGACACTATCTGATGGGCGAGCGCTTTACAGTCTTTTCTGACCATCATAGTCTCAGGTACATCTTCTCTCAGAAGGACCTGAACCTAAGACAGCGGCGATGGCTTGAGTTCCTCCAAGACTATGACTTTGAGATAGTTTATACTCCTGAGAAGGGAAACGTGGTATCCGATGCTCTCAGCAGGAGGACAGGAATTCAGCTACTTGAGGAGGAGACAGAGCAGCTAGCCGCCTTGCAGATATCCTTCGTGGATAGAGATGGAGCAGCCTTCCTTCAGTCTCTCACAGTCTCTCCTCCACTACTACAGCGGGTCAGAGAGGCACAGCGTGGGGACGCTGACTGTGAGACATGGCTTGCACAGATATCCTCAGGCCAGGCACTTGATGGTTTCTCCCTTGGAGCAGAGCACGACGTCCTTTTCAGAGGACGTACCTTGGTACCAGTTGCTTTACGGGAGGAGGTGCTGAGAGAGTTTCACACTTCTCCTTTGGCGGTACATCCTGGAGTGGCGAAGATGTACCAGGATCTTAGACGACAGCACTGGTGGTCGGGCATGAAGAAGGCTTTGGCAGAGTTCGTTTCTCGATGCCTCACCTGCCAGCAGGTGAAGGCGGAGCACCGGGTACCAGCAGGCTTGGTACAGCCCTTAGAGGTCCCGGAGTGGATGTAGGATGGCATATCTATGGACTTCTTGACTGGACTTCCACACACTTCCAGAGGTCACGACTCCATTTGGGTGATTGTCGACCGACTCACCAAGTCGGCTCACTTCTTACCCATCAGAGAGTAGGGCTCAGTAGAGAGCTTGGGATGTCTCTATGTTCAGGAGATTGTACGACTTCACGGTGTGCTATCATCTATTGTCTCCGATGGAGATGCTCACTTTACTTCCCGGCTTTGGAAGGGGTTGCAGGAGGCGTTCGGAACGCAGCTACATCTGAGCACTGACTTTCACCCTCAGACGGATGGTCAGACAGAGAGGACCATTCAGACTCCTGAGGACATGCTCCGCGCATGTGTCCTCGACTTTGGTCGCAACTGGGAGGACCACCTACCCTTGGTGGAGTTTTCGTACAACAACAGTTACCACTCCACCATCGGGATGGCACCGTACAAGGAGTTGTACGGCTGACCTTGCAGATCTACGTTGTGCTGGACAGACCCTGGGGAGTCAGCACTCGTGGGACCGGAGATGGTCCAGGCCACGACAGAGAAGGTCCAGGTCATCCAGGAGCGGATGAGGACAGCTCAGAGCCGGCAGAAGTCTTATGCTGACAGGAGGCGGAGGCCACTAGAGTTCGAGGATGGCGACCATGTCTTCTTGCGTGTATCACCTCGACGTGGATTACGGAGATTTGGCTGAGGCGACAAGTTGTATCCATGCTTCATCGGACCATTCCAGGTCCTCAGCAGGATTGGCGAGGTGGCTTATCGCCTGGATCTACCACCTCAGTTGCACCGGGTGCACGACTTCTTCCACGTATCTCAGCTGAGGAGATACGTACATGACCCGATGCATATCATTGACCATGGGGAGCTGGAAGTTGATGATGGGGTGACTTTTGCGGAGGTCCCGGTGGAGATCAAGGATCGACAGGAGCGGTTCCTATGTGGACGGTCGATTCCTCTTGTGCACGTCAGATGGCAGCACGGGAACCTCTAGGAGATCACTTGGGAGCGGGAGGCTCAGATGCGTGCTCAGTACCCACTTTTGTTTCCCTAGTTTGTGATGTATCTTTACGGGGACGTAAAGCCCTGAGGTGGGAGAGATGTAAAGACCCGTAAAATTCAAGGAAATTTTTTTTCTTAATTTTCTTTATAATTTTACAAGAACACAGTTTCTAACAGCACGTGATTCCGAGGCCCGGTGTGCCCGGAATCATTTTCCAAAGTTTGGCTCGGGTACGTTTAGTGAACGAACGAGTGCGTTTTTCTAACTTTTGAACCGATGCTCGGAATCGAATTCTGAGGGCACCGATGGAATCGGAGCGCCGGTATTTGCTTAAAAACGCCTCTTCTGGAGTTGCATTTGCTCGGGTGTGGTTTTTAATTTTTGGGGTTAAGTGAAGAAAATAAAATAAAGTGGTGCGAAAACTTTATTTTATTTCACTTAAAGTCACTTAAATCCACTTTAAGATGCTTAATCTAAGTTGAAGCGGATAGGGTGGAACCCAAAATATCCTACCCTCTTAGTAGGATATTTGTGAGGTGGGGCCCGCATGAGCCCCACCGCTTATTTTCCTCTAAGTAACGAACCCGCGGAAACCTTTTTTAAATGAAAGTCAACTGACGCGTTTTCTAAATTCTTAACGCTTAATTAATTGGGCAGTTAATTCGTTGAAATTAATTCTATGAATTAATTTGTTCATTACTTATCTTTGAAATCAATTGTTGGCATGAGATTAAAAATAAGACCAACACTTTTCTTTTGAGGGGTGTCTTCTTTAGAGGAATTGGAGAAATCTCTGAAGCTAGAAGATCCTCATCTTTCTTCGTGAAGAACGCGAAGAACGCGAAGAACGTGAAGAACGTGAAGAACGTGAAGAACGCGAAGAACGCCGAACCCTCGGAGATCGATGACGCGATGCCGTGTTCCGCGACGCCGACGATTCTCCTCCTGTGACGCTTTTTCCGTGACGATTCTTTCCCCGCGACAAATCTTCGATCAACTGCTTGAGGTAGGATATTTCAAATCTTTTAAATTCCTTTGTGGATTTTATCCTCAACATGGATTTAATTCGTGAAATTAAATCTGTGTGTTTTCTTTAACCCTCGGAGATCGTCGATGCGACGCCGTATGCCACGATGACGTGACGCCCTTCCATGATGCGACGATCCTCCGTGACGGTCAATCCCGTGAAGAACACACGTTCGACGACTACGACGAGGTAGAGGTTTTATTTGAGAATAATATTTATTCCCATGGTTGTTTCTTCCAAAACAAAGAGCCCGGGTCAAAGTTCAATTTTAATTTATTAAAATTGTGCCTTGTTATGTTTTTCATGTGTTGTTTGTTATTCCCAATTGTTATCACCTAATGCGGAGGGTGCGGGCCAAACAAACACACCCCGACAACCCTACGTAGTTTTTCGTTGATGCGCGGATTGGTGGGCGACGACAAACGGGGCCGCAAGTTAATTTTGAAGGCTTTTAAGTGAAGTTCGAGTCCCGGGACGAACACTGGCGAAGACCGCACGCAAATCCGACCACCGGAGCACGTCCGGTGGCCCGCGGAACCCCCCGCCGGCGCGCCACGCTGGCACGGCGGCGCCGGCGGCACTGGCCGGTCCCGCGGCCGCGCGGGACTGCAGAGGAGGGACGCGGCTTAAGCCGCGTCCGGGTGTCACAGAGCAGCCCCCGCGCGGGGGGGGGGGGGGGGGGGGGGGGGCGGCTGCCTTGCGCGGCGCCTGGCCAGCGCCAGCGCGCCGGCTGCGCCGCCCGGCCGGACCGCCGGGTCAGGCCGCGCCGTCCGGGTCGGACCCAGACCTAGGTCAGGTCGACCCGGTTCGGGCCGACCCAGGGGGGGTTGGGCCGGGTCGGTCTGGGCCCAGACCCCCCGTTTTCGGACCTTTTCAGTCTTTTGCGCGTATCTTGAGCTTCGGGCCTCCAAACTATGCACCGTCAGCGGAGATGCGATCCTTGGATCGAGACAGTCGTTTTGATATATCACACTTAAGGTTTCAGAATACTTTGGGTTCAGCCAGGTTGGTTCGTACACGAAACCAACCGGGCCCTCGGAGCGGAAACACCCATATCTTGAGCTCTGGACGTCCGATTGACGTGCCGTCGACTTTGTTGGATTCCTCTAAGTGAGACAGATCTTTTGGCTTACTCCGACCGAGGTTTGGATGCAGGTGGAGTACGGTCGGGTTGGTTTTGCCTTAAAAACCAACCGGGCCCCTGGAACGAAAAAGCCAATAACTCTCAGATCGGGCGTCCGATTGATGTGCCGTCTGTGACGTTGAGTTCCTGTTGACGATACAGAACTTTTGGATACATCAACTCTGGACTATGTGTCAGTTGATGTATCAGCCTCTCGGCTCGTGGAGCGGACCCTCCCGAACGAGCTTGCTGTGTGCGGGAACCCTAGAGCTGGCTGCGACGACGACGACTGTGCAGAGATCCTCAGTGGATTCGACGACGACTGTGCAGAGATCCTCAGTGGATTCGATGACGACTGTGCAGAGATCCTCAGTGGATTCGATGGCGACGACTAAAACACTCATCGATCCTTTGTGGGTCAGTGCTACCAATCCTTTGTGGGTCCGATCCTATGTGGGTCAGCGCTCAGCGGTCCTGTGTGGGCCAGCGCCTACAGATCCTGTGTGGGTCTGATCCTGTGTGGGTATTTGCGGGGGTTAGTTACCTATCGATCCTTTGTGGGTCAGATCCTTTGTGGTTCATTGCGGGGGTTAGTTACCTATCGATCTTGTGTGGGTCAGATCCTTTGAGGGTTATTGCGGGGGTTAGTACCTATCGATCCTTTGTGGGTCCGACATCTTAGATGAATCAGTGGCAATATCTGGTCATCTTTATCGTCATATGAAGAAGTATACCTGTGCGAGCTGAAATCCTGTTTTGCTTTCCTTTGTGGATTGTGTTGTGCTATCCTGTGTGGATTTACATTTTGTGTTCCTGTGTGGACTGGGTTGTACTTGGGCTCGGATGTTGGAGCTGAATGAGAATTGATGACTTAGGTATATGAATGGGCATATACCTAAGAAGTGTCGGATGTTAATTTATGATTGTATCTTTCCTTTGTGGATTATCCTTTGTGGATTCTGGGAGACCTTCGGGGTTCTCGGGGTCCCTACTGAGTAGCTTATACTCACCCCTGCACAGGCTATGCCCGCACTATGTTGTGTTGGTTGCAGACAACGGACATCGCTGATCATGGTGGAGGCTTGCGGAGCAGGACGGTACCTGGAGGGGGACCACTGGGTGGGACGTACTCGGAGTGGTCGGCTGGACCCGAGGAGCAGTGGAGGCTATCTGTACCCACCCTTCAGGTGGGACTTCCAGTGGACAGCTCGATGTTGCGGCTTTACTTTTCAGTTGTTGTTTTCCCTTTCGAGTTGTACTTTACTTTTAGTTTGGGTTTGTATTCTGGCCCACTTACTTTTCTGCACTTACTGTTGTACCGGTTTTTACTTAGTGTTTACTTCTGCCTGCTTTCTCTGTGGTGTTTGTGGTTTACTTTAAAAAGCCAATGCCTTCCCTTTTTCTGGGATTTACGCCTTGGTGCTAGTCACCAGCCCCTGGCCTATGGAAGGCAGGCTTGGGGTAGTCACGACACAGGCCCCGAGGACGAGTCGTGACACTTTCATTCTTAGTGAACCAAATTTTCTAATGGCCTCATCAAAATAAACATTCTGTAATCATGATGCTATTTTAATCCCTAAATTGATCACTTAAACTTGCATACTTTATTGAAATTATTAGACATTATGAACCCTTCCAGTTTTTGTCATATAGATGTATTTAACCAACTTCCCATTAAAAATAGTAGTTTTGAAATCCATTTTCCAAATCTCATAATCATATATTTTATCATTGTGACTGTGGAAAGGTTTCATCATGGTTAATACCTCAACATTTTTAATCCTTTTTCATCTAAATATGTTCGATAGTTTTTAACTCTACCATCCATCTCTAGCCTTTTCTCAAATACCCACTTGAAATGAATAGGCTTTACATCATATGGTGGGTCAATAAGTGTCCAAACATGAATTTGGTATACAAAATCTATTTTAGAATTCTTGGATTCCTTCCATTTAGTGGAATTTTTTCCATATACTACTTACTTGAAGGTCAAATGTTCATTATCCTTAATGAATAATACATCAACTGATTTGGTGATAAGAAAAAATATCTATTCCGTTATCTAACCTCCCTTGTAGACCTATGCAGTACTTGTGTCTCAAAAACTTCCACTTCTCCCACTATCTGTTATGGATATTGTTCACATACCAACTCTTGTACATAAAAAGATTTAACTTTATCAAATAAAATATTTATCTTACTATTTCCATTGGAAATGTGTTCCCTTATAGGAAACATGTCTTTTATTCCTACAATCACTTTTCTATATGAAGGATAATATTTGTAATATCCTTTTGTTTCCATAGTTTAACCTATAAAGAATCACTTTATGATTCAAGATGCTAGTATATCAATAGGAATTTTCATAAAAAATACCTCAAATCCACCCACACATATGTATAACAAACTGGGATTATTTCCATACCACAACATATATGGAATACCATCTTATGCTTAAGTTAATACTCAATATATCGTATATGTTATAGTATATAGTGAATATCCCCAAAAGTATAAAGGTTGAGTTGCATAACTCAATATCAATATGACCATGTCTATAAAGGTATGATTCATCCTTTCACTTAAACCATTCCACTAAGGTGTATAAGGAGTAATTGGGGAGACAATCACATACTATTTCAAGTGATCAATGAATGTATGATTGAGATATTCATTGCCACTTTCTGAATAGAGATTCTTAATATTATTACAAATCTGATTCACAACTTCATTATGATATTTCTTAAAAATGTTAAAGGAATCTAACTTATACCTAATTAAGTAGATATATTCATATTTACCAAAGTTAGGTGAAATTAAAAAATTAATAAAATAAACACCTTTCCTATAGAGGAAATGGATCACATACAACCGTATGAATCAAATACTGTAGTTATACAACATTTTCCCCATTTCTATTGAATGGTGATTTAGTCATCTTTCCTTTTAAATAAGATTTAAATAAATATATGGGGTTTAAATAAATAGTGTATAAATTCCCTAATTAATTTAGTTTATTTAAATTATTTTTTTAACTTATATTACTAAGACTAAACTTTCATATACTTGTAGCATATTATTCTTGCTTTCTATATTTCTTCATTAGCTTCCAAATATGGTTTCAAGTTCAAGTATGTGTAATCCATTGTTAAGATGCACAATACCATGGTATATGTCATCCTTATAAAAGAAACAAAACATTTTTTAGAACCTAAAATTAAATACCATTATGTCTAGACTCAATACTAATATATTTTTCTTTTTAATCGAAGGTACATGATAATAATTATTAAATACAATAAAAAAGATACTAGGTGAAGTAAGATGACAATCTCTAACTACCAATGTTTCCAGTCTTGCACTATTTTTTACTAGATATCCACCTAACCCCTTGAAATACTATTAAATATACTTGGTTCCTATATTTTAAGACAAATATATGATCCATAGGTAGTATACAATATCCTATTTTTAAAAATAGATAGATACATATCAATAAAAAATTCACCTGAAGTAGAAGCATCACCTTGCTTCTTCTTCCAAGCTATGTAGTTTTTTTCCAGTAGCCTTTCTAGCCACAGGAAATGAAGATAACTTCATGGTAATTTGTGTTACTATGTATCTTTATCTTTTTAGAGGGGAGGTACATTAGTGTCTTTATATTTGGTTGAACCATCCACCATATGGACAGAAGTGTTTTTGTTCTTCATATCCTTATCATCTTGGTGAATAAAAGATAATCAACCAAGAATTTACTTATTCATATTGTTCATATTATAGTTAAAAATGAAGGCTAAAAATTTTGGTCATAAAGACATGATTATGAAATCTATTGCATTCTCTCGGTTCATTTTGAAACCTATGGACTCCATTAGCTCAATGTACCCAAGAATTTTGAGTAAATGAGATCCTACTTGATTCCCTTTTCCCAACATACATCAATAAACTGTGCTAGAGATCTAATACATTTCTATCCATGATTTCCACTTGTTATAAGTCTTAGAGAAGAGTATTCATATTTTTTTCATCCTCATTTTCATGTATTTTCTATAATTCACTGGACATAGATGATAACATGATAAAATATACATCAATTAATCATCGATATGATTCTTAAAAAATTCTTTTTACACCTTTATTTCTCCCTAAGGAGGCTCAGTAGGATGTTGGGAATCTAACACATAAAGCTTCATTTATTGGAACAGTACTATGTACAAGCACCTTTACCACTAATAAAAGTTATTTCTGTTCAAGATATTTTATTTATAAAAATTTACCACTGTGATATTGAGTTAGTGGTTGTGATTTCAATTTTATCTATAATAAATAAATTTAGAATATTTGTAATTTTTCATTGATTTAAAATATTATAAAATTTATTAATTTATTAACCATTTAATGTCTCCCACTATTTTATCAAATCCTATTATCCCTCGACTAAAAAATTAAAAATATTCTCTCACTTGAGTATTCTAGTGTTATGGATCCATTAAAAATTCTCCTCATAGTCCAAGAAATTTCTATTCCAATACTTAGAGAGTTTTAAGGTAGGAATTTGGATGGACAAACACATTGAATACTAGGTACTTAATTTATTAAGTGGATTACCAACTCTTGTAAATCCTAATATTATATTTCCTCAAATATTTTCCTTTAAAGTTACAACAAGATTTCTATGAGTATTTATTTATAGAAAATTTTGGTTTAGTTTACCCATCAACCCCATAAGAATGCACCAAAAATAGAATTCAATACTAACTATTACTAATGATAACCTCATATATATGGTTTTGTTCAAGTTTAAGTGATTGAATAAATTTGATTTAATATTAATTTGAGGGTTTTCTTAAGTTTGTATTAGAGATTAAAACATTCTTATATTTATCATGCTAGTTACTACATGACTGCACTCACAACCTAATCATGAATAAATAGAAAACATTCATCACACATTAATTTATTTTTATCCATACATGATTTTTTATTATTTTATGTGAATTATTATAAAAAACAGATACATAAAACAACAAACAAAGCATATGATAAATAAATGACCTGATCACGAGCTATTTCAAATGGATTATCCATCATTCAGATGATGGATCAATCAATACCGTAGGGGTAACTCCTTGAGTTATATCTGACTGAAGTTTTAGTGATAACCCCGTCAAATGAATCCAACTCCCATTTAGTGCTTCTCTAAGCCTCGGTGATAACTATATTTCCTTCATCCTCATCATTATATAACAGTTCTCACTCTCGTGTGGGGGAGTCATAGGGATATAATATATATATATATATAATATCTATCATAAAAATACATTCCATTATACATATAATGAGTCTGAGAGATGATGTGAATATTTTCATTCATTATTTAATTATTAAAAACATTACACATTGTAATTATTAGATAAATAAGTTATAAAAACCAAACATATATTGGAGATGTGTTTCATGATCAATTAACATACACTAAAATCGTATAATAAAATTAAATTTGAAAAGAATTATAATCAATAAAATTTATTATGAATTAAAATAATTTTTTACTTCATAATTTACTGTTTGAACAAACTTGGAAATGATTTTATTAAATTCATAATATTTTTAAAATATTTTTATAATATTTTTGGATTTTTATGGCCATATATCATCCTCAAAAGACCCCTAGAGAGTTTTTGGGACCTTACTAATCCTGTATATAAAGACCTCAACCCTAATATCATAGGTTCTGTGGTTACTTTATTACATTGGTACTAGATACAAGTTTGTGCATCCCAAAGTATTGAGTTGTTTAATATTCTTGAAAAACTATATACATACTTGAATTTTTGATTACATTTCAAAACAAAAAATTCAACATAGTATTTTATTTTAGAGAAACATTATTTCCTTTTATCATATCCATACATATCAATCATAATATGCCTCTAGGAATCCTATGGAATGAAAACATAATAATGGAATGATGTTAGATGCTTAGTAAGGTTTTGTGTATAGAAGAATATAACAAAAAGTAAATAAAACAAGAATGATATGACTGATATACAAAATAATAAAATATTCCATATTACTAATAACATAAAATTGGGGACTAAATCCATAGATAACTTAACAAAATAAATAATAACATGGATAATAATAACTAGTTTTATAGTTATTGAATGCATAATGTCAGATATAATAATCTTAACACTAATGATTTGTTCCAAGAAAACATACAGAAATGGGTAAGGCATATGATAAAAACCCAAACTATTTTGTATCATGATACCTACCTATTCCTATAAGGTCTATAGGGGATCCACCCATCACTTACTAAGTCCAATGAATTCATCATATGAAAGGGGTGACACATATTTAATGTAAATATTGGTATTAAAAAACTAGCATATGGAATGTTAATAATTTACCCAATAAATAAATATAATCATAAACCATTCAGATTAATATAATTAATGGCAATAAAATAGTATATCCCCAATAAAAAATAATTATCACCCAATAAAGTAGACATAGATGAATATACTTTAAAAAAATCAATAGAAGATTCCTTGAGGATGATATCCTTTTGATTTTGAAATAAAAATTTACCAAATGTTAAGGAAATTTTTTTATTTGAAATAAACTTGTAAAATTTTAAAGGAAGCTTCAAGACATTAAGCGATCATGATCGTAGGAAACCCAGTTCCTTTCATATAATTTAAAAAACATTATTTTCAATTTTTTTAAGAAAAGTTAAAAAGTACATAATTCGAAAAACAACTGGAAGATTACTTTTAACCCATTTTTAAAAATTTAAACATGGTTAAAATTTTATTTAACTAATAAATGGATAATAATATAAATATTCTCTAATTTTTTTAAAGAAAATATGGATATGGAAGAAAATGATTCCTGACCAAGTAGAAAAACAAAGTCGGCTTTCATTAAGAAAATGGTTTTGGTACTTTGTGTACTTAAACAATGGAAAATGAAAGGAAAAATCCTCTCTTGATTATTTAATCAATATCATATTATTAATAATGAACCTGACACATGCTACCTCAGCAAAGAAATAAAATATCATGGTTTTAACCATACAAAAAAGGAAATTAATAATGATGTACATTAATAAAAATCTCAATTCAAGACAAAAACATACATGTTTTTAGATATGAACAACCAATGACACCCAAAACATGTGGTGTTACTATTGACAGGTCAGTTTTTTGATCTCATTTACTAGAAATCACTAAGTGAAAACACCATGAGAAGAAGTCTCAATGCTTATGATCCCCCACACTTGATAGTAAAACATCACATTTATTCCTTCGGAATGACATATGTAGACCATATGAAATATATTAAGGATTACTTTCATAGTATATTGATGTTTTCATTATAACTCAAAAATGTTATATACTTTTGATATAACATTTAAATTAAGAAAATTACCATATATATAGCACATACATAAGTAATATTACTATCACGGTAAGTGAAACTCATATATATATATATCAAGTTATATACATGTAATGGTAATCAATGTAAATATAGGAGTTGGGTCTTGTGAACCCACACCCACTTTAACTAGATCCAATTTCTAACAAGTCTCAATCAACTAGCTCTAACATGAGAATAATTATTATAGTAATATATAGATTTAATTAGGTCGGATTCCATACTATCCATTATGGGTACTATACTAACTATGAATTCAAATATTTGGGTAAAATACCTCAGGATATGAAACTTCTAAAGTATATGATTTTTTCTCTATTATGACCAGATATCCTTGGTAAGTAACACTGCTATCGATGTATTGGAAGATTCTATATACTTGGATTCTACTATAGAATAAGTTACCATGAGTTCTTTGAGATTCTCTAACTCACTGCACCACAATTCTAGAAAATAAATTGACTGAATGCAATTTAATATCCTCATGATCTATATTGAATCTAGAATCAATGAATCCCCTCACCACTAGATTCTTATCTCCTCCATATACTAGAAACACATCCTTTATATATATTAATTACATGTGGATAGTTTTAAATAGTACCAAATAAAGATCTACTAGATTATATTATTATTTCTTCCCAATCTTAAATCATAGGAAACATCAAATCTAGTATATAGTATGGCATATATAATATATCATACTTTAAAAGAATGAGGAACTATAATCATTCTTTCTATTTACTCCTATGTTTATGGATACATTTTATTTGAGAGATTAATTCCATGTGATATTGGTAACAGTCATCTCTTGGATTGTTCCATATTGTTCCTTTTGATTACCTTATCAGTGTATGCACATTTACACAGTAAAGGTAACCTTTGAGATCTATCTCAATATATATTTATCCATAGAAAGTAGGCCCATTCACCTGAGTTTTTCATGAAGAAACATTTATTTAACTAATTATTTACTAACTTTAAGACTTTTACTTCATTTAAAATTAATAATATGTCATTATATTATAAAACATAGAAAAAACTGGAACTCCCACTTACCTTATTAAAGACACACATCTCACTTTCATTCTTAGTGAACCAAATTTTCTTATGGCCTCATCAAAATAAACATTCCGTAATCATGATGCTATTTTAATCCATAAATTGATCACTTAAACTTGCATACTTTATTGAAATTATTAGATATTACAAACCCTTCTAGTTTTTGTCATATAGATGTATTTAACCAACTTCCCATTAAAAATAGTAGTTTTAAAATCCATTTTCCAAATCTCATAGTCATATATTTTATCATTATGAATATGGAAAGGTTTCATCATGGTTAATAACTTAACATTTTTAATCCTTTTTCATCTAAATATGTTCGATAGTTTTTTACTCTACCATCCATCTCTAGCCTTTTCTCAAATACCCACTTGAAATTAATAGGCTTTACATAATATGGTGGGTCAATAAGTGTCCAAACATGAATTTGGTATACGTAATCTATTTTAGAATTCTTGGATTCATTCCATTTAGTGGAATTTTTTCCATATACTACTTACTTGAAGGTAAAATGTTCATTATCCTTAATGAAGAATACATCAACTGATTTGGTGATAAGAAAAAATATCTATTCAGTTATCTAACCTCCCTTGTAGACCTATGCAGTACTTGTGTCTCAAGAACTTTCACTTCTCCCACTATCTCTTATGGATATTGTTCACATACCAACTCTTGTACATAAAAAGCTTTAACATTATCAAATAAAATATTTATCTTACTATTTCCATTGGAAATGTGTTCCCTTATAGGAAACATGTCTTGTATTCCCACAATCACTTTTCTATATGAAGGATAATATTGGTAATATCCTTTTGTTTCCATAGTTTAACCTATAAAGATTCACTTTATGATTCAGGATGCTAGTATATCAATAGGAATTTTCTAAAAAAATGCCTCAAATCCACCCACACATATGTATAACAAACTGGGATTATTTTCATACCACAACATATATGGAATACCATCTTGTGCTTAAGTTAATACTCAATATATCGTATATGTTATAGTATACAGTGAATATTCCCAAAAGTATAAAGGTTGAGTTGAATAACTCAATATCAATTTGACCATGTCTAGAAAGTTATGATCCATCCTTTCACTTAAACCATTCCACTAAGGTGTATAAGGAGTAATTTTGGAGACAATCACATACTATTTCAAGTGATCGATGAATGTATGATTGAGATATTAATTGCCACTTTTTGAATAGAGATTCTTAATATTATTACAAATCCGATTCACAACTTCATTATGATATTCCATAAAAATGTTAAAGGAAACTAACTTATACCTAATTAAGTATATATATTCATTTTTACCAAATTCAGGTGAAATTAACAAATTAATAAAATAAACACATTTCCTATAGAGGAAATGAACCACATACAACCGTATGAATCAAATACTGTAGTTATACAACATTTTCCCCATTTCTATTGAAAGGTGATTTAGTAATCTTTCCTTTTAAATAAGATTTAAATAAATATATGGGGTTTAAATAAATAGTGTATAAATTCCCTAATTAATTTGGATTATTTAAATTATTTTTTTAACTTATATTACTAAGCCTAAAATTTCATATACTTGTAGCATATGATTCTTTCTTGCTATATTTCTTCATTAGTTTCCAAATATGGTTTCAAGTTCAAGTATTTGTAATGCATTATTAAGATGCCCAATACCATGGTATATTTCATCCTTATAAAAGAAACAAAACATTTTTTGAACTTAAAATTAAATACCATTATATCTAGACTCAATACTAATATATTTTTATTTTTAATCGAAGGTACATGATAATAATTATTAAATACAATAAAAAAGATACTAGTTGAAGTAAGATGATAATCTCTAACTGCCAATGTTTCCAGTCTTGCACTATTTTCTACAAGATATCCACCTAACCCCTTGAAATATTGTTAAATATACTTGGTTCCTATATTTTAATACAAATATATGATCCATAGGTAGTATAAAATACCCTATTTGTAAAAATAGATAGATACATATCAATAAAAAATTCACCTGAAGTAGAAGCATCACCTTGCTTCTTCTTCCAAGCTATGTAGTTTTTTTCCAGTAGCCTTTCTAGCCACAGGAAACGAAGATAACTTCATGGTAATTTATGTTACTATGTATCTTTATCTTTTTAGAGGGGAGGTACATTAGTGTCTTTATATTTGGTTAAACCATCCACCATATGGACATAAGTGTTTTTGTTCTTCATATCCTTATCATCTTGGTGAATAAAAGATAATCAACCAAGAAGTTACTTATTCATATTGTTCATATTATAGTTAAAAATGAAGGCTAAAAATTTTGGTCGTAAAGACATGATTATGAAATCTATTGCATTCTCTCGGTTCATTTTGAAACCTAGGGACTCCATTAGCTCAATGTACCTAAGAATTTTGAGTAAATGAGATCCTACTTGATTCCATTTTCCCAACATGCATCAATAAACTGTGCTAGAGATCTAATACATTTCTTTCCATGATTTTCACTTGGTATAAGTCTTAGAGAAGAGTAGTCATATTTTTTTCATCCTTATTTTCATGTATTTTCTATAATTCACTAGACATAGATGATAACATGATAAACTATACATTAATTGGTCATAAATATGATTCTTTAAAAATTCTTTTTACACCTTTATTTCTCCCTAAGGAGGCTCAGTAGGATGTTGGGAATCTAACACATAAAGCTTCATTTATTGGAACAGTACTATGTACAAGCACCTTTACCACTCCTAAAAGTTATTTCTGATCAAGATAATTTATTTATAAAAATTTACCACTGTGATATTGATTTAGTGGTTGTGATTTCCATTTTATCTATAATAAATAAATTTAGAATATTTTATTTTTTCCTTGATTTAAAATATTATAAAATTTATTAATTTATTAACCATTTAATGTCTCACACTATTTTATCAAATCCTATTATCCCTCGACTAAAAAATTAAAAATATTCTCTCACTTGAGTATTCTAGTTTTATGGATCCATTAAAAATTCTCCTCATAGTCCAAGAAATTTCTATTCCAATACTTAGAGAGTTTTAAGGTAGGAATTTGGATGGAAAAACACATTGAATACTAGGTACTTAATTTATTAAGTGAATTACCTACTCTTTTACATCCCAATATTATATTTCGTCAAATATTTTCCTTTAAAGTTACAACAATAATTCTATGAGTATTTATTTATAGAAAATTTTGGTTTAGTTTACCCATCAATCCCATAAGAATGCACCAAAAATAGAATTCAATCCTAACTATTAGTAATGATAACCTCATATATATGGTTTTGTTCAAGTTTAAGTGATGGAATAAATTTGATTTAATATTAATTTGAGGGTTTTCTTAAGTTTGTATTAGAGATTAAAACATGCTTATATTTATCATGCTAGTTACTACATGACTGCACTCACAACCTAATCATGAATAAATAGAAAACATTCATCACACATTAATTTATTTTTATCCATACATGATTGTTTATTATTTTATGTGAATTATTATAAAAAACACATCCATAAAACAATAAACAAAGCATATGATAAATAAATGACCTGATCACGAGCTATTTCAAATGGATTATCCATCATTCAGATGATGGATCAATCAATAGCATAGGGGTAACTCCTTGAGTTATATCTGACTGAAGTTTTAGTGATAACCCCGTCCAATGAATCCAACTCCCATTTAGTGCTTCTCCAAGCCTCAGTGATAATTGCATTTCCTTCATCCTCATCATTATATAACAATTCTCACTCTCATGTGAGGGAGTCATAGGGATATAATATATATATATATATATATATATAATATCTATCATAAAAATACATTCTATTATACATATAATGAGTCTAAGAGATGATGTGAATATTTTCATTCATTATTTAATTATTAAAAACATTACACATTTTAATTATTAGATAAATAAGTTATAAACACCAAACATATTTTGGAGATGTGTTTCATGATCAATTAACATACACTAAAATCGTATAATAAAATTAAATTTGAAAATAATTATAATCAATAGAATTTATTATGAATTAAAATAATTTTTTACTTCATAATTTATTGTTTGAACAAACTTGGAAATGATTTTATTAAATTCATAATAATTTTAAAATATTTTTATAATATTTTTGGATTTTTATGGCCATATATCATCCTCAAAAGACCCCTAGAGGGTTTTTGGGACCTTACTAATCCTGTATAAAATTACCTCAACCTTAATATCATAGGTTCAATGGTTACTTTATTACATTGGTACTAGATACAAGTTTGTGCATCCCAAAGTATTGAGTTGTTTAATAGTCTTGAAAAACTAGATACATACTTGAATTTTTTATTAAATTTCAAAACATAAAATTCAACATAGTATTTTATTTTAGAGCACCATTATTTCCTTTTATCATATTAATACATATCAATCATAATATGCCTCTAGGAATCCTATGGAATGAAAACATAAGAATGTAATGATATTAGATGCTTAGTAAGGGTTTGTGTATAGAAGAAGCTAACAAAAAGTAAATAAAACATGAATGATATGATCGATATACAAAATAATAAAATATTCCATATTACTAATAACATAAAATTTGGGACTAAATCCATAGATAACATAAAAAATAAATAATAACATGGATAATAATAACTAGTTTTATAGTTATTGAATTCATAATGTCAGATATAATAATCTTAACACTAAGAATTTGTTCCAAGAAAACATACAGAAATGGGTAAGGCATATGATAAAAACCCAAACTATTTTGTATCATGAGACCTACCTATTCCTATAAGGTATATAGGGGATCCACCCATCACTTACTAAGTCTAATGAATTCATTATATGAAAGGGGTGACACATAGTTAATGTAAATATTGGTATTAAAAACTGGCATATAGAATGTTAATAATTTACCCAATAAATAAATATAATCATAAACCATTCAGATTAATATAATGAATGGAAATAAAATAGTATATCCCCAATAAAACATAATTATAACCAAATAAAGTAGACATATATGAATATACTTTAAAAAAATCAATATAAGATTCCTTGAGGTTGATATCCTTTTAATTTTGAAATAACAAATTACCAAATGTTAAGGAAAATTTTTTATTTGAAATAAACTTGTAAAATTTTAAAGGAAGCTTCAAGACATTAAGCGGTCATGATTGTAGGAAACCCAGTTCCTGTCATATAATTTAAAAAACATTATTTTCAATTTTTTTAAGAAAAGTTAAAAAGTACCGAATTCGAAAAACAATAGGAATATTCCTTTTAACCCATTTTTAAAAATTTAAACATGGTTAAAATTTTATTTAACAAATAAATGGATAATAATATAAATATTATCTAATTTTTTTTAAGGAAAATATGGATATGGAAGAAAATTATTCCTGACCGAGTAGAAAAACAAAGTCGATTTTCGTTAAGAAAATGGTTTTGGTACTTTGAGTACTTAAACAATGGAAAATGAAAGGAAAAAATTTTAATTTCCATAAATAACCAAATATGAATAAAATATATTAGTATTAAGATATAAATATCATATAATTCCCCCAATGGAGTCTTTAACACAAACAATCCCAAATAATTATGAAATTATGAAATAAAACCATACATCTAGTTTGAATTCCTTCATATGCATTAGAACCTACTATATAATAAATATAGATTTATTATATATATTAAATAACCATAATCATATATATCATACCATATATGATTTACTTATAATATTTCATCATCTTTTTGTTAACAATTCTTCTTTAAAATTATTGTTCCATGTAATAACTACTTTGTTTTTCATGTATGTTTTGGTTCAGTAGTTTTGGTCCTGGTACTTTGATCATGGTTCCATAATATAAATAATTTTAATAATGATACAAATATATTATATATTCAATATATACATTTTTATAGTCATCCATAAAATTTATAGATGAAAAAATTAATTACACCAGTCATGGAGACTGTTGGCCGCACATATGCATGAATGCTATTTTCATTTTTTGATGATGGAATAGAAGAAATGTAAATAATAATTAACCTTTAAATAATAAATATTATATCATACATATCATATATATATATATATATTCATTAAATCTATCCTTATTTCCATCCAAGTAAAAAATAAATGAAAAACAAATTACTTCACTTCATAGAGGTGGTAGTCCATATTTATGCTTGAGTGACATTGTTGTTTTCCAACATATTGGAAGGTAATAAGGAAGACGTGATATTATAACTATTGAAGTATAATTATTTCATAATTATCATATAAAAATATTAAACCCATCATAATAACCATCTGTTAAATATGGTTGTGGAAAATGAATTGTATCGCTACGTGGAGATGGTAAGTCATAGGTACACACAAGTGATAATTTGACTTTCCATTTGATGGGGAAAATGGTAGATATTAAATATTTAATAATCCTGATAACATTTATGTATATTTATGATATTTAATTTACTATTTTATTATAAATGATATATATTTATAAAAGGTAAATAAGAAGTACAAAGAATGTGATCGGTTATGGTGATTACCTGTTCTTTAAAAGAACTCCTTTAAATCACCTCTTAAGGTTCCCATGGTGTGACTTTTGGGAATAATAGATCCTCTATAATGTGTATGAGGAAGTTTATAATGGATTTTTTCAGGGTATGGGTGAGTTATATGGCACAATGTGTCGTAAGAAAGACAAAGGAGGGGTGTCCTTTTATAAGGTAGGGAGAGGACATAATTGGAATTTACTAAATGATTAAAAACTAATTAAGCCATTCTCAAGAAAAATGATTCCAAAAAGGGAATATTTTTTTAAAAAAAGTGGATAGGGTTTAAATAACATTATCCAATGAAACTTAGATAGGTTTTGGTTCCATTTTAAACCTTATCATTTTTTAATCATTTTATTAATTATTTTTGACTTTAACCATAGTAACAATTATTTTAATCATAAAGCGTTAGGAATGATACCATAAATAGTAAATTGACTAATAAATGAACCATGTATGATTTTTAAACCATATTCCATTCACATGGATTAATATAGGATTCTTATATATTTTTAATCATTTAATAAAATATTATTTATTATAAAATATTATTAATGTTAATTTTGGAACTATTCATTTAATTTGACAGTAAGGACACTAAAAAAAGTTAAATTTGAATATAATATTTTTACACATCAATAATATGTTATAATTAACTAAAAAATTAGTGTAATACTATAACTCACTCAAATTATAATACTTTAAATATTTTTAAAATAATTTATTTATTTTTTTATTAATTGAGTACATACTCCATTAGCATTGTACACACATTTAAGGTAATTATTTAATCAAAAAACATTATAAATAAATTACCATTATGAATACAATTTAATTATGCACAAAATTAAAATTAATATTCATTCAAAAATTTCTTTTGTCCCTCTATGAACACATAATAGGTATTTAAAACTAAGAGAGTGAGATTTTATAACTTTATTACCGTTAAATATAATATAGGTCATTTTCATCAAAAAATGTCTCTTAAAATATTAAATTTAAAAAATAAGGTGATAAGGTTATAAATATATTCATCCAGTAATAATTTAGGTGAAAAGTGGTGGCATTATCATTTATTTTTAATCTTGATTAACATGATTTACCCATTACCGTAGTGATAACTTTTGCCACAGTTACTATTCATAATGCCTAAAAATAAAAGGGACCTATTTGACAAATATGAAAATATTAATTAAAAAATTTAATCCATTTTATTAAATTCAATAACGATAATCAGAAGAAATTAATTTTTAAATAAGGGCATTACATGTGATGAAAACTATTTTTGTAAAAAATACAGTTTTTAAGAATACAACTGGATTTATTCTTATCCCATGCATAATAAAAATATTAGGTGAATGTTGAGTTTTTATTTATATAATATATAATATATAAATTTCATTCAAATCATTCAACAATAGTGACTAATTTAATTTATTTTTATATAAATACATTTCATACATAAGAAATATTTATTTAGAAAAAATATCATTTTATTTCAAATGATTTTTTTTCTAATCATTTGAAAACCAAAAAATTTATTTGACACATGTGTAAAATATAAATACCCTGACCCTAGTAGACCCAAGCTTGTTCCTTCCTTTATTACATTAGAATATATACCAAACTCAAATCCCAAAGGACTGAATAGTTTAGTAGTTTTGAAAATCCAGATACATACATAAGTTTTACATTACAACTTGAAATGAAATACAACATATCACCTCTATTTAAAACACCCAAAAATCACTAGATCATCCATGAAAGTCATTAATAATATAAATATTTACATCCTAGGAAAAAAAATATAAGAAAGGGGTGAGATCAGATGCTCAGTAATTATGAACAATATAACAAAAGTTATCATAAATAAACATAAATAATAAGGAATGGTGAATAACATAAGGAACATGCCATTAAAACATAATATCGAGCATAATATGGAAGAAATAAAAGATGATTAAATAATTCCATATAAATAATCTCAAGAGAATGAAAATTAACCATATATATTATACTAGTCAAATAATCACATGGAATGTCAATTACTACTATCATAATGATGGAATTCATAGTGCTGAAAATCATAAACATACTATCAAGGACTTGAATAAGAATTCTACATAAATGGATAAGGCCTCAGCCAAAACCCAGTCTAGTTTGTCTCATGAGACCTATTGATGCATCCAGGGGATATAATAGGCCCTACTCGTCACTTACAAAGTCCTATGCATTTCTCATATTTCAGATAAAAATATATATTTAAATTAAAGTGTCCCATAATAATTTGAAATATTTTAATCATAATTATTGATGAAATTACACTAATAAAATCATTGAGAAATTCTCAAGAGAAATACCCTTTTTACTTTTGGAAAGATGATTTATTTTGGAAAATCATTTATATTTTTCATAAAATCATATTATAAACATATATATGTTAGAAAAGAAAAGGGAGGGAAAATGAAATTATATTTGAGTCATAAATGATTTCCAACTAAAGTGAAAACATTAAAAAAGATCATTTAAGAATGTTTATAAATGATCCACTTTAGTGAGGTTTAATGTAAAATACTAAAGGGTATTTAAAATATAAAAAGTAATAATTCTTTTATAAAACTAGAAATGAAAAAAAGATAGTTTTTTCATGATAAAATGAGTTATTTTATAAAAATAATGGTGGCCTAAAATATATTATGGAGTGTGCTTGAAAATGGGTATGAAACTAAAAATTTTCATTAAAACGGGCTTGCTTATCAGAAGGAATTGAGAAGGGAACCTTATAAAACAAGTAATTCTCTATCAAAGAAAGGTGAAGAATTATATTAGAGTAAATGGAGAAAAATTGTAACCCAAATGAAAAATAAAGGATTGGGGAGAATCCCTTACCACTTTGCAATAGTTGAATCCTATGCCCCACAAAATTAATGAAAATAAAATGAAACATTGAATACCATGAAGATAAAGATAATCATGGTTTGATACATCAACTATATATATACATTCACCACACACAATAAATATTGGGGAATAGAGTATATCTCACAGAAATAAAAGTGAGATAAGAAAACCCTTACGTTATGTCCGAAAGAGTTCTACACATGTACTTAATGTCCTTAATAATGAAGTTATATTATTCAATAATTTAATTCAAAACTTATTAAACATTTATTTGATTTAGTATAATTTTATTATGTTAATTTATGGCCCTTTTGAATAAGATTCAATTTCTTCGTTCAGAAGCAGTCATTTCATTGGTTTTTATGATTGTATTACTTGTATACATGTATGAAAGATCATGTAAAATGGAAATAGTTATCTAGAATTAAAATTACATATTATTAATGAAAATATATAATTTTAAATGGTTATATAAGTTATTTGGTTATTTGGGGTGAGGTATAATTATTAGATAAAACATTAGTGATAATCATTTGGATTATTTTGGCAGTTTTTGATCATTATAAAATAGTTTTGTCTCATTAATTAATATCATGTATATATATATGGGTTAAAGAACATTAAATAAGTTGTATTAAATTTATTATGATCTGGTTTAACCATAAAAATGGTTTTATGACCATCCTTGAATGTGGAATTGAAAAACAAAAGCACATCATCCATGAAGGTGGTAAATCGACACCTCATGGATGGTGTTTTCATTTTTAGAATAAAATGAAGAGGATAAGAGACTTGATGGTGTATTTTCCATTTTCATAATAAAATTAAATTATATACAAGATAATGGAGTTATCATGCATTTTTTATAGAGGAGGTAAGGAAAATATAATAAAAAATGAAATGAAACTAAAAGAAAAAAATAGGATTTTACCTCTTGATTCATTCTCTTTGAAAACCTCCTTGTAGAAGTTGGTTTTGGGATTTTGTTGAAGAAAAAGTATCCTATAAGTTGGGGAGAGTCTAGTTAAGATAGATTTTTTAGAAATTGGATAATCTTAATGTCTTAAGAGGCATGAGAAGAAGAGGTGGTGATGGGTGGTATTTATAGTGGTGGATAGGGGTGTTTTCTGAATATTTTTTTCATTTGTTTATTATTTTCGATCAAGACTATGAATAGTTTGAGAATTGTCATCAAATATATTAAAATAATAAATGAGAGTTAAATATTATGTTTCTACATCAATCATGACTCAAAGAATAATGTATTTATCTGATGATATATATATATATATCGTAATTTACCGTATTTCACTGTTCACAAAATTCAATATTTCATAAAAATCCCAAAAATTCACCCTAACAATTTTTTGATGTGTATAATTAAAAAATATACTCTATTCTATGAAAATAAATTTTTAATTATGATTTATTTAATTTTTAGATAAAATCATCTTTTACTCAAAAAAACACTAATTTTAATATTATAATCGATTTTATGACAATTTGAAGTATTAGTTAAAGTTTCATAAATTATATTATAATCATAAGGAAACAAAATATTATTTTTTAATAAATTTTTCAAAAATAATTTTTCCTTTAAATCATTATATTAATTATACAATTGAAAATAAACATTTATGTTGTATAAAAATATCAACACTTAATTAATAATTTTGAAAACATTTATTTTCTTATACTATGATATAATTATATCACATACCATTTATAAGATGCCTAAATTTTATTTATACTTTCATATGTGGGGTTACTATTAAAATTATAAATAAATTATTAATATAATGAAAATAACAATTCAATAAAAATTAAGATTTTAATAGAAAATAAATATTTATAGAAAAATACCAAAATTTCACCCAATGATAATATTGAAATTCCTATTTTAATAATTGATATACTACTAACACTGAGCCAGACCACATACCTAGTCTCCAGACACTGTCGAACTACGCCAACCCTATCAGTAGAACCACATGAGCAGCTCCGCTTAATCATGCAACTTTGGGCCTCCACCCTATCCACTATGCAACTTATTCTCAACCTGAAAAGTAGAAATTAGGTCTACACATACACTGAGGTGCACGTGTAGGGGTGAGAAGTAATATCAATAGGCCACCCCGATAAGAAAACTGTAACTGTTCTGGTGTAAAATAAAACTAGCCAAACTAGCTGAGGTACAATAAAAAAGGGACGTAAGTAAAATGTGAAACCACAATCGAATATCAGGTTCATAATCCTAGTCAACTGGGCAAGTGACACCATGGATTTCCATATCTATATACATATACATGTATAGTCCCATACCTATACATATATATATAATATGAATATTCACTAGCATGTGAAACCAAATAATAATAAACCACATCAGCAGTTGATCCTTGGGACTTTAATCCTAATCTCCTAGACATCCTGTGAAAGGAAATTGATATGAATATCATACAACTCAAGTCGTGTATCACCAAGTCGATCTATGGGTCCATACTCCCAATCAAATTATACTTGCTTCAGAAAACATTGGAAAAGTCTCTGAGAAAGTTGTGTCACCACAGGGGGATACTCATCCTACACCTAGGTTCCCATGTACTTTACCCGAATAAAAAAAGGATACTGTATACCGATGGTCAATCTAGTAAAGATCAAAACCACCACGACCATGCTGTAATACCACAAGTGTCAGACTACGAAGGGTCGGATCCAAGGAACCCATCCAAGTCATCCTCATGAAAAGTGTAGAACATAAAGGGCTAGATCCAAGGAACTCATCCAAGGCATCCCCATCATACGTCTAGAAAATGAAGGGTCAGATCCAAGGAACTCGTCTGAGGAATCCACATCGAGTCCCATGGGAGTCCTAGTGGAAACTCTGTCTAGGAACTGGTTGGGGTCCTAGGATCATGTTAACAGCACTTGTCCTATGTGAACCCAAGAAATCCATATCCACGGGGTAGCAAGGCCTGAGGAATCCCATGAAATCAAGAACCAAGGGGAATAATCAACCTAAGGAATCCACTACTGCATTCTAGATCAATGGAGAGTAGTCCATGGCATCTATCAAACCATTAAAGAATCACACATGAGTATACACATTCATGTAAAACATTTCATCACAAGACATGGGTATACACACCCAATCATCACAGGCTGAAGAGAGTGTAATCATCCCCATTGAAAACATATATCCTATGAGTCCATCAAAGGAATTACTATAATAGGAATCCAAGTATCACTAAAGGCATAAAAGTCAACACGTAAGGCTCAATAGCCAAGTTATAGGTACTACCTCTGGGTATACCAGTAAATATCATAAAAAAATCACTCAGAAGAAGAATCCCAGATAAGAACGTCTGACCATTCTAATAAGAAATACAGATCCTAGTAATAATGTCCTAGAATCCCAACATAAGGAAATACTCCTCGTGTTAGGCTCAATAGCCACTAAAAAGGAAGCACCTCTGTAAACACTTCTGCATCAACAAAACCATGTCAAATATAAATAAATGAGTGAGGGTGGCCTGAAACCCCAACCCCTAACTCTAACCACAACCCCATGGGTGTATCAATTTGGCATGAGTTCTAGGTGACATCCAAACACCATCTCTACCCAAATACAACATAACAGTTCAAGGTTGGTAAAACAACGAGCACTCACTAGGTCCCTCAAGACAAGCACTGAAATGCATCCTACTAACGATCCTTCAGGTAAACACAAGTGAAGGAATACTACTCGAGATCCTTAAATGTAATAGTAACGAACGAATCCAACTCAGGATCCTTTAATGGTAAGAAACCAAGGCATCCTATAATATGAATCCTTTAATGGTAATAAAAAGAGGCATTCTACAATGGGGATCCCCTAAACGATCAGTAATACTGAGGTATCCTACAAAGGGGATCCTAGAAATGATAAAAAAAGTATACGGATCCTATAAGGGACTCCCTAGATTAGCATATAAGCACAAGAATACCTTAGGGATCTTTAGAATCATCTGGTCTCATGGCCTCAAAGGTCAGAGGGGAAGATATTACAAAGGAAACATCCTCAAAAGCATCATCATGGAAGATAGCTCATAGATCATCTCATATCAAGATCTCAACTAGGTTGGTCTGAACACCCAAACTATCATCCACTCCAAGTCTCACTCTCAGGAGACAACTAAAAAAGATAACTAGAGGAAGAACCTCTCTATTTAGATAGAAGACCCAAAACACCCATTAGGGGTCTTCAGAATGCTCCACGGGTTTCACCATCATGATCTATTTGGAAAACCACTCAGAATGAACTAATATTGGGTTCAATTCCAACTATGGGGAAAAAGGTATAGAAACCCCTCAAAGGGTTAAAAACGGGAAGTACATAGCATTTCACCCTCAGCACACTGTGTGTACTCCCAACACGCCACATGGGCATGTACTCCCGCCAACCAGGGCATGTAAAAGCCCCAGGTACATGAAGTTTAAGGTGGGTACACATTGTGTACCCTACATGGGGTACATGCCTATGTCCTTCAACCGTCTTGTCCATCAACTTGGCCAATCCATGTACCTTTACACAACGTTCCACCCACACAGGTTCTGGTCGTGTACTCTACACAACCATGTACTCTTACACAGGTAGAAATGCCCGTGTACTCGAGCACATGAAGAAGTACTAGAACAAAACATGTATACCCGACACATGAAATGTACTCTTTTAAACTTCACCTTCCCCAAATAGGAATAACACACAACATATCACCCTGGACTACACGCTATATATCCTGATTTTCCTAAACTAAAAACCCTTGGATCACCTGAAACCCCATTTTAATCCCCCAAATTAATAGATCAGGCCACTAGGGACAATATAAAAGAATAATAGGACTATAAAAACTTGAATAAATGAATTTAAAATGGATTTTTGGAAAATGTAAAATGGTCATACCTTTGGGCAGAAACCACTAAATCTTGGCTCGATTTAAGGGTCCACGATTGCCGCACATCGATCCAATGCATCGATGGTGCCCCGATGATACCTATATTTATACCTATCTCTTTATATTTCTCCCACCCCTTAGGTTTAAATAAGGGGGCTTCCATAGGAGGGATGTGTGTGAGAAGGAATGAGGAAAAAAATAAAAGGAAAATAAAGAAAAGAAGAAGAAGAAAAGAAAAGAAAAGAAAAAGGTGGCTGAGTTGGTCCTGACACCCGACTCAAGATTATGCCTAGACTTGACTAAAATTTCCATTCCGGGCTCAATGATAGAGATAGAATATTAATCTGATGCTCCATTCAAAAGTTATGCTCGAATGAACTAATACGAACAATTTAATATTTAATTTAATAAATATTAAATATTAATTATTTCGTCAAAATTTGAACAACTCAGATCTCTACCAAACTCTTGTAATAGGGTAAATACCATATTTTGGGACCAACATAGTGGTTTGAAAAATTATCCAAGATCATATTCTATGGGAAAAGACAATTTTACCCCTTTTATAGCCATTTGAAAACAAAAATTGAAATTTCTGCTCAAAACTGCATTATGGAAAACACAGGTTGTTACAAAATCTCGACCATAAACCTTCTCGTCCTTGAGAAGCCTGGTTAAAAGACTAGTTTCCATGATCTTAACCTGAGTATCTGCATAAGAAAGCTATCTGGACTATCAAATGACCAGTCTCAGAGCATTAATAATTGTATTCTTCATAGAAGACATTTAACTATGACTGATATGGTACTCCCCACTATAGAAATACCCTTATCGTTGTCTCAAAAGAAACCTATAAACCCAATAGTCCACAAAAAACACCAAAGTTTAATTGAAAATGAGGGTCACCACCCTCAACTAGCTAATGGTGTACTCCCTACCATATGGATTACCTCAAACCGCTTCTCGACCACAACCTCAATATGTTTGCTATTCCACAATAAGGAATGGAATTTAGAAAGGAAAAGGAACTTGACATAGGGCCGATGCTCCCTCAAAATACTACAGAAAAATAAAGATAGTGCATGATCACCTCAAATAGGAGTACACTAAGATTCCACTATGATGTATAAAAATCTCTTTGAGCCACATTTTCATCCTACCAAAACCTGACAAGGATTCAGCTGTGGGTCAACCATCTCACGGTACCCCAAAATTTCATGGTTTCACCTCAACCACATTGGGATATTACAACACAACTTCTGAGATCCAATTCCACAACAAGTCTTGAAAACATCGGTCCTCAGCTCTCACCTGGACACTCACCGATTTAGATTCAAACGATATTATGCACAACTAGCGTGTATCTTTACCACTCGACTCATACTCCAATGATTCACCCACCACAAGGCTAATTTGATCATGCTACAAGACATGTTAATTTCATAATCCAAAAGCTCCCTTTTAACACCTCTTTATAAGTGTCACCACACATGTGCCACAATTTACTCCATGACCACCAGTCACTCATCATCATTCTAGTCACGAGTGTCTACCAACACTCTAAATACACTAGAAACAGCGGAAACACTAGTTGACTAGGATATGCACCCAAATAGTGCTTCACATCGAATCCAGTCTTCAAAAACAAGCACCCTAGGTACTTTTTCAAAATTGAGGCATTAACATGCCTATAATGAAAACTCAAGCACCTACTGTTCCATGATCTCAAAACGAGTGTAAAACAAAGATCACCACCTAAAAAGGAATATTTAAAAATAGTCCAACCTGTCATACATGATACCCTTGAAAAAAATAGACGGTGACCTACAAGGGTCTGAGTCAAACCAAGGAAGGGTCTCTAGGTCTCCCAACCAGCCCTAAAGAATAAGCCTCAAAACTAGGTCACACGGTCTAACCTCTCAAAATATGGTAAATATAATGATGGAAAACAAGGTTCAATGCTGAAAACATGGCCTATGAGGGACCAAATCCTCTTCGTGCATCCTTAGAAGGAATTGCTCCCTAGAGGTCAGAACCAACTTAGAAGAGAAACTAAACTGACATACATCATGTATCCATATGCGGTAATACCCCTAAAGGTCTTGTTCAAAATAAAAGTATTGGTATCTATCATAATTGTACTCAGAAATCTGACTATATAACCACAGACCTGAGAAACAACACCCTACCAGGGGTTCAAAAAAAATACATCACATGCCATATTGACCTACTAGGGTAACCACAACTCTTGTGCATAAGGACTGATTCATCAGCCTCACAACAAAATGCCTCAAAGTAGAGCCACACATCCTTCCATCAGAGTGAAATATATGTGTAAAGAGGTCCAATGGCCCTAGTAGTTAGTAAAATCACACACAAGCAGGCCTCTATGATGTGAATCGTACATTCAAAATCTAATACATGAGATACCTCTTGCCTTTTCCTAGAAATAGTCAAAAACCACCCCTGGCCTCTTACCAATGTCCAAGATCCAAAGATCCTCAGTAAATCATAACATCCACAAAACATGTGCACCACTCAAGGGTAAATCATATAGAACTGTAACATCACAAATCAGGACAAAAATCCCAAGCCCCGATAACCAGGACTTCTTAATGGATCAAGTGTTCTCAATGCACCAGTCTGATATCCATAATAGGTTCTGAAACATTCTTAAAATCTTGTATAACATATCCCAAATAGTAAATAATAGGAAAATAAAACTCCTTTGATACCGCTTTGTTACTTCCCAACCTGGATGACACTAAAACGGTGCTCCAAGCTGGTGGGTTACTAGGCCTCAAGCACGCCTCCTCATACGATAGAGGCTACCAAATAGCAGTGAGATCCTAGAAAGTGATAGTGGGGAGACTATGACCTCATATTAGAGTAAGAAAATAGAGAAAAAACTAAGAATCATACACAGTGGAAAGTAAACTGAGTGCAGAAGCAATAAACAACTGAAATATAACATGTTGTACTAATAAATGAAAATTCTTTTAAAACTAAACAATTATGAAATACAATACAACACTGGTCACTCGATGGGCTGACCATACATATACAATAAAAGAAAAGAATCCAAAAGTAAAAGTACATGGATCTACTACTAACACCGAGCCAGACCATGTACTTAGTCTCCAAACACTATCGAACCGCACCATCCCTAATAATAGAACTACACGAGAAGCTCTGCTCTATTATGAAACTCTGAGCCTCATCCCTATCCACCATGAAAATAATTCTCAACCTGAGAAGAATACATAAGGTCCACACATACACTGAGGTTCACGTGTAGGGGTGAGAAAGAATCTTAGTAGGCCACCCTGATAGGAAACCTATAACTGTGTTGCTAAAAATTTATGCAAAAGCAAACTACCCAACCAAGATAAGGCATAACTAAAAAGGAAGTAAGCCAAATGTGAAACCACAGTCGAACATCGGGTCCATAATCCCAGTCAACAGGGTAAGTTCCACCATGGATGTCTATATCTATATATGTAGACATGTATAGTCCTATAACTATATATATACATAAATATGAATATTCACTATTATGTGAAACCAAATAATAGTAAACCACATTAGCATTCGATCCTTGTGTCCGTAATTCTGATCGCTTAGACATCCTGTGCAAGGGAATTGATATAGACGTCATGCCACTCAAGCTATGTATCACCAATTTGATCTCCAGTTCCGTACTCCTGATTGGCTTACACCTTCTTTAGGCAACACCATAAAAGTATCTAAGTAAGCTACGTCACCATAGGGGGATACTCATCCTACACCTGAGTTCACACATACATGATTCCAATCACCAACAAGGATACCGTATACTGATGGTCAATCCTATAAAGATCACAACCACCATGGCCATGCAGTAATACCAAAAGTGTCAGACCACGAAGGGAAGGATCCAAGGAACTCATCCAAGGCATCCTCATGAAAAGTGTAGACCATAAAGGGCCAAATCCAAGAAACTCGTCCATGGAATCCACATCAGAAGTCTCGAACAAAAAGGGTTGTATCCAAGGAACACATACAAGGAATCCCCATCACATCCCATGGGCGTCCCATAGAAAACTCAATCTAGGCACTGTTTGGGTTCCTTAGAGCATGTCAACAATACATGTCCTACGTGATCCCAAGAAAGATAGATCCACATGGTAGCAAGGCCTGAGTCATCTCATGGAATTAGGACCCAAGGGGCATACTCAACCCATGGAATCCACTACCGTATTTCAGATCTATGGAGAGTAGTCCATGGCATCTATAAAACCATTAAAGCATCACACATGAGTATACCCACTCATGTAAATCATTTCATTATAAGATATGGGTATACCCAACCAGTCATCATAGGTCGAGGAGAACATAATCATCCCCACAGAAAACATCTAGCCTATGATTCCATCCAAGGAATTCCTATAATAGGAATACAAGTATCACTAAAGGCATAAAAGTCAACACGTATGACTCAACAACCAAGTCATAGGTAGTACCTATGGGTATACTAGTAAATATCAAAAAAAACATGGCTTAGAAGATAGATCCTAGGAAATCATGTCTGCCCATTCCAATAAGCAATATGGTTCCCAGGAATAACTTCAAAGAATCCCAACATAAGGAAAGATGCATCGTGTATGGCTCAACATCCACCAACCAAAAAGAACCTCTGGAAAACACTACTACATAAAAAAACCAAGTCAGATATAAAAAAATGAGTGAGGGTGGCCCGAACGTCCAACCCAAACCTCCAGCCATGGACCCACGAGCATATCAGTTCATCATGGGTTCTATAAGACACCTGAACACCATATCTACTCAAATAAAATATAATAGTTCAGGTTCAATTAAACAACAGGAACCTATTGGGTCCCTTAAGCCAAGCATTGAAAGGAATTTTACTCAGGATCCTTCAAGTAAACACAAGCGAAGGAATCATACTAGGGATCCTTAGTTGTAATGGTAATAGAGGAATCCAACTCGGGATCCTCTAATAGTAAGAAATCGAGGAATACTACAATGGGGATCCTCTAGCGGTAAGAAACAGAGGCATCCTAAAATGAGGATCCTCTAAATGATAATCAATACTGATTCATCCTACACCGAGGATCCTTGAAATGATATACAAGTATAGGGACCCTACAAGGGACTCCCTAGATTATTTTATAAGTATAAACATCCCTCAGTGGATCCTTAGAGGCATCTAGTCTCACGACCTCATAGGCTAGAAGGCCACGTATTGCAAGGGAAATGTCCTCAAAAGCAATGTCATAGAAGATAGCTCATAACTCATCTCAGATCAAGATCTCAACTAGGTTGGTCCGAACACCCAACCTATCACCCACACCAAGTCTCACTCTCAGGAGAAAAATAAAATTATAATTGGAAGAAGAACCTCTCCATTTATATAGAATCCCCAAAACATCTATTAGGAGTCATCAGAATGCTTCACAGGTTTCACCTTCACGATCTATGTGGAAAAAAATCATAATAGACTACTCTTGGGTCAAATTCTCACTCTGGGGCCAAAAGGCACAAAAACCCTCAAAGGGTTAAGATAGGGTAGTACAATACATGTCACCCTCGGCACATGACATATAATCCCAACGTTCCACATGGTCATGTACTCCCACCGACCTGGGCATGTAAAATCCCCAGGGACATGGCGTGTAAGGCGGGTACACACCATGTTCCTACATGGGGTATATTCCCATGCCCCTAAACCAACTTGGTCATATACATGGCCAAGCTATGTACCTTTACACAATATGCTACCCACATAGGGTTTGGCTATGTACTCTACATGACCATGTACCCCTACATGGGTAGACATGCCCGGGACTCAGCCACATAGCCAAGTACTAGCACACAACATGTATATCCCATACACGGAATGTATTCATTTAAAATTCATCTTCCCCAAATGGGATGAACGCACAATGTTTCACCATGGACTACATGCCTTGTAGCTTGGTTTCCCTAAATGGAAAACCGTCAGATCACTTGAAACCCCTGTTTAAACCCCCAAATCAGTATATTGGGACACTAAGGACCACATAAAATCATAATAGGTCCATAAAAACTTGAAATAGTAAATTTAAAGGGTTTTGGGGCAAATATAAAATGGGCCTACCTTTGGGTGAAACTGTCAAAGCTTGGATCAATTTGACAATCCATGGTTTCCGTATGTTAATCCAGCATGTTGATGGCTCTATGGTGGTACCTACCTTCATCAATGCCTCCATATCTTTCTACCTACCTAGTTTCTATGTTAGGTCACATGAAGGGGGATTCGACAGGAGGGGCATGCATGAGGAAAAAGGATGGGAAAAAAGAAAAGGAAAATAAAGAAAAGAAGAAAAAGAAAATAAAAGAAGAAAAATAAAAGAAAAGAAAAAGGGGTTAGTCTGGCCTCGACACCCGACTCAGGTTTATGCCTTGCCTTGGCTAAACTACTCGTTCCAAGATCAATGGTGGAGACAAAATATCTATCTGATGCTCTGTTCAAAAGTTATCGTCAAATGAACCAGCATGAACAATTTAATATTTAATTTAATAAAAACTAAATATTAATTTTTTCATGAAAAATCAAATGGCTTGGATCTCTACTAAACTCATGTCCTAGGATAAAATCCCTATTCCGAGACCAATAGAGTGGTTAGAAAAATTATATGAGATCATCTGCTATGGGAAAAAACTATTTTACCCCTTTATAGGCATCCAAAAGTAAAAATTCAAATTTTTGCTCAAAATTGTAGTATGAAAACCATGGGTTATTATAGATACTTCAAAATTACTTTTTGGGAAACCCACATAAAAAAGAAGGTTAATAAAATATCCTATTAATAATAGGGAAAGGATAATGTAGAGGCTACCAGAAAACTAGGTATTAGAATAGGATAACATTAGTACGAAGTGAAAATACGAACATTAAAGAATAATCTAACCATCAAGTTCTTATAGAGAGTGATAGAGAACATGTTTTTTATAAATTTAACCATAAAAAGTTGTAGATAAGTTAAAATACCATTGATTTCTTTGAAAGAAAAGTAAATTGATGTCATTTTTTCCATAATCATTTTTATAAATTTGAGGGATTCTTTTAATATTCATATAAACACCTAAGAAAATAAACTTACTTGATTACTTTACATGAAATAATTTTATCCTTCTGTTGTGGTCATATCTTACTTTGATCCATTTCTTAAACCAAAAGATGGCTATTCAAGATGATTTTTTCATATTTAAAGTAATTTTAACGAATCACATTGTCCTTAAGATAATACTTCAGCCTTTAAATGTTTAATAAAACAAAAAAAAAATAGCATAATTTATCCAATATGATAAATAATACTTTAATTTTAATCAATAATATCCTTAATCCATTCCATAAGTAGTTAAACTTAAGACTCATAAAAAATATTTCTATCAAAATTCGAAGATCAAAAAATTTAGAAGGGAGGTCACTAAATTTCCAAAAATCAACTTATTATAAGATTTCCCCAAATAATTTATCTCTTATTGTCATATACAAAATATATTAATACCTTAATCTCCTTTAATATTTTATGAAACATGAATTCTTCCATGAGTAAAGTCTTTAAATATAAATATCTAATAATTCCAGCATAACATAAACCATTAGATCAATAACTAATTTAATGGTCACCAATACTATCCCACAATCATATATTTATTATTATATCAATATGAATCATGTATTTAGTGTTATCTTTCCCAAGTCATGGGTTTTCAAGAAGATTAACATACAACAGAATCACTCCTCTAGATTACTGGTGTTAATTATCACATGATTCCAATTCTATAAGGAAAAGGTACTTTAGTACAATCCTTATATATCTAATGAAAATTATAACCATAAAATTATTGATAAAAAACTCAAAAAACATATCTATTCAATATAAACACAATAATAATAATCATTCTTATTCATCTATGGTAGTAGCATAATATTGACCATGATCTATTATCCCCTTTTGGAATATATTCCTTTGATGTCTGAGACATTGATTTGAATAGTGTCCCATATTCTTGTAGTTGAATCATTTCACATTGGAAACCTTTTTCTTACCATTTAAATCATAATCATGGTGACCTTTCTCTCAACACTTGTATCAAAATCTCATTCCTTTCATGAAAGTACCAAGGATTTTCTTTCCACAATTATCACATGTGGGAAAATTCTTCTTTCTCTTATTTCCTTTATACATAATTTTTCTTTCATCATCTTCTTATATTTTTTCCTTTTTAAGTCATAAAACTTGGAGAGTTATTTCTATGTCTTGATATCACATGATACTATATCCTCATATGATGATAATTCTTGGGAGACTTGTTCCTTTGAAATATTGGCATAAAACCATAAAAGATATGATCATTATTAAATTTAGATCATGTGAATTGGTGAGTTTATCATTCCTTATACAAGGTTCCATTTCTAAAAAAATGGAACACACTAAATTAGGTTATAAATCATAATTCATAATCTCTAACTAGAAAAACACTTATCATAAATTGAAAATTTATGCATAGATAATCTCATAATCATAAACATGGTTTCTTTGAGAACATATTTACTTTTAAATCATTCATAATGGTTTGTAAATAGAATGTAAATTTTATTAATTATATCCCCTAAGAGTGTCAAACCAGGTGCGTAGTAAGGCCTGTTGTTGTGTACCATGTTTTGTCGAGTCAAGCTTGATGCACCTTGTCAGGGTTGTTACCCTAAGGTACATCTATTCTAGAAACACGTCCACTTGTAGTATCGATAGATGGATTTATTTCTAGGAATACTCACATAATCCCTACCTTACCAAAATTATTGGATGTTCTTATATTCTTATCCGCAAAGTATATATTAGGTTTATATTCCCTAATCTATGTTGCCTAAATATGGTTTCCAAGGATTCTACTAAAATTTCTCTAATACCAACTGTAAAGATCCTGACCCCAGTAGCCTAGAGCCGGTTCCTTACTTTATTACATTATCATAGATACAAGAATTGAATCCCAAAGGACTGAATAGTTTAGTTTTTTTGAAAAAATAGATACATACATAAGTTTTAAATTACAACTTGAAATGAAATACAACATATAAACTTCATTAGAAACACTAAAAAACAACTAAATCATCCCTAAAATTCATTCAAAATATACATATTCACATATTGGGGGAAAATAAAACATAAGAAAGTGGTTATCTCAGATGCATAGTAAGGGTAAAAAACACTACAGATGCTATCATAAATAAAAATAAACAATAAGGCATGATGAATAAATAAAGGTACATGTCACTAAAACATAATCTTGAGAATAATATGGTAGGAATACAATCTGACTAATTAATTCCATATAAATAATCACATGAGAATAAAAATTAACCATGGATATTATCCTAGTTGAATAATCACATGGAATATCAATTACTACTATCATAATGAGGTAATTCATAATTCCAGACATCATAAACATACCATCAAGTCCTCGGTTAAGAAGTTTACATAAATGGGTAAGGCCTCAGCCAAAACCTGATCTAGTTTGTCTCATGAGACCCACCAATGCATCGAGGGGCCTTAGTGGGCCTCACCTGTCACTTTATAAGTCCTTTTAATTCCTCTCATGTCAAATAAAAATATATATTTAAATAAATTTTACCATATAAATTTTAAATATTTTAATCATAAACATAGATGAAATTACTCTAATAAAATCATTGATAAATTCTCAAGACAAATACCCTTTTTTACTTTTGGAATAAAAAATTCTTTTGGAAAATAATTTTTATTGGTCATGAATATAGATTATAAACATATATATCCCATGAAAGAAAAGTTAGGGACAATATAATTATATTTTAGGCATAAATTATTTCTAATTCTTGTGAAAACATGTAAAAAGAACATTTAAGAAACTTTAGAAATGAGCCTCTTTAGTGCGATTTATGGGAAAATAATAAAGAGTCTTTAAAATAGTCAAAGGACTTTTTTTTATAAAATCAGAAATGAAAAAATTTAGTTTTTCATGATAAAATTATTGATTTTGGAAAAATAATAGTGGCTTAAAAAAATTATGGAGTGTACTTGAAAATGGGTAAGAAACTGGGAAGTTCCCTTAAACCGGGTTTGCTTTTCAGAAGGAATTGAGAAGAAAACCTTATAAAACAAGTACTTACCCATAAAATAAAGATGAACTGATCTGGATACATGAGTTTGGAACATATAATAACAATTCAGAATAATTATATAAAAATAAGGAATAATTACATTTGGGTAAAGAGAGAGAAATCCGAATTCGAATGAAAAATGGAAGTTCGGGGAGAATCCCTTACCACTTTGCAACAGTCGAATCATATTCCCCATAAAATAAATGAACATAAAATGAAAAATTTAATACCATGAATATAAATATACTCATGTTTTGATAAATCAATGTTCAGTATACATACACCACACCGAAGAAATATTGGGGAATGAGGCACATCTCACAGAAATGAAAGTGGGAAGAGAAAAATGTCTGAAAGCGTTATGCAATTATACTTAACAACCTGGATAATGAAATTATATTCATTAATAATTTAATTAAATACCTATTAAACATTTATTTGATTCAGTATAATTTTATTAAGTTCATTTATGTAATTTTTGATTAGTTATAAGATTCAATTTCTTCCTTCAGAAGCATTCATTTCCTTGGTCATTATGATCGGCTTACTTGTGTACATGTACGAAAGATCATGTGAAAGGGAAATAGTTATCTATAATTGGAATTATTTTTTATTAATGAAGATAAATAATATTAAATTGTTATATAAGTCTTTTGGTTATTTGGGATGAGTATGAATTATTAGATAAGACGTTAGTGACAATAGTTTATATTATTTTGGCAAGTTTTGATCATCACAAAATAGTTTTTATCATTAATTAATATTATATATATACTGATTATATAAAATTAAATAAGTTTTATTACATGTATTAGGATTTTTTTAACGATAAAAATGGTTTTATGACCATCCTTGATGTTGGAATTGAGAAACAAAAACATGTTGTCTGTGAAGGCGGTAAATCAGCACCTCATAGACACTGTTTTCATTTTTAGAATAAAAGGAAGAGGGTAAGAGAATTGATGGTAGATTTTCCATTGAAATAATAAAATTACAGTATATATAAGATACTGAAGTTATCAATCATGTTTTTATAGAGGATGTAAGGAAAGTATAAAGAAAAATTAAAATGAAATGAAACTAAAAGAAAAAGAAAGAGGATTTTACCTATTGATTCCTTCTCCTTGAGAACCTATTTATGGAAGTTGGTTTTGGGATTTTGATGAGAAAAAAGCTTTAAGGACGTGGGTTATAGTATAGGTAATAATATCGGATAAAAATTGGGCAATCGTCAAGTCTTAATAGGTGTGAGGAGAAGAGGTGGTATTTATAGTGGAGGAGAGAGATGTTTTTTGAATATTATATTCATTTGTTTATTATTTTGGCTCAAGAATATAAATAGTTTTATAATTATTATCAAATATATTAAAATAATGAAGGAGAGTTTGAGATTAAGGAGCTTACATCTTTTATGACTCAATGAATAGTATGTTTATCTTATAATGTATATATATGGTAAATTACCGCATTTCACTATTCACAAAAATGAAACTATTTCAAAAAAATCCCAAACATTTACCCTAACTATTTTTCAACATTTAAAATTCAAAACTGGACTCCATTTTATGTAAATAATTTTTTATTATGATAAATTTTATTTTTAAATAAATTCATCATTTACTCAAAAAAATATTGATTTTTAATATCATAATTGATTTTATGACATTTCAAAAAATTAGTTAAAGTCCAATAAAATTATATTATAATCATAAGAGAAACAAATATTATTTTTTGAATACATTTTTTGAAAATAAATTTTATTTTAAATAATTATATTAATTATAAAATTGAAAAAACCATTTATGTTTTATAAAAATATCAATAGTTTTCTAAAACATTTATTTACTTATACTATGATACAATTTTATCATATTACCACTTATAAGATGCATAAATTTTATTTATACTTTAATAGGTTAAGTTACTATTCAAATCCTAAACAGACTATTAATATATTTAAAATGACAGTTTAATAAAAAACAGGATTTTACTGGAAAATAAATATTTTCAGAAAAATAATCATTTTTACACTAAGATAATTTAGACATTCCTATTTTAATAATTAATTTTATTTTGTTCAATATAAAATATAAAAGTGTCAAAATTTAGTTTTAAAACCATTGTTCCATTAAAATTCGGTAAACATTACTTTAAAAAAAATATAGTATTTTAATACATAAAATTTTATTTATTCTTATCTTATGCCGATAAAATCATTTGGACGAATGTAAAAACATTTGATTAAATATAAATTTTATAATTTGGTTAATACTATTATTTCTCTCTAATTTAACAGCTAGGTTGTAATTGTCATTTTAAAATAATGACATTTAACTGTATATCATTATTCATTTAAGCTTTGTATTGTTTGAAAGCTATGATATTGAAGAAATTAAATTTACAAACATACATACCATAAAATATTGGGGAGTTATATAAACCAATTTTTTTTCATAAATTAGTTAATCCTATTCATATCCACAAATTTAACGGATAAATTATAATGATGTACTATATTTTGGTTCATTTAGACTCAGGGTTGTGCATATCACAAGTTATCGAAGAGATTAAATTTATATAAAAACAAATATGTCATAAGATATTGAGGTGTTAAATTATTCCCTACTTTAAAAAATTTCATACTCAAAATTTCTATAATTTTACCTCATGAAAATATTTGGGTATTTCTTCATCATAATTTCTTCATGTTCCCACATCACCTCTTTTACCTTATGATTTATCCAAAGTACCTTTACCATCCAAGTCATCTGCTTCCTCAACACTTGTTATCTAATGTCTATAATCTTGATAGTCTCTTAATAGTAAGCTAAGTCAATTTCCAATTATATTTCTTCAGAGGTGATAACGTGCATTAGGTTTGGAAAGTACTTTCTTAACAATTATATATGGAAGACATCAGGTAATTTAGAGGGACTTGGTGGAATTTCTAAATAGTAAACCACAAATCAAATTATTTCTTGGATTTCAAAAGATTCGATATACCTAGGGCTCAATTCCCTTTTATTGTCAAAACTTATAAAACCCTTGCAAGGAGATAATTTCAAGAAAAAATGATCTCCCATGTGAAATTCTAAATATTTTTTTGGTTATCAGCATAACAATTTTTCATACATTGAGCTACTCTAATATGAGTCTGAATAGTATTTACCTTTTTACTATCTCCTCAATAAGTTATAGGCCTAAAAATTCTCTTTCACCAACTTCATCCCAACAAGTTAGAGTGAAAAATATCTTTCCACATAATTATTCATACAACACCATTAAAATACATTAAAAAGTTATTATTATAGTAAAAATATACAAAAGGTAAATAATGATCCCACACACCTTGAAATTCAATTTAGAACAACCTCAAAAAGTATTATAATTTTTGGATAGTCCTTTTAGACTACCCATAAATTTGAGGATAATAAGTGGTTCTCAAATGAATCTTGGTATTAAGATCCTTTTAAAGAATTACCCATAATTTCGATGTAAATCATGGATCAAAATCTGACAAAATTGAAAGATGTATTCCATGAAGTATTACAATTTAATTAATATAGATTCATTCAAGGACCTTTAGAGGAAAATATTCTCTTATTTCAAGGAAATGTTTATATTTGGTAAGACGGTAAAAAATAATCCATATTGTATCATTCTTTATAGGAGTGTTTGGTAATCTAGTGAGAATGTCCATAGTAATGTCATCCCATTTCCATGTATGAGTAGGTAGAGGTTACATGAATCCTCTAGGATGCTATCTCTCATCCATCACATATTACATACCAATCAATTTGATACATAATAATCATTTTCCCACTTTATATCATCTCACCAGAAATGTTCCTCCAAATCTCTATACATCTTGGTGCTATTAGGGTGTATAGAGATTCTAAAGCTATCAGACTTGTTTAATAATTCCATTTTTAGCTCAGGTATAAATGTAACACATAATATCCTTCCAAATTTTTGAATCCCAAATCCATTTATGAATTATACCAATTTATCATCATTCATAGACTAAATTTTATTTTGAAAATTTTCATCGTTAGGCTGGGAATTTTTTATTTCTTCTAATAAATATGGTTTGGAAATCATTTTTAAAAGGAGTGATGTTTCTCATTATATAATAATTCCTAGATCCATATTTACTAAATCCAAGCATATAGGATCCTTCTCAAACCTCATTTTGTTCAGGACTTCATGATATTTATGGATTAGTGCATTTGTAACCTTATTTTTTTGTTGGATGGTAGTGTATTAAGTGATCTTAATCCTTGAGTAGCTCGAGGCATCACCTTTGCCTCATGTTGAGATCTTTCTAGGAAAAGATATATTTCAAACTCTTTTGATATGTACATATCTCACATATTTCTCCATAGATATAATATCTTCAAATCTTTAGAGAAAATATTTTAGAAACCAACTCAATATCATGAGTTTGATAGTTCTTTTCTTGATTATTTAACTGCCATTATTTGTTGGAAATGACCTTATCATTATTTATGAGGAAATAACCAATTCCTTTATTTTATGCACAACTAAATACTAAAATTCCACCATTTCCTAATGACATATTCAATATTATAACATTAACCAATATATTCTTAAATTCGTCATAACATTATTCAAATTTCATTGTCCATATGAACTTAACCCCTTTATGAGTAATCTTAGTTAATGGGTATCCAATAAGGAAAATTTTGAAAAAATAACAAATAGTAACATGCCAAATATATTAAATTACATACCTCAGTTATGTTCATTAGTTTAGGATATTCTTGGAATACTTTTTCCCTTTTGGGATAAACTCAAATTCCATGCTTATATAAAATATTTAAAAGAAAAAAAACTTTCTAAAGCAAGAATTCAAACTTGGAAATTTTTTCCATATAACTCTTTTCTTCTAAGAGTGTCTAGAATGGTCCACAAGTAATTCTCATTTAATATCTTAGAGTACACCAAGATATCATCATTAAATACCAAAAAAATATCAAGATAATCCTTGAATAATCTATTCATTAGATCCATAAAAATAGAGGGTTCATTCCACAATCCAAATAGAATTTCTATAAATTAGTAATGTACAAACATCATTAAAAATGTTATCTTTAAAATATCTTTCTTTGTTAATTTAAATTGATGATACCTATAATGATGGATAATATTTGGAAAATATCAATCTTTATGAAGTTGATCGAATAATTCATCAATTCAAGGTAGAGGATAATTATTCTTTATAATAATATCATTTATTTCAATATAATTAATGCACAAACTTATTGATATATATTTCTTTTTGACAGAAAGAGCATCCTAAGGAAAACACTAGGGTGTATAAATCCATTATTAAAAAACTCCACTAGTTATTTCTTCAATTTCACTAATTCCATAATTCCCATTCTGTTGGCATTATTTGATATAGGTCTTACATCAAAGATTAAATCAATGAAAAACTCAATCTCACACTCTAGTGTATGTATATGTAATTACTTAGGAAATAAATCAATATATTCCTATAAAATAGGTACATCCAAAATTTAAAGATTACCTTTTCCATCTGTAGGTTTTGTCTACTATTCTTTCCCAAGATTTTCATTTAAAATAGCTACTAGGGGTGAATATAAACATGAATAATATGTTCAATTCTCCCCTATAAATATAATTAATTACGCATCATCATCATGAATTTTAATTTCATTATATTTTCAATATTTTTTTCATTATACTTTTAAAGATAGTCTATACCAATGTTTATTTCAAAATATACCATATGTATAATAATAAGGTTAATAAATATGTCATGGTTATGTATTATAATGGGAAATTACTAACACATCTTTATTATGGTGAGTCTTTCACTACTAGTCCTAACTGATAACTCCCTTCTTAAGGTTATAGGGAAATATATAACTTTCTAACAAAAATTGAAAGATATCAAATTGTGTGAAGATACAGAATCAAATAAAGAATTATCTAAATTTGAGGATATTACTAATGTACATTACACCAAATATTTAGGAACTTTAACCTCATTTGTTGTAATCACATAAGATTATCCCTTACCCTATTGCCTTTTCTTAGTAAAATTACCTTGACACCTGGGATAATCATTTGAAGAGTACCCCATATCCTTATAGTTGGAGGATTAAACATTGTAAACTTGTTTCTTTCCCTTGAAATCATGAGCCTGGTGGCATTTATCTCCACACTTGAAGTAAAATACCATTCTTATAAAGTATGCTCTATGGTTTTTCTTTCTAAATTTATTACAATTTAGAAATTCCACCCTTCCCTTCTTCTCATTTTCTATATTCCCTTTTCTAGAGTGTTCAACTATGCTTTTATTATCTTTATTTCCTTTTAAATCATAATACTTGTAAAATTTATTCTCTATCTTGATAACACATAATATTATGTCCCCATATGATGAAAAAATTTGGGAGACAAGTTCAATTTGAAGGATTGTCTTTATACCATCAAATAAATGGTAAATATTACTCTTTAGGTTACATACATAGTCCAAAATATGACTTTATAACCATATAAAATTGGATTCAAACTTAGAAATATTTTCATCTTCCTTTTGTCTCATACTTAAGAAGTTTCTTTCCATAAATTGTCATTATTCACAAGGAAAATATTTTTACAAGAAAAATTCCTTAAAATCATTCCATACCATTATTTCTATATCCTCCTCATCATTAGTGTTTTGAATCAATAACCTCCAGTGGTCCACATAATCTAAGAGATGATAAACTACCATGACAACCTTCTACCTTTCTTTACATTCCAAAGTGAGAAATATATTCTATAAGGATCTTATCCATTTCTCTTCTATAAATGAATTTGTATTTCCATTGAAAAATGGAGGTTACTAATGTATGAATTAGTCTAACATTGTTATAATGTGTTATAAATCTAAAAACTGATCCATATGATCTAGTCTATTAGTCATAACCTAAGTCAACTACCCCAAAATATTTATAAATTGTTCAAATCGAGCTGCAGATCTAACTCCAAATTCATTATCTTTACAATGAGGTAAATACCTACATATATTACATGCATTGAAACTTTTTACACTCCATGAGCTAGATTCCTTTTCTAAATAGTAGCATAAACTATATTATATCATAAAATTACAATTCATAATGTATAATTTTAATACTAGTGAAATAATTAACATAAATTGAAATTTTTTGTATAACCAATCTCAAAATCATAAGCTTGGTTTCATTGGGAATATTCTTAATGTCCATCATAGGGTTATATTCCCTAATCTATTTTTTCATAAATCTAATTCCGAAGGTTTCTAATAAACTTTCCCTGATACCAACTATATATACCCTGGACCTAGTAGCCCAAAAGTTTATTGCTACTTTATTACATTAGTACTAGATACAAGAATTCACATCCCAGAGGATTAAGTATTGTAGAAGTCTTGGAAAACTAGATAAAAATTTTAATCTCCCATTAAAATTGAAAACTTAAAATAAAATATATTATTTTCTTTGATAACACCATTATTACCTTTAGGATATCCATAAATATCAATCATTATACACACTTTGGAATCATGAGGAAAGGAAACCTAAGAAATGGGTGATATTAGATGCTCAAAAGGGTATGCATATAGAGGAACCTACCACAAAGTAAATAAAACATGAATAATATAGACAATATAAACAATAATCAAATATTCCATATAAATAATACCATAAAAGAGGAGACTAAATCCATGGATAACATTAAAATATATATAATCATGTGGATAAAAATAACTAGTTTTATAATGATTGAATGCATAATGTCAGAAATCCTAATCTTAGATCCAAGAAATTATGACAAGAAAACATACATAAATACGTAATGCATAAATCAAATACCCAAACTAGTTTGTCTCGTGAGACCCACTGATACATCAAGGGACTACAGTGGTCCATCCCTATCACTTAATATTCCTAATGAATTCATCATATGAAGGGGGTAAACCATAACCAACATAAACACTCATATTAAAAAAATAGCATATGAAATGTTAATAAGTTCACCAATCAATAAATATAATCATAAACCATTCAGAGTAATAAGGTTAATGGTATCAAAATAGTAAATCCCCCATAAAGTATAATTTCCACCAAAGAATGTAGACATAGATGAATATACTTTAAAATGATCACAAGATGATTTTGTAAGGAAGATATCATTTTCATTTTGAAATAAAAATTTCATAATATTAAGGAAAAAAATTTCTTTGAAATAACCTTGTAAACATTTACTTTAATACATTAATCATTCCTGAAGGTGGGAAATTCCATTCATTCCATATAAGTTAAAATAACATTCTAGTCACAATTTTGTAAGAAAAGTAAAAAAGCAAATCGTTCATAAAATGAAAATAAGATTCCTTTCAACCAATTTTATAAAATTCAAACATGGATAAAATTTCACTAATAAATCATTGAATAATATTAAAAATATTCTCTAAAACATTTTAAGGAAAATATGGATGTAGAAGAAAAAGTGTCCTGACTGAGTAGAAAAACATAGTTTATTTTCCTTAAAATAATGGTTTCAGTATCTTAAGTACTTTCTAACACCCTACTATTATTAAATAATAACATTTTATTAGATAGAATATGTGAAACACAAAACCAAGCTTAAACAACCCAAAAAATATATTTCTTTAAATTTAATATATTCGATAGCTTGCGGGACACACAACTCTGAATCTAAGTGAACTGTAATATAGTATACCATTATTACCTAGAAATTAAATTGGTGGGTATGAATATTACTAAATAAATTTTGAAAATTATGTTTATATATTGTTTATAAATAAAATAATAATTATTTTAAATAAAAACATTTCTTCTGGAAAATTATATTTTTTCAAAAAGATGGTTTAGTTGTGCTTTGCACACATAATTCAAAATTATTTTTTAACAATTTTAGAAAATTTATTTGATAAAATTAAATTTATTTTTTAAATCATTATATCAAAATTATATTAGGATTAATATTTTTTATTTTTCTAAAATGATTCATTTTTTGATGAATAGTGAAAAATATTGATTTTTATTAGAAAATGACTTTTCATTTAAATAATATACAAGGTTAAATTATATTTTAATTTTTTAAAGTAATATTAGTTAAATAATATTAAAATTTAACATATTCAGGTAGTTTTAATCATTTTCATGTTGAATTTTGTTATTAAAACGTTTTATAATTATGATAATTTTCTCTTTGTAAACCCACTTTTTCATTATATCAATGGGTATAATTTTAAAATGTATTATGATACTTAATTGAATTGAATTTAGAAAAATGGATTCAATATTTATAATTAGAATAATTTATTTCATCTAATAATTTCAAAATAAACTTTTACCATTATTAACAGTGAAAGCTGTAAAAATTAATTATCGTGGTTAAGGTAAAAACTTATTTACCTGGGGATTAAACTGAAATGATAAGGGTTAAAATAAATTAAAAACTTGTAAAAATCCCATTTTGTATCAATATATCGTCCTTATAACCTATAAGGGTATATAATGACCCATTTTGGATTCTTTTTACATGATAAAAATGTGGGTGTAATTGAATCTTTACAAAAATTCCATGTGTGTCCTCTCCCCCACTAATAAAAGACCACCCCTCTCCTACACAATTCACTCATCAAAATCCATTTAGTTTTGAAAAGACCAAGAAAAATCACTTCCTTATTCCCCTAAATAAATCAAATATCCCTTTTCTTATCATAAATCCATCCTATAAAGGATTTCAGTGCACACTGAAAGAGCTCGTCCGAAGAAGAGGTAGCATTACTAAACAATTTTATTTATTTATTTTATTATTAAAACTCATTAAAATATTATCCAATCATTATAGTTTAATAAAAAGATTATCTAACATATACCAAGATTTTATTATGTTAATTTCACGACCTATATCAATCTCCCCTTCCATCGAATGGGAAATGAACACATCGATTGTGTTTACCATGGACCACCACCTCACGAATTGATGTAATTAATTTTCAATCACCAACTTTTAAGGTTAGATGTAATGATGTATTTAACATATTAATATGATATTTATGATATTATTATACTTATTGAATTATAATATCACATATACCTTCTTAATTTATATTCCTTTTAAATTATGATAACGTTACTCATGTGTACGACGAACTACCGCCTCATGAAGAAATGTGATTTTTTTTTCACTTATTCTTTACATGGAATATAATAAGGATAAATTTAGTGAATATATATGATATATATGAAATTATATTGATTGTTGAAAATTTATATATCACAAAATTAATTACCCTTTCACCCATTAAGGAACTGATAATGTCGCTCGTGCATACATACAACTTACCATCTTTATGAAGAGATGTGATTCATTCTCCATGTTCAAGTTTCAATAGTGATTATAAAAATGTATATAATGAAAAAATGATATTTATAACATTAATATCAGTATTTATATAATGTATCTATATTATATACAAAAGTACTAAAGATTTTATGATAAAAAACACATGAGAAAAAAGAAATTAACATCCAAAATAATGAAAATAATGAAAGATCATTAACAAACATGTGATAAGATGTTATAATAGGATCATATATGATATTATAAATATGAAAATGGTTTGATTATAAATTAATAACATTATTAAAAACCATTATAAATTATTTTAAATCTCATTCAACCAAAAAGAAATGTGTGGCAGGGGACATCGTCTTAATTTCTATTAATTGGGTCATATTGTAATGTTATGCACCTAATTTAATTTATATGGTATATATACTTACCCTTGGGAATGTAATATCAAGATTAATTCATAATTCATGATATTTTAAGTATAAAATTTAATTATTTTATCCAAATGGAATTGACTTTAAAAATTACCAAGTGGTAAAGAATTTCACAACTCAATTTCTTTTCATTAGGTGATATTACTTCTTAATTGTATTCAACATTTTCTAATTATGTGTGTAAATAATTTTGACTATATTATGTTTTATTTCCACTTTATTTTTTGGTATTTAATTTTGATACACATAATTGATTCATTTATTAATTCTAACTTCAACATTATGATCTTTGTAAGGGTTTATTCCACAATTTCATTTTAATCAGGATTGTTTATACTTGAATTTCAATTTAAGAAAATTATATGCAATTTTATAATAAATCCATTTAATTTTATTCTCATTTAGTTATTCATGAATTTTTCAAGTAATATTACCATTTTACTACTCTTTGGTACTTAAAATGAATGTGAAAATGTTGGTAATAAAATCAAACTTTCTCCCTCTCTTTGGTTAAAAATCCTTTTTGTTCTAAAATCCATGTTATCTAAAAAAATTCGAAAAATATTTTTACCATTTTAAAAATGATTTATTAAAGATATTTTTAACCATTTTTACTTTTAATTTTTTTAAATGAATATTCACGTCCTTTTAAAAACAAGGTATGTTTTACTTTTACTGAAGAAAGTGAAAGATATCCTTATTTTAATGTGTACGACATGAATGGGATTTCCATCCATCATGAACACTCAGTTTTTTAAAGATTTTATTATAATATTACAAGGTTATCTTTAAAGAAAATTATTTTCAAAATGGTTTGTGAAACTTTAGTCTTAAAAGGTTATTTTCAATATGAAAATGATATTTCCTTCAATAATGTTTTTAATGTTTTTATGGCATTTCTATTGGTCACTAAAAAAAACTTTTATATTACTTATAATCTATTAGGAATATGTTTTATTTATACCATCATTATTATTTATATGTATGGTTTATGACCATTTAGACCAATTTAAGTGTTGACATTCAATTTCTTGATTCATTTTTGTTGTCATTAACTTTCCCTTTAAAAATTCACTTTCCTATGATCATTGGATATTAAATTTTTCCTAAATGACCATATTATTTATCATGGATATGTTTATTTATTAAACCATATATCATTTATATATATTATTCTCTACATTAAAAGTTATTTTCTTATCTGATTAGATGTTGATAAATATTTATTCTTTACTCAATACTAATATTTGATGATAAGGCACATTGTTTATGAATTAAATCAAATTATTCAATATATGTAGAATAAATTGGACATGAAAAAATGGGTGGGACCAAGAATTATATATCCCATCAATTCATTGGTAGACTCATGAGGTGAATTAGTAAACTAACATTAAAATAGTTTCTATCTATTGTTTTAAACCATATTTTAAAATGTCTTTATGGTAGAGTTATTATGATGTATGAGACCATGAAGTCTAATAATTAATAATTTCCTTCATTAAGAATTCAGTTAATATTTTCCATGATATTTTATCAATTATATTATCTCTAGATGCATTTCATTCTCATTTTATTGATTATATGACACATATTTTCAGTTATTTACCATGCCATATTGATTATGATTTATCTATTCATTATAACCACATTATTTTAATGGAATGTGTGTTTAGTTATTTAACTTTCCATATTAATTATTCTTATCTAATTAGGATAGTCAATTTATTGATTAAATGGAATGTTTTATCAATTATTTACATTGAATTATTGATTAATTCTTATATATTCATGATATTAATGTTATTTAAATGGTATGTGTGATCAAATATTTACCTTTCCATATTGATTATTCTGTATCTAATCAGAATGGTCAATTTATTGATTAAATGTAATGCGTTTTAAGTTATTTACCTTTCAATATTTATTTATCTTTATCTATTAATTATTGTTATGTTTTTAAAATGGCTTGTGTGTTCAATTATTTACCTTTCCATGTTGATTATTCTTATTGATTCATAATAGATTCTAATTTACGTAACTTTTACTAAGAATTTGAGATCACCATTATATTGTTTACTTTCCCAAGAATTCATGAAGTATAATATGATTTATATGTAAGGATATGATAGAGTAAATAAAGATATTCTCAGTTTTTTATTGTAATTTATGTTTTCAAATATAATATAGGAATCATGTATGTATCTAGTTTTCCAAGACTACAAAACTATTCAGTCCTTTAGGATGATATTCCTTGTATCTTATGAAAAAATAATAAATTAGATAACTACTTTGAGATACTAGGTTTAGGGTCACTAAAGTTGGTATCATAATATGTTTAGTAGAAATATTGGGATAAAGATTTATGAAATCATATATTATAGATCATAACCCCATGATAGTATTTGAGGATAAGTATATAAAAATATCCTAAAGTTTTTGTGAGGAATAGATTATGTGGTTTCTCCTATAAATATATCACTATATATATACTACAAATGGTTATGGTTCTATAATAGTTACACCTATGGGTAATAACTATGAAAATGGAGAATTCAGCTTGACCTATTCATCACTTGGTGCTTGATAATAGTCCTTACTACAAACCTAGTTTCACACTCTTGGGGTATATGATTAAGATAATTATAATTTTCTTTAAAAACAATTATGAAGTATTTGAATAAATGATGTCAATTATGTCTTAGGTTAAACCTATTGTGTCTTATATTGAAAATAAGGTGTCATGATTTTGATATCCTATAAATGATTATATGGTTTTCACACTACATTTACTATTGCTCAAACTATACTTTTTTATTTTAGTCAATGGATAAAACTTGATGGAATCATGTTAAAAATGAATATAATGGAAAATGATGTGACCATGAGAAACCAAACGGTATGATGAAAGTAGTGAAAAATTTCATGATTATGCCTAAAAAATAATCCAAAAATATGATTAACAACCTATACCTTAACCAACTTCCAGACACACCAAATAATAGAAAGATACAATTTCTAAGAGCTCAAGTGATGGATAAAATGAAGGAAAGAAGGCTTGATAACCTTCATGTTAGAAATGTGTAAGGAGACCAAAAAAAGTTTCATAAAGGAATGGGAAAGTGTTTTTCATGTAGAAAATATGGGCATAAAGAAATAAATTAATGAGGAAAAATAAATGGTATGATGGAAGGAAAAAAATATCACCATAGGGATCCATTTATAGTTCATTGTATTAAATCTGGTGAACCTAGGAATTACTTGAGTCAATGAAATATTATAAAAGTTAACCACTAGACCAAGGAAGGACTTATATTGAAATAAAATAGATGGAGTATTTATGTATTGGGATTCAAGAATTAAATTTTAGAATTATTTTACCAATGGTATTTTAGTTGTATGAATCATAAAACATCTAAGACATGTGTTATATTTTATAATCATATATGTATCCATTAACTTAATAATTATATATACCACAATAGGTTTATAATTTTAAGGTTAATCATAAGTTCAAATTCATAAACACACATTTTTAAAATTGGTGTGGTAGGAATGTCACAAGATTAAGGGAATTTTTGGAAAACATTTATTGGAATAAAACCTGTTGGTTTAGTATATGAAATATTTATTTGAGAAAGAATGACTTCACATTTTTTGGAAATAAGCTTAAAGGTATTGGTAACCTTTAAGGTTTATCTTATCTTTGATGTTGTAGTAATTACAGTTCATTAGAATTTGGGAACATTATAGGAAATATATTTATATGGTTTTTGAAAAAGGACAACCCACATACCTAGTGACAACCCATTGCATATGAAAAAGGTCACAGAACTTAAACCCAAAACTGCAGAATGAGAAGGGTTTTAAATCTACGACTGTAATGTGTGATTCCCTAGTTAATATGTTATTTTTTTAGTTAAAATAAATTATGAATAAATATTAGTGATGAAAAAGTGGTGGTACTTTTGAGGTTTAGATATTAATGTACTATATTGAATTACTTATACAAACCATATCAGTTTTAGAAAAAATTTATATATATATGTAAAGAATTGTCACTATTTTATAAATCCTATGATCCATTAAAAGTGAATTTTAGTGATTCAGACATAAAAAATTCATTTTTTGATATTCATTTCTTAGAGTAAGTGATGAATTGGAAATTTATCGAAGCACAACCAAAGGATGAAATTGTGCTTATGAAATAGAAATATATCAAGTAAGTATATTTCTTTATGTTATTTGACAGTAAAAGAAGTCATCAACTATAGAAAAATGATATTGAATTTTTTTATCCTGTTACCTTGATATCCAATGAATAAAATGGTCTTTTAAATCATTATAGATTTTTGGTTTTGTGGTCCTTAACATTCCATTCATCATTTACTTTATTATGATCAAGGACCTTTATCATTATCTATAATTATTTATACTTTTCTTCCATATCCATATCTTCACTTGGAAACCTATTTACGAGTTATTCTATATGATCATTTTTACTTCCATTTCTCTATAATTAAGATTATGGTTTATTAACCTTTTTTATGATGTGGGTTTTCAATAATGGAATTTTCAAATATCAAACCATTGATTTCTGAGTGAAAGATCAAATTGAGAGGATGAAATTTATTTAAGGTGGGGAGAATATAACACTCCAAAGTTATAAATTAATAACATTGAATTTGATAGAGTATATAACACATAACATCGACCTTAAAAAACCTGTGAAATATGTATCTTTAAATTTAATATCTTCGATAGATTATGGAACACACAAACCTAAGAATAAATGAACAATAATATAGAATAACTGTAAAGACCCGGAAATTATGTGGATTTTTTTTAATACATGGGAATTTCATGAGTCCGTAAAAATTGATGGTGCATGATTCCGAGGCCTGGTGTGCCCGGAATCAATTTCTGAAGTTTTGTTCGGGTACGTTCTGTAAATGTACGAGCAGGATTTTATAAATTTTGAACCGGTGCTCAAAACTGAAATCTGAGGGCACCGTTGAACTCGCAGTACCGGCATTTTCTTAAGAAGACTTTCACCTCGATGGTAGTTGGTTGAGAATGAAAGTTAGTTTTTGGAGTTTTTAATAATAAAATTAAATAAAAATAATTGTGTAGCTTATTTTTATTTGGTGGTTAAAACCTCCAAGAGGAGGTTAGGGGTGGGGGCCACCACACCATTACCCCCCATGAGAGGTTATGGTGGTGGGTCCCACCAGATTTCTAAAAACATCTTATCAATTAAAGTGGTGGGGGCCACCCAAGGATGAAACCCTTCAACTCCCCATTTATGGAGCCACCACCCATGAAACCTCTTGAACTACTTTAATTAATTTGTGCCAACACATAAGAATGAATTGAGTGGAGCCCCCGTTAATTAATTCTCCATTTTAATTCATGCCAACCATTAAAATAATATAGAATCTATTATTTCATTTGGGTTGGCATCATTCATTTTGTTGGAAGGGAGAATTGAGGACAGGAGGAGCTCTTGGAGATAGAATGCCAAGGAGGAAATAACACTCCAATGAAGAATGACAGACACCTTCTTCCTTTTTCAACCAGAACAAAGGAGGGAGAGCCATCTTTGAAGAACGCCGACGACGCCATCCTCGGCTTCTTCATTTTTGACGTCAACGAATCGACATCTTTCATTCCTCAACATCATCAAAGAACAATGAACTCGAGGTAGGGGATTTGAGATTGAATTTGTTTCCGTTCATCGTCGTTTAATCTTGGGTTTGTTTAGCCAATTGTTATCACCATAATGCAGAGGGTGTGGGCCGCACGAACACGGCCCGACCCCCTCCGTTTTTTCTTCACTTTTTGATGAAGGCGACGGCACAACGACACCGCCAGAGGAGAGGACCATGGTCGATGGGCTGCGACTGAGCAACGATGTCCGATGTCGGGCCGGTCGCGAAGGAACCCGGTAGCGCAGGGCTGTCGGGTCACCGAAAGGGTGTGGCGCCATCGTGTCGCGCAAAGGAAGAGGCTGCAATGGTGTACACGGGAGGAATCCAAGCCGCTAGAGGGGTGTGGTGCCATCGCGCTGTGTGGAGGAAGGAGCCATGACTAGTGCAGGCCCTGGTGGAGGAGGAGAGGCGGCCGGTTGAGCCAGCCGCTGGCAGTGTAGGAGCGGCTGGCCGCTCAGCCAGCCGGGAGGAGCGGGACCCTGCTGGGTCCCGCATGACTTGGACCTGCCCCACCTGACATCGGTTTGGTTCCCACCCGAATGGCTCTACCGTTCGAGAGCCATTGGGTGGACGGCTTCCCCCCTGGACGCGACTAAGGCAGACCCCCGCGGGCCGCCAGGCCAGACCCTGTGCGGGCCGGGTCGCCCCCGCGGGCCGGGCAACCCCCTCGGACCGGGCTGCCCTTGGGCAGGGCTGCCCTCAGGCCAAGCCTCCCCCTCGGGCCGGGCTGCTGCCTCGGGCTGGGTCAGATCCGCAGAACGGTTCGGACCCCGGTCCGGACCCAGGTCGGGTCGGGTCGGTCCAATTGGGTCGGACCAAACCCGGACCCGTCAAACCTGATTTCAGCTTTTCACACACAACTTGGGCTACGGGTGTCTGATCGATGAACCGTCTGCAGCGACGGAAATCTTGGAGTGAGACGGTTATTTTGGAATACCCCACTTGAGGTTTGGACATATTTGGGGTACGTTCGGGTTGGTCTGAACCTAAAATCCAACCGGACCCCCAGAACGGAAATGCCAACAACTCACAGACCGGGTGTCCGATTGACGCATCGTCTGTTGCGTTGAGACCACTATGACGAGGCAGACCTTTGAGATAATTCTACATGAGACTTCCTGACATTTGGAGAATCGACCTGTAGCTCATGGAATGGATCCTCCCAGAGATGAGCGAGCGGAGTACGGAGACCTTGTAACTGGATGAGACCTGACGACTACTGACCTTTCGACTCGGACTGTTTCGACTAGCCCCATGGGGAACACCTCTGTGTGACGTGGAAGACCCATAGTGGGGAGCACCTTTGTGTGATGCAGCAGACCCATGGTACTCGACAGGAGGAGTACCTCAGCAGGCTACGGGGGGGGGGGGAGCGCCTCTATGTGACGCGGTAGACCCACAGTGGGGAGCACCTCTTTGTGACGCAGCAGACCCACGGTACTCGACATGAGGAGTACCACAATAGTCCAGGATTGTGGGAAGCACCTCTATGTGACACAGCAGACCAACAATACTCTATAGAGGAGGAGTACAGAAGCAGCTGAGGTTTCGACAGTTTGACTTAGAGTGTTACATGTTACCACCCCTAGAATAAAATCCTGGTTTTGAGCTGAGTCAATGACTTTTTGTGTTTTCCTCATGATTGAGATTGGTTACTAGATAACTTTGGTATATGTATGGGCATATACCTAAGTAATGGTTATCCGTTGATTTCATACTTTGTGGTTTATCCTTGTTGGATTTTTGTGAGACCTTGAGCATCTCGGGGTCCCTACTGAGTATCGTTATACTCAACCCTGCACGGGTTATGCCTGCACCTCATTGTGTTGGTTTCAGATGTCGAGCAGCGCTGACTAAGGCAGAGAGTAGCAGGACTGGTCGGTACTTAGAGGTGGACCACACGACGTGCCGGTACACAGAGCAAAGGGACGGACATGGAGTGCTGAGGAGGCCATTTGTACCTACCCTTCAGGTAGGAACCCCAGAGGACGACCCAGTAGCTGCTTTACTTTCCTTCAATTTTACTTGTAGTTTCCTGTTGGGATTATATTTCTAGCCCCTTTTTACTTTCCATCACTTCTTTTGTATGAAATTTTACTTAGTGGTTTTCTTCCAGTTGTTGACTCTGATGTGTTTTTATACAGTTATAAAGGAAATGCCTTCCCAGTTTAGGGATTTACGCCTTTGGTTCTAGACTCCAGCCCTTGGCCTATGGAAGGCGGGGTTGGGGTAGTCAAGATACATGCCCTAGGGGACGGGTCGTGATAAATTGGTATCATAGGAGTCGGTTCTACCGCAGAACTTAGAACTCTGATCTTTCTCTTTCTATGAAACAATAGTGTTAAGGGTACTAAGTGTGGTTTCAGCTCAGGGAGTCCAGTGTTGGTTCGGACGGCCGACATATCCATACACAAGGACCCTGACTTCTGATTTCCAACTCAGTGCACGAAAATACTGGTTGCATGTGTGTTTTCAAAAGTTCTCTTTAAGTCATCTCAACCAGGTCAGCTCACCAGGTATAATCTTTTGACTGTGTCGCATCTGTTTCTTTCAGGATGCCTCCCCATGGATGACTATTTAGAGCCCCGAGAGTTGTACGCTCAGACAGACCACCGAGCAATGAGGCCTCGGTGCAGGGCCATTTACCAACAGAGGCACCAGTGGTACTTTTTATCATTGATCCACCAATTCCACTAGTCCCAGCAGTAGACGATGCATGCCGCTTGAGTGCATTGCACAAGTTCCATCACCAGAGGCCACCCAGGTTCCGGGGAGATACAGACCCACAGGCAGATGAGGATTGGATGGAGGCTATGATGATAATCTTCAGGCCAGTAGGGACACCAGTAGACTTCATTGTGATCCTTACTACCAGCCTCCTTCAGGAAGCAGCATGCAGATAGTGGAGACTGATGCTCCAGGTTCATGATGAGGTGACCCTTCTATGGGCAGACTTCGAGAACCTGTTCCGAGCGGAGTTTGTTCCAGCGACCCTACGAGCGGTGCAGATACAGGAGCTACTACATCTACAGAAAGGTAGCATGATTGTACTTCGGTACTCAGTCAGGTTCACCGACGTCTCGCGCTACTCCACAAATATGATACGGGGCCCATTATTTAGGGCCCAGACCTTCGAGCAGGGGATCGGGAGAGAGATCAGGGCATCGATGATCACACTCAACATCCCGACATAGGCCAGGGTGTTAGAGAGAGACCTCATAGTGGAGAGTTTCCTTTATGAGCAGTCTCCGACAGTGAGACCCACCACTAGTTGATATGTAGATGATTCTTATGTAGTTGGAAGTAGACAGATGACGTAGAGGTCAAAGAGGACTAAACCCATGGGTGAATGACTGCATGACTCAGGATCAGATGTATGGGGCACCTAGGGAAGTGACATACATGCCTGGAGCAGGCAGTGTTACTCATGCGGTGGGCATGGTCACATGGCATGTGACTGTCCAACCCGCAATTCGGATGATCAGTAGACAGTTGAGGGACCTCCCAGGCAGAGGAAGAGGTTCGATCAAGGTGGTCCACAGGGAGCGAGTGGATGTGGCAGAGGAGCTAGTCAAGCAGCTGGTGGTGGGTGGCATTTCGAAGTGTTACCACCACCACCACCACTAGGAGGTCCACCCCGATCTCAAGGAGTAGGTGGACAGGTGAGAGCTCAGCTTCATGCAGCTGAGGCATATGACCACGATGCTCCAGATATGATTCAAGGTATGATATGTGTCTACTCCACCTTAGCAGTAGTCTTATAGACATAGGTGTCAGTCACTCTTTCATTTCCACCGCTCTTGTTCGAAGCTCAGAGATTCCAACGGATTCGTTGGCTCGATCCTTATGGCTAGAGACTCCTACGGGAGTAGACTCGACAATTACACATTGGTTCCGGCAGTGTGAGATTACTCTATGAGCCGAGAGCTTCTTTTGGGATCTCCTTATAGAATCATTTAGGACTTACAATGTCATCTTAGGTATGGACTGGTTATCTATAATCCATGATCAGATTGACTATATTAGGTTCAAAGTGCGATGTGTCTGCACGGATGGGACCAGGTTCACCTTAATTGATGATAAGGGAACCTTTGCAGCATAGGATGGACTTACTCAGAGGAGGGTGCAGCCGATCACTCACCAGTTAGCTTGCATTACCCTCGGAGAAGTTGATGTGGAGAGTCCGACTTATCCTGTAGTGGTGGACCAGTACACAGATGTTTTCCCTAATGATGTCCTAGGACTATCTCCTCGTAGAGAGGTGGAATTATACATTGACTTGTACCCCATTATGGCACCGATATCTACTCCAGTATATTGGATGGATCTTGTTGAGCTTCGTGTGCTGCGGGTACAGCTAGAGGACTTGCAGGGGAAGAGATTAATCTGGCCTAGTGTTTCTCCCTGGGAAGCCCCGATTCTATTCACCAAGAAGGTGGATGGGAGCTTGAGGATTTGTGTTGAATACCGTCACCTGAACCAGGTGACCACGAAGAACAAGTACCCACTCACGAGGATTGACGACCTCTTTGATCAGCTCAAGGGAGAATGATGGTTCTTGAAGATAGAACTCAGATTATGCTATCACCAGCTCAGAGTTCGAGATGAGGATGTGCAGAAGATGACCTTCAGGTGTCAGTACAACCACTATGAGTTCTTGGTTATGCCCTTCAGTATAACCAACGCTCCATCAGTGTTCATGAGTCTGATGAATAGGATCTTCCAGCCTTACCTTGATCTCTTTTTCATGGTCTTCATCAACGACATTCTGATCTAATCAACTACTGAAGAGGAGCATGCCTACAATTTGTAGGTAGTATTGGACACACTCTGAGAGAACCAACTTTATGGTAAGCTCTCGAAGTACCAGTTTTTGATTCGAGATGTTAACTTCTTGGTACATGTCATCTTGGAGGCTGGAGTTGCAGTAGATCCAGCAAAGATTGAGGAAGTACTTGCTTGGGAGCCACCCAAGAGTGTGATGGAGGTACGGTGATTCCTAGGATTGGCTAGATACTACTGGAGATTCATTCCAGACTTATCTAGAGTTGCAGCACCACTATCAGCCTTGAGGAAGAAGGGGAGACCCTTCGTGTAGTCGGAGAGATTCCAGTAGAGCTTTCAGGAGATGAGGCAAAGGCTGACTAGTTCCCCCATCTTGAGGCTTCCATAGGAAGGTGTAGGGTACGTATTCTACTGCGATACATAAGGGACCAGACTCGAGTGTGTCCTGATGCAGGACAAAGGTATGACCATGTATGGTTCTCGATAGCTGAGATAGCATGAGCAGAACTACGCTACCCATAACCTGGATTTAGCAGTAGTGGTCTTCGCCTTGAAGATGTGGTGGCACTATCTGATGGAGAAGCATTTCACACTCTACTCTGATCACAATAGTCTTAGGTATATCTTCTTCCATAAGGACCTGAACCTGAGACATTGGAATTGGTTTGAGTTCCTCCAAGACTATGACTTCGAGATAATCTATAATTCTAAGAAGGGGAATGTTGTTGCGGATGCAGTCAGTAGGAGATCTAGTATACAACTGCTAGGAGAGGCAACAGAGTAGCTGGCTGCTTTACAAATTTCTTATGTCGACCGAGATGGAGCAGCTTTCCTTAAGTCTCTTACAGTCACTCCTTCACTTCTTCAGCGAGTCAGGGAGGCACATCGTGGAGACACGGACTGTGAGACATGACGTGCTCAGATATCCATAGGGCTGGCACCTGAGGGATTTTCAGAAGGTGGGGAGCACGTCATCCTCTTCTGAGGACGTACCTTGGTACCAGTTTCACTTCAGAAGGAAGTGTTGAGGTATTTCCACACTTCCCCTCTTGCGGTACATCTAGGAGTGGCGAAGATGTACCAGGACCTCCGACGACAGCACTGGTGGCTTGGTATGAAGAAGGTAGTAGCAGAGTTTGTCTCTCGATGCCTCACCTGTCAGCAAGTGAAGGTGGATCACCAGGTACAAGAATTATTGTTTCGGCCTTTAGAGGTCCTAGAGTGGAAGTGGGATGGGATATCCATGGACTTTGTGAAGGGTCTTCCACGTATATCCAAGGGTCATGAATCGATTAGGGTGATCATCGACTGAATCACCAAGTCAGCCCACTTCCTACCGATCACAGAGCAGGGTTCAGTGGAGAGATTGAGACGCCTCTATGTGCAGGATATTGTGAAGCTACATGGAGTACCTTCATCAATTGTCTCTGATCGTGACACATGGTTTACTTCCCGGCTATGGAAGGGGTTTCAGAAAGATTTTGGGATATAGCTTCGCTTGAGCACTGCCTTCCATCATTAGACAGATGGTCATACTGAGCGGACCATTCAGACCCTTGAGGACATGCTACATTCTTGTGTCCTAGACTTCGGTCATAGCTAGAAGGATCACTTACCGTTGTTATAGTTTTCCTACAACAACACTTATCACTCCACCATCGGTATGACACCTTTTTAGGCCTTGTATGGTTGACCTTGTAGATCGCCACTGTGCTAGATAGACCCAGGGGAGTCAACACTAGTGGGACCAGAGATTGTACAGGCTACCACAAATAAGGTGAAGATCATCCAGGAGCAGATGGAGACTACACAGAGTAGGCAGAAGTCGTATGCTGACAGGAGACGGAGGCCTCTAGAGTTCGAGGATGGAGACCACGTCTTTCTATGAGTATCACCTTGACGAGGTCTATGGAGATTTGGATGAGGCGGAAAGTTATCTCCATGATTAATCGGACCTTTACAGGTCCTAAACAGAGTAGGTGAGGTGGCTTACCACTTAGATCTTCCACCTCAGTTGCATCGGGTGCACGACTTCTTCCACGTATCTCAGCTGAGGAGATACGTGCACGACACTTCCCACATCATCGACCATGGAGAGCTAGACATCAATGATAGGGCGACATTCACAGAGGTTCCAGTGGAGATTGAGGATCGACAGGAGTGGGTCCTACGTGGATGGTCGATACCTCTGGTGCGCGTACGCTGGCAGCACGGGAACCTCCAGGAGAGCACATGGAAGTGGGAGGCTCAGATGTGTGCTCAGTACCCCCATTTGTTCCCTCAGTTCGAGTTTTAGCTTATAGGGATGTAAATCCATAAGGTGGGGAGAATTTAATGACCCATAAATTTCGTGTAAATTATTATTTTTTAATACATGAGAATTTTACGAGTCCGCAAAAATTTTCAGCACATAATTCCGAGGCTCGGTGTGCCTGAAATCAATTTCTGAAGTTTTGTTTGGGTACAGTCCATAAATGTACGAGCAGGATTTTATAACTTTTGAACCGATTCTTAGAACTAAAATATGAGGGCACCGTTGAACTTGCAGTGCCGATATTCGCTTAATAAGACTTTCACCTCAACGGCAGTTAGTCGAGAATGAAAGTTAGTTTTTGGAGTTCTTAAGAATAACATTAAATAAAAATATGTGTGTAGCTTATTTTTATTTGGTGGTTAAAACCTCAAAGAGGCGGTTAGGGGTGGGGGACACTACAACATAACCCCCCATGAGAGGTTATGGTGGTGGGTCCCACCCAAGGTCTAAACACCACTTATCAATTAAAGTGGTGGGGACCGCCCGAGGATGAATCCCTTGAACTCCCAATTTATGGAGCCACCACCCATGACACCTCTTGAACACCCGTAATTAATTTTTTACTACACACAAGAATTAATTAAGTGGAACCCCCCTTAATTAATTCTTCATTTGAATTCATGCCAACAATTAAAATAATAGACAATCTATTATTTCATTTGGGTTGGAATCATTCATTTTGTTGGAAGGGAGAATTGAGGAGAAGAGGAGCTCTTGGAGATAGAATGCCAAGGAGGAAAGAACACTCCAATGAAGAATGACATAAACCTTATTCCTTATTCAACCAGAACAAATGAGGGAGCGTTGTCCTTGAAGAATGTTGACGACACCATCCTTGGCTTCTTCATTTCAGACATCAACAAATCGACGTCCACCATTTATCGACATCGTCAACGAACAAAAAACTCGAGGTAGGGAATTTGAGATTGAATTTGTTTCCTTTCTCCATCATTTAGTCTTGGGTTCATTTAGCCGATTGTTATCACTGTAACGCAGAGGGTGTGGCTCACACGAACATGGACGGACCCCCTCTATTTTTCTTCACTTGTTGATGACGGCGGTGGCACAACGACACCACCGGAGGAGCGGACCGCGGTCGACGGGCCGCGGATGAGCAACGATGGTCGGCGTCGGGCCAGCCATGAAGGAAACTGGCGGCATAGGGCCGCTGGGTCACCAGAAGGAGGCGGCACCATCGCACTGTGCAAAGGAAGAGGTCGCGGCCCCTAGCCACGGCGGTGTACGCGGGTGGCCACTAGGCCACCAGGCCACCGGAGGGGCATGGTGACGTCACGCCGCGTGAAGGAAGGAGTCGCGACAAGGGCGGGCCACAGTGGAGGAGCAGAGGCAGCCGGTTAAGCCGGCCGCCGGCGGTGCAGGAGCGGCTGGCTGCTCGGCCAGCAGGGAGTAGCAGGACCCCACAGGGTCCCACCTTACCTGGACTGGTGCCACCTGGCTTTTGTTTGGTTCCCAACCGAACAACTCTACTGTTCGGGATCCAGGGGGCGCACGACTTTCCCCTGGATACGGCTGAGGCGGACCCCGCGCGGGCCGGGCCGCCCCCACGGGCTGGGCCGCCCCCTCGGGCTAGGCCAGATCCACGGACTGGGTCGGTCCCACAGACCGGGTCGGACCCCGGTCTGGACCAGGGTCGGGTTGGGTCAGTCTGACTGGGCCGAACCAGACCCAGACCCTTCATACCCGATTTCACCTTTTCACCCATAATTTTGGATATGTGTGTCCGATCGATGAATTGTCTATGGTGAAAAAAACCTTGGAGCGAGATAGTTCTGTTGGCATACCCCACATGAGGTTTGGACGCACTTGTGGTATGGTCAGGTTGGTTTGAACCTAAAATCCAACTGGGCCCTCAAAATGGAAATGCCAATAACTCACAGATCGTGCGCCCGATTGACGCACGGTTTGTTGCGTTGAGACCCCTATGACGAGGCAAAACTTTGAAATACTTCTACATGGGACTTCATGACATTTAGAGAATCGACCTTTATCACTTGGAGTGGATCCTCTCAGAGATGAGTGAGCGGAGTATGGAGACCTAGTAGCTGGTTGAGACCTGATGATTGCTGACCTTTCAACTCGGAGTGTTTCGACTAGCCCAGTGGGGAGTGCCTCTGTGTGATGCGGCAGACCCACGGTAATCGATAGGAGGAGTACCTCAGCAGGCTACGAGCAGGAGTGCCTCTGTGTGACGCAGAAAACCCACAATGGGGAGCGCCTCTGTGTGATGCAGTAGACCCACGATACTCGACAGAAGGAGTACCACAGGAGTCCAAGATAGTGGGAAGAATCTCTGTGTGACGTGGCATGCCCACAGTACTCTATAGAGGAGGAGTACACTAGTATCCAAGGTTTCGACAGTTTGATTGGGAGTGTTACATGGTACCATCCCTAGAATAAAATCCTAGTTTTGAGCTGAGTCAATGACTTTTTGTGTTTTCCTCGTGATTGTGATGGGTTACTAGATAACTTAGGTATATGTATGGTCATATACCTATGTAATGGTTATCTGTTGATTTCATAATTTTTGTTTTATACTTGTTGGATTTTTGTGAGACCTTGAGGGTCTCAGTGTCCCTACTGAGTATCGTTATACTCACCCCTGCACAGGCTATGCCCGCACCTCGTTGTGTTGGTTGCAAATATTAGACAACGCTGACTGGGGAAGAGAGTAGCATGACTGGATGGTAACCGGAGGTGGACCACTCAGTGTGACGATACACATAGTAGAAATATAGACATGGTGTGATGAGGAGGCAATCTGTACCTACCCTTCAGGTAGGAACCCCGGAGGACGACCCAGCAGCTGCTTTACTTTTCTTCAGTTGTACTTGTACTTTTATGTTGGGCTTGTATTTCTGGAACCTTTTTACTTTCCAACACTTCTTTTGTATACAGTTTTACTTAGTGTTTTTCTTCCAGTTGTGTACTCTGATGTGTTTGTTTACAGTTATAAAGGCAATGCCTCCCCAGTTTAGGGATTTATGCCTTTGGTGTTAGTCGTGAGCCCCTGGCCTATGGATGGTGGGCTTGGGGTAGTCACGATACGGGCCTCAGGGGACGGGTCTTGAAAATAACATTTTTACCAAATCGGAAATTTTTTAGGTATGAATATTAATAAATAAATTATTAAAGGTATGGTTATATGTCATTTAGTAATAAACTAAGAATCATTTTAATAGTAAAGAAATTTTTTTCTGAAAAATTTATTTTTTCTTCTAAAAGACGATTTAGTCATGCTTTGCACACATAATTCAAAATTATGTTATAACACTATTAGAAAATTTAATTAATAAAATTAATTTAATTTTCTAAATTATCAAAATTATCTTAGGGTTATTTTTTCGGATTTTTCAGAAATGTTTCGTTTTTTGATGAATAGTGAAAATACTGATTTTTATTGAAAATTTCCTTTTTGTTTAAATAATTAATATGGTTAAATTATATTTTAAATTGGTTTTAAAGAAAAATTAGTTCAATTATATTTAAATTTAACTAATTTATGTCATTTTAATAATTTTTATATTGAATTTTGATATTAAAACCTTCTATACTTATGATAATTTTCTCTTTAAAAACTTGTTTTTTTCATCGCGTCTATTGGTATAATTTTAATTATTTAAATTTAATTTGAAAAAATGTATTCCAAATTTTGAATTAGAAAAATTTATATTATCTAATATGGTCAACTTAATTTTTTACCATCATGAATAGGGAAATCGGTAAAAATTAATTACTGTGGTTAAGGTTAAAACTGATTAGTTGGGGGGGTTAAACTAAATTGATAAGGGTTAAAATGACCTAAATTTTTTAAAAAAACCATTTTATTGAAATATATTGACCTTATAACCTATAATATTCTATTATTATCCATCTTGGAGGATTATGGAATGATAAAAACATGGGTGTAATTGAATCTTTTCAAAAATTTCATGTGTATCTTCTCCCCCACTTATAAAAGGCCACACCTATCCTCTCATATTCACACTTAAAAAGAAATTTTAGTTTACAAGTCCTACCCAAATAAATTCATTAATACCATAAGAATATCTTAGATACATTGGTTTGATCACAAATCCATAATATGAAGGATTTTGGTGCAAACTTATAGAGGTCATTTGAAGAAGTTGTACCATTCTTAAATGATCAATTTTCTTTTATTTCTTCTTACATCTACTTAAAATTGTTTTAAATCATGTTTTTTTAATAAAAAAAGTATCTAAAATGTACTTAGATGTAATTATTTTAATTTAATTACCTATATCCATCTCCTCTTCTATCAAATGGAAAAGGAAACCATCGATGTGTGTACGGAGGACTACTGCCTCACGAACCAATATAATTTTTTTCCATCACCGAATTTCAAAGATTGATATAATGATGTATTTAAAACATGTATATTATATTTATGATTCAATTATACTTTTGGAATTATAATATCACATATAACTTCTTATAATCTATTCCATTTAAATTACGATAACATCACTCATGTGTACGACGTACTACTGCTTGGAAAAGCTATGTGATTCGTTTTTCACTTACACTTTACATGTAATGTAATAAGGATAAATTTAGTGAATATATTTGATAAATATAAAATTATATTGATTATTTTAAATAAATATATCACAAAGTTTCATACCCTTTCACTCATTAAGGAAATGATAAAGTCACTCATGTGTACATATGGCCTACCGTCTCCGTGAAGTGATGTGATCCGTTCTCTATGTTCAAATTTAAATAATGATTATAAACATGTATATAATGTTTTTTTGATATTTAAACATTAATATCATTATAAAAATTATATATCTATATTCTATATATAAGAACCGTAACTTTCATGATAAAACACGCATGAGAAAACAAGGCAATTAATATCCCAAATAATGAATGCTCATTAACAAACAGGTGATAAGATGTTATAATAGGATCTTATATGATATTATAAATATTAATATGATTTTTTTTATAAATTGATAACATTCTTAATACCATTATACATGAGTTTAAAGCATGTTAAACCAAAAGGAAGATTGAGGTAAGGGGTTTCATCTTAGTTTCCCTTTGTTGAGACATATGGTAATGTTGTACACTTAATTTCTTTTATAGGTGTATATAATTTCACTTAGATATGAAATATAATTATTCATTAATAATTCATGATATTTTAAGTTAAAAATTGAATTATTTAATCTAAATGAAATTCGATTGAAAATTACCAAGTGGTAAAGAATTTCATAACTCAATTTCTTTTCATTCAGTTATATTACTTGTTTATTGTTTTTGAAATTATAAGATAATATATGAAAATAATTTTGGATATATTATGTCTTATTTCCAATTTTTTATGTGAATTTATTTTGATATAAATAAATTATTAATTGATTAATTATCACTTCGATGTTATGATTTTTGTAAGGGTTTATTTCATAATCTCATTTTAATCAAGATTGTTTATACTTGAATTTCCATTAATAAAATTTTTTGATCATTGTAAAATAAACCAATTTAATTTTATTATAAAATTGTTTTTAATGAAAATTTCAAGTAATAATATCATTTTACCAGTATTTTGTAATTAAAATTATTTATAAAATGTTTTTAATAAAACCTGACTTCATTTCTCTCTTCGGTCGAAAATCATTTTTCTTCCAAAATACATATTTTCTAAAAATATTATCAAAAATGTTTTTAACATTTTAAAAATGATTTATTAAATAAAATTTTACCCATTTTTTACTTTTTAATTTTTTTTAAAGGAATATTCATGTCATTTTTTTAAAACAAGGCCCATTTGGGTTTTACTGAAAAAGTGAAGGAATATTTGTTTTAACATGAACAACTTGAATTGTATTTCTAGCCATTATGAACAATTAATTTTTAAATATTATTTTATAATATTAAAATATTATTTTAAAATAAATTTATTTTCAAATTCTTTTTTGAACCATTAGTTTTAAAAGGTTATTTTCAATATGAAAAGGATATTTTCCTCAAGAATGTTTTAAAGATATTTTTATGGTATTTCTATTAATCAATGACAAAGCCTTTATTTTTGTTATACTAAAATGGGAATATATTGTATTGATACCATATATATTCTTTATAAGGATAGTTTATGATCATTTTGAGCTGGTAAATTATTGACATCTATTTTCTTCAGTCATTTTTGTAGTCTTTAAATTTCCCTTGAAGTATTCACTTTGATGTGATCAATGGATATTAAATTTCCTTTTAATATAAATATTATTTATTAAGGAAATTTTTATTTTTTAAATTGTATATCATTTATATATACAGTGATGTACCTTGAAATTTATTTGTTTATCTGAGGAAATATTGATAAATATGTATTCATTACTGAATACAAATATTTTATGATAATTCACATTGTTCATGAATTAAATCAATTGTTTGATATATGAGAGACACTTTAGAAATATAGAGACGGTTGGGGATCAGAATTATATAGCTCCTAAATGCATTGGTAATATCAGGAATTGAATCAGTAAGATACCATTAAATGGGTTTCTACCTATAGTTTGAAACCTTCTTGTGTAAGGTATTGATAGTAAATGTATCATGTTGCCTGAGATAGTGACATCCAATAATTAAGCATTTCTTTCATTAATAATTATATTTTTATTATCCATGATGTTTTTAAAATGATATTATCAAGGGATGAATTTAATTATAAGTTTGTTGATTAAATGAAATGTATTTTTAGATATTTTCTTTGGAATATTGATTAAGACTTATCTATTCATGATAGTAAAGTTATTTAAATTGAATGTGTGTTTAGCTATTTACCTTTATATATTGATTTTTTCTTATCAAATTAGGATAGTAATGTTATTGATGAAATGGATTGTGTTTTTAGTTATTTAACATTCCATATTGATTAAGACTTATCTATCCATGATAGTAAAGTTGTTTAAATTAAACATGTGTTCATTTATATACCTTTCATTGTTGATATTCCCTATCTAATTAGGATACTCAAGTTATTGATTAAATTACATGAGTTTTCATTTATTTACCTTTCCATGTTGATTAAGGATAATCTATTATTGATAGTAAATCTGTTTAAAAGGAACAAGTGATTAGTTTTTTTTTCATGCATAACAAAAGGCAGGGGCCGGGAAACAATGCGGGTGATGGCCCAGCCCACGAGTGGATACGTGGTCAGGCATGCAGTGGCCCGAAAATCCCCTACCTTCCCCAGGCCCACCCAAGGGGTGAAGCCCAGTTCCCCAATGGGGGCCAGCGCCGCGTAAACTCTTGGGTAACCGGCGTGCAAGCGTGCACCGCGTGTGGTGAACATGCTTTTTAAAGAATACCCCCTGACAGGGTTCGAACCCCTGACCTCCCCTGAGAGAAGCGGAGCCTTCGACCACTCCACCACGCCCACGGGGGCGAGGAACATTTGATTAGTTTTTTAGCTTTACATATTGATTATTCTTATTGATTCATGATATCTTTTTCTTTACATAAATCTTACTGAATATTTCATCTCACCCATATTTTTTTCCTTTCCTAGTATTCTATGAAGTGTACAATGATTAATATACAAGGATATGTTGGAGGGAATAATGTTATTCTCAAAAAAATTATGTTGTAAATTGTGTTCTCATATGTAATATGTGAATCATGTAAGTATCTAGTTTAACAATACTAATGAACTAATTGGTTCTTTGAGATGAAATTACTTGTATCTTATGCTAATGTAAGAAAGTAAATAATAGATCTGAGCTACTGGGGTTGGGGTCGCTACATAAATAAAGCGTGGAAAATGAAATAAAATATTATAGTTTCCATAAATAACTAAATAAAAAAATATCATGTTTAACAAATAAATATCAAATAATTCCCCAAGTAAATATTTTAAGATAAACAATCTTGAAGAATAATGAGATTATGAAATAAACAATTACATTAGGTCCGACTTCCATTGTATGCATAAAAACCTATTTTATAATAAATATATATATTTTATATATCTACGCTATAACCATAAAAATATATATCATGCAATATATTATTTACTTATAACCTTTTATCTCTTATTTATTAACAATTATTCATTAGAATCACTATTTCGGCTAATACCTATTTCGTTTTTCATATATGTTTTGGTTTGGTAGTTTCTGTCCTTGTAATTTGATCATGGTTCCATAATATTAAAAACATTAATAATTATATAAATATAATATATATTAATTATATACATATTTAGATTCATCCATAAAATATATTTGTAGAAAAATTAATTACACCATTCATGAAGATGGTAAGATGAATGTATGCATGAACACTATTTTAATTTTTCGACAGATGGAATGAAAGATAGGTAAACAATAATTAAACTTTATAGAATCATTATTATATCATATATATCATATATATTCATTAAATCTATCCTTATTACCATCTAAGTTAAACAGGAATGAAAAAAATCATATTACTTCATAGAGGTGGTAGTCCACACGTACGCATGAACGATGTTATTGTTTTCCAATGGATTGGAATTTAAGAATATAGAAATTATATTATAATAAAATAAGTATAATTATATCATAATTTTCATATATAAACATTAAACCCATCATAATAACCATCCATGAAATATGGTGGTGAGAAATGAATTGTATCTCTATGTGGAGATGGTAAGCCCTATGTCCGCACGAGTGATGCTTTCACTTCCCATTTGATGGGAACAAGGGTCGGTGATGAAAATTTCATCATAATAATAAAATTTCAGTATATTTTTAATATTTAATTTATTATTTCATGATAAATACCATAGATTTATGGGAGTCAAATAGGAAGTAAAAATAATGAAACCAGTTAAGGTGATTATCTATTATTTGAAAGAAATCCTTTAGATATCCTATTAAGGGTCCTAGGGTCAGTTTTTTAGGAATAAAATCAACTCTATAATGTATCTAATGATGTTCATATCTGATTATTCCAGGGTATCGATAGGATATATGGCTCAAAGTGTTTCAAGGAAGCGGAAGGAGGGGTGTCCTTTTAAATGGGAGGGATATGACACACTTGTAATTTCTTAAATGATTAAAATATAATAAATTCATTCCCACAACAAATTATTAAAAAAGACATGAATTAGAATAAAAATTATCAATATTTTAAATAACATAATCCAATAAAATTTATACAGGTTTTGGTTCCATTTAAAACCTTATCTATTTTTATTAATCCCTTGGTTAATTATTTTTTACCTTAATAGCGGTAGCAACTATTATCATCATAAAGGGTTATGAATGTTTCAATAAATTGAAAAGTGAATCATAAATGGAATATATATTATTTATTCAACCATATTAAATTCACATGTCCAAATATAATAATTTATGGATTTTAAATCATTTAATAAAATATTATTTATTATAAAATATCATTAATGTTAATTTTAGAACAATTAATTTAAGTTGACTTTAAAGACACCATGATAAATATGAAATTAGAATATAATCATTTTTAAAATCAATAATATGTTATATTTATCTAAAAAATTCATGGAACCCTTTAAATTAATCAAATTATATTACTTTTAATATTTTAAAAATTATTTATTTTAATTGAATAAATACTATATTAATATTGCACAATATTTTAAGTTAATTATTTAATCACAAAAAATTATATAGAAATGACTATTTTAAAGATAATTTCATTATACAAAAAATGATTATTAATATTCATTAAAAACTTTCTTTTTCCCCTATATGAACACATAATAGATATTTAAAACTAAGAGAGTGACATTTTGTAACTTTATTTGCTTTAAATATTATATATGTCATTTTCATGGACACATGCCTCAAAAATAATGAAATTTTGAGACTAAGGTGATAATAATAAAATTCTATTCATTCAATAGGAATTTATGTAAAAAATGGTGACATTTTCAATTAGTTTTAGCCTAGATTAACCCAATTTACCTTATTCTATAGTGCTAAATTTTATCACGGTTACTATTCATAATGTATAAAAATATAAGGGTCCTATTTACAAAATTTTAACCATCTAATTCAAAATATGGAATCCATTTTATCAAATTCAATACCTATAAGTGGATGAAATTAATTTTAAAATAAGGGTGAAAATATGAGGAAAACTACTTTTAGAAAAAATACACTTATTAAGCATAAAACTAGATCTATTCTTATCCAATGAATAGTAAAAATATTAGATGAATGTTAACAATTTTGATTGAATATATGATATTTAAATTTCATATAAATAATTCACTAAAAATCATTAATTTAATTTATTATGATAAAAATACAGTTCTTCATAAAGGAAATTTATTGAGAAATAAACTCTTTTTCTTTTATATATTTTAATTTTTTTATTTATAGTCAATTAAAATACAAATAATTTATTTTTCACAGGTGTAAAGAATAATTTTTTCATAAATTAGTAAATACTGTTCATACCCACTAATTTATCAATATTATAATGGTATACTATATTATAGTTAATTTAGTTTCAGGGTTCAAGTATCACTAGCTAAATATGTCATGACCTGTCCCCCATGACCCATGTTGTGACTACGCCAAGCTCGGATTCCATTAGCCAGAGGATGATGACTAGCACCAAAAGGTTTATCCCAAAAAGACTAAGTTATTTCCTTTAATCCTGTACATGCACACATAACCCATACTATAGAAAGTAAAACTAAAACTAGGATACCAACAACTAGTATGTCACACGAGGAAGAAACCACACAAGTAAAGGTGAAACTAAAAGGAAAAAGGGGGCCAGTATACAAACCCAACAGAAAAGGAAAGTATAGTAAAAGGATGTACAAGCTCCGGAGGTTGCCCGCAAAGAATCCAACCTGAAGGGTAGGTGTAGATCACTATCAGATGTTTCTGAAATTTATTGTGTCTATAGATCCACCTTCGAGCACCACCTAGCCTTGGATATCCCAGATCCCAGTCAAAGATGTTTGTCATCTCCACAAGACACTATATGTGCAGGCAAATCCTGTGCAGGGGTGAGAAAAAAAATAATCAGTAGGGACCTCGAAATCAAATCGGGTCTCATAGAAATCCACAAAGGAAATCACAAAATAATGCACAAATATTAGAGTCACTAGAGTTAGCTCGACACCAGTATAACATAAAGTGTTGATAGAAAACCCAACAGTTGCAAACACTGAACATCAATCACTACAAAGGCACTCGTCCCTTATGAGTACTTTAGGCTGGCTAGGTCACCTAGACCTATTGAGTAGCTGAGTCAAAAAGCCTCACTGAGTATCTGAGTTACATAGTATCGCTAATATATGAGTCACAATGTCTTGCTGATAGCTGAGTCATGGAGTTATGCTGGGTAGCTGAGTCATGAAGTTTCACTAATAGCTAAGTCACAGAGTCTCACTGGGTAGCTGAGTCACAAAGTCTCACTGATAGCTGAGTCACAGAGTCTCTTTGGATAGCTGAGTCATGAAGTCTCGTTGATAGCTGAGTCGTGGAGTATCACTGGGTAGCTGAGTCACAAATCCTTGTTGGGTCAACTTCCATAAAATATTACTTAGAGGATTTCATAAGGACCACCCCATCATGTGGGTTCTGACACTGCAGACAACACGTCAATCAGACACACTGTCTGGGAGGTACGTCCCTTTTGGTAAACAGGGACTGGTTACATCCGGGCTCGGTCCAACTGGTATGGACCAACCTGACCTATAACGTGTCGACCCTAGTTACCAGATTTGGTGCATTATTACATAACATTGGCATGATCATAAAAGATCAAGTCTCGAAAGTCCGATTAGTTTAGTAGCCTTGGAAACACTAGATACATTAATAAGTCATACATTACATCATAATGTGAAAAACTGCAACAACATAATATCCATAGTCCACACTCATATCCCCTCAGACTATCCCTACAGGTCGGTCATAAAATACTTCTTCACATCCTGGAAAAAATAAAACATAGAAAGGGGTGAGCTCAGATGCTTATTAAGGATAAAAGTAGAGTGAAAACTTTCATAAATAATCACAAACATTTAAGGCAATGTATAACTAAAACAAAATCCTTTTAAAATTGAACTTTAGCATAATATGGAAAAGATAAAATGAAATAATTCCATTTACTTATTCACATAGATATTCTACTAGTCGAATAATCACATGGAATATCAATAACCTCTTTCATAATGATGGAATGCATAATGCCAGACTATCATAACCACATAGTCAAGGCCTTGTGCCAAGACTACTAATAATATTTTTTCAAGGCCTTTTTCCAAGAAACTTTTTTGTCTCATGAGACCTACCGATGCATCGAGGAGCTATAGCGGGCTCCACCAGTCACTTACTAAGTCCAATGCATTCCTCATATGAACAGGTTTAAACATAACATAAAAATTTGTATTAAAACTAGCATACAAAATGTCAATACTTTATCCATAAACCATGCTTGGTATAAAAATTACACATCCATAGTCAAACATATCACAAAACCATAAATACAATATGGATGTTTTGTATCATAATAAATCAACTCCAAATAAGCTTAAAATCCATCAAAGGATGTTGACATAGATGAAATCAAAACTATTTGAGAGAAATATCTCTTTTTTTGAAATCATTTACAAGTCACATAATTATAAAAGAAAACATTTATTTTGAAAATATTATTATAATCTTGTAAGGGAATCTTGGACGATTTTTTAACAGTAAGTTAATAAAAGACATTCTTACCTTAATTTTGTCGAAAAGGTTAAAAAGGACGTTGTTTGGAAAATGACAGAAAGATTCCTTTATAAACATATTATAAAAATTCAAACAAGGGTATAAACAACTTTAACTCATAGTCTATAAAATAGTAATAATTTTTTGAAATACATTTTTAATAAATATGGATGTGGATGATAAAGAGGTCCCAGTAGGTAATTACATATAAACAACCTCAGATAATGAAGAGATTGTGAAATAAACCCTTACCTTATACTTTTCTTTGGTCGGGGGTAGGTTAATCTCCTATAAATTGGTGAACTAATTGTTATTAAATTATACAACAATCATATACATTAATATTATATCATATATGAACTTCTAACATTTCTTTGTTAATAATATCTTAGTATTATCGTCGTTTCGAGTGTTAACAGATTTGTTTTCCTTTATATTCATTATTATGTGAGTCATATTTTTTATGGATGGGACGTATCTTATTCATATCCAGAATGATATAAAGTATTTAAAAATTATTTTTAATCATCTAATCAAAATTAGTCTTGAATGGATATGATGGGGAATGGATATCATCGCGTTCGTGGAGACGGTAATCCGTACGTACGCACGAGCGACAATATCATTCTTTTTATATTAAAATAATATATAATTGGATGGTATATCAGATATAAAGAATCATTATCATGTTATATTTATTATTTACATGAATTACACATCATTATTATACCCATACAAATAATAATGTATTGAATAACAATTACACCACGACGTGGAGACGGTAATCCGTACGTACGCACATATGGTGACATGTCATTCAAAGGATGGGTAGAATAATGAATATGGTTATACCATATTAATAATAACATCATTTTACAGAGAACATACTAGAGTTATTATTTTATAATGGAAATAACAAATAAAGAAGAAGTGGAAGACGAAAATAACTTGGAAGAGGGTGGTGAAATTACTACCTCTTCTTCGGGGTCTTCCTTTTGATTTGATCAAAAGGGATCCTTAAGTTGTATTTTTGACTAAAGGAAGGCCTCTAGGATGAATTGAGGATATTTGAGAGGGTATTTGGGAAGAGGTTGGCAGATCCAAATGGCTTTGATGCTGTGAATTAGGGAGAAGGGGGAGTTCCCTTTTATAAGAGAGGTGAGGGGAACCTTAGGAAAAGCTAGAAATATTATTTTATAATAAAATTATTTTCGGTTTCTAATAACTCAATAATGTATTATTTAAAGGATAAGGTGGTGATGGGTCTAAAACCACTCAACCAATAGGTTTTAGATAGGTTTGAGTCACTCTATTAACATTATATTTTAGATTTAACTCTTAGTTAAATAGTGTGACATTTACCATGTCTCTTTGTATTTTTATATTATATGGTTAATAAAATTACTATATACATCCAAGAGAACCCCAAGTGGTTCATTAATGATACACCTATAATTATATAATTCCTTTGGCCGAACATTATATTTTTAGGAATATAATATCATTTAATAATATAATATTTGTTTTAAAAACTCTTTTATGTCAATTTTAACAGTATTTGGTATTTCGTTTTTTCTAAATTCATAAGAGCATTGTTACTTCGAAAACAATTCATCTAACTAACCCTAATATGTCATATTAACCTAAAAAATTAGTTTAATTCATAAAAATTCTCAAATTAAATTTATTTGGATATTTATAATATCAATTATTTTAATATTTCATTAATTAGGTAATTACTGCATCATCATTGTGTCATAAATAAATTTAATTATTTAATGTCTAAAAATTATGAATAAAATATAATTATGTATGAAATATTTTTATCTTTCTAATTAATATTTATAATTGAATTTATCTTATTTATAACCCTATATTAAAAATGTTTTAGTTATTAAACTTTGATTTAAACTCTTTTAACTCTTCTTTGAATTAAATAATAATAAATGTCCTAATCTAATCCAAGTGGATCAAAGAGGTTCATATTTTATTACTAAGGTTGTTTTGGATCGAATTATACTTATAAAATAGATCTAGGACATGTGTTAGGGTAATAATAATATCATTTTTACCCTTAATTCCCCTATTTACTTTTAACCGTGGTAAATAAAAGTAAAAAGTTACTATTCACCAAAAAATATTTTTATCTTATTGAACCACATTTTACTCCTTGATATTAACCGTGTCTCTCGGATTTTCGAAATTCCACTCACAGAAGTAGTAAAATTATGTTTTATGTGAATTTGGAAATTCTCCCAGGAGGTGGGTAAAAGACGGTGAAAAGTTCAATAAAATTTATATATATATTAAATTATTCTAAACTGACTCCAATGAATTACATTGAACTTATATAGGTATAATGTATCTATTTAGACCTTAATAAAATTTAAATAAAATAGATAATTATTTAAATAAAAATTCGGTTTTAAACTATAACTTAGTGTTTTTCACTCTTCATCAAAAATAGAAAGTTTTCAGAAAAATACCAAAAATTCACCCTAAGCTAATTTCAATATTCCGAATCCAAAAATTAAGTCCATTTTGAAAGATAAAGTTTATAAAATTTCAAAAAGTGGGTATTACTATTCATAATGGATAATTTGATTAGTTGTGGTGTGTGTTAGAACTTGAAGTTGCATACAACACGCACTAATGTATTATTCAAAGAGAAGCGTGCCGTGGAAGCTTGGGGTGTTACATTTTCCCCTCCGAATAAATTCATCCTCGAAATTTATAGAATATTACTTCATAAAAAGACTCGGGTGGTTCTTCTTCATAAGTTCCTTGGGTTCCCATGTTGCCTCTTCCATCTTATGGTTTCTCCATAGAACTTTTACCAGACAAGTCATCTGGTTTCTCAGTATTTGCTCTCTTGTATCAAGAACCTTGACAGGCTTTTCGCAATAAGACAGATCGGGTTCCATCTCTAATTCCTCATATGTGAGTACATGCGTTGGGTTTGGCATTTATTTTCTCAACAGTGATATGTGGAACACAACGTGAACTTTGGAAAGACTTGGCGACATTGACAGGCGGTAAGCTACAACCCCAATTTGTTCTAGAACTTTGAAAGGTCATATATACCTAGGACTCAATTTACCTTTCTTACCGAAACGTATAACTCCCTTCCATGGAGATACCTTCAAGAAAACATGATCTCCTACCTGAATTCCAAATCCTTCCTTCAGTTATCGGCCTAGCTCTTCTGCCTACTTTGAGTTACTTTGATGTGGTTTTGGATTACCTTCACATTTTCCATCGTTTCCTCCACCAGTTTTGGACCTACGAGTTTTCTTTCACCAACATCATCCCAACAGGTTGGTGTGCGACATCACTTTCCGTATAACGCTTCATATGGTGCCATCTGAATAGTTGAATGGAAACTATTGTTATAGTAAACTTCTACCAAAGGTAAATATTGATCCCACATACCCTGAAAGTCAACTAAGCAGGATCTCAAAATGTCTTCTATGGTTTGAATAGTTCATTCTGATTGTCCATCAGTTTGGGGGTGGTAAGCAGTGCTCAAACAAAGCTCGGTATCCAGGGCTTTCTAAATAATTTTCCAGAATCTTGATGTAAAACGTGGATCACGATCAGAAACAATCGATAGGGGTACTCCATGAAGTCTCACTACTTCATTAATATATAGTCGTGCTAGATGTTCAAGTGGAAAATCTTCTCTTATAGCAAGAAAATGTGCTGACTTGGTAAGATGATCAATAATGACCCATATTGCATCGTTCCATCTAGGATTCCTTGGTAGTCCCATGACAAAGTCCATCGTGATATTATCCCAATTCCACTCATGTATAGAAGAGGTTGAAATACTCCTCCAGGATGCTGCCTTCCAGCTTTCACTTGTTGACAAACCATACATCTTGACACAAAATCAGCAATCTCCCTCTTTATGTTGTCCCAAAAAAAATGTTCCTTCAAATCTATATACATCTTAGTGCTACAAGGGTGTATAGAGAAATTGGAACTATGAGCATCATCCAACAATTCCCTTTTTAGATCAAGTATATTGGGAACACAAAATCTCATCCCAAATTTCAAAATTCCATCTTCACACACAAAGTCAATCAATCTCCCATCATTCACAGCTTTAATCTTCTTTTGAAACTCTTCATCATCAGTCTGATAACTCTTTATTCTTTCTAGTAAATATGGTTTGGAAACCATTTGAAAACGTATTGATATTTCCCCTTCTATGGTTATTCACATATCCATATTTACTAGATCCATGTATATAGGATCCTTTCCAACTCTCATCTTGTTCAAAACTCCATGATCCTTTCTGCTGAAAGTATCTGCCACCGTATTTGCCTTCCCCGGGTGGTAGTGTATCGTGAAATCATAATCCTTGATTAGTTCAAGCCATTGCCTTTACCTCATATTGAGTTATTTATGTGAGAAAATATACTTAAAACTATTGCAATTGGTATATATCTCACATTTTCACCATAGAGATAATGTATCCATATATTAAAAGCAAAGATTACAACAGCTAACTCAAGATCATGAGTAGGATAGTTTTGCTCATGAATTTTCAGCCGGCATGATACATAGGCAATAACCCTATCATTCTGCATAAGGACACAACCAGGTCCTTTCTTTGAAACATCTCTATAAATAACAAACCCATCATTTCCTGATGGTAGATTCAATATAGGATAATTGGATAATATTCTCTTCATTTCTTCGAAAAATTCTTTATACTCTTTTGTACAAACAAATTTAACCCCTTTACGTGTGAGCTTCGTTAATGGGTTAGCCAATCGGGAAAAATTCTAGAAGAAATGTCAATAATAACCTGCTAAAAAAATAAAACTGCATACCTCGGTTATATTCATTGGTGCTGTCCATTCTTGGATTGCACTTGTCTTAGAAGGATCAACAGAGATTCCATACTTAGAGACAATATGGCCAAGAAAAGAAATCTCCTGAATCCAAAATTCATACTTTCTAAACTTCCCATATAATTCATGTCTTCTCAGAGACTTCGGGATAATGTGAAAGTTATTTTCATGATCTTCGTATCTTTTGGAGTATACCAAGATATCATCAATAAATACCACTACAAAGTCATCAAAATATTCCTTAAAAAATCTGTTAATTAGATCCATGAAAACAGAGGGTGCATTAGTCATCCCAAAAGGCATTACTGTAAACCCGTAATGCCCATACCTAGTTCGAAATGTTGTCATCGAAATGTATTACTTCTTCACACACAACTGATGGTATCCAAATCGAAGGTCAATCTTTGAAAAGTATTGAACTCCATGCAGTTGTACAAATAAATCATTAATGCGAGGTAGGGGATACTTGTTCTTTATTTTTATAGCATTGATCTCCCTATAGTCGATACATAACCTCATAGATCCATCTTTCTTCTTAACAAAAAGGATAGGGGATCCCCATGGAGAAAAACTAGGGAGAATAAATCTCTTATTAATCAATTCCTCTAGTTGTTTCTTTAGTTACACTAATTCCACAGTGGCCATTCTACAAGGGGTCTTCGATATGGGCCTTGAACCAGGAATTAAATCAATGGAAAACTCAATTTCTCGTTCTGGAGGACGTCCAGGTAAATCTTCTGGAAACACATCAACATATTCTCTCACAATAGGCACATACTATATTTGAACATTCCTTTCCTCACCCACAATCATTTCATTCTCTTCCTCCCCAATAATTGAATTTAGTTGATCTACTGGGGGTGGATCTAGATAAGAATTAGGTGGTGATGATTCTGCTCCAAAGATAAGGTGTTCTTTATCATCGTCATAAAAAATTGTAACCTCCTTATTATTACAATAATTTTTTTACATCATGGTCTAAAATCCAATCCATACCTAGGATTATATAAAATTCAATCATGGGTATGATGATGAGATCAGCAGATAAAGAACATTTATATGCTCTAATGAGAACTGATTCACAAAACTTTGTAGCAATGATACTTCCCTTAAGAGTTTTTACTGAAAACTCCCTTGTTAAATCAAATTGGAAATATCTAATTTTCTTAGCAAACTGGGAAGATATGAAACAATGATATGATCCATAATCAAATAAAGCATTGGCTAAACTTGAGGAAACCATTAAATTACCTTCCACCACATCTTTTGGAGCTTCTACCTCAGCAGTAGTGATAGCATAATCTTGTCCTTGATCCCTTGGTCTTTTCTAAGGTAAGTTTCCATGGCGCTTAGGACATTCATTTTCATAATGTCCCATCTCCCTACAATTGTAGCATTGAACATTGGTAGCTTCCTTCTTCCCCTTACAATCACGATCTTGGTGGCCTTTTTCACCACATTTATAACAGACTCCCATTCCATTCAAGAAAGTATCAAGGTGTTTCTTCCCCCATTTACTACAGTATGGATATTCAACTTTTCCCTTATTCGCCTTATTTTCATTTCTAGAGTGATCAGCAGATCTCTTCTTCACTTTCTTTGCTTTAAATATGTAAGACTTAGAGAATTCATTTTCTGTCTTGATAGCACATGACACAATATCTTCGTACGACGAGAAGGATTGTGAGACTAATGCTCGACAGAGAAATGGTTTTAACCGATCAAAGAATTGGTCAATATTACTTCTTGGGTTACGTATATAATCTATATCATGCTTCGCTAACCTTGTAAAGTTAGCTTCATACTTTGTAACATTCTCGTCCTCCATTTGCCTCAGACTTAGAAATTGTCTTTCAATATCCGCTCGATGGTCATGAGGAAAGTATTATTCTAAGAAAATATCTTTAAACTGCCTCCATTCCATATTTGATACTTCATCATCTTCCTTCATTTTTTGAATCAATGACCACCATTTATCAGCATCTCCAGTGAGGCGGTAAACTGCCATGACAACTTTTTCCTTTTCGCTACTCCCCAAGGCGTGTAATATTTTCTCTAAGGAATTTATCCATTTCTCAGCTACTAGTGGATTTGTACCCCCATTTAATGTTGGTGGTTGTTGCCTCATGAAGCGATCTTACATTGATCCTCCACGTTGTGGATCAGGGTGCTCCATATGGGCAAAGTTATTATTCTTAACCTGAGTGAGTTGTCCCAGTATGGTGATAAGTTGATCAGAACCAGTTGCATCACTAGCTCCACTATAATTATCTTGAGTAGGAGGGAAATTCATACATGGAGTATGTGCATTGATACGGTTTCCATTCCTTCCACTAGGTGCCATTTCTAAACAATTTCATAAACTAGATTAGTTTATGAATCGTAAAACATAAATCCAAACTTGTAAAACACTTAACATAAATTGAACAGTTTATGGATATAATCCATAAAAAAAATGTTTTCTTTAAGTAAGTATATACTCATAAACCTTTCATAATGGTTTGTAATGAAAATGAGAATTATCCTAAGCATATCCTCTAGGAGTGTCGTAACCAAGAGTGCAACAAGGCTCGTTGTCGTGCACCAGTTCCCATTCGAGCCTAGCTCAAAGCGGTCTTTTTAGGTTTTAACCCTAGGTACATCTATTCCAGATCTGCCTCTAACTGCTCGTATCCATACAGGGATGTATTACTTGGAAAACTCACAAAATCTCTACAATACTAAAATTCTAGGAATTTCTTATATACTAATCCTCCAAGTCCATCTTAGGTTAATGTGCTCTAATCAGAGTTTATCTAAATCTAGCTTCCAAGGTTTGTACTAAACTTCCCCTGATACCAACTGTAATGCCCCGACCCCAGTTACCTAGAGTCGGTACATTATTACATAATATTGGCATGATCACAAAAGATCAATTCTTGAAATACTGATTAGTTTAGTAGCCTTGGAAACACTAGATACATTCATAAGTCTTACATTACATCATAAAGTGAAAAACTACAAAAACATAGTCTCCATATTCCACACTCTTATCCCCTTAGACTATCCCTATAGGTCAGTCATAAAATACTTCTTCACATCCTGGGAAAAATTGAAACATAGAAAGGGGTGAGCTCAGATGCTCAGTAAGGATAACAATATAGCAGAAACTTTCATAAATAAACATAAACATTTAAAGAAATGTATAGAACTAAAACAAAAATCTTTTCAACATAAAATTCATCATGATATGAAAAATATAAATCAAAATAATTCCATTTACTTACTCACATGGATATTCTACTAGTCGAACAATCACATGAAATATCAATAGCCACTTTCATAATGATGAAATGCATAATTCCATACTTTCATAACCACATAGTCAAGGCCTTGTGCCAAACTAAAAATAATATTTTTTCAAGGTCTTGGGCCAAGACACTAGTTTGTCTCATGAGACCTACCTATGAATCAAGGAACTATAGCAGGCTCCAACCATCACTTACTAAGTCTAATGCATTCCTTATATGAAAAGGTTTAAACATAACGTAAACATTCGTATTAAAACTAGCATACGAAATTTCAATACTTTATCCATAAACCATAAATGGTATAAAAATAACACATCCATAGTCAAACATATCACAAAACCTTCAATATAATATGGAAGTTTTGTATCATAATAAATCAACTTCAAATAAGCTTAAAATCCATCAAAGGATGTTGACATAAATGAAATCAAAACCTTTTTAGAGAAATATCTCTTTCTATTTTGAAATCATTTAAAAGTCACATAATTATAAAAGAAAACATTTATATTTGAAAATATTATTATAATATTGTAAGGTAAGTTTCAACGATGGTATAATGGCGGAAAATAGCCGCACCAGCCATATAAGTTAAAAAAACATTCTTACCTTGATTTTGTCAAAACGGTCATAAAGTATCTTGTTTAGAAAACGAAGGAAAGGTTCCTTTCAAAAAATAAAAGTTAAAACAAGTGTATAAATTTCTTTAACCCATATTATTTAAAATAGTAAAAATGTTTTGAAATACATTTTTAAGAAACATGGATGTGGATAATAAAGAGGTCCCAGTAGATAATTGCGTAAAAGAGATTGTAGAATTAACCTTTACCATGTACTTTTCCTTGGTCGAGGGTAGATTAACCTCCTATATAATTGTGAAATAATTGTTATTAAATTATAAAGGAGTCATATATATTAATATGATATCATATATGATCTTTTAACATTTCTTTGTTAATAATATCTTAGTATTATCGTCGTTTCAGGTGTTATCTGATTTGTTTTCCTTCATATGCTTTGTTACGTAAGTAATGATTGTTATGGATAGAATGTATCTTATTCATATTAAGAATGATATTAAGTCTTTAACCATTATTTTTAACCATTTAATGAAAAAAAGTCTTGAATGGATATGATGGGGAATGGATCTCATCGCGTTCGTGGAGACGGTAATCTGTACGTACGCACGTATGATGACATGTCATTCAAAAGATGGATAGAATAATGAATATGGTTGTACCATATTTATAATAACATCACAGTATATAGAGGATACTGGAGTTATTATTTTATAATGGAAACAACAAATAAAAAGTAAGTGGAAGAAGAAAGGAACATGAAAGAGGTGACGAAATATTTACCTCTTCTTCGGGTTCTTCCTTTTGATTTGATCAAAAGGGCTCCTTAGGTTGGATTTATAACTAAATTAAGGCCTCTAAGATTAAGGGAGGATAGTGAGAGGATATTTGGTAAGTAGTTGTCCAATCCAAATTGCTTTTAAGGTGTGAATTAGAGAGAAGGGGTTGCCCTTTTATAAGAGGGGTGAGGGGCACCTTAGGAAAAGCTAGAAATGTTATTTTATAATAAAATCATTTTCGGGTTCTAATGGATCCAAAATGGATTATTTAAAGTATAATGTGGGAATGGGTCTAAAACAACTCAACCAATAGGTTTTAGAGATGTTTAGGTCACTATATTAACTTTATATTTTAGATTTAACATTTAGTTAAATAGTGTGACATTTACCATGTCTCTTTGTATTTTTACATTATATGATTAATAAACATACTATATACATCCAGGAGAACACCAAGTGGTTAATTAATGATAAAAATATCATTATATAAGTCCTTTGGAAGAAACTTAGATTTTTAGGAATAGAATATCAATTAATAATATAATATTTTTTAAAAAACTCTTTTATGTCAATTTTGACACTATTTGGTATTTTGTTTTTTCTAAATTCATAACAGCATTATCACTTCAAAAAAAATTCATCTAACTAACCCTAATATGTCATATTAACCTATAAAATTAGTGTAATTCTTAAAAAGTCTAAATTACATTTATTTGGATATTTATAATATCAATTATTTTAATATTTCATTAATTAGGTAATTACTGCATCATCATTGTGTCATAAATAAATTAAATTATTTAATGTCTAAAAATTATAAATAAAATACAATTATGTAGGAAATATTTTTATCTTTATAATTAATATTTATAATTGAATTTATCTTATGTATAACCCTATATTAAAAATGTTTTAGTTATTAAACATTGATTTTAACCCTTTTAACTCTTCTTTGAATTAAATAATAATAAATATCCTAATCTAATCCAAGTTGACCAAAGAGGTTCATATGTTATTCCTAAGGTTTTTTTTGGTCCAATTATACTTAGACAATAGAATTAAGACATGTTTTAGGGTAATAATAATATCATTTTCACCCTTAATTGTCCTATTTACTTTTAACAGTGGTAAATAAAAGTAAAAAGTTACTCTTCACCAAAAATTATTTTTATCTTATTGAACCACATTTTAATCCTTGATATTAACCACATCTCTTGGATATTTTAAATTACACTCAAAGAAGATTTAAAATTAAGTTTTATGTGAATTTTCAAATTCTCCTGGGAGGTGCATAAAAGACGGTGAAAAGTTAAATAAAATTTGTATATATCTAAAATTATTCTAAACTGACTTCAATGAATTAAATTGAACTTATATAGGTATATGTATCTACTTTGACCCTAATTAAATTTAAATAAAATAGATAATTATTTAAATAAAAATTCGATTTTAAACTATAACATAGTGTTTTTCACTATTCATCAAAAATTGAAAGTTTTCAAAAAAATACCAAAAATTCACCCTAAGATAATTTCGATATTTAGAATCAAAAAATGAAGTCCATTTTGAAAGATAAAATTTATAAAATTTCAAAAGGTGGGTATTACTATTCATAACAGCTAGTTTGATTGGTTGTAGTGTGTGTTAGAACTCAAAGTTGCGTACAACATATGCTATTGTATTATTCAAAGAGAAGCGTATCGTGGAAGCTTGGGGTGTTACATGACCAACCCTACCTGAGGTCCCGCCTGACCTGATCTCGTCCATCTGGCCCATTGGGTCTCACTGGACCCGGCTGAGGTTGGTCGTGGGTCCCGTCCACATGGTCGCCCAGTGACCCAAATTTATCCGGCCTGGCCCGCACAGGTAGGCCTATATTTTTTCCTAGCCCGGGCCGCCACATGGCCCAGCTTAATCCCGTCGGTCCGGTCTGCTAAAGTGGACCAGATCATCCGATCCGGTTGGGGCGCGCGCGATCGGTCAGCTGGCCGCCACCTATGGTCAGCACGTGGCCCACATGGTGTGGTCCGCTCCTCCTATGTGGTGCCACACTGGTGTCACGTTTAGCTAGCCGCCGCGGACTACGGGCCATGGCCCTCCTCCACCATGGTAGACACTGGGCGCGTTGCCTCTAACAGTGTGGTTGGTGAGGGCTGACCACTTCATCCCACACACGACACCTGTTGGCGCCACCTCCCACCTGCAGCCGTCGCTGCAAGCCACCACTGCTAGTTTCCGGTACCGTTGCACCTGTAGTGCCCCACTGGTGGAACCTTATATGGGCCACTAGTTCAGCTCCGGTGGTCCGATCTGAAATTCTTCTACACCCTTGGGCCTCTCGAGTCTCCGCCATCACTGCCACGACCTCATATCCATGTTGCCACCATTTTGAGGATGCGATCAGAAAGAACACACAAGAGGAGGGGCTAGGGCCTTGTTCGTGTCAACCCACACCCTCTGCGTTAGAGTTTTAAAAATAGGGGAGGATTTGGATCACAGTTCTATCATCAATAATTTAATCCTGCTATAGAAAACCGAAGAAGAACACCCACCCGCATGAACAATTCACAGATCAACGTATTCGGGGGTTGATCCACATTCATCGTTTTAGATTAAGAATGGGGAAAACATAAAACAAAACAAACCCCTACCTTGATTTACATTCACTGTTGGAGCATTCTGTTCATGGGGATTCAATAGGTCGAAGGCATTCACCACCCACCTGTCTCATTCTTCAAGACATTCCGAAGTAGTTAATGATCCACCGGCTTTCTTCATTCGTTATTGGAGAGAGTTCTTGAAGTCAGTTTGTCAGAGAAAAATCTTCCATTTGATTCCTCACTCTCCAAAGCATTAATCCATTAAAAGAAGACACATCGCACTATTTTTGTTACACTGCGTTGTCGCGTTGTTTCTCTTATGTTGCGACGTCGTGTCGTTACACTATTTCATTTATGAAATAGTGTATCTGTTATGCTTCAAAAAAATTTATTAATGATCTTCATTTAATGTGCCTTGTCACCGCACAGCAGCTTCACCGTCCACCACTCAACAGTTTCGAAAAACAAAACAAAATTTAGTTTTATGTTATTTTATTTTTTTCCAAAAAGTACGAAAATTAACTTTTCCATCTGACCCTTGTCGGTCAAAGTTAGGTGCTTTCTAAGTTAATCCCAGGATTTTGAGTTCAATGATGCCCTCAAATTTTTGTTCTGAGCACCGATTTAAAATTTAGAAAAACCTGCTTTTATGTTTACTTTAACGAACATAAAAAAGTTCAAAATTCCATTCTTGGATCACCGAGCCTCAGAATAATGTGTTGTAGATTCTTTTGGTTTCTAAATAATTCCATATAATTAAATAAAATTACATATAAGTTCCAGGACATTACATTACTCCCCCTATTTGGGATTCACATCCTTGTAGGATCGAAATATGATGTAGATGCTAAAATACAAGAGAGGGGGGTGAATTGTATACATTAAAAATTATTTTGGAACCTTTAATGTTGGTTTAAAACTTTCATTTTTAACCATAAGGAAATCTATGTTTAACAAGGGTAAATAAGGTAAATTCACAATACCTCTTAGTTCTATAAACTTACTAGGTTCCGGAAATATGGTTCCGAAAATGAAACTTAAGAAAAGTTTACAAGGAAAAGATTTTACCTTAAAGATTATAGAATCTTATTAATCAAATTATACTAAAACAAGGAAGTATAAGATAGTTATACTTTCCTTATTAATCAAAATGCAGCAGAAAAATAAACTTGAAACAAAACAAGTAACAACTATGAAATATTTTATCCCAAAGAGAAGGGTATCCAACAACCTTGGATAAAGGTCCCTTGATTTATAATTTCAAGAAATTATGTCTTACCCACACTAGGGTAAGACCTCAATATGAATATCGAAATCTATCTTTCTATCACCGCAAGCTCTCGAACTTCAAGGTAGTCAGCACCTATGTCTTCCTCAGTAAGGAAGTCTTCAAACTTTAAGTTAGTTGGCACCTATGTCTTCCTATCCACGGAAGCCCTCGACTGTACACAACAACAATCAGAGTTGCACGAAGCATTCTGAACAATATGTTCAGTATGCACAAAGCATGAGAGTATCTTTCTCTAGAAATCACTTCAAAAACATGTTGTCTCTATAGTGGTAGATAAGTAATGAGCTCATTCAAATGAGATCCTATTTGTAGGCAAAACCCCAACGGTTGGATCCCTCCTCCAATGGTCATATTTTTTCTTAAATCTCGGAAGGAACTGTATACGTGTCACTCAAACAATGTTTAGTTAATATCATATTTTATGAAATTCGTTTCATAACTATAACAAGTGTAATAAAAATTTGGTTCCTTAACCAAATTGATTTTTAGGAATCTAAGGAAAAATAAAGTTCAGATTCTAAGAAAAATAAACATTCGGAGTCTATATTACATGGATAATATGATTATATTTTCCGAGAATTTGGAGTCTTAATTATAAGGAATTATGAGTCTGAATTCTTAGGAATTCGGAGTTTGAATTCTGAGGAATTTGGAGTCTGAATTCTGAGGAATTTTGTGTCTGAATTCTAAGGAATTCGGAGTCTGAATTATGAGGAATTCAGAGTCTGAATTTCAGAGAATTCAGAACCCGAATTCGGATCATGAAAATAGAATACTCTATATCTAATTATTTATATAATTCCAAGGTTTTTTATGTGAAACCAAATTTTACACTTAAGAATAAAAATGAGTTATATTTAGAGAAACTATAACATGAACAATGAAAACAATGGTTATGAGAAAATTTCCTTGGGGAAGGATAATTTTCCTTATTAAGATTAAATTTTATAGAAACTATGATATGAACAATGAAAACAAGGTTAATGAGAAAATTTCCTTGGGGAAGAAAAATTTTCCTTATTAAGATAAAATTTTAGAGAAACTATGATATGAACAATGAAAACAATTTTAAGGAGAAAATTTCCATGAGTAAGGAAAATTTTCCTTACTAAGATAAATCTTAGAGGAAATAAAAATTTCCTTGAGAAAAAGTGTTTGTGATTTTCAAAACATAAAGGAAACAAAAAGTCATAAGAAAACCTTATTGACTCAACAATATCCCCCTTTTTGGAAAGCACAAACATCCTTATGAAAAAGAATATAAGGAATTAGAATTTTTATTAACTTGAAAATAAAAACTTATCTCCCATCACTTATGGATCATTGAGAATATGAATAAAATCCCCTTAATCTTTGAAATATCTAAGGACAGTATTATTGATCTCTTGATTGATATTTAGAATTTTCTTGCATATGAAAATCATCTTTAATAATAACTCCCCCTTAGATCAACTCCCCCTTACTTAGAGAAATTTCTTCTTTACTTAGTATTCTTTTTTATATTCCTTTCTCCCCCTTTGTGATTTTCCAAAAGGAATAGAGGGAATGTAAAAAAAAATTGTACCTAAAATATTAGAACTAAACAAAAAAATATAGAGAAAAACCAACTATAGAGATCAACAAAAAAAATTCATTAAGATAGAAAGAATTTGTACAATGAAGAAAATACAACAAAATATCAGATTTGAAAAATATTATCGTTATTTATCCTTTGACATTAGATTCTTCACAAGGGTTTTTAATTTCTTTAACTCTTTGCGATCCTCCTCCTCTCTCTTGATCAAATGATCCTGATATTCAATTTTCTTCTCTAAGGCTTTTATTTTTTCTTCCTGATCCTTAAGAATTTTTTCCTGAGATTTCAGTATCTCTTCTTACTGATTGAACTTTTCAATGAACATGCTTACGAAATCTGATTTTTGATTAAAATAATGTTGAAGCTACTAAAATAAGCATGATATGATCTAATAATTGAGATGAATTCCAAAGAAGGATATGATGGGTTCTGATCTTTTGAGGTTTTAAGAAAAAAATCGGATTTAAGGAAAGTGAATTTGATAGTTTTTTCTAAAAATATTAACAGGTAGAAAATGTTCGATTATGAAAATTTAAGTAAGGAAACATACCTTCTGGACTCCTTAGAAAACATGCCGGTATAGATAATATTTTTCTTAAAAAACATAGATTCCAAAATAATATTATTATGGAAAGAAAATTTGTGATTCCAGAAAAAAAAAATTGAGTGGAAAAAAAATTGGTTAAGAAAAAAAATTTGGTTATGAGAAAAAATTTGATTTAAGAAAAAATAATTTGGTTATTAAAAATATTTAGAAGCAAATTTTTTTTTTGATAAGGAACAATTTTGATAAGGAAAAATTTTAAAAAGAAGATTTTTTTATAACGAAAAAATTTTTGATAAAGAAAACTTTTGATAAGGAAAAATTTTGATAAGGAAAAATTTTATAAGGAAACATTTTGATAAGGATAAATTTTGATAAGGAAAAATTTTTTATAAGGAAAAATTTTTGATAAGGAAAATGTTTCTATAAGAAAAAATATTTAATAGGGAAAAATTTTGATGAGGAAAAAATTTTATAAGGAAAAATTATATAAGGAAAAATTTTTGAATAAGGAAAAATTTTGATAAGGAAAAATTATGATAAAGAAAAATTTTATAAGGAAAATTTATTAATAAGGAAAATTTGGATAAGGAAAAATTTTGATAAGGAAAAATTTTGATAAGGAAGAATTTTATAAGGAAAAAATCTATAATTAAAGTTTTTTGATAAAGAAAAAAATTTTGATAAGGAAAAATTTTGATAAGGAAAAATTTTGATAAGGAAAAATTTTGATAAAGAAAAATATTTTGATAAAGAAAAATTTTATAAGGAAAAATTTTGATAAAGAAAAATTTTTGATAAGGAAAAATTGTATAAGGAAAAAGTTTTATAAGGAAAAATTTTGATAAGGAAAAATTTTGATAAGGAAAAATTTTAGATAAGAAAAAATTTTGATACGGAAAATTTTTGATAAGAAAAAATTTTGATAAGGAAAAATTTTGATAAGAAAAAAATTTTGATAAGGAAAAATTTTGATAAGGAAAAATTTGTGATAAGTAAAAATTTTTGATAAGAAAAAATTTTATAAGGAAAAATTTTGATAAGGAAAATTTTTTATAGGAAAAAATTTTGATAAGGAAAAATTTTAATAAGAAAAAAATTTTGATAAGGAAAAATGTTGATAAGGAAAAATTTGTGATTAGTAAATTTTTTTGATAAGAAAAGATTTTATAAGGAAAAAATTTTGACAAGGAAAAAATTTTGGTTACGAAAAAATTTTGGTTACAGAAAAAATTTGGTTACAGAAAAATTTTGGTTATGAAAAAAAATTTGGTTACTAAAAAATTTTGGATATGAAAAAATTTTGTTTACAGAAAAATTTTGGTTACGGAAAAATTTCGGTTACAAAAAAAAATTTGGTTACAAAATAATTTTGGTTACGAAAAAAAATTTTGTTAAGAAAAAATTTTAGTTACAAAAAAATTTTGTTTACAAAAAAATTTGGTTATAGAAAAATTTTGGTTACAGAAAAATTTTGGTTACAGAAAAATTTTTGTTACAGAAAAATTTTGATTATGAAAAAAAATTTGACTATGAAAAATTTTGGTTACAAAAATAAAATTTGGTTACGAAAAAATTTTGGTTACAAATTTTTTTTTGAATTTTTAACTAACAATAAAATGTACTCCCTCTATGAAAAGGAGTTTCTTACTGTAAGGAGATAGGTTTCAGAAAGAATTTAACACTACTTGAATTATTTGTATTTGCGACGGCTTATTTGGGACGGGATCTCGTCGCAAATAAGCTTTATCAACGGGGCCCCATCGTAAATATCCCGTTGCAGAAAACGCTATCGCAAATAAGTCTCCGATTATATGCATTATATATACATAAACTTTTTCGCAATGGTCCCGTCGCAAATAATTTTTGTGACGGGCCCGTCGTCCCGTCGCAAATATATATATATATATCGTTCTGCAAAAGGCCTGTCGCAACAAAGTATTTGCGACGGGTAAGTAGTCCCGTCGCAAATATGTTTTTTAAAAGTTTTTAATTAGACTATTTGCGACGAGCTCCCATCACAAAAGGACTCGTCGCAAATAATAAATTAATTTTAAAATAAAATAAATTTAATAAAATTACAATTATTGAAAAAATAATATTACTACTATTAAAAAAATAAAAAATATTAAAATTCTCAATATTCAAAAAAAATCATAAAATAATAATAATATTATTATTATTAGTAAATAAACAAACATTAAAAAATATAATAATAATAAAATAAATTTAATAAAATAATATTAATAATATTAAAAAAATTAAAAAATTAAAAAATTAAAATTCTCAATATTCACCAAAAAATATAAAAAAATATTAAATTATTAAAAATTAAATTATGTAATATTTGCACCGATATAAAAGATAGAAAATGTAGATAATTAATATTATAATGTTAAATTCAAATGTTTTTAACATAAAAAAATCACTGGGGGGTTATCTTCTGGAGGAGGTGGAGGAGCTGAAGGAGATGGTGGAGAAAACTTTATCCCTAAACTATGAGTCAGACAACGCATGTACTTCATCTGGTTGTCATGCTGCTGCATCCATCGATGCATCTCCTCTTCATACAGCTGCTGGTGCTGCTGCTGCCATCGATGCATCTGCTCCTCGTGATGCTGCTCCTACTGCTGCTGTCGCCGACATATCTCTTCATGTTGCTTCTGTAAAGTCTCTATAAGCTCAGCCTGAGCTCGCAACTGCTCCTGATACTGTGAGCCAATAGATGATGTCTCTCCACGAGCTCCTCTCGAGTTAGATGCTGATATCGCAGCAGTACCATAATAAGTACCAGGAGTCAAATGAGATCCAATACCAACTACTTTTCCCTTCTCAAAGCCATACTGAGTCGCCTGCATCCATGCTGCCTCATCGAAATGGTGAGCACGGGTCTGCTCAGTTGTCTCGTCCTGACCCTCAGCCTGTGTCTGAGAGGTCTCAGCCTCATATGACTCCTTCAATTCCAATTTAAAATTAAAATTGTGAAAATATTATATGTAGTTAATTGTCAAACTGAAAAAATAATACTAACCACAATCTGACGCTAGCGATCAACTCTAATCACTCTAGTGGCCGGATCACTATACATCCTTCGATAAATGTCCTACTCCGTAATATCGGGATGCTCAAATGCCTACATAAATATAAAATAAACTATTTATATTTAAAGTTATATAAAATATTTAATAAATATACTTATCGGATGCTCTCTATGCGAACTGAATGTATGACTACCAGCACGATGAGTCACCTCATGTCTCCCCCGGTTCTGTCGTCCCACTGAAGATCTCCTCTGAAATCCACCACCCAAACAGTGTAAACATAATCCATCGCAAACATGAGATGAAATTTACTCTGGTCTGTGGGCTCTACATGACTCATCAAATTCTGTCTCTCCTGCTTTATTAATGGATGTCCTTCTCAAATTGGGCAAAAAATGACGGAAACTATCATGCATAGAAACCTGCCATGCCACGTGGATAGCGTTGTGCATGCTATCATTGATAGGATACCATAAACCCTATAAAAAATTTATAATATCAAGATTTTAATAAAATTAATTTCAAAATAAATATTATTTATTTATGTACCAGCCAATGATATAACATGTCATATCGCACATCAACAAGAATTTGTTCCCATGTGATCTATGGCTGAGAAAAATAATTGTGCAAGATAGAACTCACCTGTCCAAATGTGATGGGGGGTAATGAAAATACAACTGATTTTAACTCTGTACCTGGGATCATCTTTGGAGGTTCATCCCTTTCAATTTTACCTTTTCTGAAATGAGATTTTTCCCTCCAAAAAAGATGATCAGTTGGAAGAAATCTATGGTGACAATCAAAATAGAATGGTTTTTTTCCATTGAAGATCATAAAGGCTTTGTTTTCTTTCATACAGTAAGGACATGATTTCAGACCATGTGTACTCTAACCAGATAACATGCCATATGTCAGAAAGTCACTAATCATCCACATCAATGCATCTTTTAATATGAAATTTTGTTTTGTAGCAACATCATATGTATTAACACCATCACACCACAATGCATTTAACTCATCAATCAATGGTTTCAAATAAACACCAATATTCTTTTTCAGATGACCTGGGATTAATAGAGTCAAAAAGATATAAGGCTCCTTCATCTACATCCATGGAGGCAAATTGTACGGAGTTATAAAGACATGCCAACATGAATACTGACTACCATAAGAACCCAACGGACAGAAACCATCAGTAGAAAGACCCAATCACACGTTTTGGGATTCTATAGAAAAAGACAGATGCAAACGATAAAAATGTTTCCATGGATCATCATCGGATGGATGATTCAAGATTTTATCAGTTGACATCTTGGTTTTGTGCCATGACATCATTGGTGTTGTGTTCTGAGACATAAATAAACACTGCAACCTGGGTGTAAGGGGGAAATATCTCAACAGTTTTACTGGAATCGATCTAGAATTCACTGGTTGAGCTTCTTTATACCTCGATTTTCCACATGTGGGACAACTATCCAATGACTCATTTTCACCTGAATATAAGATGTAATCATTTGGACATGCATGAATCTTCTGATAACTAAGGCCCAGATTACAAATCATCCTCTTGCTCTCATAGTAATTTGTAGGCAACACATTTCCTTCAGGTAATAGTGTTTTAACCAAAGAAAATATCTGATCAAAATAGTTGTTTAACATTGCATTATCTGATTTAATAGCCAAAAATTTTGCAACCGCTTCAAATTTTCTTATCTTGTAACAAGGATATAATGCATCCTCAGTAGACCTCAACAAATCAAAAAATTTGGATGGTGCCAACTCAAGAGTTAAATCAATATCATCGTGAGTTTCAGTTTGTTGCATAGATGGACCTACAACATCATGTACTAAATTTTGAAACCATGATGGATCTGAAATCAATTTATTAGGATCTTATCTAGAACTACGTTCACCATGTAGATACCAAAAAACATAATCTGGTTGAAAACCAAACCACAAGAGATGCCCCCAACCTTGTCAAATGTTTCAAACATTCTTAGAGCACATTTTTTACAAGGACACATAATTGTGCCTTCTGAAACATATTCTGGTTTTGATGATGTAAATGCAAAGAAATCTTCAACACCCTCAATATATACAAGATTTAAACCAGAACCATTTGGATTTCTGTGTTGATTTATCCAAGCGCGATCATCTAATAATGACTGATGTCGACTTCCTTGTTCCATATTTTTCAACATAAAATATAAAATCATCACTATTTTTGAATAATTTGAAATTATAAAAAAACTATCTGAAAAAAGAAGATAAATAATTACAACTACTTAATAATTACCATTAGTTAAGGGCGACATAATTTCTAGTGGATTGACGGGTACTCTTTTGTCTGACGGCTCATTTAATTGCATCTTTCTCACACTAATTATTTCTAATTATTGCAAATTATTTCTAATTATTTCTAATTATTCATAATTATTCCTAATTATTTCTAATTATTCTTAATTATCCCTAATTAGTCCTAATTATTCCTAATTATTCCTAATTATTGCTAATTATTCATAATTATTTCTAATTATTACAAATTATTACTAATTATTACTAATTATTACAAATTATTTATAATTATTACTAATTATTACTAATTATTACTAATTATTACAATTTATTACTAATTATTACTAATTATTAATAATTCTTACAATTTATTACTAATTTAGTAATACTTATCAATACTTAGCAAAATGAAAACTACTTGAATAATGAAAGGAAATTTGGTAATCATCATTTTGGAGATGATTACAAATTTTCCCTTCATTATCCAAGTAGTTTTGTTTACTAATTATTACTAATAAAATAATAATATTATCAATATTTATGAAAAAAAATATTAATATTATTAAAATAATAAAAAATTTATAAAATATAAAATTATCAATATTCGCAACAGACTTTGATCTATTCTTAACATGTTCAAATCTCAAAGGGTCTCCAATTGTCAGGTCATGCACAATAAAAATTTTGTGTCAGCCATGTTCAATGTAAACTCTATAATTGTACTTGCATGGTTGATCACCTCACAAGTAGTTTTGCAATAGGATGACCAAAGTAATGTTGTTCTCGTCTCTAAGAATCATCTCACTCCTTTTACATAGATCATTCTTCCTTAAAAATTTGAGGGGATATCAGTATCTTTCCTTTAAATTTTCAAGGAAGAATGGTCTATGTAAAGGGTCATGTGAGATAATTCTTATAGACAAGAAGGGCGTGACTTGGGTTGTCCTATTGCAACACTACTTGCAAGGCGATCAACCATGCAAGGACAATTATAGAGTTTACATTGGACATGGATAACAAAAACTTTTTATTGCGCATGACCTGACAATTGGAGACCATTTGATATTTGAACATGTTAAGAATAGAGCAAAGCCTTTTGAGAATATTGATAATTTTAATATTTTATAAATTTTTTATTATTTTAATAATATTAATATTGTTTTTTCATAAATATTGATAATATAATTTTTTTATTAGTAATTATTACTAATTGTATCTATTTATTACTAATTATATCTATTTATTACTAATTATATCTATTTATTACTAATTATATCTAATTATATCTATTTATATCTATTTATATCTATTTATATCTATTTATATCTATTTATATTATTTATTACTAATTATTACTAATTATTACTAATTATTACTAATTATTACAAATTATTACTAATTATTACTAATTATTACTAATTATTACTAATTTTTTCTAATTATTACTAATCATTGCTAACCATTACTAATTATTATTAATTATTACTAATTATTACTAATTATTACTAATTATATCTAATTATGTCTAATTATTAATAATTATTACTAATTATTACTAATTATATCTAATTATTAATAATTATTACTAATTATTACTAATTATTACTAATTATTACTAATTATTACTAATTATTACTAATTATTACTAATTATTACTAATTATTACTAATTGTTACTAATTATATCTAATTATATCTAATTATTACTAATTATATCTAATTATTACTAATTATATCTAATTATTACTAATTATTACTAATTATTACTAGATATTACTAATTATTACTAATTATTACTAATTATTTCTAATTATTACTAATTATTACTAATTATTACTAATTATATCTAATTATTACTAATTATATCTAATTATTACTAATTATATCTAATTACTACCAATTATATCTAATTATTACTAATTATATCTAATTATTACTAATTATATCTAATTATATCTAATTATATCTAATTATATCTAATTATATCTAATTATATCTAATTATATCTAATTATATCTAATTATATCTAATTATTACTAATTTTAGCAAATTATTACTAATTTTAGCTAATTATATCTAATTATTACGAATTATTACTAATTATTACTAATTGTTACTAATTATTTATAATTATTACTAATTATTACTAATTATTACTAATTATTACTAATTATTACTACTTATTACTAATTATTACTAATTATATATAATTATTACTAATTATATCTAATTATTACTAATTAAATCTAATTATATCTAATTATTACTAATTTTAGCTAATTATTTCTAATTTAAGCTAATTATATCTAATTATTACTAATTATATCTAATTATTACTAATTATATTTAATTATTACTAATTATATCTAATTGTTACTAATTATATCTAATTTTTACTAATTATATCTATTTATTACTAATTATATCTATTTATTACTAATTATATATATTTATTACTAATTATATCTATTTATATCTATTTAATACTAATTATATCTATTTATTACTAATTATATCTATTTAACACAAATTATATCTACTTGTTACTATTTATATATATTTATTGCGAATTATATCTAATTATTACTAATTATTACTAATTATAGCTAATTATTACTAATTATATCTAATTATTACTAATTATATCTAATTATTTCTAATTATAGCTAATTATTACTAATTATATCTAATTATTACTAATTATATCTAATTATTACTAATTATATCTAATTATTACTAATTATATCTAATTATTACTAATTATATCTAATTATTACTAATTATTACTAATTATATCTAATTATATATAATTATTTTTAATTATTACTAATTATATCTAATTTTTACTAATTATATCTAATTATTACTAATTATATCTAATTATTACTAATTATATCTATTTATTACTAATTATATCTATTTATTACTAATTATATCTATTTATTACTAATTATTACTAATTATATCTACTTATTACTAATTATTACTAATTATTACTAATTATATCTATTTATTACTAATTATATCTAATTATTACTAATTATATCTAATTATTGCAAATTAACACTAATTATTTATAATTATCAATATCAATATCAATTTCTTACTAAAAATGAATATAAATAAAAATCAATTGAAATCTAATTTACTTACAACTAATAAACAACAATTAAAATTAACATAAAAAAATAAAATAAATATAAAAAAATAAAACATAAATACCTTAAACTTTGATATTTTGAAAGTATTTGTAACATCCCAAGTAAGTAATGAATAATAGATATTTTTATCTATGTCTATTAATGATTAAGATGGTGTTTTAGAGGCTTAAAATGAAAATAAATCAAATCTTAGGCATGAAATACACTAATATTCTTAAAAGATTGTTTTACTGCCTTATGATGGAAAACCCTTTTTAAATCTATCTTTTGACAATTTTATAAACTATGTTTGTCAAAATAAACTTATTCTTTATGATTGGGACATCAAAATTTACTTTGTGTGAATTTTTGGTATTTTTCTGACAATGTTCATTTTTTAATGAATAGTGAAAAATACTGCATTTTACATCAAAACTGCTTTTTAATCTAATTTATTTATATGATTATATTATCTTTTGAATTGGTTTTGAAGTGAAATTAGAATATATTTTTACCATTTAATCCAATTGTGGTCATTGGAATCAATTTCACTTTAAATTGGACTTAAATTGGTGTCAATCTTTTGATACTTATTGTTACATAAAAACACGCTATTTGCTCTGACAGCGGAAATTAATTATTAAATTAATTAATGTGACTTATATGTTTTGAATTTTGTAAAATAGACTTCATTTTTGAATTCGGAATATCAAATATAGCTTAGGGTGGATTTTTGGTAATTTTCTGAAAAACTTCAATTTTTGATGAATAGTGAAATCACTAAGTGGTACTTATAAAAACTGATTTTTCCGTTTAAATGAAATTTTGTCATCATTGTGTTTTGAATTTCAAAAATCCGACATACATGGTTGTCATTAAGAAGTAAAATGTGGTTCAATGAGATTAAAATAATTTTTTGGTGAATAGTAACTTATTAAGTTTTAATCGCGATTAGTGGTAATTAGTGTAGTTTAAGGTAAAAATAATACTTTAATAAAATAAGATGAGCTTGACACATGTCCTACCCTCATTGGTTGTGCCATGGCCGACCAAGACAAGTCATGGGTCAACTTGGGGACCCCATGGATCCACTTTGGTTGGGAAATGACATAAATAACTTTTTATTTAATGTAAAAGTAAAAATTACACAAACATAATATGTTTTACGAAAAAAAAATTTACATGGGGTTATAAAGATCATATTTTTGATTATAAATAGTCATTGGAAAGCTAAAAAGATTTCCTACATCATAGTATTTTTTTTATAATTTTTAGACTTTAAATAAATTAAATTATTTATGACATCATGATGATGCAGCGATGACCTCATTATTTAACGATTTAAATAAAATGGAAAGATAATGAAAAATTTAAAACCTACACATGGCCAAAACCAATTGGATGAGTGTATTTCGAAGACTTATCACCTTATCCTCGAATTATAGCAATTTGGGACCTTTTGTATCCGAAACTCTTTTTAAAATAAAGTAACTTGTCTTTACTTTCCAAAAGTGCCCCTCCTCTCCTCTTATAAAAGGCCCCCACCTCTACCTCATTTCACACACTCCTCAAGCCTTTGGCTCGGACAACCCCTGCCCATTTACTCTCTCCACATCCCTCTCCTCATCCTAGAGGATTCCCTTTGGGAAGAATCCTTTCAAAGGAAGCCTTTAGGCTCAAATCAAAAGGAGTTACACTTTTAAAGGTAATTCATTCTCTCATGTTCATTTGTTTTATTTTGCTTCTCCAACCCCCTAAACTCTTTTTATTTACTTCTTTTGTAACAAAACCAGTATCTTAAATATACTAGGATGTTGTTATAATATTTATTTGAGCTACACTCTCACACAACTACATCAAATGGTTAAAGAACATACGTTTTCCGTGGATGGCGAAATTCTGCCTCCCGAAACGATGATTGTTCAATACTCATTTAACACCTTCAAAGGTGGCCATTATGATGTCACTATTTTTATATATAATATATAATATGTTTATGTTTTCCTTAAGATTCTGTTTTTTTTCATTTTGGGCATACCTTTATGGTTTCCATTATGGGTAAACACGATATCTTCATTTTAGGAAGTGCGGACTACCGCCCCCTGAAAGTGATTTGATTCGTTAATACCATATGTGGGATGTGTAAAGGATAAAGTTAATGATATTATATATGTTATTATAATATAATTATAATATACTCTTATATCATTATGATTCCATTCCATAAAATACGAAATAGAAATGGAAGTAGCGTTCATGCGTACGTACAGCTTACCGTCTCCATGAACGGTGCATTTCATTTCTTACCTCTAAATGTGATGTAATATTATAAATACATGTATATGATGAATATATATGATATATATGTTATCAAAATCATTAATATCATTCTGGATATAACGAACCTTTGACCAAATTAACAACATGTAAGTATAAGAAATCTATTTTTGACTTAAGAACCAAATACCGGAAAAGTGAACATTATTAACTTAAATGATTACATGATGTTCATAACATGGTATAAAAGGAATAATGAACTTGAAAAAGGTTCTTAAGCAAGTAGAGATTAACTCAAGTTTATTATTCAGGAGATTAAATAACGGTCGGGTCAAGTCGGATACGAGGTATGGGACTTCGTCTCAATCTCCTGTCATTGAGGCATATTTTATTTTATACACAACTTTCTTTTCTACGGTGTATAAACCCCACTAGTAGAATACTAACCTATACCAACGGTTTGGAACCGTTGGTATAGGCCTCCAAACCGTTGGTATAGCCTATACCAACGGTTTGGAGAACCGTTGCGAAGTAAGCCGTTGGGATAGGTCTATACCAACGGTTTTCCCAAAACCGTTGGTATAGACCTATCCCAACGGTTTACAAAACCGTTGGTATAAGTAATATGAAAATCTATTCCAACGGATATAAAACCGTTGGTAAATGTATTTCAAAAAAAAAACATGACCTGGGATTTGATCCCACGACCCCTTGTTTATAATCGAACGACTTAACCACTAAGCTAACATCACTTTTGTAAACATAATTTCATAAATATATATATGTATTATCATAATTATTTAAAATTTAGATTTATATAATGTTCTCGGGTAGCAGACCTGGAAGAAATGAAAGAATCTATCCCAACGGTTCTCAAAACCGTTGGGATAGACCTATCCCAACGGTTCTCAAAACTGTTGGGATAGGTGGGATTAGGTGGAAATTTGCTGGAGGGTGGAGGTTGGTTTTGGGGGTGAGTTTTCCCAACGGTTCTCTCAAACCGTTGGGAAAGGGGGGGTCTTTCCCAACGGTTTGGGAGAACCGTTGGGAAAGGGTCCTCAAAACCCACCTTTCCCAACGGTTCTCTCAAAACCGTTGGGAAAGGGGGGGTCTTTCCCAACGGTTTGGGAGAACCGTTGGGAAAGGTGGGTTTTGAGGACCCTTTCCCAACGGTTCTCCCAAACCGTTGGGAAAGACCCCCCTTTCCCAACGGTTTGGGAGAACCGTTGGGAAAGGGTATATATAAGTGTTGGGAAAGATCCGATTTCCAGTAGTGCCCCTTTGACTTTTACGTTTATTCAAAAGGAATATTTTTTATACGAAGCATTTACTAAACGAAAAAAAGGAATGTTTTTGTCGTACGTATGCAGCGACAACGACTTCTCCGTCGTCGTGACCGTTATTTGAGTTTTGGCTTCCTCTACAAGCCATACCTTCTTTTTAAAAGAAAAAATAAATACCATGTTTTACTTTTCTTTTATTTTGGTATCGAAAATGGTTTTCATAATGTTTTTATATCAATGTGTTGTATTGATATCTTGTGATTGAAAGGTGGGAATGTTATGTTTCCTTTATGCATGTTTTATGTGATATGATTATGTTGAGGTTCTTGGGAATTATTATGAAAACGGGTGGTTCCGTGATAAACTAAGGGCGGGTGAGCCCGATATAGCTCTCCAATGCATTGGGTAACGCGAAGGAGTGAAACGTTAAGGTTTCTCCGAAGAGATTTGAGGGAATATACTGTGATGGGTATTCCAAACGTAACCAAGAGGGTTACTCCCTACGTAAGAATGTTATGAATTCCTCAAGTTACCTTTATGTATTATGATTTCTATGATTTATTCATGATTTGATGAGGTATGTTAAAGTGCTTATGTTTTATGGGTAAAGTATGATCTCATCCTTATGTATATATGTACCCATGTTTCCTTTCCATATTTTTATATCCCTTACTGAGCTTTTTATGCTCATCCCAAGTTTTTTTGAAATGTTTTTCACAGGTCAAGGGAAAGGTACATGATATGATGATAGTGTCAAGGGAGTGTCAAGAATGAATCCATGTTTTATTTTAAATATGTTTCCATTGATGGAAATGAAGAATGCTATCTTTATGTGACCACTTTGTTTATATGTGGAATGTAATGCAAGTTTTATGATCTAATTCGCTAAAACTCTAAACCCGAAAATATCCTCAATGTGTAATCTTGTAATAACTCAATATTAAGTAAGGTTTAAGGCTGGGGCCTTATAGTTGGTATCAGAGGTCGGTTTAGATAACTTTAGGAGTTAGAATTCTATTAAATGATTATCCAAAAATAATTTTTTTATGGTCAAATTGAAGTGATATAGCATTTGAAGATTACCATGTTGCTTCATCTAAGAAATGTTTGTTCAGAATGGTTTTCCGCAGAGGAAATAGGGAAGCAGTGCTAGGAAGACATACAGAAGGAAATAACCTTCCGAATCAGCATCCTGAGATGGTCGGAATTGGAACTGAACAGTTTGTTGCAGTAATGGCGCAGTTGACTCAAGCGATAAATGGTGGTGGTGTCCATGCACGAGATCAGTCAGATCAACCGCAGAGGAACATGTCAGTGGTGGAACATTTCATGAGGCAACATCCACCATCATTCAGAGGATCATCTGACCCTGTGCTAGCTAAAGGGTGGATTAAAGCACTGTAGAATATTTTTGATGTCATGGGGTGTTCAGACAATCAAAAGGTTAGTCTTGCTATTTACCGTTTGGAGGGTGAAGCAGATCAGTGGTGGTCGATGGTTAAAAATATCAGGGACGCTAATGAGATTGATGCTCTTGACTGGGATGAATTCAAAGGTATGTTTCTTGAGAAGTATTTTCCTAAGGCTGTTCGACTTAGGATGGAGAAACAATTCTTGGAATTGAGGCAAGAGGAAGACTCAGTGGCTACCTATGAAGAAAGGTTCACTCGATTGGCAAGATATGCTCCAAATTTTATCCGAGACCTTAATAATAAAATCAATCGTTTTTACTCAGGATTAAAGCCAAAATATCGAAGGGCATTAGCTTCTCGTGAGTTTAAAAGTTATGAAAAGCTTGTTCGATGTGCTGAGAAGGTGGAAATGGAGTTTTCCGATGATCAAGTGTTCTATAACAACCAATAGAAGAAGAGACCGAGGTGGCAGGAGAAAGGTAAGAATTCTTCAAAAAAGTCTGATGGTAAGAAAACTAAGTTTCCAGTTTGTGATAAATGTGGAAAAAGGCATGCTGGGGAATGTCTTCTGAATTCTGGAAAGTGCTACCAATGTGGTAAGATGGGACATAAGGCTCGTGATTGCACTGAAAAGGATCAAGGTGAAGGTAAGACCAAATTTGATTTACAGTTAGTGAAATGTTTTAAGTGCAATGTGATGGGTCACTATGCAAATGAGTGTCCGACAAAGAGATTGAGTGATGGGAAGCAGTTAGACTACAAGAAGAAAGGGGTGGTGAAATCCTTTGCAACTACTTCAGCAGATGTCAGACCATCAAATGAAGTTTTATCAGGTACTTTGTTTTTTTTTCAGATTATGCCAGTGTGTTGTTTGATTCGGGGTCTACACATTCTTTCATCTCTGAAACCTTTTCTAGTAAAATGGGAATACCATCTCAAGAAATGACTCCTGAACTTTTGGTAAAAACACCTGGGGGAAATGTTGAGGCAAAAAGAATTTATAAGAATCTTCTTATCCTTATCTATGGAAAGAACCTACTTTCAAACCTTATTGTTCTACCTCTAGTAGAGTTTGATGTTATCCTGGGTATGGATTGGCTCCCTATTTACCATGCTAAGATTGACTGTCGAGCTAAAGAAGTTTCTTTTCAGAAAGACTTTCATTTTGTGTACAATAATGAACCCTTACTGTTGATAACTTATCAAGAGGCCGAGAAACTTGTAAAAGATGGAAATGAATGTTACCTTGCACACATCGTTGAAAATAAAGGAACTATTCAGATTAATGATGTGCTAGTGGTAAATGAGTATCCTGATGTGTTTTCTAATGAGTTTCCTGGAATAATACCAGATCGGGAAGTTGAGTTTGTGGTTGACTTAGTTCCTGATGCTAAGCCAATTTCAAAACCCCCTTATCGAATGGCTCAAATTGAAATTTTAGAGTTGAAGGAGCAATTTCAAGATTTATTAGAGAAAGGTTTCATTCGACCTAGCACATCACCATGGGGTGCTCCTGTTTTATTTGTTAAAAAGAAAGATGGTTCTATGAGACTTTGCATTGATTATAGGGCCTTGAATAACATCACTGCTAAGAACAAATATCCTTTGCCTCATATCGATGATTTGTTTGATCAGCTCCAGGGAGCTCAGTATTTTTCAAAGATTGACTTGAGATCGGGGTACCATCAGCTGAAGGTAAAGGATGAAGATGTTCCGAAGACCGCGTTCCATACGAGATATGGCCATTATGAATTTGTAGTAATTCCTTTTGGGCTAACCAATGCACCTGCTGTATTCATGGACTTAATGAATAGAATTTTCCATGAGTTCTGGGATAATTTTGTGGTGGTTTTCATTGATGATATTTTGGTGTTTTCAAAAAGTAAAGAGGAGCAGGAAAGACATTTAAGGGTTATCTTGCAAACCTTAAAAGAAAAGAAATTGTATGGGAAATTCAGCAAGTGTGAGTTTTGGTTGCAACAAATTTCCTTCCTTGGTCACATTGTTTCTAAAGATGGGATAACTGTTGATCCTGCAAAAACAAAAGTTGTGGAAGACTGGACAAGACCCACAAATGTAACTGAGATTCGTAGCTTCCTTGGTTTGGCAGGCTATTACCGAAGGTTTGTTAGAAATTTTTCACGGTTATCTAGTCCAATGACTAAGCTAACTCGGAAGGGTGTTAAGTTTATCTGGACAAAAGAATGTGATGATTGTTTTCAGGAATTGAAAAGAAGATTGGTGAATGCTCCAGTTTTGGAACTACCTTCCAGGAATGGTGAGTTTGTTATATACAGTGATGCTTCATTGAAAGGACTTGGTTGCGTCCTAATGCAGAATGATCAGGTAATTTCTTATGCTTCATGACAGTTGAAAACTCATGAGGTAAATTACCCTACACATGATTTGGAGTTAGCTGTTGTTGTTTTTGATTTAAAAATTTGGAGGCATCATTTGTATGGAGTAAAGTGTGAAATATATACCGATCAAAAAAGTTTAAAGTATATATTCACTCAGAAAGAGTTAAACATGAGACAGAGGAGATGGCTAGAATTAATCAAGGATTATGATTGTACCATTCATTACCATCCGGGAAAAGCAAATAAAGTGGCTGATGCTTTGAGTCGAAAAAGTAATGCTTCATTAACAATGTTGCGTTTGGAACGTGATCCTTTGGTTAAGGATTTGATGAACATTGGCATAGAAGTTGTTGGTGCAATAATTCCTTCTGTTTTGTTTCAGGTATCAGTGAGATCTTCTCTATCAGATAGAATCAAGCAAGCACAGAAGCAAGACAGTGAGTTGCAAAAAAAGGTAGAGCTGGTTCAGAAAGGTAAGTTGCCTGAATTCAACATTGATAATGATTGTGTTTTGAGATTTGGGAAGAGATTGTGTGTGCCTTGTGATTCAAAGTTGAAGAGAGAGTTGTTATGTGAAGCTCATAGTTCTCCGTTTTCAGTTCATCCGGGCAGTACTAAGATGTATAGAGATCTGCGGGAGTATTACTGGTGGGATGGAATGAAAAGAGATATTGCTGATTTTACTGTGAAGTGTTTGACTTGTCAGCAGGTTAAAGCAGAGCGGAAGTTACCGAAAGGGATGCTTCAACCTTTACCAGTGCCAGAGTGGAAATGGGAAAACATATCCATGGACTTTGTTGTGGGATTACCGAGGACATCTCGCGGTAATAATGCAATCTGGGTTATTATTGATCGCTTGACTAAATCTGCTCATTTCCTTGCTATACGAGATACTTTTTCCCTAGATCAACTTTCCCGTTTGTATCTTAAAGATATAGTCAGGTTACATGGAGTTCCCCTCTCCATTGTATCTGATCGTGATCCCAGGTTCACATCTAACTTTTGGAAAGGCCTTCAGAAGTCGTTGGGTACTGAATTAAATTTTAGTACAACTTTTCATCCTCAATCAGATGGGCAGTCAGAACGAACAATTCAGACCTTGGAGGATATGCTACGAGCTTGTTCGATGGATTATCAGGGAAGTTGGGACCAACATCTTTCTTTGGTTGAGTTTTCTTATAATAACAGCTTTCATTCTAGTATACAGATGGCACTATTTCAGGCATTATATGGGAAGCGGTGTCGAACTCCAGCTTTCTGGGATGAAGTGGGTGAAAGGAAGTTGATGGGACCAGAATTGGTAGAAGAGATAGCAGAAAAAGTTTAGCTGATTCAGAAGCACATGAGAACAGCTCAGAGCAGGCAGAAGAGTTATGCGGATAACCGGGGGAAGGATCTCTCTTTCGAGGTAGGTGATCATGTTTTTCTCAAGGTTTCTCCTTGGAAAAGTGTGATGAGATTTGGTAAGAAAGGAAAGCTGAGTCCAAGGTTTATTGGACCATATGAAATTCTGGAGAGAGTTGGATCAGTTGCATAACGAGTGGCTTTACCTCTGAGTTTATCTCAGGTACACAATGTTTTTCACGTTTCGATGTTGAGAAAGTATATGCCAGATCCATCTCATGTTTTGAGTCCAGAGGTAGTTCAGCTGGAAGAGAACCTATCTTATGAGGAAAAATCGGTCCAGATTCTTGACCACAGGGAGCAAGTGTTACGGAATAAGGTGATTCACCAGGTAAAGGTTTTGTGGAAAAACCACATGATTGAAGAGGCAACATGGGAATCTGAAAATGCAATGAGGGATAAGTACCCCCATTTATTTGATAAGTAAATAAATTGTGGGGATGCAATTTTCTAAAGGGGGGAAGGATGTAACATCCCAAGTAAGTAATGAATAATATATATTTTTATCTATGTCTATTAATGATTAAGATAGTGTTTTAGAGGCTTAAAATGAAAATAAATCCAATCTTAAGCATGAAATACACTAATATTCTTAAAAGATTGTTTTACTGCCTTATGATGGAAAACCCTTTTTAAATCTATCTTTTGACAATTTTATAAACTATGTTTGTCAAAATAAACTTATTCTTTATTATTGGGACATCAAAATTTACTTTGTGTGAATTTTTGGTATTTTTCTGACAATGTTCATTGTTTAATGAATAGTGAAAAATACTGCATTTTACATCAAAACTTCTTTTTAATCTAATTTATTTATATGATTATATTATCTTTTGAATTTGTTTCGAAGTTAAATTAGAATATATTTTTACCATTTAATCCAATGGTGGTCATTGGAATCAATTTCACTTTGAAATTGGACTTAAATTGGTGTCAATCTTTTGATACTTATTATTACATAAAAACACGCTATTTGCTCTGACAGCGAGAATTAATTATTAAATTAATTAATGTGACTTATATGTTTTGAATTTTGTAAAATAGACTTCATTTTTGAATTCAGAATATCAAATATAGCTTAGGGTGGATTTTTGGTAATTTTCTGAAAAACTTCAATTTTTGATGAATAGTGAAACCACTAAGTGGTACTTATAAAAACTGATTTTTCCGTTTAAATGAAATTTTGCCATCATTGTGTTTTGAATTTCAAAAATCCGACATACATGGTTGTCATTAAGAAGTAAAATGTGGTTCAATGAGATTAAAATAATTTTTTGGTGAATAGTAACTTATTATGTTTTAATCGCGATTAGTGGTAATTAGTGTAGTTTAAGGTAAAAATAATGCTTTAATAAAATAAGATGAGCTTGACACATGTCCTACCCTCATATTTTGTGTCATTGCCGACCAAGACAAGCCATGGGTCAACTTGGGGACCCCATGGATCCACTTTGGTTGGGAAATGACATAAATAACTTTTTATTTAATGTAAAAGTAAAAATGACACAAACATAATATGTTTTACGAAGACAATTTTTACATGGGGTTATAAAGATCCTATTTTTGATTATAAATAGTCATTGGAAAGCTAAAAATATTTCCTACATCATAGTATTTTTTTTATAATTTTTAGACTTTAAATAAATTAAATTATTTATGACATCATGATGATGCAGCGATGACCTCATTATTTAACGATTTAAATAAAATGGAAAGATAATGAAAAATCTAAAACCTACACATGGAAAAAACCAATTGGATGAGTGGATTTAGAAGACTTATCACCTTATCCTAGAATTATAGCAATGTGAGACCTTTTTAATCTGAAACTCTTTTTAAAATAAAGTAACTTATCTTTACTTTCCAAAAGTGCCCCTCCTCTCCTCTTATAAAAGGCCCCCACCTCTACCTCATTTCACACACTCCTCAAGCCTTTGGCTCGGCCAAACCCTACCCATTTACTCTCTCCACATCCCTCTCCCCATCCTAGAGGATTCCCTTTGGGCATAATCCTTTCAAATGAAGCCTTTAGTCTCAAATCAAAAGGAGTTACACTTTTAAAGGTAATTCATTCTCTCATGTTCATTTGTTTTATTTTGCTTCTCCAACCCCCTAAACTCTTTTTATTTACTTCTTTTGTAACAACACCAGTATCTTCAATATACTAGGATGTTTTTATAATATTTATTTGAGCTACACTCTCACACAACTACATAAAATGGTTAAAGAACATACGGTTTCTGTGGATGGCGAAATTCTGCCTCCCGAAACGATGATTGTTCAATACTCATTTAACACCTTCAAAGGTGGCCATTATGATGTCACTATTTTTATATATGATATATAATATGTTTATTTTTTCCTTAAGCTTCTGTTTTTTTTCATTTTGGGCATACCTTTATGGTTTCCATTATGGGTAAACACGATATCTTCATTTTAAGAAGTACGGACTACCGCCCCCTGAAAGTAATTTGATTCGTTAATACCATATGTGGGATGTGTAAAGGATAAAGTTAATGATATTATATATGTTATTATACTGGAATTATAATATACTCTTATATCATTATGATTCCATTCCAAAAAATACGAAATAGAAATGGAAGTAGCGTTCATGCGTACGTACGGCTTACCGTCTCCATGAACGGTGCATTTCATTTCTTACCTCTAAATGTGATGTAATATTATAAATACATGTATATGATGAATATATATGATATATATGTTATCCAAATCATTAATATCATTCTGGATATAACTAACCTTTGACCAAATTAACAACATTTAAGTATAAGAAGTCTATTTTTGACTTAAGAACCAAATACCGACAAAGTGAACATTATTAACTTAAATGATTACATGATGTTCATAACATGGTATAAAAGAAATAATGAACATGAAAAAGGTTCTTAAGCAAGTATAGATTAACTCAAGTTTATTATTCAGGAGATTAAAGAACGGTCGGGTCAAGTCGGATACGAGGTATGGGACTTCGTCTCAATCTCCTTTCATTGAGGCATATTTTATTTTATACACAACTTTCTTTTATACGGTGTATAAACCCCTTTTACTTTTATGTTTATTCAAAAGGAATATTTTTTATACGAAGCGTTTACTAAATGACAAAAGGGAATGTTTTTGTCGTACGTATGCGGCGACAACGACTTCTCCGCCATCGTGACTGTTATTTGAGTTTCGGCTTCCTCTACAAGCCATACCTTCTTTTTAAAAGAAAAAATAAATACCATGTTTTAATTTTCTTTTATTTTGGTATCGAAAATGGTTTTCATAATGTTTTTATATCAATGTGTTGTATTTATATCTTGTGATTGAAAGGTGGGAATGTTATGTTTCCTTTATGCATGTTTTATGTGATATGATTATGTTGAGGTTCTTGGGCATTATTATGAAAATGGTTGGTTCCATGATAAACTAAGGGTGGGTGAGCCCGATATAGCTCTCCAATGCATTGGGTAACGCGAAGGAGTGAAACGTTAAGGTTTCTCCGAAGAGATTTTAGGGAATATACTGTGATGGGTATTCCAAACGTAACCAAGAGGGTTACTCCCTACGTAAGAATGCTATGAATGCCTCAAGTTACCTTTATGTATTATGATTTCTATGATTTATTCATGATTTGATGAGGTATGTTAAAGTGCTTATGTTTTATGGGTAAAGTATGATCTCATCCTTATGTATATATGTACCCATGTTTCCTTTCCATATTTTTATATCCCTTACTGAGCTTTTTATGTTCATCCCAAGTTTTTTTGAAATGTTTTTCACAGGTCAAGGGAAAGGTACATGATATGATGATAGTGTCAAGGAAGTGTCAAGAATGAATCCATGTTTTATTTTAAATATGTTTCCATTGATGGGAATGAAGAATACTATCTTTATGTGACCACTTTGTTTATATGTGGAATGTAATGCAAGTTTTATGATCTAATTCTCTAAAACTCTAAACCCGAAAAGATCCTCAATGTGTAATCTTGTAATAACTCAAGATTAAGTAAGGTTTAAGGCTGGGGCCTTATAGTATTGGCGTCTTCCAATTGCTCTCGTCTAAAAAATTTTAACTAAAGGAAATTTTTTCCTTAAAACTGGAGAATGAAAAGAGAGGGAGATGAAGATCTGAGTGATTTGGGGAAAAAACAGATGAGGGTATATATAGGTTAAATTAGTTGCGACAGGGTTATTTGCGACAGGCCCCGTCGTAAATACCCTCGCCCGCATTAATTATAGTCGGTGGTTAAAAGGGTATTTGTGACAGGCCCCGTAGCAAATAGTTCATGCCGACACTCTTTTTGCAATGGGACGACATCCCGTCGCAAAAAGCTATTAACCGCTGTAGGGTATTTGCGATGGGTACCATTGCAAATACTCTTGAGCGGTTTGGCGTGCAAGTCACGCCATACTATTTGCGATGGGAGACATCTCTCCGTCGCAAATAATATTCGCGTGGTTTGGCGCGCAAGTCGTGCCAAACTATTTGCAACAGGAGATGAAAACCCGTCGCAAATAATTGGTTATTTGCGATGGGGAAATTTCCCTGTCGCAAATAACTTCATGGACAGTTTATTTGCGACGGGAATAAATCCCATCGCAAATATTTATTTTTCCCGTAGTGTAACAAAGAAGATTACCTTACGATTATCATTCCTAATTTCTGTTTAATGTATTCAAATCTATCGGAGGGTATATATTTTGAAACAAAATATCAGCATGTTGATCTTGTGTTCCAATAAATTGAAGAATGATATCTCCTTTAAGTGCTTAAGACTTTTAACAAATAAAACATTTGAAATTAATGTTTTTTTTGAAGAACAATGTTACATATACCAACAATTTTCCCTGAGCATTATCTCTGAAAGTTATTTTTCCACCTTTCATCTTGATATCCTTTTCAAAGAAATTTTGTTACCAGCCTTATGCTGGGAACATCCACTATCCATGTACCAAGTATTGCTGTTGGTACTTTCTTTATTTTCCTGAAAATAAGAAAGTTAGGCTTTCAGAATCCAAACTTGCTTGGATCTAGAAATTTCTGAAATCAATATTTTTGGAATCCACATTTTCTTAGAAAAATAAGCTTTATGAAATCCTAAACACTGGGTTTTATTTCAGGAACAACTTTTTGCCCAATGTACACCAAACATGCATTTAGTGCAGAATGGAGCACTTTGAGGGAAAAAATAGTTATTACTAAAAGCAGGTTTTTATTGGGTAAAACCAAAACCAGAACGATTCCTAAAAGGTCGTATTTGGGAATACATTTTATCGAAGTTTTCTTTACCATGGGTAATGTTTGACAAACACTTCCTCAAGGAAAATATTTTTGACTTAAGTTTTATAACCAAGTTTTTATCCTCAAAAACATTAGTTTTAGAACTAGAGTTAATCTCTAAAATATTTTTACTAGAAATTACGTTTTCAAGATCCTTATAATGTTTATCCTTCTCAGAATTTACGTTCTCAAGGGTTTTTGAAATACTTTAAAAATCATCAATTTTCTTATCAAGATCTTTAGAAATATCTAATACTTCTTCAACTAAAACAGAAATTCTAGAATTTTCCTTATCAAGCCTTTTCTTGAGTTTGGTATTTTAATTCTCAGGGAGTTTAGAAAATCTATATACTTTCTCATAAGTAGGTAATATATTGTCTTCTGATGAGGAAGACTCATCATCTGAAGATTCATAAAATCTATCATCAGTATATTTTACATTCAAGTACACATTTTTAATGGATTCATCATTATGTACCTTGACCATTAGACAATGATTTTTAATAGTTATCTTGGCTAGAAGACCAAGATTCTTCTGATCAGAAGCTTCATATTCTGTAGATTCATCAGAATATTCACCACCACTTGCACTCAATGTGTAGTTGGCTTTCAATACTTTCTTAGCTTTAGCTTTGTAGTACTTCTTCCTATTCCTCTTAGAATGCCTTTCCTTTCTATCCTTTTTCTTAATCATAGTGCAGTATGGTCTTATATGTCCTTCTCTTTTGCATTCATAACAAGTGACTTCAGAGACTTTCTTGTCTTGTATTTCTTTCTTCTTGTATCTAGATTGAATGTTCTTCTGTCCAAAAATAGTGTTCATCCTTCTAGCAAGATTGGATAACTCGTTTTCTGAAGCTTCACTTTCACTGGATTCAGATTGAATAACAACCTTCTTAGATTTGGATGTTGTAACTCTCTCAGGTGTCTTGGCTTTCATATAATTTGAGGTGGTTGTAAAAGCAACACTTCCATTTCCATTTTTCTTCTTAATATTATCAGCATTTCTCTTCATTCTGGTTTCATGTTGAAGAATTCCAAACAGCTCATCAAGAGAAATCTGATTAACTTTCCTATTCTCATATGTACCTGTCCTCTTAGATTCCCATTCATTTGGCATGATGCCTATGATCTTATCTACAAGAGCTTAATCATCTAATCCTTTCTCACCCATTGATTTCAAACTATTGACGATAGTCACAAACCTTTGTTGTACTTTACATATGGGTTATCCATAAAGAAAGTAGAAACTATGATATTCAGCTCTAAGCATGGCTCTTTTAGTTTCAATGACTTTTGAAGTTCCAAAGTGGGTAACCTCAAGCTTCTTCCATATACAATTTGTTGCTTCACAAGATGAAATATGGCTATATATATTTCTAGTAATGTAACAAAGAAAAGTATTACGTACCTTGTAATTCAGTTGGTATTCACACTTCTCTTGGTTGGTGAAAGTACTAATTTTCTTATGAGGGATTTTGTATCCTCCAGTAAGCATGACAAAATTGTCTGCTCCAGTATTAATGAAAAATGTCTTCACACAATCTCTCCAGTATTTTTAATCATTACCATCAAAGATCGGTTGTCTAGTAGGACTTAGATTGTCTATTGAACCGACATTCATTCCTGTTATCCTAAGAAAATATATTTCCATAGAAAAATTTTTTAATAGAAAAAGTTTGTAAACAAGAATAAAACTTCCTAGGCAAGGAAAATTTTGTGAACAATGAAAACTTGAGCAAGAAAACTTATATGTGAATATTAGTATTTCAGAGACCTGTTTTGATACCAATTGTAGGATCGAAATATTATGTAGATGCTCAAATATAAGTGGTGTCAGGACGCGTCCCCCGGGGCCCGTATTGTGACTACCCCAAGCCCGCCTTCCATAGTCTAGGGGATAGCGACTTGTACTAAAGGCGTAAATCCCTAAACTGGGAAGGCATTGCCTTTATAAACTGAAACACACACAACAGAGTACGATCTAGAAGTAAAACACTAAGAAAAGATGTATATAAAAGAGTGCTGAAAAGTAAATGTGTCGGAAATACATGCCCAACTTGAAAGTACAAGTACAACTGAAAGTGCGTACAACTGAATAAAAGTAAAGAAGCTACTGGGTCATCCTCTGGGGTTCCTACCTGAAGGGTGGGTACAGATGGCCTCCTCAACACTCCGTGTCCGTCCGTCTGCTCCATGTACCATCACGCTGAGTGGTCCACCTCCGGGTACCATCCAGTCCTGCTACTCTATGCCTCCGTCAGTGTTGTCCGTCGTCGACAACCAACTCAATGAGGTGCGGGCATCGCCCGTGCAAGGGTGAGTATAACGATACTCAGTAGGGACCTCGAGACCCTCAAGGTCTCACAAAATCCAACAAGTATATACTACAAAGTATGAAATCAACAGATATCCTTTAATTAGGTATATGCCCATACATATACCTAAGTTATCTAGCAACCCATCTCAATCATGAGGAAAACACAAAAGTCATTGACTCAGCTCAAACCAGGATTTAGTTCTAGAGGGTAGTATCAAGTAACAACCACAGTCACACTGTCGGAACATCGGTGGATAGCGTACTCCTCCTCTATCGAGTACACTGAGCCTACGGTGTCACACATAGGTGCTTCCCACTATCCTTGGACTACTGATGTACTCCTCCTGTCGAGTACCGTGGGTCTGCTGCGTCACACAGAGGCTCTCCCCACCACGGGTCTACCACACTAATAGAGAGGTGCTCCCCCTCGTAGCCTATTAAGGTACTCCTCCTTTCGGGTATCGTGGTTCTACCGCGCTCACATGGAGGTGCTCTACACCATGGGTCTACCGCATTACACAGAGGTTCTTCCCACTAGTCCAGTCGAGTAACTCCGAGTCGAATCGATCAAGCAGTCGTCAGGCCTCATCCAACTACAAGGTCTCCGTACTCTGTCTGCTTGCCTCTAGAAGGATCCCCTCCATGAGCTACTAGTCGATACTCCAACTGTCACGAATTCCCATTTAAAATTATCTCAAATGTCCGCCTCGTCATAGAGATCTCAATACAAAAGACGACACATTAATCGGACACCCGGTCTGTGAGTTATTGGTAATTCCGTCTCGAGAGCCCGGTTGGATTTTAGGTTCAAAGCCACCCAACCGTACGCCAACTGTGTCCAAACATCAAATGGGGTATTCACAAATAACCGTATCGCTCCAAGCTTTCCGTCGCCGTAGACGGTTTGTCGATCGGACACCCGTAGCCCAAGATATGGGTGAAAAGGTGAATTCGGGTCAAACGTGTCCGGACTGGGGTCCGACCCGGTCCATGGCCCCAACCCGGTCCGCGGGTCTGACCCCGCCAAAGGGGGAGGCCCGACCCAAGAGCTTCCTGGCCCATGCTAGGTTCGACCCAGCGGCCTGGCAGTCCGACGGCCCGGGGGCCCGGCGGCCCGTGGGGGGTCCGCCTCAGCCACGCCCAAAGGGGATACCACAAACCCCTGGCTCCCAAATAGCAGATCCATTTGGGTGGTGACCAAACCGGCGCCAGGTGGCAACGGTCCAGCTCACGTGGGTCCCATTGGGGTCTCGCTCCTCCCGACTGGCCGAGCGGACAGCCGCTCCACACCTCCGATGGATGGCTGAGCCGGTCGCCCTTGCTCCTCCACCGTGACCCGCCTCGGCCGCCATTCTGCTCCTACTCTACGGCCCGCCCTGGCCACGGTTCTGCACCTCCGCAGGGTTCGACGGCGCCGTGCCCCTCTGCCACGGCCCTCCCTGTCTGTGTCTCTCCTCCTCCTCACGGCACGACGACACTATGCTCTTCCATTGTGGTCACCCTGGTCGCGACCCCCTTTTCCTCTGCGCAGCGCGACGACGCCGCACCCTTACTTCCGCACGGAACGACAGTGTCGCTTCCTTTCGGCGACCCGGCGACATTGTGCCACTAGTTTCTTCATGGCCAGCCCATCACCGGCTTCTGTTTCCCCGCCACAGTCCACTCTTCCTATGGTGCCATTGCGTCGTCGTCATCGTCAACAAGCGAGCTAGAATGTAGGGGGAGGGTCCGGCCATGTTCGTGCAGTCCGAGCCCTCCTCGTTATGGTGATATCAATAGGAAAATCACAATCAATAAATTTAACGATGTAGAATGGGTACAAAATCAACTCTAATCCCCTACCTCGGGTTACTTATTCGTTGATTATGTCAAGGAATGGGTGGACGTCAATTCGTTGACGTCGGAAATGAAGAATCCGAGGATGGATTCATCAGCATTCTTGAAGGACGAAGCTCCCTCCTTTGTCCCGATTGAAGAGGGAAGAAGGTGTCTGTCATTCTTCGTTGGAGAGGGGCATTCTTTGTGGGAAGATGAAGTTCTCCAAGTGTTCTTCCTCTCCCAAAGTTCCAACAAAAGGATATGCCAACCAAAATAATAGAGTGAGAATCTTATTAATTTTGTTGGCACAAAATTTGAATTGGACTCATTAATAACCCAGCTCCAAAAAAAATTAATACACGAGCATTGGCATAATTAAAACTAGAGGATCCAAGAGGCTCTCCCTCATTATTGAGGGAGAGTTGAGAGGTTTCATCCTCGGGTGGTCTCCACCACTTTTAATCCTCTCGCGGGAGGTTATGATTTGGTGGGCCCCACCACCATAACCTCTCATAGGAGGTTAGGGTGTGGAGGTCCCACCACCAACTCCCATGGGGTGGTTCCAACTACCATCCAACACACACAAGAAAACCTATAATAAATTAAAGTGTTGAACACTTTAATTTATTATTTTTTATAAAAATTCATAAACTATCTTTTATTCTCGACCATCTTCTGTCGAGGTGGAAGTCTTATTAAGTGAATACCGGCTCTGTAAGTTCAACGGTGCCCTCAAATTTCAATTCCCTGCACTGGTTCAAAAGCTATAAAATCTCACTCGCACTTTTATTAAATGTACCTGAAAAAAAATTCAGAAATTGATCCCGGGCACACCGGGCCTCGGAATCAAGCGTCGTAAATTTTCACAAACTCGTAAAATTCCCATGTATTTTAAAAAAAATCCATTGAATTTTCAGGTCTTTAAATTCTCCCCACCTCAGGGATTTACATCCCTATAAGCTAAAACTCGAACTAAGGGAACAAATGGGGGCATTGAGCATGCATCTGAGCCTCTCGCTCCCATGTGCTCTTCTAAAGGTTCCTGTGCTGCCAGAAAACGTGCACCAGAGGTATTGACCGTCCATGTAGGACCTACTCCTATCGATCCTCAATCTCCATTTTAATCTCTGTGAAAGTTTCCCCATCATCGAAGTCCAACTCTCCATGGTCGATGATGTGGGAAGGGTTGTGCACGTATCTCCTCAACTAGGATATGTGGAAGACGTCGTAAACCTAGTGCAACTGAGTTGGAAGAGCTAAGTGGTAAGACACCTCTCCTACTCTACTGAGGACCTGGAAAGGTATGATGAATCACAGAGATAACTTGCCGCCTCGACTAAATCTCCGTAGACATCATCAAGGTGAGACATGTAGGAAGACGTGGTCGCCATCCCCGAACTCCAAAGGTATCTACCTCATATCAGCATATGACTTCTGTCTACTCTGTGCAGTCTTCATCTGCTCCGGGATGATCTTCATCTTCTCTGTGGTAGCGCATACCATCTCTGGTCCCACTAGTGCTGACTCCCATGGCTCTGTCTAGCACAGTGGCAATCTGTAAGGTCGACCATACAAGGCCTCAAAAGGTGTCATACCGATGGTGGAGTGATATCTATTATTGTAGGAAAAATCCACAAAAGGTAAGTGATCCTCCCAACTGCGACCAAAGTCGAGGACACATGTGCAGAGCATGTCCTCGAGGGTCTGGATGATCCGCTCAGTCTGGCCATATGTCTGAGGATGGAAGGCGGTGCTCAGACGTAGCTGCGTCCCGAAAGCCTCCTCCAACCCCTTTCATAGCCGGGAAGTAAACCGTGTGTCATGGTCAAAGACAATAGAAGAATTTAATCCATGAAAACACACAATATCCTACACATATAGGCATCTCAAGCTCTTTACTGAACCCTGCTCTCTGATCGGTAGGAAGTGGGCCGACTTGGTGAGTCAGTCAATGATCACCCATATCGAATCATGACTCATGGATGTACATGGAAGACCCGTTACAAAATACATGGATATCCCATCCCACTTCCACTCTGGGACCTCTAAAGGCTGAACCAAGCCTGCTGGTACCTATTTCTATGCCTTCACTTGATGACAAGTGAGGCACCGAGAGAAAAAATCCACTACAACCTTCTTCATACCTAGCCACCAGTGCTGTCGTTGAAGGTCCTAGTACATCTTCTCCACTCCTGGATGTACCACTAGAGTGGAAGTGTGGAACTCCCTCAAAACTTCCTCCTGAAGAGAAACTGGTACCATGGTACATCCTCTGAAGAGGATGACATGCTCCCCACCTTTAGAAAATCCATCATGTTCCAGCCCCATGGATATCTGAGCACATCGTGTCTCACAGTCAGTGTCCCCATGCTGCGCCTCCCTGACTCACTGAAGTAATGGGGGAGTGACTATAAGAGACTGTAGATATGATTCCCCATCTCTATCCACAAAGGATATCTTTAAGGTAGCCAGATGCTCTGTCTCCTCTCCTAGCAGCTTTATACCAGTCCTCCTGTTGAGCACGTCCGCAACAATGTTCCCCTTCCCAAGATTATAGACTATCTCAAATTCATAGTCCCGGAGGAACTCATGCCAACACCGCTGTATCAGGTTCAGGTCCTTCTAAGAGAATATATACCTGAGACTCTTGTGATTAGAGTACATGGTAAAAAGTTCACCCATAAGATAGTGCTGCCACATATTCAAGACGAAGACCATTGCTGCTAACTCTAGGTCATGGTTAGTGTAGTTCTGCTCATGCTGTCTCAACTACTAAGAACCATACGTGATCACTGCTCGCTCTTGCATTAGGAAAGACCCGAGTCCAGTCCCTGATGCGTCGCAGTAGACTATGTACCCTACGACTTCCTATATAAGTCTTAAGATAGGGGAAATAGTCAGCCTCTGCCTCAGCTCCTAAAATATCTACTGGAATCTCTCTAACCACACTAAGGTTTGTCCCTTCTTCGTCAATGCTGATGGTGGTGCTTCCACTCTGGAGAATTCTGGAATGAATCTTTGGTAGTATCCAGCTAATCCTAAGAAACTTCTTACCTCTATCACACTCCTTGGTGGCTCCCAAGCAAGTACAGCCTCAATATTCACTGGATCCACTGTAACTCCAGCCTCCGAGATGACATGCCCCAATAAGTGAACCTCTCAAATCCAAAACTGAAACTTCGAGAGTTTACCATAAATCTGGTGCTCTCGGAGTTTGTCCAGTACTACCTGCAAATGGTAGGCATGCTCCTCCTCAGTAGTCGAGTAGATCAGTATGTCATTGATGAAGACCATGATAATGCGATCGAGGTAAGGCTGGAAAATCCTTTTCAAGATACACATGAACACTGCTGGAGCATTGGTTATGCCGAAGGGCATAACCAAGAACTCAAAGTGCCCATACCGACACATGTAGGCCGTCTTCTACACATCCTCGTCTCGAACTCTGATCTGGTGATAGCTTGATTTGAGGTCTATCTTTGAGAACCATCGTGCTCCCTTGAGATGATCAGAGAGGTCTTCAATCCCTGGGAGTGGGTACTTGTTCTTCACGGTTACCTGGTTCAGGAGACGGTAGTCAACACAGATCCTCAAGCTCCCATCCGCCTTCTTACCTAATAGAATCAGGGCTTCCCAGAGAGAAACACTGGACCGGATGAATCCCTTCCCCTGCAAGTCCACCAGCTATACCCGCAGCTCACGAAGCTCAGTGAGAGCCATCCAATATGCTGGAGTAGATATCAGTGTCATCTCAGGGTATAGGTCAATGTAGAAATCCACCTCTTTGTGAGGAGGTAGTCTTGGGACATCATCAGGGAAAACATCCACGTACTGGTCCACCACTAAAGGATAAGTCAGACTCTCCACATCAACTGCTCCGAGGGTAAGGCAAGCCAACTGGTGAGTGATCGGTTGCACCCTCCTCTGAGTAAGTCTGTCTTGTTCTGCAAAGGTTCACTTCTCATCGAGGAAGGTGAAATTTGTCCCATCAGTGTGGAAACACCACAATTTGCGCCTAATACAGTTGATCTGAGCATGGACTGTAAATAACTGGTCCATACACAAGATGATGTCGTAAGGCCTCGATGCCTCTATGAGGAGATCCTAGCCGAAGCTCTCGCCTCCTAGAGTAATATCACACTACCGGCACCAATGTATAATCGTTGAGTCTACTCCCGTAGGAGTCTCTAGCCGTAAGGATCGATCCAACGGATCTGTCAGAATCTCTGAGCTCTGAACGAGGGAATTGGAAATGAAAGAGTGACTGGAACTTGTGTCTATAAGAACTGCAGCTAAGGTGGAGTAGACACAGATAGTACCTCGAATCATCTCCGAAGTACCGTGGTTGTATGACTCAGCTACCTGAAGCTGAGCTCTCCCCTGTACACCTACTCCCTGCAGTTGGGGTGGACCTCCTGGTGGTGGTGGCGGTAGCACCTTGTAATGTCGTCCACCACTAGTTTCTCGACCGACTCCTCTGCCACGTCCACCTGCGCCCTGCAGACTGCCTCGATTGAACCTTTGCCTCTGTCTGGGAGTTCCCTCAACTGTCTGCTGATCATATGAATGGAGGGTCAGACAGTCACGAGCCATTTGACCATGCCCGTCGCATGAGTAACACTGCATGCTCCTTGCAGGTAAGTCACTACCTCGGGTGCCCCGCACAACAGATCCTGAGTCATGCGGTCGTCCACCCATGGGTTTGGTCCTCTTGGACCTCTGTGTTATCTGTCTACTTCCAGCTATAGAAGACTTCACTACATGTCGACTAGTAGTGGGTCTTGCTGCTGGTGAATGCTCAGCATGAAAACTCTCTACTATGAGTTCTCTTTCTAACACCCCAGCCTACGTCGGGATGCTGAGGGAGATCATCGAGGCCCTGATCTCTCTCCTAATTCCCTAGTCGAAGGTCTGGGCCCTAAAGAATGGGTCTTGTACCATATCTATAGAGTAGCGCAAGAGGTCGGTTAACCACACTGAGTACTGAGCTACATTCATACTACCCTGCTATATATGTAGTAGCTCCTGTATCTGCACCACATGAAGGGTGGCTAGGATAAACTCTGCCCATAACAGGCTCTCGAAGTCTGTTCAGAGTAGTGTCGCCTCGTCATGAACCTGGAGCATCAGGCTCCACCATCTTCCTGCTGGTGCCTAAGGGAGACCCACGACAAGGATCACCATGTAGTCTGCTGGTGTCCCTACTTGCCTGAAGACTCTCACGACAGCCTCCAGCGAATCCTCAGCCGCCTGTGGGTCTGTCTCTCCCCGGAACCTGGGTGTCCACTGGCGCTGGAACTCTTGAAACACGCTCAACCGATGTGGATCGTCTACTACTGGGGCTGGTGGCATCGGTGGCCCAATGGGAAGTCATACCACTAGTGCCTCCATTGGTGCCTCAACTAGGAAGGGGCCCTGCACCGAGGCCTCGTCGCTCAGTGGGATATCTGAGTGTACAACTCTCGGGGTTCTGTGAGAAGGCACCCTGAAAGAAACAGATGCGACACGGTCAAAAGATTATACCTGGTGAGCTGACCTGGTAGAGATGACTTAAAGAAAACTTTTAAAGACACACAAAAAAATAGTGTTTTCGTGCACTAAGTTGGAAATAAGTAGTCGGGGTCCTGGTGTATGGATACGTCAGTCGCCCGCACCAACACTGGACTCCCTGAACTGAAAACCACACTTAGTACCCTTAACACTATTGCTTCACAGAAAAAAAAGATCAGAGTCCTAAGTTCTGCGGTAGAACCAACTCATCTTATACCAATTTGTCACGACCCGTCCCCCTGGTCCAATATCGTGACTACCCCAAGCCTGCCTACCATAGGCTAGGGGCTGGAGACAAGCACCAAACACGTAAATCCCCAAACTGGGAATGCATTGACTTTATAAACTGAAACACATACAACATAGTACGAGTTGGAAGTAAAACACTATGCAAAGATGTATACAAAAGAGTGCTGAAAAGTAAATGGGCTGGAAATACAAGCCCCACTGGAAAGTACAAGTACAACTGAAAGTGAGTACAATTGAAGAAAAGTAAATCAGCTACTAGGTCGTCCTCCGGGGTTCCTACCTGAAGGGTAGGTACAGATGGCCTCCTCATCACTCCATGTCCATCCGTCCACTCCGTGTACCGTCACGCCGAGTGGTCCACCTTTGGGTACCGTCCAGTCTTTCTAATCTCTGCCTCATTCAGCGTTGTCCGTCGTATGCAACCAACACAATGAGGTGCGGGCATAGCCTGTGCAGGGGTGACTATAACGATACTCAGTAGGGACCCCGAGACCCTCAAGGTCTCACAAAATCCAACCAGGACATACCAAAAAGTATGAATTCAACTGATATCCATTACTTAAGTATATGCCCGTACATATACCTAAGTTATCTAATAACCCATCTCAATCATGAGGAAAACAGAAAATTCATTGACTCAGCTCAAACCATGATTTTATTCTAGGGGGGTTAGTATCATGTAACAACCCCAGTCACACTATCGGAACCTCAGCTAATTGTGTAATCCTCCTCTATCGAGTACAGTGGGCCTGTCGTGTCACACATAGGCACTTCCCACTATCCTTGGACTACTGAGGTACGCCTCCAGTCGAGTACCATGGGTCTGCAGCATCACACAGAGGCGCTCCCCACCACAGGTCTATCGCGCTCACAAAGAGGCGCTCCCCCTCATAGCTTGCTGAGGTACTCCTCCTGTCGAGTATTGTGGGTTTGTCATGCTCACACAGAGGCGCTTCCCACCGAGGTTCAATCATGTTACATAGAGGCACTTCCCACTGGTCTAGTTGAGTCACTCCAAGTCGAATCAGTCAAGTAGTTGTTAGGTCTCAGCCAACTACTAGGTCTCTGTACTCTGTCCACTCGCCTCTGGAAGTATCCACTCCATGAGCTACTGGTCGATACTACATTTTTCATGAAGTCCCATGTAGAAGTATTTTAAAGGTCCGCCTTGTCATAGGGGTCTCAACGCAACAGAAGACACGTCAATCAAACACACGGTCTGTGAGTTATTGGCATTTTTGTTGTGGGGGCCCGATTGGATTTTAGGTTCAAACCAACCCAACCATACCACAACTATTTCTAAACCTCAATCAGAGTATTCCAAAATAACTATCTCATTCCAAGATTTCTATCTCTGCAGACGGTTCGTCGATTGGACACTCGTAGCCCAAGATATGGGTGAAAAAGTGAATTCAGGTCAAACGGGTCCAGACAGGGGTCCGACCTAGTCTGTGGGTCCGACCCGGCCCGAGGGGTGGCCTGGACCGAGAGAGGTCCGACCCGAGGGGGCGGCCTAGCCTGCGCTGGGTCCAGCCCGTGCTAGGTTCGGCCCACGCTGGGTCCGACCCGGCGGCCAGTCGGCCCGCTGGGGGTCCACCTTAGCCGCTTCCAGCACCCCAGCCTACGTAGGGATGCTGAGAGAGATCATCAATGCTCTGATATCCCATTTGATCCCCTGATAAAAGGTTCAAGCCCCGAAGAAAGGGTCCCACACCATATCAGAAGAGTATCTGGAGAGGTCTGTGAACCTCGCAGAGTACTCATCCATGGTCAGGCTCCCCTACTATAAGTGGAGTAGCTCTTATATGCATACTAAGTGCAAGGTCATGGGGAAGAACTACTCCCTGAAAAGGTGCTCGAAGTCTTCCCAAGTGAGGGTCTCCTCCTTGTGCATCTATAGTCTCAATATACACCATCTCCCTACCGCGCCCTATACATGGCTAGCGGAAATAACCTCCATCTGGTCTGAAGGTGTCCTCACTAGGAAAAAAGCTCACGTCACCACCTCCAACCAATCCTCAGCTACCTGAGGATATATCTCGCCTCAAAACCTTAGAGGCCTCTTCCTATGAAATGCATGAAACACGCTAAGTTGACGTGCATCCTCTACTGGTAAGGCTAGTAGAAATTGTTTCTCGAAGGGTGGTGGTGCCTTTGGTACACAACCCGGGGGTTCCATCTCAGGAGACGGTCCCTAAACTGATTCCTCATTACTCAGTGGACCATCGTTGTGATCCTGTACCGGGATCCTGGATGGCTGTCTACGTGGGGGCATCCAGGGAGAAATAAAGATGAACCATAGTAATTTAATTATACCTGATGAGATGAATCTGACTCAAAGATATCATGACTAACATTTTAAAGACATAAGAAACCATTGTTTTCGTGCATTGAGTTTTAAAGAAGAATTCAGTGTCCTGTTTTATGGATACGTCATCCACCACACCAATACTGGACTCCCCAAATATGAAAGACGAACTCGAAACATTTAACACAGTTTCTCAAAAAAAAACAACTCTCGATATTTGAGGTAGAACCAACCACCTTTGATACCAATCTGTCACAACCCATCCCTCGGGGCCCATTTCGTGAATACCCCAATCCCGTCTTCCATAGGCCAAGGGCGGGAGACTAGAACCAAAAGTCATATAAAAAAAAGGAAGGCATTTCCTTTAAACCTATTCACACACACAGAACCCATACTGTAGAAAGTAAAGCTTAAACTGGGATACCTACAACAGGTATATCACACAAGGAATAAACCACACAAGTAAATGTGCAACTAAAAGAAAAAGGGGGGCTAGAATACAAACCCAACTAAAAATGAAAGTACAGTAAAAGGAAGTACAAGCTCTGGAGGTTGTCTTCCAAGGATCCTACCTAAAGGGTAGGTGTATCTCACTATCGGATGTCGCTAATGCGTACTACATCAATAGATCCACCTCTGGTCACCACTTGGCCCTGACCATCCAAGATCCCAGTAAAAGGTGTTCATCATCTGCACAAGACACAATAGGTGTCGATGAATCCCATGAAAGGGTGATCATAACAATAATCAGTAGAGACCCCAAAACCAACTCAAGTTTCATAGAAATCCACAAACAAAATCAAAAAAATAATGTACACAGATTAGAGTCACTAGAGATAGATCGAAATAGGTATAACTTATAATGTTGACAGAAAAACCAATAGTTGAAAGCACTGAACATCAATCACTACAAAGTCACTCATCCCTGATGAGTCCTTTAGGATAGCTAGGTTTCCTAGATCTATTGAGTAGTTGAGTCACGAATCCTTGATGAGTAGCTGAGTCACAGAGCCTCGCTGATAGCTCAGTTATAGAGTCTCACTGAAGTTGAGTCACAGAGTCTCACTGGGTAGCTGAGATACACAGTCTTGCTGATAGCTGAGTCACAAAGTCTATCTGGGTAGCTGAGTCACGAAGCCTCGCTGATAGCAGAGTCATAGAGTCTAATTGGATAGCTGAGTCATGAAGTCTTACTGATAGTTGAGTCATGGAGTCTCTCTAGGTAGCTTATTCATGAATTCTTGTTGGGTCAACATCCTTGAAATCTTACATAGAGTATTTCATAAGGGCCTACCCATCACGTGGGTCGCAACGCTGCAGACATCATGTCAATTAGATGTACAGTATGAAAGATACGTCCCTTTCTGTAAAAAGGCGCTGATTGCATCCAGGCCCAGTCTGACTAGCTCAGACCAACCCGACCAACCTGAGATGGGGTCCCACATTACCCAATCCTATCCATCTAGCCCATTATCCGGGCCCATTGGGCCTCACTGGACCTAACCAAGAGTGGCCATGGGTCTAGTCTGATTGGTCACCTAGTTACCCGAATTTATCTGGCCCAACCCACACTAGTGGGATGTTCTATTTTATTAGCTCAGACAACCACGCGACCCGAATTTATCCCATCAACCTGGTCCACTAAACTGGGCCGACTCAAAAATTTAGCTGGGCTGCTCAGGCGGCCCGGTCCGCTAGCCAAGCCTGGCCTAGACTAGCTTGGACGGTCTAATTGGGGTGCAAGCGTCTGGTCATCCAGCCACCCTTGTGGTTAGCACGTGGCCCGCATTGAGCATGCTACACCTCCTATGCGGTGCCAGGCTGGCACTGCGTCGATCCAGCCGCTGCGTCTGATGGGTCACAACCCTCCTCCACTATAGTGCGCTGCCAGCGAGGGCCGACCGCTTCATCCTGCGTGCAGTTCCAGTTGGCATCATCCCCTTCATACAGCAGCTGCAATCCATTACTATCGGTCGCCGGCACCGCCATGCTGGTGGTTCCATGCTGACAGCACATTCCACGGGCCACTATGTTCTCTCAGGTGGTCCAATCTCAAATCCACCTTTGTCATTAGGCCTCCCAGGTCTTCCATCACTCCCACGACCTCAAACCCACCTTGCCTCCATTTCAAGGATGCGACCACAAAGAATGCACAAGAAGAGGGGCTTGAGTCTTGTTCATGTCAGCCAAAACCCTTAGTGTTAGAGTTTTAATAATAGGGGAGGCTTGGGATCATAGTTCAATCAAAAATAATTTAATCCTACTGTAGAAAACCCAAGAAGAACACCCTCCCACTCGAATGAATAATCTACAGATCAAATTGTTTATGGGTTGATCCATGTATCTCATTTTATAATAAGAATGAGGAAAACTTAAAATAAAATAACCCCCTACCTTGATTAACATTCGCCGCTGGAGCATTCCATTCGCAGGGATTCAAGTGGTCAAAGGAATTCGCCACCCAACAGTACTTTTCTTAGAGATGCGTCGAAGTCGTTAACGATCTTCCAACATTCATCGTTTGTCATTGGAGAGAGTTCTCATCGTCAGTTAGTCAGAGGAAAATCCAACCTTTGATTCCTAACTCTCCAACGCGTTAATCCAATAAAAGAAAATAGGTCACAACATTTCTGTTATGTTGTCACATTATTTCATTACACTTCACAAAAACAATCCATTAATGATATTCATTTAATGTGCCTTGTCGTCGCACCACAGTGCTGTCGTCTTCCATTCAATGGTTTCAAAAAATAAAATAAAATATCTTTTTAAGATATTTTTTTGCCGAAAATTCCAAAAATTAACTTTTCCGTTTGGCCCTTCGCTGGTTGAATTTAGGTCCTTTCTAGGTGAATCCTAGAGTTATGAGTTCAACGGTGCCCTCAAATTTTTGACATAATCCATAGTTTAAATGTTATAAAATCCCACTTGCACGTTTACTTAAATGAACTTAAAAAAAGTTAAAAATTCCGTTCTAGGATCACCGGGCCTCAGAATCATGTGCCATCAAAGCATGTGGTCTTGAAATAATTCTATATAATTAAAAAAATTACACATAAATTCTAGGACATTTCAAAATAAGTGGTTATATTTATTTAAAAAGAAATATATCTAAAGATAACAGGGTGTCATATTAGATGGGATGGTTGGGTTGGGTAGATCTCGACTCAGGCTATCTTAGGATTATAGAGGGGTGTGCCCTTTGGGGCATGTGAGGTGGGAATAAAACACCCATGTGGCACCACCGATATAAAAAACACATTTTTTAATAAAGACATGTTTCATGTGCATTAAAGGTGAATGTCACCCAATGTTGTTGTAGAGTAACCACTAGTCAAAAGGTAGGTGACTATTTCTTCCCACCTTCACCCTATATTTTAAAAAAGTTTTGTGTTTTGTTTTAGAGAATTTACGAGTGACACCCCCATGATCCATTTGAAAAAAGAACCATCAGAACCTCCCTATGGAGGTGTCTTATATATATATATATATATTAGTTTTATTTTTTTAATTTTTATGAACAAATGATATTTGAATGACTATAAGTCATCCACACAATATTGTATCATTATGTTTTCAATGGTGTTGGGACCATATCTATTCCCAATATATGAATTCCCACAAACATAACTTTATTTTTGACTTAAGAAAATATATGATTTCTATGATACATTTTTTTGGTACTAGGTTCTCCATGGAAGTGTGGAAGTAGGTAAAAATAATTTTTTTTTCATTAGATAAATATTGAAACATCATATCCAATATGGGAGTACCTAGTTGTCTACAAAAGGATCTTGTGTAATTTAAATAATCATGAAAACTAAATTAAAATGATGCCACATTTGGTTTATAGTTGTTGGTGTGTTCTTCTCATCACAAAGCATGAACCCTAAAGATTATCCATGCATGATTCAAAATATTTGCGGTACATCAAGCTTCGGACTCTTGGTTATATTACATAGATAGAAAGGGGTTTCAATGTACTCAAGATTTCCAAAGCACATTTTACTTGATACAAGAAGGTGATCTTGGATTTAGGAGCTCTAAAATCTCCTTTATCAATCTATTAAGTGGGATACATGGGGGGGAGGAATCTCTCAAATTTATGGGAGCAATATTCCCCACGAATTTGGGATTATTTTTGTTTTTATAGGTATGTTATAACTTGTAAAAATTTAACTTAAGTCTTTTGATAGGTTCAACCATATAAATAAACCATAAATGTTACTTATGAAATAGAAAATGTGTTAAAATTATCATAATTATATTAACACTTACTTATAGTATCATGATTATTTTACATAATAAAATCGAAGTCATTAAGTCAACTCCTTTAACCCATAAAATATTCAATAAACCATGAATAAAAATTACCCATTATTAAAATATTTTATTGTATTCACTTAATAATCTTTTAATATTATGAGTTAATAAATTTAACAGTTATTATTCTAAACATGAATAACATTAAATATATTTATTTTCTTATGATTATTCAAACATAGACATTACCCAACCCTCATTATGGGACCCACAATTTCACGAACTCTAATTCATTAGAAATAGAAAAAAATTTAAAAGGCCTTTGTGTGTGACCCTATAAGGCCTTATAATGATAGAAATGAGTATCAATAATAGAATAAGAAAATTTTATAGAAACACATCAATGAACCTAAAGATATAACTTTAATTCATAAAAAAACAACCTCTCCTTTGAACATACAATGTGTAATATAATTTATTTTTCTCATAATATCTTAAAAATATAGATGAAAATCTTATGTCACCCTCCTTACATGATTTGTGTATTCTTTATTTGACCATAAAAAATGGACTTAACTACTTCTACCATGAGAATAGATTTAATGAAGGAACTAGCATCAAATTTAATAGGTCTTGAGATATCGCTTCCTATTATCAAAAGGAATTAATAATTTCTTGATTATTCAATCAATTTCATAGCATTAATAGAAAACCCAACACAATATTCCTATCCATAAACATCAATTTTCATAGTTTTCATTATACATACAAGTACATTATCAATGATATACATTAATAATAATCTCATGACAAGAGACCAATACACATGTTCATAAATAGGAATAACAAATAACAAAAAAAATACGTGGTGTTCCTATTAGTTGATATTATAGCGATCGAGTCCCAGTGACAGCACAGACACCCCACCTTAACATGTTCGTCGGGTCCTGTCCCACCAGGTACCACCAGTTGCCCCGCAAACACATGGGGCCCACCCTAGGGTCCACCCACGTGCCCGAACATGTCATCTGACTAATGATAGTACCCACAGGACAACACTTGTCCTTTCTAGTGTGATTTGTCCTCACTCACACACACCCTGGGGAAATTCCCAGAAGGTCACCCATCCTGATCACTAATCCAAGCTAAGCACGCTTAACTGTGGAGTTCTAATCAGACAGGCTCCCGAAAAAGAAGGTGCACCTTGTTGACATGAGTCATATCATTTAGTCACTTAACCCTTTATCATTTGGGGATGTTACAATCACCCCCCCCCCCTTTAGAGCACAACGCCCACGTTGTGGGCCCTACATATCAACCCAGGCAGTGAACCACACTTAAGGCTAGGTGCCACCTCTGATACCAACTATAGTGACTGGGTCCCAGTGACAGCACAGACACCCCGCCTTAACATGGCCGTCGGGTCTTGGCCCACCAGGTACCACCAGTTTCCGCGCAGACACATGGGGACCACCCTAGGGTCCACCCACGTGCCTGAACGGGTCATCTGACTAATGAAAGTCCCCATAGGCCAACACTTGTTCTTTCCAAGGTGCTTTGTCCTCACTCACACACACCTTGGGAAACTTCCCAGAAGGTCACCCATCCTGATCACTACTCCAGGCCAAGCACACTTAACTGTTGAGTTCTAATCAGAAAAGCTCCTAAAAAGGAAGGTGCACCTCGTTGACATGAGTCATATCATTTAGTCATTTAACCCTTTATCATTTGGGGATGTTACAGATATGGACTTATAATTTCATGTAATCGATTTCACCTAGAATGATCATCATGTGGAGATGTATCAATGTTTATGATCCCCTAGAACCTGATAGTAAAGCATCATCCTTTTCCATTTAGAATGATGTATATATACCATAGGAAATATATTTTAGATCCATGTAATGGTATCTGGATGTTTTCATTATAGTTGGGAATTTTTATAACCTTTTGACAAGACACGCAATTTAAGGACCTTAACATATATAGTACATGAAAAAGTAATATAAATATCATTTTATGTTTATAACATATATATATATATATATATCAAGTTATATAAATATAATGATAATCAAAGTATATATAGATATTGGGTCTACATAACCCACCCTCAAATTTTTTTGGACCACTTCAAATATGATTGGCCAATGTGAGTTCTCAATTTTGATTTTATCCTTATGTGACAATATATAATAGTTAATTTTATTATATCACATCTTGATTACTTATTTGTTGTCCTGTATATGTAATACCATGCTATATTGTTATGTGATTGATGGTTGTTGTTATTCCTATTATGAATTATGTCTATATGATAAAGGATATATCATCCCCATGATTTTTTCATCAAACATCATTACTAGTCAGTAACCTATGGAATATGGATAGGCACACCCAATGTCATAAAGAACTACCCATTTTGGTCATAGTTTGGGTGATTCGGGCCAAAGACATTACAATATGATTTTATTAGGGTGGTTATTGACTGATAGTTGAAGTTGGATAATTTATTGGTGACTTTAGAGTTGAATGTAGTGTATTTTTTGGTGAGGCTACATGTGGTGGAAGTGGTGAGGCTACATAGAGTTTTGAAGATTATAATATTTTATTGAGATCCTCATTTTACCTATCAAGTTTTAAAGAGTTTATAGTATGATTTTGGATCATAGTTATCTCTTAACACTATGTTTCATCCTTAGATAGATTAAAAAATAGAGTGGATGTTCTAGATACTAATGGATATATTATGTTCATGTGATATTGATTTTGGAGGTTCATTGGAAAATAATTTCCCTTTGGTTGAGTTGGAATATAATAATAACTATCACTCATATATTGGCATGGCTTAGTTAGTGGTATGTTATGGTTGGCTATACAAATCATTGTTTTATTGGATCGAGGTTAGATATTTGGTAAATCATGGACCATATTTGGTATAGATCATGGTAGAAAAATTAATGGTGATTCATTACTAGATAAATAATTATTAGAACCATCAAAATAATTTTTCTGATTAGAGTATGATACCTATGGAGTTTATAATCGATGATCATGTTTTTTTGGGTGTTTTTCCTTATCTTGGAAAACATAGTTTTGATAGAGGAAATAATTTTTATCCTCAGCTTTTTGACCTTTTTTGGTGTTAGAGTGAGTTAGTGAGGTGGTTTATCAGTTGGAATTTAATCTTAAGATAGATCAGGTTCATGACATCTATGTGTTGCAACTTTAGTGGTATATTTATGATGATTTACATGTCATTGATTAGGTAGAGTGGGATAGTGAAGAGGATTAATGTTTTGTGTATTAACTTAATGAGATTAAAGATTGATAATAAAAATTTCTCCAAGGATGCATCATTCCTTTTATGTGAGTTTTGTAGAGGCATGATGGCTGGGATAAAAGTATATGGGAGTAAGATTCAGATATGCAAGATATTTATATATATATATTTGAGTTTGATTCATATAAAAACATCAGGATTTGGTTTTATCATTAAAGAATGATTTTTTTTCTTTTCCTTTTGGTATATGTTTGAGTTTTTGTAATAGTGAGATTCCTATTTGAGAGGTATCTCAAAGTAACTATTTTTAATTATTATTTTTTGGGTTTTCTTGAGTTTTTATTATTATTTAATATTTGAATCATTTATGAGTTTTCTAATGTAGAATGTTATATTTTCCTAGTCCTCTACTTCTTTTTTCTAGTTTTATAAGTGGTGGAAGTGAGTTTAGAGGTTGTTTGGGAATAAAGAGATGAGTTTTTGGAATTTAGAGGAAATCATGTTGTGGTTATATCCTCTCCATTTTGTAGTTATCCTTGTTTTCTAATAGTGGTGGATTTTGTCAAGAAAGTTGTCCATTTTTCTAAATATTGGGAGTTAGGCTGGAGTTTATCCATTTTGAGGCTAAATTATGTTTTCATTTGAAAGTAAGATTTTATTTGTGTGAAGTCCTTGTTTTTATGATCATGATTTTCTAAATAAATCCTAGTTCACTATGAGGTAGAGTAAAATTCTCAGTTTTTTAACTTGGTGTGAAATGATATGATTTTCATAGCACCAAATTGTGTTTTTTTTTCAGGGAGGCTTGGGGAGATAGAAGGAAAATGGTCAGGTTTTGTATTAGAAATTTTCTGGTTTAGTTGAGGTTCATTCAAGGGAGTGAGTCTATTGATGAGATTTAATGGGTGATCATCAATTTGAATGTTGTAGTTTTCAGATCAACACTATCTAATTTAGACCATGGTGTGGCTTATGATAAAGACAACATACTTTTTTTACCCATGATTTTATTTTAAATTGTATTGTGATTCTCCATTATTTAAATTCCTACATATTATCTTGAACCCTAAGACATCATGGATCTTTTATTTAGTCAATTTAGTTTTCCTTTCTTGGTCTTTAAACCCTTGGATTTGTGATATTTTTCCCTTGAGGTTTGATTTTCCCTCCTACATATTTTATTTTTATTTTATCTTATTCTTTATTCTTAATGAGTTATTTTGATATTGGTGTTCAATTTTCAAGGAAGTTTAATAAAATATTTATATATGGTTGATGGATTATAGGATTTTTAGTCTACCATTGAAGTACTATAGGTGTTGGAGCATGAGTTGTTTTCTTTTATCTGGGTTTTTTTAGCTTCATTCAAGGTAGTCAATTCAAATTCTCTCATTATTATAACTAATTTAGTGTGGAATTATTATGATTTGGTTTTCTTTTGGTAAGGATTTTAATTTTTACTTAATATAGATAATGAGTTGAACTAAATCATGAGGGATATGGATTAGATAAACTTTATATTTTCCTCTTATTACTGTTATGTTATGGGTTTATTATTTTGAAACCCATTCTAATATAATTAATAGTTTTTTAATGGGTAAAATAATTTTATAAAATGGTAGGAAACATGGTGGATGGTAACATGACAGAATAAGTGTAAAAATATAATTTTTCATTTGATTTTGTTAGGTTGATAATGAAATTATAAATGATTAATGAAATAATGAGTAAATGATATTTATTTCTTTTATTATAGAGAATATGGATTATTATTATTGTAGAATAATGTTGTTTCAAAATATTTGTGGTTGTGAATGAGGTATTAGTTATTTTTGTTTCTTTGGAAGTGGTAATTTTATGAACCAATCTAATACATCCATCCATCATATACCTAGGTTTACCAATAACAACCCAAAATCACATTCCCATTCGCCTTGGGGTGGCATCAAGTTTCAAGGAATCATATATAAATAGAAGGAAACAATTTGTACCAAAAATAACAATATTAAATAAGTAGTGTAAAAAAAATATAACATGACCCATCCATAATTCTAAAATCCATGACAAAATCATACAAGAATAAAATTTAAAACAAATAAAAGATATAAAAAATACAGAAATAAACTCTCATATCACACTACAAACACCTTACCTTGTAAAACTTCTCTCCAACAATGCCTATCCTCAGATACCAAAATATATGTACACCTCCAACCATATAAAGAAATGAAAATTTTATACATATACAATTTGATAAAAGTAACAAAATCAAAGAATTAACAATCAACATACCTAGGAAAACTAACCCCTGCAACCCATGGTCACACTCCATCCAAACTAAAACATAAATATCTTATAGGGTGATCATGAACCAAGGAATATCCTGAATCTAAAATGATATTATTGTAATGGGAAATAATCATAGTATGTAATCTAAAGGAAAACCACACCTGAAGTTTAATATTTAAATAAAGTATTAATTTAGATCTTGTTTAAAATATATTAATTAGAAATATGGGTTTCAAGCATAATTAAATTAAATCCAATATCATTTTATAAGAATTTATTTTTATTTTAGTTATATGAAATAAATAAATTGGAAACAATATACTAGGATGAATACATCTTGATTAAAGAACACTCTCGAAAACTATATTTAAACCATTTTTAAAACAGGCTTTATAATATACTTTAGAATAGGATTTTACTAAGAATAAATAATAATATAAAAGAAAATAGGATATAAATCATTGTTAGTATAAAATAAGGTAGAATTAAAAAGAATTCAAACAACCATTGTTTTAAAATGTGCATCATGGGAGAAACACCATAAGGGACACTAAGGGCTAGGGGAACTGTAACGCCCCAACCCCAGCTGCCCAGAGTCGGTGCATTACTTCGTAACATTGGCATGATCACAAGAAAGATCAAATCTCGAAAGACCGATTGGTTTAGTAGCCTTGGAAACACTAGATATATTCATAAGTTTTACATTACATCATAAAATGAAAAACTACTACAACAACATAATGTTTCCACAATCCACACTATTAACCCCTCATAAAATCCCTGCAGGTCATTCATAACTTACTTCTTCACATCCTGGGAAAAATAAAACATAGAAAAGGGGTGAGCTCAAATGCCCAGTAAGGATAACAATATAGCGGAAACTTTCATAAATAAGAATAAACATTTAAGGCAATGTATAACTAAAACAAAAGCCTTTTAAATATGAACTTTCAACATGGTATGGCATAAATAAAATGAAATAATGCCATTTACTTATTCACATGGATATTCTACTAATAGAATAATCACATGCAAAAATCAATAACCACTTTCATAATGTTGGAATGCATAATGCCAGACTATCATAACCACATAGTCAAGGCCTCGTGCCAAGACTACAAATAAGATTTTGTCAAGGCCTTGTGTCAAGACACTAGTTTGTCTCATGAGACCTACCGATGCATCGAGGAGCTATAGCGGGATCCACCCGTCACTTATTAAGTCCAATGCATTCCCATATGAAAAGGTTTAAACATAACATAAACATTCGTATTAGAACTAGCATACGAAATGTCAATAATTTCACCATAAACTATGAATGGTATAAAAATAGCACATCCACAGTCAAACATATCACAAAACCTTCAATACAATATAGAAGTTTTGTATCATAATAAATCAACTTCAAATAATCTTAAAATCCATCAAAGGATGTTGACATAGATGAAATCAAAATTCTTTTTAAAGAAGTATCTCCTTTTATTTTGAAATCATTTAAGATCCATATAAAATAAAACATTTTCTTTGAAAATATTCTTATAAGCTTGTATGGGAAGCTTCGACGATTTTATAACGGCGGAAAATAACCGCACCCGCCGTATTAGTTAAAAAAAACATTCTTACCTCAATTCTGTCGAAAAGGTTAAAAAGGACCTTGTTTTGAAAACGACGGAAAGATTCCTTTATAAACCTCTTATAAAAAGTCAAACAAGGGTATAAATGACTTTAACCCATATTCTTGTAAATAGTAAAAATGTTTTGAAATACATTTTGAAGAAACATGGATGTGGATGATAAAAAGATCCCAGTAGATTATTACGTATAAACAACCTCGGATAATGAAGAGATTGTGAAATAACCCTTACCTTGTACTTTTCCTTGGTTGGAGTAGGTTAACCTCCTGTATAATGGTGAAATAGTTGTTATTAAATTATACAATAATCATATATAATAATATGATATCATATATGATCTTTTAACATTGATTTGTTAATAATATCTTAGAATTATCGTCGTTTCGGGAGTTAACTTACTCATTTTCTTTTATATGTTTTGTTACAAAAGCCATGGTTGTTGTATCTTATTCATATCCAGAATGATATATAGTCCCTAAACATCATTTTTAAATCATCAAATGATAATTATACTTGAATGGATACGATGGAGAATGAATCTCATCGCGTTCGTGGAGACGGTAGTCCGTACGTACGCACGTATGGTGACATGTTATTCAAAGGGTGGATAGAATACTGAATATGGTTGTACCATATTTATAATAACATCACAGTATATGTGAGATACTGGAGTTATTATTTTAGAATGGTAAGAACAAAGGAAGAAGAAGTGGAAGAAGAAATGAACTTGGAGAAGGGTGGTGAAATCATTACCTCTTCTTCGGGTTCTTCCTTTTGATTTGATCAAAAGGGCTCCTTAGGTTGGATTTCTGATCAAACTAAGGCCTCTAGGTTGTAGTGAGGGATTTTGGGAGAGTATTTGGGCAGAGTTTGGCCGAACCAAAAGGCTTTGAAGGTGTGAAGAAATGAGAAGGAGGAGTGCCCTTTTATAAGAGGGGTGAGGGGCACCTTTGGAAAAGCTAGAAATATTAATTTATAATAAATTCATATTCGGTTTCTAATGGCTCCAAAGCTTATTATTCAAAGGTTAAGGTGGGGATAGGTCGAAAACCACTCAACCAATAGAATTTAGACAGGTTTGGGTACTTATATTAACCTTATCTTTAAGTATTAACTCTAAGTTAATTAGTTTCACTTTTACAATGTCTCTTTGTATTTTTATATAATACATTTAATAAACTTACTATATACATCCAAGCGACCCCCAAGTGGTACATTAATGATGAACCTATCATGATATAAGTCTCTTGGCCGAGCCTTAGATTTTTAGGAATTTAATATCAATTAATAATATAATATTTGTTTTAAGAACTCTTTTATGTCAATTTTGACACTATTCAATAGTTGATTTTTGTGAAACTCATAACAGATTTATTACTTCGAACAAAGTCAATTAAATCAATCCTAATATATCATATTATCCTATAAAATTAGTTTAATTCATTAAAAGTTTCATATTATATTTATTTGGGTATTTATAATATCAATTATTTTAATGTTTCACTATTATAGTAATTACTGCATCATCATTGTGTCATAAATAAAATAAATTATTTAATGTCTAAAAATTATAAATAAAATATCATTATGTAGGAAACCTTTTTATCTTTCTAATGAATATTTATAATCTAAAATCCAACATATATAACCCTATGTAAAAATTGTTTTTCTAAAAGATATATGCTTGTGTCATTTTTGTATTCATTTTAACTTAATTAAAATAAAGTGTCATTATCACTTACAAGTGGATCCATGGGGTCCCAAAATAGACCCAAAGATTCCCATGGTCGACCATGTATCAACCAATAGGGTTAAGACACGTTTTAGGGTAATTTAGTATTATTATAATATTATTTTTTAACCCTTATTTACCGGATTTACCCTTAACCATGGTAAATAAAATATTTACCGCAGTAATTATTCAAAATGTCTAAAAATAAAAGTTACCTATTTACACAATTTGAACATCCTGATTCCAAATATGGAATCCATTTTCCTAAATTCAAAACACAGAAGTGGCAGAAATTAATTTAAAATTAATTCCCGCTATCAAAACAAAAAGCGTGTTTTTAAGAGATAATAACTATCAAAAGATTGACACTCGTTTATGTTCGGTTTAATTGTAAAATTATGTCCAATGACCAAAATTATATTAAATGGTAAAAATATATTCTAAATATACTTTAAAACTACTAAAATTCATAATTTATCACTATTAATTATTCTGATTAAAAAAGTTGTTTTTAATTAAAATTTAGTAATTTTCACTATTCATCAAAATATGAAAGTTATCCGAAAAGTACCAAAATTTCACCTTAGGCTAAATTAGATATTCCGAATCCAAAAATGAAGTCCATTTTGAAATATAAAATATATATAATTTAAAAAGTAGGTATTACTATTCACAACGGCTAGTTTAATTAGTTGTGGTGTGTGTTAGAACTCGAGGTTGCGTACAACACACGCTATCGCATTATTCGAAGGGAAACGTACCGTGGAAGCTTGGGGTGTTTCATTTTAAATTTTTGATGTCCCCATTTAGTCAAAAAGTTTAAAATATTGTATTTAAAAAGGTTTCACTATTAGAAGTTGATAAAAGTGAAATACTGAAAATGAATCTGTTCTTGCATTATGACTAAGAAACTCATAATAGGGATTATAAAATTATAAGGATTATATAAAGTTCAAAATGTAGTTAATACTATTCATGACCTCTTTTAATGGTGTGATTGAACTCGGTGTTGCGTGTAGTGCAAGTTATTGAATTATTTTTAAGAAATAACACACTCTGAAATCCTGGGGTGTTACATTCTCCCCTCCTTCAATAAATTGCGTCCTCGCAATTTGAAATTGTTCTTCGAAAATAAAAGGTTGAAAGTAGAAAATATATTTGTGGGAAAACCCACATCGGAAATTGGGTTACTAAAATTTAGTCTTAATATGAGGAAAAGAGAAATGAAAGGGTCACCACCAAATTATGATCTCGATTAGGAGAACATTGGTGGCAATTAGAGACATATAATTGGAGGAAAAACGTAAATATTTATAGGTAGTGATTGAGGTCATCAATCACAAACAAGTATAAAATTGAGGTCCTTAAACTCATCAATCTATGATGATTTGAAGTACCATTGGTTCAACAAAATATAGGGTATTGGGACAACACATTTTTGACATTTCAAAATATCTTAGTTGAAATCCCACATCGAAAAATGAATTAATGAGGCCTCTATTTAAAATAAAGAGTGGAAAGTATGAAGATTACCGAAAATAACACATACTAGGGTTCCATGTAGGAAAATATGGATATGGAAGAGAAATCTAACCATCAATTATCTGATGGAGAGTGGTAGAGAACATGGCTATGAAAAGGCAAACAATCCCAAAGCCATAAATTTGTGATGATTTAAGGTACCATCTAGGACAACATTTTTGTTCTAAGTTTCTATTATTAATGTTGAGGAATTTATTTATGAGATTGGCTAAGATAATAAGGAGATATACTTACTTTATAATTAGAATTTTACCCATTAATAAATTTCTACCACAAACTCATCTTTCACTCTAGAACGTAATTTTTTTTCTATTTATACTATTCGTACAGGGTTCCAAAATAAATGAATTTATAATTCATCTACCAGATCTTTTAAAAAAAACTACATTATTTAATTCAGGAAATCTCGTGGGACAGTGGTAGGTGATACACCCTTGTCTCCCTTCGGTTGCGGGTTCAAGTCTCGCAGCCTTGCCGGACGCGACGGATTGCCGCCCGACCTCCGGGTTGTTCTTTTATGGCAATCCAAAATAATCCAAACTAGAACTATCCAAAATACTTCTTTCTAAACTCACAGTCCAACATTTATAAGGAAGGTAAACATAATATAGATCCTTTTTACCCCGTAATAGAATATGAATACCTTCATCATGTATTACCATATTCCTTATTGATTACATTCATGCTCCCTTATTCCATATAGAATGCTGGATATACTTCATTAATCCAAAAATGTTTTAAACCCCAACAATAATGGAATATACAAATCATTAATCAGCTTCAAGGTAGTCAATAATATTCAATATAATTTATCCAAATCAATCATGTATTATTCTAAAATCACCACCTCGGTATCTGAACCATATTATGGTTTATCTTTCTCTCAACCATATATTTTCCAAACATTTAACCTGCTACTGAGTCACTTTTCTTTGTTCCACACCATCTCAAGTCCTTAATGAAATAGTACTGCAGTATAATCCTTATATACTCCATAATTATTATAACAAGTACATTGTTGATACAACACTCAATTGATATAATCAACATAAGAACTCTAATCATTCCTCTTCATCTGTGGTAGTATCATAACTTGATTATTATCCAATAGCATCATTTGCGGAATAGTCTGATGACTGGGGCATAGGTTCGCGTAGTGTCCAAACTCCTTGCAAATGAAGCATTGTACATTTGAAACCATTTTCTTACCCTTGTAGTCATGTACTTTGTGCCCTTTTCCTCCACACTTATAACAAACTCCCATTTCTTTCAAGCAAGTTCTAGGGTGTTTCTTTCCACAGTTACCACATATGGGAAAATTCTTCTTTTCCCTCTTCCCTTTATCCATCTTTCTCTCTTCTATCCTTTTCTTCTCTTGCTTCCCTTCAAAGCCATAGGACTCAGTAAACTCTTTACTTATCTTATCAACACATGATATTATTTCTTCATATGATGATAATACATGGGAGACTATTTCTCTTGTAAATTTTGGCTTAAGACCATAAAATATATGATCCTTCTTTCTCTTTGTATCATGTGCATTGATAGAGTTCTCATTCCTTCTACTGGGCGCCATTTCTAAACAATGGCATACACTAGATCAGTTTATGAATCAAAATACATAATCCCATACTTATAAAACACTTAACATAAATTGAACTATTTATGGATATAATCCATAATCATAAGAATGTTTTTTTTGAGGAAGTATATACTCATAATCCCTTCAAAATGATTTGTAAAGAAAATGAGAGTTATCCTAAGCATATCCCCCGGGAGTGTTGTAACCAAGAGTGCAGCAAGGCCCGTTGTCGTGCACCAGTTCCCGTTCGAGTCTAGCTCAAAGCGGTGTTTTCGGGTTTTACCCCTAGGTACATCTGTGCCAGAGCCGCCTCTACCTGCTCGTATCCAGACAGGGATGTATTGCTCGGAAAACTCACAAAATCTCTATAATACCAAAATTCTAGGAAGTTCTTCTATACTAATCCTCAAAGTTAATCTTAGGTCTACGTGCTCTAATCAGAGTTTATCTAAATCTAGCTTCCAAGGTTTGTACTAAACTTCCTCTGATACCAACTGTAACGCCCCGACCCCAGCTGCCCAGAGTCGGTGCATTACTTCGTAACATTGGCATGATCACAAGAAAGATCAAATCTCGAAAGACCGATTGGTTTAGTAGCCTTGGAAACACTAGATATATTCATAAGTTTTACATTACATCATAAAATGAAAAACTACTACAACAACATAATGTTTCCACAATCCACACTATTAACCCCTCATAAAATCCCTGCAGGTCATTCATAACTTACTTCTTCACATCCTGGGAAAAATAAAACATAGAAAAGGGGTGAGATCAAATGCCCAGTAAGGATAACAATATAGCGGAAACTTTCATAAATAAGAATAAACATTTAAGGCAATGTATAACTAAAACAAAAGCCTTTTAAATATGAACTTTCAACATGGTATGGCATAAATAAAATGAAATAATGCCATTTACTTATTCACATGGATATTCTACTAATAGAATAATCACATGCAAAAATCAATAACCACTTTCATAATGTTGGAATGCATAATGCCAGACTATCATAACCACATAGTCAAGGCCTCGTGCCAAGACTACAAATAAGATTTTGTCAAGGCCTTGTGCCAAGACACTAGTTTGTCTCATGAGACCTACCGATGCATCGAGGAGCTATAGCGGGCTCCACCCGTCACTTATTAAGTCCAATGCATTCCCATATGAAAAGGTTTAAACATAACATAAACATTCGTATTAGAACTAGCATACGAAATGTCAATAATTTCACCATAAACTATGAATGGTATAAAAATAGCACATCCACAGTCAAACATATCACAAAACCTTCAATACAATATAGAAGTTTTGTATCATAATAAATCAACTTCAAATAATCTTAAAATCCATCAAAGGATGTTGACATAGATGAAATCAAAATTCTTTTTAAAGAAGTATCTCCTTTTATTTTGAAATCATTTAAGATCCATATAAAATAAAACATTTTCTTTGAAAATATTCTTATAAGCTTGTATGGGAAGCTTCGACGATTTTATAACGGCGGAAAATAACCGCACCCACCGTATAAGTTAAAAAAAACATTCTTACCTCAATTCTGTCGAAAAGGTTAAAAAGGACCTTGTTTTGAAAACGACGGAAAGATTACTTTATAAACCTCTTATAAAAAGTCAAACAAGGGTATAAATGACTTTAACCCATATTCTTGTAAATAGTAAAAATGTTTTGAAATACATTTTGAAGAAACATGGATGTGGATGATAAAGAGATCCCAGTAGATTATTACATATAAACAACCTCGGATAATGAAGAGATTGTGAAATAACCCTTACCTTGTACTTTTCCTTGGTTGGAGTAGGTTAACCTCCTGTATAATGGTGAAATAGTTGTTATTAAATTATACAATAATCATATATAATAATATGATATCATATATGATCTTTTAACATTGATTTGTTAATAATATCTTAGAATTATCGTCGTTTCGGGAGTTAACTTACTCATTTTATTTTATATGTTTTGTTACACAATCCATGGTTGTTGTATCTTATTCATATACAGAATGATATATAGTCCCTAAACATCATTTTTAAATCATCAAATGATAATTATACTTGAATGGATACGATGGAGAATGAATCTCATCGCGTTCGTGGAGACGGTAGTCCGTACGTACGCACGTATGGTGACATGTTATTCAAAGGGTGGATAGAATACTGAATATGGTTGTACCATATTTATAATAACATCACAGTATATGTGAGATACTGGAGTTATTATTTTAGAATGGTAAGAACAAAGGAAGAAGAAGTGGAAGAAGAAATGAACTTGGAGAAGGGTGGTGAAATCATTACCTCTTCTTCGGGTTCTTCCTTTTGATTTGATCAAAAGGGCTCCTTAGGTTGGCTTTCTGATCAAACTAAGGCCTCTAGGTTGTAGTGAGGGATTTTGGGAGAGTATTTGGGCAGAGTTTGGCCGAACCAAAAGGCTTTGAAGGTGTGAAGAAATGAGAAGGAGGAGTGCCCTTTTATAAGAGGGGTGAGGGGCACCTTTGGAAAAGCTAGAAATATTAATTTATAATAAATTCATATTAGGTTTCTAATGGCTCCAAAGCTTATTATTCAAAGGTTAAGGTGGGGATAGGTCGAAAACCACTCAACCAATAGAATTTAGACAGGTTTGGGTACTTATATTAACCTTATCTTTAAGTATTAACTCTAAGTTAATTAGTTTCACTTTTACAATGTCTCTTTGTATTTTTATATAATACATTTAATAAACTTACTATATACATCCAAGAGACCCCCAAGTGGTACATTAATGATGAACCTATCATGATATAAGTCTCTTGGCCGAACCTTAGATTTTTAGGAATTTAATATCAATTAATAATATAATATTTGTTTTAAGAACTCTTTTATGTCAATTTTGACACTATTCAATAGTTGATTTTTGTGAAACTCATAACAGATTGATTACTTCGAACAAAGTCAATTAAATCAATCCTAATATATCATATTATCCTATAAAATTAGTTTAATTCATTAAAAGTTTCATATTATATTTATTTGGGTATTTATAATATCAATTATTTTAATTTTTCACTATTATAGTAATTACTGCATCATCATTGTGTCATAAATAAAATAAATTATTTAATGTCTAAAAATTATAAATAAAATATAATTATGTAGGAAATCTTTTTATATTTCTAATGAATATTTATAATCTAAAATCCAACATATATAACCCTATGTAAAAATTGTTTTTCTAAAAGATATATGCTTGTGTCATTTTTGTATTCATTTTAACTTAATTAAAATAAAGTGTCATTATCACTTACAAGTGGATCCATGGGGTCCCAAAATAGACCTAAAGATTCCCATGGTCGACCATGTATCAACCAATAGGGTTAAGACACGTTTTAGGCTAATTTAGTATTATTATAATATTATTTTTTAACCCTTATTTACCGGATTTACCCTTAACTATGGTAAATAAAATATTTACCGCAGTAATTATTCAAAATGTCTAAAAATAAAAGTTACCTATTTACACAATTTGAACATCCTGATTCCAAATATGGAATCCATTTTCCTAAATTCAAAACACAGAAGTGGCAGAAATTAATTTAAAATTAATTCCCGCTATCAAAACAAAAAGCGTGTTTTTAAGAGATAATAACTATCAAAAGATTGACACTCGTTTATGTTCGGTTTAATTGTAAAATTATGTCCAATGACCAAAATTATATTAAATGGTAAAAATATATTCTAAATATACTTTAAAACTACTAAAATTCATAATTTATCACTACTAATTATTCTGATTAAAAAAGTTGTTTTTAATTAAAATTTAGTAATTTTCACTATTCATCAAAATATGAAAGTTATCCGAAAAGTACCAAAATTTCACCTTAGGCTAAATTAGATATTCCGAATCCAAAAATGAAGTCCATTTTGAAATATAAAATATATATAATTTAAAAAGTAGGTATTACTATTCACAACGGCTAGTTTAATTAGTTGTGGTGTGTGTTAGAACTCGAGGTTGCGTACAACACACGCTATCGCATTATTCGAAGGGAAACGTACCGTGGAAGCTTGGGGTGTTTCATTTTAAATTTTTGATGTCCCCATTTAGTCAAAAAGTTTAAAATATTGTATTTAAAAAGGTTTCACTATTAGAAGTTGATAAAAGTGAAATACTGAAAATGAATCTGTTCTTGCATTATGACTAAGAAACTCATAATAGGGATTCTAAAATTATAAGGATTATATAAAGTTCAAAATGTAGTTAATACTATTCATGACCTCTTTTAATGGTGTGATTGAACTCGGTGTTGCGTGTAGTGCAAGTTATTGAATTATTTTTAAGAAATAACACACTCTGAAATCCTGGGGTGTTACAGGAACCCTGGAACATACTTCTCTAGCATATATTAGAAAGATATAGTAACACATCACTAGAAAGTGGAAAGAATACATAGACTTCACTAGCCTAAATTGTGGAAAGGGATACAGTCCTGTCTAGGTTCACCTACCCAAATGAATAGGGTTCTTGTGAGGTTTAAATATAATAACCACTAGAAAAATGTACAACATCACTAAGTGAGACTAGATACCCTAAACATATAAAATACATAAATATTCCAAGAGCGAATTAAAATCATCCATCCCAAATCTTAAATAATAACACATATATATTTCAATTAAAAATCAATCAAGGGATTAACACCTATTAAATAAGGTTTGAATTGAAGGTTATGATTTATTTTATAAATTCACACAAAATATTATTTTAAAACCGTGTTTGGGTATTAGTGTTAAATTCTTAAAATTTATATGCATTTTTATGATCACACACATTTAAATGTATATATATAGGTCTCTTAGTGCGCAAATTCACACTCTACCATATGAATTGGTACACCCAAACATATACATACATACACCCGTGTATAAGATCATAACGAGAAATATGTTGAAAGTGATTAATAAACATTAATTTTTATTTAAAACCAAAATATGAAACATTTTATCATTTACTTATCATTTCATGGATTTAAATGAAATTAAAAGTAAATCAAATAATAAAATGAATTTTCTTTTTGAAATTTAAAATATCTTTTGAAAAACTAAAAAATACAATTATAAATCATTTGGGTGAACCATGGAACACTCTGTGTGAAAAGAACTTCCCAATAATTTTAAATCAAACATTTACAAAGAAAAGTACATCACATTTGATGGATACCAATTAAAAATTGGTTTCCCTATAAAAAAGATTCATAGATTCAATTAAAAATATCAATAAATACTTAAACAACAATTAAAGAAAAATCAATTATGGGTTATAGAAATTAAAGCCTTTAATGTGGGGAAACCTACCAAGAAATTGATGGATTTGAAAACCAAGGCTCAACTCCACCTCAACTGAGCCAATGGGACCTATAAAAGAGATTAAAACACATAGGAATAATGAATATACAAAAAAAAAATATCTTCCCCACACCTAGGGTTCGTCCAATACACAATGCAATGAGAGGAAGGTGAAGTGCATTGTGTTGCATTTGTTGTCAATGAGGCATGAAGTTGTCCTGGAATGAATGGATGTCAAGGAGTCAAGATGTGAATGTCAAAGGATGTGATGGTGATGGTGATGAAGGAGAATGGCCATGGTACTAAGATGCATGTCACTTAGGAGATTCACTAAGTGACATAGGAGATGATGGTTGAAACATTCTCTAGTAAAATCTGACGATTGCTGAACTGATCTTTAAGTTCTAAGAACTTGTATCAAGATGATACAAAGTCACAACATGAATAGAAGACCATGCATTGTCTTCACAATGCATGAGGAGTTGAAAGGAGTTCCATCCACAACTACTAAGTGGATGATGTGCATTAATGAAGTCCATGCACTATCACTTAGTGCATGTGAATTTGAAGTTGATCCAATTGATCTCTGATTAGATCAATGAAGAACATTGAAGAATTATTTGATTCAGGAGCTCGGTTGATGAAGAAGACCCTTCGAGAATGTCCCTCCTAAGTATTGAACACATATGGAAGAGGAGATGAAGAAGAAACCGTTTGGAATTCCATTCCTAAGTGATGAATACATGTTGACAATAATGGAGGAATTTCAAATGAAGAAGAAGAGAGGAAGAAGGAGAAATGAGGAAGATGGCTTGGAAGATTTGGCATTTTACACTTGGGAGTACTTTGTTTTTATACAAAGCATTATTCTGTCCTTTGCCAACAAAATAGGCCACCAAGGGCCAGCCTTAAGGGTTCAACCCCCAAGGCACATGTGGGCCTAAGGCGCCACGCCCAAGGGGGGATCCCATGTGGCCAGCCCGAGAGGCAGAGGGGGCCGTGTATAAGCCCCGAGCTACGCGGTGGTGAAGTCCGCGCAGCGCGCGCGCCCGAAGGCACGCATAGTGGGCGCCAGTGGCGCGCCCGAGTGGCATGAGTGGGCGCAGAGCGCGCCCGCAGGGAGAACACGGTGCGGGGCGGCACCGTGGAGGGAGAGAGTTCAATTGCTGGGTTGAGGCGGCGCTTGGGTAATAAGCTGCGGAAAAACCGCGCGAGGATTCGATGTGGGACGCGGATTTTTTCCGCGGGAGTAATCCTGGCCGCACGATCAATCGCGCGCCAGATCTCGGCCGCACAACTGATCCGCGGCGAGGCGATCAGATCCAGGCCGCCCGATGTATCTCCATCGCCTGATCCGACGGTCGTGACTCGTCTTCCACCTCGAGCTCGAGCCGAAGCCACCCGCGAGCCGCCGACGAACCAGAGGCCATCCGACGACCTATTTTGAGATTCCGGCCATCTCTCTCGAAGCCGAAGGCTCCATTGAGCTCGTCTCTCCACACCGAACCGATCCATGCTTAAAAATACACATGCATGCAATGTTTGGGAGATTTCGATGAAGGCCGAAGCAAACCGAAGGTGCGAGGCCATTCGGTGTTGATGCTCTGCATGGTTTGGATCGAAGGAAGGCCGTGCATGCGTTCTAAGTCGCATGCACGTGAAGAAGGCCGAAAAATAAGGGAAGCCGCGTGAAACAGAGGAGAAACAAGATTTTGGAAATCTTGAAGATCCGAAGATCTCGGGTGTTTGAAGTTATTTCACGCGGATAGAACCGCCTCTCTTCTGCCTATATAAATGAGGCCTAGCCCTCGAGAAGAAGTTGCTGATGCGCTGAAAGTTTGAAGAGTGTCCCGCGAAGCCTCTGCCTCGCGAAGTAGAAGCCCCGCGCAAGTTATTTGCGCGGCTGTTGTCCCGGTGCCACCCGAGGCCCGAAGTGTTCCCTGCGCGCCTCTCTTGCGCGACAGGAAGGAGCCGAGCCGCATATTTGCGCGCTCGATTCTCTTGCTCCCTCTCTGCCCGCACCCTTGCGCGGCAGGAGGAAGATCCCGCGGGTTTTGCACTTGCGCGCCCCGCGGGTAGGAGGTCTTGCGCGGCCTTTGTGCACCCAAGTGCTTGCGCGGCTCTTACCTTGTGCACTCAAGCCTTGTGTGGCTGTTGAAGACAAGTGAAGGCCGAGACCCTTTTGCTTATGTTCCAAGTGAAGGAAGAGCTCCTCGGGCAGTAGATGTGTCAAGTGGAGAAGAACCCGAGGGGCTTAGTGCTTATGTGCAAAAACAGAAGAGGACCCGTAGCCCTTGCACCCTTTGAGTGCCAAGTGGAGAAGAAGAACCCGAGGCCAAGGCTTTGAGCCTTGTGTGCAAAAAGAATAAGAAGAGGCCGTAGCCCTTGTTGGGTATGCACACTTGAAGATTAAAAGAGAAAGAACAAATTGTGTGTGCAACAACAATAAAAACACACTTTAAGTGTGTGCATTTGAAGAGGCCGAGGGCTGTGACCTTGTGTGTGCATACCTTGAAGAACAAACTAAAAGAACACAAAAGTGAGTGTGTGCAACAAGAAGAGGAGAATAGGCCAAGTCTAAAGTGTGTGCAAAGTGAAGAATTTGTGTGTGCAAATTAAAGAAGGCCGAACCTATGTGTGTGCACAAGAAGTGTGTGCTCACTTAGAAGAAGAGGAGAAGACCCACACAAAGTACAACACACTTTTAAGTGTGTAAACAAATAGAATTAAGTGTGTGAAGATTGTGAAGAAGGTGTGTGCTTAAAGTGACTACACCCTTTGTGGGTCTACTGCACCAAGAGGAAGAAAAGGAGAGTGCATGCATGCATGCATGCACGTGCAAACGTGAACAGTGCTAAATCAGTGGTGTGCAACTGAGACTGGACCAGACCGAAGATAAAGATATTATTTGTCTGAGCATTCAGTAATTGGAGAGAAGCCGGGGCATCCTTAGAAGAAGGTGATAAAGCCCGAGCAAGATGAGAAGACCTGTTCACCACAAGTGATCAGAAGAAGAGCAAGGCCAGCAGTCTTTATCCCAGACAGCTGAAGATACTTGAAGAAGCTTAAAGTGAAGAAGAGCTACTCGTGTGACTCGAGGAGCCAGGAGAAGACCCTGTGGGACTCAGGGAGAAGAAGTCTTCAGTGGGATTCTGGAGCAGGCCAGTGGGACTCTGGTAACACTGTGGGACGCAGTATAAAGACCCTCCTGTGGGACTCAGGAGAGATACAGTGGGACTCTGTATCGACCATTGTAATTTTAACAGGTTATAATGGAGAATCCATGCTTGGAGAGCATGGCAAGGATGTAGGCCTTTGGTGCCGAACCTTGTAAATCCTTGTGTCCTGTGCCTTTTCATTACTGCATTATCCGGGAAAGGTTGAGAGATACAAGAAGAGTGGATCGAGGCTTTAACCAGCCATAGAGGTTTAATTGATTAAGAATCAATTAGTAAAAAGTTTTAAAGGATCACTGATTCACCCCCTCCCCCTCTCAGTGATTCACACTGATCTGGGCACTTCAGAAGGGAAAAAGAAGATTGGAGAAGAACATATGATTAAAATAGAAGAAAAACCTTGAGAAATCCAAGAGGAATCAAAGATGGAATGAAAATAAAAGGGAGATAGAAGGAGGGGTCATGTGTGACAGGACCCTTCCCAAGAGGTGGGGTACATTTCATGAAAAGGGTAGGAGGTACGAGTTCATTTTATGGTTTAAAATATATAATTGTAATTTTTTGAAAGTTAAAAACTCTAAAACCTTATAGGGTTGCATAGTTTTGGCACACAGTTTACTAAACCATGTTCCAACCATGAACCCCTTTATGGGAACACCCGAGTGCATGCACATGTTTCTCACATGGTTTCATAAATCATGCATCAATTGTGTGAAATAGTTTGGTTAAAAAATATAGAATCTTCCACACATTTGAAACATGATTTGGCCAACCATACAACCATACCGTGAGACACCCAAAAATGATTAAAAATTTTAAAAGCATCCAAATTAAAAAAAAATCTAAAAAAATATAATTGAATAAATAAATAAATAAATAAAATAATTAAGAATATCATGGTTGAGGTGTGAAAATTCTCCCCACCATGAAACTCCCCCCAAAAAATCCAACAAACTCATGAAGGAAGACATACCAATCTTACTAAAATTGGAAATAGAAAGAAAATCCACCCAAAAAACTAACTCCACCTACAAATAAAACCTATAAACTCACAATTTCCTCAAATTAAATGGCCACACCTAAATAATTTAATCAAGAAAAATAATGGATAGAGAACCACAATGGTTCTCCCCATAATTTAAGGGTTCCAATAGAATGACTAGTCTATAAGGAAAGGAATCTCTACAAGAATAATTAAAAACCATTACCCAACAAAGGGAGATAAAAATGGAAAGTAAAATAATGCCTTAAAATTTACACCAAACCTACCATCACCAAATCATTAATTAGGAATGAAGGTAAGGATTACTAAATCTGAAGCCTGACTATCCAAAAAATATAGGATTTAATTAAAGGTCAAGGAAAAAATAAGGGTAATATTGGACCTCAAATCCAAATCACTAACCAAAGCGATCTCATTAATAGTTAGATCAACACTAACCTAAGTAAAAAACCCAACTAGTATGGAGTTCATCACAGTCACCTACAACATATATTGAAGTTTTCCCATGACTACTAAATTAAAAATAGACCTCAACACAACCCAATCATGTATGATTCTCAATATGTACATTCCCCATCGATGAGTTAAGGACATAATAAAAAAATAATTTCAAACCACAAGAAAAACTGAAGAGGGACATAAAGGAGAACACACAAGAAAGGGATACCTTAAGAACTCAATTGATGAAGAATATATAGTAGGAAATATCTTAGCCCCAACAATATTAGAGGCCTTTATTTAGGGATGAGCTCGCAAGGGGCACCGTTCCGCGAGGTTTCCCCCCGTCGTCACTAGTATTCTCCTCCTCGGGTTGGCTCAGCCTCTCCTTTATGCGCTCCTCCTCGGTGATTTGGTGGTGTGTGATTCTTGGTCCAACGGCGGTGTCGACGACCTCATGGGCTCGTCCATCTCGGAAAAGATCATCGTTTGTCGGCCTATCCTCACCCTTCCTCCTTACTGGTTAGGGTTTCATTTGGCGGCGTGGTGTAGATCCAGCGGTCGAGACCTAGCCTTAGTGGTCGGAGGTTTGCGACATCAGTTTCAGTCGGATGTGAGTGAAAAAGGAGGTTTGCATTGGTCTTCACGGGAGGGTCTGATGGAGACGCCATGATTTGTAGATCCGACTTGCAGTGAGGTTTTCTTCGATTCAGACGGTCTTCGCAAGACATGGATTTGATTTTGCAGTTCATCGGTGATGAATTTTTGATCTTGCAGAAAGTGGGTTGATGTGCTGGATTCGCAAAGGGTTTCTTTTCACCTGTTTTTTTGGTTTCTTATTTGTCTCTGGAGATACGGTTCATGGTAGTGGAAAGTCAAGGAAGTGGAGGTTTTTTAGTTGTGGTGTGCCGGTGTTTATATTTACTCATGGATTTCTTCATTCTGGTTGATGCTGGCTTTGATTTTTGGACGATGCAAATAGGTTTCTGTTTGTTTTGCTGATGTTTGATGCTGAAATTAAGAGTTACAGGCGGTGGAGCTGCATCTCGGTGCTAGAGGTTCTATGGTCCTCTGGTTTTGTTCAGACTGAGGACGATTATGAGTTTTTGATTTTTGGGGTGAGCCAGATTGACCGTGTTGGAAAATGGAAGGATTTCAGAGTAGAATGGAATTCCTGCTGTAACCGTGGGATTTAGTTGGTCAGTGGCATAACTCACGATGATGGTGCATCAAATGGATGGGGTCTAAAACAATTGAGAAGGATTAGTCTTTGTTGCATTTGTTGGTTTGGTTTTTGGGATGATGGTTTGGTCCAGATTTTCTATAGAAAATGCTCCAGATGTAGATTCAGAGCAGATTCAGAGCAGGTAGTTTTTACTATGCATGACTTTTCAGATTTGGAAGATTGAGAGGGTATGGCCTAGCCATCGGTACCAGACCCATGAATTTTTTGCACGGGACACTAGCAAAGTAGTCCTTCATTGATGGAGGCTTTCCATAATGATGTTTATACTGGGAGGGGCATTTCTAGTAATTTTGTCTTGGTACTGAGTCATTTAATGTATTTATTTCTTTGATTCCATGTGAGGTTTCCCACTTTATCCTTAAGAGGGGGCTTATCCAAAATAAATAAAAATTGAGGCCTTTGGAGCATTCAGTCAAAAAATGAATATCAAACTCATCATGCTAAAAAAAATACAAATAAAATTATAAATTTCAGCTTTAAAACCAAAACCATTCATAAGAATCATTTTTTTTATTTCTTAAAATATATTTTTTTACACCCTTTACAAAATAAAAACCTAATTTAAAACACCTAAACCATTATAATTCAGACTTAATAACAGTAAATAAATAATTAAAATGAAAACCACATGCCAAATAAATCAAAAACCAAACAAATCCATTAATTTATCCTTTAAAATAATATTTGAAAACCCAAATTTGAATTTCAGAAGGTTAAGCCCTTATTTAAAAATAGTTTTGGAACTCTCTAATTTTTCAAAAATCCTTGGTGACCATTGAAAAAAATTCAAAACTTTATGAATCAATTCATAAAACTTCAAATTACCATTTAAAAACATTTTAGATCTTTAAAGTTGTTTTTGAGAACACTACATGAGTCTTTAAACATAAAAATCCATTTTATTTAATTTTAATGAAAATCCTATTAAACTATTTCAAATCTAAATTTTACCATTTTAAAAATAAATTCCATTTTAAAATTTCATTAGAAATCTGACCAAATAATATTTACACCCAACACAGAACAATTCTGAATTCAAAATAACCCAAAATAAAATGTAAAATGGGATAATGGTTGTAATGAACAAACATTTATCAATGGAACTTCTATTATTATAATCATGATCCCAATAAAAACTTTATTATCATAAAATAATAATAAAATTATGATATTTAAATAAATTAAGGTACCTATACTGAAGTAATAGTAACTCGACCCTTGGAATAGTAACAGGACCATTAGGAATAGTAAAATGACTAATAGAATAGTAACCTCACATATGAAAGTATGAATAAAAATTTATGTATCTCATAAATGAAAATATAATCTAATTATATCCTAGTATAGGTAAATAATTTTTTTAAAATGATAAATTAAGTGATGGTATTTTTGTAAAACACAAATGTTTATTTAAAATTTTATAATTAATATAATGATTTAAAGAAAAATCTATTTATAAAAAATAGACTCATAAATTAATATTTTATTTTCCTATTATTATAAGATAATTTTATGAGACATTAAATAATTTTTCAAAGTGTCAAAAATCAGTTATAATTTTAAAATCAGTGTTTTTTGAATAAACAATGATTTTAATTTAAAATTTAATTAATCATATTTTTAAAATTATTTTATAAAATTAAGTTCATTTTTAAATTATACACATAAAAAAATGGTTAGGGTGATGTGTTTTTCTAAAATAGTTGATTTTTTGGTGAATAGTGAAATATGGTAATTTACGGTATATATACATTATAAGCTAAATAAACTATTACTTGAGTCACAGATGATGTGAGAAACATAATTTGGAAATCCAATTCTATATTTATTGTATTTAGTCACAAAAATCAAAACTATTCACAGTCTTGATCCAAAATAATAAACTAATGAATAAAATAATGAGAAAACACCCCTCTCCTCCCCTATAAATACCACCCCTCACCACCTCTTCCCCTCACACATTCCAAGCCATGAATCTTTTCAAAGTTCTAACCAATTATATTCCCAAGACCATACCCCATTTTCAAGATCCCTTGTTCTCATCAACAGACCAAAAAAATTCCCTAAGGAGGTTCTCAAGGAGGGGAAATTCAAGAGGTAAAATCCTCTTTCTTTTACTTTTAATTTCTTTTCAGTTTCATTTCTTTTATTATACTCTCTTAATATAAACTTATACAAGTTGAGTGATAATTATATTATATTTTATATATTTTAATTTTATTATTTTATTGGAATGATTCCTATTTAAATCTTATCCCTTTTCATTTTATTCTAAAAATGAAAATATCATCCATGCTGTGTCGATTTACCGCCACTATGGACGATGCATTTTCATTTTTCAATACCACCTACATTTCTGGTCAGAAAAACATTTTTATGGTTAAATAAGATTATATTACACATATTATAAGTTAAATAATGTTTTGGAGACAATATATAAACATGATGTTATATAATATGATATAAGGTCATAATGGTCGTAAAAACAACCAGAATAAATTAAATCATTTTCATTAACATTATATCTAATAAATAATCCTCAAACCATATAAAAAAATGATATATAAGTCCAATTAAACTTATTTATGTTTATTAATAAAATATAATTTCAAATTTTGTGAATCATTCTTATTATACATTAACTTTCATACTTATGAAAAAACAAACCGATCATGAAAACCAAGAAAACAAACACCCCCGAACGATGAAATTGAACTCTAAAATTCATCAAAAGAATATAAATTTACCCAATAAAACTATATTAAATCAAATAAATGTATAATATGTTTTTTATTTTTTAATTAATTAATTTAATTTGATTATCTAGGATATTAAAGTGAAGAATGTATTCAGACTAAGGTAAGGGGATTCTCAAACCCAACTCCATTTCCTTGGGGTTTTCCTCTTTCACTCCATTTTCAGTATTTATGTTCCTTGAGGGTTCCTTAAATATCATTTCATTATCCTTAACTTATATTTTCTAGGATATACATTTTTCCAGTATGATTTTATTAAAAATGCAAAGATTTTTCCAAAAGAACTCTTCTTTCTAAAAACACCTCTTTTACATCTTGTGAGATTGTTTCTTCTTGATTATTCTAATAAAAATCATGTTATTCACTCTTTATTCTGGGAACCCAAAAGTTTATTCATGGATTTTTTTTATTAAATGAAACACATTCCTTTCCATGGGTTATTTTATGTCCAATATTGATATACTTTCTATGTGGCATGCATGATTGTGTAACTGTTATGATTTCATGGGTGCACCCAGAATTATGTAGCATATGTAAATGTTATGACGTGAAAGGTGTTCCCAGATCAATATATCACTACAATTCATTTGTTAATGTGATGTGTCTCATGAGATAAAGTGAAATATGCATGGTAGTTGACCACTAAGACATGATGTTTCATTTTTATGTATTGCCACATTCCATGCCTTTATCTAATGATTACTCTCATGATTATGATGATGATGTTATGATGATGAAGATGATAACCCCATGTTATACCGATTCATGTTCTTATCTACCCTCTTACTGGTATTTTAGCTCACACCTTTCCTTTTATGTATATCCTCAGGTGATTACTTGTTCTAAGGAGAACACAAGGGACACTAATAATCTAGATAAGAAGGAATTAAATAAATGTTTATATTTTATTATGTAAATGTTATGTATGGACCTAATTTTACCAAGTAACAATAAATTTGGATCCCGGTTTTTAACACTTTTACATTTTTTATCTTTAAAAGGATGTAATAATCATGTAAGAAAAGTAGGGTCACTGTAGTTGGTTTCAGAGCACAGTTTAGTTAATTTGGGAATTAAGATTAGAGAACCTTAAAGAAAACCCTTAGTATGAGACTTAGTATAAGTAAGTACCCAAGAAGCTTTGTTTTAGAAAAATAATAAACCTAGGGATCCTATAATATATTCCTTTATAGTTAATTTCTCAAAGGAATAAATTATTCATTACTTTTTAACTAATGTTTTTTTCAAACCATTTTTATTTTAGAAAACATTGTAAACTAAGAGAAAACAGACCATCAACCACTGTGAGGGACAATGCAGTGATTGCCTAAATGAAATCCCCAATGCCTTGGGAGGTGGAGTTAAAAATTTCATGGAAATTATTAGGTAGCTATCTCAGGATATGAATAATATCATGAACAATGTAGAACATTCACCTTCACCTAAGAGGGAGAAACTGGTTATCACATATTTTATATGGAAACAACCACCAATGTTTAGTGGATATTCTGAGCCAGTCATCGTGGAATAGTGGGCCAACTCAATGGAGAAGATCTTTTATGTACTTCTCTAGTCTAAGATGGAGAATGTGACTCTGGATGTTTATAATCTAGATGGAGAGGCTGGCTAATGGTGGGATTTAATTAAGAACACCAAGTTGAAGGGTAAAATTAAAGATATGGATTGGAAATAATTTAAGATAATGTTACATAAAAAGTATTTACCTTGAAATATTTGTACAAAAATGGAGAGAGAATTCATAGAGATGAAGTAAAAGGTAGTTGAATCTATCACGACCTATGAAGTAAATTTAATTAGGATTGTAAGGTACACTTCAGGTTTTATTTTAAAAAATGATAGAAAAATTGATAGATTCTTTAGTGGTTTAAAACTACACCTTCAAAAGGCTATAGATATTTGAGAATTTGGTAGTTATGAATAATTTTTTTGATGTGATATCAAAGTGGATATAGAGTTTAGAGAATCATCTGATGGCTATGATGATAGGAAAAAAAAGACGGAGTTTCAATATAGGGGATATAATGAGAAATGTGGAAAGAAATATCAACCACTCACATGTAAAAAATATAGGAAGAAGCATCATGGTTAATACCTCAAAGGGATGAGGAAATTTTATATGTGTGGGATAGAAGGCCACCAAGATCATAAATTTTATAGAGACATAATGAAGCTGGATAATGTGATTGTGGAAAAGAGAACACCACCCATGGTTAAATGCTTCAACTATAGGGAGAAAGGGAACTATGCAAGTCAGTGAACTAAACCTCAAGTCCTTGAGGGTAATCGGCGTCATCAGCCACCAAGCCAAAGGAGTAAGGGAGAGCATATTCCATCACTACTCTTGAAGTGGAGTAGTAAAACGAATTTTTACAAGGTAAACTTCCTATTCAATCAAGAATGGAAAAAGTCTTATTTGACTCTATTTCTACATATTCCTTTATATCATGCAATTTCTCTAGAACTTTTGAATCAAAGCCCCGAAACCATATTGTAGAGATATCCTTAAAACACCTAGTGGTGCAATAACTGTAATGAAAGTGTTGGAATATTCTCCTGTCAGCTTTTGTGGAAATATTCTTCTAGTGAATCTTGTGATACTTCGTTTGATGGAATTTTATGCTATATTGGGGATGGATTGGATCTCATTATATAGAGAACACATTAATTGTCAGGAAAAGGAAATATATTTTCAAATTCCAAACCATCCCATGCACCTCTAAAAAATTAAAGAAGATAATGGATCTCCTTTAGAAAATCCCTCAACGGTGTGGGTGTTGACTCCCTGTGAATAATCATACCTCACTCAAATGTTTGAGTCAAAGGAAGGTATCAAACTAGGGGAAATTACCATTGTGAGGGAATAAAATGATGTATTTACCATAGGGTTACCCAAAATTCCCCTGGATTGTGAGGTAGTGTTCTCAATATAACTCATACATGGAGCCGATCCTATCTCAAAATTCTTCTATAGGATGGCCCCTATCGAACTAGAGGAGTTAAAGAATTATCTTCAAGAGAACTTGAACAAAGGGTTCATATTCCCTAGTTCATCACATTGGGGTACTCCAGTGCTCTTTGTGAGTAAAAAGGATAAATAAATGATGCCATGTATCGATTATCGGGAAGTCACCAAGATCACCATAAAGAACAAGTATCCTCTTCCAAGGATTGATGACTTGTTCAATCGGCTACAAGGATCTCAATACTTATGAAAGGTGTATCTTTGTTCTGGATATCATTTACTAAAGGTGAATAAATAAGATATTTATAAGACTACTTTCCGTATAAGGTATGGGCACTATGAGTTTCTAGTGATTCCATTAAGACTTACGAATTCCCCTAAAATCTTCATGGATTTGATGAATAGAGTATTTATATATTACTTTGACAACATTTTGGTAGTGTTTATCAATGATATTATCGTCTACTACAAGATAAAGTAGGAACATGAATAAGATATAAGGATTGTGCTGACGATATTGAGAAATGATAAATTGTACGCAAAGTTTAGAAAGTGTAACTTTTGGATACATTAATTCAAATTCTTGGGAAACGTGATCACAAGTGAGAGAATTTAAGTGGAACCTTAAAAAACAAAGGCAATTAAGGAATGTACCATACCCTATAGTGTCATGGAAATCCACAGTTTTCTTGGATTAGTAGGATACTACTGGCGTTTTGTGAGAAATTTTTCACGGTTGTCTAGCCCAATAACTAAGTTAACAAGGAAAGGGGTAAAGTATGTATGGATGGAAGATTGTGAGGAAAGCTTCGATGAGCTAAAAAAGAGGTTGATCGCAACACATGTACTCACGTTAATGGAAATTGGGGAAGGTTTTGTGATATACAGTTATGCTTTAAATAAAGGATTGGGTTGTGTACCCATGAAAAATAATAAAGTGATAGCCTATGCCTCACGACAGTTGAAGATCCATGATCTGAACTACCTGATGCATGATCAAGATTTAGGAGCTATGATTTTTGACTTAAAAATATTATGGAACAACCTATATGGTGAGAAGTGTGACATATATACTGATCAAAAGAATCTAAAGTATATATTCACAAAAAAGGAGATCAACACGAGTCAAAGGATATGGTTAGAGATAATTAAAAACTACAATTTCTATCTTCACTATCATCCTGTGAAAGAAAACAAGGTAGCTGGTGTTATTAGAAGAAAAGAAACTACTACTTGATGCATGGTGCGGATTGAGAATGACCCTATCTCTAGGGGTATATAAAGGATTGACATAGAAATCCTAATTGTGGGGAATATATCCTACCTTACCCAAATTATTTCCAAACCATCTATCTAAGAGAAGATCAAGGAAGAAGAAAGGGATGATCTGAAGCTTCAAAATAAGATGAAAGAAGTAAATTAATGGAATATACAAGAGTTCCATATCAATGATGATGGTGTGATTCGGTTTGTAACTAATATTTTCATGCCTTCATCACCTGAGATAAATAAAGATCTATTGGATAATGCATATTTCTCAACTTTATCTATCTATCATAGGAGTACCAAGATGTATCATTATCTTTGAGAACACTTCTGGTGGGACGACATGAAGAAGGAGATTGTGAAATAAACCTCAAGGTGCATGATATGTTAGAAAGTTAATGCAAAGTGACATAAGTACAAAGGGATGATGCTACCCTTTCATATATCCATGTGGAAATGGGAGAATGTCACTGTAGACTTCGTCACTAGTTTCCTGAAGACATCCAAAGGAAACAATATGATATTAGTTATGTTGGACCGAAACACTAATAAAACCCACATTATCACTATTCAAGATGATCTAGAACTTAAACATATTTCCAAGATATATGTGAAGGAGGTGGTGAGACCAAAGGGTTAACAGTTTGAGAGAATATGATATAGCTAAAGATTCAATTCAACAGTAGTTGTGTTGAGATTCAAATAATAAATATCATTATTAGTATATGATTCAAGACAATGTTAAGGGGTAATCAATGAGATTATTTAGGAGGATCTTGGTACAATAATTAAAGGACTTAAAATAGAATAGTTGGAATCATTTATGAAGAACAAATGATCGTATTTTCAGATAATATTTTTAACCACTTTAATTAATAAGACTAATATTTTTATAGTACCCATCAAGGAAAATAAGAATAATATTCTTTGAAAATTGGAATCATTATCACGTGATTCTATTGAGATAATTAAATGATTTTTTTTGCAGAGCCTGATGCCAATTAATATGGAATTTCTATATTAAAAATATGTAAAGTATATTTATGTGACTATGTAAATATTGAAGGGAGGGAACAGAGAAGAAATATATACTGCTTTGTTGGTGAATATTTTTTACATCAAGGATATAGAATCTCACATGATTATATAGAGAAGATCCTTTTCATGGATAAAGAAAAATTAGAGAAGGATGAGGTCGCTGATGAGGTACCACTATGAATACCCCCTTTTATCAAATATAAAAGAGAATATAGAATAAGGAGAAGAATGTGTGAATACCTATACTATAATATAAATATATCATAGAATACAAAGAATACAATAGAATAAGGAAGAAGAAGAAGAGATTATTTAATATGGGGAAACACTTCTACTACCTATTCATAATATGTGCATTGTGACTCTTAAAGAAGAATATTTAGTTTGAGTTTAGATGTATATGTTGGATGGCATACAACTATACCAAATCATCCCTTAGTAGTCAAAGTCCTATTTCTAAGGGAGAAGATCGTATCATTGCGATGCAGTGGAATCCCAAAGCAGCTAGAAGATCTTATGAAAGAGTTTATAGGAAGATCCCATTGTAAACTAGAAGGATCCAGCACAATAAAGATATTTTAAAATGGTTAGGATACTGTTCAAGATTTTTGAGGGATAACATTCTTGTATTCACTTTCATATAGTGTATATATGTGTCTTAGACATGATCCAAGACTTATAAGGGGTAGATTCAAACATTGGGGGTGAAACTTGTGAAAATACCATGTGTTGTTGTCTTTTCTTATTTACTAATTTTTATGGAGTGTTGTGTATTATGAAATCATAAGAAGATCCATCTATCTTAACTAATATAGAAGTTTGAATACAAAAAGTGGTAAAAGTTAAAATTGGAAATAATTTGGTAAAATTGGTCTATGTTGATTCACTCCCCATATCAAGGTGATTGCACTGATTTAGCTGGGGTATTTTAAGTGGTATCAGAGTTAATCCATGTTTCCTATGATTGGATCAATTTTATTTTCCAAATATTTTTAGTCGATGTATATAAAGTGTATATCTGAATAAGTTTTAGAGTTTCCTTAGATAGAAAATACATCTCCCATCCCTATCAATACCGTCCTATAGGTTTCATCAAAAACCATGAAGAAAAAACATAATCAATAAGAAATAAATTTTAGAAAGTTCTCAAAATAGAAATAAGGGAACACCATTAATTGAAGGTTTATTATAAAAAATCTATTTGGTTTCATGGTTGGATTGTGTTTTTTTGGAAATTTCATGTGAAAGATATTTTTGAAAGTCTCTATAATGGAACTTTCAAAGTAATGAAAAATACTTAATAAGGCTTTTATGTGGTGGAGGGTAATCTATATCTACTGTATAGTCATCATGACGCTACACCATAGGTTTCACCAAGATTGTCAGTGTAGCCATGTTATAGAAATTAAGGTTTTTTTGTGAGGAAGGATTCATTTTGTACGACTTAAGCATATGAATTTGGTCAAATGACTTCAGGTGTATGACTTCAGCCCATTATTTCATAGAAATTCAGGTTGTTCCATAAATCAGATCAAATAAAAGGAAAAAGTAGTCAGCCTTAGCTCTGGGCCTATAAGGGTCGACAACATGAAGGATTACTAAAATATAAGGAAACACGATGGAGTATAACACTGTGAGGGGTGGAATGATGACCCACTGGGATATGTAGGGCCCTATGTGATTTTAATAGTGTTTTATGGCATGTTTGTGTTTATATTTAAGTATCATTTAATAGGGAAGTCTGATGTGGGATTCATGCATTACATACAATGTTTCTAGAACAATGACAATATCGTAGGATGAGGAAGATGAAATTCATAAATAATGTTTATGGTACTCACCAAAGTATAAAGGACCATGACACTGGGAGGACCAACCAATATTTATATTAACTAATGGGTATAGGATTCTTGTGCCATGGTGATTAGGTTGTTCCACAATAATTTTGGAGCTAGCGATGTCCATAATATATAAAGGGGTGGCATCATGGAGGGTAAAAATATGGTAGAGTGAAGTAAAGTGAGTTTTCTATGCCTACATGAACTTTTATGATAAAGTAACCTAACATATCACAACCAGTTCAGTGAATCAAGGGAGTTTGAGGAGCTGATATTTTAGTTGGGATTGATGATGAATAGAGTTTATAAGTTTGAGATTAAAGTTGTATGAAAGAGTGAGTCACCATCCCTGTGTTATGTAGCATGAATAATGATACCATATATAGAGAATATCACATGGATGTTGGTGGAAGATGGATGAGTGTGAAGCTAGAAATGATAAAGAAATGGAGTTTTAATGAAACACTAAAATAAGAGAATTCATATACAAAATTATTCTTTAGTAATTATGTTAAAGATATTTATGAATATTTGATAAATTCATTAAGTAAATTAAGTTGTTTTGAGTTGAATTGGGGGGATTGAAGAATCCAGTAGAATGTTTTAAGAATTTCTAAGATGATTTGTAAACATTTTGGAATTCTTAGTTGGATTTTATAATTAGAAAAGGAATTAAATTCATATGGTTACCATTAAATGTAAAATACATTTATAAGGATAGACTAGAACATGTAAATAGAATGTTAGAAAAGTTTTAGAGGCTACCTGGATATGAAATATTCACTTCAAGAGTATGAGTCATACATATGATTACCTTTAAAATTACTGTAGATATATAAGGGTTTCACATAACTTGACAATTTGAAATTGTAAATGTCTTGAATTACACTGTGATTTGTTAAGGTAAAATTCTAAATACATAAAGGTTATCATAGTATATGTGTAAAAGTTTTCAGAGGGTATGATATTTTCTAAAGTACCTAAGACACACATTAATATATAAAAGTTAGTTTCATGATACATAATATTTATCACAGTTGTAAAAGGAAATGCATGTGTGACCTAAAAGAGAATATATATGTGTTCTCAGAAAGTAAAATATTTTAGAAGTTACTTAATACTCTCTATGATATATAAGAGTTAACAAGAAAATAAACATTATACATAAGATTTTATATATATGGGTTGATATGTAATGAATCAAATCCTTAGGTAAGGGTTAACAATTTGAGAGAATATGAGATATCTAAAGATTCAATTCAGTAGTATCTGTGCTGAGATTCAAATATTAAATATCATGATTGGTTTATGATTCAAGGAAATGGTAAGGGAGAATAAATGAGATTAACTAAGAGGATCATGGTTTGTTAATTAAAGGACTTCAAATTGAATAGTTGGAATCATTTATGATGAAAAAATTATAGGAATTTTTTAGAATATTGTTAACCACATTAATTAAATAGAATAGTATTTTTATAGTTCCTATCAAAGAAAATAATAAGCATATTTTTTAAACATGGAAATCATGATCACATGATTCTATTGATATAATTGAATGAAATTTTTTAAAATATCATGATAAAAATTAATGTGGAATTTCTATATTAAAAATATAGAAAGTATATTTATGTGATTATGTATATATAAAAGGGAGGGAATAGAGATGAAATATATACTACTTTTTTGGTGAATAATTTTTACATCAAAGAGATAGAAGCTGACATGATTATAAAGAGAAGATTATTATCACTGATGAAGAAAAATTGGAGAAGGAGGTGGTGGATAATAATGTACCACTATGAATACCCAATATAATCAAAGATAGAAGAGAATATAGAAGAAGGATAAGTAGGTGTGAAGACCTATATTGTGATATAAATATATCATAGAAGACAAAGAAGAAAATAAAATAAGGAAGAAGAAGAAGAGGTGATTTTAGAAGGGGAAAAACTTCTACTACCTACTCATATTATGTATATTGTGACTCTTAAAGAAGATGGTTTAGTTTTTATTTAGATGTAGATTTCAGTATACATGAAACTATACCAAATTATCCCTTTGTAGTTAAAGACCTATTTATGAGGAAGAATATCTTATCATTGTGATGTAATGGAATCCCATATCATCTAGAATATCTTGTGAAAGATTTTATAGGAAGATTCCATTTTAAACTATAAGGATCCAGTATAAATAACACAATGAAGAGATTTTAAAATGGTTAGGAGACTGTTTAGAATTTTTGAGGGATAAATTTATTGTATTCACTTGCATGATATAGTGTATATACGAGTCTTATACATGATCCAAAAATTATAAGGAGTAAATTCACACATTGGGGGTGAACCTTGTGAAAAATATATGTGTTGTTGTATTTTCTTATTTACCGCTTTGCATGCAGTGCTGTGTATTAGGAACTCATAAGAAGATCCATCTATCTTAAATAATATAAAAGTTCGAATACAAAAAGTGGTAAATGGTAAAATTGGAAGGAATTTGGTAAAATTTGTCTATGTTGATTCAATCTACCTCTCAGGGTGATTGTACTGATCTAGCTGGGGTATTTCAAGTGGTATTAGAGTTAATCCATTTTTGTTATGATCAGATCAATTTTATTTTCTAAATATTTTTATTCGATGTATATAAAGTGTATATTTTAATAAGATTTAGAGTTTCCTTGGATAGAAAATACATCTATCATACCAATCAATACCATCCTATATGAAGGTTCTGGGCGCAGAAGAAGCGCATGGGTGGATGTGCCCACGTGGATTTTTGTCATTAATAGTGATCAATCCAGGATCAATACGATGATAAATGCCAGTCTCCATGGATCAAATCACAGAAATGGACAAAGAAAAGAAAAGTTACGGAACCAAAAAGTAGGATCGTTAGAGGTTGATTATAATTAATTTAATCAATTGAAAAGAAATAACTTTTGGGTGTTCTTTCTTAACTGATGTTATTGATCACATTCCGATATGATTCATCATTACGTCATAGAATCCAAGTGTAGACTTACTCTAGCGGTGATCCACACATGTACCTCGTATCTCAGGACATCGCCAAAGGAGTCTCCGGGTGCTAGCATGGAGAAACCTTTTCTTGCATTGTCCGCCTTAGATTGTATTGATCCTATAGAAGAGGATCTCTCTCGGTCTTGAGAGCGTTCTTAGAGGAAGAGGTTCTTTCGGGCTTGAAAGAATTTTCCAGAATTGTTGTGCACAACGATTCTCTTGTGTTGGAAAAGAGTTGGGGTTGTGAGGATATTTATAATCGAATTTGAGGTTGTAGAGTTATGACAATAAATAAACACGTTACGCGTTTAATTTATTTCATTAAATATTATTGAAAACCCCCCATGTCGAATAATTAATTCCTTGACATGCACTCACACTAATTATAATAAATATCATTTAATAAAACAATATTATATCCTCAAAATACCGACAGGAAAAACTACACGGCGTGTAATAATAAATACACGGCATGTACTTGTTTTTCATTGAAAACTACACAGCGTGTACATTAAATGTACACGACATGTATATCTTGTTTTCATTTATTTATTTCCTTTCCAAAATGAAAACTACATGGTGTGTACATTTAATAATACACAGCGTGTACTTTTTTTCAAAATAAAAACTTCACGGCGTGTAATAATTAATTCAAGGCGTGTACTTGTTTTTATTATATTCTTACTCCAAAATTAAAATTATTTAGGATTCCTTGAATAATTATTAAACCATGTATGAGAATAATCTTTATTCTACTTGAGATACTTGAATACACTTAGTGTGCGACCCTCTAGGCCTCTTTCTCGTTGGCATTAGGCGGACTTGCGTAAAGTCCAAGATTAATGTCTAGAAATGGGTCAAGGCACCCAAGAGAAAGAAGTTGACGCCGCATTGACATATCACCTCATACGAATTCTTACTGTGTAATTTAGCCCCTTTGTCTCAATATCTCATCAACCAGGTTTCATGGCAGTGTCATAAACCTATATGCTTGATCTGTCGTTCTTTGACTACCTGAAATAAACTCATCGTGACACCATGTCCATGGAATTTGTTCAATAGTTCTATTTCAATAAAAGGGCCCGAGATATATACTTCCATAAATATGGAAGGGAAAAATCCTTCCTCGACTTATCCATTAACAACATGTCATTCGTGATGCACCCAATGTACCTTGCTTCCCACCAACAGTCTTCGTGATGGTTTTCATCAGTAAATCTAAGTGTGCGAGTCATGACATGAGTTAATGATAATATTTCAGTCTAAGGACCATTACACACACTCCCAGATAGTAATGTCTGATGACACCAAGACTTGTGGAATTACTACATGCGGGTCTGTTATCATAATATCCCATCTTAGAGATTACCAAGTGCGAACTCCATGAGAGAGAGTCTCGTCTTCTTATGAGTACTCGCATATGATGGTCTGTATACTATGTGTACTATCAAAGTATGTTATCCAACCATATAAATTTGTTTAAGAATATTGTTATAGAATTTCAAGGTTCTCTCATCATAGCGGGGATCTTCCATGACCTTATTAATGCAACAAATATTCCAGGATATTATTATATTATAGTCATGCAGAATAATGAACAATATATAATAAGTGAGCATTCATGTAATAAAAGTAAAAAACAGTTGGTTCTCAGGACACCAACCCTTACAAACTCCCACTTGGACTAGAGCCAAATGCCTACGACTTTTAGTCCACTAGACCTCACATGATGATCATGTTTCTGTTGACTCAAGGCTTTAGTCAAGGGGTCCACCATTTTGTCTTACGTGGAAATACAACTCACTTCAACTTCAACTCTCTGAGAAAAATCCCTCAAGAGATCATACTTCTGAAGTATGTGCTTTGTCCACTGATGTGACCTTGGATCTTTTGTAAGTTCCACCGCTACTGTATTATCACAATAGAGTGTGATAAGATCTTTACTGCTCGGTACTACATCCAGATATTGGACAAAGCTTCGTATCTATACTGCTTCTTTAGTAGCCTTAGAAGATATGATATACTTGGACTCCGCTGTAGAATATTCCACCACACTTTTCTTTGAGCTCTTCTAGCTCCCTGCACCTCCATTCAAACTAAAGATATATCCAGTCTGCGACTTCATGTCATCTTGATCAGTCTGGAAACTAGCATCTACATGTCCTCTGATGAATAGTTCCTCATCTCCTCTATAAACCAGGAACATATCCTTAGTACGCCTCAGATACTTAAGAACAGTCTTGACTGCCATCCAATGGTGGTCTTCTGGATTATCTTGATATCTGCCTACCACACATAATGTGTAAGCAACATCTAACCTCATACATAGCATAACATACATGACTGACCCAATCAAGAATGCATAAGGGATCCTTTACATTCTCTTTCTTTCCTCATGTGTCTGAGGACACATTTTCTTGGAAAGATTAATTCCATGTTACATTGGAAACAATCCCCTCTTGGATTGTTCCATACTGAATCTCTTCAGTATCTTGTCAATTTATGTACTTTGACTCAGGCCCAACATTCTCCTGGATATATCATGATGGATCTTGATCCCAAGAATATATGATACCTCTCCCAAGTATTTCATAGAGAATAATTTATGCAACCATTCCTTAAGTGACTGTAAGATAGGTACTTCGTTTCCAATTAGTAATATGTCATCAAAATATACTATTAGGAAAATGACTACACTTCTAAAAAACCTTTTGTAGACACAAGTCTTACATTCATTCTTAACAAAGCCAAATTCCGTTACGGCTTCATCAAAACGAATGTTCCATGACCTTGATGCTTTCTTTAATCCATAAATGGATTTCTGCAACTTGCATACCTTGTTGGCATCCTTGGGAGTCAAAAACCCTTCAGGTTGTGTCATATAGACATCTTCCTGGAGGTTCCCGTTAAGGAATGATGTTTTGACATCCATTTTCCAAATTTCATAGTCATGGTAAGTGTCAATGGACAATAGGATTCTGATGGATTTCAGCATCGCAACTGGTGAAAAGGTTTCATCAAAGTCAATTCCTTGACGCTGTCTAAAACCTTTTGCAACCAGTCGTGCCTTATAGGTGCTGACTTGTCCCTCCATGTCCAGTTTCTTCTTGAATACCCATTTATTACCAATAGGATTTACATCAAATAGAGGATCTACCAAAATACAAACTTGGTTTTGGTACATGGAATCCGTTTCAGAATTCATGGATTCTTTCCACTTGGCAAAGTCTATGCCTTCAACTGCTTCCTTGTAGGTAAGAGGATCATCATTGTCAACCAATAATGAGTCACCATCCTCGGTGACAAGAAAACCATATCGTTCTGGTTCTCTCACCTCTCTCGTGCTCTTACGCTGTTCTTGTGTCTCTGGAACAGATTGTTCTTCCACGAGGCTTTGTGAAATCTGTTCTTTTACCAACTCTTGTGTATCTTGAGCCTCGACTTCATCGAAGTCTATCTCGCTCCCACTATCTCTTTTGGAGATGTTCTCCCTCTCAAGGAATATAGCGTGTCTTTCCACTGTAACCTTTTTGTTTGAGGGGTTGTATAGGTAATATCCCCTTGTTTCCATGGGATATCCTATAAAGATACACTTTGTGCCTCAGGGTGCAATTTTTTTACCTAAAGAGGCCTTAACAAATGATTTTCTACCCCACACATGTAAATTCGATAACATGGCTTTGTTTCCACTCCATAACTCGTATGGAATTCCATTTATCGATTTAGTTGGTACTTGGTTTTGTATGTGTGTTGCTGTTTGTAATTTATATCCCCAAAAGGATAATGGAAGACTCGCATGACTCATCATTGATGTCACCATGTCCAACAGGGTGCGGTTCCTCCTTTCACTTACACCATTCCACTGGGGTGTGTATGGAGGAGTGAGTTGAGATAAAATTCCAAACCCCCATAAGAAATCAATGAATTCCTGATTAAGATATTATCCTCCTCTTTCTGAGCATAGTTTCTTAATCTTCTTACCAAGTTGGTTCTCAACTTCATTCTTGTATTCTTTGAACCGATCAAAAGAATCTGACTTATACCTCATTAAGTAGATATATCCTTATCTACTAAAATCATCAGTAAAAGTTATGAAGTACGAGAACCCACCCCTTGTTTTAACTGGAAATGGTCCACACACATCTGTGTGAACTAATTATAGAATATTTTTATCCCTTTCACCTTTCCCACTAAATGGGTCTTTGGTCATTTTAACTTGTAGACACGCATGACATAAACCAAGTGATTTTTGTTCGAAATAATCTAAATACCCATCTTTATGTAATTTTGTCAAACGTTTCTCATTGACATGACCTAGCTGGTGATGCCAAAGTTGGGTGTGGTAGGAGTCATGTGAATTAACTTTTTCATCGATTTCCATTACTAGGTTTGTGTAGTCTAACACATAAAGGCCATTGGATAAATGTTCCCTACCAAAACAAATGCTATCTTTATAAAAGTAGCAACATCCACTTCCAAACTTGAAGATGAATCCATCAGTATCTAATATGGATACTGAAATAATGTTTTTGGTTACAGAGGGTACATAATAACATCCTTTCAAAATCAATACCATCCCAGTAGGCAATGTGAGATGGTAGTCTCCGACAGCTACAACAGCGAGTCTGGCTCCGTTGGCTGCTCGTAGATCCACCTCACCTCGATCAATATTTCAGAATCTACTTGTTTCCTATATTTGGATACATATGTGAGCACCACAAGTAGTATCTAATACCCAATTAGTAGAAACATATAGTTTTCATTCGATAACAAACGCACCTGAAGCTTCCCTTGCTTCCTTGGCTGGGTGCAGTTTTTCTTCCAGTGGCCCTTCTTGCCACATGAGAAACAAAAACATCCTATTCCTTTATCTCCCATTTGATATTCCTTTTCTTGGAAGGCCTTGAATAAGCTTTGGTCTTAAAGATATTCGCCTTCCCTTTCCTTTTATTCACCATGAGGACAGAAGGCTTTTTACGCTTCATGTCATTGTCCACTTGGCGAATGAGGATAAGAAGATCAGAAAGAGACTTCTCAATGTTGTTTATGTTGAAGTTCACAACAAAGTTTGAGAATCTATGGGGGCATGATGCAAGAATGAGATCGGTACCCAGTTCTTTGGGGAGTTTAAACCCTAGAATCTCCAAGTGCTCAATGTAGACAATGAGTTTGACTACATGAGGCCCAGCTGGGGAACCTTCTCCAAGATTGCTCTGAAATAGAGCCTTGGAGATCTCAAACCTTTCCTATCTTTCTCTCTCCTGGTATAGACCACAAAGGTGATCGAGCATGCTGTAGACATCCATGTCTTCATGAGACTTCATGAGATCACTAGAAATTGATGACAACATCAAACATTGAACATCGAGTGCATCGCTCAAATGTTGATCATAGAACAGGAAATCTTCATCACTCGCCCCTTGGGCAGGCGGATCAGGAAGTGAGGACTATAGCAAATAAAACTTTCATTCATGGTGTAGGATAGCCCGAAGACGCCTAAACCATTCCTGAAAGGTACTGCCGGTGAGGATATTGTCTTTATCCAGTATTTATCGCAGAGAAAATGTGGTTGATGAGTTTTTCATTTTGATTCTACAAATTAAAAGAGCAGATTTATCAGTACCTTTTTATTACATTTTATGAAAAATAATAAATGTATTTATTAATTCTCCCACTATTTTATTAAGTCCTAATGTCCCTCACCATTGAAATCTTAATGTTCATTTTCTTTGAAATTCTAATAGAAAAGATCCATATTTCCTTCGCATAACCCCAACAAGGGTTGGTCAAGCTATTTGAAGGTATTTATATAGGAAGGTCTTTTCCAACTGTGAGATTACAGTTCCTTGATCTGTTGAGTGGAATCCCCAATCCTGAAATCCTAACTTGGATTTCATCAACTCTTGCCACCAATATTACATCAAGTCTAGCAAGGGCTACTCCTCTTGATGTAATATGGTTAAGTCAACCCGAAACCTTTCATAAAGGCTTCCTTTATAAAAGTAAGTGTCCCATCAAGGGTTGGTCAAACACATAGTTTTATTGAGTCTTTCCCTTAATCAAGTAACAGAAGGCTTAGTCTGACTTAATATGGTATTTGAGGGATTTTATTTTTTATGTGTAGTTTTGTATTATCACATGCTTGTTAATATTAAGTGATGCTTGCTTAAGTGATTAAACATGTTCTGATAATGTTTACGCATAGTCCGATTTTTATTTTATTCCATATTTGCATGCTTGTTCATTTTATTAATTATGTGATCGCGACAACACATACTTAATAAATAAACCATGCAATTAGACAGAAATAAAATAAGATGGCCTGATCATGAGCTTCTATTGGTTAGCTTATCTAGCAGTTTTGATAAGCTAACCTTGACCAAGGGAAAACACCTTGAACCTGATGGTTCGTGTTTTTCAGCTCCAACCTGTCCACCTTTGTATCTTCTTGGGTTAGTTTCACCTCAGCTTTGGATTTCTAATCGTCTCCTCTGACTTGGGAGATCCTCCATTACATGGGGTTTACATTAAACAAAACCATGGGCACGCAAACCCTACATATTATTGGAAGAAGGATCATAGGCCAACAAATTTAAACAAATTTAAATGAAACCATACACACATACAAAGGGTCCTTGATCTAGCTCATGATCATCCATAGCATGCAACGACATTTACGCATATTTAGAATTAAAATTATTTTAATCATTCTATTATTCAAGATAAGTCGCGCTTGAATTAAATTAATTATGATCTTATAATTAATAAATTATTTATCTTAAATTACTTTCTGAATTTCCTTGAGATTTTTCTCATCCATATTTATTGTACAGGTCTTTGTACTTTTGGAGGAAACCTAGTGAAATTTCTGGAAAGTACACGACATGCAGTTTATATTTACACGGCGTGTATTTATTTTCACCTTTTATCCAAATTACACGCTGGGGGCTTTGGCGTGTTTTATGTACTTTGGAAATTTTGGAGTACATGACATGTAGATAAATCATACACGACATTTACTCCTTGTTACACGGTAACTGGCCCAGAGATCCCATGTACGTGGTACACGACTTCTCCTCTGTACACAATTTCACTTGGGCCGGATCAGACTACACGACATGTTGCTCCAACATACACGCCGTGTATTCCTATTTTCCACGTTCCGTTCATTTCTAGTCAACACAGGGTAATAAATACATAGGCATACTCAATTCACACGGCGTGGTTTGGCGGACCAGTGCCGGTTTGTTGAACCTAAGTACACAGCGTGCAGTTTTTATTACATGCTGTGTATTCCCGTGTTGTACAGAAAGAAATAGAGGCTCCTCTAGATGAGATCCTCATTTTTATTTTAATCAAAATTAATATTAAAATGCCATTTCTGTTATATGAATCGAGAGACGGAGGAAGAACAAATCGCGTTTATTAAGATTTATAGAACGATTTATTTTGAATTGAATCAAATATAAATGCGTAAATTATCAACGAAAATTAAATAACTATAATCAATGTTGTATCCTCGCTCTGATACCATTTGAAGGTTCCGGGCACAAAATAAGCGCGCGGGTGGATGTGCCCACTTAGATTTTTTCTTTAACAATGATCAATCTGGGATCAATATGATGATAAACGCTAGTCTCCATGGATCGAATCACAGAAATGGAAAAAGAAAAGGAAAGTCCCAGAACAACAAAGTAGGATCGTTACAGGTTGATTATAATTAATTTAATCAATTGAAAATAAATACCTTTTGGGTGTTCTTTCTTCATTGATGTTCTTGATCACGTTCTGATGTGATTCGTCGTTGCATCGTAGAAGCTAAGTGTAGACTTCCTCTAGCAGTGATCCACACGTGTACCTCATATCTCGGGACATCGCCAAAGGAGTCTCTGGGTTCTAGCATAGAGAAACCTTTGCTTGTGTTGTCCACCTTATATCATCTTGATCCGATGGAAGAGGATCTCTCTCGTTCTTGGGAGTGTTCTTGGATGAAGAGGTTCTTTCGGCCTTGAAAGAATTCTCCAGAATTTTTGTGCACAATGATTCTCTTGTGTTGGAAAAGAGTTGGGGTTGTGAGGATATTTATAATCGAGTTTGAGGTTGTAGATTTATGATAATAAATAAATGCGTTACGCGTTTCATTTATTTCATTAACTCTTATTAAAAACCCCCATGTCGAATAATTAATTCCTTGACATGTGCTCACGCTGATTATAATAAATATCATTTAATAAAAAAATATTATATCCTCAAAATCCCGACTGGAAAAACTACACGGCGTGTACATTAAATGTACACGACGTGTATATATTATTTTCATTTATTCATTTCCTTTACAAAATGAAAACTACATGGAGTGTACATTTAATAATACATGGTGTGTACTTTTTTTCAAAATAAAAACTACACGGCGTGTAATAATTAATACATGGTGTGTACTTGTTTTCATTTTATTTTTCCGCCAACATTAAAACGATTTAGGATTTCTTGAATATTTATTAAACCATGTACAAGAATAATCTTTATTCTACTTGAGATACTTGAATACAGTTATTGTGTGACCCTCTAGGCCTCTTTCTCGTTGGCATTAGGTGGGCTTTCCTAAAGTCTATGATTACTGTCTAGCAACGGGTCAAGGCACCCAAGAGAAATAAGTTGACGCCGCATTGACGTATCACCTCATACGAACGCTTACTGTGTAATTTAATCCCTTTGTCTCGATATCTCATCAAGAAGGTTTCATGGAAGTGTTATAAACCTATATGCTTGATCCACCATTCTTTGACTACCTGAAATAAACTCGTCGTATCACCATGGCCATGTAATTTTTTTGACAGTTCTATTTAAATTAAAGGGACCAAGATATATACTTCCATAAATATGGAAGGGACAAATACTTCCTCGACTTATCCATTAACAACATGTCATTTGTGACACACCCAACGTACCCTACTTCCTACCAACTGTCTTCGTGATGATTTTCGTCAGTAAATCTAAGTGCGCGAGTCATGACATGAGTAAATGATAATCTTCCAGTCTAAGGACCATTACACATGCTCGCAGATAGAAATGTTCGATGACACCAAGACATATGGAATTACTACTAGCGGTTTGGTTCTCATAATCTCCCATCTTAGAGATTACCAAGTGTGAACTCCATGAGAGAGAGTCTCATCTGCTTACAAGTACTCGTATATGACGGTCTGTATACTATGTGTCCTATCATAGTATATTATCCAACCGTAGAACTTTGTTTAAGAATATTGTTATAGAATTTCAAGGTTCTCATCATAGAAAGGATTTTCCATGACCTTATTAATGCTACAAATATTCCAGGACATTATTATATTATAGTCATTTAGAACAATGAACAATATATAATAAGTGAACATTCATGTAATCAAAGTACAAGACAATTGGTTCTTGGGACACCAACCCTTACACTATATGTTTCATAAAAAACCATAAATAAAAAACACAACAAATAAGAAATAAATTTGAGTAAGATCTCAAAATAGGGTACACCATTAATTGAAGGCTTATTATAAAAAATATATTTGGATTTATGGTTGGATTGTGTTTTTCTAGAAATTTCATGTGAAATATATTTTTGGAAGTCTCCCTTATGGAACATTCAAAGTCATGAAAAAGAAATAATAAGGATTTTAGATGGTGGAGGGTAATCTACACCTACTAGATAGACATCATGATGTTACACCACAGGTTGCACCATGATTGTTAGGATAACCATGTTAAAGAAATTAAGTTTGTGCTATGAGGATGGATTCATTTTGTATGACTTAATCATATGAATTTCATGTAGTGACTTCTAATGTATGACTTCAGCCCATTATTTCATAGAAATTCAGGTTGTTCCATAAATTTGATCAAATAAAAGGAAAAGGTGGTCTACCTCAGCTCTTGGACCACAAGGGTCGACAACATGAAGGATTACTACATGATAGGGAAACACCATAGAGCATAACACCGCGAGGGGTGGAATTATGACCCAAAGAGATAGGTAGGGCCCTATGTGATTTTAATAGTGGTTTATGTAATGTTTGTGTTTATATTTAAGTATCATTTAATAGGGAAGTTTGATGTGGGATTCATTTATTACATACTATGTTTCTAGAAGAACGACCACACCATAAGACGAGGAAGATGAAATTAATAAATAATGTTTATGGTACTCACCAAAGTATAAAGGACCATTCCATAGGGGTCACCAACCAATATTTATAATAAATAAAGTGTATAGGATTCCTACGCCATGGTGAGTAGGTTGTTCCATAGTCATTTTGCAGCTAGCGATGCCCATACAATATAAAGGGGTTGGATCATGGAGGTTAAAACTATGATAGAGTAAAGGAAAGTGAGTTTTATATGTCTACATGAACTTTTACGATGGAGTAAACTTACACATCACAACCATTTCAGTTAATCAAGGGAGTTTTAGGAGCTGATATTGTGGGAGTATTAAAATAGAAGCATATTTTTTAGATGAAGTGTATTTTTTGGATCTGATAAACTACCTGAGATGGAACCATAGTGAAGTGTCTACACTACATGATCATATGTGTACTTATTTTATACTATAATAGAGAGAGTTGTGTCATAGTGAATCTATAGTAGAATATGATTATTCCGTAGAATTAGAGTCCACATCATGGTCAATCATTTTTCTGCCTATTGGAAAATTCCAATGAAAATTTGAAGGGGGAGTTATGTATATAATTTTAATAGAATTTATGTCATTTAAAAGGATCTTAATAAACATACTGAACTTTGGATTACACTTGTAATGATCTATGAAGGAGAGAAGCAGAATAATTATTTCCATCCCTTGCATCAAATTAGGTCAGTTGATTTCTATTAAAAACTACACTCATCATCTCATGAGAAAGGAGAGACTGAATTAAGGGGAATTCTATTCATTTTTGAAAGAATAGGATGACACGCTCCTATCATAGGGTGTGGAAAAAGAAAATTTATTTTCCTAATGCATCATGTAGGATAATCAGGGTCATCTCACTTGAGGAGCTTTCTCAGTTGTTCACTTACTTAATCTAATTAACCTAAACTAATTTTTTTATATTTATTATATTAAGTAATGTAATTTGATAAGATAAATTTAATGATAAAATTTATACTGACATTCAATGATAGAATGTGATTTTAAAAGAAATAACTTATACTTTTTGGTTTGGTTTATGGGTTCCACCATTCTCCTTGTTGGTGTTTAAATATTGTTTGAAAATTCAGTTATGGGATCTCATGTAAGAATGACCATTATTTTATTTAGTGGTTTGAAATATTTAATGCCTTTAGCAATATTAATTTCACATTTCCTATAATCAAGGTTGATAGAACACTTCAATTGAGAATGTGACACCTTTTAAGACTCAACTCCATCGTATGTTGTTTCATCCACTAAATGACTCAAATTTAGAGAATGTGTTGTCGAAATAATGTTGAGATGCATAACCTCTCCATGGATATCCATTTATATGATGGGGAAAAGTTTCCGTTTCTTTAAATATACCATAGGTCTTAGGAAATATGATCTGATGTTCCCTAGCATAATCATTCTAGCTGAAGATGGCCTCTCAAGAAGCATAAGTATCGCCATAGAGGAGAGAAAAACCAAAATGTTCAGAAGGAGTGGAAGGGGCTTGGTTTGGCACTTAATGTTTACTGAAGATATTCTCCTTTTCTTGAATGGTGGAAAGTGCTCGATTAAGGGGTTTTGCATAGTTATGGACACCTTTGAAAAGTGTAGCGGACAAAGGGTCAATCGCATGAAGAGCAATATCTACGTCTCCAATAAATTCCCAAGTAGCTATACAAGGAACATTCAAAGAAACATCGAGATGCAAAGGAGATATCTCCCAGTAGTGTTCCTAGGGGATCTCTTATATGACGGGCGGATAAAAAAAGTGTTGTTCGAGGACAATATCAAAAAAATTATGGGCATAATGGAAAACTGGAAGAATTAGCTTCTTTCCTTCAGAGGGAAAATAACTTTTATCAATAACATCCTATCCTCCACCCCTATATGTTTTATGGTTTTAAAAGTGCCAAAGGGAACCATTTATAGAATCTAAAAGGTTTTCTTAGCCTTCTTATGGTATGGAATTCAAAGTTAGAAATTCCATTGGGATTCATGGGATAAATTGGCTAAACCGATACTGGAGGAAAGACTCAACTTATGTAGTGTGGGGGAGACCATGAGCGACATACAAGAAAGGATGTCTTGGGAAATTAATGAGGGAAAAATATTGTGGGAAAGGGTGATGAGAGATAGGTATGGGGATTACTGGAACTCATGGGAATATAAGGCAGAAAAAATGATTTCTCAGGCAAAGAATATGACTGGGCACTTGAAGTCCTTGGCTGAATACGTTCAGTGGGTGGTGGGATGTGGTGAAATTAGTTATTAGGTTGATAACTGGGTAAAATCAATACTATTTTCGCCCAGATTTCTTGCTCCAAGAATTTCATCTTAGGAATCCAACCTTCATCCAAAGATCATCAGCGCAACACTGGACCCCCAGACTAAAAGTATCTATTATAATATCTACAGTTGTGATAAAATTGATAGATGCATATTCTCAAGCTCCAAGTAAGACCACTTTAATATACATGATTTCTTGTGATCTAGATGTGATAATCTTGGGTAGGACGAATGGGATTTTACACATAGGGTACTTTCCAACTGAATGTGTTTTAATTGTTAAGAACGACGCCCTTGGTTTGCACCACTACCAGCCCCCGTAGGCTGGGTCTTTGTATTTTTTTATCATTATATTTCAACAAAAAAAGGTATTGTGAGTGAAAATATTATTTTTAATGGAAGGGAGGAAAAATATTTAAACAAATAATAGAATTTTTTTGGAGTTCGGTGCCATAATGGAAAAATTCCACACTGGTGAACATAACTTCTACTCACCACAAACTTAATAAAACCTAATAATTAAAGATTAGAATGAATGAAAAATACTACTTACCTCCCATAAGACCAGTCTTAGGTTAGCCCCTTATATTTTAGGGTAATAGGTAAATGTGGAAAGAATCAAAATAAGAGAATATAAAAAGAGAATAAAAATTAAATAAAAAGAATAGAAAAGAGATAGAAAAAGGAAGAGAGAAAGAGAGATAAAAAGAAAATAAATAGAAAAAAGGATGAGGGTGAGAGAAATAAAAGTTAAACACATAAAATAATAAAATAAAAATAAAATAATAAGAAGAATATAAGAAGAGAAGAAGGATAATTTGTATGGATGAGACAATAAATTAAAACTCTTGGATTATATTTTATTAGGAAAACTAATTATATTAATTAAACTTAAAATAAAATAAAATAGAAATAAAATTAATAAAATAAAACAAAATCAAATAAGAAGAGAAATTCACAGCAGCTTCAGCTCAGGGGATTCTCCCTCGTTGGATGCTCGACCTCTCGGTAGCGGAGAGGGATGATATTTTTACAGGTAAGGGTGAAGTGGCCTCGACCTCCTCATCCTTAAATTATTCACTGATACCTGGGATATGAGAGGATAAAAAAATAGTAGAATTTGAATTCCCCATATTTTGGGATTTCCTGATTACAACATGGACATCGGACTTAGGAAGGCTTGGTCTGCATGTGTAGGGCATTCATGGAATTTTTGAGGCTGTGCATGGTGGGACTCATGGTGATGTGGCAAGTTTAGTGAAGGCAGATACACCAATGGGGAGAAGTGGGGTAGCCTCCTTCATCTAGAATTGAAATTGGCTAGATGATCCTTGTGTTAGGGTTCATCCTGCTTTCTTATGGAATTAATGGTGCCTTTAAATGAGGACACGTTTTAAAGAGAAACACATGTCAAGGCTGCGTGAATTAAATTCACGCGAAGATGTGTTTTTTGACGTGGAATTGAGGGCCTATAAAAAGGAGGGGCAACAGCCATGTTTCTTTATCCACAATACCAAAAGCATAGAGGCACACACACATCACCTGAAGAGGGCGGAGGCTTGTGCAAAAAACGTGGACAACAGTTTCGAGTGTGGGTGGGAGCGGACAATGGCGAATTGGGTTGTGCAACGAGGTGCTACAACAACGCAGCATGTTTAGGTTTGATCTCCGATGGGTGAAAACTTGTCATGAACTATTATAAGAGAGGCGACGAAGACGTATCTGGGTGTGAATTTCACACAGGTTTTTCTACGCTGTATTTGTAATTCATGCTTGGGCTACTGCTTGGATTCTTTGTATTCTATATCATTCATATTGGATATTCTCGGTGTTTACCCGTTGTTTTTAATCCTCTTCAAGGAGGGTTTTTCCACATTAAAAATCTATTTCCCCTTTATTATTCTGCTATTTAGTTTGGCACTTCGTTAAATGGGTGATTCTCACAAATTTTTGTTGTCGCAACTATGTTTTTTTGAAACCAATCTGCTTCCGACCCAACATCTGGTATTAGAGGGAGGTTATCCATGTTTCTTACTAATTAAATATGGGTGATTCATGCCGTGGGATTCCTGTCCATATTGAACTGTTTAACGGGGAAAATGATTTTACACTTTGGCAGCAAAGAGTTAAAAATATTCAGGTCCGTGAGAATACAACAAAGGAGTTGTAGAAAAAATAAAACAAACTGGAGACAATGAACATTGATGATTGGAAGGATATGAAAGAGTTGTCGAAAAGCATGGTTTATATGTATTTGGGTGATAATACACCACGCGAAGTGATGAATCTGACAGATCTGGAGGAGATATGGGCGAAGCATGAAAGTAGGTATAAATCAAAATCCCTCAAAAATCATTTATATTTGAAGAAACGATTGTATTGTTTGAGAATTTCAAAGAATGGAGATTTAGGTAAACATCTGGCTCATTTCAACAAACTTATGATGGGTCTATCCTCAGTGGCGGTCAAGATTGATGATAATGGTAACATGGTACCTATTGAAATGGAATAAGAAGACAAGCCTTTGCTTATTTTGGGTTCGTTGCCTGATTCATATGATAATCTTGTCACCACACTATTGTTCAGGAAAGATACACTGAATTTGAATTATGTGATTTCGTCGTTGTTAATGAATGAGACTCAGCAAAAGACAAATGATGGTGATTCTTTAGGCAATGGTGGTATTCTGGCTGTGGCAGATGGATGTGGTAGTCAGAGAGTTTGGTCAAAGACAAGAAAAAATGTCAAGTGCTTCTTTTGCAATAAGGAGGGTCATGTGCAGAGACGCTGTTATGAATTGAAAAAGCCTAAGGAGGAAAAGAAGGTGCACAACACTAATTCTGAGGATACCGGCACAAGTCTTGTTCAGGGTGAGAGTGATTTACTTTCAATTGGTGTTGATTGTCGCAGGTCATATTTTTACACCGAATGAGTGGTTGATTCAGCATCATCGTACCACATTTCAACAAAGAGGGGACTATTTTCTTCATACAAAGAAGGTGACTTTGGTAGATTTAAGATGATAAATGGAGATTATGATGATGTCATTGGTGTTGGTGATATTTGTATCACTACAAATATAGTTTGTACACTAACATTGAAGGATGTGTGACATGTTCCAGGTATACGCCATAATTTGTTATCTACTTGTGCTCTTGATATTGGTGGATTCCGGAGTTCATTTGGCGGTGGAAGATGGAATTTTTCCATAGGATCGATGGTTTATGCACGAGGAAAAATATATAACATGCTTTATAGGATAGATTTAAAGGGGTGGGGTGATGTGATGAATCTAGTTGCGAAGAGGACATCATCAGATTTATTGCACAAGCAATCTTCGTGCATGAGTTGAAGACCATTGAATAAGTTGAAGATGGTTTGGAAGCCCAAGCATGTCATGTCATGTGTTTCAGATCTTACACCTAATTCTTTTTCTTTAGAAAGTGCCACTATTCAATAAATAATGAAAATCAAAGATCGGGGTGATGCGCTGAGAGTTTTTGACTACTCGGAGGATGTTGAGTAGAGGGAGCGAGTTATTCCTGTAGGTGATCTAGATTATGTGGCCATACCAATTATGGGGGATCCAGATATGATTGATTCTGGTATTATCAGAGTAGACACGGATGTGATGAAGACTTCAACATTTGGATTTCCTTTTTAGGGGGAGCTTTCAGTTTTTCATCAGAGATGCAAAAGGGGGATGCCATATTTTATGCAGAGGTTTACGGTTGGTATGATACCAACCAATTTTATTTCTAACTAAGTTTGTTGGATGTCATATACTTATTTGATGGGCCGAGGGGGAGATTGTTGGGGTTCAACCCATTTTTATGTGGAATTAATGGTGCCTTTAAATGAGGAAATGTTTTAAAGAGAAACGTGTGTCAAGGCCGCGTGAATTAAATTCACGTGAAGACGCATTTTTTGACGCATGATTGAGGGACTATAAAAAGGAGAGGAAATGACCATGTTTCTTCATCCACAATACCAAAAGTAGAGGGGCGCTCACACAACACCTGCAGAGGGAAGAGGATTTTGTGGGAAATGGACAACGATTTCGAGTATGGGTGGCAATGGACAATGACGAATTGGGTTGTGCAATGATGTGCTACAACAACGCTGTGTGTTCAGGTTTGATCTTCTAAGGGTGACGACTTTTCACAAAGTATCATCAGAGAGGTGGTGAAGCCATATCAGGGTGTGACTTTCATACAGGTTTTTCTACGCTGTATTTGTAATTCATGTTTGGGATACTGCTTGGATTCTTTGTATTCTCTCCCATTCAAAGTGAATATTCTCGTATTTTCCCGTGGATTTCTAATCCTCTGCAAGGATGGTTTTTCCATGTTAAAAATTTGTGTCCCCTTTATTATTATTCTGTTTGGTTTGGCTTTTCGTTTACTCTAGTGATGCTCACAAATTGTTGTTGTCACAACTATGTTTTTTTGAAACCGATCAACTTCCAACCCAACACCTTGAGATGATCTTCATGGAGTTATCCAATGTTGCGGGAGTGGTCTGAGTTGGTCTCGTGCTCTAGTAGTGGGAGTGGAGCTTGGGACCAAGCTTCCAGTGATGTTTCCATGGAATATCTAGGATTTGTAGTGGGAAACTAGCAACGTCAAGTGGAAGTGCCATGGAGAAGACTTTGGGGATTGAGTATCTAAACATTGGGTGTGTTTTTTTAAAGGTGGTGAATATTAAACATCAAATGTGTACAACATAAATTTGAAACTTGGGATGTGCACTCATTTATATGTCTGAACATCTGAACACTAGCTTTGATGCTTGTAGTGGGGATAGGCTCCTGCAAGACACTACACACACAAACATATGGACCCCACTTTATGTGGCCCGTGAAGCCCTTCAAGCCCACTATGCTCCCCATGGGCTTGACCAACCATGGGCCACCTTTGCACAGGCTTTATCCACATGCTCTGCCGGATCTTGCAGGCCCTTCCTATGGGTTACGCAACTCGCTGACCCTCTTGATCAAGCTAAGTCATGCCTGTCACCTGTTTGAAGGCCTACTTAGGGCCTGAACCCTATTTTTACCTAAATTTCATAATAAAATGATTATAAAGTACTTGGAAAATTTTATAAACACTTGAAAATATATACATTTAATTTTCAAAAAACATGAAAACCATCATTCAATAATTCTTAAAATAAATTTTAAATCATTGAAAAAAACATTCAACTTCCTTCAACAATTTTATTAATTTAAAACCATTTTAATTTTAGATTAAAAATTTCCCAACTTTTACTAAAGCATTAAAATTAAACAACATTGTTATTTAAAATTATTCAAAATTTATCAAAATTTGCTTCAAAATATGCATAAAAATTGAGTGTGTCAAATACCCCCACACTTAAACCATGCTTTCCTACAAATATAAAATCTCAAAATCAAATTAGAGAGGACCCCAATGTTACAATTATCTAAATTTCCAAGTAATAATATAAAAAAGTTATCAATATTAAATAATTGTTGAAAATTTTATTTAAAATATCCATATAATTTCTCAATTTTCAATAAAATAATAAAATCAAGCATTTTACTTTTTCTCATTGAAAAAAATGATGGAACTTATCTTCTCATTCATTCGAGTTCCTCAATTAATTATTTTTAAACATTCCAAATCATGATTCACATCTCTTTTGAATCTTTTCACTCATTGATCATGATATTACTTCAAGTAGAGTTATGATCATATCATGAATACATGCTTCTTATCTATAGTCTTGTAAAGGAAATACTTTCTCCACATTCTAGAGAATAAAGGCACATAAAATCATGAGGTCTTGCAATAATGCTTTAAATGAATTTGATGCTGAAGCTTAGTAGGAATTGATGTTTAAAAATTAAGGCTTAAAGAGAAGGCATATATCTTATGTATAAAGCATGATATAAAAAAGCGAAATTATAATGACATCATCCCCATCAAATTGTAACAACTCCCACTTCCCCCAAACTCAATGTAAGGTTATGATCAAAGTAAAAAATAATGAATGATATGTGCACCCTCTTGAATATTTCTATACTTTTATACTCTTTTTTTTAAAATTACTTTTTCCATTTATTTCTTTTTCAAAATTTATACTTAGAATAAACCTGACATCCACCAGTTAACCAAATATAATAAAAATCATCTATCTAGTGATGGTTATTTTTGATTATACTAAGTTACAACCTATTATTTTAATTTTTTGGTTCTTTTTTTAATTTTCTATTATATTTTCAAGAGTAAAAAATGAATAAAGAGTACAATGTATGGATCCAAAACCTTTCTTTATTAATCTATATATGTAGCACCCCCACAATTTTCCCTTATAATGTATGTCATCCCTTTATTCGTGACCCCCTTCACCCCTACACTTAAACTTTAAAATATCATTCAAATACTAGGAGTAAGGTAGTAATGGATAAAAATGGCTTGAAACATGGAACATCCCAAACAAGGTCATTCATGGTTACTATGGGCTAAATAAGTATTAATGTAAAGGGTTTCAAGGATATGGATTTTTCAGAGGATTCTGCGATCAATTTAAATGTGTTTTTGCATTGTTACAGATTTGAAAAGTTCAAATACAATTTCTAATAGGTGGCATGTCCGAAGATCACTCAATAAATATGTTCAATAATAAACAAGAAGTACTTGGTTTAGAAATTATACCGAGAATGGGACATTCGATATTAGAAAATCACTCAAGGTTTGATTAATAATTACAAATTAATTCACTTGAATTTTATAATTTTAAAGTATGATAAATGATTGGAAACTTTCATTTACATGAATCAACTAATTCCCTCAAATCTCGAGTCCTAATTTTAATATCCATTCTTAACTTTAATCATTCAATTTTCCATTTTACTTATTAAATATCATTAACATTGAAATATAAAACATGGAATCACATGTTTCCTAAGAAACTCATGTCTTATAGATAAGTCAAGTAAAGCATAAATCCAAGCATAGACATGCAATTTCTATTTTAAATCTCAAAACAAGTTGTTGGAAAAAATGCAGAGAGTTGAACACAATAAATGATAAAATGAAATCCCTGTTCCATGAAGCTCATCCCCATTTCCTCCTTTTCTATTTGAGCCTTCCTTCTTCCATCATGAACCTATAAAATAAAATTACACAATTAAGCACAATAGATCATATAATTTAAGATCAAAATTAATATATGGAGTGGGATGATTCCTAAAATAATTCCAAAAATTAAATTGAAATTACTAGAAAGAAATTAAAGATAAATATTGGTTTGACCCCCCAAGTGCACCCCGGTTTTTTTACTACCTCCAGAAGGAAGTAACATATATTATCCAACCTCTTATGGTGGGTGGAGCTTCTTTTACTTAAACCACCACATGTGGCTTTTCCCAACATTAATTTATTCCTTTTTGGTGAATAATAATCCATTAATAGATTATAAAATGTCCCCCCATCCACAACTAGGTACAACTTACATGGCGGGGGTAGAATGAAGTATGGGTCATCCTCTTTCTTGGTTTCTACTTGTGCAATTTCCTCCTTCTTTTCCAGTGCTCGGTCAACATAGACTGCATTAATTGAATGATTAAAGGGAATTTAAGTAGATATTTTTACCTGAATAAAATTTAAATTTGAATTGTTAATATTAAATATATCTATTTCAATATGAGATCCAATTTCATGATTTCCTCAGCCTCCACTACATGGAATTCCTAATTGGATTCCTCAAATGTATATTAATCAAAATTAGTGATCAACATGTGTTCCTCAATAGGTGCATGTGTTGTTTCTTCATATTCCTCTAAGGAAAGTAAAGGACTAACTAAATATGAATATTCAAAGAAGTGGGAATTAATAATCAATTTTTATTGAATAAAATCAAATGAAATAGATTATGAGATAATATTAACTCCCTTAGTTGGTTCTGGTTTAGTCTCTTTCTTAAGGATGAGTGTCTCTTAAAGTTGGATCTCTATGGATGGAGGAAGGTAGTTAGGATGATCTCTCTTTTCTTTAAATTCCACAACATGGGTGGTGTATTCCTTCAATGTTTTTGTATTATATTCTTTGGGTAGATCATTTTTTTCTTCACACTTGTTCCAATAGTCATATAGATATTTTAGATCTCCCACACATAACTCCGGTTCGGGTTTCTTTATGAATGCATGAACATATTTAAATTCTATGTTCATTTTTTCTCCAATTATTCTATGTATTTTTAAAGTTATTACACAAAATATTTATCGTAACCAATCTATTATTCTTATTTCTCCTACACCTATGATTAATTGTTCCATGCACAAAGATATAGTTTTCTTTGATACATCATAGAATTTTTTATTTTTTATTGTAAAATGACAAAAACTATCTAAAATGTGAAAATAGAAAAAGAAATAAAACTACTAATCATCTCACCATAAAAAACATCGATTTTGGTCCATGATTATCATAGGGTTTGGTAAAAAAAAAATTATTTTCCAAATACAGTATAGTAGATGACCAAGGGAGTATCACATGAGAATATTTCTCAGATGTTTTCTTAATTAATATAATTCACCTAAACTAATTCTTTTTTATTCTTTTTGATTTATTCTATGAATATAATGCAATTTTAGAAGATAAATGGAATGATAAAATTTATACTAATATGAAATGAAATAATGTGATCAGAAAAGAAAGAAATTTTCCTTTCTGGTTTGGTTTAAGGGTTACATTATTTTCCTTATTGGTGTTCAATTCTGAGATCTCATTCATAAATTACCATTATTTTATTTAGTAGTGTGAAATATCAAATGCCTTTAACAAGAAGAATTCCATATCCCCTAGTAATCAAGGTTGATAGAACTCCTCAATTGAGAATGTGACACCTTCCAGGACTAGACTCCATAATATGATATTTTATCCACTAAATGGATCAACATAATCACATAAAGTGATTATGTTTAGTGGAAGTTAGGGAAATGATTTAACTAAATAATTGAAATGAGTTCAAGTTCAGTGCTATAGTGGAACGTTTCCACACTTGGGAACATCACTCTTTCTCACAAAAAACTAAATAAAACATAATAATTAAATATCATAATGAATATAAAACACCAATTACCTATTGAGTGTCTCCTTTTCATTCTTATTTTTATTTAGTTTTGATAATTACTTCAACCCGTCAATATTTGTTTTCTAATAAATTTGTTAAGTGTTTCAGATTTAATACGTCAAAGTATTTATTTTTATATATGAAGAAATATTTATCAGATTCTTATGGAGTTTATTCTATTGTAAAGATACTAATATTATCTTTATTTCATTTTTATGTCAAAATCCAATTAAATTGTTTTGATGCTGCAGAAACTCACCGAAGCTGTTACAAGCTGTTCAAGTGATATAACAGTTTTTAGCTTAAATTTAATTAATAATTATGAGCATATTTCAATATATATTTAACGGATTCATGGGATCATTATAACATTGGATATATAATTAGTTTAACTAAATATAATTAGTTTATGTGGAAGTATGAAAAGGATTTTTTGATACTCTAAAAAATCACCGAAGTTTCTAAAGAAGTTTTTCAACTGTACAGTGAATAGATTTGAAAACCTATAGTATTTATTTTTTTGGAAGTTATACAGATGTCAAAAAAACTTGTAACATGAGGTGGTGGAAATACAATATGTTTATATTTATTTCATCAGTTTACATCAAAAGTTAAAAATTTCGTTTGGGTGGTCAATAAATTCACTGAAGATTGGGAATGTAGTTTTTCAGCTGCAGTTTTCCAGAATGTTATTGTTTTAGTTTTTCAAAGATATCGGTATATTTTGATTCTATATTGATTCTCTTCTTGAACCACTTGAAAGATATTGATATTTAATAAAAAAAGTAGGGCGGGAATAAGGCTGAATCTGATTTTAATGGGCTCAAAAAAGTTAGTGAAGTATGAAGTTAAGTTGTTTATATTTTCTGGAAACAATGTTCGTACCCTATGTTGAAAAAACGTATTATAAGGAATAAACCCTACGCTATACTAAATAATTCACGAATGGATCAACAAACCTACGTTTGGGAAAGTTGAATGTATGGTTAATTAATGTTACATTTGGGATTTTATGATGACCCAGATGAATGTATGGATCATCATCCTTACATTACTTTTGGATCCCTACATTACGGGAAGATGAAATTATGGACAAGGAACCATACGTTACGTAGTTGAACCCTACGTTTGTAATTTTTTCATTACATGAAGGAACCATATATTTGACATTTTAGCAATTCTATTTTAAATCTGCGATATTTTACACAATTTTGGAAATGGTCTTCTTAGTATTAAATATTGTTATAATGATATTTTTTGATTGATTAAATGGGTCACATGAAATAGATTAAATCATTCCTACTTATATGGGACATTATGAATCTCTTTGAATGATTTGATTTCAAATATTCATGATTTATTGTGAAGTTATTTTTCAGGAATTGTTTCGACATTATTTAAAGTGGTTTTAATGGATTTAAATAAGAGTTTTAAATTGTTCAACGATGCTACTATTATGGATATATTATTAGAGGATTTATTCAAAATATTTTTAATGCATTTATTAGATATTTATTCTATAGGAATAAAGAGGCAACAATGCTATGATATTCTTGGGGTTATTTTTGAAGGCTATCAATTATATTTATTTTGAGTATCCTAAGGAAGAGGAATATTGTTGCAACTACAGAATATTTATTCTATATATATATATATATATCTATTTGACAGGAAAGTAAAAAACATGATGAATAAAAGTGGATATGTGAATACTCTGTTAAAAAGAAGGCACTGAAAATACTCATTCAAAAGCTTGATTCTTTTTAAGAGAGAAATAATTCTTCTTTCATTCTTATTCTATCACTGTGTAAAGATGAAGGAAGACTGCACAAAAATTGTATGATCTATTTGCTGCTATTTAAAGGTGAATAAGCCTTCTCAACATTGAAGATTATTTTAGTACTGATACTGTGCTATATTGAAGATAATCTACATCTGTTAGTTCTTCTAAAATTGTGAGATAAACCTATTTTACAAAAAACTTCATCTCATCTATTTTATTTTGTGTATAGGATGCTCAGAATCAGTCATGGTGGAGTGTCATCTTCTCAGACTAAGTTATGGATATTTCAGTTCCCTGTAAAAGAACCAAAAGACCCTATAAAAGCCTTGTAAGGTGTCAACTACCTATACTTAGTTGTGGATGGTCTTGTGGTAAGAGGACCAACTAGTGAAAATCACCAATCTCGTGGAGTAGAGCGTTAGTGGAGTGGACTAGGGGATTTATTTGCCCCGAACCACTATACATCATTGTGTTTTTTCCTTTATTTATTTCCACTACTCGCTCAACTTTAAGAGAGAAAGAAAGGATCACTTCATTTCAAGAGGGAATTTTAATATTGTTAAGATTTTTAAAAGGACACAATTCACCTCCCTATCATGTCTTCTTCATAGACATCCCAACCTAACATTACCTACCCCAGGAAGAGCCTTGGGTTAACCCCTCATTTTTTAGGGTAAGAGGTCATTATAGAAAGAATTAAAAAAGAGAAAAGAATAATATAATAAAAATAAAATAAAATCAATAAAAGAGATAGGTAAAGGAAGGGAGAAATAGAGAAATAAATAAAATTAAAAGAAAAGTGAATTAGGTTGAGAGAATGATAAAATTAAACACATAAAATAATAAAGTAAAAATAAAAGAAAAAGAAGAAGTAGAATCAAATAATAAGAGAAGAATGATAATTTGGATGCATAACACTTTAAATAAAAAATGAATGATTCTATTTCATTGATAAAAATAATAATAAAAATGAAATTTAAAATAAAAAAATAGAAATAAAATAAATAAAATAAAAAAAGAAAATAAGAAGAGAAATTCACAGAAGATTCATCCAAGGGTATTCTCCATCCATGGATGATTGATCCCTTGGCAGTGGCAAGGTATGACCTTTTTAGAGGAAAGGGAGAAGTGGACTCAGAATCCTCCTCATTCAACGCTTACCCAAGACCAGAGATATGTTAGGATAAAAAATCGGAAATATAATCCCCCGTATATTGGGATTTCACAATTGCATCGTGAATAGTGGTCTTGGAAAGGCCTGGACTGCAATTTTAGGACATGCATGGAATTTTTGAGGTCATGGATGGAAATTCTGAGGTCATGCACGATGGAATTCTTGGAGACATGGTAAGGATGGTGGAGGAAGATGTATAAATGGTGAGAAATGATGTATCATCCTTCATACATCCTTCAAAGTGGTCTAATGAACCTTGAGATGATCATAAAGAAGTCATATAAGGGTGCATGAGTGGTTCGAGGTGGTCTTGAGCTTCAATAGTGGGATTGGAGATCAGGGATAAGCTTCTAATGATGCTTCCATGGAATTTCTAGGAGTTTCAGTGGGTAGCCAGGGACATTGAATGATGAAGCCATGATAGAGAAGGTGAGGATCTAGTGTCTAAGCACCAGGCACAAATTTTTTAATAGAGGTGAACAATACACATCAAATGTTTCCCACATTTATTTGTAACTTAGGAGGTGTAATCATTTATACACCTGATCATACAAACCCTAGATCAGACACTTGATATGGATATGGGATCCTACAAGACACTTAAACCAAAAGAATATAGGCCACACCACATGCGAACCATGTGGGCCTTCAGTCCCACCATGCTCCTCGTGGGCTTGAACACTCATATCCCCCCTATGCATGAGCTTGATTCCCATGACCTTCCAGCTCTAGCGGGCCCTCCCTTTGGGCTATGTGACTGTTCAAACCTCTTGGGCATGCTAAGTGGTTCATGACCCTTGGTTGATGCACTTCGTAGTGACTGGTTCATAATTTTTCATAAAACTCATAAGACTAAAATTAGAAAATACATATAAAATTTCAATAACACTTGAAAAGATATTAATTTATGTTTTAAAATAATTGAAAACCATCATAAAAAAATTCATAAAATAAATTTTAAAACATTGAAAACCCAACATTAAACATCTTTTGACAATTTTATTCATTTTAAACTATTTTAATTTTAGATTAAAAATTTCCCATTTTTACTAAAACATTGAAATTGAAGAGATTTTTTCTTTAATATCTTAAAAACTTATTGAAATTTTCTTAAAAATATGCATAGAAACTGAGTGTTTCATAGGGACACAGATAATGAAGAGATTCTTGGAGGATTATCTCACTAGAAATGTTTTCAGATTTGTACAGAATAAAAACAAAAACCCAATTTATTTTATCAACTAAATTTTATAGATAAGAATAAAATCACATGAAGAGAAGTGAGAACCTATCTATGGATAATATCATTGATATTTTTTAATGCGTGTAGTGCCTAAAAGGATTAGTTTCTACTACTATAAAGGGGGAGTTGAATTAGTGAAGGGATTTTTTTTCAATTTCATTTCAATAGAAATAAATCTATTTGAATTATTAGAGTATGATCCATTACAAATAAAAAAAATAAACCTCAAAAAATTATGAAAATAACAAAATAGGAACACACAATATTTACAAGGTTCAAATCTAATGTAGATTCCTAATCCTTACCGTAGATGGTTACCCCCAACCACTGATTGTTTTCACTATAACCTCAAGTGAAATCCTATTACAATAATTCATGGGGGAAAACCATCACACATTCTAGGAGTCATAACCAACTTCCCAGATTCACACTTCAGAATAAAATATGATAAAAAATGTAGATGATCACCAAATAAACTAGGTTTCTTCGATAACTAAAAGTGGAGGTCTACTTCCATGAGCCTCCATAATTTACCAGAAGGAATTCCCATCATGAATAATTTAATTGTACTAAAAAAATATTCTCAATCTCTAAATAGATCTGTTGAAGGTTTGAGTTTCATTATATTTTTATTGTTGAATAATCAACCACATCTTTATACTCCCTTTCTACTTCCCTTTTCTCACACAAAAAAATAACTCTCAAAATCATTATCTCATGTCTGAGCCACTGGTACAATTTCTTGTTTAATAATTAGAAATGTATTATATAAAAAAACATCTCCACTCTCCCCCGTTTTGATACAATGAAGAGGAAACATATTCAAATCACCCCATGATCTCCATAATCTGAGCTCCCCCATGATCTCTATATTTTGATCACCCCCAAAATCTCAATAATAGCTATAAAAAATATAATTTCTGATTGGAATTTTTATTTATTTATATATAATAATAAAATCACCATTTAATTATCCCAAAGAACAACTATTTACTCCTTCAAAAGATTCTATAATCATGTATTAAAAACTAAATCCATTTATTATGTGATTATCAAAACTGTTCAATCATCAGCATAATTATTTATCAGAATATTCAAATTCTAGAAACTTGTGAAATTTAAATCTGTACAAAGTGAAAATTCTGAATTTTATATGTGAGTGATAATAATCTACATTTCAATTGGATATATAGAAATCAACTATGTGGTTTTAAATGGTTATGTATCATATTTGACTTTGTGTGTCAGCTATGTGAATCTGCATTCACCAATTTCATCAGTTGGCTATGTCATTATCCTTAGTGTTAGGATATGTGACTCATTAAATTATGTAAATTACCAAATCAGCTATATTATTTTCCTATATAGCATAAAACATAACTAGTCATGGAAACATGGAAACATGGAAACTATACTATTCACTCAAACTCAAATAGAACTACTTCAACTGACCTCCGTAAATTCTAAAAAAACTTACTAGAATCATGAAATTTTATTCCAAGATATATAATTCCATAAAAACCAGATTAAGAACCTTAATAACTAATGATCATATCAATAAATAATTTCAACAAATAAAAAAACCTAAACTCAACAGGAACCATGCGATATTTAAGCACTCTGATACAGGTCTAAAAATCCATAGGGTTATTCAATATTTACCTTCGTATTTATTTAAAATAATCTAAAACCCCCTATCCTACCATGATCCAAACATGAATCATGAAATCACAACCAATCTCAAAGAGATGTATCCTAACACCACACTATATGATAATGAAATTTTTTTGAGAGATTTCCATTCTTTTGTGATAAGAATGTTTAGGTGGGTGAATTCAATGACTCATATTCTAAAAATAATAATCCCCGCTTTTGAAACATAATACAAAGGACCATAAGTAGGTCTGAATGTATCCCATTCTCAAGTGATGGGGAAGGCTTCACATGCATTTTTTGGCTTAACTACAAAAATCTATCATGTGGAATATATTTTATTAAGATATTTGAAAGATTATATTTGGTTCCAATATAGAATCTTTATATTCCACATGAAACCAAATTTTATTTGTTAAAATGATATTTTATTTCAATATTTTTATATCAATAGTTCTAAAACAATATTTTTTGATAGATTAATAACACATTGATTATCACAAAAAATCTTCAACTGTCTTTTAAAAGAAACCAATTTTTTTTATCTAAGCATGTATCCATAAGCCATGCGTAACTACATGATTAACTACCACGTACTTGGATTCACCTATAATAAAGGTCATTGAACTCAGATTATTTTTATACCTACTAGCATAACCATCACTAATGAAGAACACTCCACCTGTGGAATTATGGTCTGTACAGTCACCTTCCCAATTTGTATTAGTGTAACCAAGAAATTATAGATCCATACTATATTTATAGTGAAATCAATAATTCATTATTCCTTTTAAATATCTAATAATTATTTTAATTTAAAACATGTGTGATATTTTTGGTTCACATTGATACCTTGTATAGATAGTCACCACATAGGAAATATCAGGTCTAGATGATGTGAGATACAAAAAGGATACTAATCATTCCTCTAAATTTATCTAGATCAACACTACTATATTCTTCAGTTTTTACAATTTTTTACCAACTAATATAGGAATATAAACTACTTTTTAATATTACATTCCAAACATTCTTAATAGTTCTCTGTAATAAATTTGAACAGAAATAAATACATAATCAGAATTATTCTCAATATGTAATCCTAGAAAATAGTTTATTTTTATCAGCAAGGAAGAATCAAACTACTACAACATATTTGTTGTGAATTACAATGATAATAAACTATTTTTAATAGAAAAAATATGCCATCCACACAAAAAATAATCATCAGTGTGTTTGAGGAATCCTTCTTCATATACAATTTGATATCATCAGTGCCTTTAGAAAACCCATTTTTTCCAAAATATTCATCAATATTAGAATAAAATGACCATATAGACTATTTTAATCCATAAAATGATTTATTTAATCTACATAACATTATCATACCATTTTGATGAATGAAACCTTATAGTTGATCAATAAAACCTTCTTCTTCAAGGTGACTATTCAGAAACACATACTTTACTTCTATTTGATAAACTTTGTAATTTTTATGTGCTTTCATATCCAAGAAAATTATTATTGTATCTAATCTAGAAATAATAGAAAAAGTCACATCAAATTCTATTCCAAAAATTTTATAATAACCTTTTAAAAAAGTATATACTTGTTCCATGTGACTTCACCTTTATTATTCATTTTTTCTTTAAAATCAATTTTATGCCAATCAAATTTTTAGTTTTTCAGTATTGGCACAAAATCCCATATAAATATCATCTCAATTTGATTGAGTTATTCATTATTATCTTCCACACATTCACCATGTTCACTAACCCCATCCACCATTATAGGTTTATCCTATGATACAAGAGCAGTTTGGTTCCCAAATCTTAGTCTCCTTCTTTTATGAACTGGTGCATTCTAATTCCCAATGATATTCTTTGTTCCAATGGGATTTTTCTTCCACTCTAACTAATTAAAATCACCACCATCACTAGAATTCTATGAATTATTATCAATTATTTCTAGTTATATTTTAGTAAATTATTCATCCATTTATTTAAGAAATATTCTCGTTTTTTTCTTTAGAATACTCAAAAATTTCTTGAATATGATATCTTGTTTTTCTAATATTTTCATTAATATTCAAATATAAAAACAAAATAAAAATGAAATTTTTATTTCATCATCTGTATCTATTCATAATAGATAAATATCCCATAAATATTCTATTATCATCATTTTCTTCCAACATTCACAATACGCTTCTTTGTATTTTATTATAGAAAGGACTTTTAAAGACATTGAAATATTTTACTGAATGATTATTTTACTACCACATATCATAGGTTTTATCATGTGTCTTGGGTATTAGAATACATATATTTTGAATATGCATTAAAAATATCCACTAATTCTCTTTATAAGTATTTTGAAACATTAATATTATAGCCAACATTATTTTTCCTATTTCCACTGTACTCCTATTATTCCTCTCTAAAACATCATTTTGTTGTGACTTATAAGTTGTTATACACTTATGTATGATTCTATATTTTCTATGGTAAATTTCAAATGCATCAATCATATATGATTTCCAATTATTTTATCTTAGTTTTTTGATATAAAAATTAATCTCTTTTTCAACATTTATTTTGTATATTTTAATCATATTAATGGCTTTAGAATTGTCCTTGATGAAAAGAAAATTAGTCATTTGAGTGAAGTAATCTATGAACTCAATGATATAAGGATCACATCATAAATTCTTCCATGTCTTGACCCCACAAATACCTATGTATACTAATTCTAATGGTAATGTGGAAGTAATATCCTCTTTCATGTGAGTTTTATGAGTTATATTACCCTTTTTACATGTACCATATATTCCATCTTGATCACTTTTTAACATGGGTAAATATCCCACCACTTATGTTTCCAAATATTTATAAGACTTATTTTTCTAATATTATTGAGTCTTTTATTCCATAACATGTTCTCATATTTCATACTCGAGTAACATGTATCAGAAGGATCACTAATCAAGAATATGTTTCAATTTATTTAATACCTTTATAGATAGTTCTTCCATCCCTTGAGCCTATAACAATGCATGAATTTATCTTCAATTTTAAATTATTCCCATTATTGAAATTTTTTCTAACACTCAACAAGTTTTATTATAGAACTGTAACATAAATTACATCATCTCACTTCAAATTATCATTTTTAATTTGATCTCTTCCTATGACTTTGATTTTTAAAGAACATTCATTATAAAATATTACAACACCATCTTCAAATTTCGCAATGCTCTTCTAAATTTTATCATCACTAATAATATGGGAGGAACACTAACTATCATGTATCAATGCCTTTGTCTTCTTTCTTTCTATAAAAAAAACTTCTTCCATGCATTACTTTTTTTTTCATTGTTCCCAGGAACTAATTTGCAATATTATTTGAGAGGAAACTTACTTGGTAAGATTGTTATTCATTTATATTCTCTATCTACCATTTGAACACACATTCCACATAACTCTTCAAGACTATAAAACTTGTTTTGTGTTGTCAACCTATAGATAGTTTCCATCTCTGTATATCCTCTTCTAGAGTCCACTTTCTTCTCATTAGATATACTGTCCATGGTTTCTTGACTTACCCTAAGAAGAAACATGTTATAAAAAAATTTAAATTAATTATGTCCAAACACTATACAAAACCAACAATAAACCTAATTTTCGATATTTTTATGAAAAAACAGAGCTGTATCATGAAGTTCTTCATCTATAATTTTGTTAGGTTGGATAAGTGATAACTGATGGTCTAGAGGGGGGGGGGGGTGAATAGACTAGATTAAAAAAATTCAAAAGATGAATTAATTATATAAATTAATTATAAAAGTTAATTAATAGATTAAATTAGTTGTATAAAATAAAATAAATAATGAAAAGTTGTTTTAAAGTAGTTGAGTCTAAAGTGGGCATAGTTTACTCTTATACCTCTCTACTATGTGAGAGATACATTGTTCACTAATATAATTTTTTAAGGGTAATTATAACCCAATTACAACCTACTTTTTCTAGGGTAAGTATAACCAAAAGACACCTAAATTTTTAAGGGGATTCACAACCCAATTACCACCCTGAATTTAGATACTAGGAGTCACAACCTGAATAGAACCAACTTTATAATCCAGGAGTCCAAAATTTAATGGTTTTAAATTCAGAATCTGGGAGTCATAACCCAAAGATATAGAATGGTTTAATGTTAAAAATCATAAAGATAATGTGAAATAATGTGATATATAGAAATAAGTATTACAAACATAAGTAACCAAAATGAAATAGATATAAGAATAATAAAGAATATGAACTATTTATTGAGTGTTAGATCATATAGATTGTATTTTCATGGAATTAAAATAATTCATTGAAGTTTTTTCATACCTTATGATATCATCAGTATTAGTGAGAAATATTCAACATAAAAAGAATATAAAACACTTTATAGTGTGAACACCACCACGCTCTGCGTATTGTATCATAATAAATAAGGAAATCTCTCATCAAAGAAGTATCATATGAGTAGTATGTTACTTTAAAACTATTATAATGTCTTTAAATAAATTTTAAAATAAACAAAATGAAAACACCCAAGAGAGTTTACAGAATTAATAATTTAAAATGATTAAATTTGATTATTGGAAGGAGAGAGAAAATAGAGAAATTACCATTGTATAATAATAGATTAACTCACGACCAAAATTTAAAATAATAAAAAATAATTAATTTTTTTTTGAAATCACCCATTAAATAATTTAAAAAGTCAACACAGTAATTTTTCAATGAAAGATCTAAATAAAATAACAAGTTTGAATTTGAAATATGAAATTCAAAAGCATTCAATTTAAAACATTCAGTAAACATGTGAAGAAAATAAAACATTAGTAACACTTAATTAAATATAATAGAAGAAGTTTTAATGTGTTTAATATAAACTATTATTAATTTATAAAAAACAGAATCGATGAATATAACATAAAACAAATTTTTTTTGAGTTTCAAGTTGTATGTTTAATGCGTTAAAATATAACACCCTCTGATCTCAATTTTTTTAAAAAATACAAATCACTTCACATAGGTTCTAAATAATTAATATGAATTCATAAATTCATTTTAATAATTAAAATATTTTAAATGAACATTAATTAAATCAAAATATGAAATAATATGTAAAATAGATGAAATCTCTAAATTTTAGAAAAACATAGAGAAATTTCATTGAACTACATAGCCAAATTCCCCTAGGTTTTTTACGTAGGGGTTTTTAACAATGTAGAAAAAAACTCACCATGATGGAAATTCACATAGGATGATAGAAGTAGGTGATTTATATAAGAAAAATGACATAGGAGATCTATATAACTAAATTCATGTATGTGATCACATATTTGAATTTCTGAAATATTTTAACAGATTGAATTATTAAATTTTAAACATAAAACATACATTTTAAAAGGTAGAATATAATTTTGTTTTAGTTTAATTATGTTTATAAAATTTCATTACATTTCCAAAGAATAAAAAATCATCTTAATAGGACCTATATAGCTCAAGTTACGATTAAAAAACGGTAACAAAATAGTTCTAAAAACTACAGAATTCATATTGAAAACATACAGTGAATTCTAACCTAATTTTAGATATGATGGAGATAAATTTATAAGTTTACTTATTATAATTAAATTTATACAATGTTCTTATTTTTTTATTAAAAATAATCACTCAATTTTGAGTTCTATAGACTAAGATATCCTTACAATACAGAAGAAAACTGAATCAGGAAAATCAGTCACATGGTAAGCAGTAAATTGACTACATGAGATATTTGGCTATTTGGGATAATTAGATACATCAATCGTCTATGTGGGAGTAGAAAAATAATTTTAAAATGATATTTTTATGGTAAAAATTCACTTATTTAGCATAATAACTCAATATAAAACTTTTTTAAAATGTTTTGACCATTAAAAACATGATCAAGATTAAGAATACTTTAATCAATACATAATTAAACGTTTTAAGACATTTAAAGAAAATAAAAAAATAATTATAATTATCAAAACATAATGTGGTTCAAGGAGCCACTCAACATTGTCTGACTTTTTTATAATTAAAAAACCATATATAATTTCAAAAATATCTCCTCTTTTTTTAAATTATCTAAAAGATATAATTTCATATAAAAAATTTTATTTCATGTTAAAAGTTAATGAAATTAAGAAAACTATAAATTTTTGATAAATTTTTTCATAATCATGCAATTTTTAATTAAAAAATGTATCACGGAGCCATTATAACATCATCTATTGTTAAAACATATAATTAAATGCAGTGAGTAAAATTTTTAAAATTTGTTTTAGCAAAATTACGATAAATATTTTACAAATAATATTTTTTGAAAACTGAATTTTTAAATAGTATATAAAAAAAATCTATGTTGTATACGAGGTTTTAAGATATTTATATAATAAAAAAATATTTACATAATTAAAAAATAGTAATTTGAAAAATAGAAACTAGATTTCATATATTTCATGTAAATATGAAAATTTCAGAAGAAAAAATATTCAAACTCCCCCTAAAAACATTAAAACATAAAAATATTAATATTACAACAAGACAAGATCAAAAATAATATTTTAAAACTTAGTAAAGTCTAATTCATTGTAAATATATTTTCACATTGATTTTTAGTAGGGAAAATTTCAATAAAAAAATCTCCTTAATTCACATGATATATAATAAAAGGAAATCTCACATCGATATTCTTTGTTCTAGAATGTTGTAAATGATTCTTAGAAATAAATTTTTTTGATATATTATCATAATAAATAGGTAATTTATCATGATAAATACTAAAGCCACATAAAACTTTCTTAGTACATAAACTTTTTAGCACAATAACTAGCAGTAGAGATATACTCAACTTTTATAGTTGATATAGCAATAGATTATTTCTTCTTAAAATTCCATGAAATTAAACTTTTTTTAAGAAACTTACACATACTAGATGTTATTTTTAATCAATTTTACATCCTCCAAAATTAGAGTCACAATATGATATTAAATGAAAACTATTATAGTTAGAATAAAAGAAACCATAGTTAATAGTTTTTTGAAAGAATCTAATTATTCTTTTCATGGTATTAATTTGAATTCCTTTAGGATTATCTTGAAACCTTTCACATAAGAAAAAAATAAACATAATATCATGTCTAGATTCTATTAAATGAACCAATCAACCTATAATGCCTTTATAAACATGAATATCAATCGATTTACTAGAAGAATCAACATCTAATTTAAAAATAGTACCCATAATATTTTTTTATACATTTACACATTTCAAGGCCAATAATTTAACCAACTCTTCATAATCCTTGTATTGATTAAGAAAGATCCCGTCTTTCCTTTGAGAATTTTGAAATCCACGAAAGAACATTAATTCCCATATTAAGCTCAAGTCAAACTCAGATAACAACAAAGTACTAAAATAATTACAAAGAAATTCACTCGAGGAACCAAAAATTTTTTAATCAAAAATAAATTTACACAATTAAAATTTCATTAGAAATTATTTTAATATAAAAACTTGGATAAAAATTACCATTTTTAAAACCATTATTAAATTCAAACAATGAAATCCTCTCATACTAAGCACAAAGAGCTTGTTTGAGACTATAAAAAGATTTAGATAATTTAAAAACATGGTTAATAAATTTTTATATTTCAAAACAATGAGGTTAATTAACATAAAATTCTTCAAATATAAAAAGATTTAAGAAAGAACTCTTGACATCCATTTAATATAACTTAAATCCCCAAAAATAAGAAATATCTAACAAGACTCTAATAACCTCTAACATATAAATATGTGTAAATGAATCTTCAAAGTATATAATATTTTCATGAGATTATCCTTTGGAAAAAATTCTGGATTTAATTTTTTCAATATGTCCAGATTCATCCAGATGGGTTTAAAGAACTATTTAGTTCTGATTACCTTTTTATCCTTAGTAAATTTATGTAAAGACCAAATTTGTTTTCTAAAAAATTTATTAAGGTAATATTTCATAACAATAGTCCAATTTGGATCATTTAAATCATTAGTAACATTAGTAGGAACATGATCAGAAATAAAAGTAGAATTAGAAAATATGATTAAACTAGATATTTTGGTTTTCAAAGTAGAACCAACATTACTAATCACATTTTCAATAGGATGATATTTATGAATCCAATGTTATCTATAATCAGATTGAGGATCATTTTTATCCCCCTCAATAGATAGAATATCTAGAGGTTTTTCTTCCCCAAAATTAGAATTCCTAAAATCATCTCCAATATTTCCAAAATAGTTCTTTAAACATCACAAGATTCATCACATTTTTATTGTATTGATTATTCAAAAATCAAAGTATTCTTATTATAAACTCTATAAGATTTAATGTTAGAATATTGGATAATAAAAAAACCTTCAGTACATTTAATATCAAACTTATCTAAATTATCTTTCATGTTCAAGATAAAAACATTATAACCAAACTCTTCTAAATAAAAATCATTTTGTTTTTTCAAGTAAAAAAATCCATTAGGTTTTTTTTAATGGTATAATATAAACTCAATTCAAAACATTAAAATAAGTATTAATATTTTCAGCCTAAAAATATTTGGTAAACTATATTTATTAAGAATAGTTCAAGTCATACCTTTAATAGTTATATTTTTTTGTTCTAAAACACCTTTATGTTATGGTGTTCTAAGAGAAAAAAATTACGAGCATAACAATTTTCATCAAAAATATTTCAAAATTAAAATGTAAAAATTATCCTCCATTATCACTTATAATATAAACAATTAAATGAATTTAATATTTTTAAATAGATTACAAAAAAAATCTAGATAATGTTTTATGCTTATGAGAGATTAAATAAAGACATGAAAATCTACTAAAGTCATCAATACAAAAACACATTTCTTGTGACTTAAAATTACAATTTTCATGATACCAAATAAATTAATATGTAATAATTCAAGAGGTCTAGAATTAGAAAAATGATTGATATATTTGAAATATTCCTTGTACTTCTTACCTATTAATCAAGAATCACAAAAAAATATTTTTTTACAGTCAACTTGGGTAAATATAGAAAATGTCCATGCTTGGAAAATTTGTGTATCATTTATAAATGTGAGTTTATAAGCCTTATATGTAAGAGAAAATCAACTGTTTCTATATCCTTGAGATATTTAACATTTTGATTAGATTTTTTTTGAGAAAAGATAAGATATATTACTGATCAACTAAATTTAACATTATCATTTTTAAAAAACTAAACATTTATTATCCTCAAATATAATACACATAACATCATCAAACAATTCTGAAATACTAATTAAGACATGTTTCAAACATCAAATTTATGAAAATTTAGATATTAAAATAACTTTAGAAATACCGACTTCATCAAATACCTTAGAATTACCTTTAGAGTTATCTCAAAAAGTGAAAAATAATCTAATACATTTGGATTAAGAGATAAAATTAGATAGGTCACCAGTCATGTATCAAGAAAAACAATTATCCATGTTCTATGTTTTGTAATTTATAAATCCAATGTCACGACCCATCTGAGTGGGGCCTGAGTCACAACTCCCCAAGCCCACCCTAACAGGCCAGGGGCTGGTGACTAGCACCAAGTAGGCATGTTACTAACATGAGAGGCATTTCCTATAAACCTGTACACACGCACACACATCTCCAATCCCACAAAGCAGAAAAAGTAAAAACTACTAAAAAAAGAAATGAATGCATACATCAATCATCCCAACCAACAGAGTACTACAGGAAAGAAAAGTATAGTAATGTAAATCCCTGGGCCAAAGGTACAAGCACACCAAAAGAAAGTCTTCAACAAAGTCCAACCTGTAAATAAATGTACTGGGACTGCAATATGTATCCGTAGTAACACACCTCAGCCTGCCTGATCTCACTAAGCACCGTCTGGTCTTGGTCCACCTAGAATCTTGTCAAAGGCTCGCTCGTCTGCACAAGACACAACACGTGCGAGCAAAGCACGTGAAGGGGTGAGTATAACAATACCCAGTAGGACACCCTGAAACCAAAAAATAATGCAATAAGGGAAAGTACCACAAAGGAAAGATACAGTCAGATCTACACAATATATGTTTACAAGAAATATCCAGATATACTCATACATGATCGACCATCAAGAAACCACCACTAAGATCTAGCTCAAAGATTCCACTAAGAACGTAACAAGGATAAAAAACTACTAGGTCTGAAGAGAGAGATACAAAGTATTCATTCTAGGAGAACACACTCCAAAATTACTTGAGAATATGATGCTCAGATGAGTATCACAACCAATAGCCATGGGGTGATTCCAACAACTCAGTATGAACTAATCCACTAAGCAGAGGATTGACACCCGGGTAAAGTAGGTCACGTAGATACCAAGAACTCTACTTAGGGTTCCAGGAATGAATAGAGGATCTGGCTCTAAGTCTCACATAAGGGATTCTAACAACTCTATTCAGGTATTCTTGCTGAAGGGATCATACTTCTGTACATAGGAAATGATACCAGGAACCTTCAGGGGAAAGACCAATGGTACAAACTCTAAGAAAGCTAGTCCAAGTCACAGAATACAAAAGGATCAAGCCATGTAAAACAGATTACACGGCATGTAGTATGGTTACATGCCATGTTCCTTGACTCCGGGTACTGCTCATGTAAACGGCCCGTGTCTCTAGTCCTGGTGTGTAATACTAGACTACACGACGTGTATTAGGATCACACGCCGTGTTCCTTGACTCCGAGTACTGCCCGTGTAAATGGCCCGTGTCTCTAGGATTATTGTATAAAAGTAACTACACGACGTGTAGTAGGATTACACACTATGTTAGAGTACCTGGGCTTCGCTCTGTGTATGCTGGCCATGTGGCCATACACAGTCTCTATCCGTGTCTCCATGCCCATGTACCAGTACACAGGGTATCCCGTGTATCTGGCCGGGTCTGGACGGGGGAGGGTATACACGCCGTGTCGTTGGCCATGTACCCAACCCATGCCTGTGTACTCCCGGAGTACATTCCAGGTGGTCCGCCGATGAACAAAATCCATGTAGCCCATACTACACACAGTGTAGTCATTATTTTTCAAGAACCATTATCTTACTCCTCGTGCGTCGGCCGATCTTCTGGATCTCGATTCTGTCGTCCGTTTTCCGCGAAAGTCAATATTCTGGTTTGTTTTATCATCATAACACAAAAGCAGGGTGTTTCAGACCTTCAATCGGCTCGGAAAACAAGCTTTGATTCATCCGAAATAAAACACCCAAAAACCCATATCTCTCAATCCACTTCGAATCATTCCTCACCACCGCAGTCGCACCTCCGTAACATCATTCCACAGTTGGATCTACAATCTCTGATCATTTCACAACAAACGAACGTACAACGATCGATTTCCTCCAAGAACTTCAAGCGTGGGGAAGAACGAGGAGTCTCCACAAAGAATGGGGAATTTAAATCATAAAACGAACAAGAGGGAAGACCTCAATCATTTTTTATGATGATCTCGGTTCGTCTCCATTAGATCAAAACCAAAATAATCAACAGATTAAAACACAAGGATGAAGATCTACCCCAAAATCCCCACAAAATCCCATCCCACAAATATGATCGATCCGTGGGCTAATATGTTCGTGGATTAGTCCGCGTTCGTCGTAGGAATCAAGAACGGGAAAGAAATCACAAAGAGATCAAACGCCCTACCTGGATTCGAGGCGTTTGTTGGTGAATATCTGGTCACCACGTCGTCGTCACCGATGAAATTCGTCAAGAACGTCGTCACAATGTTGGGGGGTTTCCTCCAGTGTGCTCCAGAGCCTCCAGGGGTTTCAGGGTTATGAGGTCTGTAACCCTGGAACCCTACGCAAACCTTTATTTAAAAGGATAAAAAGATATTTGATGCAACAAGATTTAATAAAATATTTTTATTAAATATTTTATTACAGTTATGTCCAAAAAATAGATTTCACCACTGACCCGTGCTGTTTGATGTTAGGTATCTCATAGGGTAAACCCACTGCTTTAGACGCAATAGTGCCCTCAGATTTCCAATCCGAGCACCTGTTCTATATTTATTCCACTTTTTCTGGTAAACCACATACGTGCGAAATTTAATTATTTAATTAAATTCAAACATTTGTTTCAGGCTCATCGGGCCTCAGAACTACATGGTGTCTCAAAGATTGGTCTCAAAATTATTCCCATATAATATTGATATAAAATACGGAGAAATAAAAGACATTACATCACTCCCACCTTAGGGCTTTACATCCCCGAAAATCCAAAACAAAGGCTACTAAAAAAGATGTGGGTACTGCCTACAAATCCGAGCCTCTCGCTGCCACGTGCTCTCATGAAGATTCCCATGCTGCCACCAGACATGCACCAAGGGAATAGCTCACCCACGAAGGATATTCTCCTACCAATCCTCGATCTCCACTAGGTACTCAACAAAGGTCGCTCCATCATCAATGTCCAGCTCTCCCCAGTCGATAACGTGCGATGGGTCATGAACGTACCTCCGTAGCTGCGACACATGGAAGAAATTGTGTACCTGGACCATTTGAGAAGGTAGATCCAAGCAGTATGCCACCTCGCCAACTCTACTCAGAATCTGAAAAGGGCTGATTAACCTCAAAGATAGCTTTCCGGCTCGACCAAATCTCCGCAGTCCCCGTCGAGGTGAGACCCAGAGGAACACATTGTCTCCCTCCATGAATTCCAAGGGCCTCTATCTATTGTCGACATAAGAATTTTGATGTATCTATACAGTCTTCATCCGCTCTTGGATGACCTGTACCTTCTCTCTATTAGCTCGCACCATCTATTGTCCCATGAGTGCTGACTCTCCTGGGTCAGTCCAGCAAAGTGGTGACCTGCAAGGTCTCCCATACAAAGCCTCCAATGGTGCCATACCAATAGTAGAATGATAATTGTTGTTATAAGAAAATTCCACTAGTGGTAGGTGATCCTCCCAGTAATGACCGAAGTTAAGTATACAAGATCGTAGCATATCCTCCAGAACCTGGATGGCCCGCTCTGTCTGACTATTAGTCTGAGGATGAAATGTTGTGCTCAAGTGTAACTAAGTCCCAAAAGCTTCCTGAAATACCTTCCACAAATGGGATGTGAAACGAGCATCATGATCTGAGACGATCATGGATGGTACTCAATAAAGCTGAAATATCTCCTGCACATAGAGACGTCCCAAACTCTCTACTGAACTCTTCTCCCGTATGGCTAGGAAGTGGGCCAACTTGGTTAGTCGATCAATGATCACCCAAATGGATTTTTGTACCCTGGACGTACGTGGTAAACCCATCACAAAGTCCATGGATATCCCATCCCACTTCCACTCTGGCACCTCAAGGGGCTGATTCAAACCTACTGGCACCTGGTGCTCAGCCTTTACCTGCTGACAAGTAAGGCAACAAGAAACAAACTCTGCCACACTTGTCTTCATTCCTGGCCACTAGAACTAATGTCGAAGGTCTTGGTACATCTTTTCCATGTCTGGATGCACCACCAAAGGAGATGTATGGAACTCCATCAGAACCTACTCCCACAACGTCACTGGTACTGTCATGCGCCCTATGAAAAGAACAACCTTCTCCCCACATTTTGAATATCTGTCGGCAGCGTCACCTGCGGATATCTGAGCACGTAGAGTCTCACAGCTAGAATCCTCGAGCTGCGCTTCCCTGACTCTCTATAAGAGTGGAGGGGTAACAACCATCGACTGAAGGTAAGATCCCTCATCTCTATCCACGAAGGATAACTGTAAAGAGGCCAAATGCCTCGTCGACTCATCCAGCAATTGCGAACTGGATTTTCTGATGAGAGAAACTACCACTACGTTCCCATTCCTAGGAGTATAAACGATCTAAAAGTCGTAATACTAGAGGAAGTCAAGCCACCACCTATGTCTCAAATTCAGATCCTTATGAGAAAAGATATATCTGAGACTCTTGTGATCAGAGTAGACGGTAAACCGCTTGCCCATTTGGTAGTGCCACCACATCTTCAATGTGAAGAATACCACGACCAAATCAAGATCATGGGTCATGTAGTTCTGCTCATGTTCCCTCAACTGGAATGAGCCATAGGAAATCACCGCTTGCCTCTGCATTAGGACACAACCAAGCCCGGTTTCTGATGCGTCGCATAACACCACATACTTGACACCCTCTTCTGGTAGTCTCAAGATCGGGGCACTCATCAGACTCTGTCTCAACTGCTGAAGAGCCTGCTGGCATCTCTAGGTCAACAAGAAAGGATGCCCCTTTCGGGTCAAAGCTGTCATGGGTGCTGAAATCCTAGAGAAATCAAGAATGAATCTCCAATAGTAGCCTGCCTACCCAAGGAAACTTCGCACCTCCATTATGTTCTGGGGTGGATCCTAGTCTAACATGACCTCTACCTTGGTTGGGTCCATTTCCACACCATCTACTAAGATAACGTGTCCCAAAAAGTGGACCTCCTGTATCCAGAATTGATACTTCGAGAGTTTCCTGTACAACTAGTGCTCTCAGAGTGTGTCTAGGACCATCCTCAGGTGCCTCACGTGCTCCTCCTCAGACACAGAGTACACAAGGATATCATCAATGAAGACAACTAAAAAATGATCTAGATAGGGCTGAAAGATCCAGTTCATGAGTCCCATAAACACTACCAGGGTGTTTGTCACACTGAAGGGCATCACCAAGTACTCATAGGGACTGTAGAGACATCTGAAAGCCATCTTCGGTATATCCTCATCCCGTACTCACAACTGGTGATAGCCTGATCGTAGATCAACCTTCGAGAACCACAATGCCCCTATTAACGAGTCGAAGAGGTCATCGATTATCGGTAGTGGATACCGGTTCTTCACGGTCACCTGATTCAAGCGCCGGTAATCCACACACAGCCTCAAGATCCCATATACCTTCCTGGAAAACAATACTGGGGCCACCCAGGGTGAAACACTGGGTCTCATGAAGCAATTCCTCTACAAGTCTTCCAGATGCACTCTTAGCTCATGAAGGTCTGCATGAGCCATCCGATACGCTGATGCTGATATCGGTGTCGTACTGGGTTGCAACTCAATGCATAAATCTATCTTCCGAAAAGGAGGTAGTCCGGGGAAATCCTCCAGAAAGACGTACTCATACTCAGCCACTATTGCTGGAAACTAGAAACTCATAAAATCTACTATGCCAAGGGCTAGGCTGGCCAACTGGTGTGAAATAAGCTGTACCTTCCTACGCACGAGTCCATCCTGCATTGCCCGGGTCTCTTTTTCACTGACAAAGGAGAACCTCGTTCCATCACTATGGAAACACCACACCCTTCACCTAAAACATTCAATCTGGGCATGAACTGTGGATAGCCAATCCATATGAAGAATGACATCATAAGGCCTCGACGATACCACCAATAGGTTCCAACTGAAACTCTCACCTCTAAGGGTCAGGTCACACTGTCTTCAAAGGTGTGTGATCTCTGAATCTTCTCCAGTCGGTATTTATAAGCGTAAGGGTTGAGTCAATGACTCAACTGAAATATCAAGGTCTTGAAAAAGATAAGCAGCCAGAAAATAATGACTAGCACCAGTGTCTATCAGCACGAAAACCAATGTAGAAAAGACACAGATTGTACCTCTAATCATTCCAGGAGTACCTGGGTCATATGCCTATTCTTCTTGCAGCTGTCCCTACCTCGGTCCACCAGCTCCCTAAACTTGGGGTGGACCTCCTGGGGGTGGTGGTGGTAAAAGGTCAAAATGCCGACCACCTCCATCTGCTCTCCCAGATCCTCTACCACGTCATCCACTCCGTAGATCTGTCTTCTCCACACGTTGCCTCTGCCTCGGTGGTCCATCCACCACTCCCATGTTAGTTGTACGGCGGGTCGGACAATCTCGAGTGAGATGTCCCCTGCCATCACATGAGTAGCATCGCCTCTCTTGAGGCTGGCTGGATATGCCCTGTGAACCCTGTACGAAAGATCCTCTATTCTGGGATATCCTCTGAAAATGTATCCCATGGATGGGTCCCTAACGTCGGCTCCCTACTACCGAGGTCTCTGCTCCAGCTCGCTCACCAGTGATAACTGCTGGCTGTCTCTACTCTGCCAAGAATCTCTCAACCACCAAAGCCCTCTTGAGCACCCCAACATAAGTAGGAATTCTCATAGGGACGATGCTATCTCAGATGTCTCTACGAAAGATTTTCTCAAAACTCCAAGCTCTGATGTTCTAATCCCTGAACATATCCATCGAGTACAGTGAGAGGTCGGTAAACCTCGATGAATAGTCATCCACAGACATGGGTCCCTGCTGGAGCTGAAGAAGCTCCTATATATGTACTGCCCTCAGGGTAACCGGTGAAAACTCCTCTCTGAAGAGATGCTCAAACTCTGACCATGCAAGAGTCGCCTCGTCGTGAGTCTGGATAACCAAACTCCACCATCGCCTCACCGAGCCCTGTAGAAGGCTCGCTGCCTGGATCACCATCTGGTCTGCTGGTGTCCTGACCAAATGCAAGACTCTGGCCACTACCTCAAGCTAGTCCTATACTTCCTAAGGGTCAGACTCACCCTAAAACCTAAGGGGACACTGTCTCTGAAACTCATGGAGTGCGCTCAACCTGCGCTCTTCCTCTACTGGTACAATATGCACTAAACACTACTCCGCTGGTGGTGGAATAACTGGCACACCACCCGAAGGTAAAACTGGGTGATCTGGTCGCTGTATCGAAGCTTTATCACTGAATGGGTCATTCTCATGATCAAGATGATGGATCCTAGAGGGTGCACATCGTGAAGGAATCCTATAACGAAACAAGATGTATCACAGTCAGTGAGTTTATCTGGATAGCTGACTCAAGAAGGACATGGAAACCACAACCCATTCCTATATGATGCATGTACCATTATTTTTCCCTGCAACTAGTGTTCTCATGTTTTGAGTCTAAAATCATGTTATCAGAGTCCTGGTGTATGGATACGTCGGATGCTCGCACCAACACTGGGGTCCCTGGCCTAAAAGCCGAACTCGAAACACGTAACACTGTTTCTGAAAACCAACTCACAGACTCTCGGTCCTAAGGTAAAACCGACCGCCTATGATACCACTCTATCACGACCCGTACCAGTGGGGCCTGAGTCGCAACTCCCCAAGCCTGCCTCCAATAGGACAGGGGTTAGTGACTAGCACCGAGATGGAATGTTACTAACATGGGAGGCATTGCCGATAAAACTTTACACACGCAAATACATCTCCAAGAACACAAAGCTTAAAAATTAAAATCTACTAAAAAAAGAAATGCATGCATACACTAAAAATCCCTACCAACAGAGTACGACAGGAAAGAAAAGTGTAGTAATGTAAAACCCTGGGCCAAAGGTACAAGCCCACCAAAAGAAAGTTTGCAACAAATTCCAACCTATAAAGAAAGGTATTGGGACTGCAATCCGTATCCGTAAGAACACACCTCGGCCTGCCTGATCTCACTGAGTATCGTCCGGTCCTGGTCCACCTAGAATCCTGTCAAATGCTCGCTCTTCTGCACAAGACACGACACGTTCGGGCAAATCCCGTGCAGGGGTGAGTATAAAAATACCCAGTAGGACACCCCGAAACCACAAAGGAATGAAATAAGGGAAAATACCACAAAGGAAAGATACAGTCAGATCTATATAGTATATGTTTACAAGAAATAGCCAGATATACTCATACACGATTGACCATCGCGAGACCACCACTAAGATCCATCTCGAAGATTCTACTAATCATGTAACAAGGAGAACACACTCCTTGGTCTTAAGAGAGAGATACAAAGTACTCGTTCTAGGAGAACACACTCCACAAGTACTTGAGAATATGATGTTTAGATGAGGATCACAACCAATAGCCATGGTGTGATTCCAACAACTCAGTCTGAACTAATCCGCTAAGCAGAGGATCGACGCTCGGGTAAAGTAGGTCACATTGATACCAAGAACTCTACTTAGGGTTCCAGGAATGAATAAAGGATCCGGCTCTAAGTCTCATAGAGGGGATTCTAATAAATCTATTCAGGAAGTCTTGCTGAAGGGATCATACTCCCATACGTAGGAAATGATACCAGAAACCTTCAGGGGAAAGACCAAGGGTACGAACCCTAAGAAAGATAGTCCAAGTCACGGAAGACAAAAGGATCAAGCCATGTAAAACATGTTACACGACATGTAGTATGGTTACACGCCATGTTCCTTCACTCCGGGTACTTCCCGTGTAAACGGCCCATGTCTCCCATCCTAGTGTGTAATACTAGACTACATGGCATGTAGTAGGATCACACACCGTGTTCCGTGACTCTGGGTACTGCCCATGTAAACGAACCATGTCTATAGGCTTGTCGTATAAAGGTAACTACACATCGTGTATTTGGATTACACGCCATGTTCAAGCACCTGGGGTTCACTCTGTATATGCTGTCCATGTTTCCGTACACGGTCTCTATCCGTGTCACCATGCCCGTGTACCAGCACACAGGGTATCCCAAGTATCTGGCTGGGTCTGGCCGGGGAAGGGTATACATGTCGTGTCCTTGTCCGTGTACCCAACATGTGCACGTGTACTCCCAGAGTACACGCCAAGTGGTCCGCCCATGAACACATGTCGTGTAGCCCATACTACATGCCCTGTAGTCGGGATTTTTACAGAACCATCGTCTTCCTCCTCACACGCCTCGGCCGATCTTCCAGATCTCAATTCTGTTGTCCGTTTTCTATGAAACTCAATACGCTGGTTCGTTTCATCATCCTAACACTGAATCTGGGTGTTTCTAACCTTTAATCGGCTCAGAAAACAAGAATTGATTCATCCAAAATAAAACGCCCAAAAACCCATTTCTCTCGATCCACTCTGAATCGTTCATCGCCACCGTAGTCTCACCTCCGTAGCATCGTTTCGGGGTTGGATCTACAATCTCGGATTATTGCACCAACAAACGAATGCACAATGATTGATTTCCTCTAAAAACGTCAAGCGCGGGGAAGAACGAGGAGTCTCCACAAAGAACGGGGAATTTAAATCATAAAATGAACAAGAGGGGAGAACCTCGATCGTTGTTTGTGATGATCTGGGTTCGTCACCGTTAAATCAAAACCAAAATAATAAACATATTAAAATGCAAGGATGAATATCTTCCCCAAAATCCCCGCAAAGGCCCATCCCACAAATACGATCAATCCACAGGATAATCTCTTCATGGATTATTCTTCGTTCATTGTAGGAATCAAGAACAGGAAAGAAATCACAAAGAGATCAAACACCTTACCTGGATTCGCGACATTCGTTGGTGAAGATCCATTCTTCGCGTCGTTGTCGCCAGTGAAATTCATCAAGAACATCGTCTCCACGTTGGGGGGTTTTCTCCATAGCTTTCTAGAGCCTCCAGGGGTTTCAGGGTTATGAGGTATGTAACCCTGGACCCCTGCACAAACCTTTATTTAAAAGGATAAAAAGATATTTTCTGCAACAATATTTAATAAAATATTTTTATTAAATATTTTATTATAGTTACGTCCAAAAACTAGATTTCACCACCGACCTGTGCCATCCGATGTTAGGTCTATCCTAGGGTAAACCCACTACTCAAGACACAACGGTGCCCTCAAATTTCCAATCCGAGCACCCATTCAGGAGTTATTCTACTTTTTTAGGTAAACCACACACGTGCGAAATTTAATTATTTAATTAAATTCAAACATTTTTTTCGGGCTCACTGGGCCTCGGAACTGCATGCCGTCTCAAAGCCTAGTCTCGAAATAATTTCCATATAATATTAAAATAAAATTCTGAGAAATCCAAGACATTACATCCAAGTCATTTTTCATACAAAAATCAATTAATTGGCATTTTTGGTACGCATTCTATTTTGGGTCCAACTAGGTTAGAAGTAGAATTTTTAGGTACACACATAGATTAAAAAAATTTATTGTAAGGTACTCTAGAAGATAAAAGTATTGTTATGAGAAATAAATTTAAGAAATATAAGAGAACATTTGTCATCATAATGTCCTTACAAACCAAATTTAACTCATGTAATAGAAGAATCATTTCCAAAAGAACTTCTAACAAAGGTAGTCTTGTATAACTGAGTAATGTGTGGATTATAACCAAAAAAACTATTATCTTTATTTATTTTTATTATAGCCACCAAGTTTTCATATTTTTCATTTCTTTGAACAAGTGTAGATAATGTCTCTTTTAGGATTACATCATCCTTTCTAATATTATCTTTCTCATCCTTAACAGACTCAAAATCACCATAGATCTTACCTTTATAACTTCAAGAATAATTTCTTATTTATCCCATGGGAGTATCATGATACTTATTGACTTTCTTACATTCCCTGATAAGCCTCTTATTTTCTTCATTTTACTATTTATACAATTCAGTAACTCTTAAAATGTATTTTTAATGTTTTTTAGTTTTTTATACAACTCATTAATGATATAAACATAACTATCAGAATAATATCTAGAATTAGAATAATTACTAACCCTATTTGTGTTTTTCACCATCAAACATAGGTTAACTGATTCTTTCTCCCTTTCATATTGATCACTTAAATCAGATTCTTCGTTGAAAATTTATCTAGTATGATAAATACATTTCAATTATTTATTGTATTTTTTATCTCTCCATTATTACTTCTCATTTGGATAGTCAGACTTGATATTTCCCTTCTTTCTAAATTCATAACTGGTTACATATATTCCATATGTAGTAACAATTTTTCATTTTGATCATGATTTTGAACATTACTTGGACAATTCTTAAAATTTTTATTTCACTTCATCAAATTATAAATACCTTTATTGATTTTCAAAATTTCTCCTTTGTCAATTTCTTGTGCCTCAGATTTAAGAGAGTTAGATGTAAAATTTATACAATATTTTAATGCAATACCATTATTATTTGAAGTCTCTTCATCTAAAATATTATTTAATTGAAGTTCATATTGAATAAGTGATCTGATGAGTTCATAAAAAGTGTATTCTTTGAAATTATTACTTTTATCGATCACTACCTTCCTTGAATTCCATTTATTTTGTATAGATCTTAAGACTCTTTCATGAAGTATGGGGTTCTCCAATTTTTCTCCAAGGGAGTTCATTCTATTCATAATTCTTGGGAATAGACAGAACATTTGACTAACACTTTTATTTTCTCCCATCTTTAAATCTTGGTACTCCACTCAAATAATTTCATTACATTTTATAGCTATCTTGTAGGATCCATGGTGAGTAACTTGTAAAATCTTCTAGATATCATGAGTTTTCTTACATGGAGACATTTGAATAAACCCAAATCATTTAAAAGAATAATATTAAATACTTATAAAATTGAAATTTTAATCATATCTAGTATCATTTTTTCCTGTAAGAGTATTTGGGTAAGATTCTAGTGTCTTGTAAGGTTTTGAAATTATCAACTAATGTTCTATGTTTAGCAATTTTATGTACACCTCCATTATGGATTTCTAGTAACCATATTGGTTTTTTTCATAGTGAGTTGGAGGAATCCATACATTGTTTTTATTCATTCCTACCATCTTATAAATATTTTATTTAGGTTGTGTGGTCTAGGAAAATGTTATCATAATAAAATTTAAACAAAAAATGATATAAAAGTATTGGATATATTTAAAAAGGAAAAACTTCTAATACCAATTGTTTCGTATCATGAAAATGATACAATAGAGCTAATATATCCTTAACAAGGTCTAGTATTTGATACCAATTGTTTGGTATCAATATAAATAATAAAAAAACTAAACTATCCTTAAGATCATAAAAAACTTTGATACTAATAGATCAGTATTATTAAATAAAAAATAGAGATAAACTGAAAATTTCTACATGTGTAATCCGTTAATACTAATTATTAGGTCGAGTAGGTGATAAGAGATGGTATGGGGGGGGGGGTGAATATACTTGATTAAATAAAATTAAATGGATAGATTAATTATCTAAATTAATTATAAATGTTAATAAATAGAGTTAATTAGAAGAAAAAAATAATCTAAATAATGAAAGTATGTTTTTGATAGTAGTTCAATCCAAAGTAGAAATAGTCTACTCTTATACCTCTCTACTCAATGAGAGATACATTATGAACTAATTTTATTTTTTAAATATAATCATGAACCATTTACAAACTACATTTTATAGTGTTAGTATAACCAAAATAAACCTAAATATTGTATGTTGAGTCACAAACTAATTTCATCCCTGAATTCAGATTCTGGGAGTCAAAACCTGAATGGTCTAGACTATAGAATCCACTATTCACAAACCAAATGGTCCTAAAATTATAATTTGGGAGTCAAACCCCAATAATAGAGAATTATATTATATAAAAAATCATGAAGAGAAAGTGAAATCACGTGAGATATAGGAAGAAGTGTTACAAACTCATATAACCAAAATGAAATAAGTAGAAGAAGAATAAAGACAATGTACTTGTTGTTGAGTGTTTGATCAACTTGATCATCTCATCAAGGAAATAAATTTAGTTAGAGAGGTTTTTTTTCAGACCTTGAGATATCATCCAAAAGTAGAGAGAAAATTTCTGTACAATCAGAATGTAAAATACTTCATAGACTAAACACCATCACACTATTCACACCGTATCACAAGAAATTATGAAACTCTAGTCGAAGAAGTATCACATGAATAGTTTGTTACTTTCCAACTACCAGTAAGGCTCAAATACTTTAAAAAAATAAACTAAAAAGATCTGAAAAAGGTTAGATAATTCAAAATTAAAAAAATGATAAAACTAGATTTTTATAAAGAGAGAGAATAGAGAGAAATTATCATTGTATAATAGTCCCTCAAATCATTACTGAAATTTAAAATAATAAATTTCAATTAATTTTTTTTAATCACTTATTAAATAATTTAAATAGTCTCTATAATAAAATTAAATGAAATATCCCTTTAAAATAGAATGTTTGAATTTGAAATATGAAATTCAAAAGCATTCAATTTAAAATAAGCACTAAATATGCAGATAATATAAAAACTTAATAATATAGTGTTAAATATATTTCAAAAAGTTTTAATGAGTTTAATATAAATTATTATTAATTTATAAACAATCTAATTTAAGAAAAAAATATAAATTAATAATTTTTTTTGAGTTTCAAGCTATAGGTTTTATCCCTGAAAAAAGAACACCCTTTGGTCTTCAAAAATACCAGTTTAATATAATGAAAATAACCTAAAATAGGTTATAAATAATTAATATGAATTTATAAATTCATTAGAAAAAATTTAAACATTTGAAATTAAGATGAATAAAATATCAATATGAACGAATAGATAAAATAGAGAAAATTTCTAGATTTTTGAAAAACCTCGAGAAATTTCACTAAACCACATGTCCAAATTCACGTTGTTTTTTTCATAGGTGTTTTTATATATACAGATAAAAATCATCATATAATAAATTCACATAGGTGAATTGATATAGGCGATTCATGTAAGAAAATCGATATAGGCAATCTACGTAACCGATTTCACATAAGGGATTCAAGTATTAGATTTTTAGAAATATGTAATCAAATTATCTTATCTAATTTCAAAACTAAAACAAACATACTAAATAAAATAATTAACTTTCATTACAATTGAATTAAATTTAAAAAATTTCATTATATTTCCAAATAATATTTAATCATATTAATAAGACCTTTATATATCATGTTATTATTAAAAAAAGTATCAAAATAGTTTTGAAAAACTACATAATTCAAACTGAAAACATAAAGTGAAATCTATTCTAATTTCAGATATTATAGAAATTGATTAAAAGGTTTATTTCTTATAATGAAATTTATATAATATTCATATATTTAAAAAAAATAATCACTCAACTTGGAGTTATTTATCCCATTATATGGTTAAAATATAGAAGGAACATGATTTTGGAAAATATGATATGTGGTGAACAATAAATTGGTTATGTGATTGATTTGGCTATGAAAATTTGCTATGTGGGAAAATTGTCTATGGGAATTTGCAATATGGGAATATTATAAATCAAGTTAAAATGATATTTGAAGGTCCAAAATGACTTATTTTTACTATGGAATCAATATAAAACGTATATAACATGTTATGACCATTCAAAACATGAAATATAAAGATATTTTAAGTAAAGAATATTATGAATTGACCATGATTGAGCATACTTTAATCAATACAGAATTAAAATAGTTAATTAATTCAAAGGAAATAAAACAATAAGTATTTTTAATTATCAAAAACATAATGTTTTTAAGGAGCTACAACAACAAATTTGACATTGGGTGCACTATTTGTGTTTGATTTTATCTCCAATTAGGAAAATAATTTTCTTTTTTCCAATAACTTTTTAGAAAATATCTCTCCATTTTTTAGTATATATTTGAAAATAATTGACATTATAACATGTATTTTTAGTGTCAATAGTTTTTAGAACATATTTTTTTAGGAGTATTTTATAAAAAAATTTCCATGATCTTCATAGGATTATGCCTTGACTTTAATGGGGCTTCTGAAGTGCTGCATTATTTTGATCAAATCCTTCTTAGCATCATAAAAATTTGATTATGTCATTGATAATTCCTCATACTTTAAGAAGTGTTTTTCTTCAATATATTTTTTCATCTTCTCATATTCGACACATTTCAACCAGATATTTTTATTTTCTTTTAAAATAATTGTCTCTATTTTAGCTTTATCATCTATTTCATTAACCATTTTGTAGTTCTCTTTTACTAAAATATTTTTATCATTCTCGATCATGGGGTTTTTATTATGAAATGAATCAAGTTCAAAATTGATAAAGTATTAATAATCTATTGGTCCTGAATCATATTTATCACTATTAGGTGAATCAATGGTTTTTTGAACATGTTCTATAAAATTTCAAAATTTCTCAGGTATTTTTTTATCTGAGTCACTGTATGAGATGATAATATTTTATTATTATTTAATCATCAAATTTATTCTTTTGTTTCTTTTGAAATATCTTCTTTAATCCACCTACCTTTTAAGATTATTTATAATTTTATCTACACTTCTTTCCTTGAGTCTTTTCATTATTTTTAGATTTTTAATCTAATTATTTATTCTTTACAAAATTAATTTCATGGTGTCCAAGAAAATTACATTTATGAAATCTATGATAGAATTAATTTTTTTTATTTTTCCCTTTTAAAATATTTTTTAAATGAAAGAAATAACTCTTTGATATTCTTCTTTATTCTTATAATGACTTTTTTCAACAAAATATTCATCATTATAATTTTTTATATTCCGAAGGGATTAAAAATACATATCATATTTCACTTTATTTTTTAATTCTAAAATAATTATCATTTAATAAGAAATGATAATATTATGAAACTCATCAAGAGAAATATATTTTCTATCTTCAAGTGATAAAATTTTAGGATCAAATATATCTGGGAATTTTCTAATCAAATTATTCACAATTTTAGAGTCATCTAAATTCTCACCAAATCATCGAACATTACATAAAATTTCATTTAATCGATTAAAGAATTAATTAATGAATTTAAATTATTATATTTTAATGTATTCAAATTTGTTTCTCTAGATCTGTGTCTTTGTCTCTTTTAAATCCACATTACCTTCATAACTAATCTACAAATTATAGAAGATTTATTTTACAGTTTATATTCCCATAACTTTGGTGTATATTTTTTCCAATAATGATATGAGAATGTAATTTTACACTTTTATATCCAATTCCATATTCCTCTTATCAATAAACTTCATTTGACAGTGTTTTATGAATGGTGGAACTCCTACTATAACTGCATCATGAACATTTAAACCAAGAGATAATAGATATGAAAAAATTTGATTATTCCAACTATGGTAATTTTTTTCCATAGAATATATATACATCCCTAATATTAACTGAATTTAAATTTTACATGGATCAAAGGAAAAATTATTGGATCCATTAGGGACAACCTATTCTCTAAGAAAAATTGTAGTGCCTGTCAGGATATGTTTCCTTTATTGAGGGGGTTGGGGTTGAATCAGCAGAGGGTAGGTTTTATAATTTTTTTAAATAGAAATAAACCCCTATGAATTTTTAGTAAATGAAACACTCAAAATAGTAAAACTCAAACTCAAACAATTATGAAAAAATAAAAGAGTAAGGGATACATAATTTTTAGAATGTTTGAATGCAATGTGTAATATTACTCCTTTCCGTGGACAATTACCCCCAAAACATAGATTGTTTTCATTATATACCCAAGTGAAATAATCCTACCAAAATTCATGTAGTATCCCACCACACATGTCAAAAGTAACACTGAACATCACATACTCACACTGTAGAACATTATATGATAAAAAATGAAGTAGATCACCAAATAAACCTGGTTTCTTCAGCAACAAAAAGTGAATATCTACTTCCATAAGACTCCATAATAAGAAAGAATTAATTTTCCACTGTAAAACTTGTATTTCAATTAAAAAATATTATCAAGATCAAAAAATATCTCCTAAATACATGAGTTTCATCATATATTGTTTTCTAAATAACAAACCTTGGATTTAGAATTACTTTCGTCTTTTATTTACTCGTGCAATAAAAATACCTCTCGAAATCATTTTCGAACCTCTACACTACTTACACTCATTTCTATTACAAAAATGACACATATTTCATATGAAAAAATCTCCAATATCTCCATTTGGGATAAAAAATTGGAAACACATTCAAATCTCCCCACAATCTCTATATTTTTATCATCTTGAAGATTACTATATTCTACTCGACCCCATGATCAACATAAGAGCTATCAAAAACTATAAATAAAACATGGCATTTTTTTCTATTTTTACATTGTAATAAAATAACCATTGAATTCTCCCAAATAACCACTTATCACTCTGTAAAATCATGACAGGATCAAGGTTTAAAAATCATTTCCAATGATTAAAGAAGTATTCAAAACAATTCAAGTGTCATCTTAATTATTTCTCTTTAAAAAATTCATATTATGGAAACTTATGGAATTCCATTATAAAAAAATAAAATAGTCTAAATTGGTTATGTGATGAATAATAAGCTATGTAGAAATCAGCAACATGGTTCTCAAATGGCTATGTAGTTTATTAACCTATTTGAGTCATCTACATGAATCTTAATTTGGTTATGTCATCAATCTTCTATGACATTATCCTCACAATTTTGATACATGACTCATTAACTTATGTGAATTTGAAAATAGACTACATGATTTTGATACATATCATAAATGGATATGCGAATTAGTTATATCAATTTTCACTTCACTAATTACACTACGTGAGAATACCATTCACAAATCCGGCTAAATGAAACTGGGGAACTCCACTATTCACTATAACCTAAATAGAACTGCTTCAGACAACGTCTATCCCTTCTCAAAACACTTACTAGCATCATAATGATTTCTTCAATGATATACAAATACTTACAAATTTGATAAATAATCATCAGAACTAATGAGTATCTCAAGAAATTTTGTCAATAAAAAAACCTAAACTCACCAAAAACCAAGGGATTTTCAAGATCACTCAAACCATGACAAAAATCCATGTTGTTCTCAAAAGTTGTTAATAGAGAGTAAAAATAGAGGTTCAGTTCAACTTCTTTATTATGTAATCATGTTAGGATGTGTTCTTAGTGTCTTAGGTAGATATTCACATTTTTGTGAATACTCTTTGGATTAAATTGTTTTCTTGAACCAATTAAAAAATGAATGTGTTTAATTACTAATTTTCTCACTCAAAAGTGGTATTTAGGGATAGAAGAGTGTTCCACATAAGATAAAAAAATATCATGATTAAGGATAAATTTTGAAACTAAAATACCATGATTCACTCCCCTTATAGGGTATATTTCTTAAAAAGGACTAATAAGTGGTAGCAGAATAATGTTTTTTAGGGTGAAGTATTTTCTATCTTGAAATAATAGCAGGGGTGGTAGTTTTCCATCACAAATGTATACCCATTTTTGAAGTCAACAGTTTCCATTTTTTGAAAAATAGAATGTAGTAATAATTCCATTCATTGGGAATATATGTTTTCATTTTAACTATACATGGTATCAAAACTATTATTAACAATAAAAAATTATCAAAAAGAGATTAAAATAAGTTAGATTATAATGTAATCAATTCACATGGGGGAGTTTTTTCTAACCTCATCAACATAGAGATAAAGTCATGAAAAAACAATCATTATATGTGTAAAAATACTTTTAGATATCCATAAATATTATAAATATTTTTGAGAGTCAATATTTCATGTGATATGGGATAAATATAATGATTTGAGTATGAGCCCAAATGAAATAGTTGATGTATCTTTTTGATTGACTCAATTTCATGGTTAAATACATATATAGATTTATAGAAAATGTTGAGGATTTCAAAATCATTAAAATAATCCTAAGAATACTACCTTTTTATTTCAATGTAAGGGTATTCATACATGAAGATAAAACCCCAAGGAGGTAACATTTGATAGTCTCTACAGTACCATAGTTGAATTTGACATGCTAAAAAATGAAATTTTTTCTAATCAAAAGGAGAACTCTTATGAGTTATGTTTAAAGGATATTAAGAAACTATCTATTAAAGAAGATCTAAATGACGAATAGGTTGATGAGGTAACAAAATTCCTTTCCTCTAACCTTAAGAGGAGAAAATGAAATATTGGAAGGCAAGAATATTCTTTCTTATTTACGATGTGGTAATATAGGGAATCTTATTTCCATGTGTGATTGGAAATTTCAAGATGATGATGGTGAAGAAGAATATATAAAGAAAATTTTCAAGGGTAGATTAAGTAGGAGAAAACTATGGTAGAAATTCATTTAGAGGAAAAACTTGTTACCCCATGAAAGTGAAATATTTGATGATTTAGAAGTGTAAAAGGATGATGATTATATAGATATTGGAGAAAAGGTTCTGGTAAATATTTAAGAAACAATAAAAGTTGAATATAGTGATAAAGATGGTACTTAAATTTAGGGGAGAGTTGATCTTGAAGTTGAACATGAGGCGTCCCTCGGAGAAATTGACATATAGAGGGATAAAGAAAAGAAGTATATCAATTTTTTATTACTCCAAGATCTATATGAAAAAATAAAAAGAAGATAAGTCATAATTGAAAGCATATATTTAAATATTCAAATATAGGAATTTAGGGACTTTAGAGAGGGTAGTTTAGATTAAAATAAAAATAAAAGAATATTCCCAAATAATTTATGGTTTAACCAAGATAGTGAAGAAAGAGTCAAGAGAGTCGAATAACGTGAAGTGGAAATAATAGTTTGGAAAAAAAATTATAAGGATCAAGGAATATTTAGTTCAGTTTTTATGGAAATGGGTAGCTCAGAGACACTTTCCCCAATTCAAGTTAAATAAGTTCTTGGGGAGTCAACTAAAGAGCATGATCATATCCCAAATGTGAAGAAATTCAAACACAATGGTATAACTATTATGGATCATGATTATAATAAGAATACAACTTTGATTAATAATAAAATGAAATCACAAACACCCTAAAGTAAAGTGGATTTTTATGGAGATTAAATAACTATAGGTTAAGAAAAAAAGGGTAAAAAAAGACAAAAAATAAGGTTTTATTTATATGTAATGTTTTGACACCTTCAATATGTGTGTTTTAGTTCTATTAGGTTATTTAGAGAGTATGAAAACCAATAATATGGGAGATGTTTTTAAATATTCTCTAATAATTTTAATGATTTTTTTTTATTTTGGTGTGGAGGTTTTTTGGAATAAGGAAGCTTACTATGCACCAGGGGTTCAATGGGAGGTGAGAAAGGATGCCTAGAAATGGGGAATACAATAGTTTAGAACCTCAAAAACTGAGTTAAAAAATGATACTAAGTTTTTTAAGAAGAAGAATAATTTTATGATCCAATGTAGAAGCAGGTTTATCATTCATCAAGAAGAGTTCCTCAATTATCGTGGTCAAAGACAGGGAAAACTGAGAAGGCTAATTGGGATGAAATTAAATTCAAGGAAACATACAGTTATAGTTTTTGGATTATGGAGAGAATTTGTACTTATCATATGACTAGTAATTAATATCTCATCATGATCATAAAATATGATAAATATGGAGTTATATTCTTTGGTAATGACTAAGGAGTCAGAATAATAGGCAATCAAAAAACCAAAGTTAGTATAAAAGAATTGATGTGGATGAATGTTATTTTGTCTAATGGTCTTAGTCACAATTTACCAAGTGAAATCCAATTTAGTGACTTGGTACATGTATTGGTGGTAAAAAAGAAGACATGAAACATCAAGAAAAGAGATTTTAAATTATTTTGTAAGGTATTTGAACAAAAGAGAACCTTTACCTCCTTGGCGAATAGAATATATGCATACTACCCAAAGAATAAGAAAATTAGCTATGGCTTAATTATTATGGTCATTTGATCCAAAAATATTTATATAACTTAGTAAAAAATTATCCATCTCAAGATATCCCAAAACATACATGTGATCACACTCACATGGGTAATTCTTATTGAAATAGGAAGATTATGATAAAGGCCTACAATATGAAGAAAAAAAATAATCAATGTTTATTGAAATATTTCATTTAGAAAATTTTTAAATAATGATACCTAGTTCCCTGGATGTGAAATGTTATGTTATTTTATTTATTTATTAATAGAACAAGATATATTGTCTTATGGTTATCACACAAAAATTTGAGGTATTTTAGTGAATAATTAAATATCAGAGGAAAGATTATTTTTTAGATTAAAAATTTAGAAACACCACACAAATAATGGTATAAAATTTACATATAATTAGGTATATTAGTATCTTTAGAAACATGGTATCCATCGGTAGGATTCATCAGTGAGGTCTCCTCAATAAAATAGAGGTGTTGAGAGATGAAACTGCATCAAAAATAACATGGATCAAACTATGATCATTGAGAAAAAATTACTAGAGGCACATTGTAAGAAATATGTTCTTACCTCAATGTATATATATAATAGGTATATACTATGTATAAATGAGTATACGACACCATATAATGTTTTTTATTGAAATAATCCAACACTAAAAAACTTTTTAGTGTTTGGAAGTAAATGTTTCATTCTGAACAAGGATAAAAATAGAAAATATAAAGCTCATGGAGATTAGTAAATTTTCCTTAAACATTAATCCATGAGAAAATATTATGGGTGTTTAAACAAATAAATTTGAAAATTATTTGAAAGATATGATGTGATGGTTATTCAAAATGAGCTATTTCTGAAAATGGGTTAGAATAATTTAGAGACTGATAATAAGTTTTGAATGAATAATATAATTTTTTTAGGAAGAAAGTGGTGAATAATTAAATATCTCAAGGATATTTCAATGGGATATAGAAAATTTATATGATATTATGAAACTGAAAAAATAATATCTATAATAATGGCCCCTAAAAAAGGCAATTAGTTTACAAATAAATAATAAAAACATTATTGGTGACCATTCTTCCCTAGTTCAAACAAAAAGAATGAAAAATTAATAGGAATAATATTATTTATCTATAGTAGAGGTAGAAAAAATAATATGATACTAAGGATGATCATTAAGCCATTGCTATGAATGAGTAAAATGAGAAAATAGAGAAAAACCAGACATTGAAAATTTTTACAAGGCTAAAGAATAAAGATGTTATTATAAACAAACAGGTTTTCCAAAACAAGATTAGTGAATATAGAAATGTGAAAATTAATATGGATTGTCTTTTTTTAAATAGTTATTCTATAATTTAAGGCATCGACGTTCATGAGACTTTCACACCAGTGGATCAACTTGAAATTATAATATTATTTTCTTCTATGTCTTTGAAAAAAGGGTTCAAAGTGTATCAAATGGATACCAAGAAGAAATTATTGAATGGGTAACTTGAATAATAGGTTTATAATGAAAAACATATTGTTTTCTAAATGATTAATATTAAGGGTAGGTGTGAATATTGAATAAGGCCTTATAAAACATAAAATAATTACCAAGGACACAGTAAATGAAACTGCATCAATACTTAATAAGTCTCTAATTCCATAGAGGATTGGTTGATCACAACCTATAAATAAATAATGATAAATATAATTGGATTTTTTTGTTTATATATATTAAATAAATCATATTTGGAAGCTTTAATGAAAATTAATTCAGCCAGTTTTTAGAACTCATGTGGTGCGAATTCGGGATGTCATAGATTAGTGAACTATCATTTTTTTGTGGATTTCAGGTCATTCAATGAAAGTATGTGACATTTTTTTTCAAAAAAAATATTCAAATTAAATAATAAATTTTTTATAAATACATTATTCATGTCTAATGATAACTCTGGTGGCCACATGGAAGATGTTTTCAAAGAACAAGGAAAGCAATGAGTTTGATATGGAACATTGTGGAAAGATCCTTGGTAGTTTGTTATACATGATAAATAATCTAATAAAAATTATATTTTAAACATATCAATTATTAAATTATCAAAATTGACCTAAAAAAATCCATATTCAAGTTGTGAGATGAAATATTTGATATATCAGTCATATAGTGAACTTTGGGTTGTTTTATTATAAAAAATCACAGTAGCAACTCATGGGATTTACTGATACGGATTGAGAAGGTTTAGTGGATGAATGAAAACCTACTTCATGTGGTTCATTATATATTATAAACTGTTGCATTTCATTCCTTATCAAGAAATAATATTTTATCTCTTTTAGCATGGTGGATGCTAAATATGTAAAATCTACTCATTCTTATACCTAGATGACATGAATGAGGAAACAACATGAATATATTAGGATGGGAGTGGAATCTATTATTTCAATCAGGTTTGAAAAATTGAGTGAAATAAATATTATAAAAATTTAAATTCATTATTCAAGGACCTAGAACATTGAAATTAATAGTATTTCCGAAAGAAGATGATTAAGAAATAATTGGATAGATTGGAGTATGTTTCTACTGAATAAAAAGTGGTTTATATCATTGTAAATGCACTAACTAAGGTGGATTTAAAGGTAATTTGTTTTATCTTGTATTAAAACCAAAACCATCTCTCTAAATTGTTTGATATTGATGTATCCCACTTCCCCATGAGAAATTATTTTTGATAAAGGTATGATTTTTCTTTTAATTTAAATTTTTGAATTCCTAACTATCTTTTACGAACCTTAAAGTAAGTGGACTTTGGGTTCATTGAAAAAGGGGGAGATTGTGTTCATGTTTACAGTAGAATAATATGGTGTGTATCTTTTTTATTGACCAAGGTTTAAAATAATATAGTGGGATACTGTTTGAATTCTTGATTTGGGGAAGTGGTTTTTAAATGTGATGTTTAAAAGAATTTGGTTCAATGAAGCGATGTCATGAGGATTATTTAATTTAACACTTGTTTCTAACACTGAGATTTTATCACATGAGCTTAAATTTTCTAATTGGTGAATCATTTATGAATTCTTATAAGGTAGGATAATTTAGAAAAAATGTACATGATAGAGTTTATTTGTTATGAAATTTTACATGCAATGAATTTTTGAGGTCATTTTCAAAATATCATCAAACCCAAATGGGGATTTTTTTTGTGAAAATACATTTTGTGTCTAGGTTTGAATGGATTTGTTGAAAATTTAATTTAAATGACGTTTTTAAAAGTATCTATAATGTAAAATTCAATGTTAAGAAGAATATCAAAGAAGGTTTTTATATGCTTTGGAGTAATCTATGTATATAATAAAAATTATGTATAACACTATAGGTCATGCCGTGGTTGTCAGGGTAACCACAATGTAACAATTTATGTTGTTCTATGAGGAAGGATTAATTTCACATGACTTAAGCATATGAGTTTGTTCATTTTAATTTGGACCTTCATGCCACAACAATTTTAGTTAAACCAGGAATGAGATTTAATAAAATGAAAAGGTGTTTATACTCCACTCTAGGATAGAGTGGGTCAACAACAAGAATGAGTATATTATGTTGGGTAGAACCATAAAGCATAGATCCACATGGGGTGGTTCGGTGACCAAAAGGAACTGGTAGTGCCTTGAGGGATTTGAAATATGATCTATAGAATGTTGGTGTTTAAATTTCAAAAGAATTTTAGAGGAAAGTTTGATGTGGTATTTATACATTATAGACTACATCTCAAGACCCAAAACCATGCCATAAAACTCATAAGATTGAATTCATAAAGAATGTTTATAGAAATATTCATAGAAAAAAGGACCACATCATAGGGGTGACTAGATAATTTTTAAAATCACTATATTTTAGAGGATTCTTTCTCCAAGGAGAGTAGGTTATTTTGAATTCATTTTTTAGCTAGAGATATCCACTCTAACTAAAGGTGTTACACCATGGAGTATAAATCATAGGCTGAGTGAAGGAAAGAGAGTTTTCTATGTCTATAGGAACATTTATCATGGATTAACCTACCATATTTTATATGGTTTTGTGTATCAAGGGAGTTTGAGGAGATCATTTTGAGATCATGTAAGTATTAAAATAGAATAATATTTTATAGATAAAGTGATTTTTTTGGATCTGTTCAACTATAGGAGGTCACACTATATTGAAATATTCCACACCACAAGATCATGTGTGTGCTCATTTTATTCCACAATGGAGAGAGTTATTCCAAATTGAATCCATAGTGGAAGATGATTATTCCATAAAAGCAGGGACTACATTGTGGTCAAGTCGTTTTTATCCAGTTGGAAAATTTGAATAGAAATTTAAAGGGGTGTTATGGAATGGAATTTAATAGGTTTTATATGATTTTAGAGGATCTTAATCAACATATTAAATTATTTATAAAAATTTACATAATATATGAAGGGGAGAAGAATAAAAATTATTTCCAATCCTTGGAAAAAATTAGATTCTTTGAATTCTCCTAAAAACTACACACATTATTTGTTGAGAAAGGAGAGACATAATTACAGGGAAATAAAACATTTTTTTGGAATATTATGGTGATAAATAATGAATATATTCCAGGAGTCTTATCTCACTTGAGGTTTTTAAAACCTATGTATAAGTGGAAAACTCTTACCAATGTATTTTCTAAACTAAATTTTATGTAGAAGAAGAACATCCTAGAATGAGTAGTGAGAAAAAATCTATAGAGAAGCCTAATGATAATTTTCAAAGGTTTTTTTGGATTATAAATCCATAGGGTTAGTGAGAACACACAATTATGTAATCATTTTAATCATTGTGCTTAGTGTCCCTAGTGAATAGGAAAATTACTATTCTTGCTTCTTGCATTAGCCTATTTAGGTGAACCAAGTAAAATTTTATTTGTTCCTTTATTACATTACACACTCAAAAGTGGTTTTGAGGGTGATAATAGTGTTCATCATAAGATATAAAATAAGATATCCTTGATTAAGGATGAATGGTCATTAAAGTGGTGTTTTATATATTAAATATATTTATAAGTGTCCTACTGAAGATTATATTTCAAGATATAATGTGTATGGGTAAATTGAATTAGTTGAATATATCTACTAAATAATTAATTATTATTTGATGAAACTTCCTATACATGTTTTCCCATATATATTTACATTTATAAAGGGAATATATGATGAGAAAACATAGATAAAATTAGAAGTATATTTTGTGGATAAATAATTGTCTATAAAGTTTCAAAGTTGAAAAACTCTCTACCAACTTGTTGAAATTAAGGAACAATAAATATTAATGTGTAAAGAAAAGTATTTTCTAGTTGAAAAATAATTGTAGAAAAAATTTATTATGAAATATGAAATTAAGGAAATCTTTAATGAAATGATCCATGAATTGAAATCAATTATTGGTGTCATGAAATCTCAAATAAAAATAAAATAAAAAAAGATAAGTTGCTTGAATTTTATTGATAATAAGAAAATAAGATACATTAACATGAGATTAATAAGATGATTAGAAAATGTGATGTAAGAATGAGATCAGTTGAGGATAAAATTTCCACCAACAATTTGAAGTGTCTTGAGTTAAAAGTAATACCGAGAAATCTAGAGGCATCAAAAAATAATACTTACCAAGACACTAAAAAAATAATATATTCTATAAATTATTATAATAAGAGTTTTTATTTTAATTAGTCCCACTCTAGTTGTAGTAAGTTATTTGGATCATCTATTGATCTATCTACAATAATCTCAAAGAAAATGGTAACCTTTAATCTTGAAATTTTTGTTTTTAATAAGGTTGATTCATCTATTAATATAGGTTAGAAAACAAATTTTGGGAAAATATTCAAGGATAAAAATGATAGTAAATCCACTATTAAATCAATTTCTTATATTATCATATTTTAGTAGAGAATATATCAAAAAATATCCCAAATTTATGATGTTTTTACCCAAAAGTAGCAAGCTCTAAAAGGTATTTATTCTTTAGTTCAAGGAAAAAGATAAACATTAATTGGGCACTGTTGGTGTTGTGGATGTTTGGGACATAAATAAATTTAATGTTGTTACAATTATTTAATTCCTAAATATTAAAAAAATCAGGTATTAAGGGGGATTAGATCAAAATTTATGATAAATCCTACCAAGTAGAGGAAAAGAACATAGAAAAATAACAATCTTTTTACTAAAAATATATTGAAAAGTCATAATGTTTTTTAATTACCAATATAAGTCATCATTGTGATGACAGGTGGTGTTATAAATATACCAAGAATAATTATTATTCTTTAGGATATAGGATTGCTAATTTTTTTAAAAAGAAGTAAAAATTAGGAGGAAAGTCTATCCTAGGGAATGAGAAAAAGAAATGATTTGAGTTAAGAACACCTAATAGGAATTTTGTGAATGATGTTAGACCAAATAATAGACGAATATTATATGAGATATAAGTAACAAATATAGACCTTTTCAAATAGTCCATGAATATTATAGTTTTAGGAAGAAAGATGGGTAGAAGAAAATGATCATTCTAAGAGAGAAATTAAAGATTTTTTTATAAAATACATCCAAGAAGATGAATTAGATAAGTTTGCAAATAAGGATGACCTAAATATTTTTTAGAAACTATGAGGAAGGTGAAAATAGAGTGCACACACTCCTGATAAATACAAGATATGTATACTGGGATAAAATGAAATGGTGGAAAATAAAGGTACAGAAATAATGATTCCATTTAATGAATGTTGATGTATAAAAGGAATTTAAACATCATAAGAAAGTTGATCATGATCCAAAGGATTTAATGATCATATAGATAACATAGTTTGAAAAGGAAAATAAGTTAGATAAATTGAAAAAGATAGAGTGTGAATTTTTGGCTTATGTGAAAAATCCATTTTTCCCATGAGCAGTGAAATGTCATAAAACCATGTTTCCCATGAATTCTAAAGCTTGTAAAATCATTGGAGATTATATTATGAAAAGTTATCATAAATCTAAAGTTTTATTGAAATGGGTTTTGGGGAATAGAAGAAAATATCATCTCTTTTTCTCTCATGAAGAAGCTAAAATGAAGCCACCTATTCCCTTATTTTTTTTTCTTATGTTTCATTTTTAGGGATTTGAATGTGATGAATATTGGATAAGAAATTGGTGAATGCTAAGATAAATATGAATCATGAAGTTATATCCATCATGGAATTCTTTTACTACTATCATGATGCCTCCTTGAACAATTTCATTTTGTATTAGAAGGACATTATTGGAGTTATTTTTAAAGTATACTATCCATGGAGATGATTTTTGGTGTACATCCCTTGATGTGAGGTTAATAAGATAAGAAATTTAGAAAATTATTATTTCATGTGAATATAAAATTTCTATAAAAATATGAATATGATGTATGATAGTCAATTTCCCTTCCTCATTTTGATTTAATTAAATCTAGTTATTAAAGGGGTAAAAGTGTTGAGTTGTAAGGTAAATTGATGGGGTAGATACATTCATTCAATTGAATATTTTTAAGGTGTTTTTTTGAAGGTGATTTTAGTTTTTTATTCATAAATATTATTAAACAGTCTCTAGGGAGAGATCCTTAAATTGGTATCACATGCTAAATAGTCTTATGGATATTTTTTTTTCTATGTTAATCAATATTGTTTTCTACATTGAGTGATATCATTAAGAGTTAAAATCGATTAATTTATGGTTAATTTTAAATTTGAAATGTTATTCTACCCATATCTCAAGAAAAACATGTAGTTACATTCAATAAGGGGAATAATAAAGGAGATAATATGATATTTCAATTATAAATAAGATGACATGAGTAGGAATTTACCTTACACATGAACCTTTTTATTTATTTACAATAATGGGGAGATAAAGAGGGAAACAATAAATTTATATTGACATGAATTTGTGTGATGTGGTTAAGGGTATTGAAAAAAAATCCAAAGGGGTAAATTAAAGAGCGTAACTGATTGTGATGATTGTATTTATTATCAATAAGTAAGATAACTGTCAATATGTGTAGGGTGATGATGATATTACCATTGTGAGATGAATCTTAGAGATTTATTTTGATATTTTAATGTTCCACATTCCGTTAAACATAATATTAAAGATTCATTCATATGTTGGAGCAGGAATCTACTTTAGTTTCTTTCATTATGAATATTAACAAAGAATAAGAATAATATGTTATTTCCTGGAGTTTTTGGATAAATATATTCAAGGAAGAAGTATTTTATATTTGATGATTATTGTGATGATCTTTTAATAAATCCATGATATGTGTTAAATGATAAGAGATTGAAGAAATAACTATCTAATTCAAATTTATTAAGGTAGAGATGATGACTATGATTGATGAGGAAAAGAGATATTAAGTTAGAGAGTAAATCTAGATGGAAGAGTGAGGAACCATCCATATGTTATCTAGAAGTAAATATGGTATAATATGTAGAGAATATCATATGGATGATAATTAGATAAGGTAATGTTTGAAGAAGGAATTGTGGAGGCTGTGAATTTCCTTCGAAACACTCAAAGAAGAGTATTCATATAAAGAAATATTATTTGGAAATTTTATTAAAGATATTATTTAATTTTTTCTAAATTAATAAAGTTATCTATGTGTTTAGGAGTTGAATTAGAGTGATTAAATATTCCTTAATAATTTTTGTAGAGGTTCTGAGTTGATTTGTGAAAGTACTGCAATTCTGAGTTGGAGTTATATATTGGAAAAGACATGAAATACGTAAAGGTACTCATAAATGCACATTACATATATAAGGGTAGTATATCACTTTTATACATTAAAATTGGATAAGTTTTGGAAGATTCATAGATATATAAGATTCCCTCCAAGAGTTTGAGACATACATAAGAGTACCTTTGAAATTAATCTAGAAATATAAGGGTTACTCAGACCTTGAAGAATGGAAATTAGAAACGTCCCAAGTCACACAAGGAAACATCAAGGTAATATTGACAATACATAACGGTTATCATAGTAAATTTATAAAGGTACTCAAAGGGAATGGGGTTTGTCAAAGTTACCAAGACACATGGTGATATGTAAAACTCAGTTGCATGATATATAAGAGTTATCACAATTTTAAAAGGAAATATATAAGGGTACTCATAGAAAGATACATAAGGGTATTAAAAAAGAAGAATATTTTTCATAGTACCTAATACTCACTATGATACATAATATTTAACATGAAAATCCATATTATATATAAGGGTTGATATGTGAGGGTTGATATATGAGGGTTTAAATCACCATATAATGGTTAAATGATTTTTTGAATGCTAGATATCTAGATATTCAATTTAGATGAAGTTGATTAAACCATGAAATATTAAATATCATGATTTAGTTGTGTTTTAAGAAAAAATTATAGGATAATTAATGAGAATAACAGAGAGGATATTGATATGAAAAATTTGGGATTTCAAATAGAATATTTGAAATCATTTATGAATATCAAATCTAGAGGAAATTATAAGAATATTTTCAACCAATTTAAATGAGAATTTTTTTATTTTTGTAATACCAATTGAGACAAAAATTAAGAATTTTTTTAGATTGTGGGAAGCATTCCCATGTGATTCATTTTAGAGAATTGAATGAGATTATTGAGAGGTTAAAAATTTCTATTAACATGGAATTTCCATATCCAAAATATAGAAATTATATTCATTTTATTATTTAAATATAGAATAGATAAAATTTATAAAAAACATATACTTTTTTGTTATTGAATATTTTATGTATCCAATAGAGAGAATCCAATATGGTTCTATAGAGTATATCACATACTCTATGGATGAAGCATAATTGAAGGAAGATGAGGCTAATGAGGTACTACTAATGTATACCCATTATCTTCAAAGATAGAAGATAAGGTAAAATAAACCGAAGTAGGTTTAGAGTCCTATAATATGATTCCACGTTATCATATAAGTCATATAAGAAAGAAGAAGAATGAAGGAATGAAAAATATAAGAGTTTGGAAAGGCTAACACTGCTACCACCTATTCATATTATGTGTGTTGAGATTCTTGAATAAAATGATTGATATTTTATTGAGGTATAGAGGCTAACATGCATTAAACTATAATATATTATCCTTTATCATCTTAAGACCTATTTTTTATGAATAATATCTTATTATTATGATTTTGTATATCTTGAAGCATCTTGGAGATCTTGTTCAAGATTTCTTAGTAAATACCCATTGTAAACCAGTCGGAGCTAGTATACAGAATAAGATTGGGATATTGTAAAACATTCAGAAAATTGTTCCAGTTTTTTAGAGATAAAATACTTGTATTTACTTATATAATATAGTGGATATCCATGTATTAGAGTTGACATAAACAAAAAAATTCACAGATTCCCACATTGGAGTCAAACCTTTTATAAATACTATCTGCTATTATATTTGTTTATTTACTATTTTACGTGTGGTTTTTTGTTTTGGGAAATCATAATAGGGTCCATCTAAATTAATTTATAGAAAGGTTTAAATAAAAACAAGGTAAAATTTTAATGTTTAAATAGTTTAGTAAAATTGGTTAACATTGATTCACACCTATCAATGTGATTGAACTGATATCATTTTGGAATTTCAAAAATTATATTTTTATAGATTCTTTATATAATTAAAATTTTAATTAAAAAACATGAAAGGATATTTGATTACATTGAAGGATTTTGGAGGGAAAAATCCTTGTCCCAACATAGTGGAAGTAATAAAATCCAAACCATTTTTCCATGATGTATAAATTTATTTTACTGAATAATCATAAATATAAAACATTCATTTTTCTCTGAATAATTGGTCCATCCATGAAAATTTATATGAGATTAATAGATATCCTTGATAATTTTACAATTAAATACTTTATTATAGGATGTATATTGTCTGTATGAATCTATGAATACTTTTAAAGAACTATTTTCAAGGAAAGATCATCTAGAACCATCAGATAAAGGATATAATAATAATTAGAGAACGAAATTCAGATTCATACTTAGTGTTTCTTTGACAATAATGACATAAAAATCTCATGGAGGAACGAGTGTTACATAAATATTAATTTCTTCATCAATCAAAACATTAAACACATTTAAATTATGAAATAGCCTAAAAACCATTTAAAATATTTGTCCAACCATGATAAAATATTTAACTATTTAAATGTTTCTTATTTCATAAAAAAATTCCACAAAATATTAATTGATGAAATTAAAAAATAACAATTGAATCTTAAGTGAAAAATATCCAAATAACATTTTATTGTATAACATATGAACTATCATGCATAAAACCATGATTCAATGACCTTTACTATGTCATAGTTTACACAAGCACAAACCATAATGTTATTTATACCACTATTACATGGCTTATATTCAGTGAATATTACTATCACTGAAAGGATTATTAGATTGATTAAAAACATATATATTGGTAAAGATTCAAATAATGTGTTATTGAATGAAACATGAACTTCCATTCATAAAACCAGGATATAGTGAACTTCACTATTTCATGGTTTACAGTAGAAAAACCCATGACATTATTTATACCACCATGTCATGGTTTATATTTGATGACTATTACTATAAATAAAAGTATTCTTAGACTAGTTTAGAAAAAAATATATTGGTAAATTGATAAATATGTTTAACAAAAAAAATTCTAAGAAGGATATTTTACTATGGTTGTGATTGAGACCACAATTTTTGTTACATTATACTGTCTCAAATTAGTTTATAATTGAAAAAAATGAAACTAAAAACACAAAAACTAAATATTAGTATAGAAAATTCAAGTCTTTAGGTCGAACCCACATTGAAAAGGAAAACATAAAAATTTTATTTCTAAGACTTACAACTAGGATGAAATGAAACAACTAACTAAACTAAACTAGGAGAGTGAATTGGATATTGAACTAGAAACAACACACAAGTATTAATATAGGGAAATAAAATACAAACATTTTTTTATAATCTAAAAAATAAAATCCACTTATGAAATCATTCAAGTTCAATAGTTATGAGACTTCTTGGGGGTATTAAAATCTTCTTGGTTGGCTCAAAAAAGAACTACCTAGGTCTGCTTTTCCCTTTGGTTAAGGTGATCCATAACTAACCTAAATACATTAAAACTAATCTATAAGAGAAAGGTATAGTTAAGTGAAATCTCACTCCCAATACCCTATATCAAATTGGGTATTACACCACAATTTTCATCACTCTCACTAGAAAACCAGGGAATAAGTTTTAGATAATCTCAATGATATATTAATGAATAAGAAAATGTAAAAATCATATGATAATGATAAGAATTAAGGTTACATCATTTTCATCAATTTCACCCTCCCATACAACAGTTATCCACTCATGATTGATTGACCAACAACTATGAAAAACTATATATCATAGATAAGTTAATAGATCACTTATATACAACAAATATTTTGAATAATAATGAGATACTTAATTTAATTTTTGTTGATAAAATTGAATGAATTCACTAGTTAAAATTTGAAAATAAAAAGAAAAAAATCCAGAACTATAAGATCCTCAGGTGGTTGTTGTAGAACCACCTCTCTACACTCTCTCTTATGGAGTTAGAACCACAAATACCCCAATTGGAGACCCCCTTCTTGTTTATAAAATAGTTTTTATTTATAAAAAATCATTGGAAAACTATATCTTCCTATAGATCATATATCTTCATCTTATATCTCCTATATCTTTTTATATCTCTTGACTATATCTATTCACCTTTAATGTTTCCTCCCCATCATCTTTTATCTTATTTCATATTTCCCTAGAATATATCATGCATTATCTATGAGGGAGATTATCGACTAAGTCTATATCTGTATATTTCTTCTTCATACCCATTATTATTATATTCAGAATAATCTCTCCATTTTTTGTTTCATCCAAACTTCCATAGGTATAGGTGAGGTCCCACATGCATGAGCTCCTTATATCTCCCCTATACCACATCTTAAGGAATATTAATAGAGGGAGTTAGAAATTATGTATATATATAGTAGATATATACTCTATAGTGTAGCACTATATTTTATAACACAACCTTCCTCATTACAGATCCTCACTACAGTTAACGACTCATACTAAAACACAAATTATTCATTTAATAATCAAGAATCTTCCTTATAAAACCTCCAAAATGTAGTTTAACAACCACGTCATAACAATTATCCTTCCATACTTTTATTCACATATTATAAAAACCTTTATATAGCCTCTTTGTACCATTATATATCTTATCCCACAGTGCAAGGTGTTTTCCTACACCACAATCTCCTTTCTCATTCATTTTTTATTATCATTACATGCATTAATGGATGGAAGTTTTCCATGTATCTCCATCACTACAGCTCCAAAGTGGATTCTCCATAAAAGGAATTTTAAGATTCTTCTTTGGTTTTCATGGATCAAATGTGAGTTTCTAGTGTCTTTCATGGATGATCTAGCCTTCCCAAGACTTCTTATAGGTGTTATCAAGATCTACAAGTTGGCAAAAAATGGAATATTATGGCACAAACTAGATGTCGATGACATAATAGATCCGTCTAAGGAAGAATATGTGAGATTCTAGACAATTTATGTCTCTTATATTAAAATATATAGTTCCTAAGATGATTTTTTCCCACATTATACTAAAAAATTAATGACCACTAGTTCATAACATGAGATGTTATTAACACTTTGCAGATGAGAAACACTAGTTTCTACAAGTACCGATCCTCATTACCAGTGCCTACATGCTCCTGGAGATCCTCTTTAACATACATGATCACTCCTATATTGAACTGTATTGGGGATTTTCCTCTATTCACATATGTACCCTTGCATACAGGCCACCCTGGTGACCCTTGTGGTTGATCTCAACTCCCCCTTACTGACTATAAGGGTTGCCTCTTATCATCTTCTACACACAATTATTTTTCTTCATATAACCTTCATTAAAATTGTAAATAAATAAAAAAATTTCTATTTATTTTACCATAATTTAATTTAAAATGTTATTCACCAAAATATAAACGAAAATAGTAAATAACTGGTAATGAAAATCATCAACTAAATCCAAAAAATTAATAAATTTAAATTTAAAAATATAATGATAAATTTTGTTCGTAAAATAACCCCACACTTAAACTATGATTATCCTCAACAAAATATCTCAAATAAAACCCCAAATGGAAACTATACAACCAATATTTAAATTCCATTATTATTAAGAAATTACAATTATAAATGGGGAGAAAAAACTTTCAAACTTCACTAACAATTATGTTTTTCGAATCCCCAATTTTCAAGGATAAAATCAATCATATATTTTTAAGATTACCCTTTTAATTTTATGAACCTCGCCAAAATTCCTTTCAAGAATAACAATTTATTATTAGTATTCATTAAAATTTATGATCTACCTCACTTTAACGTCTTTTCACTCATCACTCAACATAACGATGACAATAGTGAAAGATACACCATCTTGTTTTTTTACCATTTTTTTTTAAAATTTTCTCATGGAAAATCTCACAATATTCTCCCATCCCATGGTCTATATCTTCACAAAACTAATTTTAATAGTTTTTAAAATATAAATTTCAATCAAGAATTATTTTTGACCCACCCAAGACACAATCCATATTTTACTAGAATTTTATAATTTATTTTTTTCTCTTCAAATTTTACTTTTTCATTCAAGAGAGAAAAATGAGGATGTATAATGAAGGATAATTATGATACTCTACTACAACCCATTAGAAAATATCAAACATTATATTTAATGTAACACACACCCTTCTACCATGGATAAACTCTCCCCCACAATTGATCCATTTAATATAATGTAAAAATACAAGAGTAAGGGTGTGAAGGATAATATATGCTTTTGATATATCTTTTACCAAACAAGGTCATCCATGAAATCTATTAGTTTAAATTAATATTAAATGTTAAGGTTTTTCTCAATGATAAGGGATGGAATTATTAATTCCTCAATCATTTTAAATGTTACTTTGTAAAATCATTTTTTTGACAAGATACTAATGAATGTTCTAGTAGGTTTATATGCTCTCAGTATCACTCAAGAAATAAGGTTTAACAAAGAACATGAAAATTTGATTATAAACATATCAGGAATGTGAAAATATTATAAAAAAACCACTCATGTAATGAATAATAATAAAAACACAAATCGACATGAATTTCAGAAAATAAAATCATGAAAACAAAAAAGGAAACTTCATCTACACAAATTAATTAGCCTACCCAAATCATGATTTATAAAATTAACACCCCTAAACCTATATATAATCATTCATTCACTCATATTACTTATTCAATACCATTAAAATTGAAATATAAAACATATAATCAAGCTATAACTAAGGGATTTTTGGTAACTAAATCATAAGTGTAGAAAAAATCTATGTGGGCATGCAATTTTCAGTTGAAAATAAAAAAAAGATGGGGTGGTAAAAATAAATATTTTTAAAAAAACACTCCCTTTCCTTAGGAAGATTCTTATTCTTTTTATATTCCTTTTTTCCATTATCATTATGGAACAAAAAAATAAAACACCCATGTGAAAGCACATGGTCTATTAAAAATTAAGCTCAAAAATAATAAAGTGGATTGACACAACATCCTTAAAGTGATTCCTAAATTAAATAAAAACTAAATTACTGATAATAAATAAATAAAAACTTGTATTTCCTAAAAAATTTAAATTTTTATATACTTAACTCTTTATATCATGTAATAGGATTATGGTATAAATCCATCATTCTCAAATTTATAAAATTTTGACTTTTTTTTTTACATCCTATTTACTTCTTTTACATCTCTTCTTCCCTAAAAAATTCTAATTTTTTTTGAAGAGAAATACAAGTTGTGGAAACCTATATAAGAAACAATATTGTTGATGGACACACTTTATAGTAATCATATCCTACTTTTATTGGTTATAAAATTTCATTAATTTCTATAGTGTACTTCCAGTTTTCAGCAGACAACCCTTATTCTTCCATATCTTTTTCTTCTTCCTGCTGCTTAAAATTTTTCATAGAGGTTCTTCTCAATTGAATAATTAATAAATATATATTTAATTTTCCTCCATAAATTTTATAATATTATTCCATAGGCCAAAAATTGTCGGCCACTTCTTCTTCTTCTTCTTCCTCCTCTAGTCCTACAGTGGCGAGGGAATCTAATACAAAAAAAATGTCATCCTTGGACATATGAGTTAACTTATATACAATTTTGGACTCAACATCACTCTCAAACATCTCATAATGTGATATATCATGATTAGAATCCGATTTTTAAATATCTTTTTAGTCCTCAAATTCCTTTACTATATTTTCTAGGTCTTCCACACCTCTTTGAATACAACTTTCAATATGTGGAATAGTCTTTCAACCTTTCTTAGGTACCATTGTAGGATATTTACTTAATGGATAGGGATCCTTTGGAGTATTATATTTCAGAAGGAAATTTCCATGATATTATTCATGAGAAAATAATTCTCATTTAATATGAATTTGATTCTTCCAATCATAACTAAAAAAATACCCATGTATAAAATAGAAAAAGGAACATAGATTAAAATAATAAAATGGAATTACAGGAGTTTAATGACATTCCCAACTTACTGAATTAATGTTATTAACCTATTACCCTAAATGATTCAAAAAATATGACTATGGACCGGTGTTTTTTTACTTATTATGTTTTCAGATCATTTAGTAATTCAAAATAAACAAATATACAAATTATTAAGACTAGTATATAGTATAGCATATTCAAGTCTTGAGGTTGAATCCACATAGATAAGGAAAAATTATAAATTAAATAGCTAAGAATTAATTCTAGGATGAAATGAAACAATTAAATAAATTTGACCAGGAGAGTGAATTGAATGTTAAACTAAAAAACAAAAGATAAGTAAAAATAGAGGTAAATTGACTTCGTGGATGGTTTTTTCATAAAATTTAACAACTCAACTCCACTTATGAAATCATTAAAATTAAATAGCCATGATAATTATTGTGCTATCTTGTTATTATTTATCATATAAAACTAAAACTACTTAGGACCATTGATCCCTTCAGCTAATGTGATCTATAACAAATATAGATACATTAAAATCAATCTCTAATAAAAAGGTAGAGTTACGTCGGTTCTCGCTCCCAAATAACCTCTATAACAATGGGTATGACCCCTAATTTTCACCACTATTTCTAGAAAACTATGTAATAAGATTTATAATAACCTCATGGAAATTATAATAAATAAGAAAATATCACAATAAGAGAAGAATTATAACCCTTATGTACACATCCTTTTCATTAAAATCTCTCCCCCTACAATACTTACCCTCTTATTATTGATTAGTATTCAACCATGAAAAAACTATATATTATAGATAAGATAGAATATGATTAAATAAAAGAAAAATTCCAAATAACAATAATATTATTATTTTATATTTTTGGTTACAATTGATTCATTTATCCACTATTACATAACTAAAAATGAAAAGGAAAACAATATCCTAAACTGTGAATCTCCTCAGGTGGATAATATAGAACATCATCCTTCCAGTATCACTTCTAGAGTTATAAGTCTCACATCCCCCAAATTTATGATCCCCTTAAAGTGTGTACAACAACATTTATTTATAAAAAAATCCCTCAATAGATATCTCCAGTATATATCTAATATATCTTCATTTTATGTCTCCTATATCTTCACATATTATTCGACCATATCTATTCTCATTCAATTTGACCAACCCATATACATTTATATTCATTAACATATCCTTGTAATATATTATTCATTATCCATGTGGGATAGATTTAGCTGAGTGTGTATCTATGTGAATATTATTTGTATACATTATTCTTAAATTCAACATAATCTATCGTCTTTGTATTAAATGAAAACTTCCTCAAATATATGCTAGGTCCCATGTTTATGAGCTCTGTTTATCACCACCCCATCAAATTTGAAGGCATGTGCATAGGGAAATTCTTTTATTTTGTATATCTATAGAATATATATATACATACATACATGCACACACACACACACACACACACATATTCTACAGAGTATCACTATAGCTTGTGGAAAAACCTTCCTCATTCTACCTTCTTACTATAACACAGAGATCATACTATGATAAAAATTCCTTATACAAGCTTCAATAATCTTCCTTTAAAGACCTCCATGATGAAATTCAAGAGGCCATGACCCAACAATGTTCCTTGTTCACCTTTATAAACATATTTTAAATACACTTACACAACCTATTTAAACCTGTATGTAGCTTAGCCCATGGTGAAAGAAGGTAGCATATTCCACTATCTCCTTCCATATTCATTCCATACTGACACTGAATATATGAATGTATAGAGGTTTGTAACATATCTTCTTCACTATATCTCTACAATGGGTTCTATTACATGCATAAAATTCTAAGATTCTTCTCAACTTCATAGGGATTTAATGAAAGCTTTTAGAATCTTTCATGGTCGATTTGGCCTTTACATGACTTTTTGGGGTATTATTGAGATCTACTAGTCATTGGAAATGGTATATTATGACATAGCCTAGAAAATAGTGGCATAATAGATCTATCCATGAAATAAGATGTGACTTCTTGGCCAAATGTTACCTCTATAGTTAAAATGTAAAATACCTGAGATTATTTTATCCCACATCATACTAAAGCATGGAAGGTAACCCATTCATAACATGGGACATAGTTGACACTGAGTATATGAGAACCACCATTCTCCATCATTTCTCGTCCCCATAAACAATTCCTACACACATCAGATGATCTTATTTAACATGAACGCTCACCCATATGCCAACCAACACTAAGGTTTTTACTCTTCTATATACACATACACCCTTGAATATGGGAATCCCTGATAGACCTTATGTTTGATATTAGCTTCCACTTATTGGTTATAAGGGTGGAATTTTTTTCATGTTTCACACACAATTATTTTCCATAATAAATATTTCTATTCCATTATAAATAAATATTTATATTTATTTTTCTTATAATTTCATATAAATGTTAATTTCTAAAAATAAAATAAAATAATTAATAAATAAGAAAAATCATCAATTCAATTTGAGAATTAATTAAAATAAATTTAATAATAAACGCATAAGGTAGGGTCTTCATGTTGGATTGAATGAGTTTTACTAAGAATCAATATAAAACTAAATAGTTTAAAGGGATAAACAATGATAGGATTCCTTATGCATATTACATAGGATTTATCATGTCTGTAATGTTATATACTTAGTATGATGTATCTTAGGCTTTGAACATAATAATATGATACCAATCCAATACTTACGAGGTTCACTAGATTATTTTTGATAAGAACAAATTATATGTTCTTGGTATTTAGAGTTAGGGAAGAGATCATTATAAGGGTTTATACTAATTATATTTTATAAACTAACATGGATCTCAAGATATCTTAATCTAGTTTCATGTTATACTGCAATGGTGGGTATATCATGTAGAAAAGTTCTCAAAAACCACTATAGAGGAATCACTAATATAGGTAGAGTACACCACTATATTAGATTCCATGAAGGATTTTTTTCAGATCAAGAAGTTCATCACTAAACATGTGATAGTTCTAAGAATTTTTTTGAGAAAATATGATTTTTTTAACAATAATATAGTTTATTCATAGGCCAATGAACTCAAGTCCCACTATAGAACCAAAAATATCCTTAAAAAATATCATCTCATTTGAGAAATCATTGAGAGGGTGGATGAAAAAATTCATCGTGTGACTATAGAAGAGAATTTATTAGATCCAATAACAAATCTATTAATTTCATATTGTGAGGGTCTCTTAAACAATTTAGGTACTAGATATATAAATACTTTATGGTATTGTGGTTGTTAATGTAAATTTTTAGTGTTTTATAATAAAGAAAATATATATTTATCATTCATTCATCTATTCTATGTATTTTACATGAAAATGATAATGATAAAACCCCCTAAATATGTGACATTTAGTTTCCCATAATGAATTATAACTATAGAGTATTATGGGTTTTGATGATATGTTAATATTAATGGTAGTATAATATTTTATATGATCATATGAGACTCATGATATAATAAGTGAAGAATTACTATCTATACTGACATGCCAAAGTATATAGCATGGAATTTAATACGATCAGTAATATAAATTTGGGTGTATGATTCATATGAATCCCCAATACCAAAGTCTAAAAAGAAAAAAATAATGTGAACATATCATCAAAACCCATAATACTCTATAGTTATATAGCATGGAATTTAATTCTACGGTCATACCATAACTAGTTGGTGTTATGATATGGTTAAATGTTGAGTGGGTTTTTCCAATGAGGGTAATACCCTTATCAATGGAAGTTTCACCATGTTTGGAGGCATCATGTTGTAGCGATGACTTATACACAGGGTTCTAAGGACTCTTATATTTTTTCTCTTTTATTTTGTGGTGGATAAACTTATCATGAAACAACTCTTATGTTTCATTAGGATGTATTTACATGGTGGATGCAATATATAGAGGGTTATTAAGAATATTAAATGTCAGGGGAGGTCATTACATTAAAGATTCATACTTTCCGATAATATGATCATCACACTATAAACTAGAGGGGTCACACCGTGATTAGGACAAGTAGGGGTGTTGGGCCCTCTTCCTTAGGGTGGTTGTGCCTTGTACTTGGAGGAATGTGCCCTAATAGGTCTTGAAATGGAGCTGTTAAATTATGAACCCCATGGTTATACTTCTACTAGGATATTAGGATATTTTTTAGCAGTGGAATACCTATTATTGTTAGGTCGCCCTCCTTTGGGTTTTAATGTTAGGGGAAACATGTGGAGGGATATTTCAGATAGTTACTATCCCTTCATTCCACCCATTTCAACACTTTGATGTGGGATGTTGTTTTAATTGATTATATAGTGGTTTAAGGTTATTTTCACCCTCCATTATGATCAATTCTTGTTCCATTTTATTTTCCCTCTTATTTTGATAAATTTAAGATAGTGTCTAAAATCAATTCCATTGGGGCACAGTGGAATCAATATGGGATGATGGGGATTTTTATCGACATGTATAGTGGAGATCATAATAGGACAAAAAACATGGTTTTGTATGTTTTAGTGATGTGGTTATTCCAAGATATTGGGTTTTGGAATGATCTTGGATGAGGCATGAACAATTTTGGATAAGGATGACTGAAGAATCACTAGGATGGTAACTGTAACGAACCATCCAAGACTGCCACCTAAAACAAAACCTAAAAAAACTCACCACTAACTTTAGGGGAATCCTTGTCCACCCAAATATTATGAAAACATCATAGGCATCAAAATAAATATTTGGGTATTATTTCTCCCTTAAATAACAATATGTTAAAAAATTTCCATTGAAAATTATGCATGACGTATCTGTATGTCAGATATTCATGATAAAAAAAAATAAGTAGTTTAATATAAATTTTAAATTTTTTAAAAATCATTAAACATAATAGAGCAAACAAAAATCGTCAGGTCTCCCTCCAACACATGCCACCAAAACCACCCCTTGTTCTACTGCAACCTCTATAGACATAATGCACCTCTAATAACCATAACTAAAAGTAAGAAAGGCCTATTTATCTATAATTAAAAAAACACTAAAAGTGAAAAATGGAATACCTAATCCAATATAACTTGTGACATGAAGTAATGCTCCATCCAAACTCATATCCCATTCAAGAAACAAATCTATAACCTGTAAATCAACTCAGTTTATAATCACCGAGTTGTGTGAGTAGGTGTCATATCGATATCCTTGATGTAAATAACCACATAATCCATGATTTTACTTTCTATAATGAACCAAAAAAAAATAATTCTTTGAAATAACTTTAGAAAATGTGTTTTTATACTTTTAATAAGGATAACCATGTTCATTTTTCGACACTATTCTTTACAGACAAAAACTATTTTTTAAGAATCATTTAGAAACCATTATTAAACCATTTATTTTTCAAGTAAATGAAAAAATAACTTTAAATTCATTTACTTATCCTAATAATCTTTCATTAAAAAATAATTTGAAGTCCATTTAAAAAACTCAGCCCTTGTAATTTTTTTTGAAATTCCTCTTTTTTTATTACATTAAAATGTCAATAAGAATTAAACTCAAAAAAATGTAATGATGAAGAAAGTGATAAATAAAACAAATCCAGATAAGTGAATAAAGTTTAGAATAAGTTAAAAATAAAGATAAAAAAAGTTAGTAAACCATAAACATAACATCATCCATATAAGTAAGTGTGGGAACCAAGAAACAAACAACATCACAATCATAATTCATGAATCATGGGAATAATATTATACCTATAGGTTCTAAAGTAACCTAGTTCACTCATATAACACTATTTGTAATAGATGAACCTATGGAAATAAACCAATCCTAAGATCCATCATAGTATTATAGGAAATGAACCCTAGATAGTCGACACATTAATCAAGAGCATCACCCATCTAGTTATTGTCCTACCTATGGTTTTCCATGATCCAATGACTAAGAATAATACATATTAATCACTCATTAATAAAATAATAACATCCCAAAATAAGGTATAAAAATTAAAACTATTCCTCCATTTGAAAACCCATTTTTAAATCTCACATGAAAAAGAAAAAATATTGTTGGGTCCATTTCAAAAATACATATTAAACTCAAATTTTTTAATTGAAAATAAAACAATTTAAAAAAATCTCTTAGAAAATATATTTAAAAATAAAAATAAAATTTTAGTCTTTCATTTCAGTAATTCCATATTAAAAATTTAAATCTTATGAAATTACACACATATATATATATATAAACACCACTCAATGTAAATATTCACATATTCTCATGTGAATGTGTGAACATGTTTGTATATATATAAATATATCCATATATATGTGCATATGTTCTAAACATGAAAAAACGCATCTATAACATCAGACTTAAACACAGAATAGAAGGTAATAGAAAATAAACTTAGTAAAATTCCCCATTCTAAGAAGTCAAACAAATAAAATTACATAAGAAAACTCAAAAAAACCCATAAAAACCCAATTATACTTTAAAAAACCCAAAACTATTTTATTAGTTAAAAAAAATTTATTTTTTGAGTGTAGATAGAATGTAGGGTCGAATCCACAAACACCAAATTGGAAATCAATTGAAATCACCTAAAAACATTGAGAAACATGACTCCCTAAATAAAATTTAACCTAAATAGTATTTATCATTTTAAATAAATTAATTTTAAACACTATAGAATATTAAAAAAATTATGGAAACACAAAAGCATTGAAACATCTATCTAGGGAAAAAACATGTGGTGCAAATACTCTAACAATGATAAGAGAGACTATTGGAAGACCCCCAACCCACCCTAATAATATGTTCCAAATGATTTTAGAACTAAAACCCTAATTGTGGTCTTTCTAGGGAACACACAATGAAAGAGAGGGGTAAAAATGAGAGGAAAAAAGAGAAACATGATGAGGGAAAGTAATCAAACATAGACCATAACCTCCTTAAAATCACTTAAAAAATCACCCAAAAATTATAGGAATGGAGGAGTAATGTGAATGGGGGATTCCTTTAGTCCTACATGGGAGGGATGTGAGAGTATTGTGAGGGTAATTGCTTAGGGGAAAAGAGGGAGGTCAACTTTTTAAATTTCATTTTTTTATTATTCTGCATGTATCATAAGGTTGCCTTATTGTTTTCCCAATCCATGTGACTACTATGAGAAATGGTTCTTTCACATTATAGAAACCCATAAAACAATCACCACATATTTATAACTAACCATATTTTAACTGTATAGTGGGTCAAATTTCTTAAAAATTAAAAAATTTATAGGTTTTGGGAATGAAACCCATGTGAAAAAATAATTACCAATAAGTAAATAAACATACTAAAATAATAAAAATTTGGGTGTTAGAATCCTATTTAACATAATGATTTATTCCCCCATAAATCCATCATAATTAATGATGATAATCTAAGAAGAAACTAGAACCTAAAAGAAGGAAAAGCTACGACATTATATCCTACATTTTTGTTCAAGCTGACACACTTTAAAGTGTCTTGAAAAATTCCAAGAATCTCTAAATCCTCAAGGAACAACTCACACCCAACTTCTAATGGGGAAATAAATAAATAGAGACATATAGTGGGACTCCCCACCATTTAATAACTTACTTAGGATGATGGATCAACAAAGAAAGGGAATCACCCAAAAACCACAATGAGTGGTGACCAGAACCCTAACAAAAAAGAATTGATGATAAAATACCAACAAGAAAAATGCATCCAAAAGTTACACAAAACGATAAGAAACACTCCAAATAGTCATGACATTGATTAACCTAAATATAAGAAATTAATCATCAATATAAAAAGTAAAGGAGTAAAATAAACCTCAAATGTTCCACTAAACCACTCTAAGAGGAGTTAATATCCTTAATAAAACTTCAATGTTCCCAAAACCATTATCTCAGGATTAATCAACCAGGACAAAAAACGGAAGGAATAAAAAAACATGACTCTTTAAATAATATGGGATTGAACCCTAGACAAATGAATAAGGAAAATTTAATCATGGTTTTTATACCCTAAATACCAAACAAAATGATTCCATAGAACCAAACTAATACCACTCATAGTATAATCTAAACTGGTTTGAATTTGTCCTAGTTGCTTGAAGAACACCCAAGGTCATCCCCAATAATCAAGTAACTAAATCCAAACCCCACTATACATGACACACACATGACATTTAAAGGTCTATACACTCTAACAAGGCATGAGGACCCCAAAAAACTATTCATTTTTCAGGAATGACCAAGAATGAACTAAAGTAGTTACACTTGAAAAGGAATTAATATCAAAACTCGAGTGACTATACCCCCGAAATAGATGATCACCAAAACTCGACAATAATCATCACTTCCCTAGGAATCATAATCAAAATAAAATAAAGAAAAAATGATAAATATAATCATATCCAAAAAAATAACCACCCTCATTCAAAATCATATCTTAAATTAAAATAATATCTTCAAATTAATCTACCAATAATACCTCTAAGGGAGTTGCAACATTCAATAAGTCAAAAAGTCATTATTTTAAACCATTTCCAAAACCAAAATTTAAAATTTTAATAGATTAAGGTCCCATTAAAAACCCCTTTTAAAAATCTATAGTTATTCCATTGAAAATGTTTTGAAATCCCAAAAATTCAATTTAATTAATAATTTTTTTAGGAAACCTCCATAAGAGTTTCAAAAAAAGATTATTTATTTAAAATAAAAATTTAAAATATCAAAAGGCTAAAAAAACCTCAATAAGACATTCATAAATCACAAAAAAACCTATTTATTAAATTAAAAAAAATCTTTTTTCAATTAAAAGAAAGTATTCTTTTCAAAACCCCTTTAAAACCCATTTCAAAACGCACATTTCTATTTCAAAATTGATAATATTCACTTGAAAAAAATTCTAAAATTTAAAAAATAATTTCATAAAATATTGACCAAATATCAATTGATTAGTATTACATAACATGAGGCTAAGATTAATGGGACTAGTGACCATGCATGAAGTGTCCACATGGCTTGGTGGACCACGTTCCAATCACATGGTCCTCATTGATTATAATAGAGAACCATGTACACATGCTCCAAATGGGTTACCAAGCCATGTGATCTCATTGTGTACCACCATATCAACTCTTGTTTCATCCCAAAACATAATTAATCCATTTATAAATCCATAAAATATCAATACATTTCTAAATACCATCAATATAAAAAAAACATTCCAAAAATACTTTCAAAGAATCATAACCAAACTTACCCTGGTGACTTGAGGTTATGAATTTGTATGAGATTATTACAATCTTCTATTTCCTCCTACTATAGTCCTAAAAATCTTACCTATACCTACTAGTAAAATTGAAATAAAAAGGGCACTTTGAAACCTAGGTCACCTTAATAAATCTATGCATTGGTACCATTTTTTACGACGTGTCCTAAGATTCCAACTAAACCGACACCCAACCCGGATCACCACTAACCCAATGGGAATCCTTGTCCCCCTTTGGGCCAATGATAAGAATTATAGGAATAAAATACCACTGGTAATGATTTCTAACAAAAATAAGAGTATAAAAAACAATATATTCCTATCATAAATTCATCATGACCCATCTATAAGTTAGACATCCATGCAAAAATAAATAAGAATCATTTTAATATAAACTTAGATAATATAAAAAATAAAATTATATAATGGATGAAAAATAAAATCTCATATCATCCTCCAACACCCACCATATAAATATCCACGTTCTCCACTACAACCTCCCCAAATATAGTGTACCACCAATTACCATAATAGAAAGTAGGAAATTCCTATTTGGACAGAACTAAAAAACACTAAAATTAAACACGATAATACTTGATAAACTATCATATGTGACTCAATTTAACACTCCATTCAAGCTCAGATCTCATTATGAGAATCAAATCCAGAACCTATAAAGGCACTTAGTTTATAAACACTGAGTTGTTGGAGTAGGGTGCTAGCTTGATAGCCCAATATGTATGTACTATATATTCCATGATTTTTTATTTTTTAAATGAATAAAAAAATTTATAGTTTGATATAACTTTATAAAATATGTTTTTATCCTTCTAAGAAAACGAACCTTGACATTTTGTAGGAAAAAATCTTTAAAACTGAAAACTATTTTAATGAAATATTTAAAAACCATTCATAAACCATTTAATTTTCTTTTATATGAAATCAATTACTGGAAATTCATTTCCTTAACTTAGGCCTCTTTTGCTGAAACCACACTTTTTGAAATACCTATAAAAATGTTCTCTTGTAAAACATGCCTTTGAAATTCCCCATTTAATTGAATTTATGATGGAAATAAGAAGGGAAAACGAAATAATGAAATGTATTTGGGATTTTATAATAGTGGTATAAGAAACACATTCATCTTGTATATTAATCCCAAGATGGAATATTAAAAACCACAAAATTGTTGGGGACGCTTCACGATGCTGGGCTCAGGCCCTGATGCATCCAACTAAAATGATGATAATAGGCCATGTGGAGGGTTGGTACTTAGCGATAAGAAGAGCTGTTAACATCAATGACATCCAGATGTCTGCCTCAACGGATCAACATAATGGTGGTTGGTGGTTTCGGTGACATTGGGTGAATATGGTGACCTCAACACAGAATAACAACATGATGGTGAAGCGTTTTCATTAGTGGTGTCAAGCACGGTGGTGATAAAAACGCATGGGGTCTCAATGGATGATAGAATGAGATATTAGGGGTTCAATATTGATGATCCATAGGTGTAGGAATAGATGAGGTAGATATAATGTGGATCTCACCAATAATGATATCTATATTTGGAATGATGAGAGTGTATGGATTTTTCCACCAGTATCGGGCAACATGAAATTGTGCATAAGGAAATGATATTCATTCAGCTATGCATGGTGGGAACATAGAATCAATTGATTCATGAGTTATGGAGGGGTTTATCTACTTATCTAGTCCTTGTGCCTCAAGACATGTACTATAGACTTGTTCCTATGGGCCTATGGGTAATATAAGGGTTCCCACTCAACCCATAAAAAGGGGTTATCCAAAAAAAATGGGCCTTTCAGATTAATTAATAATGATGAATATAATGTTGATTAAAGTGATAAATAAAAAAATTAAAATAATATAAAATGTGAATAATAATTAAGAAATAAATATAAATAAATGTAGTAACCAAAAAAACATCAATAAAAGTAAGAGCGGGTACTGAAAAAAATGAAACCCCAAAAGTATAATCCATTACACATTGGAATAAAATTTAAGATGCAGGTTCAAAATATAACTAAATCACTCAGAGAACACTAACTGACCTAGATGAACCAAAAAAACCAATATTTAGATCTCTTATAATATCACCAGAAATGACCCCTACATAGTCCACACACTGAGCTAGAGCATCACCCATTTGGTTACCCACCTACCAATGATCTCTCATATGCCAACCACATAACATATCACATAGAAACTATTAATTCAATAAAAAATAATAACCCACAATCAAGGATCCAAATTGAAACCATTCCACCTTTAGAAAAACCCTTTTCAAAGCTCACTTAAAAAATAAATATTTTCCTTGAGCCCATTTCTTAATTATTTAATAAAATAAAATCATTTTAAATGAAAAAAATTATTTAAAAACAAATATTTTAAAATATATCTGAAATCAAAACTCAAATATCAATATTCAATTTCAAAACCTCCCTTTTTAATATTTACACATATATAATTATATAAATATAAACACATATAAATGAACATATCAACATATTATGATGTGAATATATTCCAAGGTACATATATATATATAAATATATTCACGCATATATTCATATACACTAAACATAACAAAAAAAGTCTAAAACATTGGATATAAATAAAGAACACAATAAGGGGGAAATAAAATGATTAAAATTTCCCAATCCCAATTGTCCAAACAAAAAAATTACATAAAAAACCTCAAATAATTTTTAAACACCCAATTCCTCTTAAAACAACCAAAAATATTTTATTAGTAAAAAAAAAAATTTATTCTTTGATTATAGATATAAATCAAGTCCAAATTGACAAAAACAATTGTAAATAAATTCCAATTACTTAAAAAACCTAGGAAACAAACTTAACTAAATTCTATTAAGAAGAATTATAATTGTTTATTTTAAATAAATCAAGTTAAAACACATAATCATATATAGAAAATTATGTAAACACAAAATCATAGAAAACCTACCTGGGTTTATTATATATTATGTGAATCCTTTAAGAACAGTGAGATAAAGTCTTAAAAAACTAATCTCACAACATATAAATAATATCCACACGATTTTAGTACCCAAACGCCAATTGGGATTTGTATTAGGAAAATGTAGTGAGAGGTAGGGAAGGAAAATGAGAGGAAAAAAGTGTAAGAGGAAGGGGGAGGTAAAAGAACCTTTTTAGGATCATAATCTACTTAAAATTTCAAAATAAACCACCCAAAAATCATAGGAGGAAGGGAGTAGAGATTTGTATTAGTGGCTTCTTTAATTCATTCATAAAAGAATGGGGAGAATGAGGGGAGAGGTGAAAATATGGGGAAAAAGTGGCAGATAATTTTAATAAATTTTAAAATTTTATGATTGTTAATATATCACATGATTTCTACATGGATACCCAAAACATTAACCAACCATGAATCCTTAATTAGGTACACATGGAACTTCCATTATTCTCTAACACAATTTGGAAAAACTATTCCGAAACCAGGTGAAATATCTCTCTCAGATAGTAGACCTCTATTTCATGGTCATTGTATTGTTAACACTAACCATGCCTTAACCATGTGGTAGGAAAAAATTCATAAAAGAAAAAATTCAAAAAGGATTGGGCATGAAACTTGAGTAAAAAAAAATTAAATTAATAAAAAGTGGTTTCATAGTAACTATGTGTTTGAGCTGGGTGGTCCCCAAAATATAAAATCATATTCTAGTTTATGAAAGAGTGTACATGATTCCATGTTTTTATGGGATTGGGTAAAGGGATAAGTATAAAGTCACCCTTTAGAATGAGATAAATGGCATCGAACCTCCATGATATGTCATAAGTGCTCTATATAACTTTGGGTAAATTAGGATCATTGGGTGACCATGTCACCAAGGGGGTGAATGTGTCAGTTGAGTTAATGAGAGACCTCAAGTAGGTCTCAAGATTATGGATGAGTGGTGAATTAACTAGGTGGAATCCCTAGTTGTTTATGGGTTTGGAAGAGAGGATTAGTACTAATGATGAGAAGTTATACAACCATGCATATCATGTTTGATGAGGGAAACCCTCTTGATGGTGGATGTGGACCCTTGGAACATTCCATAGGAATGATGAGTCCTAAAATAATAGATGCGGTGTGATAGAGGGGTTATCTCCCAGTGATGGGTTGGGCTCTAACCTATTGGGTATGTGAGATGAGACCTAGTCATGGGTCATAGAATTGTTTATGGTTTGGTATTAGTTTAGAAAGGGGTGTGGTGAGAGGTAGCTTTGGATGGTCTCTAGTTTTTGTGATTGGGAGTTGATGTGAGAGTTAGAAGAGGATTATACCTACCTCTTGTGGTTATGGTTGAATATAGTCAATGGTATATGAGAACATTTTAGGTATTGGATCTAGATTGGTGATGATGGGGTCAGATGAGAATGGGTTTTAAAAAACCTAGTAGACACTTTGATGAGTGAGATAAGATTTTCAAGAGGACCATAATGTTTTTCATGTGTGACCAATATGGTTTTAATGAGTTTATCATATGAGGATGGATGGATGATTAGATTTGTGTCATGATGCATGGCTAGGTTCCAATTGACTAATGCCCAGGGGATGATCTAGTATTCTAATTTGATAGTTTGTGTTTCCTTCTTATTTTTTCTTTCATGTTACTAGTTGTGTGGACATCAAATGATAGACTGGATGTAGAGGAAACTGTAAGGAAAAATTTGGGCTCTAAGTCTTATGGTGTTCCCTCATCTATGGTAGTTTGGGAGGGGTACTTTCAATGTATCATTTCTTGAGAGCGATGGGCAGGGTACTATTAGTGATACATCACCTGAGTGAGAAAGGATGACCTTGGAATTATTAGTGAGACATATCTTTAGTAACCAAGGACTGATAGGGTACTATAAATGTTGAATCATGTGAGAAATAATGGATAAATAGTTTTCTTTTAGTGTACCCTTACACGAGATGGAATGACTAGGGTACTTGATGTGAGACATTCCATGTGGGGGAAATTAGTCAGGGTACAATATTGTAAGGCCTTTCCTAAGAGGAATGGACTATGGTACTTAATATGAACCCTACCATGGGGATGCGGGTAATGTTAGAGACACGGTGTAGAACCCTACCATGATTCTGTAGGTATGGTTGAGGACTTGTGGCATGAGGTGATAATTTTCTGGCATTGTATGATGTAGGTATGGTTGGGTGTCGTGGTGGCCTAGTTAGAATGAAATGAACCAAAAATAATATTTATTTATATAATTTATGTTCCTTATGAATACATGTATATAAAAATGTATATTAGGGGAACTTGGTGAGACCCTACTGAGATGTATTTTTCACCGCCTTCATGAGTACTCTAGTGTGCATGTAGGATTTATGTCTATTTTAAACATATGAGAATAGGTTTCATAGTGGATCAAGATGGTGAATCTTAATGAGTATTGGGGGTAATAAGATGAGGTAAGGCTTGAGGATGAAAATATATCATCATGTGTATTTTTTTTATTTTGTATATGTGATTATCCTGGTAGGAGATCAATTAAAGTATTATGTATACTTATCCATTGTATATTTGTTATTACATGATATTTATATTGATTATTCATAATCAGATGGTTGATGTGGATGATTATCGGTTATTTTCATTATTATTAATGATTATTCTATATATGGAATTGTCTCCACAATTTATGATTTAGGCCCTCGTCTCTAGTTAGTAGTCTTTGGCGTATGGGGTGGCACACTTGAGGTCTTGTGACAATTCCAATTAGGAAACTAGTGAGAGGTATTAGACTGGGGTTTCAAATAATGGAATTAGTCTATATTTTCTATTCTATCACTATTTTTGATATGGTATATAGGGAATAGGAATGTTTCTGATCCTGTGATGGAACATGAACTAGTGAGTCATGAACACATTTCTGATGGGATGTTGTGGTTACTAGGGTTACAATATTTATATATTTTTGTTTTTTATATTATTATATAGATATTTATTCAAATATGATGAGTTTTTAGAAATTATTATTTATGTTTTTTTCTTTTTTCCATGGAAGAAAGGTACCTATGTATATATAGAATATTTGGATTATAGGACTCACATGGATTTTTTACACTTGTGCATGATTGATTTCACTAATGATAGGTGGTTCATTTTTTTAAAGAATCAACAAAAACTTATATAGTAGTTTCCTAAATAAATTATGTTGGAAGTCTACTCAGCTGATCCATGATATTTTTCTTCTGATGGAACGTCATGTAGATCTTATGGCGAGACATTATTTGGTGATGGTTATATAGTACCTCTATATAAGGGATATATAGAGACCCTTTGGTGGGATGTTCCATGCATTGGATCCCTCTAAATGATTTGAGGATGGATATGGGCTTCCTTGATTATTTAGATACCCTTGAGATGGTAGAGTAAAATCACTTGAAATGCTTTGGGATTTAGGAATTGTAAATCACTTGGAGTGATTTTGGTATCAAGATGGTTTGATTTTGAGAGGGATGGATCAGTTGGATGCCTAGACCTATTGGATGGTGATACTATTTGGTTGGATCTAGGATGGATAGAGCATGGTAGATTGTTGTGGTTATGGAATGATGCATGAGTGATGGGTGATCGTGTTGTGGACCTTTCCATGAGTGAGATTCCTCAGGCTGATTGAAAAGAAAGTACTAAAGTCATTTGAATAGATTTGATTGACATTAAGTGTATCATGACCAATGGGTTAGGAATGTGAACCTATTTTTTATGGGATTCCACTCACAGAAATTTGAGTTTGTTTTTGTGATTGGGTTATATGGGAGAAGAAACCTATTGGGATTGGATGAGACCATATAAGATAGTGGTTAATAACTTGTGAGAGGGTTTTTTGAGGTCCTATTTTCCGTGAGGAGGAGAGTGAGTATTGAAAAATATATTTGAGGAAATTTATTTATTTATAAGGGAAGTGTTTTCTAGTTATGCACAATGTTGTTTGTTTATGGATCAGTGAGTGGGGAATGTATAGACCGCTGTATATTTTATGGGTTTTGGGAGAACTTGATAGGTTTAACAGTGATGTTGGGGTGGGGTGATGAATCATCCTTACTCCTAATCAATTAGAGGAGATTCATTTGACTTTAGTGGTTTTTGGTTAAGAGGTAACCTTTTGAGTATGGGGATTGTAGTGATCAATGACATTCCTTTCGATATGGTGGCATAAGGTTTTGTATAGGAATGGTAGATTTACCTTAATAGAAATATGTGATATCATAGATGGATTGAAGTGTGGTGGAATGGTTGGTATGATATTGTTCCATGATAGTGATTGTTAGGTTGAGTGGGCATGGATCAGGAGGAGCGGCACACATGTGACATTATAACTTACCCAGAATTGTTCTCAAGGAGTTGTGTAAGGGAATCCATATAGTGGAGAGTGAACCACCAACATTTGGAGGGTGTGATAATTATTTGGGTAGGTTTTAAAAAATTATTTAGGATGGAATTCATAGTGAGACAAGAATTAATGGTGATTAGAGTGTTTTTTTCACTTGGTTAGAGTGTGGTGGTCATGTATAACCACGAAGTTCGGTAATAAAAAAGAAATGGGATGTGTAGATATAGAGTTTTATTCAATAAGGAGATGATAAGGATACTCCCATGATAGGGATAATATTATTATTCATAGATGTGAGAACCTCATGCTAAAAGGTCCGTGAATATGGTAAGACCAGTAAGTGCATGGTAGAGGTGGAACCAAGATTTTAGTGTGTAGGATAAAACCAGTTTTTTTAGATCCTTACTAAGTATCAAATTTTTGATCTAGATATGATGAATAGTTCATTTTGGTGTTCAATTATCACATCCAATGAATGATTGAGTCTAATTATTTTCATCGATATAAGGATGGAATTGGATGTGATATGAGAGTGAGTTGGATTAGTGGTGCATTAGTGCTCATGGAGAAGGTATGATGATTGGTGCATTCAGTTGAGTAAATAACTATTTAATTACATAGATTGTCATATTTAGAAATATATGTGGGTATTTTTATGATTCATTGATGTATACGGGAGTTAAGAAAATATTATTAAGTGATTTTTTAAATTGTTCATGGGGCGGTTGGGTGTCTTTTTTGGAAATTTGTCTAGAGGAGGACCAATTTGTTTTAGTGTGTGGAATATACTATGTTGATGTGGAAACTACATTGAGTGCATTAATAGAGAATTGGATGTTCTTTTTTGGTAATAGAATCCTATAGTGGGTTGTACCATGACCACAAATCATCCTTTATTAGTATATTATGAAGGTGAGGTGAACCATAATCCCATTTATAAATTAGTTGACAACACATTGGTGTCTACTAATAGGTGAGTGTAGTTGAGTGCTGTCTTGGTGTTGGTGATGCTGAAAATAAGGAATCTTATATTTTTTATGAATATTGTGCCTTGTTGTTCATAATTTTGTATCAAAATATCATTCAATGTTTAATGATAGAATGTGATGAGTTAACTTTTAACTGGTGAGTGAGTTAGGTCAAGAGAGATGATTGGAGGACCACCACAACTTATAAAAGATGGGAAGAATTATGGTGGGGAGTTTTTAATGACCTGTGTCATTACAGGCTATAGAATTCATGTGAAATTTAATTTTTTTGGCCCCATAATAGAGTATTTTTTGAGAATTCAGACTTTTATTGGAATTATAAGGGTATAACGTCTCTAGGAAATGATTATAGAAATATTTGGAGGCTTGTTAAGTGTTTCAAGTGGTTAAGTTAATTTCAGAGCAGGGTTGAGGTGAACACTTTTATGATTTTTCTTAGAGGTGGTATGTCATGATGTGAAGGGTGAGGATCATGTTGTGACAAGATTTGAGTGGGAGAGGTCACACTCCGAATGGTAGGTATAGTGGCATGGTATAATGTTTTGTGTGTTTTTCACTATGGGTAAGATCCTTATGAATTGGTATCATAATACTATGGGGGAAGTAAAATCCTAGTGATGAATTATACATAAGTATTTTAGGACAATTGTGTTTTTGTCTTGTGATTTTGCAGAGGATAATCCAATCATTTAGTGATTCTAAGGTCACATCGTGAAGGATTTATACGAGGTATGTTTCATGGTGAGGGATGTGAAGTTCATTTTGTGAGAGGGAGACTACAACAAGAAGGATTAAGAATTTCTTAGACGAGGTGAATTGTTCCAAGATAGAAAGGTTCCATGCCACGATGGTTCGTGGTTGGGTAGTCACACTAACACCCAGAGGAGTCATTCCATAATGATGAAAAAGCGTGTCAGGCCCACAATTTGGGGGTGGTCACATTGTGACCAAGGAGTACTGTTCCACGATAGGGATTTACATGGAGGTATTATTCCAAGAATCTCATGATCACAACATGAGTAGGTTCCTAGGATATTTCTTCGGGAAATACCCATAATTTTATATTTATATTCCATTAGGTTTTAGGTTAGGGGGTAATATGGGGAGGACTATTTCATCATGATCCTCCCCCTTCATTCATCCCCTTATCACCCTTTCATGTGAGAGAATTTTAAGATATTATACGATAGTTTTAGGTGATTCACTTTATTTTTTCTTCTCTATTATTGTTCCATTTTTTTATCCTTATAATTTGTGATGAATTTATGGTAAGGATTGACATAGATTCCATTAGAACATGGTATAATAAATCTAGGATGATGTATTTTTTTTAGTATGGCTAGAAGATATCTTGGGAGGAAAAACACATTAGGTTTCATGTGGTTTTGGTGATGTGACAATGCTTGGGGTTTAGGTGTTGGTGCAAGATTTGACAAGGCATGGAAAATCATGGTAGAGGATGAGTGAAGCATCATGAGGATGGTAACATAGTTGTTGAGGTAGGTAGTCCCTATAATATAAAATCTTATGCTTCTTTATACATGATTTTGAATACTTTATTGTTTATATGGGACCAGTTCAAGGTATATAGACTAAGAGACCCCAAGATATATATATATATATATAGGATTGGTTTGAGCCTCCTTGACATTGAATATGTTCTATTTAACATTGTAGGTTAATTGGGATCAACTAAAAACCCTATTTCCATGGGGTGGGGGGAGGTTCCAGTTGAGTTGACGATAGACCCCAGGTTGGTTTGGGGATCTGTGATGAGTGGTGAATATTATAGGTTGTATCCCTTGGGATATATGTGTATTAATGATATGATTATTCCTAATTATTATGGATCAGATTTCTATACATCTGACATATCATGAGGGACACCCTCTTGACAATGAATATGGACTCTGGGTATGTTCCTTGAGTGGGATGAGTCCTCAACGAATAGATGTGGTTTAATGGAAAGGGGTTTCCATTGAGTGATGGGTTGAGTTCTCTCCTAATGGGGATGTGAGATGAGTCAAAAGTGTAGGCCATGGGAATTTTTGGTGACTCAGAATTGGGTTTCCAAGGGGCGTGGTATGAGGTATCTTGGGACGTTCCCTATTTAGTGGGACCAATCAATGATGTGAAGATTGGAAGATAATGGAATATACATTTTAGGATTGGGTTTAATAAAGAAAATGGAATGTGAGAACAATATAAGGTATTATATATGTCTTAGAGTTGATGAGATTAGGTCGAGATGGGTTTGAAGGACCCAAGTGGACTCCCGGATGAGCGAGATGACAACGCTGAGATAACCTGAATGTTATTCATATGAAACTAGGATGTTACTTTAGAGATTAATCTATGATGTTAAATGGGTGATGAGACATGTGTCATGTTACGGGGCTAGGTTCCAATTTACCACCACCCTGGTGATGTGTTAGTGAGCTTGTGTAACATGTTTAAAGCCTTTTTTGTTGCTTGTGTGTGCTAAGTTGTGTACGTGCCTGATGATGGATAGGATACTGAGAAAATTTTTAGGATGAAGTATGGGATTTTAGATTTGTATTTACCCATCCTATGAGGGAGGCTAGTTAAGGTACTTTAAATGTGATATTTCTAAAGGTTTTAGACATAGAAGAAGCGTGTTTTGGTAATAGGCAATTCATCTTTTTTTGTAATCAATAAATAATCCAAGATTCACATGATAAAGAACATCATGAACAATAAAAATAATTTAAAGACTAATTGATGAAAAAAACAGAACCAACATGAAAAGATAATCATATATAATTTATAATTAATTTTTATACAAATTTGGAATTAATTATCTTGTAATTTTTTCACCATGAATGATGCAGTTAACCAATCTCACCATACTATAATTGTGTCATTAGAACCAATAGTATAATACCTCTAACGATGATCCATACGTACTCCAAAATCTTGGAACATCATTATAGAATCACCAGGTGCTAGCGTGGTTGATTCTGATTACTTGTGTAATTCACCATTGATGACAACAAGACTATCTTAATAGGTGAGAGATTATTTATATTCTCTCAAAGGATTAAGAGGGTTGAGGAGGACCAAATCTTTTATTCTTGGGCATGTTATTAATTAGTTTATCTCTTAGGTTTTTTTATAATAAGTGACCAACCCTATAAAGTGATATAACCATGTATTTATAGAGAAAATTTAGGGTTAGTAATTTCACATAGGACCTTATCCAATTAATTATTCTTTAGAAAACCATATATCTAATAATAATAATAATATTATTATTATTATTATTATTTTCTTTTCATGTGAAATACCTGTGGATAAATAAATACCATTTTTCAAATAGATAAATTAATATTTATTTAAATGATATTTAGTATACCATTTCTAGAAAGATCGTTAAAGTTGATATGTCAATCATCAAAGATATTTTTCAAAACATGAATAATTTTTATTTAATTAAAACATAAATATTACTAAATTATTCACTGATAAATAAGATAATATTATATTCACTAAATATTTGCGAATAAATATTTATTATTATTGAAATCAAGTATTTATTATTTCCAATAACTTATGATTGGATGTTAGAGATAAACCATCATTAAATATTTATTAATCCATAATGAGTGAATAAAATTTATTCTAAATTATTAAATTCAAAATATAATTTCATTGATATTCTAGATACATATAGTATGTGACTTTTTAGGCTTCTTTCTCAGCAGCATTAGGCCGAACATTCCTAAAGTCTAAGGCTAGCGTCAAGAATCATATCATGGAATGCATAAAAAAATAAATAAATGTTATAAATATATAAAAACTTTTATAAATGTATGCTATATAATATAATCCATTTATCTCAATATCTCTATTAAATACAGTTGCATACTAATTCCATTAACTTATATTCTCGATGTATCTTTCATTGAATTTATAAAAATGAACTTACAAATATAAAATCATGTAAAGGGAATTAATTAGGATATTATATTCCCATAAATGGGATTTGGATACCAACTTCCATTAAACAACAGAAGAAATAAATCATTTTTCGAATTTTTCATCAATTCAATATCTGTTGTAATGAACCCAACATATCATACCTCACAACAAGGATATGTCATCATAGTTTTTATAAACATATAAAATTACATAACACATGATATTAATTAATAATAATATCAGTTTTTAATGATCATTACACAAGTCCATAGATATGAACATATAATGACACATATAAATGCGTATCTCTTACTGGCTGGTCATGTTAACATAATTACGTCCATTGAAAATTACAAAGGGAATAAAACTAGAGAAATTTTATCAATGTTTAACATCCCGGTTCCGGGTGCCACTCAACGAGTTCCCCGAACCCAGTTCGCCATGTGATCTCAAGTGCATTTCCCCAAACTCCAGAGGCTGCCGACTAGAAGCGAGGACTCAGGTCTGATAGTGGGGAAACTATGCACTCATTTGTCAAAGTGTAGTGCAGCCGAATGAAATAAAACATACAACAACAGCGGAAACAGTAAACCATACACAACTAAAATAAAAAACTACAGTAGATATAACCAACCAGTATATAAATAATAGTGCAACATGAATCAAATTCTAAGAAAAAAACTAGAACATGTTGCACAACAGTAAAGTACAATACAAGTACAGAAAATCAAAACCAAACAAAACAGCTGGTAGCATCGCGAGCCTAAGCCCAGTCCCATGCTCCCCTACTTCCCAGCAACAATCATGTACCTGCATAAGGTCCCTTACCCTAATCTACACCTTTAGAAACGTAATCTTTTTGGGCCAAAAAGCATGACCCAAACAGGGTGTGAGAAATAACTCCCAGTAGGCACCCACCAAAGGCCCGTGCTCAACTGTTTGTAAACATGAAACAATAGTGTACAATAGTAAATGAAATTAACTAAGAAGTACTCAAAATTAACTAACTTAACCAGTTATATTGCCATTTTAATTATTCATTTAACCATTTAATATTAAGAAAAACACCATAGTGAATTTCTAAGTAAGCAGTCAGCGTCCTCAGACAAGAAAAACCTTACCCTCAGGTAATCAGAATCCAACTCGCAGGTATTGCCCTCAAGGGTAACATAAATTTCCCTCAGGCGTACGAAGTGTCTCCCTCAAGCACAGAAGTCAAGACCTCAGGCATGAAAGGTTTCCCTCAGGAAAAATAGAATGTTTCCCTCAGGATAATACAGTCATGCCCTCAGGCTATAGTAAACCACCTACCTCAGGCATAAGTAATCACGCCATGACCAACATATAAACATGAAATTTAAATATAGTTCCTCTCATGGAAAATGTAATGCAAAATTTAAACATGTCATACCCTCGGGTATCCTGGCCAAACGGCTAAATAAAGGAACGCACCCCGGGGGTGGTCCTGGATCCAAGAACTGATCCCAAACAACAATTTTACAATTTTATTTAATTACCTATACAATTTTAGGTAGTTAAAATAGCCACAGAATCAGCCACATGACACCCCAAATATGGGTTTGTAGCTCAAAAACACAAAATGCACAACAGTTTGAAATAAACACCAAGCCACCTACCTTTAACACCCATGAACGATATACGTGAACGACGATCCTCGATTCGTCCTAGAACGACGTAGATCTGAGGTGAAAGAAAACCTCTTTCAAACTTAAATAACTTCTCTATGGGAAAGAATTGGTAAGAACTACTCCCGGGGAAGGGAGAACTCACCAGTGTGGTTCCAGGGAGATCGACGGTGCAGAAAACGGACTCCCGACATGCGCTCGACGGATCTCCAAAGCTCTGGCCTCCCTATCCCACTCCTCCTTCCTGTTCCAAGCCTTCCCTGTGAACAGGGGAGGCTACTGCCCATTTTAAGAAAAAAAAAACAAAGTACATGGTGTGTATTTCCAAGTACACAGCGTGTAATTCCCATTTTTTAACTGTTCCTCTGGCGGTTTCTCGCCAGCGTGGCACTATTCACCTGCCGACATGACTACACGATGTGTCTTCTTGAGTACATGGCGTGTTATGTCTCACAGTTGGCCACCGCCTTACTATTCTCCTACCGACTAACTACATGGCATGTAAAGGACCACTACACAGCGTGTAGTCGATTTCTACACCCTTCATCGCCGACATGGCCACACACCCTGTGTACCCATCCCACACGACCAAAAGTACACGGCGTGTGGAAAAGTACACGACGTGTACTTCCAAAATTTTGGATTTTTTTCCATTTTCCTTATTTTCTGAAAAACACTTAAGAAAAAGAGAAAATAAGAAGCCAGTACGTCAAAACTCAGAACCAGGTTCTTACAAACTTCCCCCCTTAAAGCAATTCGTCCCCAAATTTCCCTTACAAGGGTGGTGAAGATATAGCTATGAACAAATCTGGCCACTGAGCACATACATCGGTCTCCTAATCCAAGGTTTCATCCTGCACTCGGCCATGCTGCCATAGCACCCATAAGGGAGGAACTGACCAGCCTCAGAGATCCTTCGTGCTCCTGTCAACGATACGAATCGGATGCTCCTCAAAGGATGCATCCATATGAAGCTCAACCTCCTCGGGATGAAGGACCTGAGACGAGTCTGAATGATAGCGGCATAGCTGGGATACATGGAAGACGTCGTGCATGGCTCAACACCTCTGTGGTAACAACAAATGATAGGAAACCAGCCCGACTCTATCTATAATCTCAAATGTCCCCACATACCTCGGTGAAAGCTTACCCTGTCTCCTGATCCGCATGTGTCCCAACCTCAGTGAAACATGCAAGAACACCTAATCCCTGACCATGAACTCCAAGGGTCGTCTGCGGTGATCAGTATAAGATTTATGATGAGACTGTGCAATAGCCATCCGCTTCTGAATCAACTGGACCTACTCATAAGTCTCCTATACGAGATGTGGTCCAAGTAAAGCTGCCTCACCTGCCTCCATCCAGCACAAGGGTTATTGGCATGACCTACCATATAAAGACTCGTAAGGTACCATCTCAATAGTCTCCTGAAAACTTTTATTGTAGGAAAACTAGACTAGGGTTATATGATTCTCACAAGAGCCCCCAAAGTCTAGGACGCATGCACAAAGCATGTCCTCTAGCACCTGTATCGTACGCTCTGACTGGGCATCGGTCTGAGGGTGGTAAGCTATGCTCAGAAGAACCCGTGTACCCGGTGCCATCTGAAAACTCTACCAGAAACGAGATGTGAAATGGGCATCCCTATCTGAAACGATAGAATGAGGGACCCCATGAAGACGTACGATCTCTCAGATATATAGCCTTCTGAGCTCGTCAACACTGAAGGTCTCCTTGATCGGCAAAAATTGAGCTACCTTCGTGAGGTTGTGCACAACAACCCACACGACATCATTGGCTCTAGGTGGCCTCGAAAATCCAGTCACGAAATCCATCTCGAAATCATCCCATTTCCACTCCAGGATGGGTAACTGTTGTAACAGTCCAGCTGGCCTCTGGTTCTCCGCCTTCACCCGCTGACAGGTGGGACACCTCATAACAAAACCAGATATCTATCTCTTTATACTCAGCCACCAGTACGGACTTATTAAGTCACGGTACATCTTGGTAACTCCGGGATGAACTGCCCAAGCTGAAGCATAAGACTCTCACATCATCTCCTCGAGTATATCCCCTGGAACCCACACTCATCTAGAGAAATGCAGTACCTCATCATCACCTACCATCCACCCAGGAGAAGGGTCCCCACTTGCCATCGACTCCAGTAGAACTAGGCCTCCTGAATCAGATAGTTGTCTCATCCTCACTCTGTCTAGGAGGGTAGAAGTCACAACTAAAGATGAAAGATAGGTCCACCCCTGAATATCGTGCACCTCCAGATGCATCTCAGAGAATGAGGCCATAAGCTTCCACTCACCACTGGCCCCCTGCACCGCCTGTATCTGAGTCCTCCTGTTCAGTGCATCAGCTATGACATTACCTTTACCAGGTGTATAGGCAAGCTCAAAAGTGAAGGACCGTAGGTACTCAACCCACCTTCTCTGCCTCAGATTCAAGTCACATTGAGTAGAGATATACTTGAGACTTTTGTGGTCGGTGAAAACCACAAAATGATCTCCCAATATATAATGTATCCAATAGTGTAACACATGAACAACTGTAGCTAACTTGAGATCATGCATCCGGTAATTCCTCTCATGTGCCCTCAACTGCTGAGACCCGTACGCAAAAACTCGATCGCCCTGCATCAACACTTCTCCCAGCCAAATACCTGATGCATCACAGTAAACTGTATAGCTCTTCCTCTGTTCTAGGAGTATCAGGACTAGTGCTGATGTCAACTTCCCTTTCAGGTCCCAAAAGGATACCTCAAAAGCTTATGACTAAACGAACTTCACACCCTTCTTCGTCAAACCCATCAATGGCGCTTCTAAGTGGGAAAAGTCCTAGATGAAGCATCTATGGTAACCAGCCATCCCCAAGAAACTCCGTATATCAAACACGTTATTAAGATGATCCTAGGAAACTACTGCTCTCACCTTCTCTGGGCCTACTGCAACTCCTGCCTCCGAGATGATATAACCCAAGAAGTTAATCTGGTCCATCCAAAAGTGGCACTTTGAGTTCTTAGCATATACTCGATGCTCTCTTAGTGTACTCAATACGATCTCAAGATGGGTGGCATAGTCGTATCAAGTGTGAGAGTACACTAAGATGTCGTACACGAATACTACCACAAAATAATCAAGATACGGATGGAACACATGATTCATCAGAGCCGTGAAACCTTCTGGCACGTTCGTGAGTCCGAACGGCATAACCAAGTACTCATATAGACCATACATACTTTTGAAGGTTGTAAGCGGTATATCCCATGGTCTCACGCACAACTGATGATATCCTGATCTCAAGTCAATTTTTGAGAACACTCGTGCTCCTCGAAGTTGATAAAAAATATCATCTTTCCTCGGCAAAGGATACCGGTTCTTGACCGTCAACTGGCTCAGCTTCCGATAATCCACATAGATTTTGAGGGTACCGTACGCCTTCTTTGCAAAAGGACCGGAGAACCCCACGGAGAAGTACTGGTTCAAATAAAGCCCTTTTCTTGTAACTCCTCTAACTGCCTTTTGGGCTCATATAACTTAGGTGTAGCCATCCTATAAGGAGGAATGGACACCGGTGCTTCTCCTAGAATGAGCTTAATAGATAAATCCACCTCTCACTCCGGAGGTAGACCGACAAAGTTATCCGGGAAGACATACCTGAAATGATAAACCATTGGAGGGAAATCCATCTAACAAGTCCCCTGATCATCCAGATATAAACTCAAAATCTGGGCTGTGACTCTACTTCACCCTTGATGCTCTGGTCCAGCTCGACTAGCCTGAAAATCCCACTCTCCCTTGTATAGAAACTCTCTGCCCTCTGGTGACATGAAACACACCTTGCGATGATAGCAGTCTAAAAAGGCTCAAAAGGGAACCAACCAGTCCATCCTGAGAATGACATCATAACTCATCATCTCCAAGACATAGAGGTCCCAAAGTAAGTGACACAATCCAACCAATAGGGGTAACTCCCTGCACTGACGCACACCAGCCGTTCTAGTCCCCAATGGAGTGTCTAGAATCATGATATCAGAAGAAGAAGAAACACAAAGCCCAGGCTCTCCAAAACGGGTACAGATATGAAACTATGCGTAGCACCCATATCAAAAACTACTAAAGATAAGACAGAAGCTACTAGAATAGTACCTATGACTATAGAAGGTCCGGGATCCTGCACCTGCTGGGTCTGTTGCACTGCATATGCCTGCCCAGTGCCGTGACCCTGTGATACATCCTGACTACCCGGAGCTGTCCCACCCTGCTACCTCTGAGATCCTGGTGTCTGGCTACCATGACCATGACCACCATCTCTGCCTACACGCCCTGACATATTCCAGTTCCCTAACTGGTAAGAAGCTACTGGTCCTTCTCCCACAGACGGAGTCTGCACAGAACCCCTCTCACTAGCCAACGGTGGAAACACCCTACAAAAGCACAGTAGATGCCCCATCTTGCCACAAGCTCGACACTCCACTGGGTCTCGTGGGCACTGCAGTATCTTATGCCCCTCCTTACCACACTGGTAGAACCTGATCGGGCCACCTGAAGAAACTTCCTGGCTCGTACTGCCACCCTGAGAGAAGACCATCTGTCTCTTCCTCTTACCAGTTGAAATAATACCAGTAACTGGTGCTGAACCGCCCTGGCCCACACCACTAGATTCCCGCAGGTTCCTCTCTATAATCAGCACCTGGTTCATGATAGCATGTACTGAAGGAAACCTGAAAACATTCACGAGTGCTCAGATGTCATAACGAATACCATCCTCAAAACTTCTGGCTCTCAACGTCTCATCACCCACCAATATGGGTTCAAAATGCTGAAGCTCGGTGAAACGAGCAGAATAGTCCATCACCGACATAGCGCATTGCTGCAGATTCATGAACTCTCGAGCTCTATCTTCCCTCAGCGTCTCTGGAAATAAGAAGTCATTAAATAATGCTTGAAAATCTTCCCACACCATGTCCCTGTGATGCTCTGACTAGGTGGTAACATCCCACCACCTCTTGGCGGAATCACGCAACATATAAGTCATGAGCTTGACCCTCCACCCTGGAGGTGTCTCGAGATGCTCGAAAATAGTCTACATCAACCCGATCCAAGACTCCACAGCCTGTGGTCCATCATCCCCTAATAACATAGGCGGATGCTGCTGTTGGAAGATATGAGTCAGATCAGCCATAGATGTGGCAGCCGGTGGTGCTCCATGAAAGGTCTGCATAAACCGCATAAAGCCTTCACGGAACTGCACCTGCGTGCCTGTGTCCGGTATAATAGCTGGCTCCCAATCCGGCTTTATTGGAGGATCCACTGGTAGCCCATGGCCCACTATCTCTAGAGTATAGTCGTTTCCACTCTCTTGGCGAACAACATGTGAACGTCTAGGCGGCATGACACTACAAGGTCAAAAACATGCCTTAGATTCAAGTTTGTCAAAGACTAAAATGAAGAGACCAAAAAGGGAACATGAGAAAGAAGGCATTCAATATTTGAAAAAAAGACTACATGGCGTGTATACTGACTACAAGGCATGTACCTGACTTCTCTTCCCCTGCCCGGGTCCTTCTACACGGCTAAGAAACACGGCTCCCATTGAAGAAAACTACACGGAGTGTAAGGTGAAATTTTCCAACTTCCCATGTCGTTTGTGACACGGTCGACTACTCGGCTTGACACTACATGGAGTGTTACAACCACACACGGCGTGTACACCACCCCGTTTCCCCGCCACACGGTCAGGTACACACGGTCTGTCCTCAGACATGACTACATGGCGTGTCCCAGAGGTACACAGAGTTTACTAGACGAGCTTCACCAGTCCGTGTTGTTAGTTACACGGTCAGATACACGGGTCACACTACACAACGTGTTCTATAGACACACTGCGTGTTTCTGAAAGGATTACACTGACCTGTGTTGTTAGTTACACGGTCGGGTCCCCAGGTCAGACTACACTGCGTGTTCCACAGTGGACACAACGTTTATGTCTCAGGGTCTCCTCCGTCTATATTGTTAGTTACATAGGCGGACTCTGAGTCAACAATAAACAGTGTTTATATTCGGTACACGACATGTTTTCCCCAAACATTCCCTACCCCGTGTCGCCGCCCACATGGTTTGTGACACAAGAAGAGACTACACAGCGTGTACTCTGGGTACACGGCGTGTACTCAAAAGTTTTATTATTTTTTTCCCGAACAGAAGGCCATACACGGTGTGTCTAAGGTAATACATAGCATGTATACTGGGTTTTCTGGACATTATTCCTCAGAAACTTCTCCGGAACCTAGAAAATACCGAAACAACACCTAAGTGCCAAATTCCGATCCGTGAGGGCCCATAATCCCTGCGAATCAATGTTTGGTATATTATCTGTTTTATAATAAAATAAACAGTCAATGATCCACCAAATTCCGGTCAATAAGGGCCCATACTCCCAAAATACCAATGTTTGGTGTTCATTCTATCAACTGGCTCACACAAAAATACCCTATCACATAGCAAGTATTTATCAAAGAAGCTATCACAAGAGCATGCTTTTCTAGCACAACAACTATCACAACAACATGAAATTTCTAATGCACCTATATGGTATGAAAATTATGCATGGTATGTGATTCCTAGAATGTTCCTAAATGATGCATGAGGTAGCATACCCTCATCTCATCGGGTTGCAACAAAATAGAACCAATGGATAAAATATAAACACCACAATCACAAGTGTGTCACCCAACGGTGAAATCAAATCAACTGTAAAATTAGAAAAATCGAAAAAATTGCAAAAATACGAGGTAGACTGGCTTTTCCCTATATTCGGGTTAGCTATGCTCGGGCACAGTTTATTACCAACTACTGTTTGTCCTATCCCTGACTACATATCCAAATAGTAAGTCAATGAAAAGAACCCCTCTAATACCACTTCGTAACATCCCGGTTCCGGGTGCCACTCAATGGGTGCCCCGAACCCGGTTCGCCACGTGACCTCAAGCGCATTTACCCAAATTCCAGAGCCTGCCGACTAGCAGTGAGGGCCCAGGTCTGATAGAGTGGAAACTATGCCCTCATTTGTCAAAGTGTAGCGCAGCGGAATGAAATAAATCATACAACAACAATGGAAGCAGTACACCATACACAACTGAAATAAACAACTGCAGAAGATATAACCAACCAGTATATAAATAATGGTGAAACATGCCTCAAATTCTAAGAAAACAGCCAGAACATGTTACATAACAGTACAGTACAGTACAAGTATAGAAAAGAAAAACAGAACAAAACAGCTGGTAGCATCGAGAGCCTAAGCCCAGTCCCATGCTCCCATAATTCTTAGCAACAATCATGTACCGGCATAATGTCCCTTTCCCTTATCTACACCTGCAGAAACATAATTAGTTTGGGCTGAAAATCATGACCCAAACAAGGTGTGAGAAATAACTCCCAGTAGGCACCCACTAAAGGCCTGTGCTCAACTGTGTGTGAACATGAAACAACAGTGTGTAGTAGTAAATCCAATTAACTATGTAGTACTCAAAAGTAACTAACTTAACCAGTTATATTTCCATTTTAATTATTAATTTAACCATTTAATATTAAGAAAAAACCACAGTGAATTTCTAAGTAACCAGTCAGCATCCTCAGACAACCAAAACCATACCCTTAGGTAATCAGAATCCAACCCGCAGGTATTTCACTTAGGAGTAACATAAATTTCCCTCAGGCGTACGAAGTGTCGCCCTCAGGCATAGAAGTCAAGCCCTCAGGCACGAAAGGTTTCCCTCTGGAAAAATATAATGTTGCCCTCAGGAAAATACAGTCATGCCCTCAGGAAATAGTAAACCACCGCCCTCAGGAATAAGTAACCGGGCCATTCCCAACATATAAAAATGCAATTTACATACAATTCCTCTCAAGGCAAAAGTAATGCATAATTTAAACATGGCATACCCTCGGGTATCCTGGCCAAACGGCTAAACAGAGGAGCGCACCCCAGGGGTGGTCTTGGATCCAAAAACTGATCCCAAAAAAAATATTACACTTTTATTTAATTACCTATACAATTCTAGGTAGTTAAAATAGACCCTAACTCAGCCACACAACACCCCAAATATGGGTTCTTAGCTCAAAAACACAAAACACACAACATTTGGAAATAAACACCAAGCCACCTACCTTTAACACCCACGAATGATATATGCGAACGACGCTCCTTGATTAATCTTAGAACGACGTAGATCTGAGGTGAAAGAAAACCTCGTTCAAACTTAAATAACTTCCCTATGGGGAAGAATAGGTAAGAACTACTCCAGGGGAAGGGAGAACTCACCCCTGCAGTTCCAGGGAGATCGACGGTGCAGAATACTGACTCCTAATGTGTGCTCGACGGATCTCCAAAGCTACGAACTCCCTCTCCCACTCATCCTTACCATTATAAGGCTTCCCTATGAACAGGGGAGGCTACTGCCCATTTTAAGTGAAAAAAACAAAGTACACGGCGTGTATTTCCAAGTACACGGCGTGTACTTCCCATTTTTTAACTATTCCTCTGGCGGTTTCCAGCCAGTGTGGCACTGTTCACCTGCCGACATGACTACACGATGTGTCTTCTTGAGTACACGATGTGTTCTGTCACACAGCTGGCCACCACCTTACGATTCACCTGCCGAATGACTACACGCGTGTAAAGGACCAATACATGACATGTAGTTGGTTTCTACACCCTTCATCACCGACATGGCCACATGCCCTGTGTACCCATCCCACACGGCCAAAAGTACACGACGTGTGGAAAAGTACACGGTGTGTACTTCTAAAATTTAGGATTTTCCCCATTTTCCTTATTTTCTGAAAAACACTTAAGGAAAAGAGAAAAGAAGAAGCCCGTACCTCAAAAATAAGAACTGGGTTCTTACAAGAGTCCTCTGAGTCTACAACCATAATAGTCTAAATCATTTTCATCCCATTGAAATAGGTATTCCTCCCAAAGAACATAGATTTAAAAATACTAACATGAAACTTCTTGGCTCTCATCATAACAAGGAATAACTACAAAATTTCAGTGTGATAAGTACTATTCTTCCATTAGAACACACAATATCCCCAAAAATAAGAATCATGATGTGATAAGATAGTTATTAGTATTATAAACCAGGGATACATGTAATGATATTATATGTAGAAGTAAGTCCTAGTGACCCTACTCTAAAAAACTCTAAATTACACAAGATCCAACTACAAACAACCTTAGGTCTATTATAACTCACATGAAATTCATGGTTTAACCAAGATAAGGATTTCATCAAGGTGTCCACTATGTCACCCTCTATAGAAAAAATAATCACCATGACTTCACCACTATGAGAAAAATACATCAATAGGTGATAATTACAAAGTATATTATTTTTCTATTAGTTTGTCCTTAACTTTTTTGTAAGATATGCTATTGTAGTATTATCACAATATAATGTGTTATAGAAATTATAACTAGGAATCACATCTAGATCCTGTAAAACATTTTATATCCAAAAAAATATATGGATCTATCAAAAGAAACAATGTACTTAGATTCCACTATATAATTAGCCCCAAAATAAAGCTTTATACTCTTTTAGTTCATAACTCCTCTGTTGATATTGAGGAAATACCCTGAATATGACTTCTTATCAATATGATCCATCTAAAAGTGAGCATCTATATAACCTCTGATGACTGGCTCCCTATCTCTTATATATACTAAGAACATATCCTCAGTTTTCCTTAGATACACAAGGATAGACTTAACAACAGAATAATTTTGTTCACCTGGATCATCTTAATACATGTATACCATGGTTAAGGCTAGGTAGAAATTATTCCTAAGACATATAATGACATATATGATTGATCCTATCACAAAAGTGTATGGGATCTTACTCATTCTCTCTCTTTCCTTTTCTGTCTAAGGACAAATTTTCTTATAATGATGTATACCATTTGACATTAGAACCAATCCACTCTTGGAAATGTTTATACTAATTATATTTAGTATTTAGTAAATGTATATACATTACCTAGCCCAAGAAGCCTCTTAGATATATCATGAATGATCTTGATAACAATGATATAAGCATCATCACATAATTCCTTTACAAATAATCAAATTTTCAACTAATCCTTAACTGACTATAAGACTAGTATTCCATTTACAATAAGTAATATTCCATCTATATATATTAAAAGGATAACAACCTCACTCCCACAAAACATATTTTAATTACATGGCTCAAATTTATTCTTAATGAAACCTAATTTGATTTGGATCCATAAAACTGAATGTTCCATGAATTGGATTCTTGATTGAATCTATAAAGGGATATACAAACCCTACATACCTTTTTAGAATTACTAGGAGTCACAAAAGCTTTTTGTTGTGTCATATAAACATTTCCCAAGAAGTTTTCATTAAAGAACTCTATTTTGACATCCATATTCCAAATCATATAGTCATGGAAGTCTATAATAGAAAGAATAATATTAATGGATTTAAATATGGGTAATGGATAAAGAGGATTCATCATAATCTATGAATTGATGTTGTTTAAAACCTTTTCCCACTAATCATGCTTTATATGTACCCGCTTTACCTTATATGTCTAGTTTTCTCTAGAATACCCATTTTTAATCAATGAGTTTTAGATCAAATTACTAATCAAATAGAACCCAAAATTGGTTCTTGATACATCAAACTTATAATATAATTCATTGCTTATTTCGATATTACATCTTTTGAGCTATATAAATCCTCCTTATAGGAAAGATGATCGATTATGTTAACCAATAATGATTCACTATCCTCAGTGATTAGAAAACCATACATTTCTAGTTATCTAACCTCTCTTGTGATATGAGTCTTGTGAAATTTGTTTTTTATCAATTTCTAATACATTTTTTTGTAATTTAAAACATAAAGATCATTATTTAGTGGTGTAATACTATAAAAAGTTCCATTTTTTTAAATTTAGTATTCTTTATTTCCAAATTTTAAAATAAATATATAAATTTCAAGGCAAGAAATAAAGATTTAATTATTATTTAAACTATGAACATAATAAAAGATCTTTAAAACCAAAATTAATGATATTTTCAAGTGATTTTTTAGTAAGCAATATCTTGAGAAGCCAACTATTCTCTAATAGTAGGTATTAAATCCTCCCATCCTTATGTAACCTTCGGAAACCTACTTAGTTCTTGAATTTTGAATACATATGTGAGAACTAAAGGCTAAATATAATACTGAATGTGAATATATAGAATAATTTTAATCAATAAAAAATGATACTAAAGTTTACCCTGGCTTCTTTAACTAGGTGTAATACTTCTTCTAGTGGCCCAACTTTCCATATCTAAAACATACCATGTATTTTTAATTTTCTTGTTATTGTATATTATTTTTATGGGAAGGATGGTGCTCATGATCCTTAAAAATAGAATTAGTCTTGGGGTAATTCTCTTTTTTCGTATTCCTATTATTCATCAAAAGGACCATAGATTTTGAGGACTTATTTTTTTTTCTACACAGAGAAATAATGCAAGAAGTTCCAAAAGATTTTTATGAAAATTTTTCATATTAAAATTTATAATGAAACTATATATGTTTTATTGTAGTTAGAAAATCACTATATTGATGTGTACCTCATCCATAATCTTGAATCCCTAGACGTTTAAGTCCTCAATATAGTCAATAATTTTGACTACATAAGGCATGGATGGAACCTCTTCTACAATATTGAATGTCAATAATGATCTAGTGATTCTGTATGTCTCTATCAAAGCCTTATCCTGATATAAATCTCAAATATTTCCTAGCATGGTATATGCATCAATTTCCACATGTTTCTATAAAATTTCACCAATCATGGAAGACAACAACAAGTTAACCATCCATGTGTTTAAGGTAGAGAGATACTTCTTCCTCACTACCCCTTTGGGAAAGAATCATAGGAACTGGGGTTTACAACATGTATACTTTTCTCTCTTAGCATAGTAAAATGCACAAGAATATGAAACTTCATACAAATTTTCACCACCGAGGAGATATTTTTCTCTAATGTAAAACACAATAAAAATTTACTAGAAAATTGGGTTTTCATTTAAAAAATAAATAAGAGAATAATTTGATTACTTTATCCGTGTTACAAAATTAGATTATGAAATTTTAAATTAATTTATCTCCCACTATTTTATAAAAATCCATTAGTCCTCACTTTTAGTTTTAGAATATCCTATCTTATGGATATTATAGGGGAATGGATCCATATTCCCCTTATCATAACCTATAAAATTCATTAAAAATATATTTTAAGGATTTGAGGTCAGCATAAAGTTTCAAATATATTAACTAACACATCCTTAATCCTTTTATTAGACTCCATAATACTATAATCCTAGACCTAAATTTCCTCAACATTTACCTCTCAACTACACAAAGTTCTACTTTAGAATTTTAGCCTTGATGTAAACTAAGTTATGTCAAACCACGGACTCAGTTAAAACTCTACGATAATTGAAACCACTATGACATTGTCCAAATAATCACGTTAAACAATGGTTTTATTTTAACGTTATCTATTAAAGGTTATAAAAAAATATTTCAATTGATGAATTTTAATATTTATATGTGAATTTCCCATTTTAGCTTATGAAATACTTATTAATATTAAATAGATTTTACATAAGAGTTTAAATATGTCTAGATAAATATTTAACGTAATCAAATTTATTTTGATTCCATATTTCATTATTATTTGTTCTCTTATAAACTAATCATCATGTGATTTTATAATGGTTAGTCTATTTGGCTGATGATAAACTAACCCTAAATCTCAGAGGAAAACCATATCAAACCATAACATGGTTTTTACTATAATATTCCACCTTTTATCCTATTTATATATTGGATTGGTTTCACTTTGAATTTGAACTAGTAAAACCTCCATTCACCTTATAGTTCCATCCAATAAATAAGCATTAATAACATGTAGGAGAGGGCGACTAAATGATTGATTAATGGGACTAAATAAAAGAAATAATGGGCACTTGTTCCCTTACATAATGACAGGAGGGGATGACATGCAGACCATAATTTAGTTTAATAATAATAAATTAAAAATCCATTCACATACATGGGTCTAGTTTAAGATCATGATCATCCATACACATGAAATGAATATACATTTTCAATATATCTAGCAATAACTTACTTTATTCATTAATTAAGATAATTATTCCTCAAATTAATCAAATTAATCATGTATGAAATTAAATTAAATTATCTTATTATCCATTAGAATAGTCTTGTAAATTACCTCATCCATAATTTTAAACAACATAAATTAATAAATTTTATTTAAAATTAATAAACTACACATGTGTACTTGGATGTAATGTCATGTACCTATCCGAGCTACCCATAATGTTCCTTTTATTGGGCACATACATAGAATATAACATACATTAAATGGTACAAAATTATAAGGCTTGTACTATAAATAAATAACACATAGAAATATATAAATTTTACATCATGTAATTATATTAATGCAAGTGGAGTACAATACAATGAGGAACATACAGAACTTTTAATTTTAAATTTAATGAAAAAATAAATCTAATGTATAATTAATTAAACCATCACATGGATTGTATTGTCAATAAATGAAATAAAAACAAATATATAATTAGGTTTAATTATATCATTAATTTTTTTATAAGTTAAATTAATCACATGAGGTACAATGGGTTCCACAACATGTACTTGGGATACCCACCATATAACAACTTTTTCCCATATCCATGACACACGTCTAGGGAATGGGTTTGTCATTTGTTTTTCTTCCATAAACATGTATATTTTATATAGTGTGTACACTAGATACATGTCACGTGAAATCAATATTTTATAGTTTTTTAGTAATACACTTCATGTAATAAATACAAGACGTGTCTTTGAATACTTGGTTTCCACCAAGAAAACATGTGGAGTACACATTATGTAAATGAGTTACATAGTGTGTAGTAATAGACTATGTGCCAACCTGGACTGGTCATAATGTTGTGTGAATTTAATACACTCCATATGTAATTAATACATGAAAAACCAGAATTATCTTGGTTCATCCTTGTATAGTGAACATAGGTACATGGTGTGTACCAATAGGCTATATGCCATATAGTCTTTTGTTATCTGGAAAAAATCCCCGGCAACTTGTGATTGGATCTTTAGATATTATTTGTATATTTTTAACCTGTTATTAGATATGTGATCAATAATGTAGAAGGATAATAGAATATTTTTATGTTTATATTTAAATAATTACTAAACTAATAATGAATCTAAAAAATTAATATCCTCAATCAGTGATTAATAAATAATTATAAATCAATTATTTAAATACTTTAATACCACTTGAAGGTTTTAGACATAATATAAGTGCATTAACCAAATTATATTTTTATCATAATCAACAAATAATCCAATTTATACATGTAGAAGAATGACATGAACAATAAAATTAATTGAATGATTAATTGATATAAAAAACACCAGAACCAAGAAGAAATGATTATCACAAATAATTAATAATTAATTTATATATTTATTTAAAATTACCTTGTCTTTTAATTATTTCTTCACCGATGATGTGGTTGGAAACACTCATCATACCATCATTGTTTCATTGGATCCAAGGGTATAATCCATATACTAGTGATCCAAATATGCACCAAAATCTTGGAATGTCATCATATAATCGGTAGGTGATAACACAATCAATTCTGGTCACATTCATTATTATCCATTGAGCATTGTTGACGCTCCATTCCATCAGAGAGTCCAATGAATGGAAAAGGGGAATACCTTAAGTAAAAAGAGGGTAACCCTTTGAAGAACATCAAAAAATTGATGAAAGCATGGACCAGGAGCCCATTTGGACTGAGGCGCGCAAGTCACTTGCGCGCCCCCTATGGGTCACTCAGCTCACTTGCATGGCCTATTTGGTTTTATCCTAAGGTGAAAGGTGGCCTATAAATAGTCCATGTAGGCCCCCATTTCAGGAAAAACTTTTCCAAAAGTCAAATTCAAGTTCTGGCTGCCCTAGTATTCAACTCAACTCTTCTGAAATATTATAAGGTAACTTTTTACCTAGAATGGAAGACCTGAAGGAGTAGAATAAGGCCTAACTATTTAGATTTCATCAACACTTGCACGCCTAAGTGTCCAGACCTCCTTAAAAATGGAAACACTTGCGCTCTGCCCTACCCTTTTGATGAAACTTGTGCACCTCCCTTTTGGAAACATCTTAGGATAATACTAAAGGCTTGAGTTAAGTCTCTCCCTAGTATTACCCTATATATTCTTCATCACCCAGGTAAACCCATACCGTGAAAGTAAACTTGCACAACCAAGACTTGCACACCAAATGACTTGCGCAACCTATAATTGTGAACAAACATTATTTGTGTGCGTCTCTCCCGTTCACCTCTCCTCTTTAAGATATTAGCTCTCGAACCCCTTTTCAAAGCCATTTATGTCATGGTTCTTTTGTTGGATTCCTTATCTGAAAGGAATTCTATGAGAACCTCTCCCAAAAACTCATGACTTAAAAGCTTTATGTCACTATGGTTAAAGGTTTCTTTCATATAACCTCATCATTTAAGATGAGAAGATATTTTGATTTAGGGCATCCTCCTCAGGAGTAACTCCCAAGTTCCCTTAGTTTGGGACTCCTTTTCAAGAATATGCCCCAATCATAATTCCTTTAATTAGGGAATCCTCCTCAGGTGTAAGCCCCAAGTCCCCTTAACCTGGGCCTCCTTCTTAGGAGTATACCCCAGTCATAATTTCATTTAACATTGGGCATCCTCCTCAGGAGTAAGCCCTAATCTTATTTTATTTTGATTTGGGACTCCTTCTCCGGAATAAGACCCAATCATAAGTTCCTTTTAATTTGGGCCTCCTTCTCCGGATTAAGCCCCAAGTTATAAGTCCACTTTAATTTGGGAATCCTCCTTAGGAGTAAGCCCCGGGTTAAAACTCTAAATCTCCATAAAGTACAAATACATTTATGGACCCTGCACTTGGGATTCTTTCCTGAAGTTAGTCCTGGTCTTCATCAACTTGGGATGTCATACATACATAAGACCCACATCATTTCTTGTGACTGCATCTTTCAAGGAACAATCGTCAGGGTTACTGATACCTCTTTTTTCTCACACCGAACATGATTCACATGAGATTAGAGTGTAAAATTAATCACGACATCTATTTTTGAGCCGTTAACCATGCATAAGCCCCAGATTTATTTACCCGAACTACGTGGAATTTGATATCATCCTTAAAAGTAGAGTACGTTGGAAGCATTTCTAAGGTTAAAGCTCATTATTCATTAATTCTTTTCCCTCCCATATGATGTTAAAATATATCCTTATTATTGAACTACATGGGTTCTGATTCCTTTTTAACGATGATACGTAGCTAGCCCATCTAAAGGTATGATCATAACTCTAAAATAATCCTTGTCTTTATGAATGACAATAAACTTCAAGTGACCCCACTGAGTGGATTTAAAACCAGTATGGTCATCATAATGACCAAGATATTTCTATATAATGTTTTTAAGGATACCATTGACTAAGAATCTTTAATACATACAGATGATTCTCCATCAATGAAGAACCTAAAATACATATAAAAGATTCTCCAAATCCCATACATATCAATCATTGATTTCTAAATCTAAAGGAAAACTCATTTTAATTCTTTTTTATTTAATAAGGATTCATGAACATAACTTTAATATATATGAGATTCCCAGAGTAGGAAATAATTCCCCCAAAAGAATGTGTAATGAGCCTGATCGCCCATCCTCTCGACCAATGAAAATTCTTAAGCCTCATCGGTCCACAACTAATGAGCACCTAACTTTGGAAAGTAGGTCCAAATGGATATAGAATCATTGGGTGTTTCCGGTTCTACAAATAGACCCGTTTGAAACCAATTAGAAAGTTTGAACCTTAAACAAACAAGGTCATCCCCATTTATAGATGACACAAAAAAATGGTGAACCCGATGTGAATCCATAACTAGGTTAAATGATGTTTTACTTATTTGTTAGGCCCCTATTAAACTCAATATGAGGTACAACAAAGAAATCAATAACATATGTGCTCATCCAAAAGATGTAGTATGTCCAAAATTATCTTGATTATGTCTGCTATATCAAACATGCACTCCTTTCCAAGATCTCTCTACAATATAAAATGGCTTCTTTAAGGTTCACACCTGTGAATTCCTCAGCCGCTACTTATGATGGATCCTCGTCCACTCTGAGGATGATATCACCTACTCCAAACATGGAATGGATGTATATTCCCGTTCCGGAAACTGAAGTCACCAAGAACATTCTGACAATGGTGAAAGAGCAGAAGCAAATCCCTTCCCATATTCTGGTTACCTGTCAGAATATTAAACAACTTTAGTGAAATCATAGGGAAATATACATAAATCTATCCCTATCAGTGGAGTGACTCATCAACATGTCACCCAGTGCAGATACACACCTCTGTTCCAGTCTAGGAGGGTCACGGGGCATAATCCCCCATGTCATACAGACAATCAAGTCGGGCAAATACATTCGATTTAAATGGAGATAGTCAGCCTAACCTGACCATTTCTCTTGAGTAGGCACATACACCTGCCCATAATTACCACTTTCTTCAACAAGTGGTTTCCAAAGTGATTAAGAAGGCATCCAAGAAAAAGACCCAATCTGTAATAAGGCCTTGCTCAATGCTGGAGTTCTTGAAGCCCTCAGACAATTATCTATTACAAATCAAGATTCTACTCTCTCATTTCCAAAATTTGGAAATAACAACAATAATTACGAAGGTCTTCATCAGACACTTCCTCATGAAGGATTGATTTATGACAATTCAGTCGATCTCAAAGCATCATCTTCAGATGAGAGCCATGATAACCCTTTGTGTGGCCAGAAGACCAAGGAGAAAAAGGTTTCATCTTTTTCTGTAACCCACCATGGTGGTCCTCCCCATGATGATGAATTTAGCTACCAAAGTCTTCTCCGTATTTGTATTTTGCATTTCCTAGAAAATTCTTCAATGGAAAATGTAGTAACGAGAAATACCTCTTATCTTGAGGCACGTGAAAATGTGGAGCCAGTCATGTCTGATGACTTACCACTAGCAGGTGAAATAATTTCTCAATCAGAAGATAGAACGGGGTGTAGGTCATTCTATGAACCACCCCTGGGTCATTCATCTTCTAATTTGACAAATGAATTCTCTACCAATATTGTTGAATCTGATGAAACAATAAAGAAGCACCGGCTTTTGTCAAATCAAGTAGAAGAATCTTCATCAAATGAAAAAGTGGGAAGGACCTTACTCAATACATAAGGTCTACTCCAACGGATATTATTCTTTCATATCATTGGATGAAGAACTCATTACAACTCCAACCAATGCAATATTCTTGAAGAAGTATTTTGTGTAACACAAATACACCCATTTTCCTTGCTGCATGACATTAAACTGCATATCCCCCTATATCATCCAACATGACGTTAAACTGTGTCACCCTATCACCCAAAATGACATTAAACTATGCATTGTCCGAGCTACAGGACGTTAAACTGCCAAGCAACCCATGTCTTTACACATGACATTAAACTGTGATCGCCGCATGCACAATTGTCTTTTAAACTCTGTTTCCATGCATTCCCCGAGCAGCTAACCATGAATAAGCCCCACACCATCCTTCGTGGTTGCATCTTTAACGACACGATCGTCAGGTCTATTGCTGCATCTTGTTTCTCACACCGAGCATGACTCACGTGAGCTTAGAGTAAGCTTCGACCATGAAATCTTCTTTGGGCCTCTAACCACGCTTAAGTCCCGGCATCATCTTTGGGTTGTTGTCCTCAAGTACACCCCGATCGTCGAATCCCTCTCAATTGAACTACGTTTACTTTGATCCTTGCCTCCTAGGCCAGGTACGTAGGCAACCTTCTGAGGTTCAAGCTCGAAACCACTTTCTTCACATTGATTCACCTACATCCTATAAGATGTTGAATCGTGAAGCCCTCGTCAACCGACTTATTCATATCGGTTCACTTTCATCCTACATGATGGTAAACTATGTACATCCCATTTTCCTAGCTATATGATGTTAAACTATACAGTCCCCTATTGTCCTTGCTGCAAAACATTAAACTGCATAACACTGGTCCATGCATATGACCTTAAACTATTTGCACTTTTGTATTGTATGATAATAAACTACAACAATCCCTGATACCCTCACTCGAGAGGAATCATCATTGACATGGTCTCCAACCATATCATACTTTAAGAACTACGTGTGGCTTGATTCTCATCCTAATAAGATATGCAGTGACGTCCGGATCCCTTAATCTGGACCCAGTCATGGGGTAAACTCACCCCTGGCCTCTGTACAAATAAAATTTGTACATGAATTTATCACTTTTGAGGTATCCTTACCAGGGAACCATCAATGAAGAAAAGATATCCTAGTCCTTATTTATTGGATGATTCCCCTTCCAGCATTCATATTCCTAATCTTGGATGATATTCTTTTGAATCTTCATAATTTTTTTCTTAATCCTTGTGAAAAAATTCCTGATACTTGTGAGTTCGTTTGACTGACTATGCAGTATGTTCCCTTAGGTGTCCTTATATAATTCAACCTCCATAACGGGTTTGTCATGTATTGGTAATTTCATTCTTAAGAGAATCCCTTTTTCCATCGTGAGAGAGCATTTGTGACAAAATGATATGATCCATAAATCAAAATAGTCTATGACTATCTTTCATATCTTTTTTCCTATCCTAAATCATTTTTTTCAAAAAAGAATTCCAAGTCTATGGTTTAAAATTTTGAAATCATGTCCTAGATGCATGAAATTAAACTGCATGGCACCTTCATCCTTATCACATGACATTAAACTGTATGGTAAACATCTCTTTCATTTGGTGTTAAATATCTAGGATGTTACAAGCAAATTTTTCTTTTAGGAATCCCAAAATATCTATTGATTTTATGTGAAAATATTATCTATTCAATCCACTCCTTAGTGGTATTTGATCCTTACATTCCCCCTTATGATTGAGTCAGATCTACATATGGGTATTTAAAGAACTATGTATGGCTTGATTCTCATCCTTATGAGATACGTAGTGACACCCAAGTCTTTAATATTGGGTCCAATCATAATTGCAATAAAGTCCTCTTTACCCCTCATATGTATAAACCAAATCTGTACAAAGAGTATTTCAATAACTATGTGCAGCTTGATTCCCATCCTCATGGGATACGTAGGAATGCTCGAGCATTCCTCGAGTCCAGTCCCGAGCATTTGGGCCTAACCCCAAACCCACTTTCTATCCCTTGACTGAAAAGTCCCCCTGGGAGAACATGGTGTGATATGGAACACCCTGGTCTTTATTCACATCAAGTTTATAAAAAATGCACGATGTGTGTCCCTCAATATGGTCCGAGCTCTACCACCCTAAACTAAGATCATCCATACTCTCATCCTACATGATGTTAAACTGTATTTCAAGAACTACATGTGGCTTGATTATCATCCTAATGAGATAAACAATGACATACAAAATCTCAATTCAGGACCCAACTGCAAAATTATACAAATAATATTCATGGTCAGCATTGGTCTATGTATTTCCTTTATGCATTGGACAATTCCCATTTTCGTATTCCTAACCTTAAATACTTCCAGGTATCCATAACCCTATTTGTTACTTATGGTCGCAAAATGTCTGATACCTGAGAGTTCTTTTTCCTAACTATGCAGCACATGCCCTTAGGTGGCCTTGCATAAGTTGTCTACATAATAGACCTATCAACCAAAATATGTTACAATTTGACTATGTAGCTTATTCCCCAGTTGGCCCTGCATAATTTAACCTCCATAATGGATTTTTCAAGTAATGGTAACTTTATTCTTAGGAGAAGCCTCTTTTTTTCCTATTGGTCTTAAAGAAGTTATGTAGGGATCTACAAAAAAACTGACATCCTTAACATATTTGTTCCATACTCTTTTTCATGATCTGAAAGTATTCAAGTCTATGGTTTACATTTTCCTCATTCTTTATATGTTCAGAGCCATACGAAATAACCTTGGAACACTTGACCATATGTCATATAATGTTTCTATCTCCGGTTTTAGTCATATGATTTAAAACCACATCTACCTTTTTTCCTACATTTGGGTCTGACCTTCATAAAAGTAACATTCCTCCAATTCTTTGACAATTCTGATTGGAAATATCCTCTCCATATTCATGTACATTTCTACATCAAGCAGACTCTTTGCTTTGTAAAATTTGAATCTCCATAAAACTTTCTTTGGATTTTAGCAATAGAAAGTGAAATTTTTGATAGTTCTTTTTCCCGACTATCCAACATGTGCCCTTAGTTGGCCTTGCATAAGTTGTCTACATAACAGTCCTATCATCCAATAGATACTACTATTTGACTATACAGCATATTCCATAGTTGGCCATGCATAATTCATCCCCCATAACGGGTTTGTCAAGTAGTGGTAACTTCATTCTTAGAAAATACTTAGTCTAATGACTTTTAGCACTTTTCCCATGTCATTCCTCAGATTCAAAATTTCTCAAGTCACAGTTTACAATTTCCCCCATCCATACTTGAATATGGTAATATGTTTCCAAACAAATTATCAATAATTGAGTCAATATCATCTATTCGGTCAAATCTATTCGACCTTAAATATTATCCTTTTTATAATCCAACATGCATGAATTTAAACTACAAATAACAAAAGACATGGTACTCATTAAATTGGGAACCTATAAAGGGTACTCTGAACAAAATCCAAGTCCCAGCTTGCTAAATGTACATTTTGTATGATTTAGGCAATATTGAGAAATCAAAAAGATGCAATGTTTGTGGGGTTGTTTATATAAACCTAGTAAAAATCAAACTATGTTTACTAGACCCATTGGATTAGGTAAAAATAAGAGAAATTATCAAGAAAATGAAGGTACAGATGATGGAATATGAACTATTTTTCATTGATGAAAAAGATTAGAAGAACATCCACAGACTGGAGTCTCTTCTCTTTTTTCAGAAATTACAGAAGACTCTCAACATGATTTCTCATCTATTTCACAGCATCCCGAGCTTCATCAGCAACCACTTTAAGTTCATTTACTCTACCATGTTCACTCTCTTCAGCTCGAAAAATCGTTTCTTTGGCATCCGTGATGGCTTTTATACCATCCGCTTGGACTTCTTCCAATGAATTATGAAGATGGTCATGCTCCCCAATAATAGCATCTAGCTCTTACTGAAGGTGCAACTGCTATAAAATCTTCTCTTTGATCTTCTGCTTCAGTTCCTTCAACTTTGGAGCATGATCAGCCTCAGCTCAGGACACTAAAACCTAAAATTCACTGATATTGGTTAGCAATCTAGATCTTATCAGGTTTTGATGACACCTTTTCTCTTGCTCCCTCCTTCGAATGACTTTTTTCATTGCAACATGGATTTCTTGATATCTAAAACTGCCAAGTCCCAACATTATGAACATGGATGAATGTCTTGGTTTTTTCAAAGGCAGATCTTCAAGAGGCATCTCAGATATTATCTCCCATATATTTTTCCATGCCATGTGGCGTGAGAATTGTAGCACCTTTTTCACCTCTGGGTCTGATTCCACATCACTATCACAGGGAGGAACATGTTCTAAGATTAATGCACTTAAAGAAGTGCCATGTTCTGCTCCTTCCCTGACCTTGGTTGCTTTACCTTCTGCTACTGTTTGGGATGAGGCTGAGGCTTCACATCCAGATCAAGCCATTGAAGTTGACATCCCTGTTTGGTCAATTGAAAGTATGGTTAGTTTCAAAGGATAGTAAAAGTAGATTGATTTTCTTGCAGGTTAAGTAAGCCACAAATATCAACATATTTTACCTAACAGTAGATCTGTAACTTCTGAAGACTCCTCCCCATCTTTCCTGGCTTCAATTGGATTTTCAGGATGGGTTTCAGGAGGGCATTCCATGCTAAGTTCCACCTGAGCCAGTTTTTCTGCAATAACAGGGTTGACATCAATGTTTACACCTCTTTCAAGCATTATTGGTTCAGCAGTTTCTTCAGATGGAACTGTACATTTTTTAACCAAACATTGTTAGAAGTGTAATCATGAAAATATTAATAGGACAAATGATGAAACTCACATCTAGTTGATTCTATAAATATATCTCCAAAATCTTCTAAATCATGTGGTAAAATAACATGTCCTAAAATTTCTTCAAAGGTCATGCCAAGATTCATCATTTCATCCAATGATGTCCCAGATCCCAGGTTAGTCTCACTAGTGGGAGCACTCAGCATGTCCTCTTCGTGATTTTCATCTAGCAATCTCTGACCCTAGAAAGATTCTTCAAAAACAGTTATGGGGTCAACTTCGGTGGTTGAAAAATGTTTTGGTGCATGTGTTGAACCAAAAACATCACAGAATGGAAGTCAGTTGTTGTCTCATTTGAGCATCCCGAGCTTCATCAACAGCCACTTGAAGTTCATTAACTCGACCAGCTTCACTCTCTTCAGCTCGACGAAGTGATTATTTCGAATCTGGGATGGCTTTTATACCATTCTCTTGGACTTTTTCCAACAAATTATGAAGCTGGTCAAGCTCCCCAATAACAGCATCTGTACGCCGAACTTGCGCGCCATAAACCCTTGATTTCTCTGGCTTTACCTCGAAACCAGATCCTCTTTCCTTTATGGATCCAACTTTGATGGGGGACTATTGTTGATTCTATTTTCCATCATAGAGTCCAATGAATGGAAAAGGGGAATACCTTAAGCACAAATAGGGTCACCCTTTTAAGAAAATCAATAAAATTGACGAAAGCTAGACCTGGATCCCATTTGGGGTGAGGCGCGCAAGTTACTTGCATGCCACACAAGTCACTTGAATACCACCTATGGGTCGTGTAGATCACTTGCATGCCCTATTTGGTTATCTCCCAAGGTGCGATGTGTCCTATAAATAGCCCCTGTGGGCCCCCATTTCAGTGACGGATTTTCCAAAAGTCAAATTCAGGCTCTGGTCACCCTAGTCTTTAACTCAACTCTTCCAAAAGCTTCTAAGGTAAATTTTTACCTAGAATGGAAGACCTGAAGGAGTGGAATAAGGCCTAAGTGTTTAGAATTCATCAACACCTATGTGCCTAAGTGTTCAGACCTCCTTAAAAATTGAAACACTTGCACTCCGCCCTACCCTTTCGATGAAACTTGCGTGCCGCCCTTTTGGAAAAATCGTAGGATAATACTAAAGGCTTGAGTTATGTCTCGCCCAAGTATTACCCTACAGATTCTTCATCGCCCAGGTGAACCCATGCCATGCAGGTACACTTGCGCAACCAAGACTTTCACACCAAATGACTTGTGCGACCTACACTTGCACGCCAACTTCATTTGTGAGCCTCTCTCATGTTCACCGCTCTTCGTCAAGATATTAGCCCTCGAACCCCTTTTCAAATCCATTTATGGCATGGTACCTTTGTTGGCTTCTTTATCTGAAGGGAATTCTATTACAACCACTCCCAAAACCTCTTGACTTACAAGCTTTATGTCACTACGGTTAGAGGTTTCCTCCATATAACCTCATCCTTTAAGATGAGAAGATCTTTTGATTTAGGGAATCCTCCTTAGGAGTAAGTCCCAAGTTCCCTTAGTTTGGGAATCCTTCTCAGGAATAATCCCCAATAATAATTCCTTTAATTTGGGAATCCTCTTCCTGAGTAAGCCCCAAGTCCCTTTAACCTAGGATTTCTTATTAGGAGTAAGCCCCATTCATAATATCCTTTAAAATTGGGCATCCTCCTTTGGAGTAAGCCCCAATATTAATTTCTTTTGATTTGGTCCTCCTTATCTAGAATAATCCCCAATCATAAATTTATTTTGATTCGGGCCTCCTTCTCAGGAGTAATCCCCAAGTTATAAGTCCCCTTTAATTTGGGCATCCTATTTAGGAGTAATCCCAGAGTTAAAACTCTAAATCTCCATAAAGTACAAATACCTTTATGGACCCTGCTCCTAGGATTATTTCCCGAAGTAAGTCCTAGTCTTCATCTACTTGGACAGTCATACATATGTAAGCCCCACACCATTTCTTGTGAATTCATCTTTTGTGGAACAATCGTCAGGTTTACTGATACCTCTTGTTTCTCACACCGTGCATGACTCACGTGAGCTTATAGTGTAAAAGTAATTGCGACATCTCTTTTTGGGCCATTAACCATGCACAAGCCCCATATTTCATCTCCCTAACTATGTGGACTTTGATATATGCCTTAAAATTAGAGTACATAGGAAGCATTTCTAAGGTTCAGGACCATCATTCGTTAATTATTTTTCGTCCCATATGACGTTAAACTATATCATTCTTATCAAACTACGCGGGTTCTGATTCATTTTTAACGAGGATACATAGGTAGCCCATCTGCTGGTACAATCTGAACACTGAAATAATACCTATCTTTCTGAATGACAATAAACTTCATGTGCCCCACTGAGTGGCTTTAAAACCATTATGGTCATCATAATGACCAAAAGATTTCTATATAATGTATTGAAGGATACCATTGACTAAGAATCTCTAATACATACAGATGATTCTCCATCGATTAATAACCACAAATGCATATAAAATATTCTCTAAATCCCATACATATCAATCATTGATTTCCAAATCTAAAGGAAAACTCATTTTCATGCTTGGTGAATTAATACAGATTCATGAACATAACTTAAATCTATAAGAGAGTCCCGAAGTAGGCAATAATGCCCCCCAAAAAGGTGTGATGATCCTGACCTCCCATCCTCTCGACCAATACAAATTCTTAAGCCTCATCAGTCCACAACTAATGAACACCTAACTTTGGAATGTAGGTCCAATTGGATATAAAATCATTGGGTGTTTCCGATTCTATGAATAAACCGACTAGAAACTGATTGGAAAGTTTGAACCTTAACAAACAAGGTTATCTTTGTAACATCCCAAGTAAGTAATAAATAATTGATATTTTATATGAATTATATTGTGTTTTAGAGGCTTAAAATGAAAATAAATCCAATCTTAAGCATGGAATACACTAATATTTTTAAAAGATTGTTTTACTGCCTTTGATGGAAAAACAACTTTGAATCTATATTTTGACAATTTTATAAACTATGTTTGTCAAAATAAACTTATTCTTTATTATTGGGACATAAAAATTTACTTTGTGTGAGTTTTTGGTATTTTTCTGACAATGTTCATTTTTTAATGAATAGTGAAAAATACTTCATTTTACACCAAAACTTCTTTTTAATCTAATTTATTTATATGATTAGATTATCTTTTGAATTGGTTTTGAAGTTAAATTAGAATATATTTTTACCATTTAATCCAATGGTGGTCATTGGAATCAATTTCAATTTGAAATTGGACTTAAACTGGTGTCAATCTTTTGATACTTCTTGTTTCATAAAAACACGCTATTTGTCATAACAGCGGAAATTAATTATTAAATTAATTAATGTGACTTATATGTTTTCAATTTCGTAAAATATACTTCATTTTTGAATTCGGAATATCAAATATATCTTAGGGTGAATTTTTGGTAATTTTCTGAAAAACATCAATTTTTGATGAATAGTGAAACCACTAAGTTGTAGTTAAAGAAACTGATTTTTCGTTTAAATGAAAATTTACCACTTTTTTGTTCTGAATTTCAAAAATCCGACATACATGGTTGTCATTAGTATGTAAAATATGGTTCAATGGGATGAAAATAATTTTTTGGTTAATAGTAACTTTTTTTTCATTAATCGCGATTAGAGGTAATTAGTATAATTTAAGGTAAAAATGATATTATAAAAATGTGAAAACACCATGAAACTTTTCCTACACCTATTGGGTGAGTCATGGCCGACCAAGACAACGCATGGGTCGATTTAGGGGACCCCATGGAGCCACTTGGGTGAGATAATGACTTTAATGCCTTTTTTTTAAATAAAGGTGAAAATGACACTAACATAAATTGTTTTACTAAAACAATTTTTAGAAGGGGTTATACTAATCATATTTTGGTATATAAATATTAATTATAAATCTAAAAATATTTCCTACATAATATTATTTTTTTTATAATTTTTATACTTTATATAAAATAAATTATTTATGACATCATGATGATGCAGCGATGACATCATTATTTAACGATTTAAATAAAATGGAAAGATAATGTAATATCTAAAACATACACATGTCCAAAACCTATTGGATGAGTGGATTTCTAACCCTTATCACCTTATCCTAGAATTATATCAATGTGGGACCATTTAAATCCGAAACTCATTTTCAAATAAAGTAATATTTCTTTACTTTCCAAGAGTGCCCCTCCTCTCCTCTTATAAAAGGCCCCCACCTCTACCTCATTACCCACACCCCAAAGCCTTTGGCTCAGCCAAATCCTGCCCATTTACTCTCTCCAAATCCCTCTCCTCATCCTAGAGGATTACCTTTGGGCATAATTCTTTCAAAGGAAGCCTTTAGGCTCAAATCAAAAGGAGTTACACTTTTAAAGGTAATTCTTTCTCTCATGTTCATTTGTTTTATTTTGCTTCTCCAACCCCCTAAACATTTTTTATTTACTTATTTTGTAATAACACCAGTATCTTAAATATACTATTATGTTGTTATAAGATTTATTCAAGCTACACTCTCACACAACTACATCAAATGGTTAAAGAACATACGGTTTCCGTGGATGGCGAAATTCTGCCTCCCGAAACGATGATTGTTCAATACTCATCTAACACCTTCAAAGGTGGCCATTATGATGTCACTATTTTTATATATGATATATAATATGTTTATTCTTTCCTTAAGATTCTGTATTTTTCATTTATGGCATACCACTACTGTTTCCATTATGGGTAAACACGATATCTTTATTTTAGGAAGTGCGGACTACCGCCCCCTGAAAGTGATTTGATTCGTCAATACCATATGTGGGATGTGTAAAGGATAAAGTTAATGATATTATATATGTAATTATACTGGAATTATAATATACTCTTATATCATTATGATTCCATTCCAGAAAATACGATATAGAAATGGAAGTAGCGTTCATGCGTACGTACGGCTTACCGTCTCCATGAACGGTGCATTTCATTTCTTACCTCCGAATGTGATGTAATATTATAAATACATGTATATGCTGAATATATATGATATATATGTTATCCAAATCATTAATATAATTCTGGATATAACGAACCTTTGACCAAATTAACAACATGTAAGTGTAAGAAGTCTATTTTTGACTTAAGAACCAAATACCGACAAAATGAACATTATTAACTTAAATGATTACATGATGTTCATAACATGGTATAAAAGGAATAATTAACTTGAAAAAGGTTCTTAAGAATGTAGAGATTAACTCAAGTTTATTATTCAGGAGATTAAAGAACGACCGAGTCAAGTCAGACCCGAGGTATGGGACTTCGTCTCAATCTCCTTTCATTGAGGCATATTTTGTTTTATACAGAACCTTCTTTTATACGGTGTATAAACCTCTTTGACTTTTTACGTTTATTCAAAAGGACTATTTTTTATATGAAGCGTTTATTAAACGATAAAAGGGAATGTTTTTGTCGTACGTATGCGGCGACAAAGACTTTTCCACCGCCGTGACTGTTATTTGAGTTTCGGCTTCCTCTAAAAGCCATACCTTTTTTTTAAAGGAAAAATAAATACCATGTTTTACTTTGGTATTGAAAATGGTTTTCATAATGTTTTTATTATATCAATGTGTTGTATTGATATCTCGTGATTGAAATGTGGAAATTTTATGTTTCCTTTATGCATGTTTTATGCGATACGATTATGTTGAGGTTCTTGGGCATTATTATGAAGACGGGTGGTTCCGTGATAGACTAAGGGCGGGTGAGACCGATATAGATCTCCAATGCATTGGGTAACGTGAAGGAGTGAAACGTTAAGGTTTCTTCGAAGAGATTTAGGGAATATACTGTGATGGGTATTCCAAACGTAACCAAGAGGGTTACTCCCTACGCAAGGATGTTATGAATGCCTCAAGTTACCTTTATGTCTTATGATTTCTATGATTTATTCATGATTTTATAAGGTATGTTAAAGTGCCTATGTTTTATGGGTAAAGTATGATTTCATTCTTATGTATATATGAACTCATGTTTCCTTTCCATGTTTTTTTTATAACCCATTCTGAGTTTTTATGCTCATCCCAAGTTTTTGAAATGTTTTTCACAGGTCAAGGGAAAGGTATATGATATGATGATAGTGTCAAGGAAGTGTCAAGAAAGAATCCATGTTTTATTTTAAATATGTTTCCATTTATGGGAATGAAGAATACTATCTTTATGTAACCACTTTGTTTATATGTGGAATGTAATGCAAGTTTTATGATCTAATTCTCTAAAACTCTAAACCTGAAAAGATCCTCAATGTGTAATCTTGTGATAACTCAAGATTATGTAAGGTTTAAGGCTGGGGCCTTAGAGTTGGTATCAAAGGTCAGTTTAGATAACTTTAGGAGTTAGAATTCTATTAAATGATTATCCAAAAATATTTTTTTTATGATCAAATTGAAGTGATATTGAATTTGAAGATTACCATGTTGCTTCATCTAAGAGATGTTTGTTCAGAATGGTTTTCTGCAGAGGAAACAGGGAAGCAATGCTAGGAAGGCATACAGAAGGAAATAACCTTCCGAATCAGCATCCTGAGATGGTCAGAATTGGAACTGAACAGTTTGTTGAAGTGATGTCACAGTTGACTCAGGCTATAAATGGTGGTGGTATCCATGCACGAGATCAGCCAGATCAACCGCAGAGGAACATGTCAGTAGTGGAACATTTCATGAGGCAACATTCCCCATCATTCAGAGGATCATCTGACCCTGTGTTAGCTGAAGGGTGGATTAAAGCACTGGAGAAGATTTTCGATGTCATGGGGTGTTCAGACAATCAAAAGGTTAGTCTTGCTATTTACCGTTTGGAGGGTGAAACATATCAGTGGTGGTCGATGGTTAAAAATATCAGGGACGCTGATGAGATTGATGCTCTCGACTGGGATGAATTCAAAGGTATGTTTCTTGAGAAGTATTTTCCTAAGGCTGTTTGACTTAGGATGGAAAAGCAATTCTTGGAATTGAGGCAAGAGGAAGACTCAGTGGCTACCTATGAAGAAAGGTTCACTCGATTGGAAAGGTATGCTCCAAATTTTATCCGAGACCTTGATAGTAAAATCAATTGTTTTTACTCAAGATTAAAGACAAAATATCGAAGGTCATTAGCTTCTCGTGAGTTTAAAAGTTATGAAAAGCTTGTTCGATGTGCTGAGAAGGTGGAAATGGAGTTTGCCGATGACCAAGTGTTCTATAACAACCAACAGAAGAAGAGACCGAGGTGGCAGGAGAAAGGTAAGAATTCTTCAAAAAAGTCTGATGGTAAGAAAACTAAGTTTCCAGTTTGTGATAAATGTGGAAAAAGGCATGCTGGGGAATGTCTTCTAAATTCTGTAAGGTGCTACTGATGTGGTAAGATTGAACATAAGGCTCGTTATTGCACTGAAAAGGATCAAGGTGAAGGTAAAACCAAATTTGATTTACAGTTAGTGAAATGTTATAAGTGCAATGAGATGGGTCACTATGCAAACGAGTGTCCGACAAAGAGATTGAGTGATGGGAAGCAGTTAGACTACAAGCAGAAAGGGGTGGTGAAATCCTTTGCAACTACTTCAGCAGATGTCGGGCCATCAAATGAAGTTGTATCAGGTACTTTGTTTGTTTTTTCAGATTATGCCAGTGTGTTGTTTGATTCAGGTTCTACAAATTCTTTCATCTCTGAAACCTTTTCTAGTAAAATTGGAATACCATCTCAAGAAATGACTCCTGAACTTGTGGTAAAAACACCTGGGGGAAATGTTGATGAAAAAAGAATTTATAAGAATCTTCCTATCCTTATCTGTGGAAGGAACCTACTTACAAACCTTATTGTTCTACCTCTAGTAGAGTTTGATGTTATCCTGGGTATGGATTGGATCTCTATTTACCATGCTAAGATTGACTGTAGAGCTAAAGAAGTTTCTTTTCAGAAAGACTTTCAGTTTGTGTACAAGAATGAACCCTTACTGTTGATAACATATCAAGAGGCCAAGAAACTTGTAAAAGATGGAAATGAATGTTACCTTGCACACATCGTTGAAAATAAAGGAACTGTTAAGATTAATGATGTGCCAGTGGTAAATGAGTATCCTGATGTTTTTCCTGATGAGTTGCCTGGAATAATACCAGATTGGGAAGTTGAGTTTACTGTTGACTTAGTTCCTGATGCTAAGCCAATTTCAAAACCCCCTTATCGAATGGCTCAAATTGAACTTTTAGAGTTGAAGGATCAATTGCAAGATTTATTAGAGAAAGGTTTCATTCAACCTAGCACATCACCATGGGGTGCTCCTGTCATATTTGTTAAAAAGAAAGATGGTTCTATGAGACGTTGCATTGATTATAGAGCCTTTAATAATATCATTGTTAAGAACAAATATCCTTTTCCTCATATCGATGATTTGTTTGATCAGCTCCAGGGAGCTGAGTTTTTTTCAAAGATTGACTTGAGATCAGGGTACCATCATCTGAAGGTAAAGGAGGCAGATATTCCGAAGACCGCGTTCCGTACAAGATATGGCCATTATGAATTTGTAGTAATGCCTTTTGGGCTAACCAATGCACCTTCTGTATTCATGGACTTAATGAATAGAATTTTCCATGAGTTCTTGGATAAGTTTGTGGTGGTTTTCATTGATGATATTTTGGTGTTTTCTAAAAGTAAAGAGGAGCATGAAAGACATTTAAGGGTTATCTTGCAAACATTAAAAGAAAAGAAACTGTATGTAAAATTCAGCAAGTGTGAGTTTTGGTTGCAACAAATTTCTTTCCTTGGTCATATTGTTTCTAAAGATGGAATAACTGTTGATCCTACAAAGACAAAAGTTGTGGAAGAATGGCCAAGACCCACAAATGTAACCGAGATTTGTAGCTTACTTGGTTTGGCAGGCTATTACCGAAGGTTTGTTAGATTTTTTTCATGATTATCTAGTCCAATGACTAAGCTAACTCGGAAGGGTGTTAAGTTTATCTGGACAAAAGAATGTGATGATTGTTTTCAGGAATTGAAAAGAAGATTGGTGAATGCTCCAGTTTTGGCACTACCTTCCAGGAATGGTGAGTTTGTTATATACAATGATGCTTCATTGATAGGACTTGGTTGCGTCCTAATGCAGAATGATCAGGTAATTGCTTATGCTTCACGACAGTTGAAAACTCATGAGGTAAATTACCCTACACATGATTTGGAATTATCTGCTGTTGTTTTCACTTTAAAAATTAGGAGGCATCATTTGTATGGAGTAAAGTGTGAAATATATACTGATCACAAAAGTTTAAACTATATATTCACTCAGAAAGAGTTAAACATGAGACAAAGGAGATGGCTGGAATTAATCAAGGATTATGATTGTACAATTCATTACCATCCGGGAAAAGAAAATAAAGTGGCTGATGCTTTGAGTCGAAAAAGTAATGCTTCATTAGCAATGTTGCGTTTGGAACGTGATCCTTTGGGTAGGGATTTGATTACTTTGGAATAGAAGTTGTTGGTGCAGGAAGTACTTCTGTTTTGTTTCAGGTATCAGTGAGATCTTCTCTATCAGGCAGAATCAAGCAAGCACAGAAGCAAGACAGTGAGTTGCAGAAAAAGGTAGAGCTGGTTCAGAAAGGTAAGTCGCCTGAATTCAACATTGATAATGATTGTGTTTTGAGATTTGGGAAGAGATTGTGTGTGACTTGTGATTCACAGTTGAAGAGAGATTTGTTATGTGATGCTCATAGTTCTCCGTTTTCAGTTCATCCGGGCAGTACTAAGATGTATAGAGATCTGCGGGAGTATTACTGGTGGGATGGAATGAAAAGGGATATTGCTGATTTTACTGTGAAGTGTTTGACATGTCAACAGGTTAAAGCAGAGCAGCAGTTACCGAAAGGGATGCTTCAGCCATTACCAGTGCCAGAGTGGAAATGGGAGAATATATCCATGGACTTTGTTGTGGGATTACCGAAGACATCTCGAGGTAATAATGCAATCTGGGTTATTGTTGATCGCTTGACCAAATCTGCTCATTTCCTTGCTATAGGAGATAATTTCTCTCTTGATCAACTTTCCCGTTTGTATCTTAAAGAGATAGTCAGGTTACATGGAGTTCCTCTCTCCATTGTATCGGATCGTGATCCCAGGTTCACTTCTAACTTTTGGAAAGGCCTTCAGAAGTCGTTGGGTACTGAATTAAATTTTAGTACAGCTTTTCATCCTCAATCAGATGGGCAGTCAGAATGAACAATTCAGACCTTGGAGGATATGCTACGAGCTTGTTCGATGGATTATCAGGGAAGTTGGGACCAACATCTTTCTTTGGTTGAATTTTCATATAATAACAGTTTTCATTCCAGTATACAGATGACACTATTTCAGGCATTATATGAGAAGCGGTGTCGAACTCCATCTTTCTGGGATGATGTGGGTGAAAGGAAGTTGATGGGACCAGAATTGATAGAAGAGATGTCAGAAAAAGTTCAGCTGATTCAGAAGCACATGAGAACAGCTCAGAGAAGGCAGAAGAGTTATGCGGATAACCGGAGGAAGGATCTATCTTTCGAGGTAGGTGATAATGTTTTTCTCAAAGACTCACCATGGAAAAGTGTGATGTGATTTGGTAAGAAAGGAAAGCTGAGTCCAAGGTTTATTGGACCATATGAAATTCTGGAGAGAGTTGGATCAGTTGCATACCGAGTGGCTTTACCTCCGAGTTTATCTCAGGTACACAATGTTTTTCACGTTTCAATGTTGAGAAAGTATATGCCAGATCCATCTCATGTTTTGAGTCCAGAGGTAGTTCAGATGGAAGAGAACCTATCTTATGAGGAACAACCAGTCCAGATTCTTGACCACAGGGAGCAAGTGTTACCGAATAATGTGATTAATCAGGTAAAGGTTTTGTGAAAAAACCACATGATTGAAGAGGCAACATAGGAATATGAAAATGCAATGAGGGATAAGTACCCCCATTTATTCGATAAGTTAATAAATTGCGGGGACACAATTTTCGAAATGGGGGAAGAATGTAACATACCAAGTAAGTAATGAATAATTGATATTTTATCTATGTCTATTAATGAATTAGATAGTGTTTTAGAGGCTTAAAATGAAAATAAATCCAATCTTAAGCATGAAATACACTAATATTTTTAAAAGATTGTTTTACTTCCTTTGATGGCAAAACAATTTTGAATATATCTTTTGACAATTTTATAAACTATGTTTGTGAAAATAAACTTATTCTTTATGATTGGGACATAAAAATTTACTTTGTGTGAGTTTTTGGTATTTTTCTGACAATGTTCATTTTTTAATGAATAGTGAAAAATACTGCATTTTACATCAAAACTGCTTTTTAATCTAATTTATTTATATGATTATATTATCTTTTTAATTGTTTTTGAATTGAAATTAGAATATATTTTTACCATATAATCCAATGGTGGTCATTGGAATCAATTTCAATTTGAAATTGGACTTAAACTGGTGTCAATCTTTTGATACTTCTTGTTTCATAAAAACACGCTATTTGTCATAACAGCGGTAATTAATTATTAAATTAATTAATGTGACTTATATGTTTTGAATTTCGTAAAATAGACTTCATTTTTGAATTCGGAATATCAAATATAGCTTAGGGTGAATTTTTGGTAATTTTCTGAAAAACATCAATTTTTGATGAATAGTGAAACCACTAAGTGGTAGTTAAAGAAACTGATTTTTCATTTAAATGAAACTTTGCCACTTTTGTGTTCTGAATTTCAAAAATCCGACATACATGGTTGTCATTAGTATGTAAAATATGGTTCAATGGGATAAAAATAATTTTTTGGTGAATAGTAGCTTTTTTTTCATTAATCGCGATTAGAGGTAATTAGTGTAATTTAAGGTAAAAATGATATTATAAAAATGTGAAAACACCATGATACTTGTCCTACACCTATTGGGTGAGTCATGGCCGACCAAGACAACCCATGGGTCGATTTAGGGGACCCCATGGAGCCACTTGGGTGAGATAATGACTTTAATGCCTTTTTTTAAAATAAAGGTGAAAATGACACTAACATAAATTGTTTTACTAAAAAAAATTTTAGAAGGGGTTATACTAATCATATTTTTGTCTATAAATATTCATTAGAAATCTAAAAATATTTCCTAAATTATATTATTTTTTTTATAATTTTTATACTTTATATAAAATAAATTTTTTATGACATCATGATGATGCAGCGATGACATCATTATTTAACGATTTAAATAAAATGGAAAGATAATGTAATATCTAAAACCTACACATGTCCAAAACCTATTGTATGAGTGGATTTATAACCCTTATCACATTATCCTCTAATTATATCAATTTGGGACCATTTAAATCCGAAACTCATTTTCAAATAAAGTAATATTTCTTTACATTCCAAGAGTGCCCCTCCTCTCCTCATATAAAAGGCCCCCACCTCTACCTCATTACCCACACTCCCAAAGCCTTTTGCTCGACCAACCCCTGCCCATTTACTCTCTCCACATCCCTCTACTCATCCTAGAGGATTCCCTTTGGGCATAATCCTTTCAAAGGAAGCCTTTAGGCTCAAATCAAAAGGAGTTACACTTTTAAAGGTAATTCTTTCTCTCATGTTCATTTGTTTTATTTTGCTTCTCCAACCCCCTAAACTTTTTTTATTTACTTCTTTTGTAACAAAACCAGTATATTCAATATACTAGGATGTTGTTATAAGATTTATTCGAGCTACAGTCTCACACAACTACATCAAATGGTTAAAAAACATACGGTTTCCGTGGATGGTGAAATTCTGCCTCCCGAAACGATGATTGTTCAATACTCATCTAACACCTTCAAAGGCAGCCATTATGATGTCACTATTTTTATATATGATATATAATATGTTTATTATTTCCTTAAGCTTCTGTATTTTTCATTTATGGCATACCACTACTGTTTCCATTATGGGTAAACACGATATCTTCATTTTAGGAAGTGTGAACTACCGCCCCCTGAAAGTGATTTGATTCGTCAATACCATATGTGGGATGTGTAAAGGATAAAGTTAATGATATTATATATGTTATTATACTGGAATTATAATATACTCTTATATCATTATGATTCCATTACAGAAAATACGATATAGAAATGGAAGTAGCGTTCATGTGTACGTACGGCTTACCGTCTCCATGAACGGTGCATTTCATTTCTTACCTCCGAATGTGATGTAATATTATAAATACATGTATATGATGAATATATATGATATATATGTTATCCAAATCATTAATATCATTCTGGATATAACGAACCTTTGACCAAATTAACAACATGTAAGTGTAAGAAGTCTATTTTTGACTTAAGAACCAAATACCGACAAAATGAACATTATTAACTTAACTGATTACATGATGTTCATAACATGGTATAAAAGGAATAATGAACTTGAAAAAGGTTCTTAATAATGTAGAGGTTAACTCAAGTTTATTATTCAGGAGATTAAAGAACGACCTAGTCAAGTCGGACCCGAGGTATGGGACTTCGTCTCAATCTCCTTTCATTGAGGCATATTTTGTTTTATACACAACCTTCTTTTATACGGTGTATAAACCCATTTGACTTTCTACATTTATTCAAAAGGAATCTTTTTTATATGAAGCATTTACTAAACGACAAAAGGGAATGTTTTTGTCGTACGTATGCGGCGACAACGACTTCTCCGCCGCCGTGACTGTTATTTGAGTTTCGGCTTCCTCTACAAGCCATACCTTTTTTTAAACGAAAAATAAATACCATGTTTTAATTTGGTATTGAAAATGGTTTTCATAATGTTTTTATTATATCAATGTGTTGTATTGATATCTCGTGATTGAAATGTGGAAATTCTATGTTTCCTTTATGCATGTTTTATGCGATACGATTATGTTAAGGTTCTTGGGCATTATTATGAAGACGGGTGGTTCCGTGATAGACTAAGGGCGGGTGAGCCTGATATAGCTCTCCAATGCATTGGGTAGCGCGAAGGAGTGAAACGTTAAGGTTTCTCCGAAGAGATTTAGGGAATATACTATGATGGGTATTCCAAACGTAACCAAGAGGGTTACTCCCTACGTAAGGATGTTATGAATGCCTCAAGTTACCTTTATGTCTTATGATTTATATGATTTATTCATGATTTTATAAGGTATGTTAAAGTGCCTATGTTTTATGGGTAAAGTATGATTTCATTCTTATGTATATATGAACTCATGTTTCCTTTCCATGTTTTTTTATAACCCATACTGAGTTTTTATGCTCATCCCAAGTTTTTGAAATGTTTTTCACAGGTCAAGGGAAAGGTACATGATATGATGATAGTGTCAAGGAAGTGTCAAGAAAGAATCCATGTTTTATTTTAAATATGTTTCCATTGATGGGAATGAAGAAAACTATCTTTATGTAACCACTTTGTTTATATGTGGAATGTAATGCAAGTTTTATGATCTAATTATCTAAAACTCTAAACCTGAAAAGATCCTCAATGTGTAATCTTGTGATAACTCAAGATTATGTAAGGTTTAAGGCTGGGGCCTTATAGTTGGTATCAAAGGTCAGTTTAGATAACTTTAGGAGTTAGAATTCTATTAAATGATTATCCAAAAATATTTTTTTATGGTAAAATTGAAGTGATATAGCATTTGAAGATTACCATGTTGCTTCATCTAAGACATGTTTGTTCAGAATGGTTTTCCGTAGAGGAAGTAGGGAAGCAGTGCTAGGAAGGCATACAGAAGGAAATAACCTTCCGAATCAGCATCCTGAGATGGTCAGAATTGGAACTGAATAGTTTGTTGCAGTGATGGCACAGTTGACTCAGGCTATAAATAGTGGTGGTATCCATGCACGAGATCATCCAGATCAACCGCAGAGGAACATGTCAGGGGTGGAACATTTCATGAGGCATCATCCCTCATCATTCAGAGGATCATCTGACCCTGTGTTAGCTGAAGGGTGGATTAAAGCACTGGAGAATATTTTTGATGTCATGGGGTGTTCAGACAATCAAAAGGTTAGTCTTTCTATTTACCGTTTGGAGGGCGAAGCATATCAGTGGTGGTCGATGGTTAAAAATATCAGGGACGCTGATGAGATTGATGCTCTCGACTGGGATGAATTCAAAGGTATGTTTCTTGAGAAGTATTTTCCTAAGGCTGTTCGACTTAGGATGGAAAAGAAATTCTTGGAATTGAGGAAAGAGGAAGACTCAGTGGCTACCTATGAAGAAAGGTTCACTCGATTGGCAAGGTATGCTCCAAATTTTATCCGAGACCTTGATAGTAAAATCAATTGTTTTTACTCAGGATTAAAGACAAAATATCGAAGGGCATTAGCTTCTCATGAGTTTAAAAGTTATGAAAAGCTTGTTCGATGTGCTAAAAAGGTGGAAATGGAGTTTGCCGATGACCAAGTGTTCTATAACAACCAACAGAAGAAGAGACCGAGGTGGCAGGAGAAAGGTAAGAATTCTTCAAAAAAGTTTGATGGTAAGAAAACTAAGTTTCCAGTTTGTGATAAATGTGGAAAAAGGCATGCTAGGGAATGTCTTCTGAATTCTAGAAGGTGCTACTGATGTGGTAAGATTGGACATAAGGCTCGTGATTACACTGAAAAGGATCAAGGTGAAGGTAAAACCAAATTTGATTTACAGTTAGTGAAATGTTATAAGTGCAATGAGATGGGTCACTATGAAAATGAGTGTCCGACAAAGAGCTTGAGTGATGAGAAGCAGTTAGACTACAAGCAGAAAGGGGTGGTGACATCCTTTGCAACTACTTCAGCAGATGTCTGGCCATCAAATGAAGTTGTATCAGGTACTTTGTTTTTTTTTTCCAGATTATGCCAGTGTGTTGTTTGATTCAGGGTCTACAAATTCTTTCATCTCTGAAACCTTTTCTAGTAAAATGGGAATACCATCTCAAGAAATGACTCCTGAAATTGTGGTAAAAACACCTGGGGGAAATGTTGATGAAAAAAGAATTTATAAGAATCTTCCTATCCTTATCTATGGAAGGAACCTACTTGAAAACCTTATTGTTCTACCTCTAGTAGGGTTTGATGTTATCCTGGGTATGGATTGGCTCTCTATTTACCATGCTAAGATTGACTATAGAGCTAAAGAAGTTTCTTTTCTGAAAGACTTTCAGTTTGTGTACAAGAAAGAACCCTTACTGTTGATAACTTATCAAGAGGCCAAGAAACTTGTAAAAGACGGAAATGAATGTTACCTTGCACAAATCGTTGAAAATAAAGGAACTGTTCAGATTAATGATGTGCTAGTGGTAAATGAGTATCCTGATGTTTTTCCTAATAAGTTGCCTGGAATAATACCAGATCGGGAAGTTGATTTTACTGTTGACTTAGTTACTGATGCTAATCCAATTTCAAAACCCCCTTATCGAATGGCTCAAATTGAACTTTTAGAGTTGAAGGATCAATTGAAAGATTTATTAGAGAAAGTTTTCATTCGACCTAGCACATCACCATGGGGTGCTCCTGTCTTATTTGTTAAAAAGAAAGATGGTTCTATGAGACTTTGCATTGATTATAGAGCCTTGAATAATATCACTGTTAAGAACAAATATCCTTTGCCTCATATCGATGATTTGTTTGATCAGCTCCAGGGAGCTCAGTTTTTTTCAAAGATTGACTTGAGATCGGGGTACCATCAGCTGAAGGTAAAGGAGGCAGATATTCCGAAGACCGCGTTCCGTAGGAGATATGGCCATTATGAATTTGTAGTAATGCCTTTTGGGCTAACCAATGCACCTGCTGTATTCATGGACTTAATGAATAGAATTTTCCATGAGTTCTTGGATAGGTTTGTGGTGGTTTTCATTGATGATATTTTGGTGTTTTCTAAAAGTAAAGAGGAGCATGAAAGACATTTAAGGGTTATCTTGAAAACATTAAAAGAAAAGAAACTGTATGGAAAATTCAGCAAGTGTGAGTTTTGGTTGCAACAAATTTCTTTCCTTGGTCATATTGTTTCTAAAGATGGAATAACTGTTGATCCTGTAAAGAAAAAAGTTGTGGAAGAATGGCCAAGACCCACAAATGTAACCGAGATTCGTAGCTTACTTGGTTTGGCAGGCTATTACCGAAGGTTTGTTAGATTTTTTTCACGATTATCTAGTCCAATGACTAAGCTAACACGGAAGGGTGTTAAGTTTATCTGGACAAAAGAATGTGATGATTGTTTTCAGGAATTGAAAAGAAGATTGGTGAATGCTCCAGTTTTGGCAATACCTTCCAGGAATGGTGAGTTCGTTATATACAGTGATGCTTCATTGAAAGGACTTGGTTGCGTCCTAATGCAGAATGATCAGGTAATTGCTTATGCTTCACGACAGTTGAAAACTCATGAGGTAAATTACCCTACACATGATTTGGAATTAGCTGCTGTTATTTTCACTTTTAAAATTTGGAGGCATCATTTGTATGGAGTAAAGTGTTAAATATATACCGATCACAAAAGTTTAAAGTATATATTCACTCAGAAAGAGTTAAACATGAGACAAAGGAGATGGCTGGTATTAATCAAGTATCATGATTGTACAATTCATTACCATCCGGGAAAAGAAAATAAAGTGGATGATGCTTTGAGTCGAAAAATTAATGCTTCATTAGCAATGTTGTGTTTGGAACGTGATCCTTTGGTTAGGGATTTGATGAAATTTGGCATAGAAGTTGTTGGTATAAGAAGTCCTTCTGTTTTGTTTCAGGTATCAGTGAGATCTTCTCTATCAGGCAGAATCAAGCAAGCACAGAAGCAAGACAGTGAGTTGCAGAAAAAGGTAGAGCTAGTTCAGAAAGGTAAGTTGCCTGAATTCAACATTGATAATGATTGTGTTTTGAGATTTGGGAAGAGATTGTGTGTTCCTTGTGATTCACAGTTGAAGAGAGATTTGTTATGTGAAGCTCATAGTTCTCCGTTTTCAGTTCATCCGGGCGGTACTAAGATGTATAGAGATCTGCGGGAGTATTACTGGTGGGATGGAATGAAAAGGGATATTGCTGATTTTACTGTGAAGTGTTTGACATGTCAATAGGTTAAAGCAGAGCGGCAGTTACCGAAAGGGATGCTTCAGCTTTTACCAGTGCCAGAGTCGAAATGAGAGAATATATCCATGGACTTTGTTGTGGGATTACCGAAGACATCTTGAGGTAATAATGCAATCTGGGTTATTGTTGATCGCTTGACCAAATCTGCTCATTTCCTTTCTATACGAGATACTTTCTCTCTTGATCAACTTTCACGTTTGTATCTTAAAGAGATAGTCAGGTTACATGGGGTTCCTCTCTCCATTGTATCGGATCGTGATCCCAAGTTCACTTCTAACTTTTGGAAAGGCCTTCAGAAGTCGTTGGGTACTGAATTAAATTTTAGTACAGCTTTTCATCCTCAATTAAATGGGCAGTCAGAACGAACAATTCAGACCTTGGAGGATATGCTACGAGCTTGTTCGATGGATTATCAGGGAAGTTGGGACCAACATCTTTCTTTGGTTGAATTTTCATATAATAACAGTTTTCATTCCAGTATACAGATGGCACCATTTCAGGCATTATATGAGAAGCGGTGTCGAACTCCATCTTTCTGGGATGATGTGGGTGAAAGGAAGTTGATGGGAGCAGAATTGGTAGAAGATATGGCAGAAAAAGTTCAGCTGATTCAGAAGCACATGAGAACAGCTCAGAGCAGGCAGAAGAGTTATGCGGATAACCGGAGGAAGGATCTATCTTTCGAGGTAGGTGATCATGTTTTTCTCAAAGACTCACCATGGAAAAGTGTGATGCGATTTGGTAAGAAAGGAAAGATGAGTCCAAGGTTTATTGGACCATATGAAATTTTGGAGAGAGTTGGATCAGTTGCATACCGAGTGGCTTTACCTCCGAGTTTATCTCTGGTACTCAATGTTTTTCACGTTTCAATGTTGAGAAAGTATATGCCAGATCCATCTCATGTTTTGAGTCCAGAGGTAGTTCAGCTGGAAGAGAACCTATCTTATGAGGAACAACCGGTCCAGATTCTTGACCACAAGGAGCAAGTGTTACGGAATAATGTGATTAATCAGGTAAAGGTTTTGTGAAAAAACCACATGATTGAAGAGGCAACATGGGAATCTGAAAATGAAATGAGGGATAAGTACCCCCATTTATTCGATAAGTAAATAAATTGCGGGGACAAAATTTTCTAAAGGGGGGAAGAATGTAACATATAAAGTAAGTAATGAATAATTGATATTTTATCTATGTCTATTAATGAATTAGATAGTGTTTTAGAGGCTTAAAATGAAAATAAATCCAATCTTAAGCATGGAATACACTAATATTTTTAAAAGATTGTTTTACTGCATTTGATGGCAAAACAATTTTGAATCTATCTATTGAAAATTTTATAAACTATGTTTGTCAAAATAAACTTATTCTTTATGATTGGGACATAAAAATTTACTTTGTGTGAGTTTTTTGTATTTTTCTGACAATGTTCATTTTTTAATGAATAGTGAAAAATACTGCATTTTACATCAAAAATACTTTTTAATCTAATTTATTTATATGATTAGATTATATTTTTAATTGGTTTTGAATTGAAATTAGAATATATTTTTACCATTTAATCCAATGGTGGTCATTGGAATCAATTTCAATTTGAAATTGGACTTAAACTGGTGTCAATCTTTTGATACTTCTTGTTTCATAAAAACACGCTATTTGTCATAACAGCGGTAATTAATTATTAAATTAATTAATGTCACTTATATGTTTTGAATTTCTTAAAATAGAATTCATTTTTGAATTCGGAATATCAAATATAGCTTAGGGTGAATTTTTGGAAATTTTCTGAAAAACATCAATTTTTGATGAATAGTGAAACCACTAAGTGGTAGTTAAAGGAACTGATTTTTCGTTTAAATGAAACTTTGCCACTTTTGTGTTCTGAATTTCAAAAATCCGACATAAATGGTTGTCATTAGTATGTAAAATATGGTTCAATGAGATGAAAATAATTTTTTGGTGAATAGTAACTTTTTTTTTTCATTAATCGCGATTAGAGGTAATTAGTGTAATTTAAGGTAAAAATGATATTATAAAAATGTGAAAACACCATGACACTTTTCCTACACCTATTGGGTGAGTCATGGCCGACCAAGACAACCCATGGGTCGATTTAGGGGACCCCATGGAGCCACTTGGGTGAGATAATGACTTTAATGCCTTTTTTTTAAAATAAAGGTGAAAATGACACTAACATAAATTGTTTTACTAAAAAAAATTTTAGAAGGGGTTATACTAATCATATTTTTGTCTATAAATATTCATTAGAAATATAAAAATATTTCCTAAATCATATTATTTTTTTATAATTTTTATACTTTATATAAAATAAATTATTTATGACATCATGATGATGCAGCGATGACATCATTATTTAATGATTTAAATAAAATGGAAAGATAATGTAATATCTAAAACCTACACATGTCAAAAACCTATTGTATGAGTGGATTTAGAACCCTTATCACCTTATCCTATAATTATATCAATGTGGGAACATTTAAATCCTAAACTCATTTTCAAATAAAGTAATATTTCTTTACTTTCCAAGAGTGCCCCTCCTCTCCTTTTATAAAAGGCCCCCACCTCTACCTCATTACCCACACTCCCAAAGCCTTTAGCTCGGCCAAACCCTACCCATTTACTCTCTCCACATCCCTCTCCTCATCCTAGAGGATTCCCTTTGGGCATAATCCTTTCAAAGGAAGCCTTTAGGCTCAAATCAAAAGGAGTTACACTTTTAAAGGTAATTATTTCTCTCATGTTCATTTGTTTTATTTTGCTTCTCCAACCACCTAAATTTTTTTATTTACTTCTTTTGTAACAACACCAGTATATTAAATATACTAGGATGTTTTTATAAGATTTATTTGAGCTACACTCTCACACAACTACATCAAATGGTTAAAGAACATACGGTTTCCGTGGATGGTGAAATTCTGCCTCCCGAAACGATGATTGTTCAATACTCATCTAACACCTTCAAAGGTGGCCATTATGATGTCAATATTTTTATATATGATATATAATATGTTTATTATTTCCTTAAGCTTCTGTATTTTTCATTTATGGCATACCACTACTGTTTCCATTATGGGTAAACAGGATATCTTCATTTTAGGAAGTGCGGACTACCGCCCCCTGAAAGTGATTTGATTCGTCAATACCATATGTGGGATGTGTAAAGGATAAAGTTAATGATATTATATATGTTATTATACTGGAATTATAATATACTCTTATATAATTATGATTCCATTACAGAAAATATGATATAGAAATGGAAGTAGCGTTCATGCGTACGTACGGCTTACCGTCTCCATGAACGGTGCATTTCATTTCTTACCTCCGAATGTGATGTAATATTATAAATACATGTATATGATGAATATATATGATATATATGTTATCCAAATCATTAATATCATTCTGGATATAACGAACCTTTGACCAAATTAACAACATGTAAGTGTAAGAAGTCTATTTTTGACTTAAGAACCAAATACCGACAAAATGAACATTATTAACTTAAATGATTACATGATGTTCATAACATGGTATAAAAGGAATAATGAACTTGAAAAAGGTTATTAAGAATGTAGAGATTAACTCATGTTTATTATTCAGGAGATTAAAGAACGACCGAGTCAAGTCGGACCCGAGGTATGGGACTTCGTCTCAATCTCCTTTCATTGAGGCATATTTTGTTTTATACACAACCTTATTTTATACGGTGTATAAACCCCTTTGACTTTTTACATTTATTCAAAAGGAATATTTTTTATATGAAGCATTTACTAAATGATAAAAGGGAATGTTTTTGTCATACGTATGCGGCGACAACGACTTCTCCGCCGCCGTGACTGTTATTTGAGTTTCGGCTTCCTCTACAAGCCATACCTTTTTTTTAACGAAAAATAAATACCATGTTTTACTTTGGTATTGAAAATGGTTTTCATAATGTTTTTATTATATCAATGTGTAGTATTGATATCTCGTGATTGAAATGTGGAAATTTTATGTTTCCTTTATGCATGTTTTATGCGATACGATTATGTTGAGGTTCTTGGGCATTATTATGAAGACGAGTGGTTCCGTGATAGACTAAGGGCGGGTGAGCCTGATATAGCTCTCCAATGCATTGGGTAACGTGAAGGAGTGAAATGTTAAGGTTTCTCCGAAGAGATTTAGGGAATATACTGTGATGGGTATTCCAAACGTAACCAAGATGGTTACTCCCTACGTAAGGATGTTATGAATGCCTCAAGTTACCTTTATGTATTATTATTTCTATGATTTATTCATGATTTTATAAGGTATGTTAAAGTGCCTATGTTTTATGGGTAAAGTATGATTTCATTCTTATGTATATATGAACTCATGTTTCCTTTCCATGTTTTTTTATAACCCATACTGAGTTTTTATGCTCATCCCAAGTTTTTGAAATGTTTTTCACAGGTCAAGGGAAAGGTACATGATATGATGATAGTGTCAAGGAAGTGTCAAGAAATAATCCATGTTTTATTTTAAATATGTTTACATTGATGGGAATTAAGAATACTATCTTTATGTAACCACTTTGTTTATATGTGTAATGTAATGCAAGTTTTATGATCTAATTCTCTAAAACTCTAAACCTGAAAAGATCCTCAATGTGTAATCTTGTGATAACTAAAGATTATGTAAGGTTTAAGGCTGGGGCCTTATAATCTTCATTTCCAGACGAAGCAATCATAGATAAATAACTTCGAGGATTGAATATTGCTTAAGTTTTTATGAGGTATCGAGAGTCTGGTGGAGGATCATATCTCTTTTTGTTGAGTATGTTATTGATTAGTTTCTCTATTAGAGATTTAGATAATTCTATCTTTGGTTTGTTGTACACAAGAGGTGACAAACCCTAGAAAGTTATATAATAGGGTATTTATAGGTCTATATTGGGGTTGGTAATTATATATAGAAACATAGAAAATTATTTATACCATATAAAACCCCATGTATTATAATAATATAAATAATATTATTATTTTCTTGAAATTCACAATACCTATTGATAAATAAATATAATTTGATAAATAAATGAATTAATATTTATTTAAATGATATTTAATATATAATTTCTATCAATAATATTAAAATTAACATGTTTATACTCAATGACACTTACTGAATCCTAGATGACGACTACATATTTTATAAATTAATACTACAACATTAATTTTTGATTAAAAAAATAAATATTATATTCACTAAATATTTGTGAATAAATATTTATTATTATTCAACTCACATATTTATTAATTCAAATATTTGGTGATTGTATCTTATTGATCCATCAAACCTTAATAATCATTAAAAAAATCAAGAATAATATTTTTCTAACTTGTTAATTTGAAAATATAATTTAACAGATATTTTGAATGCACTTAGTGTGTATATCTCTAGTCACCTTTCTATGTGGCATTAGGTTGAACTTTCTTAAAGTCAATGGTTAACATCTGGAAACACACCAAGGTACCCATTAAGAATCAAATAAATTTCACAATGAAAGAAAACCAACTATAAAAATACACTATGTAATATAATCCCTTTACCATGATATCCCTAATCAAACATGTTTTATATGGCACCATTAACCTATATTCTCCATTTTCTTTCTTTGAATTTCCATAAATGAACATCATAACAAAACACCATCGAAATTGACTTAATTAAGTGATTAAATTTCTATTAAAGGGTCCGATATATCAACATATATTAAATAATAGAAGATAAAAATCATTTCTCACATTATTCCTTAATGAAATATAAGTTGTGATGCACCCAACATATCTTACCTCACTATGAGCATATGTCATAATAATTTTTATTAATAAATCAGTGTAAATGACCCATTATATGAATTAATAATAATATTAATGTCTATTGATCATTAAAAATGGTCACAAATAAGAATGTCTAATGAGACATATAAATGTTAATTTTTTACTGGTGGGTCAAGTTCTCATAATCTCATGCTTTGAAAATTAATAAGGGTGTTAAACATGATAAAGTATATCAAAGTACTATGAGTCTCTACCCATGATAGATTATATAATTTTGTCTCATAAAATTATATTATATGGCTATATAAACTATATTTAAGAATATTTTCATGGCACTTATAGGTTCGCATCATAGCAGATAACTTCTATGACTATTCTATGTGAAAAATACCATCAGGACACTATCACATACATTTTCATATATAATAATAATCATTATCTGATAAAACATTTATTAATATTCAAAAAAATTAATACAGGTAATCATAAATTACATTGAATTTATTTATAGGGCACTGAATCCTACAATTTCATGGGAGGACTGGGTAGGGTACTTTTTATATGACATATCCTGACTGATAAAGTATGACCTAGGGTTTATTAGTGTGACATATTCTATATGAGTTAGGATGACTAGGGTAATATCATTGTGGAATCTCTTGAGTGAGTAAGGATTACCTAGGTACTTCAGTCTACCCTTTCTTGAGAAAAATGGGTAGTGTACTAGATGTGTACCCTTCCTTGATGGATAAATTGTCCAGGGTAATATATTGTGTCGCATTACCTGAAGAAAATCGACCAGGGAACTTGATATGGACCCTACCCTAGGTATTAGAGTAAATACCGAGACTTGGTATGACACCCTATGGTAAGTATTCAAGTATATGTTGGGACTTATGGCATGATGTGACTGAATTTTGGCCTTATCCAAAGTACGTATGATCATGGTTTATAGTATATTGGTAATCACACTATGAACTGACATGCATGATTATTAATGTCATTTAGTTTCCTAAGGAATACACATATATGAAGGTTTATATTTCGTAAACTTTGTGAGACCCTACTGAGATGTATTTCTACCACCCTTCATGAAAACATTTTTTTTCATGTAGAACTTATTTCTAATTTATAGGTCTAGGAATAGGTTGTCCATTGGATAGAGATAGATAAGTTCAATATGTACTGAGTGTGATGAGGTGATGTGAGGTGAGAGGATGGAAGAAAATCCTCTTTTTTATTTTATTTCTTTTGTTTGTTTTTTTATTTGTGATCGGCCTGATGGGAAATAAATTGATGTCTGGTTACAGTCATTGTCATAGATGATTATGATATCAAGGTCATAGTCTCTGAAATGAATGTTTTAGGACCTCATTTATAGTTTAAAGCCTTTGGTGTATGTGGAGGTGTGATTAAGTTATTTTTAATTCTTTATCTTTGACCCTATTGAGTTGTATCAAATAGAGATTTTTTTGTATTCATAAATTGTATATAGATAAATCTTATGGTGGACACATTCATATGGTCATATATGTGTTTTTGATCAAGATCATGATAGACCCATTTATAGATTGAGTAGCAATAATGTTTTTCTATAGGGTTCCATTTGTTCACAATTATGTATTATATAATTCATTATTATTTTCAATTCTACAAAATAATATCGGTATGAATTTCGGGAATATAGGGGATTAATAGAAATATGTTAGAAATAGTATGTTTGATGGGGTAGATTAAAACACATTGTGGCATATACTGATGTAAACCATGACATAGTGAAGGTCACTATATAGTGATCATAATGTTCTGGAATTTAAAAAGTGGAAACTATTCTTAATTCACTATACAAAACATCTCATTTTATTCTTTTAACATGATTATGAGTATAATGAGATATTTGGGACATTATGGGGCTCATTCGGGGATTGGAGCTCCACATTTTGGAAAGAAAAACCAGGTCACATGATTAGTGAATAATTAGAACTAACCATGCAGGTAATGCATAAAACTGAACAAGGGAACATAGTTAGTTATAAGAACTCCCATTATGTTTCCTGACAATGTGGGGATTTATATTTGCATGGAAGGGCCTACACAATTTTCCCAAACTATGCACCCAGGTTTGTACCCTTAGTGAAAATTAACCAGTGGTGACACATAGGTTGGGAAACCATAATCCCAAACCACGCACCACTTAAAAATATGTGACAAATATTTCCCCTATCTTCATTTAATATTTCTCCCCTCCTTTTCCTCCTCACTAATGTGCAACACCACTATTAGGCATGAGAGTCTTCCACCTTCTTCCAACATGGTATTTAATCTATTATCTTCATTTGGAATCTTATTACTTCACCATTAGTTTCATTGGATAACCAATGGTAATACCCTCACTCCTCTTCCACCATTTCTTCATATATATCTCCAAATTTGGGATTATTTTTTGTGTGAGCTAATATGACCTTTTTTTAGTAAAATTATCTAGTTTTTCAATTTCGTCCATTTTAACTCGATTTAAAGGAAAAAATGGATGAACAGTTATTTACCTCCATATGGTATGTGGTATTGTTCTTTTTCCATAAATTTGAGTAATTTTATAACATGAACCATAATGCTGCAAACCAATATTTTTTCATGATGCATGAAATTTATAATTTTCTTCTATCAAAATTATTAACCATGTTAGAAATTTTACCATGTACCATTGTTTGTGGTTGGAGGTTCCCCACCTTGATAAGTGACACCCCTTAGGGTGTGGTCATGTGATTTCCTTTAATTATAAAATGTTTATTTGGACACATCACCTTCTATGTGGTGTCGATTGACACCAAACTTAATGGATCATTGTAATTAAAAGGAAAGTGAGTGGTAAAACCACATCACATGACTACCATATAGATAATGGATATTCCCCATAGTTAAATGGTATGTTAAATTAATTGTAATTCATCATGGTCTTATATTAATGAATGACTAGCTTATATTATAATTTTAATACATGGTCATTTCATCCTGTCTGATTGTAATACACGAGAATGGAATCTCGTAAGCTTGTGATACTCGGGAAAGGTGTCCCACTTACATGTGATCCTCGGGCATGGAATCCCATCAAATTATAAGACATGGTAATTGTGCCCCATAATATTATAATAATCAGGAAAGATATCCAACTTACATGTGATATTTGAAAATAGAGTCCCATTTAAATGTGATATACGAGCATGGAATCCCATACGAATGTGATAATTAGGCATATATTCCCAAGTGAATTGTGATATAATGAAATGAAGCCTCATATAAATGTGATATATGGGAATATAATCCCATGAAAATGTGATAACTGGGAATGTATCCCCAATTGAAATGTGATCCAAAAGCATGTCGTCCATAATTAAATGTGATAACTGGGAATGACATCCCTTGATTCTCCATGAGATTCATATTATTATCCATGTATGTCTGAGTTACAACTCAGGTCATGAATAACAGTAGTATATATATATATATTGATATAAGTTTCATTATGTGTCTAGAAAAAATATATATATATATATATATACATACATACATATACATATCTTCACTTGTTTAGGGATCTCATGGTTTAGACCGAAGCAAGTAGTGTCATTCTAGTGTCCTTCATGAACCCGAGCCTTCCCGTTTAAATTTTATATTTTTCTTACATTATTATACATTCAAACTAATCATTTTATTTTTACCAACTGGATTTTACTAGACACAGTTTTTGGTGGATTACTGAGTATATGTCACGACCTATTTGGACCACTGGTCAGTACCCAAATAGATCTTATGAATGTAGGTAGGGAAAATGTAAATTGTCTAACTATAGATGCATGATTTTACGCTTTGGATGGAGTATAAGATAATAGGACTAAGTTTAGGATCAAGATTATAGTGGAGATAATTTTTTTCCATTTTTATTTTGGTATAAAATGATTTATAAGCTTATACCCTTCTTCCCCTTTTTTGTATATCACATGACATAAGAATAATTTTGTAAATGATATTAAATATGTTCCTATTCAATTTATATGGATGATTTATTATTCCATTATTAGTTATTTATTACTATTTTTATTGTTTATCATTATTTTATATCACTGTACTACACTCTGAATGGATGGAATTGTCTCCCCATAGACACCCTAGGCCATATATACTAGTCAGTATCCTCTGACATACTGAGAGGCATACTTGAGGCTATGTGTACAATCGACTTTGTCTACTTATGAGTGAACTAGGTTCAATATTCTATAAAGTGGTATCATAGGTTCTTTTTTAAATTTTTATTACTATTTGGGTGTTATACATCAGATTGGGAATGTGTTTGAGTTTGGTAATGAGCATGAGTTTGGGAGTAACAAACCCATGTATAGGGGAAATCCAAATTACCTATCTTGAGATATTTCTATTTTGGCTTGATCATATTATAGTTTTACTAATTTCACCATTAAGTGACACACATGTTTTGAGGCATTGTTATTGTTGATATTATTATATAATTAATTTTTTTTGGCCTAGTATGGAATGAAGGTATCATATCATGCATCATTACATGCACTTGATAATTCACATGTCATGCATTATTCCATGCCATATAGGTTTATCTCATTTCTTCTATTACCTGTATTACCTATGATTATTATAAGTGTCTTGAATATTATATATGTAAATGTTGTAATGTTTCTTCCAAGGATAGAATAATTTTATTAATTAAAGTTTCTGCATTAATCTAAATGGTGTTTTCCCCATATCTTGATGACATAACCTTAATTAACCACTTATTCCATGTTTGATCCATAGACAACTAGTTCCATTTGATGAAATTTTAGTTGATTTGATTACATGAATTCTAATTGTAATTTATGAAGAATGTTCATTTATAAATTGTGAATGGTGATTCATTTAATCCAATAATTTTTTACAACCTGTTATATTCTGATAACAGATGTAAGGGTTAGGTCATAGTTATAAGATGCACTAATTACAATTTATAGAGTACAAAAAATTATAAATTTGGGAATGGTGATGTATCTAACTAGACCTTTATATCTATATACATACAAATGCGTGAAAAATTACCTTAATTTAAAATTTTAAATGAAATGGTTACCGTTAAATATGGATACCAATTGAAAAGTAATGGGTGTTTTCCTATATACCTTGAAATTTAAAATCCATAAACCTGGAACTCTATTTTGTGATGTGAGACCTTCACCATGACACAACCTTAGTATTCAGCAATATACAGTGTCTCCTATGACATTAGTGATCTTTATTATCACATAGGAAAAGATTTTTGAGTGGTCAGAGGGGTTTGAATCATCTATATGAAGGATATGTACCGATCATTTTCTATTATCTTTGATCCTATATATCATAAAATCTAATCCGAGGTGTGCACTTGGGAATTTTAAAATAATTTCACCCGGACATCCTTGAGGCATGCACCAGGAATGTGGGGGGACTTCTGCCACCAGAATTACCTTGAGTATATCTATATGATCTACCTCATGTTATTCCAAATATAGGAAATTATTCTCAATTCCAAGAGATATTTCTATAGTTTATGACATTTGTGCAAGGAACTCTATGACATAACCCTATTATGGTAGAGTTGATACTATAATTTAAACAACATAATCTTCAAACCTTCTTGAGGGATGGTGTTCCTCAGGATGTTGAGTCTAAGATAGAGTCCATTTTATCCATCTTTGAGCATCTAAAGATTCCCCTAAAGAGCAGGGTCAATCTTGGTACTTATGTGCTTTGCAATTCTACTGGTTTGGACAGACTTCTCAGAATCCTTATATGATTAGTTCTTCCCCTAGATTCTGAGAAAAGACCATGTTGGGGAGTTTATGAATTGAAAATAGGATTCTATGTCTATGATAAAGTATTCATGTCATTTAAACAAACTTAATCCCTTTTCACCAACACTTATTGTTGATGATGATTGTGAGGTGATTCAAGGATGGGATTGTATATGCAATATGATCACGGGTGAATGTTTTTTGGATGAACACCAAATCTTAAATTTTGTATCTAGATCTCATCACCGATTAAAACCTGAGGAAAGATGATGGTGTGGGATAGGTTGGGTTTTTTACAAGAGAGGGAAATGGTTCCTTGAGTTGTGGGAATCATCTATTTAAGTCTATATACGGTGGTAGAAACATCCATATGACACCTATTTATAGTTATGTATTGCTCCACCAGTGTGGGAAGCTAGGGAATAAAAATCCCCAATGTCCTAGAGTACCTATTAAATGCTAATGTTGTGGTAGGTTGGGGAATCCCCAACATTGTTATCATACTATCCCATATATTTGTAGTGGCATAGGATCCATATCAGCTCCTCCTACAAGAACACAATCAGTCGTAACTCAATTGGAAGGTGGATGGAGTACGACCAGTCATTCTATCTGAGGTGGTGGTTCTGGCCAAAATAGCCATGCTCCAGGGATTTAGTTCTAGTAGAGTGGACCAACTCAAGGTAGCCAGGATGTATCTCTAGGCTTTGTATTTATCTATATATAAGTAGTGAATCATACTCTCGAGGAGAAGAGTGATAGACCTTATTAAGTTATAGGTACTATTATTTTAGCCTCCTATTTAGTATTTTCCTTATTTGACCAAGGTTTTTTTCATTACAACATATATATGGAAGTTATGGAAAGTATGGGCTTAAAAATAGAGTACTTATATAGAGTGATGACTCTAGAAACATGACTGGGGTTTTAATCAAAGATTGTATTCCAGTGTAAGGGGTACCCTCTTGAGATAGGTGGGTGCTGATTCTTATGGAACCTATTTTTCCTCAAGATGTTTGGTTTTGATTTCATACACATAATGGAATGGTTAGTGTTGTATCATGCTCACATTGATTGCTATAACTAGAGGTTTTCCTTCATATCACCCAAGGGGTGTACATACATTCATAAGGGTGAATGGGATGTCCTGGAGAGTTTATATGGACCCAAGAATCATGGGTTGGGAGGAGTGACAACATATATTTCTATTCTCTTTAAGATTGTTTAGGGACCAAAATATATGAAATTTCATCATGTTGTGTATTATTCCAGAGATAGTTTCCCTAAATTTTTGGGTTACCTTCTATAAGAAAGGTAGAGTTCATCATTGATTTTGTGAAATTTGCAACAAAAGTTTCTATTACTCCTTATAGGATGAAACCTACCAATCTCTAGGAACATAAGAAGTAGATAGATTATTTGGATGAAAAAGGTTTCATATGACCCATTACTTTTCCATGGACTTTTCCTATGATATTATCTAATAAGGAAGACAATACCCTCATGATTTATGTAGATTATCACCAGTTGAACCATCTTATGGTTATGAACTAGTATCCACTACAATGCTTAAATGACCTCTTTGAACAACTCCATGGAGTGAGGGTTTTCTCTAAGATTTATTTGAGGTCAGGATATCATCATATGACTGTTAGACAATCATACATACCATGTAAAACATTACATAGTAGATATGACGAGTATGATTATCTTTATATGTTTTTTAGTCTCACAAATGAACCCGCATTCGTCATGGATATAATGAATCAGGTTTTCCACCTATATCTAGATTCATTTGTTGTAGTATTTATGGATGATATATTAATGTATTCTCATACTCGACACAACCATTTGAAATATCTTGAGATCATACTGAATACCCTCAGAGAGAACCAATTGTATAAAAATCTCAAAAAATATTACTTTTGGATTGAATAGGTACACTTTATGGGTCACATCATCTTAGAGGAAGGATTATTTATTAGCCTAGATAAGTTTAGAATTGTGGTTTACTTAGAAGATCCTAAGAATGTATTTGATATAAATAGTTTCTTAGGGATAGATTCAAATTACATGGATTTTTATTTTTGACTTATCACACCTAGTAGCATCTCTAAAGATATTGAATAATAATATTGTGAAGTTCTTATGATCTATACACTACGAGGTAACTATTTAGAAGCTAAAAGGGAGACTAACTTTAGTTCCAATCCTAATTCTTATAGGTGTGGTAAAGATCTATATAGACAATTTATTTTTGTTAGGAATTGATATTAGTGAGTTAATGATGTAGGGAGATCAAGTTGTGGCATATGGGTCGTGCTAGGTAAGGCCTCATGAGTAGAATTACCCTATGCATGACCTCATAATATAAGTTGTGGTTCATGACATAGGTTTTTCGATACATTATCTATTAGGTGAGTGGTTCATCATTTAAGAATACAAAAAATTTATTAAATAAATTTCCACATTGTGTGATTTGAATCTCAAGAAGTGTAGGTGGGTAGAATACCTATAGTAATCTGACTTTTAGATCACTTATACACAAGAAAATGGGAATGTAATAGCTAATTCCTTGAGCAGGTAGACTCAAACACATGCCATCCAAGAGACTAGTAGTGAATGGTAGTTGATGGAACAATTTTATGAGATGAACTTGGAGGTTCAACAGTATCATGGAAAACATGTTTTAGAAGTTTTGGAAGTGTTAACCTCTCTTCTAGAATGGGTATGGTTGAGAAAACATTCAGATCCTGGGGTCTTAGACATAAGGGAGAGTTTCTCAGGTGAGGAACTACCAATTGGTTAGTTTATTGATGAGGATGAGATCCTTCACATTCATGGGTGCGTCTTAGTGCCAAACAACATACAAGAAGAATTAATGGGGGTGTCTCATGCATCTATTTTGGTAGTGTAACCTATGCTTAACAAGATGTTCCAAGATTTATTTCATTAGTATTCCTTTCTCGGTATGAAGTGGAAGATCATAAGTTTTACCAGATGGTGTTCCACCTATCAACAGGTGAAGGAGGAACACCAGTGGGCTATAAGACTTCTATAACATTTTCCTATTCCTGAGTGGAAATGGGATGAGTAACCATGGTTTTCATAATAAGAATATCAAGACCCCCTTGAGTCAGCGATGCAATATTGTTGATCATTAGAAGGTTAACCAAGGTCACACACTTTCTACTAATCAAGTAAACCTTTTAAGTAGATGAACATAGGATCCATTTCCTTTAGATTACTTTATACCTTTATGGAATTCCCCATTATATCATATCAGATAGATACACTTAGGTTACATCATGGTTTTTAAGGGGTTTCAAAAATCACTAGTTTAATAGGTTTTTTTAAGTATATCATATCACATATAGACTGATGTATAGTTAGAGAATATTATAAATGTGTTATAGGACATGCTTTGAGCACGATTCATTGATTTTAGAGGTTATTGGGAAATAAACATACCACTAATTATGTTTTCCTACAATAAAAGCTTTTAGGAAACTATTCAAATATATCCCTATAAGGCCCTATACTGTAGGCCATACGATTAAAACATGTTCTTGTTAGAGGAAGGTGAGGGAAAACTATTAGGACCATGTCTCATCCTAGAGACATTAGAATAGGTTCATGTTATTAAAAAGTTTATGAAAATAGCTCAGTATTGAAATAAGTATTATACTAATCATTATTATATACCTCTAGAGTATGAGGTGGGACATTGGTTTTTTCTAATAGTTTCCCTTAGATTGGTTCATTTATGGATTCAGATACAGGGAATGATATCACATCAATATGTCATGACTTTCAATATCTTGGAGAGAATTGGGATTGTATCCTATTAGGTGGATTTAACTCAGAGGTACCAGGACATACATGACATATTCTATGCATCGTAGATTCTTTATTATTATCCTAACCCATCTCATTAGTTTAATCATGTGGATATTGAGTTTGAGGTAGATACATACTTTGAGAAGAATCTGGTATGTAATATTGATTGGAGAATGGAGTCCTTCTGAGTCAAGTCAGTTCCTTTGGTATGGGTGCTATAGAAGAACAAACATGTACATGATGAGCTCTGGGGGAGAGAGGCTGACATACAATATATGTGGTAGTAACTTTTATAATTTGATAATTTACCAACCTCTTAAGGGAAACACATGGATGATTTGTTTTAAAGAGGGTAGGTTGCAACATCTTAAGTTTTTTTAAAGAGGCTTGAATACTTAACATATTGTAAAAAACCCTCATTTTATGTTAGTAATGTTCTAAATAAGATAAGATCATTTAAGAAGTGTCTGAATATTTCTTGGAGTCTGAAGCCTCAAATTTTGAAAATACAGAGTAATTTGCATGATTAGTGCATGACTAGTGCTAACCATGCAACTCAACTATGTGGTTTCTTCATCAAACTATAGTGGGGTGCATAGTTAGTTATAACCATTCACCTCATCCTGCATTTCCATGTGGGGATTTATAGTGTCTTGGAAGGGGATACATAGTTTTCCCCAATAGTGTACCTATGGTCACACCCTTAGTTCCACTTAACCAGTGGCGATGCACGGTTTAGGCACACAGTTTGTAAAACCATTAACCTCTTAAAAACATGTGAAAATACCATTTTCACCCTACCATCATTTAATTTTTCCACTGTTTTTCTACCTCACTGGCATGAAACACCTATCCCAGACATAGAGTTCTTCTATCTTCTTAAAACTAATTATTTTATCTAGTATTATCACCCAATTTTCAATTCCTTTTCGTTTGATTGTGTGTGATATCCAATGATAAGCTCCTCACTCCTCTTCATTACTTTCATTATTTATCATCCAATATTTGAAATTATTTTTGTGTGAGCTACTCTGCCTTATTTCTAGGGAATTTTTATATTTTTAAAATTTATTTCATTCTAACTTGATTTAAAGAAAACAATGAATGAGGGGTCATCTACAACTATAAGGTAGGCCATCCATCACTTTTACCCTAACATTAAATCATTTTATAACATGATCAATCATGCCTCATGCCATAATTTCCACGTGATTCCTTAAATTTTTAATTTTCATTTATCTAAAGTGTTACCCATGTTATAAATTCCAAATGTACACTTTTTATGGAAGTAGGTTTCCCATATCATCAATTTCTACCCCTTAAGGTGTGCTTATGTGATTCACTTTAATTATTAAAAGTCTCTATAGCCACACGACCTTCTAAGTGGTTCTAATTTCCATAAAATTTAATGGATCATAATAATTAAAAGAATAGTGAGTGGTACAACAACTTTACATGACTTCCACATGGATACAGGTTTTCCCCTTTGTTAAATGTTATGTTATGTGAATTATAATTCATAAATTGGATTTTATAAAATCATGATGAACATGTAATCTAATTTGAATACACGGTCATGGAAGTTTATATAATTATAATACATAGACATGAAATACCATAATCTTGCGATGTTCATGAACGGAATCCCACTTACATGTGATCCTCAGGAATGGAATCCCATCCAATTTAATTACATGATCATGGTTTCCCATAATATTGTGATCATTAGGAAAAGGCATACCACTTATATGTGATCCTTGAGCATGATATCCCATCTAACTTTAATACACAAGAACAGTTCCCCATAAGTTTTTGGTAATTGAGAAAGGTTTCCCACTTACATGTGATCCTAGGGAATGTCGTTCTTTGTAAAAATGATATATGGGCATGGTTTCCCATGTGAATGTGATAACTGGGATGGAATCCCAAGTGAAATGTGATATTCATGCATGGTGTCCCATGTAATTGTGATATGCGGGTATAAAGTCTCTTGTGAATTTTATAACCAGTCATGTAATCCCAAATTAAATGTGATATACATGCATGAAATCCATAATTAAATGTGATAAACGGGAATAGATTACCACATTGTGATATATGGTCAGGGAAACCCATATGATTCCTAACACCATGGAATGAAGTCCCCTGATATTTTATGAAATTCGTACTACTATCCACTGATGCCTGATTCATGCCTCAGGTCTAAGATAGTATTAGTATATATAAATATAAATATAAACACAAATACATATATGGACTATATATATATATATGTCTCATTTTTGAGAGATCTATTGGCTTAATCCAAACTAGGCAGTGTCATCCTAGTGTCCTTCATGATCCAAAGCCAACCCATTTACATTTTATATTTTTCTTACATTATTAAATATTCACAATGGTAATTTTATAAAAAATGGATAAATTTTACTAGACACCATTGGTGGTGGCCTATTGGGTATATCTCACTCCCTATTTAGGCCACGGGTTGTACTTGAATAGATCTTATAGATGCTGGCAGGTTCAAGGGGAAGCATCCAACTATGGATGATTGATTGTCTAATTATGATGGAGTACATGAGAAGAGGACTAATATTATTCTCACGATGCTAGTGGAGATAGTTTTTGGAATTTTTTGTATTGAATGATGTAAATTCTTGACCCCTTGTTCATCTTTTTTGTATATCACATGACATAAGAATCATTTTCTATATGATATTGGTTATATTCCCACATATCTAATTTATTTGGATGATTTATTATTTTACTTCTGGTTATTTAATACTATTTCCTCTGTTTATCATTATTTAATACCATTATTCTATATGCTGAGATGAGGGAATAATATCCCTAATGAAACACCCTTGGCCCTCACTACTAGTTAGAAGACTCTAGTGTACAGGGAGGCATAACCAAGTCCATGTTGTCAACAAGGTTCGACTAATTATGAGTGAACCATATTTGAGATGTTAAAATTGTTTTATGCATGAAAATGATTTCATTATATGATAAATCATGCTGATTGATCCTTATCATACATAAGCTATAATATACCTGTTAGGTCACATGATGATTATTTAAGAAGTTTTTATTTTTGAATATGAAATGTTTTCATTTTTTTGGATGAATATTATAGTTATTCTATTACATGATTCATATTTATATAATTTGGGAAATGTTTGGAATAATAAATCAATAAATTTTTATTAAATTTTTAGTCGTTAAGGAGCATATGTAAAGCCTACATATGAAGGATAAGTCCATGCTATAGTTATACATCATTTGTGTTATTGAAACTCCTTCAACCAGAAGCTCTCATTTCTCTTAATTATAATAACATGAATCTAATAGGGTGTAGATAAAATGAATTCCTTCTCAATAAATGGGATATTTTCATATCCCATATATTAAAATAAAATCGGAAATTATTTTTTCTTTGAGGGATATCAATGAAGAAAAATTAAGAAGATATTGGATAGACAGATTCCATAAAAATTGTGTATTATTCATTTATATTTATTTAATTCAAAAAAATGGATGAATATTTTATAAAAATAGGTATTAGTTGTTTATTCCATCCTTTGGACACATATTTTTTTTAGTTTTTGTTCCCTAAATTAAGTCATGTGTTGTTGGATTAGGGACATACTGTATTATGTAATGCATAATAATGGAAACTTATTTATAATTAAATTATGTTTGTTATGTAAAACATGGGAAATGATATAATAACTACCCCTTGAAATAAATATACATTCTCAGGCTTTCAAAAATCAAGTGGATGGATTTTATTAACAAAGATAAGAAGTGTTTTCCCATATGAAGAGCTATGAAATCATAAACCTCAATTTAGTTTTCACTAGATAAGTGCATATCAATGCCAAGATAATTACTTATGATATAGTTATATGAAATTTAATTAGCTTGGGAATTATGAAAAATAGATAATACATAAGATATTGAAAATTTTCATGTCATGTGATTCATCTTGATTTTATGGAAAAAAGAACGTTATGAATGTATATGCAGTGGATTAATGAAAGTGGAATCCTTGTCATTATGATTTTTCAAAGTTTTTAATCCATTAACAAATTAAATATACTAGTTTTCAATGTTTTTTATTAAAGATGTTTTTTCCTATAATTTATTGTCACTTTTTATTTTTTTTATAATTTTGATGTTTAATTGGTGATTTTATGAGACCGCATATGACAATTTAAAGTATTTGAAAAAAAAACATTAAAAAAATGAAAACAAAATATTAATCAATTGTTGGATCTAGTTTAATTTCCTAGGGAATAAATTCTATATTTTTAAAAAAAATTTCTCTTTCTAAATAAAATTCAATGACTGAATAACATAAATATTCACTAAACATACATTTTTTTAAAGATGAAATCCCCTCAATATAATCACAATAAGTCGATCTACTTTCTATTAAAGTTTATCGATGTATAAATAAACAAATCAAAATAAAGATAAATTTTTTAATACTTACAATTTATACTCATAATTCGGAAACAAGAAAGTTAAATAGAGATTATATATTTATTTAACTCTCATCACAACATTAAAACACTCAATACACACTCAATAATAAAGAATTTTCATTGTACACATTATAATGGCTGATATATGAAGAAAATGGATTAACAATGCAAGGTTGAATCAAATAATTTAAGAAACAATAATAACCCTTCATTAAGAAACAAAAACCGATTAGAATTTTCATATTGAAAAAGCATTAGAGAAATAAGACACAAAATATATCACTAGAATATTTCCCTAGGTTGATCCACTAGTGAATTAGTTTGACATCATAAAGTGGAATAAGAACTCCATATTCTATCCTCACAACTCCCAAAATCCCTCTCGAAAAACATTTGTCTCTTAGAAGGAATTGTGTATTGAATGCAGCAAAAAATAACATAGAAGACTCCTCTAAAAATTAATTCAATGTCACCGCTTGAAAATTGTCACTAGATAAAGACACATGGAATAATTCAAAATTCATTTTCAATACTCTACTAACTTGAAATCTAATATTTAATTGAATGACACTTTTATATGTGATTCCATGTCATCTCAAACTCAATAGTAGTTGGTTGTTTTTCAAGATTTTTTAGTCCCTATGATGGTTTACTTGGTAATAGAATCACATAGTTTAACTTAAAATTGGATGACATCTTACTTTTGGTGAATTTATTTTTAGGTTCTCAATTTTATAAATCTACTTTTATACACTTGAATATTCTACAGTTCCAATTTCCTATTTAATATTATTATTTTAATGTTCGTGGAAATCCACTTTTTAGCCAATTAATTCACATTTCATACACAGTTATCATATTATTCGGATTATATTAAATTTTATCTTTTTAATATTCTTTTCATATCCTTTTGAATATAAAATCTACCCCCACATGTTTCCACTAGGTGTATTATTCATCATATTTTTATACTCTCATCATCTCACTCACTTTTCCTCAACTCAAACACCACCCAAGCTCCACATACCTTCTACTACCTTCAAATGAAAAAAAAATATCTTCAGCATGTAATAAAACTTTTTGATCAATCCCATTATTATTACTTCACTCTCACTCTATTTTTTTAAATCGATGACCATGATATCCTATATTTCAACCTAGAAAAGTGGATTCATTAAATCTTAATATATATTCCTTAATTAAATTCACCTCTTCCATCTCTATCGGCCTCTTCACCAATGCTCATTATCACATTCTAAATAAACGGCCTCCAAAGTCACCTCATTTTCAGAAAAAGTTTTATATAGTGGATCATCATAATTATATTTATGTTTATTCACTCATAAATATCACATAGGGTTTTAAATTATTACCCAAAACATCACTAGTTAATCAATACTAGGCTTTAACATCTTATTCAGTTGACTAATGCATACTATTGTAACATTAATATATACAAAAAATCATGACCTTTACTTTTTTATTCCATTAAATGATCCAAAAATTAATTTAATTTAACATAAATTAGGAATTATAAAAAATCATTGATCTCAACAAAAACAATTACTAAATATCTAGTCTTTAAAGAATATATCAAACCTATAAAATAATCCAATAATTAAAAACATCTATATATATCCCATTTTAGTTAAATTCATCTTAGTCATATATTTAACCATTAAATAACAATCATTAGATTCTTTTACTTCGAATAAAAATCATCATCTTCAACCGGTGCTTACAATATCACCATAAATGTTCATTAACTAAATGGAATCATCCTTTATTGGTTCATATCAGTGTTCCCCAATCAATATTTTTCTTCACCTAGTGGATTTTTTTAATTCTATCCCACGTCTTCATCATTGATTCTTCTCATTCAATCCTAAGGAAGCTATTTTTTTGATTGATGGTTGAAGTGATTTATCTTCATCTTTGACAAAATGAAATCATAAACGAATTTCAAACTGTATGTTCCTACATCAGTCATAATAAATTCATTGAATGAGATTAAATTTATTGAATATTCCGAATACATTTTTCATTAAATAAAACAGATCAATCATGGATATATAAGGATGAATTTATGACCTTCAATGAATAATCAAATTAAAAGAAAAATAGATCCTTTGAATTGTGAGATACTTATGACATCTAAGGAAGAGAAATAAAGGGAGGTGTGAGAGGTGGTGAATCATGGAATCCTTATTCTCTATAAAATAAAGCACCAATTTTATTCTAATTTTATTTCATTAAGTTTATAAATTATTAGAGAATTTAAAAATGGGGTATCAAAGATCAGGATGGTGTAAAATCTACAGATAGGTGTTACTGTTCTGGTTTTAGTGAATTTTCTGGTGGTTTTTATAGTGGGTACTCCAGTATGCCATGCCATCAGTAAATATCAATCATTAATACTAATTTGATCATATCTTAGTTAATAAGAGTCTGATTTCAATGTTCTAGGAATCAATTCAACATTTTAGACTATTCTAAATGCAATGGTACACTCTGTTTTTAAAAGTAATGCTTTAGTTACCAAATAATTGAAATTTAATGGAGGGACCATCCATGGGAGGTATGATCATGTTGAATTACTAATACCAATTCATTTGGAATTAACAAAAATATGATTTTAATAATTCAAAGGATCTCTTTTAACACATTGAGAAAAGGTGATTCGACCCTATGGCCAGCAAGGATGATGATTGGAAGACTCTGAATAGAAAGATGATCTATCGAATTTTCCAATGGATCAATCACAGTATCTACCACAATGTTTCTCAATAGATTAATGGATAAAAAATATTAATGAAATTAGAGAATATGTGACAATAAAACACTTATGAAAATAATATTCTATTATTAAAATGTTTTTGAATACTCTACTATATAGTGGGAGATCTATATTCAAACACACTAGTGAGTTGCTGAGCATGGTGAATCAACTAGTGGTTTGAGGTAAGACTATAAATGATGTAGATTAGAGAGACCACATACTTTTCACACTTCCTAATAACAATTATATTCTAGAGGTATCCCTCTGAAAATCGATGAATATAGGAAAATATACCATAGAAAGGGTAAAAGATGAACTATTTAGTGAGGAGGCCTGAAAGAAGGATGTGGGTAATAATAAAAATGATCTAATTCTAGATAAGAGAGGGATGAAACAAAGAGGTGGCTAGAGGGACTGAATAAAAGGTTGAAGCAATTCCATAATAAGGTCTATAGATTGGACCACATAAAAATTATACCATTATGGTATAGAGTAGAACATGGAGAATAACTGAGAATAGTTACTATAAGAGAAGTGTTAAGGTAGTAACCAAAAAATAAGAAATGAAGATTCTCATGTGAATTTCATTGGAGAAGTTTTACTTTGTTCTAAATATGAAGAATTTATTTTATTTCAGACATCAAGAGAAGAAACACAATTTGTTGATGATACTAAAATATCATACCACAACAATTAATATCATTATTAATTAATTACTTATCAAATTAGTGACATTGGAATAGTTGATATTTATCAGTTTGACGGAGATCATTGGCATGGGTGATATCCAATTCATGATGAATGTTGTATATATAATCACCCTAAAGGTTGTTTACATGTTTCAAGCCTTTATCTAGACATGTTATCTAGGATAACCTTCATCGGAAAGGATACGAAATAATATCCCACAATGGAGCATGAAAGATGATGAATAGAGAAATATTTATCAGTCCATGACACCTATGTGGTATGTTGTACAAATATCTTGTGTATATATGTGAAGAAAACATCAACACTATGTAAGGAGAAGAATAATCCAATCTTTGGTATAATATACTATCCACATGAGTGAAAGTGGGATATTGACCCATTTTAAGAAGAAGTATATTAGTGTTGACAAGGTTGCATCAAAATATCCTTGAAACCGCTACTTGTACTAAAATAATAACATATTCACATTCAGTAATACATCATCAAGGATATTAGACTTTATGGATCAAGTGAAATTTGATTTATGATGTCCCATGAAGATGTAACTACACGGAGGTAATAAATATTTACTAACCTTTATTGATGATGCATCTTGAAAGGAATGGGTTATCTTTTTGAGAATGAAGGGACAATTACTAGAGTAATTCAATATATTCAGTGCTATGTTTGAACATGAAACTAAAAGGAATATAAAGTGACTTCATTCAAACAATGAAGGATAGTATAATTCTTGGCTATTTGATGCCTATTATAGGATCCATGTAATATTTCAGGAGATAACTATCCTACACACCCTACAACACAACAAAGTTGCAGAAATAATGAACAAAACCATTATGGAGAATTTTGGGATCATGATTAGTTTTTATAAGCTACTTAATACATTCTTGGGATATGTTTTCTAAGATACACACTACAAAGTCCATAGATAAAAATTAGTCCCTTTGAATTTCATGATTTTAAAGAAGATATAGTATAGTAAACATGCCTCTTACTCTTATTTATGAGTATTTAGATGATTGGATATTACACATGTATCCAAAATGATTAGGAAGAAGCTTGGTGAGAGATATTCTACCTGCATCTTTATCAGCTATGGAGACAAGAAGTTAATATACAAGCTTTGGGACCTAAAGGAGAAAAAAGTGATTGGAATAAAAGATGTATTATTCCATGAGAATGATATGATTGAGGACAATAAAAATCCTAGAATTTCTTGAATATAAAGTGTTGTGTAATCAAGCCTTAATCTGATACTTGTAGTAACACCCCCTTCTACTAAATATGACAAGGTTTAAGAAGACTCATCGAGAATCGATCAAGAGGCAGTGAAGGGGGATATTTTTAGGGGATACTTAATCCTCTTCACCAAAAGTTATAAAAAAATAAAATGAGTTAGGTGATGGGGTTCCTCATAAACCTAAATTTTCATAGGTTTAAATATCTTCCAGAGGAAGGGTTTCATAAATAAAATATTCAAAGTTAGAGTACCTAATGTGAACTGATAAAGGGGATCTAGAAGGATATCCAGAAAAAATATATCATCCAGATAAATTTAGGTGGTTGTATATAATAGAGGACGAGATAGAGTGATTGATGAAGAAATAGGTGTATGATTTGGTGGAAATAACCATATGTAAAAAGGAACAAACAAAAAAATGGTGTTTATGATAAAAAATAATTGAATTTGAATAGCTATAAAACACAAATCTTGGACAGTGGTAAAAAAATTACATCATAATAATTGAGTTGAATTTGAAGATATTTTTTCACCTATGGTAAAGATGTATTCAATCCGAGTCATGTTTGGATTGGTGGGAAACCTAGACCTAGATCTTGAATAAATGGATGTGATGCTAACTTTTCCTCATGGAGAGAAAATTTTGGAGATCTAAATGAAGCATCCTAATGTTTATTTGGTTTATTGGAAAGAAAAATTTGTGTAAAAATTGGATAAGATATTGTAGAGAGAGAAATAAGACCACAAATAGTGGTATAAAAATTTTGGGCCATTCATGATGAGTCATGGATACATGTGAACATAGGAAGAACAATGTGTTTAATTATATATATTTCTATATGTTAAATTTATTTCTATCCTACTTTATATTGATGAATTTATGATCATTGGGAAGGATACAACAATGATCATCCAATTAAATGAGTTATCAATGTCTTTTGATATGAAATATTTGGTAGAGGATCAATAAAATTTGGGGTTTCTAGTCCCTCATGATAGAGAGAGATGGTTTTTATGGCTATATCATGATATTTATATTGAATATATTTTGAAACAATTCAACATATACAAAACCATACAAGTGAGAATTAATCTACCCACTCATATGAAGTTTATAAAGTTTTTGTGTATATCATCCAAGGAAGAAGTCAAGGGGATTAAGATTATACCATACTCCTTGGTGGTTGTAAGATAAATGTATGCTATAATGTTTATGAGGATAAAAATTTCCCAAATAGTAGAAATAATGATCCCTATTCTCCCTAACATTGGAAGCATCATTGGGATGCAATCAAGTGTACTCTTAGGTATCCTAAGGGTAAAAAAACTATTTTTGTACTATAGGGGATAATATTCACTAATGAAGGGATATATATATGTATATATCGTTAGGAAACCGGAATTTAAATTGTATAAATTGGGATTTATCTATACTATTATAGGAGGAGTTATATCAGGGTAGTCAAGGTTGTAGATTTGGGCTTCTTGATCTGTAATGACCCAAACATTCATTAATGAAAATACCTTTTGATCTAATTAAATGTCTCTTTATGTGAAATGTTTATATAAAATTTCAACTTCTTTGGTTTTATGTTAATAATTGTGAGCGTTGAAAATATAGACATTGAACAGTGATCACATGATTAGTATACATATAGGGTTTTAACGAATCTAAATTACTCAGACAAAGGAAGCGATGGACTCATCCAATAAACGTTCCCCATATGAAGCCCATTTGTCAGAACTCGGAAAATAGGTGGCATCATTGGGATTCGCTCTTCACCAAGCCCAAGCCAAGATTCAACAGGCTAAGCTCGAACGGAACTGCCTACAAGAGAAGTGGAAGTTGATAGAGATTACCACCCGAGCAATGTTATCCGAGCCACCCCAAGAGTCTGTCACCATTGCACACCTTACCCTTCGGTCTTATGTGGGTGGTATAAGGGGTTATGTAATAATACCTTATCACTATAGTTATGTACATTATTTTTTTTATATATAATAATGAATATATTTTCATGTTATTTTTGTTACCATGTAAATAGTTTTTAATGCTCAAATAGTGTTTTTAGTTAATATTCAACTATGAAATTTATTTTGATGAATTAATGGATTTTTGTATTAAATAATAATTTAATTAAATAATAAAAATAATATTAAATTAATTTTTATTAAATATAAAATATCATATAATTTTATGAATGTAATTGTTATTTTTATTATGGTTTGAAATCCATTTTTGTCCAAACCCGTGAATTTTCGATAAATGTTGGTTTTTATTTTAAAAGTAAAAATTAACATATTTAGAAAATAATTTAGATAAAATAAATATTATTTCTAGAATCATGACATCAAAATTATCCAATGGTGAAATTTTCATAATTTTTTGAGACCGTCCAATTTTTGGGTAAAAATTAAATACCTTTTAAACATATAATGTGTTTTATGACATCATAATGACCCAATAGTGATGAAATAAAATACGATAAGCCTTATGTTCGGACAATATATGTTTTACCATTAAAATAATGTGATTTTGGGTTTGTTAGACTTATTTTATAAAGCATTAATGGACCTTTCAAGGCTTATTTAACATCTTCTCTTTTTAAATTGTTTTCCTTGGGAGTGTGACTCAACTCCAGATAAGAAACCCCCTTATTTTAATAAGTTCGGACTTTTGACTTATAAAAAATTGTTTTCCACTACCCTTTAGAAAAAACCATGGGCAAAAACCATGGACTGGTTTGTGGTTTGAATTAGTTTAATTTGAGATGTCCCATCCCTAAATAATATTGAGTTCCCTCACCTTTCCTATATAATCCCACCCAATATCCCACTTTCTCCTCACTAAAAGCCTTTGTAGCTCCTCCAGCCTCTTACCTACTCTCCCTAGAATCCTCCCAAGGTGCCCCAAGCTCCCAAGAAGCCTCTCTCAGGCCTCTCTCAAGCCTTTTCAAGCACACTTCCAAGTAAGGTTTTTTCTTCCTTTCTCATTTTTGTCTAATATTCTTTAAATTGTTACAATATTTTAATTTCAATTATAAATGTTGGGGTATGGTTCTTCACCTCCCCCATACTGGACTCTTTATTTTTTAATTATGGTATACCCCTTTCTCTCTCATTAAATACCTCCCATGTACACTCGTTACTATGCCAAAATTCGGAATGGAATTTCCCTCTCCTCATTTACATTCAAGAAATTCTTTTGTATCATGAATCTAAATTACATTAAAATTGTTGGTACATGTATCTATATGACCCCATTACTATCCATGTCTTGTAAATATTATGATACACCCCTTTCTCTCTCATCAACCATTTTTATGAATTCTTACGTCATGCCGTTACGCTGCCGAAATTGCACCAGCTTTCCAACCCAATGTCATTGTATAGTGAATACCATGCCCATTTCTCTATTAAGGGTATTCAACTTTATGCACACTTACTTATTGATTATAATGTTTCATGTATTAATTCCACATTCCTTTATCGTGGATTAAATGATTATGTTTTTTGAATCCATGTCATATGATCCATGTGGCACACTTATGCATGAAATGAAATTTTTAAGAAGGGTGCACCCTTATAACACTCCTATGCATTGGGTAAAGTATAGTATCATGATACATCAAGTGCAATGGTTTTTGACTCATGCTAATTCAAATGAAACTAGGTTTTAATTATGCTTCATGTACAATGAGTATTACTCATGTTCCATGTGTAATGAGCCTTGGCTCATGCTAACTCCATGTTAAGTGTTGTTGCCACATTTCCATGTTATGATTGTCATGCTTTATCATGAATTTATGTTTATTCTTCTCTTGTGATCTATTGATATTCCTATTTTCTAACATGTATTGTATTATTCATTTTATTCCATGATTATTCCCTTACTGGGCTTTATAGCTCACCTTTTTCTTATGCATGCCCTCAGGTTATCCCATGCAATGCTAAGTATGAGGGAATGTAGTGGTCATGGAAAAGAAGTTTTCAATAAAGATATTGTATTTCATGTTTTAAGTTGTTATGTAATGTTCTTAATCCCCAAATACACTAGACCTCTCGATCTTTTATGTTGTATCAAGTGAAGGTTTTATGTAATAAATCAGGTTAATGTTTGTAATAAAAGCAGGGTTGTCATAGTTGGTATGAGAGGATAGGTTTAGTTATTTTTGGGATTAGGATTAGAAAATACTAGTAAATCCTTAGATACAATACTACATATAATAAAAACATCCCTATGTTTTGGTGGGTATTGAGTAAGTTGTTTATCAATAAAATACATCCCTGTCTAGATACAAGTAGGTAGAGGCGGCTCTAGTACAGATGTATCCAAGGGGTAAAACCCCAAAACAACACTTTGAGATAGACTTGAATGGGAACTGGTGCTCGACAATGGGCCTTGCTGCACTTATGGTTATGACACTCCCGGGGGATATGCTTTGGTAAATACACAAGCATAGTATGAACAATTTTTAAGCGATAAAATAAAATTCCCTAAGAATATGTTAGAAAGTAGATCATGGATAACATAGACTAAATCCAGTAGATTCATATGTTAAGGAAATAAGAGTAATTTATAAGTCATCAATTTTTTCCTTATATAACCCTTTATGTGTTACCCCTAACTTTCATTTTATTCCAGCCAATGGCCGGTAATAGGAGGACTCGGGCTAACAATCGATGTGAAGATCAATGTGATGACTGTACTAATGAGATGCCCAATCCAATGGGAGCGGGAATCGCGAAGTTTTTCACACTTTTCTCTCAGCTAGCTTAATATTTGAATAGAAACATGGGTCAAGAGGAGTGTTCACCCCCCCCCCCCCAAGAAAGAGCAAGTCACTATCATGAGCTTCATGAGGAAAAGGCCTCCTACTTTCAATGGATCATCTGATCCCTCAATCACTGAAAAATGAATCAACTCCATCGAAAAGATCTTCTCCATCCTTCAATGTTCTGAACAAGAGAATGTTCTCATGGCTGCTTATCATTTGGAGGGTGAAGCTGATCAATGGAAGACTTTGATCAAAAATAAAAAGCCCGAGGAGGAGATTGAGGCATTGGAATGGAAGGATTTCTGGAAGATGTTTTTTTGATAAATATTTTCTGCGCACCCTCCGGCTTAAGATGGAAAGGGACTTCCTTGACCTTAAGAAAAAAGATGATGAATCTGTTGGAGCGTACGAAGCCAACTTCACATGGCTTGAATGATATCCTTCCGGGTTTGTCGTTACCCCTCAATGAAAGTTTGACTGCTTCTTTGGTGTGCTGAAACCTAGCCTGCAGAAAGCACTAGAAATCCGTGACTTCGACATCTATGAGGAAATTTTCTGATGTGCCCTCAAGGTTGAAATGGAGATTGTAGAATCTCAGGGGTATCATGGGGAAAATAAGTGTATGGTGTAATTCAATGATGGAGGTCCGATGGATAAATACAATGGTGCTAAGAAGATCCAACAACCCACTTTCCAAAGGTGCGGAAAGAAGAACCCTGGAAATTGCCTGAAGGGGATGAGGAAATGCTTTAGGTGTGGAAGAGAAGGGAACCTAGCTAAAAATTGCCGACAATAAAAACCTGTAGCGGAAACAGAGGAGAGGAACACTCCATTAGAAGCTCAACACATTGTTCATTTCTACAACTACAATGAACCAGGGAATCTTGAAAATCAGTGCCCTAAGCCAAGGGTTTTCAGAGACAACCAACAACCTCCAAGGAAAAAAGGGAGATATTTTTCCATCACTACTACTGAAGTGAATGCTGACAACGAAGTGTTGACACGAACACTATTTAGTCATTCAAGAATAGAAAACATAATTTTTGATTCAAGTTCTATGCATTCTTTTATATCTCTAAAGTTTAGTAGACCAATACCATCACCACCACAAATCATGTAATAAGTGAAGATGTCGGTGAGTATGGAAAATGGGGTGATTATTCCATCCCATGAATATAAATCCTCCATTATCGTAATCTGTGGATTGAACTTCCCAGGGAACCTCATCATACTCCCTCTGGTGGAATTTGATGCAATTCTTGGCATGGATTGGCTTTCCTTATATAGATCCAACATAAATTTCCGTGAGAGGGAAATCACTCTCTATGTAGAGAATCAACCCCTGATTCTTTACAAGTTCAAGGAGGTAGATGAGTCTTCTTTAGCTCCATCATCTCAAGAGTGGATATTACTGCCCTATGAGCATGTGTATCTGGATCAGATTATTGAGTCCATGGAAGAAACCATCCTTGAAGACATGCCTATTGTGAGGGAATTTGCTGAAGTGTTTCCCAAGGAATTGCATGGTCTTCCTCCAAGAAGAGATTTTTAATTATCAATTGAACTTATACCTGGGGCATTGACAATATGCAAGACTCCATATATAATGGCTATTGTGGAGCTTAAGGATCTGAAGAAACAACTATAGGAGAATCTGGATAAAGGGTTTATACGGCCAAGTGCATCACCATGGGGTGCACCAGTCCTCTTCATTATGAAGAATGATAGGTCAATGTGCCTTTGGATCGATTATCATGAGCTCAAAAAAATCACAATAAAGAAAAAGTATCCTCTCCCACGAATTGATGACTTGTTTGATCTGCTGTGTGGAAAAAAATACTACTCCAAGGTGGATTTTCGGTTGGGATATTATCAAGTAAGGGTGAAGAAGGAAGATATCCCCAAGACTGCTTTTTCATACAAGATACGAGCAGTGTGAATTCATTGTAATGCCTTTCGGACTCACTAATGATCTAGAAATCTTCATGGACATGATGAATAGAGTCTTTAGAGATTACCTTGACAAATTTTGGTAGTCTTTATAGATGATATTCTGATATAATCTAAAACCATGGATGATCATGAGGAGCATATTAGAACAGTACTGGAGACCTTGCAGAAGAAGAAGCTCTATGTCCAGTACAACAAGTGTGAGTTCTGGTTGAAGGAGGTATCATTCTTGGGCCATATCATCATAAGAAATGGGATATCTGTGGATCCTTCCAAAATAGATGAAATTAAAATATGGTCGAGGCCTACATCGATAACAGATATCCGTAGCTTCTTGGGGTTAGCTGGATATTATCGAAGATTTCTGATAAATTTCTCATGATTGTCCAACCCTCTTACCAAGCTAACTCGGAAGGGAGTAAAGTTTTATTGGAGTGATGAATGTGAAGAACACATCAAGGAGTTGAAAAAGAGGCTTATCACTATGCCCGTGATCACTTTACCAACAAGTAGATAAATTTTCGTGGTATTTAGTGATGCTTCGAAGAAGGTCCTGGGATGTGTGTTGATGAAAAATGACAAAGTCATTGCATATGCTTTAGGGAAATTGAAAGTTCATGAATAGAACTATCCAGCACATGACCTCGAGTTGGATGAAGTGATCTTCGCTTTGAAAATTTGGTGGCATTATCTCTTGGGGAGAAGTTTGAAATATATATGGACCACCAAAGCCTCAAGTATATATTCACACATAAAGAGTTGAATATGCGCCAATGGAGATGGTTAGAACTGATCAAAGACTATGACTGCTAAATCCATTACTACCCTTGGAAAGCGAACAAGGTGGCAGATGCTCTATGTAAAAAGGACCCAACAATTCTATCATTGATGAGAATTGAAAAGGATCCAATATTCTTAGATTTAATGAGGATGGACATGGGAATCATAAAAAATGTGAAAATCATTAATCCATTCACAAATTATTTCTCAACCATCACTTTTGGAAATGTTATAGGATGATCCAAAGGATGATGTGGGAATTCAGTAAAAAGTGGAAGCTATCGGAAAAGGGAAATCCTCTAAGTTTAATGTTAATGAAGAAGGAATTGTGAGATTTGGGAAAATACTATGTGTTCCATCATTTTCGAAGTTGAAGAAGGAACTTTTGGATGATGAACATAATTCAAATTTCTCTATTCACCCAGGAAACAAAATGATGTATCAAGATCTCTGAGAGCATTATTGGTGGGATGATATGAAGAAGGAGATCGCTGAATATAAATCAATGTTCCTGGTGTGTCAACAAGTGATTTCCGAGAGGCAGAAGTCTAAGGGGATGATGCAACCATTTCTCATACCAGAATGGAAATGGGAGTACATCACCATGGATTTTGTCACCAGACTTCCGAAGGCATCCAAAGGCAACAATGCAATCTAGGTTATTGTGGATCGTCTTACGAAGTCTGCACACTTCATTGCTATTCGGGAGGATTTATCATTGGATCAACTAGAACAAATATATATCAGGGAAGTGGTAAGACTGCATGGAGTACCACTATCTACTATGTCTGATCGAGATCCAAGATTCACCTCTATATTTTGGAAGAGTCTTCAACATGCTCTGAATACTGAACAAAACTTCAGTATGGCCTATCATCCTCAAACTGATGGTCAATCTGAGCAGACTATCCAAACACTTGAAGACATGTTGAGAGCATGCTCAATGTACTTTAAAAGATGATGGGATCAACATATTCCTATGGTTGATTTCTCTTATAATAAAAGTTTCCACTCGAGCATCCAAATGGCACCATTTGAAGCCCATTATGGGAAAAGGTATAGAACACCAACGTGTTGGGATAAGGTTGGTGAGCGTAAGCATCTTGGACCAGAAATGGTCGAAGAAATGGTGGAGAAGGTGAATGTCATTCAACAACATACCAAGGAATCCCAGAGTTGATAGAAGAGTTATGAAGATAACCGTTGACAAAACCTTGAGTTTAAAGTTGGAGACACAGTTTTTCTATGCATATCTCCATAGAATAAGGTCATGAGTTTTGGAAATAAAGGGAAGTTAATTCCAAGGTACATCGACCCCTTCGAGATTCTTGATCGTGTCGAGGCTGTGGCCTATCGACTAACACTTCCACCTACCATAGCCAAAGTGCATGATGTCTTTCATGTATCCCTGTAAATGAATCTCATACCGGACCCTTCACATGTACTCTCATTATAGGTGGTACATTTAGAGGATGATCTTTATTATGAGGAGAAACCAGTGAAGATCTTAGATCATAGAGAAAAAGTTCTACGAAATAAGACAATACCCCTCATCAAGGTGTTGTGGAGAAACCACATGTTTGAAGAAGAAACATGGAAATAAGAGGAAGTGATGAAGCAGAGATACCCACATTTGTTTTAGTGTGGGAAAATGAAATTTCAAGGGCAAAATTTATTAAGGGGGGAAGATTGTAACGACCCAAAAATTAATTAATGGAAATCAATATTGATCTAATTAAATGTCTCTTTATGTGAAATGTTTATATAAAATTTCAACTTCTTTGATTTTATGTTAACAATTGTGACCATTTCTAATGTAGACGTTGAACAGTGATCACATGATTAGTATAAATATAGGGATTTAACGAATCCAATTTACTCAGAAAAAGGAAGCAATGGCCTAATCCAATAGATGTGCCCCATACGAAGCCCATTTGTCGAAACTCAGAAAAGAGTTGGCATCATTGGGCTTCTCTCTTGACCAATACCAAGCTGAGCTTCAACAGGTTAAGCTCGAGTGGGACTGCCTAAGAGAGAAGTGGAAGTTGGTAGAGATTACCACCCGAGCAATGTTATCCAAGCCACCCCAAGAGTCTGTCACCATCGCACATTGTACCCTTTGGTCTTATGCGGGTGTTATAAGGTGTTATGTAACAAGAACATAACACTATTATTATGTACATTATTGTTTTATATATAATAATGAATATATTTTCATGTTATTTTTGTTACCTTGTAAATAGTTTTTAAAGCTCAAATAATGTTTTTATTTAATATTCAACTAAAAAATATATTTTGATGAATTATTGGATATTTTTGTTAAATAATATTTTAATAAAATATTATTATTATTATTAAATTAATTTTTATTAAATATAAATGATCATATAATTTTATGAATGCAATTGTAATTTTTATTAAGGTTCGAAAGCCATTTTTGTCCAAACCCGTGAATTTTCAATAAAAGTCAGTTTTTATTTTAAAAGTAAAAATTAACATATATATATAATTATTTAGATAAAATAATTATTATTTCTGGAATCAGGACATCGAAATTATCCAATAGTGAATTTTTCATAATTTTTCGAGACATTCAAATTTTTGGGTAAAAATTAAATACCGTTTAAATATATAATGTGTTTAATGACATCATAATGAACAAATAGTGATGTAATAGAATACTATAAGCCTTATTTTTGGACAATATATGTTTTACCATTAAAATAATGTAATTTTGGGTTTTCTAGACTTATTTTACAAAACATTAATGGACCCTTCAAGGCTTATTAAACATCTTGTCTTTTAAAATTGTTTTCCTTGGGAGAGTGACTCACCTCAACATAAGGAACCCCATTATTTTAAGAAGTTCGGACTTTGGAATTATAAAATATTTTTTTCCACTCCCCTTTTGAAAAAACCATGGGAAAAAACCATGGGATGGTTTTTGGTTTGAATTAGTTTAATGTGAGGTGTCCCAACCTTAAATAATAAATAATTTCCTCACCTTTTCTATATAAACCCTCCTAAGCTCCCACTTTCTCATCACTCAAAGCCTTTGGAGTTCATCCAACCACTTGCCTACTCTCCCTATAATCCTCCCATGGTTCCCCAAGATCCCAAGAATCCTCTGTCAAGCCTCTCTCAAGTCTTTGGAAGCACACTTCCAAGTAAGGGTTTTCTTCCTTTCTCATTTTTGTCCAATATTAATTAAATTGTTATTCCCTTTTAATTTCAATTATAAATGTTGGGGTATGGTTTCTCACCTCCCCCATACTTCCCTATTTAAGTTTTAATGATTGTAGACCCCTTTATCTCTCATTAAATTCCTCCCATGTACACCTGTTACTATACCAAAATTCAGAAAGGAATTTCCCTCTCCTCATTTACATTCAAGAAATTATTTTGTATCATGAATCAAAATTCCATTAAAATTGTTGGAAAATTTATCAATATTACCTCCTTAAATTCCATTTAATTTAAATATGATGATACACCCCTTTCGTTCTCATCAACCATTTTTATGAATTCTTATGTCACGCTGTTATGCTTCCAAAATTACACCGATTTCCTAGCCAATGTCATTGTGTAGTGAATACCATGCCTATTTCTCTATCATGGGTATTCACCTTTATGCATATTTACTTATTGATTATAAAGTTTCATGTATTAATTCCACTTTCCTTTATCATGTAATAAAATATTATGTTTTATGAATCAATTTTATATGATCCATGTGGCACACATATGCATGAACTGAAATGTTTGAGAAGGGTGTGCCCTTATAGCACTCGAATGCATTGGGTAAAGTATAGTATCATGATACATCATGTGTAATGGGTGTTGAATAATGCTAATTCAACTGAAATGAGGTTTTACTTGCGCTTAATGTTAAATGAGGATTTATTCATGCTCCATGTGCAATGAGCCTTGGCTCATGCTAACTCCATGTTAAGTGTTGTTGCCACATTTCCATGTAATGATTGTCATGCTTTATCATGCCTTTATGTTTATGCTTCTCTTGTGCTCTATTGTTATGATTATTGTCTAACATGTATTGTATTCCTCATGTTATTCCATGATTATTCCCTTACTGGGCTTTATAGATCACCCTTTTCTTATGCATGTCCTCAGGTTATCTCATGCAATGCTAAGTACGAGGGAATGTAGTGGTAATGTAAAGGAAGTTTTCAATAATGATGTTTTATTTCATGTTTTAAGTTGTTAGGTAATGTTCCTAAACCCCAAAGACACTATAACTCTTGATCTTCCATATTGTATCAAGTGAAGGTTTTATGTAACAAATCAGGTTTATGTTTGTAATAAAAGCAGGGTTATCATATGATCCACAATTAAAGAAGAGTACATTGTTGCTATAGAGAAAAAATGAGATGTTATGGATAACAAATTTTTTATAAGATCATGAATTTATAAAAAAGAGTACATGGTTAATTATGATAATAAATGTTCTTTGGAATTGAATAATAACTTCATGAATCATTATCAAATGAAACACATCGACATTCACTATCATTTCATATATGAGGTGATGAATCAATAGCTGCTATGAATTTTCAAGATACAAATGAAGGGGAATACAAAAAGAATTTTTACAAAGGCGGTAGCTTGGGAGAGGCTATAAGTGTGTATATTCTCCAGTGGTTTGTAGTTATATGGGATAATTAAAAGAATTTCCATGTATATAATAATGCATCAGTCATAATCTATTTATTTAATGAGATCAATGAATAAAATTTCAATGGGAATAAATATTTGGGAATAAATGTATTAAATATGGAAAATCTGTTTCTCATTAAATTTAATTCTTCAAGAATGAATATATATATATATTACTTAATGATCTTCCTTGAATCATATAATTTATATCCAACATATGTTTACTTTGTTGTATATAACACACACTCTCCATACTAGTTTAATCATCAATCGATTTCACCGATAATGGAAGATCGACTTAATTGAGATTCAAATATTATCGATTTTATTGATCTTAAAATCTAATAAAATTTTAATTTGACCCAAATGCACCATTTTTTTATCTTCCCACAACATCAATAAATTCCTACATCCTTTTTATATTATCAACAAATGACACCAAGACCGATTGGTAGCATTTATTTCACTAGTGTGAGTTTGAACTACTCTTATGTGTGTAGTTAAAAAAATGATTAAATACTTAATAAATAAATTATAATTATTATGTGGGAATCTAATTTTTATTATATAAATATATTAAAAATCATTTTATTCATTCACAAGGCTACAAAGAAACCAACTTATTCTTATGCAAACCCCTTTTATTTTATTCTATTGTGGACAAAGGTTGTGTTGGTTGCCTTTTTCATCAAAGATCAAGTTAATAATAAGTTATAGTGAAGATAATATATTAGGTGGGGAATTGAGTATCAACCCATGAGAAATGGGTTACTGTTATGAGTAATAAATGGAAAGTAAGATGACCATAAATTAGTAAAAGGATCTAGTTGCTGGATCTGAACTATATTAGTTATGGAACTATAAATAACATATGTATACAAGGTTAAAATATTAGAGGATAGGTAGATAAAATGGATAACCCATACGAGGAATAAAAATAACATTGTTTTCTATAATTAGTGCTTACACACACCTGGATGAAGATTGAGTTTATTAGAGATGTATCATGATTGATTGAAGAAGAAGCCATAGCTGAGATGAAAGATGAGTTTGAAAGAAATACTCTATTTGGAGAATCATAAATGTCACAAAACTTTAGATATACATTTGATGGATTTTGGAATTATTTTAATAATTATAGTAATGAATTAAAGAACTTATTATATGACTTATATACTTTTGGAGAATCCCTAGAGAAAGAATAAATTCGTTTGAATCTATCTAGAGAAACCTATATTATAGAGTTCATGAAAACTGGGTAAGTCCAGAGTGCAAGGATTTGGATTATATGAATGTAAATACTATTCAGATAATAATACTTTATGTGTTGAACATACATATTTTAGGTTATTGGGATTTGATATTCATCATATAACTCTTATGATCATATGTCTATGGTGACTGTATGTCTTCATCGTTAAGCTTTGAAGTCTGCTGAAAATTTGGAAAGGCATGGTTGTATAACATAATGTTGCAACATAAGTCTTGATTTTAAGGATTGAATAATGTTTTTTCTGAAAACATAGTTTTAGACATGAGTATAAAGTTTCTTTCAAAGAGTGATAGTCATTATGATAAGTCTTGGTAATCGTAAGGCTTTGGAGTTACAAGCATAAAGCTTTAAAACTTAGAAAAATTTAGTGTTTTTGTTGGACGAAAAATCATTTTTACATATTTTAAATCTAATGAATATGAAACTAAATGGGATTATTAAATGGATCTTTAATCATGGAATAAAAAAAAATATTCACGGAGTGGTTTGTAATCTGAAATTGAGAAGAACAAAAATTTGGCCTTCATTTATAGAAATTTATGATCAAAGAATATAGATAAAATGAGTTTAAAAATTATTTAATTATGAGGAAATTAAAATAGGAATATATCTATGTTTTACATTCACGTTTAGAACATCATGAAGCATATTTATGAAATTATTTGAGTTTTTATTAAGAATATTGAATGTATTGTTCCACTTAATGTATTTCTTGATGTTGTAATTGATCTTAGTAGTTTTTCAAGAATAATGTATATTAAGACACATCAAATATTAGGCTAATAATCAATGTTCTTACATGGAAACAATCAAAGGATGTTCGAGATTTAGGAAGGATTTTATATACAAGTCTAGGAATTTTCTTAAGACTGGAAATCATGAAGCATAGATGAGATAATACTGTTATGTAAAAATAATAGAATAAATGATGTAATATTTTTATTGGATGTATCACACTATATAATGAGTTCCATATTGTATATGAAATATGTTTGTTGTTTAATTTTATACCTTTTTACTAATTAAAGTATGAAATTTTAGTGGAGATATTTTTATTTTAATATGAATAAAAATCCATATTTAAGAAAGAATAAAGGTATATGTTATTTATCCATATTTTAAAAATGAGTAATATTTATTGAGGGTATTATTATAATACACCTTGAGTGGAAAAAAATTAAAGGGAAATAATTGGAACCCATGTATCATTATTTGATAATATTTATTTTTTTTAGATAATTTCTTTTGTCAACATGTATTTCATTTATGGAACAATGAAAACAAAAGTTTCCATTAATATTACTTCTTATTCATGTATGTTAACGAAAATATTTAGGAAAAGAAAATAAAAATAGAAGAAACCATCATTACTGATATTTTTAAGAATGAGATAGGAATATCTGAGAATCCAAGAGCACCGAATATTTTAAAGAATAAGAAAATAAGAAAAATCCACCACAACCAGTAGTAAATATTAAGAAGAGATTTTATCAAGATCATGTAATATTATAGATCACAAAGAAGAACAAAAAATGAGATTTGAGTAATTAAAAATAGATTATGTGACGAATTAGAATCTTTTTATAGTTCCAGAGGTAATGTTTCATAAGATGAGTGTGTATACTTGAAGGCAGTCAGAGACTCTATGAGTTGAGGTGGTAGATCAATATTGTGAGTGAAATGAAATCCCTAGAAATATCTACTTATCTACTTTAGAAGGATGGAAGAAGGATTATTGCGGGGGATGAAGACTGTGGAAGTAGTATAAAGACCCCTTCACATGCGTCATATAGTGGAGGATTGTCACATGTGTGATATAGTGACCACACCAGTATAATATTTTTTGAAGTGTTTTCATGATGATACCTAGCCACCCATAGTAATTGATTATTTTATTATATTGTAGAATTCATGACTCAATGAGAGTTTACAAATCAAGGAGTGGGTTTCCCACATCGAGGCCAAGCCTTTAAAAATAAATGTGATATTTTTTACATTCATCATCAGAGTTTCATATAGGTATTTTCAGGGTAAACTACAAAGAGATTCATTTACATCCTAAAAGGTGATAGAGGTTAATGACCAAAGGGGATTTAGAGATAAAATTAAGAATTTGTTTTTTAGTAAAATTATTCACCACTAATTCACCCCCTTATGTGTGTCTGGAAGGTTCACTATGGAAGTATATACTCTTATATTACTTGTAAAAAATATAGCATATTCAAACATAGTTATGACTAAAACGATTTAATATTATTTCCATATAATTTATTATTCTTCCAGTAAATAATCCACCAAAAATGAATCTCTTAAACAATTGTCCCACAAAATAAAATCTTCATTTAAAAATGTATAGATCTATAAATTATTATTCCAATGAAAATTATAAAATATATTTTTAAAATGAAATTATTCAAAATTATTTTTAAAAATTACTCAAAAATCACTCCAAATATCCAATTGAAGGAATATATATATATATATATATTAAAATTAATAAATAATTTGGTCACAATATATTTCATATGAAATTCATGAACCATAAATAATTTTAAAAATTCAAAAAATTAATAAAAAATATTCAAGAAAAATAATAATAAAAACACCTATAAGTACTTTTAAAATATTTATAAAAAACATTGAGGAGGGGGAATTGCAAAGTAAAAAAGAAAAATTCATCTTATAAAGAATTAAAAATCTTATTTCCATGAAATAATTTACTAAATATTAATTTCCAATCATATTATTCAATTAAAATTAATTCATCAACAATCTCTCATTTTTTTCACAATATTACCATAAAATGACCTCAAATGTATATGGAAACCACACTAAAATTGTTCCATATAAAATCAACTGATATTAAAAATTTTCATACACTCAAGAAATTAGTCTAATATACTAAACATCACGAAAATTAATTTTAAAATCATTGAAAAATAATTTATTCAATGAAGTAGTTATCAAAATATATTTTCCTACATAGAATTAAAATGGTGTAAAAATACTACTACTCTATCAAAATAAATTGATTTTAGAACAAATACATTTTTTTTAATTTTAAAATTTATGAATTTTATTGAACTATATTCATTTTGATAATCAATTATTCTTTCAATATTTATCTTCTTCTAAATGGATGATACATACACAACATAATTAATAATCACAATTATTACCAAATATAAATAAATAAACTCCAAAATTTTAATGTATGGATAAGCTCAAAAAACAAATAAAAACTAAACATAATTAAAATAAATTAACCTATAAACTTAAACACACATAGTTCATCCATGAATTATGAGTTTATTTTCTATATTACTAAAATAAGAAATATAAAATTTTAATCCAAAATAAGAATACTATATTCATTTTAATATATAAAATATACATTTTAATATTAAAAATTAATATATATTTTTGTGAATACTATTCAAAATTTCATCATAAAAATATTTAGGAAAAAAGTTAGTTTTTATCCACAAAAAATAAAACCAAATTACTTTCACTCTTTATAAATATTCCCACTTATATAAGCATGAAAACTATCACATAATATATTTTTTAAAAAATATTTCAATGGAAATTTAATGTTTGTTCCAAAAAATTCTGATTATTAGAAATAAGTACTCTTCAAAAACACTTAAGATATAATATGTAACATTTCATTTTACATATAAATTATAGAAGAATATTTAATTATAGTAGTTAAAGACAATGAAAAAGGTTGATAATAAAGTGAAAAAACACTATATTTACAACCAAATATTAAGAAACTAACTGATTCATAGTATGAAAAATATTTTTCAAGTAGTAATAAGTAGTTAAAATTCATTTCTATCTCAACTATTTAAAAAAAAAATTAAAACTAAAACCCTAAATATTAAAAAAACACATAAAAAACAAAAAAAAGATAAAAACCATTATCTAGAAAATAATATCAATTCCCTAAAACATATTTTTATAATGGTTTCATTGTACCTTTTTTTATATAAGTATATAAAGAAGAAATAAAATTTATAGGAGAAAATAAATATGAATGAGGATAAAACGTGGAATTATTTTCACATAGCAGCTTGAAAAAGAGTCTCTTTCACTATTAGATATTGAAAAGCCTCTGTAAACAACTTGAATCTATGACCATTCATAAAAAATATAGAATCCTTCCTTGTAAATTTCACATGTCCAATACCGAAGGAAAAGTCATTATTAAAAATTAAAGGACTATTATATTTGGAGTAAAATTTTCTCGAGTACAACCTATGGTTGGAATTGCATAATAATACATTATCTCTCTCCTTAAAGTCCTTATTTAGAATAATATTATCATTAATGTATTTGTTTTTATCATTGTAAAAACAAATATTTTCATAGGAATTTTCTTTATTTATTATAATACCTATAAATAGTAATTCTATTCATTTCCAATATAAAAAAATACATGTTAAAAATATCAACAACCTAAAAATAACTATGTTCTAACAGCACTGGAAGGTAAAAGACCCTCCCATACACCTATTTTTAAGGTCACATCCCTACCTAAGGTCTATAAGTTTTCCTGTATTCCTAAATAAAATCACGTAATCTCAAACACCAATATTTACAATTTTGGTGGACTATTTTCTCAAGAATGTGTTTTATTTCTCTATTTTAACTCCATAGATTCCATTTGTTTAAGTGTATAATGTTTTATTATAGAAATGTTATCATTTATTAGTTATAATGAACCTAGGGATCACAATACTATAAAAATTATTACTTCACACAAATTGGGTAACTACTGCAGCAACATATTTCTAATTGGCAATGAACACTACCCACTTTTACATATAATCTATAGTAATTAGGATATTAAGGTATCCAGAAGAGTTAGGAAATGGAACCATGGAATCTATTCCTTAAACATAAAAAACATCACAAAACAAGATGGGTTATTGGGGAATCTCAGTTTTCTTGGTTATGCTACCTTCAAACTGGTAGGATTTTCATGTCTTGTAAAAAAATGAATCTTTGAAAAGGATAGGAAAATATAAAACTAAATCAAGGAATTTATTATTAGTAATTTTTTTCTTAAGTTTCCACCATAGGAAAAATTATTTCTGAATTTTATCATTGTCCAAATTTTAGAATCTAAATTATAGCACTTACTGATTTGGTCACTTCTTATGTGAAATAGGAATGTGTTACCCCATAAGAATTTTCCTATATTCACTCACTAACTTGAAACCATGGTTCATTGAAAAATAGTGGGGTATTTTTTTGGAACTAATGTATTTAATAATGTTATTAAACCATGGATTAACATTCTCAACAACATGAAATTCCATATAAAATAAGTTTTCCTTAGAAGGTTAGAAATTTTGGATTCCTTCACCTAAAATAGTGGGAAATCTACTGAAATGATTAAACCCTATGTTCTAACTACCATTACTATAATTAATTTCGTATCAAATTCTCACATTAAAAAATCATCCTATGTAGCCTTGGTTTTTCTACATACTTCCATATCAATTACCTGATGTAAGAATGTTCAATGATAAATACATTTTGGATAAAAAAAGTAACACCTAAACTTATATAAGGAAATGTAAATAGTTAGTAACTCCTTATCAGTTTTATATAATTATATTGAGTATAATATAGGGTTCTAGATGCATATTAAATTACATAGATTCTCTTTTCCACTATTTTACTCAGTGCATACCCTAGTGAATAATATGATGCATTAGTTATCATTTTAAAGGGTGTATCCCACCCATTTTTCTAAATAATTAGTGGGGGAAATATAACTTTATATATACTCTTATAAAAGACAAATAAATAATATTTTTAGAGTGATTTGGATATGGTAACAGTTATATTTATAAGGCCCTTGATAAATCTCCGATAAAATCTAACATGAACAGGAAAATAAATCACATCCTTCACTATATTTTGGTATGGTGGGGGATATATCATCCACCATAAACATATAAACATTTATTTCATATTTAGAAACCATATTACCTAAAAACATACCTCTACAAACCATTAAATTACACCTTTCAATGTCTAGAATAAGGGTTTTCTTAATAAAAGTTCCTAGGAAAATACCTAGATCCTTTAAAAATATCTCAAATTATAACATGTTGACTTCAAAATCTTCCATGAAAACTTACATGTGATTCTATAAAAAATCATTTAAAATAATCATCTTATAGTTTTTATTTTTTCTACAACTTCTTCAAATTTCAAATGGAATTATCCAATAAACAAAGTTACTAAAAGGAATGGTAAATATGGTATTTTCTTGAACATTAGGTGCTATGTGGTTTTGAAAGTACCCTAAAACCACTTAAAAAGTAGGAGCACAACATTCTACCAAGCATCTTAAGGATTTTATCATGGAATGAGGGTAATGGTATTTCATAGTCACAAGGTTGTTTTTCATATAGTCTATACACATTACCCACTTAGTTTGGACTATGAGTGGAAAATTATCTCTATATTTATTCTAAAATATTGTGAGAACACTCTTTTTTGGCACTATTTGTAATGGACTAGGACATTTTATTTTAGAAAATAGAAAGACGATTCTAATAACCAACAAAGTGGTCACTTAATTTTTGAAAACTTCTAAAATAATTGGATTGAGTCTCATTTGACATTCTCTAATGGGTTTAACATAATATTTTAATGGAATCATATTCATTAATATTGAAGGACTAGTTCTAAAAAGGTAATATATGGTCCATCCTAATTAATTATTGTTCTATTTAAGAAGCTCAAAAAGATAGTTTTCTTACCCTATGGAAAACCCCTTAGTAATGATAACTAGAAGCTTTTAATTCTCCTTTAAAAATATATATTTTTTATTAGTAGGAAAATATTTTAGGGTTACATCTGGTGGGTTATCCACACAAGGTATAATGTATTTTATGGATTTTATGGAACCTAATTTATCTTTTAAAATAGTAAAAAACATGGAAATTTTTATTTATAGTAGTAGTGATTAATTTTTCATCAGGTTGTGTAAAATTTACATGTTTAGAAATTTTTTTATATGTAACATATCACTTATGATATAATTTATAAGAACTAATTTTTATGAATTTCATAATAATTAATAGGTGAATAACAAGTAAAATTGTTAATTTTTTTTAAATAGTCAGTAAATTGATCACATATAAGGTTATAATCATTTTTAAAGAAAAAATATAGTAAAATATCATTCCCAAAATGTTTCAAAATATAATTTTCAGTAATTATATATTCATCATATGTCACAATATAAAAGTCATTCAAATCAAGCTCAATAGAAGAAAAAATCATTTTTAGAAGCATTTGATGGTTGTTCACAACATTTTATGTCTAAAAATAAATTAGTTGAGAAAATATTAATTTTATTAACATGGTGATCTAAGTTATATTTCAATGGATTTTTTACAGGATTAAATATATTAATGTGAATCATTTTTCAACCAAATTATAGAGAATGTGTGCCTTTTTGGACATTAATAATGGATCTTTCAATTTTAAGAAAATGTATCTCTAAAATAATGTGTGTATTTATACTAAATCAATCATCTTACATATCTAAAACATAAAAATAAATAGAGAATACCATGGGTTCACTCTTAATGAAACATATTTAAGCACACAAGTTGGTATATCCTTACTTCTATTGGTTAGTTGGATCATAATTCCCCATGATTTAAGTTCTAAAACCAATAACATAGAGTTAAAAAAGTGATTCATAACATTAATTGAAGGTCTTATGTTTAATCTGTCATCTTGAAAATGTTTCTCCCATTTTATGCATATAATGGTGAATGTTATGGAATATTTGTACTTAAAAGGGAGATAATGTTGTGTCATTGAAGATAGATTCCACTCAATGTTTAATTTCTCTCATATTTTCATCATCCTCTTCAGGTTGAACTTTTACTTTAAGAATTTTGAATACTTTGGAATCTATTCAAATATATTTAATAAAGGAATGTTAGTTAAAAATTTCATAAATTTTTTAAAAATATCATTTTCCAATTCACTCTCAGTTATTTTCTTCACTAGGGGGATCCTTTAAGAGTAAAAAATGGTTGTTTGGGAATATCTTGGTCCTTTTACCATTTTTTTTACCACACATGGTCCCAATAATCTCTAAAAATCTCTATAGGTTCTCTAAAAGTGAATATAATATTTTTAATTTTATTTTCTTAAACACGATGCTCTATATATTTAGTTATTTCAATGAGTGTCTTCCTCTCTTAAAAATCCCTATATCAAGGATAAAAGGTGTGGGGATATCGTCAAGTGTTTTGGTTTATAAAACAACGCCTATGGGTTTTTTATTTATATTATACTTCTAAGTTTCATATGATGGGTATTATGGGAACAATTTATAATCCTAGGTAGTGAAGGAAAATCCAAATATTGGAATAATCTATCCTCAAAAAGATAAAAAATTTATGTAAATGCAAAAAATAGTGAATAACTAGATAAAGTGCGTTATAGACTCTATTTCCTCTCTTGATGGTATATTTCCTAATAATGATCACCGAAGAATCTATTATATATCTCCTAACTCCAAGGGATTATATAGCTGAAGGTATCCACGATCATATCATGAGGATCCTCGCATAACAAAGGGGTAATGGAGCCTCCATTACATAGTGAACAATGTTATGGGAAGGGAGATATATTTTAAGAACTTTTCCTAAAACCGATGATCATTAATAACATCAAACAAATAAATGATCAATCACTATTTCCTATAAAAATAAACTATCAGTGATTGAGGTAAACAATTTCCTTATATATCCATACAATACCTACATGAATAAATGAAAAACTCATTTTTTCCATATTGGGAACCATAAAATGACAACCAAAAATTATGTTTCATAAAAAAATATATTGAACTAATTCAATGAACATATGAAAATCCATTAATTATTTATTAAATGTAAAAGGAAAATATTTGGAAGGATCAGCCAAATTCATGCACCTGAGGTAAGTGATATCACATGACAACTTTATAGAAAATATAAACCATGACAGTTCCCTGAATATATATAGAATACATCATATACAACCATAAATTATAGGAATATCAATATCATATCTAACATGAAACTAAGATATAAGAATACATACATGATATTCATATATTCTACATGCATCACATGCTTGTATTTTATGTGCATATCTAAATATCTTGTACTTACACTTAAATCACATAAAGAATTTATTCCAAAGTTCCAAAATCTTTGTGAATCCATTACAAACATCATTTGGATATTGTTTCATAAATCTCTATTCATTTTAAAATAAAAAGGGTTTTTTAAAACATTATTCTTATCTGAAGGCCTAAATATGTGACCCTATATGCCTTATCAGCATTAACAAAAAATATAAAATATGTATTTCATATATGCAAGTAAGGAGATGTATCTAGAAAAGTTTCAGTGATAATAAAGCTACAAATGGGTATGGAGTGATCTCAATAAAACAATATTATATCTATATATAAACACATCCACCACACTATGTATCATTTATATTATATATATACTAGTATAATTTCATTGTCCTTGAAATTTAGTAATTTCTAGACATGGAACAATGTAAATATAGTAATGGACATCAAGTATTTTCTTGATTATCTAGAAAATACTAAAAATGTTGATGAATACATCACATCTCATTTATCCAATGTATGAGAACATAAAATGTTGTAACACATCAATATTTTATGATATATTTATTTTTATGAAATTTTGATGTCTTTGATATTTTTTAATATTCACAACCCCGATTCTAAAAGAAATTTAACATAGTATACCATTATAACCTAACCATTAATTTGGTGGTTATGAATAGGACTAAAAATATTTTGAAAATTATATAATTTTCACATGTATAAAATAAATTCATTGGTTATAAACTGATAACAAATGAAAATATAAATCATTTCAATGTAAAAGAAATGTTTTTCAGAAAAATAATTTGATGTGGGAAATGTGTTTTTAAAACAAATTTAATTTGTCATTATTTGAGATTGATTTTAATTATAATTATATATTATATATTTTATTAAATTTATTATCACTCTTCTAATATTTTCTCTTGCAATGAGACAAGAATAAATTCATTTTAATGCTTAAAACCACATTTTTCTAAAAAGTACATTCATCATATTTTGTGAACTTATTTCTAAAGTAATATTTTACCAGGTTTAGGAAATATATTTTATCAAATGAACTATTTTTTTTAATAATCATGTGAAAATTATTTGTGAGTGATTTTTTAGATTTTTTTTTGAAAATTTTAACTATTCGATTAATAATGAAGAAATATTGATGTTTATTAAAAAATGTATTTTTTACATCTTTTAAAAGTTCAATTTTGTTTCCAAATTGTTTTAAAAGTAAAATTAGTTCCATTATATTTTTATTAATCCAATTTACCCCATTTTAATCAATTCTATGTTGAATTTTTATATTAAAACTTTTTATACTTAAGAAAACGTTTTCTTCAGAAAACCACTTTTCATTGCGCTTGTGGGTTTAATTTAAGTTCTTATAATTATATTAATTTAATTTGGTAAAATATATTCCATATTTGCAATAATAATCATTAATCTAATTTAACAATTGGAGCTTAATTATTTTTTTCAAAATAAATAGTAAAAACATTCAAAATTTGTTACTAGAGTTAAGGTTAAAACGAGTTTACTAGGAGGGTTAAAGAAAAAGATACTGGTCAGTTTTTTAATTAAACTCATAAAAATTATATTATATGTACATATTTTTAACTTATACCATAAACATATTTAAACAATCAGTTTTATTAGGATTTTTTTTAAGATATTATATTATTTTGAGAAATTTCCAAGTGGGTCCTCTCCCCCACTTATAAATGGGTACCATTTCTCCTCTCCTCTACATACATCAATATAATTTTTATTCAGATAATACCTACCCAAACCCATTCCTTATATTCCTAACTATTACCAAGATTCCCTAGTTTTATTATAAATCCATCCTAGTAATTATTTAGGTATAATCCTAAAGAGGTTGTCTGAAAAAGAGGTATAGTTCCTAAACCGTGCATTTTAATTTTATTTAATCTTACACCTTCTAAAAATATTTTTAAACTATGATGAAAAAATAATACTAGTATTTTCCATTTAATTCTATGATATTATGTTAATGTAATAACCAATATACAAATCATCGTCCATCAAATGAGAAACAAAACAGTCGATTGTATGTACTGAGGAAAACCGCCTGACAAACCGATGTAGATTGTTTTCCATCCTTGCTTCTCACGACTAGATATAATTATGGATTTAAAGTTCATATATGATATTTATTACATAACTAGACTCTGGTAAATATAATAACACATATTCCCTCTTACCATTAAATTTGTTGGAAAATGATATTGTCGCTCGTGCATACGTGTGGACTATGGCCTCCATGAAGAGATGCGATTTGTTTTTCATTTTATTTTGAAATGGAGAGTAATCAAGATATATTTAATGAATATATATGATATAAAAAATATTCAATAAAGTTTAAATATATTTTTTCTATATTTTTCATCCAAAATAAAAATTGAAACAACATTCTTCATACACATAACCTATAGTGTCCATAAACGGTGTAACTGATTTATTTATATCTAACTTTAATGGATGAATCTAAATACATATACTATAAATATATATTATACATATATTATTATTAATAACAATAAACTATATAACCATGATCAAATTACAAGGACCAAAAGTACTGAACCAAAACATATATGAAAAATGAATCTGTTATTATAATGACCCATACTTTACATACATTATTATTACTTCAGAATTTAAGAATACTTATTACAAAATATAAAAAAACCATGGTAGGACTGTATAGGTATAGTGTCTTTAGAAACAGGTAAACATAAACAACTGGTTCATAAAGCATCTAAATTGTCTCCTATTTATTTCATCGTATCTAGAGTCCCTTTTGGAATATACTACATAATACCCTTCTTCCTGACCTGGGGAAAAGAAAACATACAAAAGGATGATCTCAAATGAACAGTAAGGGTAAAAAAAATAAATATCAATCATATCATACTCATAAGAACATAACATTTTGAAAATCTTAACCTGTAAAAGAGATCATAATATCATAACATGGGATAAATCATTGTAGTGAAATGTAATCCCAATAATCATAACTTAAAACATGAAACTTTATGTCATACACACATAATCATAAAAAATCATTTCTTATTAGTCATGTCTCTTTTCCAAGACTATCATAATGGACAAAGTCCATTTCTGAACTGAGTTCACTCCTCGTTTCAGTCCTGTATCACTGAACCAGATTAACTTTACCTTCCATCCATGTCTATCTCATGAGATATAAATCTTTTCCCAATGCATTGGAGGGAGATATAGGTCCCACCCATCTCATAATGAAACCATTCTTATGGGTTCCACAAAATCATAAATCATATATCATAACATAACCCATGAAATAAAAATGGGATTCTTAGACATCATGCCATCATAACATAAACCATATAAGATAAATGGACTTAATAATAATAATTCCATCATAACATAATCAAATTAATATAAAAATAGGGATATAAATATAACCCTATATTATCTTTGACATAAAATAATTTTGATAAAACACTTAAACTCCATTCTTGAGGAAAATAGCCTTTCTACTTCAAAAACATTTTTACTTTCTCAACATGTCATACAATTTTAAACTAAAAGAAGTTAATTAAAAATAAAATTTAAAACATGTAAAGGAATATTCATGGAAATAATGTTCTATTAAATCATAAAAATCCATTCATTCCATATAAGTTAAAAAAACATTCTTCTCGTACTTTGGCAGGAAAAGTCAAAAAGTATCTTGAACTAAAAACGACAAAAGATTCCTTTCATATCTTTTACTAAAAATTAACCATTTGGTAAAATTGGATTTAAACAATTTTAGGAGGATAGAAATAATATTACATATTGAGTAAACATGGATGTGGATGATAAATACGCCTTATTAAATTCTGAAGTATAAACAGTCTCAGATAAAAATGAGATTGTGAGATTTTCCCTTACCATAGGTCTGATATGCTTTGTACGTATCCGAAATTCTTGTATAATGATTTAAATAATTTCATTGACTTATTCCAGAATCATATTCATAGTTATGATATCATATATGGTCATATTATTATTTTCGTATTAGTAATATTACATTGCTACTTGTTACTCGGGTGTTCATTGCTTTATGTTCTTATGCGTGTTTTGTTGAATAAATTCTTATTCTTATTTTTAGGTTATAGATATATCAATTACAGAATGGTTTTATTATAATATATATCATATTTATTCATTAAATTCATTTATATAATCATTATTTAATGAAGATCATGTCGAACGATTCGCATCACATCGTGGAGACGGTAGGCCGTACATACGCACGTGTGATGATATCATTCCCATGATCGTGGAATTGTATTGAAGTGTATGTATAATATTTCCGAATCAATATCACTTTAAAATAATCATATATAGTTATTTATTTACACCATTATACCCATCCAAGTATGGTGGTGGTGGAAAACAGATTACACCACGGCGTGGAGACGGTATTTCATACGTACGCATGCGCGATGATTTCATTTTCCGTAGGATGGATAGAAGATGAAATAGGGTTGTTTCATATTTATAATAACATATCAGTATATGAGTGATAATTATGTTATTACTTTATAATGAAACAACTAAATAATATGAAGTAGAAGAAGGAAGAGACTTGAAAGAATCGGTAGAAGAGATTACCTCTTCCTCGACGTGCCTCCTTTAAACTTACTCTTAATGGACTAGAGTTGGTCTTTTGAGAAGAACATAACCTCCAAAATATTAATAGGGAAGTTGAGAAGAGTAATGTTCCAGTGTTTTCCGAGCTTGAAGGCTTAATTTTGTGTAAAGAAGAGAGGTAGTAGGTGCCCTTTTATAAGGGAGGAGATGAGCACCTTTGGAAACCTAAACAATATTAATTTATGATAAACTCAAACCCTACTTAAAAACTTCGAAAATGACTCCAATTTGGATATTAGGTATGATAGAGTTTTAATATCATCAACCAATAAAATTTATACATGTTTTGAATTTATTTTAAACATTATCAACTTGATTTATCCCTATTTACCCTATTTAATTTTATTTGTGGTAATAAGATTCTAAATTTTAAATTGTTATAAATAATTACTTATGTGTTGTGTATTGTCCATAATGAGATATTTTATGACATTTTAGACCAAATAAATTTTAATTTATAATTTTTAAATATATTTTTTATTTTTAAAAAATTTTATATTATGTTATTTTTATAAAATAACAATAGTGTCAATTTTGACACTATTCATTTATTTGAATTTAAATAAAATACACACAGAAGATATGTTAGAAATAAAAGATTTAATAGATTACTAAAATGTCATATGTATCTATAAAATTATTGGATCACATTACATAGTTTATATAATATTTATTTTAATATTTTTAAAACCATTTATTAGATATTTCAATCTATAAAATAATTTCAACATCACTATTGTGTTACATTTAATGATAATTATTTAATCCTTAAAAATTATAAATAAATTCACATGATGTATATACTTTTATTAGATTTCTGGAGACTATTCATTTTAGAAGTTTCATGAAGTTTATAACTAAATTAAAATTATTATACTTATAAGATTTAAGAGAGTGACATATTGTCACTTTCTTTGGTTTTAATAATAATTATATAATTTTCATGGTCAAAAGTCCATGAAATGAATCTATTCCGACCCTTAGGTGATATGGGTCGACTATTAATCATTTAATAGAATTTTGGAAGGTGTTAGGGTAATTTTATAATCTTATTTTAAACCTTAATGACCCGATTTACCTTTAATATCTGTAAATAAAAATTACCGTATTTATTATTCATAATATAAAAAAAAATTAACCTATTAAAATAATTTGGACCCATTTAATTTAAATATGGAATCCATTTTTCAAAATTCAAAACACAGAAGTTTCATTAATTAATTTAAAATTAATCCTATTTTTAAGAAAACAGGTTTTAAACGTTAAAACATTGCCAAAGATTGAAATGTTTTTACTTATGAATTCAATGTAAAATTAATGGTAATGACATAAATTATATTACATGGTAAAAACATATTCTATTTATATTCTAAAACCATTCAATAATATTTTTTGACCATATAAATTATTTTTATGAAAAAAGTTGTTTTCAATTAAAAATTAACGTATTTTTACTATTCATCAAAATATGAAAGTTATCATAAAAGTATCAAAAATTTATCCAATGTAAATTTTTATATCCCGATTAAAAATAAGAAGTTTATTTTATAAAATTAAACTTATAAACTTGTAAAAATTTTGATTTAAAATGGGTGTGCCATCAAAAGGTGGTAAAACTGCATTTTCAGAAAATACTTCTTTTATCTGAAAAATTGATTTTGTTTTCATATATAATTCTAGAAAATGTGTATGATGAATTATAATGTTATAAAATTAAAAATGTAGTTAATAATATTTATAACATCTAGTCCATAATAATATTATGGCAATATATCGTTGTTTAGTGAAACCCGATATTGGGTACTACACACGCTATCGAGGAAGGTCGCGATTGCGTGTAACGCAAGACAAGCAAGTATTATGTGTAATGAATTTTTTTTTGGTGTTGCATATAACATAAGACATAATATATATATATCTCATAAAATCTCACGGTGTTACATTCTACCCCCCTTAAAAATAATTTCACCCTCGAAATTCGTTACTTCGTAAAAAACAGATGAGGATACCTCTCCCTCATCATATCATCAAGTTCCCATGTTACTTCTTCTAATTGGTGGTTCCTCTATAAAAATTTAACCAAGAGAGTGGTCTTGTTTTGTAGAACTTTTTCGCTACGATCCAGAATCTCTATCAGCTGTTCTTCATAAGAAAGATCTTGCTCCAGCGGTACAACTTTTGAGCTTAGTACATGTGAAGGATCAGGTATGTACTTTCTCAAGAGAGATACATAGAATACATCATGAACTTGAGAGAGATTCGGTGGAAGCGCCAATCAGTATGCTACCTTCCCAACATGATCTAGTATTTCAAAAGGTCCAATATACCTAGGGCTTAGCTTTCCCTTCTTTCCAAATCTCATTACTCTCTTCCAAGGAGATATTCGTAAGAACACTTTATTTCCCACTTTTAACTATAGGTCTTTTCTTCGGATGTCGACATAACTTTTTTTTGACTATGATTTGATCTTATGTGTTGTTGAATAGATCTAACCTTTTCATCCATCTCATCAATAAGATCTGGTCCTAATAGCTTTCTTTCCCCAACTTCATCCCAACAAGTTGGAGTTCTGCATTTCTTTCTATAGAGAGCTTCATAAGGATTCATCTGAATACTGGAGTGAATGATATTATTATATGAAAATTCCACCAAAGGTAGGTGTTGATCCCAACCAACTTTGAAATTTATAGAGTAATCTCTCAACATGTCTTCTAAAGATTTAATTGTCCTCTCAGACTGGCCATCTATCCGAGGATGATATGAAGTGCTGAAACTCAACTCTGTATCTAGAGTATGCTGAAGACTTCGCCAAAACTTTGAGGTAAACCTTAGATCCTGATCCGATATAGTGGAAAGTGGTACTCTATGCAATCTTACCACTTCCTTTACATATATTTTGGCAAGCTGATCAAGAGTGAAATCCTCTCTAATAGCAATGAAGTGTGCTGACTTCATAAGACGATCAACTATAACCCAGATATCATTATTGCCTTTGGATATTTTTTGAAGTCCAGAGACAAAGTCTATAGTGATGTTTTCCCATTTCCATTCTTCTATGGGTAATGGTTGTAACATCCCCTTAGTATTTTGTCTCTCAGTATTAACTTGCTGACAAACCAAGCATCAAGAGACATATTTAGCAACATCTCTTTTCATGCCATCCCAGCAGAAGTACTCCTTCAGGTCCATATACATCTTCGTGCTTCCAGGTTGAATAGATAATGAAGATTTATGATCTTAATCCAATATTTACTTCTTTAATTCTGGGATTTGAGGAACACAAACCTGATTCCTTAACCTTATTATTTCATCACAATCAATGAGAAATTCAAGAACATTTATCACCTTATTTTGTAACTCTACATCTTCTTTATATGCCTCTTTAATCTTCACATGTATAGATGGTTGAACATTCATTTGAGAAAGATAAGAATTTTCCCCTTCCATTATAATTCAGAGATCTATCCTTTGTAAATCCATAAATATTGGATCTTTTGTGTTCCTCATTATAGATAAGCTAGCATTTTATTTTCGACTTAATGCGTCTACCACCTTGTTTTCTTTCCCAGGGTGATAATGAATTGAGAAGTCGTAATCCTTAATCAGCTCCAACCATCTTCTTTGACACATATTCAGCTCCTTTTGTGTGAAAATATACTGTAATCTTTTATGATCAGTATAAATATCACACCTTTAACCATAAAGGTAATGCCTCCAAATATTTAATGCAAAGATTTCCGTAGCTAACTCGAAATCATGATTTGGGTAATTTTTCTCATGGATTTTCAACTGTCATGAGTAATAAGCTATCACCATATCATTTTTCATGAGAAAACACCCCAAACCCTTCTTGTATGCATCAATGTAGATCACAAACCTTTCTCCACTACAAGGCAGTGTGAGCACATGTGCACTGGATAACCTTCTTTTTTACTCCTTGAAATTATCTTCACACTCCTCCATCCACACAAACATAACTCATTTTCGAGTCACCCTGGTGAGTGTATTAGATAATCGTGAAAAATCTTTAACAAAACGTCGATAATATCCATCCAAACTAAGAAAAATTCGGATCTTAGTTACTTTTGTTGGTCTTGACCATCTTTTGATAACCTTTGTTTTTGATGGATCCAAAGATATCCCATATTTTGAGATTATGTGACCCAAAAATGAAACTTTTTAAAGCCAAAATTCACACTTGGAAAATTTGGTATAAATTTTATCCTTTCTTAGGGTCTTTAATACAATTCATAAGTGATCTTCATGTTCTTCCTTTCTCTTTAAATAGACAAGAATATCGTCTATAAAGACTACCACAAACTGATCAAGATAGTCTCTAAAGACTCTATTCATTAAATCCATGAAGATAGCAGGGGCATTAGTAAGACCAAATGGCATCACTATAAATTCATAGTGTCCATACCTTGTACGGAAATCCGTCTTTGGTGTATCCTCCCTTTTGACCCTTAATTGATGATACCCTGAACAAATATCAAACTTGGAAAAGTATTGAGATCCGTGTAGTTGGTCAAGTAAGTCATCAATGCATCAGAGAGGATATTTGTTCTTGATTGTGATCTTGTTAAGTTATTGATAATCAATGAAGAGTCTCATTGATCCATCTTTCTTCTTAAAAAACAAAATAGGTGCTCCCCAAGGTGATGTACTAGAGCACATGAATCCCTTATCAAGATTATCTTGGAGTTTCTTCTTCAGTTCCTGCAACTCAATTAGGGACATTATATATGGTGTCTTTGAAATGGGCATAGCACCCGGTATGAGTTCTATTGAAAACTCAACTTCACGATTTGGTGGAAGACCTAAAAATTCCTCTAGAAAGACATCATCAAACACCCGTACAATGGTAATATTCTTAATCATGAGATTCTCTCCAACCATTTGAGATAAATAACCTCCATTTATTGGAATCAAGACCCATAAGATGGAAGCAATTTCCACTTGAAGGTTATATTCATCCTTGCATCGATAGATAATCGTAGATTGACCAGGAATATTAAATGTGACTTCCCTTATTTAGAAATTGATATGATATCCATATAAAGAAAGCCAATCCATTCCAATAATCACATAAAATTTCACTATAGGAAGGATCACAAGATTTTTAGGAAGCACATACCCACAAACTTCAATCGGAGAAGAATTGTAAACTTTTGATGTGACTGTTGTGCCATTAGGGGTTGTCATAGCTAACTCAATATCTAATTGTTGAGGTAATATAGAGGTACCCTTAGAAAAATCTTCAGAAATAAAAGAGTGGGTGGATCCAGAATCAAATAAAACATTTTCTACTTTAGAGTGGATGGTAAGTGTACATTTCACCACTTCGTTATCGTACTCCACATCATTGATAGAAATTGCATGTCACTTTCCTTTGTCTTTATCCTTAAGTTTTTTGTTGACGTCGATCAACATCATAAACCCTTGGATTAAGGAATTGATTGGCATAATGCCCCATTTCCTTTCACTTGAAACATTGAAACGTAGGAGGTGAATTCTGTGTAGCATTTTCTTTGTTTGCGTTAATAGACATCATTTTCCCATCATTGCGGCATTCAAATTCTTGATAACCTTTTTTCCCACATTTGAAACATTTACTTGTCCCTTTAAGACAATTCCCTCCATGTTTCTTCCGACACTTTGAGAATGAGGGTAGAATCATATTATTTTCAGTGTGGTCTTTAGATTTCCCTTTGAATTCCATTTTCCTCTTCTTATCAAACCCATATGTCTAATGTGTTACTTCAATCTATATCTCAAACTTGAGAGCACATCGAACAATTTCTTCATATCTATTGAAGTCCCTTATGGCTAACGCCCTTCAAAGAGTTGGTTTTAAGCCACTAAAGAATTGATCGATATTACTCTCAGGTTGGATAATAATTCTAGAATCATACCTTGCAAGTCTTGTAAAATTTTCTTTATAGGTACCAATAGATTCATCATCCTTTTACTTTAGTTCAAGAAACTCCTTCTCCATATTTGTTCGAAGAATATGAGGGAAGTACTTATTGAAAAATAAGTTTTTGAACTCGTCCCATTCCATGGACTCGATTTCATCTATTTGCCTTGTATTACTGATAATATTCCACCATTGATCAGCTTCACCTTCCAAATGATATACAGTTAAGATAACTTTATCATGTTCAGAACATTGAAGAACTGAAAATATATTTTCATTGGTACTGATCCATTGTTCAGCCACTGATGGATCAGTAGACCCGCTGAATGAGGGTGGACGCAGCCTCATGAAGGATTCAATAGAATGTTGCTCCTTCCTTTGATCGTTTGGAAGTCCTACATGATTCATAGCTTGAGAAATTTGTGTGATCATGGCTACAAGATTTTTCATTCCATCTCCCATAACATTTGGTTTCTCAGGGGGACAATCATTGCATTGCCCGTCGCATTAAACATTAACACGGGTCCTTCGGGTTCCAGCCATTGACTAAAACCAATAATCATAGTGTGAGAAATACTAATCATAATAGGGAAACCACATAATAAAGAATAAAAAATTTCACAGTTAAGGTCTTATCAAAGGTTATTCATGGACATTTCTAAAACACTAATATTGTGTTCTATGCTTAAACATATCCTTAGGGTTCTTACTAAGGCTTTCACATCCTAGTTTCCAAAGGTTGACTATACATTTCCTCTGATACCAACTTTAAAAACCCATAATTTACATAAATTGTTATTACTTAAGAATTGAATCATACTTATTACAACATATAACAAAACCATGGTAGGACCATATAGGTATAGTGTCTTTAGAAACTGGGAAACATAAACAACTGGTTCATAAAGCATCTACATTGTCTCTTGTTTATTTCATCATATCTAGAGTACCTTTTGGCATATTCGACTTAATACCCTTCTTCTTGACCTGGGGAAAAGAAAACATACAAAAGGGTGAGCTCAAATACTCAGTAAGGGTAAAAAAAATAAATATCAATCATATCATACTCATAAGAATATAACATTTTGAAAATCTTAAACTGTAAAAGAGATCATAATATCATAACATGGGATAAATCATAGTAGTGAAATGTAATCCCGATAGTCATAACTTAAAACATGAAACGTTTTTTCATACAAAAATAATCATAGAAAATCATTTCTTATTAGTCATGACTCATTTCCAAAACTATCATAGTGGACAGAGTCCATTTCTGAACCGAGTTCAATACTCGTTTTGGTCCTGTATCACTGAACTGGATTAACGTACCATTCCATCCATGTCTATCTCATGAGATATAAATCTTTACCCATTGCATTGGAGGGAGATATATGTCCCACCCATCTCATAATTAAACCATTCTTATGTGTGCCACAAAATAATAAATCATATATCATAGCATAAACCATGTAATAAAAATGGGATTCTTAAACATCATACCATCAAAACATAAACCATATAAGATAAAAGGACTTTATAAAAATAATTCCATCATAAAATAATCAAATAAATGTAAGAATAGTGATAGACATAGAACCCTATATTATCTTAGATGAAAAATAATTTTGATAAAACACTTGAACTCCATTCTTGAGGAAAATACCCTTTCTACTTCAAAACCTTTTTTCCTATCTTAACATGTCATACAATTTTAATCTAAAAGAATTTAATTAAAAATAAACTTAAAAAAATGTAAAGTATGATTCATGGAAATAATGTTCTATGAAATCATAAAAATCCATTAATTCTATATAAGATAAAAAAACATTCTTCTCGTACATTGGCCGAAAAAGTCAAAAAGTGTCTCGTACTGAAAATGACGAAATATTCATTTAATATATTTTACTAAAAATTCACCATTTGGTAAAAATGGATTTAAAAAATTGTAGGAGGATATAAATAATATTAAATATTGAGGAAACGTGGATGTGTATGATAAATATTCCCCAGTAAATTCTGATGTGTAAACAATCTCGGATAAAAATGAGATTGTGAGATTTTCCATTACCTTAGGTCTGATATGGATCATACATATCTGAACCTCCGGTATAATGATTTAAATAATGTCATTTACTTATTATAGAATCATATTTATTGTTATTATATCATATATGGTCATATTATAATCTTCTTATTAGTAATATTACATTGCTACTTGTTACTTGGGTGTTTATTTCTTTATGTTCTTATGCTCGTTTTGTCGAATAAATTCTTATAATTATTTTTAGGTTATAGATTTATAATTTAAAGAATGTTTTTAGTATAATATATATCATATTTATTCATTCAATTAATTTATATAATCATTATTCAATAAAGATCATATCGAACGAGTCACATCACATCGTGGAGACGGTAGGTCGTACTTATGCACGGACGATGATATCATTCCCAGGATCGTGGAATTTTATTGAAGTGTGTGTATAATATTTAAGAAAAAATATCACTTTACAATAATAATATATAGTTATTTATTTATACCATTATACCCATCCAAGTAAGGTGGTGGTGGAAAACCGATTACACCACGGCGTGGAGACGGTGTTCTATACGTACACACGCACGATGATTTCATTTTCCGTAGGATGGATAGAAGATGAAATAGGGTTATTTAATATTTATAATTACATATCAGTATATTAGTGATACTTATGTTATTACTTTATAATGAAACAACTAAAAATAGGAAGTAGAAGAAGGAAGAGACTTGAAAGAATCGGTAGAAGAGATTACCTCTTCCTCGACATGCCTCCTTTAAACATCCTCTTAAGGGACTAGAGTTGGTCTTTTGAGAAGACTATAACCTCCATAATATTACTAGGGAAGTTTAGAAGTGTAATGGGAAGGGTTTTTCCAAGATTTAAGGCTCAAATTTGTGTAAAGAAGAGAGGTAAGAGGTGCCGTTTTATAAGAGAGGAGATGTGCACCTTTGGAAACATCAAAAATATTAATTTATAATAAATTCAAAACCCACATAAAAACATCCAAAATGAATCAAATTCTGATATGAGGTATGATAGGGTTGTAATATCATCAAAAAATAAAATTTAGAAATGTTGTGAATTTATTTTAAACATTATCAACTTGATTTTTCCCTATTTAATCTATTTAATTGTATTTGGGATAACAAGATTATAAATTTTAAATTGTTATATATAATCACTTATATGTTGTGAATTTTCCATAATTCGATAATTTATGAAATTTTAGACCATATAAATTTTAATTTATAATTTTTAAATATCTTTGTGATTTTTAATCAATTTTATATTAAGTTATTTTTATAAAATAACAATAGTGTCAATTTTGACACTAGTCATTTATTTGAATTTAAATAAAATCCACACAGAAGATATGTTCAAAGTAAAAGATTAAATGGATTTATAACATGTCTTATTTATCTATAAAATTAGTGGGGAACATTAAATAGTTCATATAATATTTATTTTAATATTTTTAAAACCATTTATTTGATATTTCAATCAATAAAATAATTTCAACATAACTATTGTGTCACCTTTAATGATAATTATTTTATCCCTAAAAATTATAAATAAATTCACATGATGTATATAAATTTATTATATATCTGGATACTATTAATGTTCTAAGTTTAATGAAGTTTATCATAAAAGTAAAATTATTATACTTATAAGATTTAAGAGAGTGACATGTTGTCACTTTCTTTGGTTTTAATAATAATTATATAATTTACATGGTCAAAAGTCCATGAAATGAATCTATTCCGACCCTTAGATGATATGGGTCGACTTTTAGTCATCCAATAAATTTTTTGCAGGTGTTATGGTAATTTTATAATATTATTTTTACGCTTAATTACCCGATTTACCTTTAACTCCAGTAAATAAAAATTACCGTAGTTACTATTCATAATATCAAAAAATAAAATAAAAGTATCCTATTAACATAATTTAGAAACAATGAATACAAATATGGAATCCATTTTTCAAAATTCAAAACACAGAAGTTGCAGAAATTAATTTAAAATTAATCTTGTTGTTAAGAAAATGAGTTTTAAAAGTTAAAACATTACCAAAGATTGAAATGTTTTTACTTATGAATTCAATGTAAAATTAATGGTAATGAAATAAATTATATTAAATGTTAAAAATATATTCTATTTATACATTAAAACCATTCAATAATATATTTTATCCATATAAATTATTTTGATGAAAAAAGTTGTTTTCAATTAAAAAATAGCGTATTTTTAATATTCATCAAAATATGAAAGTTATCAGAAAATTATCAAAAATTTATCCAATGTAAATTTTTATATCCTAATTCAAACTAGGAGGTTTATTTTGTAAAATTGAACTTATAAACTTGTAAAAAATTAGATTTAAAATGGGTGTTCCATCAAAAGGTGGTAAAACTGCATTTTTTTAAAAATACTTCTTTTATCCGAAAAATTGATTTTGTTTTCACATATCATTCTATAAAATGTGTATGATGAATTATAATGTTATAAAATTCAAAATTTAGTTAATAATATTCATTAAGGATAGTGCATAATAATATTATGATAATATATCGATGTTTAGTGAAACCCGGTATTGCGTACTACACACGCTATCGAGGAAGGTCGCGATTGCGTGTAACGCAAGCCAAGCCAGTGTTGTGTGCAATGAAAGATTCTTCTGATTTTTTTATAACATAAGACATAATATATATATATATATATATATATTTCTCATAAAATCTTAGGGTGTTACAGTTATCACATGTAATAGTGAATTTAATAAAGAATTGTTAATAAAAAGGTGACAAAAGGTTATAAGTAAATCATATATGGTATTATATAAGTTATTGTGTTTATAAAATATATTTATAATAATTATAAACTTATTATATATGAGTTTCAAATATGTATAATGGAATTCATACTTAAGGTATGGGAATTTCGTCCCACTTTTATTTCCTAGGATATATGCCATATTCACCACTTGTTTCTTTTATGTAGTTTATATAATTCCAATGAATATATTTTATGATTATAAGTTTTAATGTTACATGTATTTAAAAATCCATATAAGGTTATTTATGTCATGTGTATAATGATTCAAAAATTACCAAAGTGCCAAGGGATTTATGTTATAATATCATTATTTATCAGGACTATTTTTATTATGCTTCCAATGATGAAAATTTCTTATATGACTCTAAATTATCTCATAAAATTTATTATACTCTATTTATTTATATATAATATTTTTTTTCTATTAATTTTCTTCTATTTAATAAATAAATAGACTAAATTGAAGTTTTTAAGGAAAATTGAATTATTTTCTATCTGCGATTAAAAACTCTATTCTCATCCATCTCCATGTTTTAAAATATGTTTTAAATAATTATTTTAATAATCATAAATTATTGATTAAATAAATTTCTAAAAATGTTTTAATTTTTATAAAATGGTATAAAAGTAACATTGTTTCCATTTTTTTAACATGTAACTTTTTACATATTACTAAAAATGTGAAAAGAATCATTATTTTAACATGGATGGAATGAAGGAAATTTTATTTTTTCATGAACAACAAATTTTCTAAGATTAATTTATATTATTTAAGGTTATTATTTAAGAAAATTCATCCCATAATATTTAAGAAATTTTCATATAACTTATTTCAAATTGAAAAAGTTATTTTCCTCATGAAATCTTCCAAGTAATATTTTAAAATAATTTTTCATCTAAGATGACATCCTTTGATGATACCTAATATTTACTAGGGATATGTTAAATTGAGATCATTAATATTATTTCTCTATATGGAATATGATAATGATGAAAATATGTTTATGATAACCATTCCATTTCCATGGGTTATGCTATAATAAATTGATGAAATTATTATGAAGCCCATTTCTTTTCCATAGGTTATGCCATGATAAATTTATGAGATGATTATGAAACCCATTTAATTTACATGGGTTATTATATGATTAAATTCATATAAAACCTATTTTATTTTCATGAGTTATGATATTATGGATGATTTGTTATCTTGTGTCACAAATTCTTATGATTATAATTATGTGTTGGGTGGGACCATAATTATATATCCCTTTAAATAATTTGATAAAGATGGACATATCAAGAGATAAATATGAATGGAATTGGGAGTGAACCAAATCTAGTAAGGGCATCTGTCCACTATGATATTCATGGATGTGAACCATTACTACTATGATGGTTGGGGGAGTGAATCCATTCCACTATGATAGTCTTGGAAATCAGCCTTGAAAAATAAGGAAATGATTTTCTATGCTTATAAATATGATATAAACATAAATATAATTCCAATGATATGAAGATTTTGGAATTCAAAGGTTCTTGTTGTGTTCTCATATCGTTATACACATGTTATGATTAAGTGATCATTGATATCTTCCTTTTTACCCTTACTGAGAATTTGAGCACACCCTTTCTTATGTTTCTTTTCCCTAGGTAATGAGAATGTTATTAAGTATGATATTTGTAAGAAGGGTGCAATTTAAAAAAAACTTCATGGTAGATTATTTTGTTCACTGATGAAGAAATTTTTTATATAGCAATGTTTCCAATTATACAAGTCCTATATGATACTAACTTGGATTGTTTTTCTATGTAATGAATATTCATCTAATAATATGTAATATTTATGTATGAAATGTATGGTTCACTATAAATATTCAACATCTAAGTATATGAAAACATAATATTGTACTCAACCAAGAATATCCATGAGTTTCCTTAGTCTAATTCAATCAAGTGGAAAATTTCTTTATTCATCATTGAAGTGAAAAATCTCATCTTTTTTGTGCTATAACTGAAACCAGGATTAAAAACATACCCAACCACCATTGATTAGCTATATAACCTTTAATTAGTGTAAGTAAGGTATATATGTATAAAGTTTAACATGCAAGGTATCTCTATAAACTCATTAATTATGGATCATTAATAATCATACATCCCTTAGTATATCAATGACTATATTACATTACATGAGAATTAATTAGTAGGTTTATCCAAGTATTAAGTCTCAACTTATTACCTCATTAATATATACTTTTTATCTCATAAGCAACCATTTTTGAAGTGTATAATATTCTATTTAGGCTAACATTGACATATTATCACAACAGAAAATACTCTGTAGTGATCAATTATTAGGTAAAACTCAAATTTGTACTTTGAGTAGATAATTATCATTTCAATTCATGAAAAGTACACATCCAGTGTGAAATAATGAAAAAGTGGATATTTCCTTCGGTATAACATGATACATCTCATATTATAAAAATAAAAACCTCACATAATTACTTTTATATCATATCATATATGATAAAATTATAAACGAGACATATATTTACTCCACTTTTTGGGTTTTTGTTAACTCATTACATCTATATATAATTCCCACCATATCTCAAAGTAACCATTTGATAAAACTCTCTACATAAATTCTTTAATGAGATACATATATAAATAAATACAGTTTGAGTAATGGTGATAATTAGGAGTCATATTCTTGATGATAAACTATTTGAACATATTCAAAAAATTTATCTTCACAACATCAAATGTTAACTTCCGCTTCCTATATAGAACTATTTATAAGCATAACATCCTCGTACTTGTAAATATATTCTATAAAAGGTTTCCCTTTAAATAATATAAATATTTAAATTTTTATTTACCATCACATCCTATGCCCTTTTAAGATGAAGTGAAATTCAATTTAATTAGAATAATCCTTATGGGAAATAATGAAACTCACTTTCTCAAAGAAATTAAATATAACCGTTATTTTTTTTCTTACCATCAATATAATTCTTTTATGATATTTAGTGAAATAAATTTTAATTTAAAATATTATAATAATTTATTTTTTAACTTTGAAAATATCTATGTTGAAACAACCTCTCATTAGAATCTTGGGACCTATATTCCATTAAGAATTTCATGGAAAGATACACAAAATCATTTTTATAGGAAATAACTATTTTTTAATTTTAGTATTAATATTTAAAAAATAAACTTATTATTACCATGTCATATATGAAAATATATGTGTTTGGTGAATTTTCATGTAAAGAAAATAATTCATTAAAATATACCATTGAAGAATGTTAGTAGGGAAATATTCCCACACATTTTAAAAAATATTTATATAACCACTTTATCTTAGATAAAAAAAATTTTCCTTAATTTTTTCTAAAGAAATATTATAGAATATGGCGCATCATAAACCAGGTATATTAAATTAACCATATCATGTTGTTCAAAACAACTCTTAGTTTTCTAACAACAAATCTCATCATACAAGAGAAATGTGATATATATACACATTTTTTAAAGATATATATGAGTATGATAAACCCCTTTACATTAAAATCCTTAATGTAACATCTATTTTATTTATGATTAAATGTAAAATGAAATCTATATCAATTATTCCTTTTTTTTGAACAAATATATATTTACAACACTTATAGAATATTAATTAGGTTACTACAACTCTTCAAAAATGAGGAACTAATTTATATAAAACTAATACTTTGTATAAACATTACAAATAATTTCATAAACTCCTTCAAGTATCTTAAACTATTCTATCTCATTGCATCATTATCCCCTTAATGATAACTAATTATTTCAATGAGCTAGGCTTTTATAAAAAAAAAATTCTTGGACTCTCCAACTTGATTTTCTTCTTATGATTTGATTTATTATCCCTCAGTACTACATGTACAATACTTGAACATTGACACCACATGAATAGTAAATCTATTCTAAACACTTGAGATTATCTGGTATAATTTTCATGAAAAAACCACTTCTTTTCATAACGTTTCAATAGATTAAAAATTGATTAAATTCATTAAATATTATATGACTTTAGGAAATCATTATTTTGACTAATTCATTGGTATAATAAATCATATTGAGTGTTTGAGACAAAAAATACTTCAGTCAATTTTTATTAAATGATTTTGAAATATTTATAGAATTACTGTATATCTCACATAATCCTCTTAGATTCAACTATTGAACAACTTTAATAGTTTGGTTACTTACTAAGTTGTTTTTTTAAAATGTATACTTTATTTTACTTAAGTTACTAGTCTCATGAGTTTTATACATTAATCTAATCCTTCTCAGGGGTTAATTTCAAAGTTAATTTGGATGAAGATTATATATTTTATCTACAGAAAAAATCTTTTATCAGATGAGTGCCATATTTTATATCTTTTCATTAGTGAATTTTAATGAATGTTCAACCACTAAAATTGATAACCCCAGACTTAATATTTATTTACTCAGAAAAGATCCATATTTCATGATGAAATGATTCATATTTAGCATTCTCTCACAACTTAGATATTTAGGTATGGAATCTTCCCATTTTGGAAAATTATTATTTTTTATAGTAGAGTAGGTATGTTTTTACATAATCCATTATATGGATAACTGAAATATATTCCAATGGTATGATTTTTAAGGGTTTCTCATTTGAGTTTCTCCCATTGAAAAATATATATATAGGTTTATAAAAGATAATATAGGGGAACCAACCTTTGAAAAAACATACTCAAGGCTGATACAATATAACCCATATCTTTCCTTACCTTAATAATATAATTCATAGAAAACCTTTTTTGGAAGAACCTACCCGGCGGAATGATTGAGGTCTTGAAAAGTTCTACTTTAGAAGGAATGTCACAATTAATAATTTCAGGTTTTCATTTTAAAATTATCTGTATTATAACATGAATGAAATGTACATTACAACTGTATCATCAAATATAATATTTGTTATCTCATGTTTTATTACTTCGTGTTTGCATGCTTCGACTGATTTAGTTTTGGAATCCCTATTCCATCCACCAAATTAATGTGTTCATACTGTATTAATGTGTAACCTTTTAAAAAACCCATAATATTGTGTTACTTACCTAAAAATAGAATCTAAGTATATTCATACATATATAAATTCATCTCAAGACAAATTCATTGGATCTTTTCTTGTAAATGCATAGAGATGTTTGAGATTAACAATATCCACATGAGTAAGTTCAGAGAGATAGATAGACAACCCCTTTGTAACACATCAGGAATTTTAAAAGAAGAAAATCGGGTTAGAAAAAATATATGACATGAAACATAAATATTATATGATAATGTAACAACTAAATACTTTATAATATATATTTTTAAGATAAATTCATTCTCTTTAATAGCATTTGAAACACACATCCTTGAGTCCAAATGAACTGTAATATGGTATATCATTATAACATAGCTGTTAAATTACAGAGTATGAACCGTAATAACTAAATTATAAAAACTGTAGTTATATATTGATTATAAATAAAGTAATAATTATTTAAAATAACAATAATTGTTTTCTAAAAAAAATTATTTTTTCTAAATCGTCGATCATGTGCATGGCTAACTACTGCCTCACAAACTGATATTATTTATTCTGATCACCACATTTCAAGGATGGATCTAATGATGGACTTAACAAATGTAAATTATATTTATGATATTATTATACTATTTGAAATATAATATCACATATAACTTCTTACTCTCCATGTTGTTTAATACATGATAACATCACTCTTGTGTTCAGAAAACTACCACCTTACGAATCCATGTGATTTTTTTTCACTAACAATGTGGATGGAAAGTAATGAAAAAAATAAATTTATTGAATATATATAATAAATATAAAATAATATTTATTTTTAAAAATTAATATATCACCCACTAATGTACCCTTTCACTCTATAATGGAATGATATCATCACTTGTGTATACGTATGACCTGTCATCTCCATGAATCGATGGGATTAATTTTCCATGTACAACCATAAAGAATGTTTTTAAAAATATATAAAAATAAAAAAATTATAATTATAACATTAATATGATTTTGGAGATAATGAAACTATATAATATGCGCATGAAATAGAAAGTTCGTGACAAAAATTAAATGAGGAAACATGGAAATTATCACTAGAAATAATGAAATTAATGAAATATTATTAACATAAAGGTGGTAAAATTTTATTAGTGGATCATATATGACATTATAAATATGAATATGGTTCTAGTATAAATTAAAAACATTCTTAAAACTAGTATACTTGAGTTTAAATCATGTTCCACCAAAATTAAGTGTGTGGTAAGGGACTTTGTATCAATTTACCTTTATTAAGGCACTTTATAATATTATGCATCTAATTTATTTTATATGATGTATATATTTTACATTTTAATGTAATAAAATTAATAATCCATCATTCATGGTATTTTATGTTTTAATTTGTATTATTTTATCTAAGGGTATTTTAGTTGAAAATCTTCAAGTGGTGAAGAATTTTATAACTCAATTTCTTTTCATTGGGTTATATTACTTGTTTGTTATCTTTGATAATCTAAGATTATGTATAAAAATAATTGTGACTATATTATATATTAATAAAACATTTTTTTTAAATTTTTTACTCATAATTGATTCATTTGTTAATTCTCAATTTAACTTCATTATAATTGTATGGGTTTATTTCACAATCTCATTTCAATAAGAATTGTTAATACATGAATTTTAATTGAAGGAAATAATTTGTTTACTATATGATAAATCCATTTCATTTTATTAACCTCTTTTTATTCATGCACTTTTCAAGAAATAATTTAATTTTTCTTTATTTCTTACTTAAAATTATTGAGAAAATGTTTTTAATAAAATCATACATTATTACACTCTTTGATAAAAAATAATTTTTATTTCAAAACCATGTTTTCTAAAAATGTTTTAAAAAATAATTTAAAATTTTAAAAATGATTTATTAAATAAATTTTCATCCATGTTTTACTTTTTAAAAATTTTCTTAAAGTAATATTCAAACATTTTACAAACAATGATAATTTGGAATTTACAGAAAAAGTGAAATGGATATTTTTTCTAAGGTGTCTCACATGAACAGAATTTCCATTCATCATGACCACTAAAAGTTTTAAATAATAAATTATATGTTACAAAGATTATTTTAAATGAAAATTATTTTCAAAATATTTTTTGAACTTTTAGTTTTAAAAATATTTTCACAGTGAAAAGTAATTTTCCCCAAGAATGTTTATAATAAATTTATTTATGGTATTTCTATTTATCAATAAATTAAGTCCTTGATTTTTCTAATGATGCATTAGGGATATTTTTTATTTATTACACCCTTATTATTTCCCTCAATGTTTTTTTATTAGTTTAATGAGTGAAATAATTTAAAATCTCTTTCTTGATTAAGTTTCTGCAATCATACAATTTCTCTTCAAATATTTACTTTTGTGTTATCATTGGACATTAAATTTCATAAAAATTTCCATATTATTTATTATTGATATACATATTAATTAAACCATATTTCATTTCTATATAGGATATTTTACGTTTAAAGTTATATGATTATCTGGGGAAATTTTTGTTAATCTATAATCCATACCCGATATGGAAATTTGTTGATAAGGCATATTGTTTGTGAATTAAATGAACATTCAATATATAATGAATTCATTGGACATGCAGATACATGTGGGTCTTAGTTATATAAACCCACTTGATATATTGGTTTTATCATTATATAAATTAGTTTGATAGCATTAGTTAAATGAGTTTCTAGTGACTACCTAAACATCAGTTTTAAACTATCCTATGAAAGGCCTTGGCCGTAAAGGTATCGTGACTTATGAGATCAAGAAATCTAAAAATTAATAATTTAAATTACTAAGAGTTAAATTATTATTATACATGAGGTTTTCAAAATGATATTATCTCTATATTCATTTTCATTCTCACTAAATAGATTAAATGGAATGTGTTTTCAATTATTTACCATACAATATTGATTATGCGTTATCTATTCATGATAATAATGTTATTTAAAAAGAATGTGTGTTCAATTATTTACCTTTACAAATTTATTATTATTTTTCTATTCAGGATATTGATGTTATTTAAATGGAAGGTGTGTTCAATTATTTATATTTCTATATTGATTATTATTTTTCTATTCAAGATAGTCAAGCTATTTAAATGGAACATGTCTTCTGTTATTTACCGTACCATATTGATTATTACTTATCTAATCATGATTTTCAAGTTATTGATTAAATGGTATTTGTGTTTATATATTTACCTTTAAATATTGATTACCCCTTATTGATTATTCTTCATTTACTCATGATATATTCCTCTTTATGTAACTCTTACTATTCATTTGAGCTCACATATATTTAATTTCTTTTACAATGAATTTAGGAAGTGTACTATAAATGATATGAAAGGATATTCTATAAGGAATAATAACATTCTTGAAAAATAATACTATGTTACAATTTTTTTTTTCAAATTAAATATGGGAATCATATATATATCTATATTACAAAGACAAATAAACTGTTATGTCCTTCGGGATGCGATTCCATGTATCTTATGGAAATACAATAAATAATACATTAGATCTTATTTACTGGGTTTGAGGTTATTATAGGTGGTATTAGATTATATTTATTAGAAATCATGGGAAGTATATTTAAGAAAACATATACTTGGGAACATAACCCTATTGCATACATTGATGATATGTTTAGAAAAACTTCCCAATGTTTCGGTAAGGTAAAAATTATGTGATTTTTCATAGAAATACATCATTTTATAGACATTATAAGTGGTTTTGGTTCTATAACATATGTTCCTAGGGGTAATAAAATTTTAAATGGTTCATTGGGTATGACCCAATCATCAACTGATGCATGAAAATGTGACATAATACACACCTAGTTTGACACTCCCAAGGGATATGCTTTAGATAATTAAATTTTCTTTACTAACCATTATAAAGGATTTGAATAGATTATGGAAATTAATGACCAATGTTAAACATATGTTTTATTTGATTTAAAATAATGTTACATGATTTAGACATCTGATAAATGATTCTTCATGATTATGTGGTTTCCCACTATGATTACTATTTCTCATACTATGATATTTGGTATTAATATATTACTATAACCTGAAGGAATCAGGTTAACAATGAATAAGAAGGAAAATGTGGAAACATTGAGAAAACAAATGGGATAATTCCATGAGATAAAGATGTTGTGATTATGTGTAATCAGTTATCTTGAAATATAATTGACAACCTACACCTTAACTAACCCTCAAACTTACCAAAGAATAGCAGGATGGAGTTCACTAAGAGATTAAGGATCAATATTAATTTTATCACAAATATAGAAAGCTACAACAAAATAATGGAAAAATGTTTTATATGTGAAAAATAAAGACATAAAGAAATGAATTACAGAGAAAAAAATTGAATAATTTGATGGAAGGAATTAAATTTCATCCGAGTGGTCCATTTAGAGTTTATTGTCTTAAATGTGGGGAATTTGGGAATCATCAAGTCAATATCCCCTTTTAAAGGATAACCCCTTGACCAAGAATGGAATTAAGTTTAAATACAATTGGTGAATTATTTATGTATTTGGATTCAATAATTAAATATTAGAAGTGTTTTTTACCATTGGTACTTTGGTAATAATAATAATGAAACATATAAGGATTGCATTAAAATTTATAAGCATATATGTCTTTATTAACTTAATAATTATGGATACCATGATGGGTTTATGAGTTTATGATTTTTTATAAGTTCAAAGTCTTAAACACTCCAATTTTCGTTTCATGTTATGAGAGTATAACAAGATTAAGGATATTTATGGAAATACAACCAATTAGTTTAATATAAGTTTTAGTGAAAATTTCTTTAAAGAATAATTCAATTATATTATGTGGGAATAAGTTTAATGGTATTGGTAACCGTTAGGGTTTATCTTATCTATGATTTTGAGGTAATTATGTTTTGTTACACTTTTTGAATGATTATAGGAATTATATTGATATTTTTTAGAGAAATTACAACCCACATACCAGGTGACAACCCAATTCATCGAGAGAAGTCCACGAGGCTTGAACCCAAAACTGAAGGACGATAAGGGTTTAATGCCTATAACTGGCCTACATGAAGTTTTAGTTAATAAATCTTTGTTTTTTCAAAAAATATTTGATGGATAGATATTAATGTTGACCTAGTGGTGTTATATTTGAGGTTTAGATATTAATGTATTATATTAGATAACTTGTGCTACCATATCAACTTTAAAAAATATTTAGAGACAAAAGGAATGAATTGTCCCTATTTTATAGATATTACAATCCATTAAATCTTAATTTTAGTGATTTATGAATAAAAAATTATATTTTTGACATTCATTTCCTGGATTAATAGATGAATTGGAAATTGATCAATGCACATCTGAAGGATTAAATCGTGCTTATGAAAAAAACAATATCAATTAAGTATATTTCCTTATATTCTATGATAGTAAAATAATTCCTAAACATTAGGGTAAAAGATCCTGAAACAAAAATTTAATCCTATTAACTTCATATAGGAGTAATTATTTGTCTTTTAAATAATCATATATTTATGGTTTATAGGTCCTGAGCTTTCCATTTATCATTCATTTTTTTGTTATCAATGATCTTTACAACTATCTATAATTATTTTTTCTTTTCTTCCAGGTGCATGTCTTCACATACCACCTATGTTATTCAGAATGGAAACCTATTAAGTTTTTATTATAGATTACCTTTCATATTTACATTAACCTATTTTATGTTTAAATTTTATTAATCCTTTTATGAAGTGGGTTTTTCAAAAATGAATCTTCCAAATGTCAAACCCTTTATTACTAAGATCAAGTTTAAATTGCGAGGATAAAACTTATTGAATTTGGGGAGAATTTAACACCATGATATTTATAAAAGAATAAAATTGGGTTCAATATCATATATTACACACAACACTGAGCATAGAAAAGAATGTAACACTCAGATACTTTGTAATATATTTCTTTTTAAATAAATTCGATCTATTTGATATCTTGGGGAAAATGCCACCCTTAGTCTAAATGAAACATAATTTGATGTACCATTATAAAATATATGATATATTTGAGGTTATTAATATTAAAAAATAATTTTTTAAAATAATGTTTTTATATATATTATAAATATAATAATAATTATTTTAAAGAAAAATAAATGTTTTATACAAAACTGTATTTTTCTAAAAGACGGTTTAGTCGCAATTTGAAACAATAATTTAAAATTAATTTTTTATAATTTTATAAAATATATTTAATAAAATAAACTTAATTTTGTAAATAATCTTATCAAAATTATCTTAGGTTTAATGTTTTTTGATTTTTCAGAAAATGTTTCATTTTTCGTTGAATAGTAAAAAAAGAGATTTTTATTGAAAACTGCCTTTTCATTTAAGTAATTTATAAGGTACATAATATTTAATATTGGTTGTAAAGTAATATTATTTAAATTATATTACAAATTAACAAATTAATTCATTGGAAATGATTTTATATTTAATTTTCTATTAAAACCATCTACACATATGAGAATTTTCTCTACAAAGACTTTCTTTTTTATAACTTCTGTAGATAAAATTTTAAATTGGATTCATCCTATTTTATAAATATAATTTGTAAAAAATAATTTGAGATTTTTAATTATCATAATTCAATTATCGATTAAGCTCAACTTAATTTTTTACCATTATGAATAGTAAAACCAGTAAAAATTAATTATCGTGGTTAAGGTAACAACTTATTTATCAAGGGGTTAAACTAAATAAATAAGTTTCATAATGACCTAAAAATTGTAACAAAACCATTATATTTCCATATTTATACCTTATAAACTCTAATATACGACAATGACCCATTTTTAGACTTTTTATATGATAAAAAATCAGTTGTAATTGACTCTTTTCAAAAATTCCATGCGCATCCTCTCCCACATTTATACAAGGTCACCCCTATCATCACATATTCATACATAAAAAGTAATTTTTTTCAGAAAATACCTATTAAAAAAACATACCTCATCCCAATCAAACATCATAGATTCACTGGTTTGGTAAAAAAGACAACCTAGGTAGTATTTTATTGAAAACCTAAAGAAGTTATCTAAAGAATAGGTAACATTCTTAGAAAAGCATTTTTATTTTGTTTCTTCTTCCATATAAATAAAATATTATTAAACCATAATTATATAATAAACATAGAATATTAAATACACTGATATATTATTGTGTTAATTTTATGTCATATATAAATCTCTTCTTCTATCAAATGGGAAATGAAATCATCAATCATGTGTACAACGGACTACCGCCTCACGAACTGATGAAATTCATTTTCCATCACAACCTTTCATGGATCGATATAATTATATATATAACAAATTAATATGATATTTATGATATTATTATAATTATTTAATTATAATATCACATATAACATCATACTTTACATTTCGTTTAATATATGATAACATCACTCTTGTATACGATTGACTACAACATCATGTAGCCTTGTGTTTCATTTTTCACTTATGTTTTACATGGAAATTTATAAGGATAAATTTAATGAAAATATGTGATATATAAAAAATGATTTTGGTTCATTAAAATCAATATATCACCCACTTTCTTACCCTTTCACTCATTAATGTAAGGATATCGTCACTCATCCATATGTACAACCTACAATCTCAACAAAATGATGTAAATTATTTTCCATGTATAAAATTAAATAAATATTATAAAAATGTATATAATGATAGAAAATGATATTTATAACATTTATATCATTATAGATATGATTTAACAATATTATATTCATAATAACTTGAACTTTCATGACAAAACACCTATGAAAAAACAAGGCAGTTAATACCCGAAACAATAAAAATAATGAAATATTATTAAAAAATGGGTGGTAAATTGTTATAAGGGGATAATATATGATATTATAAATATTAATGTGGTTATATTTTAAATTAATAACATTCTCAAATACATTATATATGAGTTTAAATCAAATTCAACCAAAAAGAAGCGTGAGGTAAGGGACTTCATCTCAATTTCCCTTCACTGAGGCATATTGAAATGTTATGAAGATATGGTGCATATAATTCCCATTTGTCACTTAATATAATGAAATAATCATAATAAAATATATTTTAGGATTTGATTTTAATTATTTCATCGAAGGGGATTTTAATTGAAAATTACCAAGTGGTAAATAATTTCATAACACAATTTTTTTCATTAGTTTATATTAATCATTCATTGTATTTTACATTAAAAGAATATGTTTTTAAAGACTTTGTAATATATTATGTGATAATTAATCTTGTTTTATTTGGATTTAAATTTGTTTCACATAATATACTCATTGATTAATTCTCACTTCAATGCCATGATCTTTTTTTGAGTTTATTTCACAATCTCATTTTAATAAGGATTATTTATGCATGAAATTCTATTATATGAAATCATTTGATTGTTGTATAATAAAATGATTTTATTATCTTATCCACTAGTTATTCATGAAAATTTTAAGAAATATTACCATTTTACTTGTTTGGTAATTAGAATGACTCATAATTTTTTTAAGAAAATTAGACTTTATTTTTCTCTTCAATCGAAAGTACATTTTCTTTAAGAACCATGTTTTTTAATTTTTTTTACATTATAAAAATGAATTATTAAAGAATTTTTTAACCATGTTTTACTTTTTATATTTTTTTTGAATGCAATCTTCATTTATTTTAATAAATAATGCTCATTTGGATTTTAATAAAAAAGTGAAAGAAATATTTGTTTTAAATTTTACAACAAAAATAAAATTTCTATATATAATAACCACTCAATATTTTATCACATTCATTATAAATTTCTAAGGTTATTTTCAAGGAAAATTAATTTCAAAATATTTTGTGAAATTTTAATTTTAAAATATTTTCAATGTGAAAAATTTATTTTTCTCAAGAATGTTTTAATGAAATTTTTATTATATTTCTATTCATTAATGACATAAACCCTTTATTTTACATATGATATATTTGGAATATTTAATATTGATACCATACTCAATATTTATTTGGATTTTTTATAATCAATTTGACCAAGTAAAGTATTAATATTCTATTTCATGATTATTTTTTGTAATAATTAACCTTCCCTTTAAACATTTACTTTTTTTCTTATAATTAGAGATTATATTTCCCCCAAATTTCCATATTATTTATCATGTATATACTTATTACATTAACTGTTTATCATATCTACATATGAAATTTAACTTTTAATTTTATATGATTAACTAGGGAAATTATTTAATGCCCATATTCCTTACTCGATAAATAAATTTATTAATAGGGATTATTGTTCATGAATTAAATAAATCATTCGATATATGTGGAATGCATTGAACATGATGATATGGGTGGTTACTGATTATAGATTTCCTATCAATGTATAAATAGTCTCATGAGGTGAATCAGTTGGCTAGTCTTGGTTTAATGAGATTTTGGTGTATACCTATGCAATAGTTCTAATATATCTTTTGAAAGTTCCTAATAATAGAGGTGTCATGATGTCTGAGATTATGATGTCCAATAATTAAGTATTTCATTTATTAATAATTTAGTTATTATTTTCCGTAATATTTTTCAATGATATTATCTTTGGATGTATTTTCAATCTCAATTTATCGATTAAATGAAATGTGTTTTCAATTAATTACATTTTCATAGAGATTATACCTTATCTATTCATGATTGTAAAGTTATTAAAATCGAATGTGTGTTCCCTTATTTACCCTAACATATCGATTATTTCATATCTATTCAAGATTGTCAAGTTATTTATATGTCATGTGTGTTGAGTTATTTACCTAGGCATATTGATTATTCTTTATCTATCCATGATAGTCAATTTATTAAAATGGAATTTCTATTCAGTTATTTACCTTTCCATATTGATTATTCCATATCTTATCATGATAGTCATGTTTTTTATTAGATGGATTGTGTGTTCATATATCTACCATTATATATTTATTATTCCTTATCGATTATTATTTATTTACTAATGATATCTTCCGCTTTATGTAACTGTTATTGAGAATTTAAGCTCACCATTTATTTTTTTCCTTTCCTAGTAATCTAGGAAGTGTACTATGAATGATTTTTATGGAATTTCAAGAGGTAATAAGGCTATTAGCAAAAAATATTATGTTGTAATTTTTATAATCAAATGTAATATGGGAATTATGAATATATCAAGTGTTCTAGGACTATTATATTATTCGCTCCTTTAGGATGTGATTCCTTATATCTTATTACAATGTAATAAAGAGGACACTAGCTCTGGGTTACTGGGGTTAGGTTCATGACACACTTAGCCTTTATAGAAAAATTCAAAGGCCTCTAAGTCGATGATAAGTTTGACTCCTTGTCCCTCTCCCTAGGGATAATTTACTCAATAGATAATTTAGTTCACAATATCTCTAACACCTAATATTCGAAAACTATTTTAAACAACTAATCTAATTATCATAACTCTAAAAACTAACTGAGTTCATTATATATTAAAAATTAAATTTCAAGGAGTCTCAACTAGAATGTCATGTAAGGATCTATCTCCTAGAATCAATTTATCACATAAATTAATCATTCACATTATTCATATTCTGTAAACAGTTTATATACGTTAATAAATCAAGGAAAAACTTTTAACTATATGAAAATTTTATAAATTAAAAACATGAGATACACATTCATAAACTATTAATTATTAAAGTATTACTGTAAAAGTTTTATAACTAAGATAAATATTATTGAAAACAATCATGGATATAAACACTTTATATCCAATTTTCATAATAAACATTCCATAGTATTCATTATATGATATTTCATTTAAAATTTTGGAAATTATTATTAATTATAAAAATTTTATAATCCAAATTTTATTATGTAATCTAATTACCTAATCATAATATCACATACTAAAACATTATTTAAAACCTAAATAAATATATCAATAATACACTTTTTATGTGGTCTAAAAAATATCTTAATTAAGGTCTATTTTTATTTTAATAATTTAGATAAACTATTAATGAATAATTCGAAATTTTAAATGTAAACTCATTATATATATTGCTTATTTATATATTTTAAGAATTTTATATAATTTATCCTTATGATCTCTAGATAAAAACTTTTATTAAGATTAAAAGGAATTTTATATAAAATGGATAAAAGTTAAATTCCTATTACTATGATTCATAAACTTTTATATAAACTATATAAATTTGAAAAAATATATTTTCAATATAAAATCATTAATATCAATTGAATATTTATAATAATTATTATAATTTTTTGTTTTTCAATTAAACATATACAATTAATAGTTAATTAATTTCTAAAACATTTTTAAAATTTTATAAATATTCCAAAATATCAGTTAAATTATTTATAACAAATTTAAGAATGTTATAATTCAATTTGTAGATAATTTTCATAATAAATAAATATATTATTTATCATGAGAAAAAATTATAAAATTATCAAATTTAACATAGGCTAGAAAATAAAATTTCATCAATCATGTCACATATAATTGATAAAATATTTAAAAAATAAAATCATTTTCTAAAATTTTATAAAATAAAACACATTATTCTTTCTAACTAAAAATATATCCAGCTCTCTGCTAGCCCATCTGAGTATCTGAACACCTCTAGGACAAATAAAAATGTTCATAGATAGGTTGGCCAATGATAGTGGAGGATGTGTGAGCCTTTTCATGTTGGAAGAAACGTGAGGGAATGTTGGTCGGTGCTAGTGGTAGCACCACCATGTGGGGTAACATGACAGATTACTAACAAATGGTTGTGCTAATTGATTTCAATAGGCATCCTTAGCACATCCTGGAAAATGAACCAACACCTTCCTAAAGAAAAGAAAAATATAAGGAGTGTTTAGAAGGGACCTATTCATCCACATCCACCCAATGTGTTTCACCAGCTACACCTAAGGTACATTCAATACACACACAACATTCTCACTCTATATCTATACAAAACACTTTATTATGTTCAGTACAAATCTTTCTCGATATCTGCATATAGTGATAGCACACCCACACTATATGTCAGGCCTAACAGCTAAATGTTGAAGTCAAACATTTTAAAATAACACTCAATATAATAATACCAAACCTAAAATTATGTTTTTATACAAAATAATTTCAATCCATTTATTTCCATTGTATTGATAGTCGATGTAATCATAAGAACGAGAAATAATATTATTTTTCATTTTTCAAAAGAAGCAATGCAAGAAGTCTTATCTAATAAAACATGATACACTTCATAATTTCGATCATGTTAACAAATTAAAAAAAATATCATTGATATTGTAGAAACTATCATATTTACATTATCACATAACCCAACATCAACGGAATCCAAATCAGTAATGAATAAAATATTGTGATCTTTATTTAATAATAAAATAAATACATTGATTCAATGAGTTAAAAGGATATAATACCAATAATAGGTATTATGGGATCAATTTATGGTATGAGGAAGTATAATCAAACCCAAAACTAGTCCACATCTATCCTCAATAAGGTAAAAAAATTATAAAAATAAACAACAATGAAGAACATATCATACTCGTATCATGTGTGTGGTGACCTCCATAACATATCATGATAGTATATGGTTTTATAATGATAATATGAGTAGAAAAAATGTGTCTTTAAACTTTTAGGTATTACCTCATCTGAAGTGATTCATTATGATATCATGAGGATTAACGAACACTAAATGGGTTCTAACACCTATAATGTGTGGAAATGGGTGTTACAGGAAGTTAGAGTGCTTCTACAAACATTGAATGAAACCGATGACCATAAATAGTATCAAATAAAGAATTATGGAACCCAATCCACTATAAATAATGCAATATATTTGTGTGAGGTGAGACATTCCCTTATACATCATTTCATGATGTACATGAATGAATGAAGAACACGTTTGGTCAAATCTGGTATCATCAAATGGTACCCATGAGTTATGTATCATAATAGAATTCATTGAAATAATTTGATTACTACATGGAAATCCATACTTAACACATTAAAGAGGAATTAAACACCAATAGAAAATTTGTAGGAGGATCCTCCAAATCCATACACCACATTCATGTGATATCATACACCTACTATATTAACAATATACAAAATGGAAGTTCCATGCATATGCATAGATAATATCACATTCAACCATACGTCGTAGGAAGCTCAGGTTCATTCTTTACCTGAAACTAAAATGAAATAATATATGAATAATATGAAATTATTATAAATGTATCACATTAATTTATTTTATATTTATATCCAACAACATTCTAATCAAATTTTATTTCACTCTAGGATTTATTTCAGTTTTCAATGGAATATTCCCACTCCCTTGTTTTTTCAGGCTACTATCATTAGTGTCAAATTGTCCAATTTGTGTATTCATGTGTTTAATTTGTTTGAAAATAGATTCTTAAAACTATGATTCTAATTTTTGTGGTGGCTGTGTAGTATATAAATTCATAGTAGATTGGTTATTATAGTCTTGATATTGTTGGAAATTTATACCAAGTTGAGAATTATCTTTCTCTTGGAAATACATTGGTTATTAGTAACACAATTGACCATGAAAAAAATCATTTGTTCTATAAAGATACATATACTGATCATTTTATGATTATTATATATATGGTTATAATTATTATTTGTTTGAAATGGTTGAGAAACATTATTTACTTGGAAAGGTAATGCTAGAAACATTAAATTATAAAATTCATGTAATTCTTGCATTTAAGGGAATTTCTCACAAAAATGATTTTTTGATGAAAAAAATACATAGTAGACCTATGGTTATAAGTAGGATCCATCTTGGGATTGAACAAGTTAGGTGTGGGTTGACATCACAATCATACAATTTTCAAAACTAGAAGTGGGTACTTCCTGGGATATCATCACATAGGTAACACCTCAATTTATAATCTATTGGCTCTTTTGGGATATATTAGTAATGGGATAACTAGAATTATCTAGGTTTTTACCACCAAATCACCCCTATAGTATTATCTACCAAACACTTATCAGTGATAACTAGATCCTTGTAAAAGTAATAAACAGAAACTCCTCACTAATCTGATAATGGGGAAAACTAAAATATAACCTCTTAAACATTTTCCAATATTCATGAAAAGTTTCTACTTGAGGTTTTCTAATTCTAAAAATTTAACTTATAATAAAATATATCCTATAATCAGGGAATAATATTTCCACAAAAAATATTTGGTTCATGGAAATTTCATAATAGAGTAGTTTAAATATAATTAAAATACAATTTTACTACTCTATGTATGGAAGATGAGAAATACCTCAATTTTATTTGATCATTACTAACTAGTGATGGTTTCATATTGATACACATATATCAAAAAAATTAAGGTGATTATGTTGATCTTTACTGAGATGTACATGATATTTTTGAAGCTGATGTATGAGTCCCGATGTTAACTTGAAACCAATAGTTACCGCATGACATTCTAACAAATTGTATTTATTATCTTCATCTGCTGAAACTAATTATTTTAAAGTTTTCTAGTATTCCATATTTATATTATGTTATTAACATTCAATTATTTTTTTGTGAAATTGTCTTATTCACAACATCTGTAGTTTTATGTCCTTTTTTATAATTTTATTCACTAATAGGTACAATAAGGGGTTTTTCTTCAACTTTACTCTATTTTAGATTTAGAGTGAAATTTATTATTTATTACTATATTTAAAGCATATATATATTAGTGTGAGTGTATGGACATGTAACAAGAATTAATATTTGTGAAATAATTGCTCTTCAAAATCTATAACAACTGAAATATTGGATTTCAATAATACTTACAATAGTAATATTATCAGAATATTAGTAAATAGAATGTATTCTAAGAAAAATGGATGAATTTTTTTGAAACAAAAAAGTTCCTAGGAAACCTTCCCATCATTAGTGACAATTTGAAATTTGGATCCTTTTCATGAGGCTGCATTCAAATTTATTAATCCATTAAAAAATTAAATAAAATAGTTCCCAAGGTTTTCCCATGAAATGTTTCAGTCTTTTCTCAATTATAAATATATATTATTTTTTAAAATTTAAAGTATAAATAAGGATTTTATATAACAAATTATGACTATTTAAATCTATATTAGTAAACAAAAAAGTGACATAAACATGTGATGAAATAATAGATGGATCTATTTCTATTTCCCAGTGAATGTATTAATTTTCTAAAAAAAATTCATATTGGATTCAATTAAATATTAGGTTTAAAATGATATTCCAAACACCCGACACCATTTAAATATGATATAAATTTACTAGAACCAAAATAATTATATCAACTCTATATAAAACTTTATAAATTCATAACGTAACCACTCAACATAAATATATAATTTAAAATCAATATCATTTATACTGTTAATCTGTATATTTAAATTTAATCATTGATTCTAAATTGATTGAACTCTAATCATAGAATGAACACCCACACCACACACTTTACAATCAAAACCTATAATTATGAATGATTTAGTAATCAATAGAGAAAAAATATAAATTAATAGTGAAATATTAAATAAATTAAATCAAATAAAAATAATAAATATTCATTTAGAAGAAAAAATCCATTATAATTTGAATATTAAAAAATAGAAGAGAAATAAGACTCTCAATACATCATTAGAAAATTTCCCTAGGTCCAACCAACAATGACATATCTATACATGGATAAACAAAAAGAAAAATCTATATTATCTTCTCACAACTCCCTAATTCTATATATTTTAAAAGTTTTATATTGGATGAAATTATTTGTAAAATGAGGTAGAAACGAATTTAAAATACTCATTTAAAAATTACCTCAAAGAAACCACCTCTAATTTCTCACTATAAAAGACACAAGATATATAATAATATTTATTTTATCTCATCTAGTGACTATAAATTTACCCCTTAGATGAATAATGATCATATATATGATTATATATTAACTCCAGCTTAATAATAATTTGATTTTTTCTACCTTTAATTTGATCTTTGGGTGGGATGAGTTTGAAAAAACATCACATAGTTCATGTAACATCCCTTTACAATTTTTTCAAGTATTATTTGAACCTTGTTTTGATATCATTTAATTCAAATATTACTTTGGGGTCTTTACAGGAGAATTTTGTAAAATTTTGGAACCCTATTGGCTTGTGCATAGTTCAAAAATGGTTAAGGTAAACCATGTGGTTTGGCCCCACAAACCATGCACCATGTTGTAAGAAAATGGTAGGGAGTATGATTTCTCTAACTATGTGGTCAACCACTCCAAATAGTGCACTCATGGAAAATGAGGCTTTTAATGGATTTTTCATGGTCAATAAAATCATGCACTCCAACAAGAAGTCCAGTTGGGGCGCATGGTTAGGGCACACAATTTGTCTAACTGTGTGTCCCTCCTTGGGAAACCATTCCTGTTGTTTTTAATTCCTCCAAAAACTAATTTTAAATTCCCAAAACCCCATTTTAGGTTCCTAATCACCCCATTTAGAGAAAAAATGTTTTTTTATTCCTTGGAGGCTCCCAAGATGTGATTTTGGGCCCTCCCAATCCTGTCTTCGGTAGATCAAAGAGCTTTGGATGTCTACTGATCTCCTCTGGGTAAGTTCACCTCCTCTCAAGTAGTTTCTTTCGATCTATATTTTTATTCTAATTAGATTTTGATGTATAATCATGTAATTAATGTCTCTAAACACAATTCTGTTGGATCTTGATTCAAGGTTATGTTCCTAGATCTCTTAGGCCTTCTTAGTTAATTAACAAGTCCCCTTGTGGGTGTTAATTTCTAGATATTTGATTTAAAGGAAGGTGGATCAATAATTTTTTACCCTATGATTGAAAACATAATTTTATTGATTAAATTGAAATGAGTTTTGAAATAATTTAAAAACACAGATTCAAGATTATTTGATATTTTATTTAAAATGGGTATGAAAATTGATAAAAACCCCAATTTTAATGGAGGTGAAATTGTTTGGTGGATTTATCAAAAATGAAAGTTTTATTTAAAAATAGTTTTGCTGAAATTATTTTATGTTGATTTTGAGAAAAGTGATTAAAATTAAAATTGATTTGAAATGTCATGAAAGGATGAAAACCTATGATTTATTTTTGAAATGAAAAAGGCATGTTTAAAATTGGAATTGGATAATTATATTTTGAAATGTTTTTAAATGATTGATTGATAATTTTATTGACTGATTATTGAAGCACATGTTAGCCTGGTTAGTCAGTGGTAACTGGGGAAATCACAGTAGGACCTTTCCTCCCATGTAATGAATTGACAATGAAAACAATTACTAAATTAACTGTGGCATGAATACCCATAATGGGTTTACCTATTGGGGTGTAGAATACCTATGATGGGTTCCCTAATTGGGGTTTATTTGTGTGTTCACACCTAACTAGTTCCATTATCATTATGAGATGTTTGAGGATCATATTAACTAACAATATGACATTCCAAGAGGCTTTCACACAAGGTTCTTTTCTATTAATTGTTTTATTTGATATACATGATGTTTATTATTGAAATTTTTTATTCATAATACTAATTTATATAAATATTTTTATATAAAATGATTATTTAAGAAAGTTAGAAAGATGTTTATATATATATATATATATATATTTCATCCTTTGATTATGAAATCTAGTTTTTTTTAAAATATGAAAAATTAAATTCAATTACTTATATTTTTTTTATGATAGCATAAATTGAAAATAGTGATGGCCTTAATTATGGAACACTTGGTGAGACACTATTGGGATTTATAACACAAACCCTACCTTTTCCTTCGAGTGTTTGTAAACATTCTTATTCCAAGTTTGAGTAAAGGGAAAGAACCACTTGGAGGTGGTGGATGTTCTTGCTCCATTGAGTTTTCATCTTATTAAACACTGAATACTTTGATGATGTACTTAATTGGGTATTCTTTTAGTACTTTCTCCTTTTTAAGTGTTTATAATAATGACATGTAATCTTTTATCTTCCATTATTTTGTGGAAAATTAATTCCCTCTTTGATTATCTATGATTCTAAGGGCTATTTACAAACCCATGGAGACCAAGAATTGCCTTTAGGATATGTCATATTCAGCTCATGTTTCAAGGTATTGGGGTATCTAGGAAGGTTCATGAAAAAGTTGAACAAGATGTGTAGGTTAAACATCTTTCCTTTTTTTTCAGTATGCAGTTTTGGTTGTCCTCGTAGATAAAAGTTGGATTTTCGTGACTTATAAAGTATTCACAAGTGAGTACCTGACCAACTCTCATCTTAATGAGTAGTAAGTCTCCATGGGTGTTTTGGAAAAGTATATTTGAATAATTTTTTGATATTATTATAATATTTTCCCCTAAATTTTATTTTGGTATGTTGAAATCTAAATCTTTAAATTTTATATGATGTGATTTATATTCCCATTTATCTTGATTGAGTTGTTGATCTGAGTAATCTTATGATGTCTTCAATGTTGTATATTGATGTTGTGTATAATCATGTCCCTGAGAAGAAGTGTGAATATGCACTATGACTAATCCATTGGTGAACCATAGCGAGTGGATCCTCCCCTAGATAAGAATTTTTATCAGATTATTCTAAGTGTTGTTCACACTCAGGGACATGCAACTTCACCCATTTTTGTTCAGGATCTATTTGTGGAGGCTCATAGAGATGAATCAGAGAATCATGCTCAGGAATTTATTTTCTAGAAGACAATTGATTTAAAAGGAACTAATGATCCTCAAGTGTATTATGATTGGTTGGGAAAGATAGTGTTTTTTTATTTCTAAGAGACTCCTAAAGCTATTAAGGTAAAATGTGCTACCTTGAAGATGTAAGGGCAAAGAAGGAATGGTGGGATTCTATGGTAACGATGAAGAAGAATGTGGGTTTGGAGTGGACGAGATTTAGAGTTCTTTTTTTTTGTCATTTTTATCCATAATCTATGCTACTAGCAATGGATATTTAGTTTTTTAACCTCTAACAGGTTAATATGACCGTGATGTAGTATGTGAAGAACTTTAATCATATTGTACATTTTCTTACATAAGATTGTATCAAATTAAATTATTAAGGATCAATACTTAAATATAGGTCTTTGAAAAGATATCTATTAATAGTTCTTTTTACTGAATATCAATTTTTATGATGATATACTAGATAGGGAATTGATGGATGAGCTTGACCTGACTGGTATGTCCATTTTTAAGGGAGTTAATTTTTTTCCAAGTAGTGTTTTTGTGAGTTTCTTTTGAGTAAATATGAATCATGATGAGTCTCATAGTGTTTCTCAGTAACATGCATCCTATAGATCTCTTGAAGTTTCTATTAGAGGATTCCTGACTTGATTTTTGTGTGGAAATGTTTGGAATTCCATATGTGTTTTCTTGAGACACTAATCGTCTGACGTTCTTGTGGTTTATCATGAAAATTAGGGAAATTATTCCATTTATTATCTACTCTGTACATTAGAATATTCTCATTAACACCAAAAAGTTATATTGTTCATTAATAAGATTCATGATCTAAGGGTTTCTTACCATAATTATTCATAATAAATCTTATCCATGTAGTGGAAGAGTCTACAAAGGAAGCATATATAGGTACAACAACTGTGAGAGGTACCATCACTGTTACTTTATCTTTAGTGAAAGATATATTTGATACTAGTGAATCTCACTAATTTATATTGACAAGTATTGTTAACATTCTAAATTATCCTATGTATATTTTATCTTATGTGATGGATATTACTACACCCCTCAAGAACAAATACAGAGTAGGGTCTCCATTATCCTGCTTCTATCATCACATTATCATTGGCTGAGTTTGTCTATAAATATATGGTTCATGACATGAAAGATATTGATTTCATTTTTTGGATGCATTGGATCATTGATAATAGGGCTCGAAACTATTTTTTTCTTTAGAATGTCTCCATTATTACACCCATTGGGGAGTTGCATGTTTTTTTGGGAGAATGGGACCTAAGGTTGAGTAGGGATGAACCCTCTTATCCATAGTTAAGGAAAGTAATATTAGTGTTTTCTTTTGATATAGAGTGGAACTCTTTTAGTGATGATATACCTTCAGTTTTCATCAAGTTTATTGATGTGTTTCCTTCTAATTTAACTCGATTTAAATAAGTAATAGAGGTAAATTTTTTTGTTGATTTTTTTCCTGGTACTCAACCAGTGCATATTTCATCTTTCCATATGGAACCATCTGAACTGAAAGACTTGAAGACTCTGTTGGATGATCTATTAGAGAAAAGATCTAAATTCCCAAGTGTGACACCTTGGGTGGATCCCATTCTCTTTGTGAAGAAATAAGATAGAACACTTCAACTCTCTATTGATTACCAAAAAATATATATATTTATGGTAAAAAAAACAAGTATCTGGTACCATATATTGATGATCTATTTAACATGTTTAAATGGAAAAGTGGTTCTTGAATGTTGATCTTTGATCTGGTTGTAACCAGTTTAGAATCAAATAGTTCTAAATTCAAAACACTACATTCCAAAGAATTTATTTCCATTATGAGTATCTTGTCATGCAATTTGGTCTAATTGATGCCCCTACAATCTTTATGGAATTGATGAATAGAATCTTCCACGAGTATCTTAATACATTGACGGTGGCCTTTGTGTATGAAATCGTAGTTTACTCTCAATATGAGGAGAATCATGTGCGTCATATGTGAGAAGTTATGGAAGTATTTATAAATCACCAACTTGATTCAAAGTTATCAAAATGTGATTTATAGATTCACAAAGTGATGTTCCTGGGATATGTGGTCTCTAAATAGTGTATTTTAGTTCACCCTGATATGGTAAAATCTGTTATGACATGGGAGAAATATATGAATGCTTTAAAGATTCAAATCTTCTTGGGTTTAGTGGGGTATTATCACAAATTTAAAAATGATTTCTAAAATTTGGATTCTCCTATGAACACTCTCTCTTAAAAGGAGGTAAAGTTTGTTTGGGATGATAAATGTTCGAGTTATTTTATTCAGCTGAAACAACTTTTGACTTCTGTGTAAGTGCTGTCTCTTTCAAAGGGTGGGTAGGGATATGTGGTATTTTGTGATGCATCAGGTATGGGTTTTGGATATATTCTTATATAGGGAGATGACATGGTATCATAAGTTTCTTGACAACTTAGGCCACATGTGAAGAATTATTCGACCCATAAACATAAACTCAAAGTCGTGATGTATTTTCTTAAGAGTTGGTGGCATTACCTTTTCAAATAAAATTCTACCATGTTTTAAGACAAAAAATGTATTAGTAATATATTCTCATAAAAGGAATTTAATCTTCAGTAGAGGCATTTGGTAGAGTACCTACAGTCTTTTGATTTCAAAATTTTATACACTATGGGAAAATGGAATGTTGGTGCTAATTCATTAAGTAGGAAGCTTTTGACCTAAGACCTGAAGGAATCATCAGAATATTGGAACATGAGGGATATTTTTTTATATTTTAATTTAGAAGTGTAGGATGTAGAGGTGAAGGTAATATTGTAATGTTTTTAGTTAACCTCTAATCTTCTTGAGATGTATTTTTTGGAGTAATAGCTTGATGATTAATTCCATTTAATTATGGACTCTCTTTATAGTAGGGATACCATTGGTGAGTGGATGTTCTCTTCTAAGGGAATCCTATGTTTTTAGAATTTATTTTTTGTGACATTTTCTATAATGGGGGATTTCCATAATTCCTAATGGGTTGTGCACCCTAGAACCACAAATATGTCTTTTGATATGCGATGATGAATCCAGGGGCCAGGTATGAGATGAGACATCATTGACTTTGTATCATGTTTTATACCTATTAGTATGTCAATTATAAGCATTAGAGACATTTAGGTTTTCCTCAACCACTTACAGTGTTGACATGGAAGTGGGATGATATTTTTGTGGGATTTTTGGTTGGGTTTTTGTGTACCCCTTGAAGAAAGAATGTGATATGGGTTGTGATTGATAGACTGACGAAATCAGATATCTTATTACCCATTTTGTATTCAAAAAATATTAAAGAGTTGAGAAAATATCTATATAAAAGAGATTGTTAATTTTCATGGTGTTCAATCTACCATATTCTCTAATAGAGATATATATTTTTCCTCTCATTTTTGGAGAGTCCTTCAAGGTGTGAAATGATATTAGGTTCATTTGAGTATAACATATCATCTACAGATAAATGGAGAGATGGAAAGGTCTATACCAATTCTTGAAGACATGTATAGTTCACGATTCCTTCAATTTGGTGAATCATGGGACGTCCATTTGGGAATAATTGAGTTTTCTTATAACAAAATTTACCAGTATGCAATTCAAATGGCTCATTTTGAGGCCTTGTGTGGCCGACCTTGAAAATATCTATTATGTTGGTTAGAGATTGGTGAACGTCCTTTGGTTGGACTATGTTTTCTACAAGATATTAAAGTAAATATTCATTTGTTTTATTAGAGAAATTTGATGAAATAGAGTTGATAAAAATCTTATGTTGGCCATCATAGGTGACCATTTGAGTTTTTAGTTGGTGACCGGTTTTTTTGAGACTATCACCTCTGTTGGGTCACCGACGGCTTTGGATGAAAGGGAAGATTGATCCTTGTTTTGTGAGAGATTTTGAGGTTTTTGATTAGGTGGGTAAATTGGTTTAAAATTTATCACTTACACCATAGTTTTTGTCGATACATAATTTTTTCCATGTATCCCTGCATCGAAAGTTTATTTTTGACCAATCTCAAGTCCTGAGTTGGGAGGATCTTGATGTTGAGAAAAATTCATCTTTGACTGGATATCCAATCGGGATTGTTCATTATAAGAAAAAATTACTTCATGGGGGGATGATAACTTTGATCTTTGTGATTTGACATCATGGTTCAAATTCTCATGAGACTTTGGAGTGGGAGGCACCAATGAGAGATCAGTGGAATCATCTCTTTGATATAGAAACTTCTTGACAGTATTTCTTGGGACACAATGTTTTTATGGTGGAATTTTTTGACATCCTGTTACTTTTTTTAAGTATTCCTTGGACTTTTTTTGATATACCCTAAGTCATGTCTTGTTTTGGGTTCATTGAAAGATAATTTATAAGCCTTTGTAAGCCATTTGGGTTGTTCATGGTTGGCACATGGTTTGAGAAAACCCTGCGGTTTGGCCCATCAAATCGTGCGTCGTGTTGTAAGCCACTAGAACTGGGGGAATAGTTTTTTAACTATGTAACCAGACACTCCAAACTGTTCAACATTAGATAGTGAGTGTTTTAATAGTTGGCTCACATTTAATCAAACCACATGGTTAAACTATGCACACTATCCATAAGTCCAGTAGGGGTGCAATGTTAGGGAGTACAGTTTGTCTAACCATGTTGAACTCCTTATGAAATCACGAGAACTATTTTTAATTCATTAAAAAATTAATTTAAAATTCTTGAACTCAAAGTATATATGTATAATCACCCCATTCAGATATAACATGATTTATTCTTCTATGGTAGCTTCAAAGAGATGATTTTGGCACATCCAAACCCTTCCCTTTACAGATCAAAGCATCATTGAACTTGATCGATATCCTCTAGGTTAGTGGATCTCCTATCTTTTATATTATTCCAATCTTACTATCTATGATCTTAATAATTTATAAGATTAACAAGTAGTTGATGTATATAATATTTTTATATTTTTAATCATGATTCTAGGTTGGGTTCCTAGATCGTTTATTCCTTCTTTCTTCAATGTCGAGTCCCATTATGGGTGTTGATTTACAGATCATTGATTTAAAGGTAGGTGGTTCCATATTTTTTCCCTTCTATTGAATCCTTGATTTTCTTGATTAAATTTAAACTAGTTTTTTAAAATGATTTGAAAACATATATTTGAGATAACTCAATCTTTGATTTGAAATGGGTACATAAATTGAGAATAACCCTAATTTCAATGGAATTGAAATTGTGGGGTGGATTTATGAAAAATTAAGGAATTATTTGGAAATAGTTATGATAAAATGATTTAATTTTGATCATGAAAAAATTTATTAAACTAAAAATTGATTTGAAATGTATTCAAATAATGATAACCTATGATTTAGTTTTGAAGTGAAAATGGCATGTTAAAAAATATAATTAGGAAATTATATTTTGAAGTGTTTTTAAATGATTGATTTTCCAGTTTGGTTGATTGATTATTGAAGAACATGTTAGCCTGAGTAGTTCTGTGGAAAATGGGACATGAACTCTAAGGCCTTGCCTTCAAAGAAATGGATTGATGACAGAAAATGATACAAAAACAAGTAATTCATGAATTCTGATAATTGTTTCCCATATTTAGGTGTTTTCCTCCCATGATGGGTTCCCCAATAGAGGTGTATTTAAGTGTGAACATTTTACTAGAGCTATGATCATTATGAGATACGTGAGGATTTTATTACCTAACAAACGAACTTACAATGGGGATTTCATACATGGTTCTTTTCTATGAGTTGTTGGATTTGATATATTTTCCACTGATTATGGAACATTTTTATTCAAGATAAATGATTTATATAAATTATTTTATATAAAATGTTCATTTTGTCCTATTTGAAATTTGTTTATATATATATATATATTCCATCCTTTGATTATGAAACCATGTTTTGGTTTAAAATATGAAATATTAAATTACATGCCCTCTATTATTTTATCTAAGAGAATAAATGGTAAATTTTTATGGTATTGATTATGGAAGACATGGTGAACTCATACTAGGATTTATGGTTCACACCATTCCATTTCCATTGGTCTTTTGGTGACTTTATTATGCCAGGTTTTAGTAATGGTATATAACTACTTGGAGTTGGTGGATGCTACTGATCCTTTGGACCATGGAGTAATGACTGAGGTGACCAGTGGATATGTTATCCACATGTTTATAGGGGTGTTTGAGTTTTTGTCCTATTAGATACCATGTAAATTAATAATGTACTAATTTGGATTTTGTTTTACCTATTTGTTTTTGGTACTTTTTCTTTTTGGAGTGTTGATAATACTGACTTGTAATATTTTATCTTACTTTATTTTATGGAAAATTAATTCCCTCTTTGATGATATATGAATCTACGTTCTAGTTGCAAACACATGGGGATCAGGAAAACCCCTCATTCTATTTTAGAGCTAGCTTGGGTATTAGGGTTCAGGGTATCTGGGATAGTACATGATAGTTTAGATCATAACTACAGTACCTCATACTCTTAAAGAATTTAGTTTCAGGTTCTCATTTTATGAACATAGATTTGGACCTCTCTAATACTCTATAGTTCTAATTTCTACTTGTATTTTACCATTTCAAAGTTAGTGCAAATTATATTATCATAAAAATTATTCATATCTCATACCGACACTTTATATTACTTGTATTCCATTAAATATAATCTTATTATTATTATTATTCTTATTATTTTCCTGTCCTTTGTGATTATCAACTATAGAACAATATTTCCCCTCTAGTTAGATTATTATTTAATTTTTTTTCATTGATAATCTTATTCAATTTTCCCCATGTCAAATACCATACAAGATCCAGATAACATCCACCTCATTTAAAAATCAATCCAATGTATCTTAATCTTATAGTACAACTATTCGGTTAATCAAATTCTCCCAACAACACATGCACTCCATCTTTCTTTGAACCCATGTACTTTAAATTTTATTAATCAACCTTGAAAATTGGATCTATTGAATAATTATTAGTATTACTTAATTCTATTCACTAAGCCCATCTTTAAAACCCTCTTCAACATTTCTCCTTGTGACATTATCATCGAGCTAAGACTAAAATCATGTTTTCCTTAAATTTAATTTTCAACCGATGGATCTGAGTAATTCCTGTGATGTTGATTCACTCACCAATATCATTTCCATTTCATAAATATTTTTCTTCCCTCCATTAGTTGATCAATACAATACTTATATATATTATTTAATCATAAAACTAATAGTAGGGTAAAATAAATCTATACTAGTGGTCAAAAACTTCATTAATCTATTCATTTCAATGATCTATACAATATTTTCATTAAACATCAACGAATGACACTATAGATACATTGATATTAATGATAACAGTGTACCAACAATCTATTTTTCAAAAAATATTACCAACCTAAAAAATAAAAAATGATCAAAAACATATACAGATCCCATTTTGGTTCAACTCAGCTTAAAAACATCCTTCCTCAATCAAAATTTATCATATGAATATTCTTGTTGTAAAAAAATAACTGTAGATGTTTTTTAAAGGTTTTTATGTTGTTATGTCTGTTAAAAAATCTAGATGAAAATGTTCTAATGTGTTTGTGGGAAAAGTGTGTTAATGAAGTTCAAAAAAATTTTCTATATAAGTACATGGAGGTATTTTAATTATATATCTGAAATTTTAAAATGATGGATTTTCACATAGGGAGTATACAGACAATATAAATCTTATGGAGTTCTTTAAATGAGGCTCTTGATAGGTAGAATCATGAAGCAATTCTTGAAAATCAAGGAGTTGCATGTGATTTTATGTAGGTGTTTCACAACCATAAGGGGATTAAACAAAAAATTCATCATATATGGTTTAATGGTATTTATTATTGATTAAACATGAAGGATAAGTGGTATTTGGTTCCATTAAAAAGATTCTTCAATAGAGGAGTGTTCATGAATGATTGAACAAAACACCACTACTCTGAATGATATTAATTTATAAATTTATTCACAAATAATTTCATAAAGGAGAGAAGTTCGTGAACCACACAAGATCATGCAACAAAAGAAGTTCATTAAGTGGAAAGGTGTCTATAAAGCCCAAGGATTTTTCTGAACACTAGTTATTCATATTGAGTCAAATGTTTTACTTTATACACTTTATAACCATTGTTTTAAAAATCACTATATAAATTATTAAAAACATTATTTTTTTGTAACATTACACTTCCACGGTTTTTAGAATGTTTCTTAAAAAATATATTTTCATTGATGAAGTAGAAAAAATTATCCATCAAACAAAACATTGTAAAAATTCCAAGAGAATAACTATTTCATATAGAACATTATAAATAGATTGAAATGAAGATTATAATATGATTTAAAATCACATTGTACATGATGCAGATGATTTCATATTTCATTAATCAAATTTTTATAACGTGTAACTTTGAAATTATAACTATGTATCACCAAAAAATGTTATACTTTATTGATCAAATATAAATTTAATGGATTGAGGTAAACATACTATCCATAGAACCTTTATAAAATACATGAGATGATGATTTTTGTTCTACCAAATGAATAATGATTATCCTATTCAACAAACTATGTTTACTCAACCAAGAAAAACATTTAACAACATTCTGATAATCCTACAAAAACAACCATTGAATAAAGTTTGTAAAAAATGTTATAAGTGATGGAATAGTTCATTTTATGCTATTATAAACAACTCTTTGAACCAAAGAATATGATCACTAGATAATTTCTAATAAATAATGTTGAATTCAAGGATGAGACCGAAAATAATTTCAGCAACTCAATACATATGAAGATTAATTTTTTTCTCTGTAACATTTTGTTACTTGGTTTTTCTTTTTAATCCTTGGATAGTTTTATATTTTAATGTATCCATGTAAGGATTGTAAATACATTAAATATTTTTTATTTTTAATCACTATGTTTGATCAGGTTTGATTAAGGGCTAATGGGGATATGAAGACAAAGGTGTGTCTGAACTTGAAGGTCAAGGGATTATGTGGATATGAAGACAGTGATGTGTGTAATATTTATTTTTGAGGGTTTCCTTGGATAAAGAAAGAATAATTTATATTCAGGTTAAATTGTGAATACCCCTTGTTAGGGTTTTGTGGATTTTTTAAAACTTAATGTTAAAGTATAGAATATTTTATAAACTTTTGTATGTTTTTATTATCATATTATAAAATATTTGTTTAATTTTTTTTATTAGTATTCATTTCCACTGTGAAAATTGTATAGAAAAGTTTTACTTGTTTTAAACATTTCTAATGTATGATAATCTGATGAACTGTGTATCTGTAATATAAATATTGTGAATTAAAAAAAGTATATGTCTGATGTTTTGTAATAAATATGTTGGGTGTTTTTTTATTTTTTGTTTTTAAAATTAAATTCACCCCCATCTGAAGAATTTTATATAATATTATAATCCTGCATTTGGTAATTGATTTCATTCAACTTCTTTAACTTTCGTGATTTTTCTGTTATTTGAAATTGATATTTTTCATGTCAAGTAAGTTTATAAGTTTACAAATTTGTAACTTTGAATTTTGTTTATAAAATTTCTCACACTAACTTGTTCTTTAGAAAGACTATAATTTTTTATAATGATAGCAGATTTATATGTTCACACTTTAGAGTATATGAATCCCAGAATACCACCAATCATTGTTGGTGCTGACTAAGTGTACTGGAGATATATAATGAAGACTCTGGTTATCAAAATATGAGGATATAATTTTTTTATACTTACAAGTAACTATTTATTTCCATAAAATGAATTTTTTTACTTTTATAAATCAAGAAAAATTTGAATATAATCTAAATTATAGAGTTAGAAACAATTTATTATGTTCAATGAACAAAAATATATATATATTCAAATTTCATATAATGAATATAAAAATAGTAAATGAAATAACCTTAGAATTTACTAACTTTAGGACATCCAAAGTAATTGAAACAAGGAGAAATATCTCCAAGATGATTATCAAGATTTTTATTTTATACTTAGATAATCTATTGTGAAGATGCATCATAGATTTATGATGAATGTAAATAGCTTAAAATCATTGGGTGATAAAGATCTTACTGATGATGTTTTGGTTCATAAGATCATTAATATTATTCCTAGAGAATGGTAATATAAAATAATATCTATTGATTATACTATGAAAATAATTATGATATGCTTAGATGATCTGATTGGAACCCTAATGTAGTACAAGGTTAGATTGAAGAGATATTCTAAAAATATGAGACATAAAAATAGAGTAGATTTATCTTCTATGTCAAATGGAACAAGGATACTAAAATATAAAGAAAAAAGTTCTAAATATTCTAAAAAGAAGGAACCTAAAGTTAATACTAAAAGCAGTCATTTAGAAGAAAGTATGATTAGACTAGACCAACTAGCTTAAATAATGAATAAAATAGTTGGAAATAAATATTTCAGATACAAGTTTAAGAAAAATCATAAGGAAATGATTGGTAAGAAATATCCTTCTATGATTATCAATTACGAGTGTAAGAAGTTGGGTAGTATCAGAACAAATTTTACAAAGATTAAAATAAAGGATAAGAAAGACCAAAATTCAAAGAATTTATGAAATAATAAATGAAATAAATGTTTGAAATAATTTTACAATTCTAGTGGAATTGGAGGAGACAGTTCATTGGAGAATTCTTCTTAATATAGTAATGAATATCAAAATAATATTGGTTATATTGCTAAAATTAAAAAGAACAACAATTTATTTATAACTAAGGGATCTACTGAAACAATAACTAGTCTTAAGTTAAATGATAATCATATTGATTATGGGGATTATTATAATTCTAAATATAAATAAGAATCTACTTCATCTGAAGATAATTATTTAACTATCATTGTTGAATTATCTAGGTTTTCAACTTTATTATTAAACAATTCTATGGTTTCTAAAAACATGAAAATTATAAGGATAATATTTATAATAAAATTTATATGATTTAATAAAATTCCATTGATGAGACTAATATTACAAAATAATTAGATAATAAATATAGTTCTACTTCTACAGATGTGAATAAATATATATTTGATAAAATAATTTATGAAATATTAATTCTAAAGATTTTACTATTAAAATTCACTTCTCGCAAGGAAAATTTTGATAATATGTATATAAAAATAATACCACATAGAATTATTTTGAGGGATTTGTTTTTCAAATCAAAATACCAAATTTTTGAAAAATTCATTTTTCCTAAAAGAACCCCATTCTATATGAAGTTTCAATTTAGTATTCATTGGATAAATAATAATTTTTTAAATAGAGTAATGTACCTTTTTTATAAGGTTTATTTTTATTAGACGTTTGAAACTATACAATATAATCATGGTGGATGGATTTAGATTAAAAATATTCTTTTATCTAATAATGTTGGACCCAAGAATTTTTGGGTACCGAATTCCTATTTCTCTAAATTTTAAGAAAATAATAGGATTACAAACAACAATATTACTTGGAACATGGATAATGACTGATACCATCACATGACTAGAAATAAGAAATATTTCCAGAAGACTGTTAAGATGAAAGGTGGAAATGTCAATTTTAGTGACAATGATCACGGAGAAATATATGATATAACTAATATTTTACTTCATGGAAAATATTTAATTTCAATTTTTTTATGTTGTATGAGTTAAGATTAAAATTATTAACATAATTCAATTATATGATGAGATATACCTTGGGAACTCCTTAAATTATAAATGTATTGTTCAAAGTTATGAAGTTAAGTTTTACTTTCTACTGACAGGAATGAGAATGTATACAGACTTAATACAAAAAAACCTTATAATCCAAGATATGACCTATCTTAGTACAATGGAAGATCATTCTTGGTTATGGAATAGAAGGTTAGTACACTTTAATATAATAATTTTAGCTAAAATTCCTAAGAAAAGACTAGTTAGTGACCTACTAGATCTTAGTTTTAATTACTATATTTTTTGTGATCCTTATCAATATGGAAGGAAATATAAGTCACGTTTTAAATTTATCAAATCGGTTTCAACTTAATATTATTCATAGTTAGTAAACATAGGCATATTTTTTCCTAAAAAAACTTGAATTATTGGTGGAAAATATTGTGTATGTGTTTTAGTTTATAACTATAATAGGTATACATGAGTCTATTTTCTAAAAAAGTTTAGAAGCCCTTTTATATTTTTAAAATTAGTTAACATGTGTTAAAAATTACAAAAATATACTTTTTTAACTATTCATAGTGATCATATTGGAGAATTTAGAACTTCTGAATTTGAAACTTTTTATTTGAAAAAATATATAATACAAAACATCTAAGAATCTAAAACTCCCTAAAAAATAGTATAGTTGAAATAAAAAATCACGTTTTTTCATGATATTTCTAGAACCATGTTGAGTAAATTATCTATTAATAAATATTTTTGGTCTGAATTAGTTATTACACACTGATATACTATAAATTTAGTTTACTAAGACCTTTTAATAATAAAATCCCATATAATTTTTAGACGGAAAGAAAGCCAATTCTTTTTTACTTTAGTGTTTTTGGAGGAAAATTATTCCTCAGTAATACTAAATATAATTTACATTAATTTTATCTAAAATATGATGAATGAGTATTTTTAGTTTATACTATAACTAGTAAGGTTTATAGATTTTTAACCAAAATATATGTACGTAGGAGGAAATGGTGCATGTTAAATTTGATGAAACTAATCCTATTGTTTTAAATATCCTAAATCCATATCTACGAATATTTTTTTTAAAAAAATTGAATTCAAACCCATGTTGAAAAATTCTTCAAATGATAGAACAATTGATGTAATTATTTATGAAGTTTTATCTCAAGAGGAAATTTAAATTGTTGTCGTAGAATAAATTTTAACAAATAAAAGAAATTAGTTAATCAGTTGGAGTCATCCTAGTGATAATATCATTGGTGATGCAGATAAACCAGCTATATCTAGTGATATTTTAAGAAATGAAGTTGAACATTTTAAATTGTTATCTCAATTTCAACATAAAAATCATGATGAGGCTTTAAGTGATAAATATTGGATAAAATATGTGTATGATTTACTCAATGAATTCAAGAGGAATCAATTTTTAACATTAGTTGCACATCCTTAAGATTCACATGTAATTAGTGTTCAATGAATTTTTTGAAATAAATATGATTAAAATAGATTTATAGTTAGAAATAAATATATAATTTTTTTTGTAAAGGTTATAATCAAAAAGAAGGAATTAAGGATGAAGAATGTTATGCTCCAGTACTTAGCTTGATGTTATTCATATACATCTAACATATGAAGTATTTCTAAATATCACAATTTCTCAAATATATGTAATGTGTGATTTCCATAATAGATATTTATAAGAGGGAATTTATGTAGAATAACCCATATTATTTGAAACACAAAACTATTGAACATGTTTGTAAACTTAATTAATACCTATATGGACATTAAAAATATTCTAGAGCATGATATGATAGATTAGCCATAATATTTTTACAAAACAATTTTGTTAAGAGAGTTGTGAATCTAACTCTGTTTATTAAAAAAATTTAAGTAAACCAGCATTTTTAGAATTTATTTCGATGAAATTATATTTGGATCAACTCAATAATTTTTTAATTAATCATTTTTAGATATTATGATATCAAAGTTTGAGATGATCATGTTGCATGAACTAAATGTTTTCCTTGTTTACCAAAGTTATCAAAAACCAAAATTTTCTTTTATATCTCAACATAAGTATATGAAATATATTCTTTAGAAATTTTGATATGAAAATAAAAAATTTATAAGTACTTCTATCAGATTTTCAAATTCTATATATCATGATGAATTTGAGAAACCAATTGATCAAAAAACATTTCGAGGAATGATTAGTTATTTATAATTCTTAATAGATAGTCAAACAGACCTAATTTTTAATATATTATTATGTAAAAGACATAAATAAAATCCGAAAGAGTCCCATCATAAAGATGTAAAATTAAATTTTCATTACCTTATGTGATTCATGGATCATGTTAAATTTTATCTTTATGGAAATTATTTTGGGCATACATTCTTTTCAGATGATAACTTTTGTGTTTGTAAAATAGATAAAAAAAGTACACATGGAATATTTTAATTATTTGTATAAGATTTAGTTTATTTGTATAATATGAAACAACATTCTGTAAAACATTACACTACTGAAGCAGAGTATATGGAAAGTGGAAGTTTTTGTGATCAAGTGTTTTGGATACATCACACACTCATTAATATTGGATTCATTTTTAGTAAAACTAATATTGTTTTCACAAAAAACTTCATATAATTATGTAAAAACCGAACACAACACTCATAAGCTAAGAATATATATGAAAGACACTATTTCCATTAGTGCCACACCCAAAAAGTGATATCATTTTACAATTCATCAGAACATAGGAACAACTTTCTTGTGTTTTTACAAAACCTCAAAATTAAGATCTATTTGAATATAATAATAATATGATAATAATGATCAATATTAAATGATCATTAAAATATTATTCATGTTTAAACCATCTCCTTATTGTAATAATCCTATTTAAAAAAGGTTGAGTAATTATTGTTTGTTGATTTAATTTTTTTTCCTAACTCTTTAATTATCTATAAAAATTATCACCAAACTATTGTATAAAGAATATCAGAAAAAAAATTATAACAAATTTATCAGAAAAAAATTTTATAAAAATTCTACAAGACATAAATTTTATAAAAATTTTATTAGAAAAAAATTCTATAAACATTTTATTAGAATTTTTTTTATAATTTTATTTTTCTGAATATATTTTATAAAACGTTTATTGGAAAAAATTTTGTAAAAAATTTATTAGAAAAACTGTTTGTAATGATTTTACATAGTAATATTTTCTTAATGTTGAAAAAATATTTTTCTTGAAAAAAACCTTCCCACAAAGTTTTATTTATAAAAACTAGAATAATTTATACAGGGTAAACTTTCCTACTAAAAGATTAACTTGTCACTCCAATATAGAATTTTAGAATGTTTAGCCCTTACTATCTTTTTTTGTATTTTATTTTATTTTATTTACATATTTTCAATTTTGTAATTGTATTACAGTTTTAAAAACTTTAAAGTTTATTTTTTGAGTAAGAATTTATCTGATAATTTTTTATGAAAAAATAATTTATTACATTATAGAAATATTTTAAATTTTTTGAAGAAAATTATTGACCATTGGATCTAAATAGGGTTTTTTCCTGATCCATTTGATCAATAGAGGGTGCATAGTTACTACTCCTGTATATATATATATATATATAAGTTGGGGTCACCACTCCCTCTTAATCTATTGCTTTTACTTTCAGATATCGCTAGCCAAATTATCCTCTTTATGATAGTTTGACATATTTATATTTATATTTCTCAATTTTTTCATTAATATAGAGGCTTTTAAAGATTTTTTGAGAAGATACATTTTGAAAGGAAGGTTGATAGAGAAGTATTAGTTTTATAATATATATTTTCTACTAAATAATGTTATTATCATTTATGTTTGGGAATATATTTATGTTGAAAAGTAAGGTTTTGATCATTATTATGAAAATATTGTAAGTTAATTTTATTCTTTATATGATTTTAGTAAAGTACTAGGAATTCAAATAATAACCTTTAATTTGTTCGAAGATTGTTATAAGCTTAGTATTCATCAATTATAATATCTTAGTGATATTCCTATAGAAGGTTAAAATAATATTATAACTCATAAGTTTTCATATAAATTAGAATCTTTTGAGAAGTTAAAGGTAGAAACTTCTAATTTTTTATATGAGGATGTTAGAATAGATTATCATTTTTCTACAGATACAAGGGTTGTTTTTTCCATGGGTGAAAAGATTTCTTATCTCGAGGAATGGGGAAAGATATAAATTTAAGATGAAATATATCTATGTTTTAGATCATCTATGAAATATGAAGAAGTTCAATCTAGTGAAGTTTGTGTTTCAATACTTAGTGGATATGAAGATGGGATCAATAAAGTTTAAAATTATTCTTTTTCCATGTTTAATTAATAGAATTTTTGTTAATTTAATTAATGAACAAATGATCAATAATAAGGGAATAAATGTGAGAGAGAAATTTTATTACCTTGGAGAGGAAACAATAAGTATAATGAACCATATATATGTTCCTAAATTTAATATGTTTTTTGATAAGATGGGAAAATATTAATATAAAGTATAAAAAGAAAAGATAAAAGAAAAACTTTAAGAGAAAAGGAAGGCAATTGGATGTCCTCCACCTTTAGATATAAAGAAGGATACAACTATGTATAATGAGTATTTAAAATTACATTTGAAGAAAAATTAATAGGAGAAACCATGAGATCCATGTTTTGGACTTGAGAAGAAGGAATATTTATCCTTGAAAGTAAAAACATACAAACATTTGAGAGATAAGGATAAAATAAACAAAAATAAACAAAGGCATGAAAGAAAAATAGTTTTGAAACTTTTTTTTAAAAGGAGTGGAATATGCTCCTAAAGATTTTTAAAAAAAACCAAGTAGAAACACCTTTATCAGTATATCCATTGTCTATTGTTCAAACTATAGATTCTAAATTCGTTCCTCCAAAATGATAAAAAGGTGGATTTTCTGATGTCCCTTTATTTGATGTGAAGTAAAAAGGGAAGGAACTCATAGTTAAAAAATTCTAAATCCAAGGAAGAATTTATAGTAATTAAAATTCATAAGAATTTTGGAAAAGGAAATAGTAGATACGAAGATGATCTTTAAAAACATTTTGAAAAATATTTGGATGATAAAGAAGAAAGTGAAGACACATCTTATAAATCTACATTATATCATTATAATAAAGACATAGATCCTGAATATTTGGAAAAAGAATATATTTCTAATGAAGAAGAATAATATCAATCGTCACATACAATTTTTTTAGAATAACTTCTATCCGATTAAAATTTCCATTTTGTAGAAGTTTCAGATGGAGAAAATTTTAAAAAAGGAAAATTATGAAACATCCAATTACCATGTTTTTAATGTTTCTAATTATTCAAATCATTTAGATAAAATTTATTGTTGTAAAAGTTTAGATATGAGAGTCAAAAACAATAATAAAGTTCTAAATAAAGTTGAAGACCTACATCATTATTTTCCAAACTATGAATCTAGATGTAAGTACATTAAAGAAAAATTGGATGTTTTGGAGAATTTTAATGCCTTAAAACAACTTGTGAAGATGTTTTTTCATAATGAATCTGATTTTAAATAATTTAAAGATAGTTCAAAGTTAGAAAGAGAAATTTTGAAACAAGTCAAGATAAGGATAAAACTGATGGATGGAGATATCATGTTTCTTCCTGAGACAATTCAAGGGATTACGAATTACACTTTAAGTGTTATAAATTCATATAGGGGTATTAATTTAGATGTCATTGAAGGTATAAGGGGGATTGATAATTATAAAAATCTTTATATGATTCATGTAGAAGAATTTACTGAATAGAAGAATAGAATTATATCTCTAGAATAAGAATTGTGGAATTCAAAAGTCAAGAATAGAAAAGTTTAGTTTCATGAAGAATAAGTGATGAAGTTGAATTAGGAGAACTAAAAGTTTCATGTTATTGAAGATAAAATTTCCATGTTGGAGTATTATGTAGTATATTTAGACAATTTCATGTTTTTTTAAGAATATGAAAGTGATTATAATGAAATTATCAAATAAAGAATGATATTAAATTTTATATTAACTATGGAATGGGTTTAATATATTTTTTGAATTAATATTACATATAATTTTTCTACTAATTTTTTAAATTGACTTTTAACAATTTTATTGGATAAATGTTCCTTTTATTTTTTGGGAATAAATTTTTATTTATACTAATTTAGTTCATATAATTTTTTCCCTTTAAAATTTCAAGTAAACTTTTAATTATCCACTAAATGAGGCTAATATTAATTGTTAATATATATAATATTCATGTGCTTTATTATTCATAAACACCATTTTAGTGCATTTTACACTTTGAACATCATTTCACATTATGATTGTAATTCCTTCTTAAAATGCATTGTTATGTGGTACATATTTGAACATCATTTAAAGTACCCAATGATCTTGATTTTATTTTCATATTTAATTTTCCAGTTTCTAATTATATTGGGAACAATTAATACTTGTGGAGTGTTGGAAAATTCACATTAGAAGACCACCAAAATGGGATTTCATGCAAACAATTCTGGAGAAGGTAGATTGGACACCATCTCACGGATGAGAATGTGGGGCCCAACATAAAGACTCAATTAAGCCCAAATTTCATGGTATGATATAATATATATATAGGAATAAATAATTCTTCATTAAACAGAGCTAATTCGGCTTCCATGGTGGATATTAAGGCGGCCCAATTTGGAGATAAAATTCTGGCCCAGATTCTTCGGCCAATAAAAACAGCCCACTAATTTAATCATATCTCAGAAAAAACATTTCCATTTGGGATGAAATTTTACATAGGGATATGATACATCCTGAAATTAAATTTTTTCTTATATGGACTACTCCAATTCGATAATCTTGAATTCCATTCAGACACGTTGGTTTGGTGGATGAAAGCTGGCTGCCACCTCAGGTCGAGGGTGGAAAAGTCTACTCTCTCTTAACTTTCCACCCACCTAGTCGCCCACCATTAATTTAGGTGACTTCAACTATTTTAGTGTCTAACCAAGGATTAAAAATTTCCTATTTCAGTTAGTGGTGGTAGAGGATTTGATGATCCTTGGAGTTTGTTTTCATTGGAACGTTATTATGTCGATTTGTCATTGTAATGCTCTTCTTTCTCATGTATGTTGTTCGAATCACCTTAGTTCTTAATAAAATTTATTCTTCTCCTATTATTCTATTTTTATTTTTATAACTTTTATATAATTTCCTTATTATGTGAATTTATTCACACCATACCTTTTGATATTCTTCACACAACGGTGGAGTGATTGCTTTCTTTTTATTGTTTTTTTACATCTCCAATTCCTCCCTCATGAGTCTACTTTTCGCTTCCATTGAAACCATAGAGTCAATGTAGGGATAACTCTTTTATGGATTGATCCAAGGCAGTATAAAGGGGCTGGTTTTTATGTTATTTCTCACTCCATTAATTTCTAATAACTTATTTTAATTGAGAATTTTGTTTTAAGATCTTTAAACTCCATCATCCTTGTTGAATTTAAGGCCACACACTTCAAGTGCTAATACGAACCTTTACCTTTAAGTGCTCAAATAATTGATCCATAAAGTGTATAGGTGATTGGTATTAAATGTTTCAGGTATTAAATCATAAATTGATGATGTATTTTTATCTTCTTAAATGAAACCATCTCAAATATAAGAAATTGAAATCATTAAAAAAGGAATTCATCCAATCCACCCCAAGCGATAACCTAGGATCAACTCATTATCTTAATTTGAAATAATTTAAATCTATTAGTGATATCTTAAAACAATATATTATCAACCCAAGTTAGCCACTTCATAGCCAAAAAAAGTCCATAGAATGTATGTGTTTGTAGGTTACTTCTTAGATCTCTGAGGATTCGACAGCACAAGCTAAACTATAAGGACCATTCTACCTTCATCTCTTGGGTAAGTTTGATCATGAATGAACTTTCTAACTCCCATTTTTTTAAATTATAAATAGATATAAAATGACCTTACCTAAGAAAAAACCATTTCTCAAGAAGGTTGATAAAACCGAATATTCTAAAAAACCATTCAGAAAAATAATGTTAAACAAATTGGTAGAAATAAAGATATGGTAAGAAAATATATAAATAAGGACAAATCATTTAAATAGGATAAAAGAATAAATAATTTCTCAAATGTGTTAGTGAAAGGGAATGAATGTATTTTGAATTTATATTTATTGTTTTTTTTATTTTGAAAAAATTGGATATTGTTGAGTCAAAATATATACTTTGAAAACTTTCTATTTTTTTTGAAAATCACAACACATTTTACTGAAATTTTTTTAATATATTTTGAGCTCCCATGTTTTTAGAATTTTCTTAAAGGAAAAATATTTTCTTACTGGATATAGAAAAAAAATTTCATCCTAAAAAACATTATAAAATGTTTATCCGATGAACTATTATAGGTGGAACCTGATAAATGCAGGGACTGAAACATTATAATTGGATGGACATGTACTTTTTAAATTGGATAAATGATTTCATATTTCATAAAATAAATATTTTATAATTTATAACTTATAAAGTCTAAATAAGTCACACCAGATAAAGGTCAACTCTGTTAATCAAATATAAATTTACCAGACTGAGGTAGACATACTCTTTGGATAAGCCTTTGTAAAATCTATCGAATGGTGATTTCTGTTCTATAGCATGAATAATGTTTATCCTATCAGATGAACTAATTTTACTCTACTGGATTAAACATTTATCATTTTTATGATGATTCTTCCAAAACAACAATTATATGATGTTTGTATAGAACATTCCAATTGAAGGATGATTTTATATAAAGCTATCACAACCATCATCGAGAGTCAAAAAATATGATTATGGGTTATTTTCCTATAAATATAGTCGAATTAGAGGAGAGAGTTAATTATATTTGTAACTTAATCCATCTGATGTTTACTTTGTTTATTTTTAACATTTTTTACTAGTTTGTGCTTTAAAATATTTAGAGAGTTTTCTATTTTACGATTTCAGTGTGATGATTGTAAATATATTAAAACATTTTTTGTTCTTATTCATCGTGTCTGATTAGGTTTGATCGAGGGCTTCTGAGGATAGGAAAATAGTGGTGTGTCCAATATATCTGATTGAGGGATTTTGGGAATAAGAATACGAAGTTGTGTTTGATATTCATGATCAATGGTTTACTTTCTTAAGAAAAAAGACTTTACTATCACTAGAAACCATGGATACCCAAATTTATTGTTTTTAACTTCATTAAAAATTAAGGTTAATATTTAGAATATTTTATAAAATTCTATAAGATTCTATGATCTATTTTATATAAGATTATTTTTGTTTTTTAGCATTTATGATATCCTCTATGAAAAATATATATAAGTTTTACTTATTATGAACTTTTTAAAACTCTATTAATCAAATTAACTATCTATCTGATATACATACTTTGAGATTTGGATGAAGTGTATGTCTCATATTTGATTATAAAGTGGTTTTTCATTTTTTTTAGTTTTAGTTTTTAAACTACAATTCACCCCCTATTTTAGCATTCTATGTAATCTTATAATCATAAAATTCACGTATTACATGAGCCTTAACCCGGTTGGTGTGGACTCGACAAGTTCATCCCAGAGACCCAATATCAAATATGGGTGGAGGTATATCTTTTGAGTTACTATAACAGAACTATAGCAGGTACTGTTTGGTAATAAAGATACTAAAACTATTTATCTGTTTGGGAATTTTGGCCAAAATTTTGGTCCTTGAGTCCTTCAAGGCCGTCGAGCCACCCAAGGCCTTTGGGACAGTAAGGCTTTCAGTCCACTTGAAGGCCTTAGGGACACCTCAAGGACATGAGGCCACAAGAAAAATGTAGATTTAATCAGAAATAATACAATAAACAATGCCCCAGATGAGGATTGAGAGCATGCACATTAACCAGAGAAGATCTAACTGGACATGGGAGATTGTGAGGGTATGGAATTACCATCAGTACCAATCCTGTGCACCTCTACACATGAAAACAAGCTGACCAACCATGTAGAGGTGGAGACCCGACATCATGATATATTCTGGGGAGGGTTAGTTCTAAGTTTTCTTGTTTGGGATGACTTCATCCAAGACCTATGGGTCATGTAAGGTGTCACTTAATCCTTTTCCAATTTTAAGGGTTTCCCATAATCACTTAAAAGAGGGATTATCATAAAAAAATGAAATTCCTTCAGGCCATTTAGGCTAAAGGTCATGGAGCATAGGTAGTTCACAAAGAGAAGAATGTCGATGTATATGATAACTTCCCCCTAATGTACATAGAAGTTGTGGGGCATTATTAATGTGGAATGAAGTACACTCATTAAATAAATATACAAAAGGTGTAACTTTCATTGTTTTGAGTTATCCATATAAGATAGTCATTGAGACAAATAGTTTCCATTACTTTGATACCAAGGTAATGGTAAAAAAATACATTATAATGGTTTATTAAGAGAGTATGAATATTAAATTGTATATCCCCCATGAGTGTCTCTATATACATGCAGTCATAGGACCACTCATCACACATTAGGGTGATGATTGAGTCAATTCTAAAATAACCATTTTCAAGGTGATTACCCCTAAGTTCATCTATGTTGTAACGACCCAAACCTTTGAATTATATTTTGTTTCCTGAAAATATTTGTTTTACTATGTCCCATTAATTAAAACTATATATGTATAAATTGAAATGTAAATATCATTTGTCGACTGTTATATGACCATTGGAACATTATGACTGAAGATCAATCTAACTATTGGAAACAATTTTTTTTACATTATAATTATTTTTTATAAATATAAATGGAAATAAAAATATTAATTCCGAAAGAAGAGTCGATGGCCTCTACTAGTAGAATAATTCCACATGAAGCCCATTTTTCAGAGTTCAAAATGGACGTAGCTTCACTAGGATTCAATCTATACCTGGCCCGATCTGAGCTTCAATATAAATTTCTTGAATAGAATTTCCTACAGGAGAATTGGAAATTAATAGATATTACCACATGAGTAATGTTATCCGAGTCACTCGAAGAATATTTCACCATCGCGTACCTTACCCTTAGTTCTTATGAAGTTGTTATAAGAGATTATGTAACAAGGTATTATTTACTTATTGTACAATACTTTTTATAAATAAAATTCTTATTCCATAAATTATTTTATGAGAATATTTTTTCTTAAAAATATAATGAATTAGATAAATTGACTTTTTGGGTAAAATGGTATTTTTATGAATATATAAATTACTATATTAAACTGAGGTTTTATTAATATTGTTATTATAATAGTGTTATATGAACATTTATTTTAATTATAAGTGTTTAATATATTCCTTATTGTTTTTACACTATAAATGATTGAGTATTAGTTTGATAAGAATTATATTTTCATTCAATAAAACTGAAAATGAATTTTTTAATTATAGAATTTATTTTGAAGAATTAATGAATTTTTAGAATAATGATTTATTTCAATAAAATATTTTTATTATATATATTTTATAAATGACCATATAATTTTTATAAAGCCAAATGTAATTTTATTAAGGTTTAGAATCTGTTTTTGTCAAAACCCATCAATTTTCAATAAATGATGGTTTTTATCTTAAAACTGAAAATTCACATATTTAAAAAATTATTTAGATAAAATGAATATTTTTTTTGGAATTATGATTTTTATATTATCCAATGGTTAATTTTTCATAATTTTCTGAGGTAATCAAATTTTTGGGTAAAAATTAAACACCGTTTAAATATATAATATATTTTATAAAATCATAATGGATGAATAGTGATGTAATAAAATAATATAAATGGATATTGGGCCAATATATCTTTTACCTTTAAAATAATGTGATTTCATATTTGTTTGATTAATTTTATGGTGCCTTAGTGGACCCTCCAAGACTTATAAAATATTTTAATTTTTTTAAAATGATTTCTTTTAGAGAGTGACTCATCTCCACATAAGAAAGCCTAATATTTTAATAAGTTATGACATTTTACTCATAAAATAATGTTTTCCACTACACTTTGGCAAAAAAACATGGGCAAAACCCATTGTATGGTTTTTGGTTTTGATTAGTTTAATGTGTAGTGTCCAAAACCTAAATAATAAATAATTCCCTCTCATTTTTTATATAAACCCACTCAATATCTCATTAGTATTCACTAAAGACGTTTGGATCTATACCAACCTCTACCCTCCTCTCTCCATAATCGTCCCAAGTCTCCCCAAGACCCCAAGAATCCTCTCTCAAGCCTCTCCCAAGCCATTGGGATCACACTTCCAAGTAAGGGATCCTCAGATTCCTCTCCTTTCAAATTCGTGCATCTAATTTGAAAGTAGTTCTTCTAATTTAGAATGGTTCTAATATCATTATTTAATAATCATTCTGTTACTAACAATTTTATATATAAATTATGAGATCCCCTTTCACTCTCATTTATTCCCCTTATGAACCCTAATTTTCACCCATTACCATGATGAATTTTCGAAAGGGATTTATTCCTTTCTCATTTTTTCCATGTTTATTTATATTAATATAACATATTATTTTCAGTTAAAAAAGTTGGGGTGTGATTTTGAACCTCACCCATGATTTCCTCCTTATTTTTGAATGATGAGATACCTCTTTCTCTCTCATTAATCCCTCCCATGTACACTCGTTACCATTCCGAAATTTCATAAGAGTTATTCCATTTCTCCTCTTTCTTCATGTTTATTTGTTATCTTATGACTTCTATTTCCAAATTCCAGGTGTTGGGACATGTATCTATATGACCCCTTTCTATAAATTTCATGTACATGTAATGAGATATCCCTTTCTCTATGATCAACCATTTTTATTAATTATTATGTTACACATTTATGGTGCCGAAATTGTACCGTGTTTTTCCATGACAAAACAATCATGTAGTGAATACCATGCCCATTTATATATCAAGGGTATTCATCATTATGAACATATAATTATTGATTATATAGTTTCATGTATTTATTACACATTCCTTTATTGTGTATTAAATTATGATGTTGAATGATTCCATGTTATATGATCCATGTGACACACTTACGCATGAAATGAAATGTTTATAAAGGGTGCACCCTAATAGTGATCCAATTCATTGGGTATTGTTTATTATCAGGATACGCCATGTGCAATGAGGTTTTACTCATGCTAAATCAAATGAAATGAGGGGTTACTCATGCTAATTCAAGTGAAATGAGTGTTTAATCATGATAATCTATGTGTAAAGAGCCTTGGCTAATGCTAATATCATGTTGTATGTTGTTTCCACATTTCAATGTTATGATAATAATTATATATCATGAATTTATGTTCATGATTCTCTTATGATATATTAATATGAATATTGTCTAACTTGTATTATATTATTCATGTTATGCCTTTTTTACTACCTTACTGGGCTTTATAGCTCAACCTTTTCTTATGTGTGTCCTCAGGTTATCCCATGCAAATCGAAGTACGAATGAATGTAGTGATCAGTTAAAAGAAGTTTTCAATAAATATGTTGTATTTTATGGATTAATTTGTCATGAAATTTTCCTAATTTACCAAGACCCTATACATCTCGATCCTTAAAGTTTTCTTAAGTAAAACTTTATGTAATAAATCATGTTTATTAGTGTAATAAAGAGCAGAGTTATTATAGTTGGTATTAGTGGATATGTTTAGTTATTTTTGGGATTATGATTAGAAAACCCTAGTGAAAGCCTTAGGGATAAGACTATGTATAATAAAAATGTCCCTAAATATTTGTGAGTATAAATTAATTTGTTTATCATTCAAATACAACCATGTATGGATACAAATAAGTAGAGGTGGCTATGGCATAGATGTATCTAGGGGTAAAACCTGAAAACACCGCTTTGAGCCAAACTCTAATGAGAACTGGTGCATGACAACGGGACTTGGTGAACTCTTGGTTCGACACTCTCGGGAGATATGATTTGAAAAATTCATAATCTCAGTATGAACCATTATTAGGGGAATAAAAAAAAATCCCTTAATAATATATGTTGGGAAATAGATCTTGGATAACCTCGATTCAAACTTCATGTATCTCAAGTAAGGATATACTATTTAATTACAAGTTTATCCTTCTATGTCCAATGTTTTATTTTTTACATTATTATTTGAAAATTATTCAAAAACCCTAATTTTATTTTCCTTTTCATAGTTAAATCATGGAAGGAGGAAGATCAAGAACAACTCTTCTCTATCTTCCTAAAGAAATACTTGCAAAGATTATCCAGAAATAATACATAGGTGAATTTGAAATTTATTCAAATCTCTAAGTTAGATGAAAAAAACATTATTAGGAATACAGTACCTCTATCATTGAATGATTCTATCAAGGATCAAGTACCATCTATTGTAGAATATTGCACTATCTAATTTCTTATCGTGATAAGCGTGGGAAGTACCATCAGGGCCTCTTCAAATTATTCACTTTGTTTCAAAATTGTGATGCACTAAATGAGTTTTTAGATGCTGCAGAAGAGGGAGACATCCAATAAGACAATAAGTAACAAATTAAATATTTTTTTCTTTTTTGTTATACAAAAAATGATTTACCCAAATCCTATTTTTAAATATTTGAAGATGAATCAATAGGAATTTTCTATAAAAAACACGATCAAGATGATGTCTCAAAATTATATATAGAAAATCCCCTTTTTATGATGTTTTTATGATTCCATTTATATAATACATGATGGATTAAGAGTTTTTTTTTGAAAAGTAAGTATATGATGTTGAAAAAATCTTGAGGTGCCATTGTGACACGACAACACATTCTACCTAAAGGCAATGCTAATAAGAATGACTGAAGACTTTATTAGAGAGATGAATGAGAAATAACCTGACCTATTTTAACCTTAGTATGTAAAATTCAATTTTTGGGGGTGAAATTTCTAAAGGGGGGAAGAATTTAATGACCCAAACTTTTGAATAATATTTTTGTTTCATGAAAATGTATGTTTTACTATATCCTATTAATTAAAAATATATAAGTATAATTTGAAATGTAACTATTAATTTTTGACCATCATATGACCATTGGTAAATTATTACTTAATATCAATATGACAATTAGAAACAATAATAATTTTAAAGTTATAATTATTGTTTATAAATAGAAATTAAACTGAAAAAACTAATTTAGAAAGAAGAGTCGATGGCCTCTACCTATAGAATTGTTCCATATGATGCCTATTTTTTGGATCTCAGGAAGGAGTTAGCATTACTAGGCTTCACTATGGACGAAGCCTAATCTAAGCTTCCATATGTGAAGCTTGAATGGAATACCCAATGGGATAAGTTGAAGTTAATAGGGATTACCACTCAAGTGATGTTATCTGAGTCGCCCCAAGAGACTATCACCATCACACACCTTACCATTAGGCCTTTTGAGGATGTTATAAGAGATTATGTAACAAGTTAGTAGTTACTTATTGTGAAATCATTTTTATAAATAAAATTCTTATTCCATCAATTCCATTATGAGAATAGTTTTTCTTAAAAATATAATGAATTAGATAAATTGAGTTTTCTAGTAAAGTGGTAATTTTTATAAATATGTAAATTATTATATTAAACTAAGATTTTGTTAATATTGTTATTATAATAGTTTTATAAGATCAATAATTTTAATTATAAGTGGTGATTATATTTATTATTTATTTTACTCAATTTTTTTTAAGTATTCAGTTTAATAACAATTATATTTTCATATGATAAAACTGAAATTGAATTTTTTAATTAAAGAATTTGTTTTGATGAATTAATCAATTTTTGGAATAAATATTATTTTAACAAAATATTATTATTATATAATTTTTATAAATGATCATATAATTTTTATGAAGCCAAATGTAATTTTATAATGGTTTAGAAACTATTTTTATCAAAACCCATCAATTTTCAATAAATGGAAATTTTTATTTCAAAAGTTAAAATTAAAATATTTACAAAATTAATTAGGTAAAATAAATATTGTTGGTTTAATGAGGACATTGAAATTATCCAATGGTTAATTTTTTATAATTTTCCTAGACAATCGAATTTTTGGGTAAAAATTAAATACCATTTAAATATATAATGTGTTTTATGAAATCATAATGACCCAATATTGATTTAATAAAATACTATAAAAGATATATTCTTACAATATATGTTTTGACATTAAAATAATGTTATTTTAGACTTGTTTTATTAATTTTGTGGTGCCTTAGCTGACCCTCAAAGACTTGTAAAGTATTTTAACTTTTTAAAATTATTTCCTTTAGATTGTGACTCACCTCCACATAAGAAAACCTAATATTTTAATAAGTAAGGCTATTAAACAAAAAATAATAATTTTTTAATCTCCACTTAGGAAAAAACCATGGTAAAAACCACGAGTTTGTTTTTGGTTTTGATTAGTTTAATGTGTAGTGTCCAAAACCAAAATAATAAAGAATTTTATATCCATTCCTATATAAACTTACTCAATCTCCTTTTCCTCTTCACTCAAACCATTTGGAGCTCTACCAACCTCTTCCCACCTCTCTATATAATCCTCCCAAGGCACCCCAATCTCCCCATAATCCTCTCCCAAGCCTCTCCCAAGCCTTTTGTATCACACTTCCAAGTAAGGGATCCTCGCTTTCCTCTTCTCCTTTCAAATTCATGCATCTTATTTGAAAATAGTACTTTTAATTTCTAAAAGTTATAATTTCATTATTTAATAATAATTATATTACTACCAATTTTATATATAAATTATGTGATCCCATTACACTCTCACTTATTACTCTTATGAACCCTTATGTGCACCCATTACCATGCCTAATTTTCATAAGTGATTTCTTCCTTTATCATTTTGTTGAAGTTTATTAATGTTATTATACCATTTTATTTTTAATTAAAAATTCTGGGGTATAACTTTTCACTCCCCAATATTCCCTATTTATTTTTTAATAATGATATACCTCTCTCTCTCTCTCATTAATCCCTCCCATGTACACTCTTCACCGTGCCAGAATTTCATAAGAGTTATTTCATTTCTCCTCTTTCTTCAAGTTTCTTTATTATGTTACAACTTCTATTTCCAAATTCTAGGTGTTGGTACATATATATATATGAACCCTTACTATAAATTTCATGTAAATGTGATGATATACCCCTTTCTCTCTCATCAACCATTTTTATGAATTATTATGTCATGTCGTTATGCTACCAAAATTGCACCATGATTTTCCATGCCAAAATCATCGTGTGGTGAATACCATGCCTATTTATCTATAAAGGGTATTCACCTTTATAAAAATATACATATTGATTATAGAGATTCATGTATATATTAAACATTCGTTTATTATGGAATAAATTATAATGTTGAATGATTCCATGTCATATAATCCAAGTGGAACACTTATGCATGAAATGAAATGTTTATAAAGGGTGTTCCCTAGTAGTACTCCAATGCATTGGTTAATGTTTAGTATCATGATAATATAAGAGAAATGTGGTTTTAATCTTGATATCTCATGTTCAATGAGGGTTTGCTCATGTTAAATCAAGTGAAATTTGGGTTTACTCGTGCTAATTCAAGTGCAATGAGGGTTTACTCATGCTAATTCAAGTGAAATGATGGTTCACTCATGATAATCCACGTGCAATGAGCCTTGGATCATGATAATATCATGTTGTATGTTGTTTAAAAATTTACATGTTATTATAATCATGCTATATCATGACTATATGTTCATTTTTATCTTATGCTCCATTGATATGCCTATTTTCTAACATGTATTGTATTCTTCATGTAAGGCCTTGTTTACTCCCAAACTAGGCTTTAAAGATCACCCTTTTCTTATGTGTGTCATCAGGTTATCCCATGAAATGATATGTATGAATGCATTTTGTGACCATGTAAAATAGTTTTTCAATAAATATATTGTATTATATGTCTTAATTTGTCATGTAATGTTCCAAATTTCTCAAGACACTGGACCTATCGATCATCAGAGTTGTCTTCAGTGCATTTTTATGTAATAAATCGTGTTGAAGTGTGTAATAAAGAGCATGTTTTTTATATATTTCCTAACTTCATCCACTTTATTGTATCTATTCATGGATTTATTTTCTAGGAAATTACAAACACTTTTAATTTTTCTAATATAGGATTCCTTTTCATCCATGAAAATATTAAATTTTAGAATTGTTTTTATTAAAATTGGACCAAAATAAAATGTGACAGAGATAAAAAATATTTTTTTTAAATCACATTATTTTTAATAGTAAAATTATAAAAGCACTTCCACTAAAATGCACACACTATACAATATAAAATAGAAAGTAAATATAACATGAGTCCCAAAGAATGAATTTTGAGACATAAAAACCCCACATATGGATTGGGTATAAATTTTATCAAATCCCCTTGAAAGGGAGGGCTTAAAATTTATTTTTCAAATTCATGAATAAAATAATTTCATGAAATAATATCTCAAATAAGTTTTAAATATAGTATATAAATGATGTTAAGTTCATAATACGAAACATGTCCCAAAGAGAGGAATTTGAGATGAAAAACCCTTACATCTAGTCCTAACTATCACAAATGTAATTTAATATCATGTATTATAAACATAATTATTTTAATAAAACAATTTATAACCATAAACATATCTATTTTCATTTATTCTTATTATAAATAGTCATTCATAATTAGAATTATACTTATTTTTCACATTAGTTGTTTAGGGTTTTGATCGTTCACACTATTTTCATAATAGCGGTGCCTATATTAATTTTTATTAAACTTTTTATCATTTCTAGGTCATTATAGATACTTATAGTGATTATTTATAATTATTTATGACATTTAAGATTCCTTTTATGGGCGCTTGTTTTTATCCTTGAATATGAAAACAATAACAAGTATGTTTTTATTATTCTTACCGATTGAAGGGTGTTTTCATAATTAATGAATTAAATATTGATATAATGTCTAAAAAAATTAATTTACCATTTATATCATATTATACCCATAAATATGTTTTTAGAGTCATCCCTAATATAAATTAATGGTACTATTCAATTAGGTGGTTAAACCGACCCAAACATGAACATACCCTGATTTAATGATTATTATTGAGGTGGTTTTATTGTAATATCATCATACTATAATAATAATGATATTATTTAGTTTTAATCAGTGTGATATGTTATAATTTTGTGGAATTATAGGAATAGTTAATGGATATTAAAAATTGGGTACAACCGCAAAAGCGGCACACACGTAAGGAAGAAAATTACACGTAAATCGCAAGCCTGAGGACTTGATCATATAATTAATAAGTTTTAAAATTTATCATACTATAATATTAATGATATCATAAAAATATTCTTTATCCTTTAATAACTTCCAAATATATGTAATTGTATGTAAGTGAAGTAAAAAAGAAACATATTGTGTCGTGGAGGTGGTAGTCCACACAACACACGAATGACTGTTTCATTTTCATAAGGGAAAGGGGAAATATGGTTAGTGTTTATATAAAAAATATAAAAATATTTATTTTAAAATAAATATTTAATTAGTCATAAAATATTTTTAGAATAAATTTTAAATGTAATGATGAACTAAAATTACATTAGGAAAAATAATGATCTTTGTTTGAGAACATTGGATTTATCTGGGAAGATTACATTAGAAGGAAGGGATTAGGATAATATATTGTGAAAAAATATTTTGAGGGTTATAGAGGATTCTATTGGAAAAAATAAGTTTAATTTTTAGGATGATACCCAAATTTTATAGTTATATTTAATGGGTGGCGAGAGGTCCATTTTATAATTCGTGAAAGTGGAAGCTTTGAAAATATTTCAACTTAATATAAAGGGAGTTCATGTTAAACATGTCATGTGGCTCAAAAAATTGGAAATAATTTATTATAGGGTGAGATAAGGTCTATAATATATCATCCAACCAATTCTATACATGTTTCTATCATGTTTTTATCTATTTATCCCTTGAAATATATTACTTTTACCATTTTATCTTTTGTTGTGGTACCTTGTTTTTACCTAAGGTAACATAATATTTATGAAAAAATAAAGTGGTACTTGGTAGATAATTTGGTCATGATTATTATAGATTTTAAATAAATTTTTTTGGATCAAAATTCAATAAGTATTAAAATTAATTTTAATATAATAAATGTATAATAAATTAAAACAAATTTTGATAAAAATCTTATTTGAGTTCAAAAATGTCAATTATAGTTTTGTAAACAACAATAAATATTTTAAAATGGATAATATCAATTTTTAATAACTAATTTTTTACTAAAAGGGTTTCATATGTTTTCTAAGTCATACTTATATACTAAATGTCTTATAATTAGTAAAAATGGTATATTTTACTATTTACCTAAATATCAATTTTTTTTAGAAAATATACAAAAAATAATCATATGAAAATATATTTATGAGGGATTTTTAAAATGAAGTTTGATTTTTTTAAATAAAACTACAGCACTCATAAATTTAACCATTAAGTTAAATTGTAAATAAAAAATCCTTAAAGGGTGCATTGCATGATAGTTTATGATATGGTGTTTACTTACTATACTAGGATCTCGAGCATTACATTCTCTACTACTTAATTAATTTCATCCTCAAAATTAAAGTATATATCATATATTAAAACAAATATGGTTATTCCATCCTCATTGATAATTTAATATCCCATTTTAACTCTTCTAGTTTGTGATTTCTCAAATAGATTTTTATAAATCGAGTTGTTCTATTCCATAATACTTAATCTCTAGTTTCATGAATCTGGATAGACTATTAATTGTAAGAAAAATCAAGCTCCAATTCTATTCCTTCAAATGAAATCACATGTGTTAGAACTAGAATGTATTTCTCCAGTAATGAAACATGAAATATGTGAGGCACTTTATAATGGTTGGATAACATAGCTAGTCAGTAATATATAACTCATATTATTTCTATTATTTAAAAATGCCCAATGTACCTAGTTATTAACTTTCCTTTTCTACAAAATCTTACAATTACCATTTATAGTGAAACCTTCAAGAATACATGATCCCCAATATGAAATTCCATGAATATATTTTGATGATATTCATAGATTTTTTTTTCTCTAGGATTCTTTAACATGATCCAGAATTGTTCATACCTTAAGATTCATCGCCTCCATAAGGTCTAGGAAAACTAACTTTTTTCCTCTAACTTCTTCCAAAAAGGTGGTAGTATGACACATCTTCTCATTCAATGCTTCATAAGGTTCCACCTAGATGCTCTAATGGAAGCTATTATTATATGTTAATTCCACTAAATATATTACTAATCAAACATACCTTGGAAGTTAAGAGAAAATGATCTCAATAGGTCTTCCAATGTCTAGATAGTCTAATCAAAATACCCATTAATTTTGTGATGATAGGCAGTGCTTAAATTTATCTCAATGTTAGGATCCCTTTGAAGTCTCTTCCAGAATTTCAATGTGAACCAAAGGTCATAATCAAATACAATTAACATAGGTGTACTATAATGGATTTCAAATTAATTGATATAGAGTATGTTAAGGAACTCAATGCATAAATCTTATCATATCTCTATGAAATGAGTAGACTTAATAAAAAAATCAATGATGACCCATTCTTACTCAGTGTCTTTGGGTGTCTAGTGACAAAGTCCATTGTTTCATTTTCCAAATTCTATGTAAGTATATATGGCGGTTAAATGAATTCCTTAGGATATTTTCTTTTAGCCTCTACCTTCTAGAATACTAAGAATATGAACAAATAATCCAAAATTTTCCTCTTCATATCTTCCCTCAAAAAATCCTCTTACAACCCTATACATATTTGTGATACTATAGTGTATAGATAAATTTAAGAGATTTTAATTATCTAGAAGTTTCCTTTCAACACTAATATAGATGGAACATATAACCTCTTCCTGTAATTCAACATTATATCTTTATAGATGTAGTCTATTAGTTTCCCATCATTTACTACTTTATTATTCCTTTGAAATTCTTCATTATCCTAATTCCACTTCTCTATCGTTTCTAGTAATTATCGATTAAAAATTTCATAGAAAAGGAATTATGGACCCCTTTATTAGAAATCACCATATTCAAAATTACTATATTTTAAATATATGATACTTATTAATCATCATCATTATCATAACTCTATGGTCCCTTATAATCAATGCATTAACCACTTTTTTCCTTCTCAGGATGGTAGTATATCAACAAATCATTCTCCTTGAGTAGTTATAACCATATTTTTCCTCATTTTGGTCTCCATAGAAGAGAATATATACTGAAAACTCATATGGTTCATATATATATATATATATATATATCAAATATTTTCCCTAAGAGGACGCAACTCTATATTTTAAAAGAAAAAATTTCATCTTCCAACTCACAGTCATGAGTTGGAGAGTTCTATTCATGAATATTCAATTTCTATTATCTAGAGGAAATCATCGTATAATTTTTCATTAAGAAACAACTGTGTAATTTCTTTCATTCATCACTATATACTACAAATCCTTTCTTACATGAAGATAACCTTAATACTGGGGCATTAATCATTATCTTATTCAGATCTTCAAAAATCTCCTCACATTCCCGTGACCATGTGATTTAAAACCCTTTACCTATTAAATTGATTAAAAATTCATCCAAATGGGAAAATTCTTGAAAAAACCACAAAAATTAACCTTCTAAGTCCAAGATACATCGGATCTCAACTATGTTTGTAGGAGTACACCATTCTTTGACTACCTTAGTCTATTAAAGATCAACATCTATTCGATACTTGGAAATAATATAGATAATAATAAACTTCATTGATTCAAAATTATTTCCTTCTATATTTCCAATATTTTGGTGCTGAAATTTCACCTGAAGGAGCACATGTACAACTTTGGAAGAACTGAATCCATCATCTGACGCAATTAATCATTCCAATAACACTAACGATACCATGAACAAGTTTTTTCCTGTTTGTGCAACAAGGAAGTACTCATAAAAGATCATTGAATAAAAAAAATATTAAAAAACTTTTCATTACTTCCCCGAAGGTCCCCTAAATCACTAAGACAGACACACACAAGATATCAATGTTGCTTGAAAAACCCAATCCACGCACAAACCTCCTACAAGCTAAGGATGATGTCAAACTGTTGTCTTCTGCTGATGGGACCCATATAAAAGGTCTATGTTGTGCATAAAACCTATTGCACAATTGTAATTTTATGCACCCATCAGCAAATATTTCAGTTATAAATATAATATCACCCCCTTGTTCGGGGTGACTCTCTGGAAGACAAAGCACCACTCTATTGCGCAAAAGACCAACCTTCTATGATATCATGAATCCATGTTACCCTCAAGGTATAAAATAAATTTCACTATGGGTGAATCCCAAACTAGGCCCATAGTTGAGTAATCCCTACCCAACATTTTCAACCTATGTCGGGTTTGTGCAAAGTCTCCTCCTGCACATAACCATGAACAAGCATGAAAATATACACTCTTGTATTCACCCCTTCATTGAAGATACATGGAAAACCCTTGTGTTATAGAACCATGTTCGGAAAAATTATACACACTATAACCAGTCCTTGTACATACCTCTTTCATTCACCCCACTAAAAGTGCACACAACAATTTCATGGTCCCTCGCGTAATGCCCTCTAGGCCTCTAGTGTATTCATTACATTACTTATTACTTCTCAGAATAGGTATTCTAATGCCTATTAAATCCCATTGTAGGAACACTAATGAAGACCTCATGATTGACCACTCCTCCCCATTGATAAAACATATATATTCTAATGTTATTCCCCACCGAAGGGTGCATGAGCTATGGTCATGTAACTCCAAGGGGTAAGGATTGAATCCCCCACATTTGAGATGAATGATGTAAAACTACGTAGTACTAACTTCCTCAACACATGATATTAAAATATTTCCCAACCCTATGTAATAAAAAGAGGATGATCCATTTGTGAGTGTCATGGGATAGTATCTACACCACCTATTGGGACCAAGGTGGATGGAGAAGTGGATTGTTGTATTCTGTTGTCAAAAAGAGGATAAATCAATTCATTTTGTAAAAGCCATGAAAAATAAGAAGATGATTTTATGATTTGTATTTCAAAAATATCATGATTTAGGATAACTAGTGATGCAATCCTTATTAAGGAAATTAAGAAAAAAGATGATGCTAGTCATATTCAGTTTTGATTGGAAAGAATGATGTTGTTGGAAGATAGGGAAGTTGTAGTACTTCCTGTTGAAAATATGATGATAATAAATGCATTTTATCAAGGAATATATATCATGGTAGATATAGTTCATGATGAAAGAAGTTTTTTGTTGAATACACTAGATGATAATGAAGCAGCATTGGTGTTCTTTCTGAAACATATTTTTAGGTGGGGCCGTTTCCCAGTGTTTGCCAATTTTTTTGGGCTGAATATCGAGAGATGGAGAAATTTTATTTTGGAAAAGGATGATTCATGCCAGTTTGAATATGGCTTGGTATGTTGTGTTTAAGGGGATTTCCATGATCTGAACATCAAAATATGGAAAAGTAGAGGCTTGCGTGAAATATTGGTTTTTGTGTGCAAGATGTATTGGAGTTTGGAATGTAGTGTGCAAGGCATGATTCGAGGTCAGAACATCGAATAATGGAAAATGAATGAAGTGCGTGAAATATTCAAAAAGTTCACAAAATTTTAGGTTGGTGTGAAAGATACTTACGTGCCCAATGCGACGTAAAATGGGGTTTTGCGCGACACGTCAGGATCCTGCATGACACACTGGAGTTTTTGTGCACAGGGGTCAACGAGGCCTATAAATAAGAGGTGAACCCATCCAATTCTTAATGATCTATAGTTAGAGAAATCCCATGCTCTATGGTGCGAAAGAATTTAAAGTAATGGGGAGTGCATGAAATAAATAGAGTTGTGTGCAATAAAGAGATGTTGCACGCAAGTAGTGAGTTAATCGCAAGATTGAAGTTATGTGCAAGAGGTGTTTCACGGAAAAATTGTTGGGACCACTTTGTGTATGAAGATTTTATTTTTTGTCAACAATTTTCAATACTGGTCAAAATGAAGAAGGATATGAAGGACTAAAAAGATAACAGAGATAGGCTGAAGTGACATTGCCTAGATAATTGTAATGGATTCATAGCACTAGATGTCATACTTGAGAAATTTTCCCAGAAGACGAATTTAAATCATATGATTGACACACTAAACCCATGTTAAATGAACTTGTGTCAATGGTGAAACATTGTTTACAAAATAAATATGGATGAATTCAACATCCATGTGAGAATTTATTTGGATGTTATGTTCAAAAAATAATTGAATAGGAGGAAAAGAGAAAGGGTGCATTGGACTGGAATTAGATGATGGCCATGCATGGTGGTTAAAGAAGAAGAGAGAGTGTGGAAGTGCTTGAAATTCTATGATGTTCATGCATTAAACATTTCCCTAAAATCAGACGACTATTACACTATTCTTAAATTTCAAAATACATGTATCAAAGGTGATACATTATCTACAACATTGAAGGTGTTTAAATAAGCCTCAAGCCTCCACTTTTGGATGAATAGAGATGATTGCAGTTCTTTGAAATTAACACTCCTAAAGGAAATGAGGATTTGAGTTAAGGATAAAGAATTAATTTGTAATTCATATTCTAAAGAGAATGACTAAAACTACGATGATGCTTTTCTGATTTATATTTTAAATATATCATATGTTTGGAGAACTTGTGATGCAAGCCTTATGAAGGATAGGGGGAGTAAAAAGTGTTTTTGTAAAAGGAAAAGAAGGTGGCGTGCAATTCAAAATGGGCACGCAAGTCCAAAAGTATTGTGCAAGTATAGGTGGCGTGCATGTGTATGTTGCATGCAAGTCATATTTCAAGATCATCACTTAGAAATATGACAAAGGAAAGAAAGTGGCATGAAAGTCAAAGAGTGGAGCTCAATTTGGGTGCCTATGTATAACTGGCACACAAGTGTATGTTGTTCTAGTCATATTTCAAGATTATCACTTCAAAAAATAACAATGGAAAGAAAGTGCTGTGCAGGTCAAAGAGGGGTGAGAATGTGTGGCACACAAGTATAAGTGGCGTGAAAGTTTAGGTTGCATGCAAGTCATATTAGAAGATCATCCCTTCCAAATATGAAAAATGAAAGAAATTGGCATTCAATTCAATAATTGGCATGCAAGTTTGGCACACAAGTATAAGTGGTGCACAAGTGTATATTGCGCGAAGATCATATTTTACATCATCACATAAAAATATGACAAAAGGAAATAAAGTGGCTTGCAAGGGATGGAGCGACACAAAAGTGATAGATCAACACACAAGTGATGGAGTGGCACACATGTAAGAATGTATTGCACGTGTATATGGAACACAATTCACTGAAATTACTATAAAAGGACAGCTACCCTATTCATTTTTAAGTCTCAAAAATTAAGATAAAATTTGATCTTTGATTGCGCAAGTAGTATAAAGTGGCGCGCATGATGAAGTGTCACGCAAGTCAAGAGTTATTTATAAGGCATTAAAGTAGGAAGGCGTGCAAGCTATGTGGCACACAAACAGAGTGGTGAACAAGAAGAAGTGGTGTGAAAGTTGTAAGAGGCTCACAAGCAGGGGGTGATTGTAACAAGTGCGTTGTGTATAAGCCCTAAGTGGCGTACAATTTGTATGTGGAGCATAAGTAGGGATTTGGGTGTAACAAGTGCATTGTGTCTAAGCCTGAAGTGGCGTGCATGATTTCAGTTGTGCATAATTGTGGTGCGAAAGTAGTTGCTGGAACGTAAGCAGGGAGGACACATGTAGGGGGGGCCATAAGAAGGGTGGCACACAAGTAGGGATAATTGTGCAAGTTTTGAGATGTGATAGACGTTCTTACCAGCTACTAGTTAACTGTGATGATGCTAAGTTGAGATGGACTTCATTTATTTAACAATCTCAAAGAGAACCTATGCTTCTAGAAAGAAGTAGAAGAGTTCAGGGCAGTTGGTTTTTCAATAAAAGAGAAAGTGTAAAGAAGATCAGGTTTCAGTGCATCTAGTTTTTCATTGAAGAAGCGGAAGAAGACGAGTGTGAAACTTACAGGTCCTCTACATAGAAAGAAGAGGTTGGTTACATGAATTATTATAAGTAAGTAACAAGTATAATAAGAAGGTTATGGAAGAACAAATTAGCATTGTAGCATCCAACAGGTCTCAATAGGTTGAATATTCTTTTGGTGTTGCAAACTGTTTTAACAGAGAGAAGATTGTCTTCAGAGGCAGTATAAAGAACTAGCTAGAGGATGCAAGAGACTATCTACACTATTAGTATAATGAACTCGAGAGTGTAAGGGTATATCCTAATCATTGCATGTTTAAATAGGATTGTTTTCCTTCCCCCTATGAGTGTAGTGAGAAACACTAGGAAGTGATTATTTACTTCCCTCCTATATGTGTAGGGAGCCACCTTGACTAGAAGATTGTTTTCCTAGTCAACCACTATAACAGTTACTATATTATAGTTGAGAATTTGTGCATTGGTCATTACCATACAAGACAAGGATGTATCTTCTCTTAATGATTAGTGAACCTTGTAAAAATATCATGTGCATATTTTTACTGCTCTCATATTATTGCATGCAACAAGGAAAAGAGAATAAGATAATTAAGATCCTAACATGTCAGGAGGTATAAGGATAAAAATAAGTAATTGGTTTAAAATATCCCCATCACTGATTCACCCCCCACTCTGTGTTATTCATATCCCAAACTAGTCCTCTCAATTGGTATTAGAGGGAGAAGTTCACCTATTTTGGATTCTCTATATTGAAGTTGTTATCTTTTGAAGACTTGAGATTCTTTCCAGAGTCAACAATGATGTGTAGTTTCGAAGAAGAGACAATTATCTCTGAGTAGAATTCTATATCTACCATAACCATGAGGAAAAGAAAAAATAAGGATAAGAGAAAGCTGAATAAGAAGTCCCTCTTATCTAAAGAAGAGTAAGTATTTGTATCTCCATGACTTACTGATAATGGGGAAATATAAGACATGGAATGTAATGAAAGGGTGGCTCATTTTTTCACCAAGAATATGGAAAAACTTCCTATATCTAGTGGTCAGGAGATATGTGTTAGTACATTTGAAAAATATTCTCATGATGAAAATTCTAGCACAAGTGGTGATGATCAATCTACTACCTCTCAAGAATTATTAGTTGACAAATTAAGAGCTATTCTGCACGATATCCCCGAAGAAAGTTCATCCCTTGTTTTTGGATTATTTCAATGTATTCCAGAAGATATCACCTAGGTATAAGAAGAAAATTATGTTTTGGAGAAGGTCTTGTAATAAAAAATTGTTGAATGTATAAATCTCTCCAGACAGGTTGGAGTGTTTGAAGCAACGAAGAGGGAATATGAAATAAGTTCCTCTAAATTTCTCAAATAATTTGAGGAGAAAGGGTGAGTAAATAAGACTCTAGAAGAAAAGATTCGTGGACTTAAAGACGATTTGAAAAGGATCACTAAAGTCAAAAATTTATATTTGGATGAAAAATTCTAGAAGATCAAGGAACTTGACTCTTTGTTAGAAAACAAAGTAAATATGCATGGAGAGGAAGTTGAAATATTGAAGAAGGATTGTGAAGATAAGATGACTATGATTGAGGACCAAAAATTCATCCTCAATATGAGATGTCTAGATTTGGAATCTAAGTTGATCAATCCTGATAAGACACATATTGAGCCTCCATAAAAGAAGGAAATAGTTTCTACTGGTACTCAATGCTTCCTGGAGGATTTTACTATCAAAATACCTCCAACATGTGATAATAAGATCATGTCATTACTCATTGATCTATCATAAGAAGTTGAGAAAGATATGGTACCATCTATACCATCTTATACTAATGTTTCTAGATACATTTCTTAAAAAAATGTAGGGTGGAAGAAAAACTCTAAACAAGTTTGGATGAAGAAAGGTGATGATAAACCTACCACCATGACTAGGGTGGATAGAAAGAATAATATAGAAGGTGGTTCCCCACAGAGAGCATAACACATCAAGAATGAGGACCATTAATCTAATACAAAAGATATCAAAAAGTCACGATTTTTGTGTCAATGTTGGTGCTACAATAGATTTGGGAATTATGCATTATATTGTTGGTACAATCACTTAAATGAAAAATCATGAAGGAATCCCGTATAAATGGGGAGGAAGCCAATGAAGAAGAAGAAACATGCACAGATCTTGAAGAATCTGTACACTGTAAACCAATTTGGAATGCTTGACAACATCTGTAATGTATGAAATGGAAGTGGTCATAAGGTTGGTACATGCTCATATCAACATGTTTCCAAAGATGATAAGAAAACGAGATCACAAAATCTATCTAATAATGAATAATCAACCTTGGTAACAAATTATAAATAATATTGCAAAATAAAATTCTCCCAAGAAGACCCCAATAAGGAAATATGATAAAACCTTGGATTCCAAATCCAATAAGGTGAAGTTTAGTACATCCAAAATAACTTCTAAGAAGGATGACACTCAGAAGAAGACATGTGGAAGATCTAATCTTATTGCCTTAGTTCCTAATGACTTATTGTTTTTCTGGATAGATGATTTTGAAAGGTAGAGAAAAATGGAATATGCACAAGCTAAAAGTTGTGTAAAAAGTGAAAAGAATATTACACATGAAGAAAATAAATTTATGTGTGTGAGGTGCAACAATTATGGTTATATTGATAGAAATTGCATTGTACTTATTCCATCCCAAGAATAATACCTCAAGAAGATGAAAGTTGCATTAAGAGATTTTAATTCTTTGAATGCTCTTTAAGAAAAAATATTCACACACAAAGAAAGGGAAGAAGTGATAATATCCACACAGCCACAATTATAATTGAAGATAAAATGTGAAACTGTGAAGACTAGAGAAAATTAAGCATCTTGGTTGAGAAAACCATCTCAACATTATTGTTCACATTGATGAAGCACGAATGATCCACCTTATTCCCTAAAATCATTTGTGTATTTTATTTGTGTTTCTACTATAGGAAATTGAAGGTGGAGCTAGATCTCAGGAGGATAACCTGAGAAGCTATGAGTGCTATCAATACCAGATAGAAAAGTTGAAGAAGTTGAAATACATGGATGATTCTTCAATTGGTATTCAAATCACAATATTATTAAGGATCACTATTGATGAAGATAATGATGAGTGATTCTCTTGAGGGGGATAAAAATGAATAAGCTGCTAGAGTTATTATTTCAATTAGTATCAACTTCAATTTGTATCAAATTCAATTACTCTGGAAATTGCTTGAAGATAAGTTCATTGAAAAGGTTATTTTATTTCATAATCTCTTATCCTTGGTTACTCAAAATAAATATCATTTTTTAAAGGGGTAGTAACTGAGTCAATCAATGACATAAAAAGAGTGAATGTTCCCCAGGTCCACATATCCTGCCAATTGCACTTGAATGTATTTGATATTTTTGTTGAAGTGAGTGCAGGAGTATTAGGTTGATTAATTCATATCACATTTATTATCCTATTCCTATAATGAAAGTGAAAATACCTTGAAGATAAAGTACATGAGTTCTCATTTCATGAGGTATCATGATCAGTGGATAATGGACAACTTTGTTGTCTAAATCCAATCCTCTTGTTTTCTATACTGAGCATTGCTCAAGTAGACATAGATTGAAATTGTTGGTGGAACATTGGTTAAGAAATAAATGATAACCTTTTCCTATGGACTTTGTATTTATTTTCAATAAGGGGGATATAAAGTGAAATGAAAGTGTGAAAAGTGACGTGGGAGAGAAATAAGTAATGGGGAGAGAGAAGATTCTCATTTTGACATTGACACATTCATTTGAGGAGACAATAAGGTATTGAAAAAAAAATACAAAGGGGGATATTGTTTGGATCACTTTGATTTTGAAGATTTTATTTTTTGTAAATATTTGGCAATACAGGTCAAATGAAGAAGCAGATGAATAAGGACTATAAGGATAATGGAGATTGGATGATGTAAGGTTGCCTGGAGAATTGTTAGGGATTCATAACACTGGATTTCATACTTGAGAAATTCTCCAAGAAGATTAATTTAAATCAGATGATTGATGCACTGATCCCAAGTTCAAAGAACGTGTGTCAATGGTGACACATTGTTTACACAAATAAATATGGATAAAGTCATCATCCATGAGAGAAGTTCTTTGGAAGTAATGTTCCAAAAAGAATAGAATAAGAGGAAAAGGGAAAGCATGCAATGGACATTCATTCAACGATGGTCATGCATGGTGTTTGTAGAAGAAGAGAGAGTGTGGAAGGTTTTGACATTCTAAGATGGTCATGAATTATACATTTCCTTGAAATCAGACGACTATTACACTATTCATAAAGTTAAAAAATACATGTATCAAAGGTGATACATTTTATAAATCATTTAAGGTGTTTGAAGAAACCTCAAGCCTCCACATTTGGATGAAGAGATATGATTGGAGTTCTTTTGAATTAACACTCCCAAAGGAATTGAGGATTTTAGGTAAGGATGAAGAAGCACTTTGGAATTCATATTCTGAATAGAATGGCCAAAACAATGAAGATGCTTTACTGATTTGTATTTCACAAATATCATCAGTTTGGAGAACTTATGATGCAAGCCTTATAAATTATAGGGGGAGTAAAGAAGTGTTTTTGGAAAAGGAAAGAACATGGTGTGCAAGTCAAAAGGGGCACACAAGTCAAAAAGTGGAGCACAAGTATAGGTGGTGCACAAGCGTATGTTACGCGCAAGTCATATTTCAATATCATCACATCAAAATATGAAAAAGGAAAGAAAATGGTGCGCAATTCAAAGGGTGGTGAGCAAGTTGGACGCGCAAGTATAAGTGGCGCACAAGTGTATGTTGCGCTCAAGTCATATTTCATGATCATCACATCAAAATATGACAAAGGAAAGAAAATGGTGAAAGAGTCAAAGAAGGGCACACAAGTGTGGCACACAAGTATAACTGGAATGAAATTGATTGTTGCGTGCAATTCATATTTCAAGATGATACCTTCAAAATATGACAAAGGAAATAAAGTGGTGCACAAGTCAAGAACTGGAACACATGTTTGGTGCGCAATTATAAGTGGTGCACATGTATAAGTTGTGTGCATATAATATTTTACATCATCAAATAAAAATATGAAAAAAGGTTATAAAGTGGTGTGCAAGGGATGGAGAATCACACAAGTGATTAAGCAGTGCGCAAGTGATGGAGTGGCATGCAAGTAGGGATGGCGCGCAAGTTTATGTGGTGCCCAAGTCACCAAAATGCCTATAAATAGACGGATACCCTCCCCACTTTTAAGGCTCAACACTTAAGAGAACATTTGAGATCTGGTCATGCAAGTAGTATAAAGTGACATGCAAACTGAAGTGTCACGCAAGTAAGGAGTTATTCATAAGGCGTGCAAGTAGGAAGGCATACAAGAAGTGTGGAATTCAAGTAGTGTGGTGGGAAAGAAGAGTGGAATTCAAGTTGTAATAGGTGCACATGAAGGGAGTTGGTGAAAGAAGTGTGTTGTGTCTACGACCGAAGTGGCCCACAAGTTGTGAGTTTTGCACAATTTTTACTCTCAAGTATTTTGTGGTGCACAAGAAAGGAGGCGCGCAAGCAGGGTGGCACGCAAGCAGGGTGGCGCACAAGTAGGTATTGTGGTGTAAGATGGGAGTTTTGATATAAGTTCTTAATAGTTTCTAGTCAATTGTGATGTTGCTATGTTTAGATGGACTTCATTAATTTAACAATCACAAAGATAACTTGTGATTCTAGAAAGAAGAATAAGAAGACTTTAGTGTAGTTGGTTTTGCACTGAAACAAATTGTGTGAAGAAGATCACATTTCAGTGCAGCTAGTTTTTCATTGAAGAAGCAGAAGAAGAAGAGTGTGCATATTACTGGTTTGCTTCATAGAAAGAAGAGGTTGGTTACTTGCATGCTACTAAGTAAGTAACAAGGAGAAGAAGCAGGTTTTCAAAGAACAAAGTAGAACAGTAGAATCTAATTGGTCTCAATAGGTGGAAGATTCTTTTGGTGTTGAAAACTATTTTAATAGAGAGAATACTTTCTTCAGAGGCAGTATAAATAACCATCTAGAGGCTGCTATAGACGGTCTACACTGGCAGTAAAAAGAACTAGTGAGTGTAAGGGTATATCCTACTCATTGCAAGTTGGAAGAGGATTTTTTCCCTCCCCCCTCCGAGTGTAGGGAGAAACACTGGGAAGATATTATTTCATTACCTCATCAAAGTGTTTGGAGCCACAACGACTAGAGTATTGTTTTCCTAGTCAACCATTGTAACAGTTACTACCTTATAGCGAAGAATCTGTGCACTAGTCATTACCATACACGACAAAGACACAGCTGCTCTTATTGAGTACAAAATCTTGCAAAAATATCATGTGCATATTTTTACTACTTTCATATTATTGTAAGAAATAGGGAAATGAGAATAAGAGAATCAATATCCTAATAGGTCAAGAGGTATAGGGATAAATATAAAGAATTGGTTTCCAAATTTCCAGAACTGATTCACCCCCTCTCAGTGTTAGAAATATCCCAAACTGTTCCTCTAAAAAAATTCAAATCTTGCGCATGTTATATAAAAGTTGGGTGCAAGACACATAAAAGGGTGCGCAAAATATTTGGGTTCTTTAAACATATTCTGTTGTGCATAAGGCAGTTCTTACATTATTTTGGGTAGAAAATTGGAGATTTTAACTTCATAGATTACAACTCGTTAATTGTAAAGAAGCACTGAAATACTGTAATTCCCTATTTATTCTAACAGGGTGCACACACGGTTGAGAATTATTTTCAAATTACTATATTAGTGTAAGGGTATATCTTACTCATTATATTCCACATCAAAGGATTTTTTTCGAGTAGATTGTGCGGTACTTGATTGTTTTCATACCATACCAAGGATGTAACTACTCTTGTTGAGTAGTGAACCTTGTAAATCTTGTGTTCCTATGGTTGTGTGTGTTCAGCAGGGAAGGAACTCTTTAACTGGAGGAGAAGGTTGTTTCAAAGAGAAGGAAACATAAAAAGAAAAAGATATCACTGATTCACTTCCTCCCCCTCTCAGTTATACTTAGATCCTAACTGGGAACTTCGCCACCTACCCTCATAGGGAATGAGATCCTCCTCACATAGAATTATATCCTCCCCACATGGAATAGAATCCTCTACGGGTTGCTTCCATGCATAAGTTGTGAACCATCTATCATTGGCACTTCTTTCACGACATGAGCATTAGGGTTACTGATTCCTCTTTTTTCTTACACTGAGCATGACTCATGTGGGATAATATGTTAGTAATGACCATGACATCCACCCAATCTCCCCAATGGGCCTCCATAGTAGCTATAAACCCCAACCTCCATTCAAATGGTTCCCCTCATATAGTATAATACCCTACAACCATACTCATCCTCTCTAATTCGCTCCTATGTGAAAGCCCCTACCACATGCTCTAATTCCATGGGCCTCATCCCTAGGTGTATGTCCTAGCCATTACGAACTATGTGGGATTTGATTCCCATCTAATTGAGACATGTTGGAAGCCTCTCTGAGGTCCAAACCCAACATCTGCATCCATCTTGATCTTTTTTGGACCACATACCAAGTAAGATCAAGGACCCTTCCACATCAATACTACTCTGAGTCCATTTGGGCCGCTTCCACAGATAAGCACCAAGAACATCATCATTGATCCATGAAGCCATCATGTATCTCAAATGTTTAATCCCCAAACTATTCAACCAAGAGAAATCCTCTTTTGAAGGGAAGATTCAATGAACATGCCCCATACCCTCCATCACCGACACGCCATTTAGGACATGAGTGGCCTCACCATATGGTGTTAAAATATAAAGACTAGTCCTATAACATAACCTTAATCTATGGTGTCGAACTATATGTGTTTTGATCAATGTCTTCTATACGGGTTACATAGGATTCATCCCTGAGGTAAAATCCCGACCTATGGTAAACCGAGGTGCTCCATCCAAGGGATTTAACTCCTTGATCCACATATAGGGGTGTTTAGATCAACCTTCATGGTGTGAAATCTTCCCTTTATGGGACACACCTCTTGGATCTACCTACACAATTATTATGATCTATCCATCCAAGGTTTTCTTCCATGTGGCATTCCCACCAACCTTCACTGTATGACATTTTCCCTTTATGAGAAAAAATCCTAGATCCTTTTACATGGAAATTATAATCCATACATTGGTAACACATTAAGATTCCCCCTCTTAGGCACTCATCTCCGTGATCTACCTCTATGAGGTGTTCTTATCAATCAACTCCATCTTTACAAGATGTTAAAGTCATTCCAAAATCCATCTCAACTATAAATTGTGATCCATCTCCACAAAATTTTAAACTCGTGACCCAAATCCAAATACATACCTCATTCTAAACATGAGATTCTTTAGGTGAATTCCTTGGAAGTTATGCTCCCATGGTGTAATCTACCTCATGTCAGAAATGAGATGCGTGAGGTAAAATCCTTAGAAGACATGTGCCTATGATGTCAGCTACCTAATGCTAAACATGGGAATATTGAGGTGAAATCCTTGATAGATATATGCCTTTGTCTTTAGATACCTCAGGGATGACATAGGATGCTTTGGGTTATTCACCTAATATTCCTCTGTGGGATGACTTCCTACAAGGAAGAATAATGGTGAACAATGTTCCCAGCATCCAGAAACGTCAGCAATGCCCGACTTCACTACTCTCTTGATTGAAGGTTACTATTGTATCAAGAACTACTGTAATGTCTAGATAGAGGAAGGGTAATTAACTAGAATCCACAAAGATATGGCACTAGAAATGAGTTCCATGGACATGACTTAACTCTATGAGGGAGACCCGATCTAGGAAGAATTCTACAAGGAAGAATCCATGGACAGAGGAGCCAACATCCCACTATCCCATTTCAATCAAGGAGAATAAATCTTCAATGAAAGTTCTAAAATCCGCCATCCTTTTTAAAGAAGGAATGTGTGGTAACAGGGAACACCAGTGCACATTAACATGAAAGATAGTGCACCTCAGTGAAATCATAGAAAACATAAATGGTGAACCCAATGTAATACTTTCCCCCCAACCTAGGGAATAGTAGTGTTAGAGCCATTATAAGATTATAATGTCAACAGATTTAGTTATCTAGCACTAGGACCCACCAAACAAAAACTAGGCCCAACATGGAACTCACTGGAATTGGGGTAGTTAAATGTTTGGTATTAATTGGTCTGTGACATGGTTTGTGTGGATCATTATCTTCATCCATGGAAGACTGAATAAAACTAGGGAATTTGGAATTTCATTAATTTTATCTTCCCTGATAGCTGAATCCACCTACATTGAAGGACCATAGCTATAAAAAACTCGAAACCCAATTCTCATAGATGTTAGGGTAGGAGAAATGTTAATGAGGGAATCCCACATGATACTACCTCTAACACAACCTCAACAGTGATTACAGCTACCAGGTGACCACACCCCATATCACACTCATAGATTATCCAGAAGAGGGTGTTGGACACCCTAGTATGCTGGTACGAGTAGGATGGGGTCATTCACACATGGTATACAGTCTATCAAGACATAGAGGCTTTAATTCCTCACTAACACTACAGACACAAGGGCTACGCAGGGAGAAACCAATACTTGTTCCAACAATGAATATCTTCAGCAGTCTCTCTCTGGAGAGATCACAGGACTTGATCCCCTACTCCAAGGAGGCCAAGGATTCCCAAGTCACCACAACTTTGACTAATTATTTGTAACCACAAAATAGGGCTCCCACCATGTCCCATTAAAACTATAAATGTTTGATCCTTAAAGTCGAAGAATATATGGACAATAAACATGCTCCAACAACCTAGGTTTGGATCATGCAATCTCAACATCATGCAGGGGAATAATATTCCATAGCTCCACTGGTTCCTTCCACCATCACATCATTTCACCAGATTTATAAAATAGATGATCAAGGATCCATCCATTCCTAGTTGGGATCGAGACCTCTGTAGCCCTATATGCAGGTTGGGTTGACTCTATCAATTTATAGCGCCATACAGAGCTTTTACAAGATGGCCTATAATGTTAATTTTTAGTGAGGTGGTCCTCCCCACACCACCACTAACTCAAGAGGAATTCTTCCCTTCTCTTATAATCAGTGAGAAGTTCCTACACATGTATTTCCCAGTTCAATCGGATATCCTCCCCTCTTTGATAACTAGTAAGAAGGTCCTCCTAATGTCTCCACCACCAATCAACATAGAGGCCTTCACTGTGTCATATAAATTTAGCACAAAGGTCATCCCCACACCATTTCTAGATCAAACGAAGTTCCTCACCACTATAGCATCGATAGAACCATAATTACTCCTTGCTTCATTTAAAATAAACATGGAGGTCCTCCCCATGTTCCCATTGATTGGAGCAGAGGTCATCCCCACTTCATCATTGATTAGTATGGAGGTCATACCCATACGTATGCTTCCCATCATAGAGGTCCTCCTCATGACACATTTAACCATAGTTGTGGTCCTATCCACTCCATTAATATTCAACATGGAGGTCCTACCAATCTTCCAAATAGGAGGTCCTCTCCTAGATTTTAACAGTCATTATAGGGGTCTTATTCTTATTCCCAATCCTTAACATGGAGGTCTTCCCTATGTCAATTTTGATCATTACAAAGCACCTCATAGATCATAAAATCTCCATTACAAAGGTCCTCCTTGTTCCATTAATATCCGTAAGATCGGAGGTCCTCCCCATGTCCCTATCAACCAAAAAGAGGTCCTCCCATCTTCCTCAATAGATAGAGTATAGGTCCTCCCCTCTCCAATAACAGTCAAAGAGGAGGTCCTCCCCACTTCAACAACAACTAATATGGAGGCCCTCCCTATATACCATCTCATTAAAGTGAAGGTCCTCCCTGGTTTTCCACCCGCCAGTGTGGAAGTCCTCCCCATGCTAAAGAACTACCCTATCCTGATGAACTATCCTAGGGCTAGAAGGGAAAACCACCACCATTTGAGGAAAAATACAAGGAAGTGGAAAGTCATCATTAATATCATTAAACTATAAGACTATGAGGGGGAATAAAACTCCAAAAAGGAACCTTCATCCTAGTTATCAGCATCAAAGTTTGGGGAAGGAGTTTGAAAAGTGTAGTTTATCATCCTAGAAGGTAAGATCTATAGAATCCAAAAATCCCTATATAGGTACATGGATGTGGAGGAAGTTCTGGATACCTTCATGGAGGTCACGATGCAACTATATCTATTGTCACTAGTTTTCATCTCCACCACTACCCATGATAATATAGATAGATTCTGGTCTGAGTTGTCTCCTTCAGATGACGAGCTATCTGAAGAGACACAAATCAACATCACCACACCTGTACATGATGTAGTGAAAATAGCAACATCCTCTAGGTATGTGATGATGTGGTTTATACCACCCTCAAGATATGATCCAATATTAAGTGAATAGTTAACTCACACAATGTCCCCACTACCGTCCAACCAACGGCCACACAGGTCCATGTTAGTGTTGTTACCTATATATCGACTTATGCCAAATTAATATTGGTCCAACAAAGTAAAGGGCCCCACTTCTGATAAAGGAATAATATGGGAGACTCTGGATGTTGATCAATTGTTAGTGGTATTTAGGCCAAATGAACCTCAAAACGTCAATATCCCAAAGTCCCTCACTAAAGGCTAGGTTGCGTAATTTCTTTAAACTATCTTGTTGACGCTTCATTATCTCTGTGATTGTCACTTGGTCTACCTAGGAATCTAGGATAACTTCAAATACATTGATCAGTAGTGATACATTGTTGAGTTAGAATCACTCTCAATGGATCAGCACCCTGCATCGCCCGAGTACCACCAAAACCTCCAACTGAGATGCATCAAGAGCATCATAGTGCTCCAAAAAATCAAGGAAGAGGCATCTTCAGATGTGAAGATCAGGGATGAGTATAGTATACTGCTCTACACATCAGACATATCCCATGAAAACATGACCTACTCATTAATATTAAGGATCTCTTTTTAGGTATCATTATGGTAAACATGGTTTTTCCCGAGTTACATGGAAAATAAGGACATCGATGCTAGGTTTGATAAGGAATACCCTCCCCAACGGAAAAAAATATCCAACAGACCCTCATATAGGTGTCCAAACTCACCAAAAAAGTTAGAAACTCAGCCTTGGAGATCCCTCTGCATTGTTTCACATTGGTCAGAACACTAACCAGGGAAAGGGATACCTCAAGCTCACTGATACGTCTGATATTTCATAGAAGATAGAGGTTGATCCCATGATTTCTACCTAACAATATCTTTTCAAAGATTAGAAGATGATCATTAATGATCTTCTTGATGAGTGATACTCATATTATGGAAATCCCTAATGAGAACCCATTTATCTTCTACTGGGGTAGCCAAAATTCCTCCTCATCAATTTTCCCCAGTCAAGCCCAGTATTCCTGCACATTTTAATAGAGAAAAAGAAGGATTTTATTAAAAGTTAACAAGATTTGAGTTACCGAATCCTCAAAAGAATAATGATTATATTTTTTGAGACCCAAATTGAGCTGATCCATAATTCATCAAGCCTACTTACCAATTAAATGAGTCTGTCAATGCATTGGTGGTTAGGAATTATCATCAAAATAGAGATACACAATAGGATGATCTGATATCCACTATCACCACTCACCAAAAATCCATGGAGACAAGACACGTGGATATACATCCTAATTTTTATCCATACCCAAGTTGACTAGATGTCATGAGAGAGCCCCCAGATTTTGGGAACCCTTGGTTTTCCCCATTCAACTGGATGACAGGCCCACTGCAGCATTTGGCCCACTTCTTCTCATGGTGCGGGGCCATGATGGGAACCCTAGAGCAGCATGAGGACTACAAGATCTGATGTTTCATTCAGACATTATAAGGGTGTTCCTTCTTCTTTTATAGCTAGTTTTCCATTTGGTTTATTACCAATTGAGAAGAAATCTATAGGGATTTCCTCTAATAGTTTAGCTCCACCATGTGCAATAAAATCATTACAAATCATTTCAAGTGAAAACTATATCATTTTGAGAGTGTCACAAACAATGTATCTTGTTGGAATGGACTCACATATTCACTCTATATGTCTCAAACATAAGATAATATAATGAAAATATGCATGGGGAACATCAAGAAAATGTTTTTCCTTACACTCATCATGAATGACATCCCAGGAGGGTTCCAATATTTTTATAACAAGGACCAACTCATGGAGGGTACCTTACAACAATCCAAGAAAGAATGCCCATTGACTCCTCCAACAACCCTTAGAAGATCATCCAAGGCATAGAATTCCACCTCCATATAAGTAGAGGACCCCTAACAACAATACATATTGGATCCTATTCCAATAGAGCCTCACCATGCATATCCCCACCGACTATAGAAACCTCACCTAGAACCACCTTACAAAACGAAGAATTGGAAGGTACCACCTCACCAATAATAACCACCTAGATGAGACAATGTGGCCTGATTCCCCCATCTGGTTTCACCCATGGTAGAGTCAGGTTCCTGGAGTACCCTTCCCAAGTAGGATTAGCCAGACTTATTCCTTCAAGAATGCCTAGTTTCCCCATTATTTTATTAGTACACTGGAACAAGATATTCATAAGCTTCTAGAGTGCAAGAATTCACATGAAGTGAATCATACTATTCTCCATGACCATTGAACTTAACACATGATCATTCGACATAACAAAAAACAATTATATGTGTTGAAGGATTAGAATCAATACCAAGTGGATAATGGTCAGGTTAAGTGGGGAAATGTGTTGGAATAAGTGGCACATATCTATGTTGAGACAGATAGTGATAATGATGTTTTGATGAATAGAAACTGGTTTCCAACCATGGGACTCATAATTATGACGACCGCTTGGCTTGTAGGGTTATCGCACATGCCCATGGAATCATCTATTCCCAGTTAGTCTAGCCTAAATCTCTTAATGTCACCCCATATTCTTCGGATATAACTTTTTTAACCTCCATGAACACCATTGAGTCAGTAGATACCTTCATGGTCCCCAATGATGAGGAATGCTAGTAAAGTCCCCCCACCAAGTGCCTTTGATCAACACCATCAAATAGGAAGTCAAAGGCATATAATCCACCTAAATTCTTATTCCAGGTCTTTAATACAATACATACATGGTTCCAGGACCAAGAAACTAGTGTTGCACAAAGACCAACAAGCATAGTTCTCCCAGCCTGCTCTGTTAGATATGTCATCACAGCTAACTATGTTATCTAACTAGCCAGAATAGTCATAGCCTCATCTTGATTGGCTAAATTTAGCTAAAAATATTCCTCAACTAGTAGATATTCAACCAGTAGTGGTTTTAGGTGATTTAAAAAAATGAGAAATAGGACATTTCAAACACTTGCTAGAATCCAGTTGTTTATTCAGCAGTACCCATATTTCTTCCTTCCAATTAAAGACCCCCTTTAAGAAGAAACATGAATTTATGAAGGATGTATGATGTGTTGAATTAAAAATTCAGCATACCTATAGGTTTTTAAATCCTCAAAGCACTTTACCTATTAGAAGAGATGTGAGAGCCTCTCATAAAGGCCTTAAAGATCCCCCTCCAGTTCAAAGAGGAGGTAACATTTATAGAGACATTATATAACAAATATGTTGAGTGATAGGATGTTGAGATGTCGTATCATTCTCTAGAGAGGATAAAGGAACTTATTTTAAGGGGAACATTTGATCTATGTACATCATAACATATTTCAATGGCATGGAATTCCATGCATGCATAGTGGACACATGTTTGAGGATCAATCTCTTCCCGACCCAGACACTCTACAAGTTGTGACTAACTAAAGTAGATTTGGGTCTCTCTAACCTAAATATTTAGGGTTATTAAAGGACCAAGAAGAGAACATGTGACATGATTTATTTGAAGACCCAGTTTTGTGGCTTTGTAGTAAGTACTGAATACATGGTAGTCTCACGGGATACCACATATAATGCAATGATGGGTAGAACCTGACTTCATATTCATCCAATAGTCCTCTCCTCATATCACCATTAACTCAAGTAATCCCTCAAAGGTTGAGTAGGTGTTCTTCATGGTGATGCATTTCCATTATACTTTAGTGAATCCTACAATCTAGATGTTAGATATTGCAATAAAAAGGGAAAGAAAGATGAGAACAATGAGACTGAACACAAAACTGACACAAATAGTCAATGGAAAGTCTTGGATGATGTATTCATCCTCCAAATTCTCCAGTTTGAATCCACGACGTCAAACTTGGGAAGTATCTTTTTCATTTATGGTTGGAATGGGATCCATGTCCACAAGTACAAGGAATTTAAGAAGATTACCTTGTACTCTTACACATGTCAGGCCCAGGTGATACCAGAAGTCCATACCCCTATGAAGTACAGAGACATTATCTATATGGACGTCATTCCATGACACTCCCATATGTTTTGCAGAGCCAGGTTTAATTTCCTGAAACCAACCCACCACAATTGCATCGACATCACGCATGGGCCCTATGATCGAAGACTTAAAGGAATTATCTTGACAGATTCCATCAACATGGTTTCAGTAGAGAAGGAGACCCCCAAAGGGGACTGAACATCCACTGAAGTAGGTACCATTTCTCACCTAAAATCAATCATCTTGGATGATCTATCCCCTCCCACTGATTTCCCTATCTCAAAAAAGAATAGGGTTTATAATATTCTACTACCGCATTTGAAGAGGGTGTCTCCACCAGCATCGATGAGTCGGTTAATGTGAGCCTTGGGACTGAAGAAGGTCTGAGGATAACACTAATCAATGCACCCATACATTAGGAGAAACAAAATCTATATGTGGATTTTCTAAAGAAACACTACGATGTGTTTTCTTGGAGTTATGATGAGATTCCAAGACTAGACCCTTGGGTTTCCATCCACCATGTTGGTATCCTAATGGATCATCATGGGTTCAAGTAGCATCCTAGGAAAATGTACCCTTCTCATGGTTCCATGTTCAACGCTGAGGTTGATAAGATTATCAAATCCAACATCATCAAGGAACTTCATTACCCCATGTGTCTAGTCAACATCATCATATTTAGGAATAAGAATAAGAAACCAGAGTTTTTATCAAATTTTAGGATCTCAAATTCCATTGTCCAAATGATGATTTTACCTTTCTAGTGACAGAGTTGTTGATTGATTCCATGACTGGGTTCTACGATCTCTCCTTCATGGATAGATACTCTAGATACAACCAGATTTGGATGGCCCCCAATGATGTGGATTCTACCACATTCAGATTTCTACAAGGAATCTTAGCCTATCAGGGTATGACTTTTATTCTAATGAATGAAGGAGCCACATATTAGCAATCCACGCAACACATATTCAAACCGATCCTTGGAATAATAGTGAATTCTATGTGGATGAATTGGTTGTTAAATACCACCAATGTCAAGACCATATCATAGATCTTAAAATGGTTTTAGGGTTTTTACGCTCCTACAATTTGAATATAAACCCCTTTAAGTGTGAATTCAGGGTTACATCTAGGATATTTTTTGTATTTTTCATTAGATACACAGACATTGAGATTGACCCAGAGAATATCAAATCCATCATCCATATACTTCATTAGAGAAACATCAAGGAGCATCAAGGACTCCAAGGTCACTTAGCCAATATACTCTGATTCAGTAAGAATATGTTCATAAAGTTCAATAAGTTTTCTAGTATCATGAAAAAAATTATTGACTACCAGTGGGATGAAGCGTACCAGGCTACCTTCAAGGAAGTCTAGATGTATCTGTTACTACCTCTAGTTCTGATTCCACACGTCTCAAGAAAGCCTCTAGTCCTTTATGTGACTAACCTAGAATGGTCCCTTGGCACCCTTTTTAATCAGAATGACAATAAAGGTAGAGTATAAAATTTATACTATCATTTTCATATGATCCTTGACATAAAGGCTAGATACTCCCCTATCAAGAAGAGAAACCTTGAGTTAGTTTTTACAGTTTAGAATTTTTGACACTAGTTGCAGCATCATGTGATACTGCTAGTGTCCCATGTGGACCTACTAATGTATATCCTAAATCACCCCATGTTAATGTGGTGATTTTCACACTAGGTAGTGATCCTTATGAAGTTCGATATCAATTTCGTTCTACAGAAAGCCATCATGGGTCAGAATTTTTTCCCACTTTCTATCCGCTCATCTGACCCTAGAAGAATCACTCATGTATATTGATTTCCTAGAGGAGGAAACCCTCTCAGTGGACTAGGATATTATTTTCTAGAAGATACATTTCTATGTTGCCTCCCAGAGCTGAACCAGAAAAACGATCAATGATCCCATGCTCAGTAGAGTAGTCCTAGTGAATTTCTTCATCACTCCTATATAAGTTTCTCTTCCCTAGTCATTCCTGTTATCAAAAGGATGCATCAAAAATGATGTAGAGTATCAATCTATCATAATTGTCCTTGAGATGGAACTCTAGATTGATTTCCCCCCACCTACATGTGAAGGGTGAATACAAGTTAATAATTAAAAAAATAAATGGTGATTATATATTTAGAATGTTGGAGCTCGTTCCCTTATTGGAGAACAATCTCCAGTTGATGTAATAGTTCCCTTCTCAGCCGGAAATGACTCGTGTCCCTCGATAACAGAATTGTTGATATGATTCCTTGATCAGTCTAGTCATCTATCTTATTGATCCTAACCAGTATGATTTGTTCATTAACATGTCTAATTGAAGATTCATTGCTCCCTTAATTTTAAACGATGGCAAGAACCAGTATTTAATCTAGCTGACCATCGATGCTTCTACATCAAGATGACCAAATCCCCCCTGCGTTAGGGGAAAGCTCGGATTAGACAACTCCTTTCATTGATTACCTCAAATGTGGTATCCTCTAAAGAGATCAAGCTAAATGTGAGCGAATTCATTGGTGTCTAGCACAGTTCACCCTCCAGAGTGGGACTAACCTTGCGAAGACTCTCTACAGACATGGGTTTGATGGAATTATACTCTATTTCATCCAAGGAGATGAAATTACCCAGGTTATTCAGGATGTTAATGCCTGGTCCTATGGTTCCCATCATGATAGATTGAACATCTCAAACAAGATTTGATAGTTTGTCTACTTCTATCCCACCATGGCCATGACTGCATTCAGTTCTCCTTGTGTTGTAATACATTTCATATTCATGCCAATTTTTTGCATCAATCGCTGTATCCACCCCACAATACCAAGTGTTCTTAGTACTTTGGAGTTTGGGGGATCTATATCGTGGGACCCCATTTTATAGAAATAGTTCACCAATGGAAGTTCATTCTAACCGCAATATATTTCTTCTCTAAATGGGATAATGTGATTCCTCTTATGGAATTCAAGTCCAGATAAATGATCGAATTATTGATCTCCCATATCATCAATCAATTTGGAGCCCCTCATGCCATTCTCATTGGAAATGGTTCTAAATTCTAGGCTATAAAGCTAAAAAGGTTTTACACCAAGTACGCTGTAACACCCTGAGATTTTATGAAAAATATTCTTTTAATTTCATTTATGTCTTGTGTTGTAAGCTACAACAAGATTACCTTGTGCTATACGCAACACCGTATAAGCTTGCAGTATACACAACACTATTCTAGGATCATGTTACACACTATTTTGATAGTAGTTATTCTACGAAACATTCAGTGTATATATATATATATATATTCAATGTATAAATGAAATATGGTTGGATTCTGTTATATGAAACAACGGAGAAGTCTTGCACAACATACAACCCTGACTTGGCTTGCATTACACGCAATCATGACCTTCCACGATAGCGTGTTTTTTACGCAATACTGAGTTTCGCTGAACAACGATATGTTATATGAACTACCCATTATGAATAGTATAAACTACATTTTAAATTTTATAACATTATTATTCATCTTACAAATTTCCTAGAACATTGTATGAGAACAAAATCAATTTTTTGAGTAAAATAAGTATATTTCAAAAAATGTAGTTTTGCCGCCGTTTGGTGGAGCACCCACTTTAAATCTTGTTTTTCACATGTCTATAAGTTCAATTTTAGAAAATAAAATTCTTTTTTGGAATCAGGATACAAAAATTTACTTTAGATAAAATTTTCATATTATTCTGATAACTTTCATATTTTAATGAATAGTACAAACACGCTATATTTTAATTAAAAACAACATTTTTCATCGCAATAATTTATATGGTTATATTATCTTTTTAATTGGTTTTAAAGTGTAATTAGAATATATTTTTACCATTTAATCCAATGTTGTTCATTGGAATTAATTTCACATTGAAATTGGATATAAACAAATATCAATCTTTTGATAATTATTGTTTCTTAAAAAAACATGCTATTTTTTTGATAACGGGAATTAATTTTAAAATTAATTAATGCCACTTATATGTTTTGAATTTGAAAAAATAGACATCAATTCTGAATTCGGAATATCAAATAATTCTTAGGCTGAATTTTTGGTATTTTTCTGAAAAACTACAATTTTCGATGAATAGTGAAACCACTTAGTGGTAGTTAAATAATTGACTTTTTCATTTAAATGAAAGTTTACCACTTATGTGAATTGAATTTATAAAATCCAAGAGACACGGTTAATATCAAGGACTAAAATTTTGTTCAATGAAATGAAAATAATTTTTGGTGAATAGTAACTTTTTACTTTTTTTTACCACGATTAAAAGTAAATAGGGTAATTAAGGGTAAAAATGATATTAATATTACCCTAACACATGTAATAATTCTATTGGATAAGTATAATTCGACAAAAAACAACCTTAGTAATAAAATATGACCATTTATGCCCACTTGTATTAGATTAGGACATTTATTATTAATTTATTTAAAGAAGGGCTAAAATAGTTAAAATCAAAGTTTAATAAATAAATCGTTTTTAATATAGGGTTATACATAAGATAAATTCGACTATAAAAATTAATTAGAAAGATAAAAATATTTTCTACCTAACGGTTTTTTATTTATAATTTTAGACATTAAATAATTTATGTTATTTATGACACAATGGTGATGAAGTAATTACCTAAATAATGAAATATTAAAATAATTGATATTATTAATACCCAAATAAATGTAATTTGAGAATTTTTATGAATTACACTAATTTTATAGGTTAATATGACATGTTATTATTGATTTAGGTATCTTTATTCGAACTAATCATGTTGTTATGATTTTCACAAAAATCAAGTACCAAATAGTGTCAAAATTGACATAAAATAGTTTTTAAAACAAATATTATATTATTAATTGTTATTTTATTCCTAAAAATCTAAGGTTCGTCCAAATGACTTAGATAATGATATATATATTAATAATGAACCACTTGAGGTTTTTTTGTCTTGTTATAGTACGTTTATTAATCTTGTAGTGTAAGAAAACAAGAAGACACAGTAAAAGTTAAATTATCTAACTTTAAGTTAAATCTAAATGATAAGGTGAAAATAGAAACCTAAACTTGTCTAAATTCTATTGGATGAGAGGATTTCGACCCATACCCACCTTAGCTTCAAAATAAATCAATTTGGAGCTATTAAAAACCAAATATGACTTTATAATAAAATAATATTTTTAGTTTTTCCTAAGGTGCCCCTCTCCTCCCTTATAAAAGGGCACCTCCTCCCTCTCTTACTCACACCACTTTGAGCCTTCAAGCTCGGCCAACCCCTACCAAATTCTCTTCTACACTTTCCTAGAAACATCCCAGAGGTCCTGGTCTTTTTCAAAGACTGATTTTAGTTCCCTAAAAGGAGGTCTCAAAGAGGCGCTTCAAAGAAGTGGAGGTTTGGATACATACAAAGCATATCAGACATAAGGTAAGGGATAATTTTTCAAATCTCATTTTTATCCGAGATTGATTATTTGTAACTATTTACTGGGGTTATTTCAATCATCCATGTACATGTTTTATAAAAGCATTCTCATATATGTTTAAATTCCTTTTTACCGATTTTGACTTTTACCCCTGGTATGGAAGGAATCTTTCTTTTATTTACCCTATAAGATACATTTTGACTTTTACGAAAAAAGTACGAGAATAATTTTTTTTAACATATACGGCTTGAAAGGAATTTTATGGTTTTATAAAGCCTTATTTTTATGAAGCTCCCCCAAAAAGATTTCGTGACTATTTTCAACAAAATCCTTTTCTTTTAAAATTGCATGACGTTTTGTGAAAAGAAATTGATTTTGAAGAAGAAAGGATATTTTCCTCAAGAATTCGTTTCAAGTGTTTTATCAAAATCATTTTACATCTAATATGACATTATTTCATATGTGTATGTTTCAAGTATCATGTCTCTATGATTTATATGGTTTCACATTCCTTATTATGAAATGATATCCATTTCATTTATATGGATTATGTGATGATGGGATTATGTTTATGAAACCCATTTTATTCGTTGGGTTATTATGAATGATGTATGTTTATTTTGTGGCACAAGTAAGAATGATTTCATTATGATATGGGTGGGACCTATATCTCCCTCCAGTGCATTGGGTAAAGATTATATATCTCATGAGATAGACATGCCTGAAACGGTAAGTTAATCCGGTTCAGTGATACACGACTGGATTGAGGAGTGAAATCGATTCAGAAAGGGACTTTGTCCACTAAGATGGTCTTGGCAGCAATGCCTTGGCTACTATGGAAATCATAACAAGTGCTGAATGGTTTCCACAATTACATGTTTTATTCCCATGATATTTTATCATGATTGATGTTCCTTTATGATAAATGGCTTACTTACTTCCAAGATTTATGTATTTTCTCGAGGTTTTACGGTTTAGATTTCATGTTCAAGTTTTTGATTTCAAATGTTTATGGATTTTTTTATGTTCTCTATGTTTTACCTTCCTGAGCATTTGATCTCACCCTTTTTATGTTTTATTTTCCCCATGAAATAAAGAAAGGTTTTAGGTAAGGAAATTAAAAGGGGAAGATCATTATGGGAGATGTTGAAGATCTTTCAACATGATTAGATGTTTATATTCCGAGTTTCCAAAGACACTATACTATTACGGTCCTTGTGTGTCTATTTTTGTTATGTATTTAGTATTTCGCAAAAGTAATGTAATGTCCATGTACGTCAAGCTTCGAGTCTCTACAGTTGGTATCAGAGGAAATGTTTAGTCAACCTTTGGAAACTAGGATGCGAAAACTTTAGTGAGATCCCTAGAGATATTTCTAAGTTATGTCTAGGGATGTCCCTAAGGTTAAGTATAAGTATATGTTATAGTCCTAGAATTATGGTAACGATATTATATTAAACATAATATGTTAGATATTGAAGTTACTCCCCCTTGATTATGATTTTTTCCTCTCACACTATTCTTTTTGGGTTTTAGAAAATGGCTGGAAACAAGATGATTCACGATAATAGAGGATATGATGGACAATGGAATGATATTATTCATGAGAAACCAAATGAAATGGGATTTGGAAGTCCAAACATCATTATTATGCCGAATCAGGAATCTCATAATATGATAAATAAACTCAAATTTGGTAAGTTTCTTGACTCAGCTAATAAGAGAAAGATGGAGTTTCATGATGATCATAGAGGAAAGAAAGATCAATTTCCCCTATGTAAATCATGTGGTAAGAGTCATCAAGGAGAATGTTTCAAAGGAACAGGAAGATGCTTTGGGTGTGGAAAAGAAGGACACAAATCCAGTAAGTGAAAAGGAAAAGGTTCAGTTAACACCATGGATGAGGATAATGGTATTGCTATGACATCAACAATGGTTAAATATTTTAAATGTGGAATGTACGGGAATTACGCAAACCAATTCCCTAAGGGAAAGTCTCATGAAGAGAATCAGTATGGTCGTATGGGTAGTATTTATGTTGATGATGATGAAGAGACTAGAAATGATATGTGAGATGAAAGAATTTTTGAAGCTCGGTCTATGGTTTAAGAAGGTAGTGGAATGATTACATGTTTATCAAGTGTAATGTTGTATAATTAATCTCATGGTACTATGGAATAAAGAGACATCTAAGGATTGTTACACTGTTGTCTTTCCTTATGTTTTGAAAGTATATGATGAATGGTACCAGTGACCATGAAAGGTTATTCAGATATTTTATGAAGGTAGATGATATGCACATAATGAAGGGATAAGAAGATAATGAGATGTTTGATTGTATTCATGAGATCATGACTGATATAAGGACTAAGTGACATTATGGTTTGAGTATATAGAATTTTTGGGATTTTGGTATGTGGAAAGTGTTAAAATTTAACAACATTCATGTTTTTCCTAAGGTTAAATGGGTATTCATTCTTTAAGAGAATACATCATTAAGGTATTCACATGTTTGTAATTTGACCAACAAGATATATCTTATGATATATGGGGGATAAATGGTGGAATTCACGTGATGGTTATGTGACATTTCATGTAATCATTTTCTTTATACTATGAGCTTGGACCAAAGTATTTTAGATAAGCCTAAAGATTGGAATGGATTATGTTGGACATAAGTTAGTATTGTTTAAGGATAAAACTTTTTTTCGATATTATTGATGGGATGTTATAGTAATGTAGTTTTAGAAAAAGGAAAACCTGTAGGATGGGCGACAACCCATCCCGTCGGACAAGGCTGTGGGAATCAAACCCACAACCGAAGTGCGACTGGCCTTTATCTCCTACCACTGGCCTACAGGAAGTCCCTGTTTAGTAGAAACTAGTTTTATTATATTAAGCAGTATGATATATGAAGTATAAGTCCATTTTAGGAACCATATATGATTAATCTCACTATAGATAGACTTATGTATATTTAATAACTTTTGCTAACATTTTGTTTGAGACAGATGGAATGACCCGTCATTCTATCACATGATCTGCTAACACTTCACGAATAACAAATTCTACTTCATTTCATAAAGATATGAAGTGGAAATTGTTCAAGCCACGAACAACGATTTTACCAAAATAAAGTAAGTATTTCTTCTAATTCAAATTCTTCATCTTTAGGGAAATGATCTTAAAAACCAAAAATTTCATCCTAGTGCCCTTATATCCGATGAATCAGATGGTACCCTAGATCATCGCAAATTTATTGCTTTGTGATTGTTGGCTTTTTCATAGCCATGCTCTCTACCACTCTCCATCAGAAGTTGATGGTTATATTTTTCTTCCATATCCATATTTTCACCTATGTTCTCCTACGTGGAATCCCAGTGATGAGTTAATTTGGGTAACCATTAAGTTTCATACTTTATTTTTTAAAGCCAAGTCATGGTATTCCTTTTTATGATGTGGGTTTCTATTAAAGAAACTTTCGAGTAGTAAACCATTTATAACCCCGACGAATTTCGAGGGAAAAATTGATTTTAAGGGGGGTAGAATGTAACACCCCGAGATTTTATGAAAAATATTCTTTTTATTTCATTTATGTCTTGTGTTGTAAGTTACAAAAAGATTACCTTGCGCAATACGCAACACCGTATGAGCTTGCAGTATACACAACACTATTCTTGGATCATGTTACACACAATTTTGATAGTAGTTATTCTACAAAACATTGAGTGTATATATATATATATTCAATGTATAAATGAAATATGGTTGGATTATGTTATACAAAACAACATAGGAGTCTTGCACAACATGCAACCCTGACTTGGATTTCATTACACGCAATCGTGACCTTCCACGATAGCGTGTGTTGTACGCAATACTGAGTTTCGCTGAACAATGATATGTTATATGAAATACCCATTATGAATAGTATCAACAACATTTTGAATTTTATAACATTATTATTCATCTTACACATTTCCTAGAACAAGGTATGAGAACAAAATCAATTTTTCGAGTAAAATAAGTATTTTTCAAAAAATGTAGTTTTGCCACCTTTTGATGGCGCACCCACATTAAATCTTGTTTTTGACATGTCTATAAGTTAAATTTGACAAAATAAAATTTTTCTTTGGAATCAGGATATAAAAATTTACTTTGGATGAAATTTTCATATTATTCAGATAACTTTCATAATTTAATGAATAGTAAAAACACGCTATATTTTAATTAAAAACAACTTTTTTCATCGAAATAATTTATATAGTTAGATAATTGTTTTAATTGAGTTTAAAGTGTAATTAGAATATATTTTTACCATTTAATCCAATGTTGGTCATTGGAATTAATTTCACTTTGAAATTGGATATAAACAAGTATCAATCTTTTGATAGTTATTGTTTCTTAAAAAAACACGCTATTTGTTTTGATAACGAGAATTAATTTTAAAATTAATTAATTACACTTCTATGTTTTGAATTTGGAAAAAGAGACATCAATTTTTAATTCATAATATCAAATAATTTTTCGGCTGAATTTTTAGTATTTTTCTGAAAAACTGCAATTTTCGATGAATAGTGAAGCCACTTAGTGGTAGTTAAAAAACTGATTTTTTCATTTAAATGAAATTTTACCACATCTGTGAATTGAATTTATAAAATCCGAGAGACACGGTTAATATCAAGGACTAAAATGTGGTTCAATGAAATGAAAATAATTTTTGGTGAATAGTAACTTTTTACTTTTTTTTACCACAGTTAAAAGTAAATAGGGTAATTAAGGGTAAAAATGATATTAATATTACCTTAACACATGTCCTAATTCTATTGGATAAGTATAATTCTACCAAAAACAAACTTAGGAATAAAATATGACCATTTAGGCCCACTTGGATTAGATTAGGACATTTATTATTAATTTATTTAAAGAAGGGTTAAAATAGTTAAAATCAAAGTTTAATAACTAAATTATTTTTAATATATGGTTATTTATAAGATAAATTAGACTATAAATATTAATTAGAAAGATAAAAATAGTTCCTACCTAATGGTATTTTATTTATAATTTTTAGACATTAAATTATTTAAGTTATTTATGACACAATGGTGATGCGGTAATTACCTAAATAATGAAATATTAAAATAATTGATATTATAAATACCCAAATAAATGTAATTTGAGACTTTTTATGAATTCCAATAATTTTATAGGTTAATATGACATGTTATTATTGATTTAAGTTACTCTTTTTTAACTAATCATGCTGTTATGATTTTCACAAAAATCAAGTACCAAATAGTGTCAAAATTGACATAAAATAGTTTTTAAAACAAATATTATAATATTAATTGTTATTTTATTTCTAAAAATCTAAGGTTCAGACAAATGACATAGATAAGGATATATATTTTAATAATGAACCACTTGGGGTTCTTTTGTCTTGTTATAGTAATTTTATTAACCTTATAGTGTTAGAAAACAAGAAGACACGGTAAAAGTTAAATTATCTAACTTTAAGTTAAATCTAAATGATAAGGTTAAAATATAAAACTAAACTTGTCTAAACTCTATCGGATGAGAGGATTTCGACCCATACCCACCTTATCTACAAAATAAATCAATTTGGAGCTATTAAAAACCGAATATGACTTTATAATAAAATAATATTTTTAGTTTTTTCTAAGGTGCCCCTCTCCTCCCTTATAAAAGGCCACCTCCTCCCTCTCTTCCTCACACCACTTTGAGCCTTCAAGGTTGGCCAAACCCTACCAAATTCTCTTCTCCACTTCCCTAGAAACATCCTAGAGGTCCTGGTCTTTTTCAAAGACCAATTTTAGTGCCGTAAAAGGAGGTCTCAAAGAGGCGCTTCAAAGAAGAGGATGTTCGGATACATACGAAGCATATCAGACATAAGGCAAGGGATAATTTTGCAAATCTCATTTTTATCCGATATTTCTTATTCGTAATTATTTACTGGGGTTATTACAATCGTCCATGTCCATGTTTTATAAAAGTGTTTTCATGTATGTTTAAAGTCCTTTTTACCCATTTTGACTTTTACCCCATGGTATGGAAAGAATCTTTCTTTTATTTACCCTACAAGGTACTTTTTGACTTTTCTGACAAAATTATGATAAGAATGTTTTTTTAACGTATATGTCATTAAATGATTTTTAAAGTTTTATAAGGCCTTATTTTCATGAAGCTTCCTCCAAAATATTTCAGTACTATTTTCAACAAAATCCTTTTCTTTTAAAATTGCATGACGTTTTGTGAAAAGAAATTGATTTTGAAGAAGAAAGGATATTTTCCTCAAGAATTCGTTTCAAGTGTTTTATCAAAATCATTTTACATCTAATATGACATTATTTCATATGTGTATGTTTCAAGTATCATGTATCTATGATTAACATGGTTTCACATTCTTTATTATGAAATGATATCCATTTCTTTTATATGGATTATGTGATGATGGGATTATGTTTATGAAACCCATTTTATTCGTTGGGTTATTATGAATGATGTATGTTTATTTTATGGCACAAGTAATAATGATATCATTATGAGATGGGTGGGACATATATCTCTCTCCAATGCATTGGGTAAAGATTATATATCTCATGAGATAGACATGCCTGAAATGGTAAGTTTATCTGGTTCAGTGATACCGGACTGGATCGAGGAGTGAACTCGATTCAGAAAGGGACTTTGTCCACTAAGATGGTCTTGGAAGCAATGCCTTGGCTACTATGGAAATCATAACAAATGATGAATGGTTTCCAAAATTACATGTTTTATTCCTATGCAATTTTATCGTGATTGATGTTCCTTTATGATAAATGCCTTACTTACTTCCAAGATTTATGTCTTTGCTCGAGGTTTTAAGGTTTATATTTCATGTTCAATTTTTTGCTTTCAAATGATTATAGATTGTTTTATGTTCTCTATGTTTTCCCTTACTGAGCATTTGAGCTCACCCTTTTTATGTTTTATTTTTCCCAGGAAATAAAGAAAGGTTTTAGGTAAGGAAACGAAAAGGGGAAGATCGTTATGGGAGATGTTGAAGATCTTTCAACATGATTAGATGTTTATATTCCGAGTTTCCAAAGACACTAAACTATTACGGTCCTTATGTGTCTATTTTTGTTATGTATTAAGTATTCCGCAAAAGTAATGTAATGTCCATGTACGTCAAGCTTCGGGTCTCTACATACACCATCATATCCAACCATACATACTACAATAACACGCAATAAAATGGATAGATCGAGGTGTTAAACAAAAATATCACTTACACTCAATATATGATGGTGGGCCTAAACAAAAAACTTTGGTCAGACAATATCCTCAATTCCCTATTGTCTTATCAAATGATAACACAAAATTCCACACAAGTGACTCTATATTCCCTAGTTTATTCAATAGAGGCAGTCCTTCCCATTGGGTTTTAATTTTCATAACCCCAAACAACTAACTATGATTAGAATATTCCAAACTAAATAATAGAATTATGTCTACCTGATATGGAATCCCTCAATGTTTCGGACTCCATTCCTTACATAATCTAGAAGGGAACAAAAATAAGATAGCCAAAGAGTTCAATAAGAAAGTTCACCTTTTCTCCATTCTCTATGGTGATACAATACTAGCCTTTAGGACACCAATGATACCTGGAAAGAGGCCACTAAAGTTGGAACCCATATGGGAAATATGATACATAATTCATAAGGTATATTTCAATAGTGAGTACTCTTTGATGACAATGGATGGAGAACTCATAAGTACTAATACCAATGCTAAGTTTCTCTTGAAATAATTCATGTGAGGAGCTATTTTTGTCTAATAAACATGATGATAAAATGCAGATCCCCAACTTCCTAACTGCACGATGATAAACTATATATCTCAATGTCTTAGTTTCATGACATTAAATTTTGTAGCAACCAACATCGTAGATGAATAATGATAAACTGCATAGTGCTAGTGTCCTAGTTGTTTGATGTTAAAATATACACTCATCAATTCCCTCACCGTATGACATTAAACTGCATGTCCACATCCTAGACACAAGACATTAAAATGTGTTCTTTGTCCATACAAGTTGAATTTTAATTTTTTTCAAAGTTATGAACTATATGACCGTAAACTAGGACTTCATGTCCAAGAATCATGACTTTAAAATATATGTGGGTTTTCTCTAGGAATTTTTTGTTGTATTGGGACTCATTGGACCAAATTTACATTGGGTTTTTTCCTAGCACCACACTAAACAATCCTATTTGAGATATTCCTTCATCATGGTCCAAACACTATGATCTTAAAATAGGAGTTAAAGACCTCAACACATACAATTAAACTATTATCCAACCCTAAACATGTTCATGATTTCTCTTAAACAAATAAGAGATGATTCCTACCCCATTATTTGAATATGGGATGCCTCATTATAATCGTGGGATGCCTCAGTTCCCTCATCAGAGAGCATTACCCCCACCAATGTTGGTCTCTCACCATGCTATGTTCTAGAACTATGTGTGTATTAATTCCCATCATTATGGGATACATGATGATGCCTAGACATTTTTTATTTGGACCTATCCAAAAATTCATCAACCTCTTATCCCCTTGGTCTCAGTTATGGTCCATGCATTATGACCTTAAACTGTAAGTAGTCTATTTAAATGTGTTGAAGTGTTATATGAAACACTTTATCTCAATTCAAGCAGGGTTATGCCCCTCCCATGCCACATATATTTAGTAGAAATTGATATTTCCTAGTATATATTTCAGGAGTTTAAACTAAACACCCCTTGGTCTAGACTATATGACTTTAGACAATGCACAACTGGTGTCAAGATCACTACATATTATGCATATCCTCCTTGGATCATTCACATTGGGTTTTAAATATCATACCACATAGACATCCTTGGATTCCCCTTTTTTCCACGGTCCAGAATGTATGACCTTAAATTATGTAAGTCCACTTCCATAACTATGTGTGGCTCGAATCCTATCCTTATGAGATATGTTGAGACGACCATTTTTTTAATTTTTCCCAAACACAAATTCATCAACCTTCTAGCCCCTTGGCCTCAATTACAGTCCAATAATTAAAAACTTATTCTGTATGTAGTTTCCCTCATGGTTCATATATGGTGGTAGGACTCCTATCCCCTCATTCAAGTTTGGTTCGTTACTTTTCCACCATATTCACATTCCACTGAAGCAATTATCCTCTTATGGCTCAAACTCCATGACCTTAAATTTGGAGCCTATAGTCAATGCATTATGTCTCTAAAATTTTTGTTAGTCCTCTATAGAATATGTAGTGTGGCGTTGGTCCTACTTGGCCCCAATTCAATTCAATTTTTTCATTCCGTTGCACTACACATACCCATTTGAGGAGAACCATTTCATTGATCTGAATTCTATGACATCAAACTAAGATCTCGATTCCAAGAATAACGACTTTAAATTGTGGGTAGGCATTATTGGGAAAGTGTGGTGTGGAATTGGGCTCTATTTTCCATCATATACATTGATTTTTCTACTCCTCCACACCACCTTACCCATTTCAAGAATCCCCTACCCCATGATCTGAACTCTATGAGCATAAAATAATATCCCATTGTCTATGAAACATGATCTTAAACTATTTACAAAAACTCCAAGAATCATGAATTTAAACCATATTATAGACTCACCTTTGGAATATTTGGTGTGACACAGGACTTATTGGTCCCCATTTACATGGGTATTCACTCATTCATGCTACACATATCCATTTGAGACGTCCACCTATGGTACGAGATTTAAGACATTGAACTAATAACCATCCTATGTTAGATGAAACATGACAATACATTTTATAATAGGTCTATCAATTACAAGCATAAATTATTTTCATCCCCTGTAGTCCGAGTTGTATAACTTTAAACTACATAGCCTAACATCCTCAACACAAGGAATTAAACTATGATATTACCCCCCAAAAAATCAGAATGCCTCTTTATGGGAGATGATTTGTACCCTTTTCTTTAAACATGTGATGCCTTATGAAAACCGTGAGATGCCTCATTTCCCTCATCAAAGAGGATCTCCCATATCGACGCCAGTATCTTACTAAAAACCATGGTCGATGAAACATTCCATTAATGTATTTGAAATAGGTTCATACCATATGAACTTAAACAGTGTGCCGATTTCCAGTCATATGATGTTAAAATATGGGATATCTCCAGATCAAATGATGTAAAACTATGAATCCATTATCCTCACCATATAAAAAAACTATGTAACCAATGTACTTATCTTAAAATGTTAAAATTCTTGTATATCATCCTCATTTTAATGATGTGAAACTATAAAACATCCTAGGGATTCTCCTTAGAGGTCCTCTCCTCCAGTGTTAGTCATCTAATACATCATTATCATTTTTAGCTTCCACTCAACATTTGAGATGAATCTTTCCCAATAAAATGAGTTTGAGATCATTTTTTAGATAATATTCTTGAACCAATATTCTCTATGCCCTGACAGTGTAATTCCAAGATTGTTAAAATCCATTTAAACATTTTATCACTTCATTTGCATGTTTCATGCACAATATTTTTGGATCCCCATACTCGTCTATGATTAAATGAACCCCCTAATGGAATGTTATCATGCTATACTAGCTCACCTACCATCCCATGCCAACACTGTAGAAGATTTTGGATGAAAATGTGAGACATGTTCCGTGTTTAAAAAATGTTCTATAGTTAAACCTCATTTTTTTGTCCCCAACCTAGTCTAAGTGATATGAATACTTTTTTTAGAACATGTTAAATGATTATACTCCATCATGAATACATCCAATTTGTGTTCCAGGTTATGCGAATTATGATTCACACTTCCCATTTCCCTTTATTCGGGTTAAATTCAATCCCCTTGGAATTATTACATCTGTGCACTAGAGCAGACTAGAAAAAAAATTTGGCTATTCTGAGAGCCATGTTCTCTTGCCACAATCACTCTCAGCCTGCAAACTCTTAATGGTCAGTCAAAAATAGTAGACCCTAAGTGTTTGATGATTGTCTGGTACTCTCATACGAATGATGAATAATATTTTCATCCATTATTTCTCACATTGAGAAGGAATCATGTGAGCTTAGATATTGGTCACTACTTGTCTCAGAAATATGATTTAACAGTGAAAATTAAAGGAAAAAAAGATATGTTTTGATGTTTATAATGTTTATCAAAAAAACTGTGGCATGTGGTGAGGGTCATCTAAATATTGGATCCACTACTAAGACATAGAAATCTTGTCCCCACAACTCTACCCTAAAAATATGGAGATTTAGCTCTGCAAGCCTATGGTATGTGGCATCCAAGTCCTGCGGTCACCTCCCCAAATCTACTTCCTCCTTGTTAGATATTGGATGAATCTAATCAGATCCAGTCTCTATCTAGTCTTTCTCAACATGGATGTCAGATATTTGAGAATTTTCCTACTTCATTTGAATCTAATCTTCCTTTAACTGATCATTCATTATGTTGATGATCAATGATTGATTATTGTGGAAAGAATCAAGCATGTTTGTTTTCTACTAACGATGTTGTATATATTGGTTAAATACTTAGAACATAATAATGTTTTTATAATTATTTTAATTTCACGAGAATCCCATATGTTGGGTTCCATCACACACTCACTTAGCTAGAAAGTTACGGACCAGTGCATGAAGACCACAAGCATCCACCCCTCCAGTGCATAGATTTTACAAATAATAGAAAAAATACCCCATATATCCTACTAGTTTTGGTTCCCAAGTCTAGTTGGTAAATCCCAATATGAACTTCTATGACCTATGCAAGATTATGTGATTCTATTTAGCTGCATCATGTTTAGAGTCTTCAATATCTTCAGAGGGTGCAAGATCATACTTTGTAAAATCCATAAGATGATAATGAATAGTAAATTCCTCCATTAACCTATCAGATAGGATGGTCTCCAGATCATGAGGTTGGTCATTCTCAATTGTCACTTCCACAATTGCTTCACCCCCACTAGCCACATGTTCTTACCCACCAGTGGAATCACTCACAACCGCAAAAAACTATTTGTCTAAGACCAAGGTTGAATCATCTTGGAAGACCAGATCCTTAGGAACTGGTGCAACTATTAAAGAAGTGTCCCCAATTGTCCCGAACCCATCCACTCACTGGTCACACAACCTTTTGATCACTTCTTTGAATGAGAACATGTTAGTCAATCTGATAAGAAAATGAAAGGTATGGATGTGGTAAAGCAATGCACTTACTAGTGATGGGAATTGGCATGTTGATCTCCCTAAGTCAAAGAAGGGACTTCCCCCATTGGAGACCCTAAAACACATGTTGTTATTTTAATTAATGAAAATAGTTCCTCTTGCATCGGTCGAGTAAGATCTGGATGAAATAGAAAAACACATTGATGAAAAGTCTCTATGAAAATCTTATCATTTCTGAAATAATTCAGATATGATATTACCTTGAGGTATAAGAATTTGGATGATAATCCATCTTGCATTCACCAACTCTCCTGTAGTGGGTGACCGCATGGAGAATATAGTACATGCAACCCATAGATAATAGGGAGAAAATAAGGATCTAAATTTGTCACCACAACCTCCTTGGTCAGCCCACCACCTACCTCAACCACAGTCACATGCCTCAGAACATTCTCCTCTACACCCATCAATACACCTTCACCCCCTTCAGCAGGGGACCCTTTCCCATTTTAATATTAGCATGTACTAGAAACATTTAGATAGAGAATCTGAATAATTAAAGGGAATGGATAAGGAAGGTGCATGTAAGAAATAATGATGGGTGCATAAGAGGTGATGGTGCACAAAAGTCTGGTGGTAGGCATGGAAAATTCCCGTATGGTCAAAAAAATTAGATGCACAACTGAGAGCGATTATACATGAAATAAGTGTATGAGGATCATTTTTTCATGCAAAAAGTGGAATTAAATGCACTATACAAAAAATATATTATCACGCGGAAAGTCAAATTGTCATACAGGGTTCTACTCTCTTCCTATATATAGGAATGGACCTGGGATTGCATGTGCACATAAGTGAATTACACAAAAAAACTATGATTTTTCTGCACAACCATGAATGTGTATATCTCTTTAGAATTTCCCTAAAACATGACATTCTAGTCCCCTTTCAGATCAGATTATGAAGGGTGGCATTTGTTAGCAATGAAATGTCACATAAAAGAGAACATGGTCAAATTTTGGAAAACTGAAGCCATCAGCTGACTCCATGGAGCATTCCAAGAACACCAAGGGTGGCATGAATAGGTTTCATCCTATGCTCTTAAAATAGATATATGCACAAAAGATCTTGGATTTCCAAATATGATGACACTTCAAATTCCTTCCCCGAAGGTCCCTCGAATCTCAAAGGCATCCGTGTATAATATTTCAATGTTGTGCGCAAAACCCAATCCATGTCAAAACCTCTTGTGTGCCCCAGGTGACATAAACTATTTTCTTCCATGGTTGATCCCTTTAGAAAATGGATAAGACTCAAAGAAGACCTATTGTGTGGCCAAAATCTTACGCTCCCATCGCCAAAGCATTCGACTATAAATAAAAGCTCACCCCCTGTTTGAGGAAAATATCTATAAGATGAAGGGACACTATGTTTCATGTAAGACTAACCATCATTGACATAATAGAATCATGGAACACTCAAGGTAGAAAATCCTTCGAGATAGGTTCCTTGTGGGTCAACCCTTTATTGACCCCCACTTGAGTAATCCTCTCCCAAAATTTCTCAACCCATGTTGGGTGAATCTAAAGGATCCTACTATATGAGACACTATACATTCTTGAATATCTATAATATTTCATAGAACCCTTATTTGAAGCCCTATGGACCCCCCTTATGCTAGAGAACAATTCTCAGTTAACTTCTATACACATCGCCCATGTCTTGTGCACAGCTCTTTCATGAACTCCTCTAAACATGTGTGAAACAATTTCATGGTCCCTCGTGTGATTACCCTTATGCCTCTACTGAATTTTTTACCTTACCTTTTCTTTTCAATATAGGTACGCTAATGCCTATTGGTTCTCAGCATAGGCACTATAAGACATACCTTATGATTAACCAATACCCCCATCGTTAAAACATGGAATTTCTAAATCCATGACCACCAAAGGGTGCATGAGATTTTTTCATGTAAGTATAAGGGTTGAGGAGTGAGTCTCCCCATGTCCGAGATGGATGATGTAACACTACCCAATACCAAATTCCCCAACACATTACATTAAAATGTGGCCCTACTATGCATAATAAGCATAGGTTGATCTATCTATGAGTGGTATGGGATAGTCTCCACACATCCTACCCTCATAGGGAATGAGATAATCCTCACATGGAATTACATCCTCCCAATATGGAATGACATCCTCCTCAATATTCTTCCACATGTAATCTAAACACCATCTCTTGTTGGTTCTTCTTTTGCGACATGAGTGACAGTTCCACTACTTCTTCTTGTTTCTCACACCAATCATGAATCACATGGGTATATAGGTTAGTAGTGTCCATAAATTTGACCCAATATCCCCAACGGTCTTCCACATTAGGTATAATCCACAAACTCCATTTAAATGGTCATCCTACGCAGGTATAATCCCAAATAACCAAACTCATCCTCCTTGGGCCTTTATTACATGTAAACCAAAACCACAAGCTACACATATATCTTCCCTATCCATAGGGGTAAGACCCAATCATTATCAACTATCTGGGATTTGATTCACATATAATTGGGATTCATAGGAATCCTTATTGATTCAATAAGGTTTTCCTTATGAATATTCCATTATTTATTTTTTTTGAAAATCACAAACACCTTATACTTAAGAAAATCTATATTTTACTTGTATAATGAAAATTTCCTTCTCAAAAGAATTTACCCCTAACTTGTTTCCATTGTTCATATCAATATTTTTATTAAGTATAAAAATCAGATTCATATCTAAAACCTTGGAATCATATAATACTTAGATATGAAGCATTCTATTTTTGGATTCGAATTCTGGATACGAACTCTAATGAAGTTCCACTCCGAATTTTGGATACGAACACTAATGATGTTCCACTCCAAATTCAGGATACAAAATCTAATGAAGTTCCACTCTGAATTCTGGATACGAACTCTCATGAAGTTCCACTACGATTATGGATATGAACTCTCATGTAGTTCGACTCCGAATTCTGATTACGAACTTATCCAAGTTCTGACTCTGAGTTCTCTGAATTCAGACTCCGAACTCTTATAAGTTCTGACTCCGAATTTCCATGAACTCTAAATCAGAACATTGTGAGTTATGGTTCTGAACTCTGACGAAATAAAACTCTGAATTTTCTTGAAATTCAGACTCTGGATTTCTACAGAATTCAGGTTCCGAATTCCTACAAAATAGAATTCAAATATCTATTTATTATAGACCCCAAATTCCATTTTGGTTAGACTCCGAACTTTTATTTGCTTACATTTCGAACTTCAGTTTTTCTTATGCTTACACATTTTCTAATATAAAATGATGTCATGATTTCAGTTATTGAATAACCGTTGGTTGAGTGAAATGTGTATAGGTCCCTCCGAAATTCATGAACAAATATGACTGTTAAAGGAGGGAGCCGACTGTTGGATCCTCACCTATAAATAGAATCTCATTTGAAAGTGTTCACAACTTTTGGAATTTTGGTGATCAGAACATCCTGAAGTGATTTCTAGAGAGAGAGGCTCTTATCAACTCTCAAATCTTCGTGCCAAAAGTTTGAACAACTTGTTCAAACCTTTCCTTGTACAGACTTGCTTCGTGTGACTCCAATTGTTGCTGATTACAATCGAAGGATTCTGGGGATAAGAAGACATAGGTTCCAACACTTTGAAGTTGAGGTCTTCCTTAATGAAGAAGACAGAGGTTCCAACTACCTGATAGATAAGGGCTTGCAGGGATAGCAAGACAGAATTCGATTTTTGTATCAAGGGCTTACCTTAGTGTGGGTAAGACAGACTTTCATGAAAGTATAAATCAAGGGACCTCTTATCCAGGGTTATTGGATACCCTTCTCTTTGGGTTAAAAGAGTTATTGTTTGTTACTTTTAGTTGTTACTACTTTGTGTTTCCGCTGCATTTTGGTATTGTTAAAGAAAGTACAACTTTCTTATACTTCCTTACTTATACTCTATTTTAGTTAGATTCTATACATTTTAAGGTATAATCTTAGTTGGTATAAACTTTGTTAAGTTTCATTTCTGGAATCACTTTTCCGGAATCATTCAAGCAAGTATTTTAGAACTCAGAGTTGTTGTGAATTATGGTTATCCAAAATTTCCTAAGGGAATTTTAAAAAGTTACAATTCACACCCCTCTTGTATTTGTATCTCATTGTACTTGTTCGATCCTATATTTGGTATTATAGAGTACATCATATTCAGAGTCATACCATCCTAAAAATTGGTATCAGAGGTATTGGTTCCATCTGAATTAATCTCATGATTAGATTCAGAGGTTTTTCTTTAACATTCAGATTCATATTTCTAGATTCATACTTTTCAGAATCTATTTTTTCGGAATCATTGTTCGGATTCACTATTTTCTTAGATATATTGTTTTTCTTGATTATAATATTTTCTCTTGTTTAAAAACATATAATTTTAACAAGTTTTTGTGCCAAATTTTTTCTTAAGGATGGAAAGAATCAATGTTGGTTCTATCAACAACTTAAATCCTACTAGACAACATATTTTTGATGGTAATGATTATGAATATTTGAGAGATCGTATGAAGACTTTCATTATCAATACTGGAGTAGATAACTTTTTCATGCTTACTGGTGGATAAAAAATCCTTGATAAAGAAGTAAGTGCCTTTACTAATCAAGAAAAGCATGAATACCAACTCAACTATAAGGTACACAATACTTTGCTTTGTTCAATGACTAGGAACATATATATCCAAATTTCTTCTTTTGAAATAGCTAATTGTATATGAAAGAAACTTGACGTTACACATTTTGGTACATCTAAAATGATTGAGACTAGAAGAGTCATGCTCATAGCTGAGTATCATGGTTTTAATTTTCCTTATGGAGAACCAATTTGTAAGGTGCAACAATGATTCATGACTATTGTGAATAGATTATAGTCTATGGGAGAGAAAGGTCTAGATGATGAAGCCCTCATTGACAAGATCATTGATATCATGACCAATGAGTGGGAATAAAAAATAACTGTTATCGATGAAAACAGAAAGGTTACTCAAATTTCTCTTGATGAATTGTTTGGAACCCTTCTTCAACATGAGACTAGAATGAAGAGATACGCTGACAACATAGAGAAGAAGAATGGGAATGGTAGTGTTTCTTTTACTACAACTTCAAACCACATGGAAGCTAAGACTATTGAGAGAGTTTCTAGATCCAGATATAAGAAGGTTCTTATTCAATCCGAATCTAGTGAGAGTGAAGTCTCAGAAAATGAGTTAGCTAATCTTTCTCAATGGATGAACAAGATAGTTGGACATATAAATTTCCAATCCAAGTATAAGAATAAGGAAAGGAAATATAAGAATGATTTTGAAGTCACATGATATGAATGCAAGAGAGCTTGACACATAAGACCTAATTGACCTATGCTCAAAAGAAAGGGGAGAAAATAGAGGCATTCTGAAAGGAACACAAATAAGTATTACAAGTCCAAAGCTAAGAATGTTCTGAACGCTAATGACACCTAGAGTGACAATGGTGGTGACTCTTCATATGAATCTTCTGATTATGAATCTTCAGGACAGAATAATCTTGGTCTTATAGCCAGGATACCTATTGATAATCATTGCTTTATGTCTAAGGTACACAATGCTGAATCCTTGACTAATGTTTCTCTAAATGCGAATGATATAAAATATTATAACTCTTCTTATGAATAATCTTCTTCTGATGAAAAAATACTTTACCTACCTAGGAAGAAGTTTCTAGGTTTGCTGAACTTCATCAAATTGAAAACTCAAACTCATGAAGAATCTTGAAAAGGAAAAATCGTGGAATATTATTCTTACAAAATAAATATCAGATCTTTCTAAAGATCTTGATAAGAAAAATTCAGATTTCGAAAGTATTTTAAAAAATCTTGAGAAAGTAAATTCTGAAAAGGATAAACTTTCTAAAGATCTTCCAAACGTAATTTCTAAGAAAGGTGTTTTCTAGCCTAGCTCAATGTCAGATGTTTTTGAAGATAATAACTTAATTATAAAACTCATATATGAAATATTTTCCTTGGTGAAGTGTTTGTCAAACTTTACCCATGGTAATGAAAATTTTGATAAAATGTATATACAAATCCAACCTCGAAGAAATAATTCTGGTTTTGGTTACACTAGTTCTAAGCTGATTTTTAGTAACAACTACTTTGTTCCTCAAAGTGCCTCATTTTTCACAAAGTGTCAGTGTGGTGGTCACTGGGAAAATAAATGTTCTTTAAACAAAACCCAATCTTTAAAATTTCATAAATCTTATTTTTCTAAGAATATGTGGGTACTCAAAATTTTACTTTCTGAAATTTCCAGATCCAAGAAAGTCTGAATTCCAAAAACCTAAATTTTTGTTATTTTCAGGAAAATAGGGAAAGTACCAACAAAAATACTTTGTACATGGATAGTGTATGTTCTCGGCATATTACTGGTAACAAAAACTATTTTGAAAAGATTATCAGAACGAAAGGAGGAAATATAACTTTCGGAGATAATTTTCAGGGAGAAATTATTGGTATAGGTAATATTGTTCTTCTTGGAAAAACTTTTATTTCATATGTTCTGTTTGTTAAGGGTCTTAAGCACAACCTCATTAGCATAATTCAGTTATGTGATGAAGGCTACCTTATGAATTTTAGGAATTATAAGTGCTTAGTACACAATTCCAAGGAAGAATTTTTTCTTTCTACCATTAGACAAGAGAATGTTTACACCATAAACTTAGAAGACCTTAGGATCCAAGACATACCTTGACTAAGTGCAATGGAAGATAATTCTTGGTTATGAAATAGAACGTTAGGACACTGTAACCTTAGGAACCTATGAAAACTCTCTAAGAAAGGATTAGTTAAGGATCTACCAGAGCATATATTTTATTCTTCAAAAGTTTGTGATCCTTTTCAATATAGAAATCAACATAAATAAAGCTTTAAACTAGTCGGTGAAGTCTCAAAAACTGATTCATTACAGTTGGTGCAAATAGTTCTTTTCGGTCCAACACAAACTGGAAGCATTGGGGGAAAGAATTATGTATTTGTCTTAGTTGATGATTAAATTAGATTTACATGGGTCTATTTTCTAGGAAAGAAGTCTAAATATTTTTCTTATTTCAAAAGTTTTAGAGCCCATGTCAAAAATGAGAAAAACCTTCCATTGAAAACTATTCATAGTGATCATAGAGGAGAATTTAAAAATTCTGATTTTGAATCTTTTTGTAGTATAAAAGGTATTAATCACAACTTTTCATCACCCATAACACCTCAACAAAATGGAGTTGTTGAAAGAAGAAATATAATTTTTCAAGAGATAACTTGAACCATGTTGAGTTAGTATTCTGTAGACAAACATTTTTGGGCGGGAGCTGTAAGTACTGCTTGTTATAATATAAATCGAGTTTTTATTAGACCTTTTCTTAAAAAAACTCATTATGAGTTATGGAATGGTATAAATCCTAGACTTTAATACTTCATGGTTTTTGGTTGCAAAGTATTTATTCTGAATACTAAAGATAATTTACACAAATTCGCACCAAAATCTGATGAAGGAATTTTTTTAGGCTACTCCACAACTTCTAAGGCTTATAGCGTTTTCAAAAAAAACTTGCACTGTTGAAGAGACAGTACATGTCAAGTTTGATGAAACTGATCCCTTTATTTTCAAACAACCTCAACCCACATCTTCAGATGTGTTTTTAAAAACTGATTATCAACCTTTGATAGAAAACCCTTCTGATAAGGAAAATGTTCAAGAAGATACTTCTGAAACATTTACCCTAGAAGATTTCCTAACCTATTTTGATTAAAAGGTTCTTCAAAACCCAAATCAGTAATTTCTTAAGAATCACCCCAGTGATAGTATCATTGTTGATTTGAATCAACCTATAAGTACTAGAAGTTATTTAAGAAATTAAGAAGAACATCTAGCGTTCCTTTCCCAATAGGAACCAAAAAGCACTAATGAAGCTTTAGGTGATGATGATTGGGTAAAATCCATGTAATATGAACTAAATGAATTTGAATGGAATAAAGTCTAGACCTTGGTTGAAATACCTAAGGAAATTTCATTTATTGGAGTAAAAGGGTACTTCAGAAATAAGTGTGACAAAAATGGAGTTATCATTAGAAATAAAGCTAGATTAGTTGCTAAAGGATATAATAAACATGAGGTAATAGACTATAAATAAACCTATGCTCTAGTATCTAGACTTGAATATATTCGTATTTTACTTGCCTTTGCAGAATTCTTCAATTTCAAACATTTTCAAATGGATGTGAAATGTGCTTTCCTTAATGGTTATGTTCAAGAGGAAGTTTTTGTTGAACAACCTCCTAGCTTTAAAGACACAAAATATCCTCATCATGTTTTTAGACTTAACAAAGCTTTGTATGGCCTTAAACAAGCCACACGAGCTTGGTATGATAGACTTACTTGATTTTTTCTTCAAAATAACTATGTTAAGGGAAACGCAGATCCAACCCTTTTTACAAATAAAGATAAGAAAAATGTTTTTATTGTTCAAATTTATTTTTATGACATTATATTTGGTTCAACTCAGTAATATTTAACTTATTACTTTGCAGATCTAATGAAATATGAGTTTGAAATGACTATGATGGGTGAGTTAACATTTTTCCTTGGTTTTCAAATTTCTCAAAAACCTGAAGAAATCTATATCTCTCAACATAAGTATATTAAAGATATTCTTAAAAATTATGGATTTGACAACACTAAAAGTATTAGTACTCCCATTGGTACCTCAAATACACTTGATCTTGATAATGCTAGGAAACTAGTAGATCAAACATCTTTTAAAGGTATGATAGGAAGCTTACTATACTTGATAGCTAGTCGTGTAGACTTTATGTTTTTAGTATGCTTATCTGCTATATATCAATCCAACCCTAAGGAATCTCATTTAATGGCAGTGAAAATAATTTTTTTGCTACTTAAATGGAACCATGGATTTAGGACTATTTTATACTTCTGGAAATGATTTTATCCTAAAAATTTATTCAGATGCTGACTTTGGTGGATGTAGAATGGGTAGAAATAGTACATATGGAACTAGTAATTTCTTAGGAGATTCTTTAGTTTCTTGGCCATGCAAGAAGCAACACTCTGTAGCACCCTCCACTATTGAAGCTTAATATGTAGCAACTGGAAGTTGTTGTGCTCAAGTGTTGTGGATGCAACACACACTCACAGTCTATGGCTTGAGTTTTACTAAAACTCAAATTTTGTGTGATAACACACGTGCCATTACCCTTAGTAAAAACCCTGCACAACACTCTCATGAAAAACACATAGATATTGGGCATCACTTTCTTAGGGATCACACACAAAAAAGAAAATATCATTCTTCAATTTATCGGAACACAAGATCAAATTGCTGACATTTTCACAAAATTTTTACCCTCCGATAGATTTGAATACATTAAACAGAAGTTAGGAATGATAACTATAAGGTAATATTCCTTCTTTATCTTCTTGTTAAACCATTCTCCTTACAGTAATAAAATACTTTTCATAGAGGGAGTACATTTGATTTTTAGCTTATCAAATATTTTCGTAGATTGTTTTTAAACTTTCATAATAAAAAAATTTCGTAGTTAGTTTTTTAAACTTTCATAATCAAATATTTCCGTAGTCAATTTTTAAGACTTTCATTATCAAAAATTTCTCATAGTTAGTCTTTCAAATTTTCTTAATGAAGTTTTCGTACTAGAAATTTTCCTAGTAATGTTTTCGTACTGGATATTTTGGTAATGAAGTTTTCGTACATGAGATTTTCGTAGTAATGTTTTTGTACTGGATATTTTGGTAATAAAATTTCCGTAATGAAATGTTCGGAACTGAACTTTTCATAAAGGAATTCTTCAGACCTTAATTTTTTCGTAATAGAAATTTTCAGAACCGAAACTTTCGTAATGAAAATTTTTTGTACTTAGAATTTTCGTAATGGAAATTTTTCATACTCAGTATTTTCGAAATGGAAATTTTCCGTACTCAGAATTTTCGTAATAGAAATTTTCGTACTTATAATTTTCGTACTAAATAATTGGTACTCAATGTTTTTGCAATAAACTTTTAAACCTTATGTTTTTCATAGAGAGTTTTTAGTAGTAAGTTATTTCGTAGTCATATTTTCTTCAAGAATAATATTACCTATTACAAATAAACGTTCTCGCCAATCTGAAAGATATGACTTCCTTACTTAAATTTTCATAATCGTTTTCTAGTTGCTGGTAGTTTCTTTTTCTTATAAAATTTCTCAGATTCGTTTCTTCTTAAATCCGAATGTTTTTTGTTAAAACCTCAAAAGATCGGATTCAAGATTTCCTTGTGGGAATGCTTTCAACCATCAGATTAAACACGAGAATTTTCAACCGTTAGATTGGTTTTGGAAGTTCAAAGGTCAGCTCCATCTCCTATATTAAGGGAACCCCCATTTGTGTCCCACATCAATCTCCAAGATCACTTGTCTTGAAGCTCTACCTTAGTTCTTAAAGCCTGTTCTGATTCTTCTAGTGGTGCTCCATTCCAAATGTATGTCGAAGCCACTTCTCAATAAATGACTACCATGAAGCCAATTTCGAAATGGAAAGTGTACAGAGAAAGGTTGTTCCATCCGATATTTTACAATTATGATTCTATCATCTCCAAGAATATCAAGTTGAATGGTTGGGAAGATGTATATATATCTAAGACAGGTGTTCAAGAAGTGGTCTATCCGGAGTTACTTGTAGAGTTATATGAATCATCAAGCTTCTATGAGGAAGAGGGAAGAGACAAAATTTCTTTCAAGTCTTAAAGTAAGACTTATGAACTTACTTACACCTAGGCAACAAGCTTGGTGGGGCTGGAATATGATAGAGAAGCTGATTTTTTCTCAAAAAAACATCCAAATGTCCAAGGCAGTTTTGTTAAGGTGAAGGCCTTGGAGTGTCTTGGGCTAGATGATGTAAAGACAGCCAATATTGCTCACCTATCTTCTAATAATCGGATCCTTCAGCTATGGGTACAAGGTTTCTTGGTTCCGAGAAAGGGTAAAAATATTCCCTAAAGAAAAGTGATATATATTTCTTAGACTACTTGGTGAATATAAGAAAAACCAATTTTATGACGCATGTTCTTGTGACAATCAAGAACATCCAGGAGGGAAATTTGAGAGCTCAGATCATCATGTACCCTTCCTTACTATCAAAGATGATAGTTCGATGTCTGTATTCTTTCAAGATTGCATGTAAGTCTAAGGCTTGGAATTGCAAGGTTATGATTGTTAGTGTTGATACCTTGAAAAGGATAAATATGACCTATTCCAAGGAAACATGAGAATTTTATAATTTTCCAGAGGAAGAGGCTAAATACAATCCAGAAAATGTGGAGAAGGATGAACCAGTGAAAAAGGTTGGTAAGAGGAGAAAACTGAAAGAAGTGGCGGCTGAAGACAAGACCCCCCAAATCTAAGGAAACCCAATCAACACCTCCTAAGCTAAAGAAACAGAAAGCATATCCAGATGAAGTGGTTTCTAAATGGAGATAAGATAAGGAGATGATGAAGGAAGGGGAACCTTAGTTCAGACTAGACCCTGATAAAGCTAAATCATTAAGGGGGAATATGACTGAATACCTTGAGAAGGTAGAAAAAGATACGAAGATGAAGAAGAAGACGTCTGAAGCTGAAGTTGTACAATCTCTTTTTAGAGACACAGAAATAGCTTCTGAGATGATTCCGGTTCCAGAAACTTTTGTTGTCCAACCTTTACCAGAGAACCCTAGAAAGAACAACTTCACTCAGAAAAAGTATAAAGGGAAACAATTTATTGAAGAAGTAGAGAAAAGAGCTGGTGATGAAGTAGATTAAGAAGTTGTTGAAGAAATAGAGGAAGTAGAGGAAGAAGAAGATGTAGAAAAAGGAAGTGGTGATCTAGATGACTTGATTAAACAAGTTGAGGATTATCATGAAAAGGCCGAATCCTCAAAGAATATCACTCCAGGAAAGGGAGATGACAAATATGGTAAGAAAGGTGTTGATTAGGAAGAAGAGAAAGAAAACAAATTATCTGAGGAAGAAAGCCTTGAGAAGCACTTTCTTGGAGAAGGAGCCGAGAGGGAGAAACCAGATGAAGATAATATTTTCAAGTATCTGAAAGCGAGGATGAATCTTCTGATGAGGCAGTTTCGAAAGATTATAAGGGGAAGAAAGTACTTATGGACACCATAAAAAAATATATCATTAGGAAGAAAGATGGTGGTGGTTCTTCTAGAAGAATGCTAGTGGATATTGAAGAAGAGCATTCACCTAGCAAGATATCGGATTCAGAGTCATCAAAACTAGGACATGAATTTATTGTTGAGTCTTTGAATAAATTGGTGGACACCATTCCGATCTTTCCCACTATAGACTCCCGGTGCCAAATGCTTCAACACAACCTAAACTAGAAATCAGAATCTGTATCCATGGTCATGGATAAGTGTGTGAAGATTGAGGCTGAGTATAGAAATTTTCTTATCAATTATGATGTGCACAGGAAATCATGAAACAAAGTCACTCTGTGGTAAAAGAAAGTCGATGATGACTTGGCTGAGTTTTATAGTTTTTAGAATGATGTACAAAATTATTTTGATATCAAGGATGGAAAGATAACGAATCTTCAAGAAAATACGACCCTTGAGAAAAATTCTCGGAATAAACAAGTGAAGTATCTGAATGTAAATCTTAACTTGGTTTCTCAAAACTGGAAAGGGGAAAGAGATCTCTGGATTGAGATCAAAGAGAAGATTGTGAAGCAGGATGAAATTCTTAAGGGATAGTCTGAGGCTTTGAAGGCTCAAGATGAAAGGATTAAAGACTTAGAAAAACAAGCTGAGGAGGACCAAAAAGACTTGATGAAGCTAAAAACTTTGTTGAAGAAGCTAATCCCCAAGGAAATGGAATACAAATAGACAAATCCGTTTTTTGTGGTAATGCCTTTCCTTGTAAAAATCGATCCAATCATAATGAAATGTTTTATTGCTTGTGTAGTTTTTATGCTTTTAATAATGTTTCAGGTACTTTATCACTTATACATTCCCTCAATTATTTTTTAAAATCACAAAGGGGTAGAAGGAAAAATAATTACTCAAAGGGGGAGAAGGAAAAATCTAAAATGGAGAAGAAAAGTTTCTAAGTGAAGAATAAATTTCCTTATCTAAGGGGGAGTTTCCAAATACAAAGTTTTTCATTCTCATGATAATAAAAATCCCATTCCGGAAATCATGAATACAATCCTTAGAGTTCCAATGCCTAAGGGTGAGTTAGTTTTATTCACCATCATCCATGAACAAAGGGAGACAAGTTTTAATTTTGAAGTTTAATGAAATTTTTCCAAACCCTTTTATTCATTTTCTAGAGGTTATTTGTGATTTCCAAAAAGGGGTAGATTGTTGAGTCAATAAGGTGTTCCTTATGACTTTTCTATTCCTTCCTGAATTATGCATACTTGCTTCGTGCGACTCCAATTGTTGCTGATTACAATCGAGGGATTCCGAGGATAAGAAGACAGAGGTTCCAACACCTTGAAGTTGAGGGCTTCCTTGCTGAGGAAGATAGAGGTTCTAACTACCTGATAGTTGAGGGCTTGTGAGGATAACAATAAAGACTCTGATTTTTATATTGAGGGCTTACCCTGGTGTGGGTAAGATAGACTTTTTTGAAAGTATAAATCAAGGGACCTCTTATCCAGGGTTATTGGATACCCATCTCTTTTGGTTAAAAGAGTTATTGTTTGTTACTTGTAGTTTTTACTACTTTGTTTTTTCACTGCATTTATTTATTGTTAATGAAATTATAAATTTATTATACTTCCTTACTTGTACTCTATTTTAGTTAGATTCTATACAATTTAAGGTAGAATATTAGTTGGTATAAACTTTGTTAAGTTTCATTTCCAGAATCACTTTTCCAGAATCAATCAAGAAATACTTTTAGAACATATATGTGTTGTGAATTTTGGTTATCGAAAATTTCCTAAGGGAATTTTTAAAAAGGTACAATTCACCCCATCTTGTATTTGTATCTCATTTTACTTATTTGATCCTATATTTGTTTTTATAGAGTATATCATACTCAGAGTCATACCATCCTAACAAGCCTACCCTAGGACTAAACCCAACATCTGTATCCATCTTGGTCCGCTTCAGACCACATATTCTGTAAGACCATGTGCTCACCCTAAGACAAAATCTACTCTAGGTCCCTCTAGGATACTTCCATGCATATTCCCTAACCACATCACCACTGCTCCAAGAATCTCCTAGGAAGCTCAATGTGTAAGCCTCACACCATCCAACCAAGATAAATCCTCTTGTGAAGGGAAGATTCAATGTATAATCCCCATACCATCCCTCATCGACACTCTATTTGCGACACGAGAAACATCACTACATGACATTAAACTACATTGGCAGGTCCGATCAAATGAACTTAAACCACAACATTGAATTGCATGGGTTTGGATCATTGTCTTCTAGATGGGGTATATAGAACAACTCCTCAAGGTTCAATCACGATGTATAGAAATATTAGGTGATCCCTATCAGGGATGTACCTTCTTGATCCACCTCCAAGGGGTGTTAAGATCGACCTTCATAGAGTGAAATCATCCCTTTATTAGACACACCTCCTAGATTGACCTCCAATGACATTCTAATATATCCATCCAGGGTTCACCTCCATGGGGCGTTCCCACCAATCATCAAGGTGTGACAACTTATGTTTATGAGACACACATTCCGGATCTACCCCAATGGAAATTATGTTCCATTACTTGGAAAACCATTCAGATGATCCCTCCTAGCGATGCATCTCTTTGATCTATCTCCATGAGAAATTCTGGTCAATCAATTCCTTCTCAACAATATGTTAAACTCAAGCCCCGATCTATGTCAACCCAATACTCCAATTTGTCTCCATAAGATGTTAAACTCATTCCCTGTCTCTAATTACATACAACATTCTAAACATGAGATGTATGAGGTGAAATCCTTGGATGTTATGAAGCCATGGTGTCATCTACCTCATTCTATACATGGTATACCTAAGGTAAAATCCTTGGAATATATGTTCCAACAATTCATCTACCTCATGATAAACATGGTATGCCTTAGTTAAAAGCCTTTAAAAATATAACCCTTTAGAATTAGGTACCTCATGGTCGAAACATGATTCCTTAGGTTCGGAACCTCAGATTCCTCTATGAGATGACCTCCAAAAAAGACGATTATAGGTGGACAATGTTCTTAGTGTCCATACATGCCAGCAATGACCAACATGACTACTATATTGACCGAATGTTGCTACCCTATCAATACCCCCAATAATATATTGATAAAAGTAGTATAATTAATGGACGTACACAATGAGATGGCATCGATAATGAGTTCCAAAAACATGAATTAAATGTATGAGGGAGACCCATACATGAAAACATGTTCCAAGGAGGAATCCATGAAAGGAGGATCTGACATCCAATTTCCCCATTTTGATTAAAGAGAATACATCACCAATAAAAGTGATGAAATCCACAAGCCTTTGGGAAGAGGGAGTAAATGATAAAAAATTACACCAGTACAAATTAAAATGCATGGTGAGTTTTCCTAGTGAAAGAACAAGAAAAACCGTATAATTTGTTTTTTCAGAGGGTCTCTAGAATTATTTGAAGATGAATATCATACTCTTTATATCTCTTAGAGTGTATGAATATAACATCAATTAATACCAAATGATGTTATTAATATTTCCATGACTTATTATATACTTTCTTTAAATATTTTATATGAAATGTGCATAATTTGTGTGAAATATTAATGTTTTAATACTAAATATAATTTTTGAGCATTTTTAGAAGTATTCTAATCGATTCACTTTACTATTTTATTTATAAGTATCACCCTACTGATTCCAATTGTGTGGTTCGTGTTTTGGAGGATTGATTATTCAATTTCACACATATCATTAGAAGGAATCATGGGCCAATGCTACCATTTGAAGGCTCATATGGACCACACAAGATGACCCAAAGAATTTGTGAAGAAATTGGACCAGCCATGATGATTGAGTTACTAGTCTCACTCCGGAAGCCTATATTTTTCGAAACTCCACCATGTGTTCTTGATTATCCAAAATAATCATGGGTAAAAATTTCAGGGCCCAAATATAAGAATAAGGGACCCAAATAAAGCATTGAAGTCCAGCCCACCATTCTGGACAAGAATTAAAATCCGGACACTATTCATGACATAACTCATGATGTAATAATCAAATATAGATGAGATTTTGCAGTGTTAAAGAGAAGTTATAGGCGGGCATATTTTTTGAATAAATCATTCGGGTTTGAAGGCATATTCCTATTCGAAAAACCCATTCACATTTTAGACTTGAAAAAGACTGGATTGAAATGGACAGATTAAAACTGTTTAATCATCCAGCCATAACTTTGGATATATAGGTCCCAATGCCTCTAAATTTTGAGATTAGTTGGCCAACATTATTACCTACAATTTTGAAGGAGATATATCAAGATTATGCGGTCTGGATGTCCAAATCGTCGATCCAAGTGGATGGATAGATTGGGAATGCAAACAGTCCACTTCCTTCGGCTATAAATACACCCCCCTCCACTCCTTCAAAGGGGTTGGCATTTCAGAAGAGAGGAGCCTCAATTAGCACGGAAAAATCCTTGAAAATGGCTTTGGATGACCTTCCATACTCATGTTTTCACTTGAGATACCATTCCTCTTCTATTTTTTTCCTTTCACTTTTGTGTTGTTCTTTGTTTATAATCTTGTAAGTTTGTGTTTTGTAATTCTATTTTAATGAATGTTTCTTCTTCAATTTCTTATTTTCTCATCCACCTTCTGTAGATTAATATTAATGTTCTTAAAGTAGTTTAAATACATTTAAATACCCTTCCCTTCTTTTTCTTGCTCATTCAATCGAAAGTCCGTTTTTTAATTATCATCATTGTTCGTGTGTGTGTGTTTGACACACCACTCTTTTCTTATCCCTTTCTTTTTTCATCTCTTATTAAATTATAATCATAATAATTATAACCAGATTATTAAACCTCCAAATGGATAAGTAAATCTCTCATTGGGGTGAGTTATAATTTAGGTATGTTAAGTGATTGAGTGCTTTTGCTCGATGAATATTCTTTGAATTAACATTGTGTATGTTGGACTTAACATGTCATCGATTAATGACTTGTTTTGTTTAAAAAGTGGTTTCAATGGATTATTGGAAACATAAATACACCACCATAAATAAGCTCTGATTGATATTAGAACCATAAGTTATGTTAAGGATTGGATTAAAGCCTTAACACTTAGGAATTCTAATCAACATCATCTTGTGACATGGGTGTTAATTTAATGCAATATAAATCAAAGCTCAAGGATATCACAAGCTTAACTACCTAATGATGAACTCACCCTAATATTTATCAGTTTTTTAAATAAAAAATCATCCATAAATTATTTCATATACTCTAAAAAAACCCCCAATCAGACTAAAATCAACTAAAAACAAATGACTGTTACAAAGTATCATCGTTGTGGATTCGACCAGAGTGCTTCTATACAAATTAGCAGAGCACCAGAACCTTGACCTGTCGATAGGAAAAAATCGGCCATGCATTCCAAATGGATTCGTTGTCGGGGATGGTGCTTTAAGTAATCATTAGTTTCTGGTTATTGTAAAACAAAGCAAAAAAAAAAAATTAAAAAAAAATTGAACAAAAACACAAATAAAAATGCTACTTCTCATAAAAATCATAAACTGAAAAAAAGACACAAAAAAACTCTCTTCATCTTTCTTCCAAATCTTTATGAATTCCCCTTATCCTCCCAAACAATCCCTAAGATTTGTTTGACCCTAAAATTGAGTGAACACTTTTCCAAATTAGGTGGAACATTAGAGATAATCAAATAATTCAAGAACCAGTCCTTGTCCAACCAATTGAATTAGATATGGCCAATCCTAGGGAACAAACACTTAAAGAAATCGATGCCCCTGATATGAATTACCAACCTCTTGGTATTCAATATCCAAACATAGAGGCTGACTTCGAACTCAAATCAGGTTGGATTCATCTTCTTCCTCATTTCCACGAGCTAGCCAGTGAGGATGCACATCTCCACCTTAAAGAGTTCCAAGTAGTGTGCTCTACCATGAAGCCTCAAGGGGTTTCTAAGGAATAAATCAAACTCTGAGAATTCCCTTTCTCCCTAGCTGAAACTGCTAAGTCATGACTTTACTAACTTCCTCCCAGTTCCATAACCACATGGAATGACATGAAGCAACTTTTCTTAGAGAAATTGATTCCTTCTTCTTGTACTGCATCAATATGAAAGGAAATAAGTGTTATCCCTTAGTTCCTAAGTGAATCACTCCATGAGTATTGGGAGAGGTTCAAAAAGCTTTTTTCAACCTTCCCACATCACCAAATCCCTGATCAACTCTTGATTTAATACTTATATGAGGGGTTATTGGCTAATGAGATAACTCTCATTGATGCTGCAAGTGGCAGTTCTTTTATTGATAAAACTCATACAGCTGCAAGAGATATCATAAATAAAATGGCTGCAAACACACAATAATTCCATACTCGAGCACATTTCTAAGTCAAAAAAGACCAAGATAATATATCAATTGAGCCGAACAAGATGACCAATTAGATGAGTGAACTTACAGGTCTTGTGAGACAACTAGTCATGGCTACCAAATCCCCAACCTCATATTCTTCGCAATCAATGTTTTCTGGATCTGTCAAAAACTGTGCAATATCCACCTCTTCATCTCATCCAACAGACACATTTCCACAACTTGAAGAGGATTAATATGATTCCTCTGGACCATTGGAGCTCAATGCAGCATATGCTCAGTGGAACACCAACCCTCAATTATCAGGTCAGTTTGTTAGAAACTTCAACCAACCTCACTATAAGCCCTTCTCTTCTTCCTATAACCAAGGACTTAGGTATCGTAATCCCATATCTCATACCCCTCAATTCCCTCCTCAAAATTCAAACCAGTTTCAATATGGTAAAGGTGTTGGTAACTTCCAACAATCTTATCCTTTTATTCGTCATCCTCAAAGGAACAATCCTCCTCCTGGATTCCATTATCCCAGTGAGCCTTCCCAATTCCAAAACCAATAGAATCACTTTCCCAAGAACCAAAATCTAGGTAATACCATTCCAGGACAAGCCTCTTATTCCAAGAAACCATGGGAAAGTGCAATGGAAGATCTTTCCTTCTTCACCCATTCCAGCCTTTAGAACATTGAAACCCAAATCGGTCAACTTGCATCCCACCTTATTCAGCAGAAACCATCCAATTCTTCCCAAATTATAGATCAACCATTACCCAACCCCAAGAGTAATGTAAGTGAAATTTCACATATATCAGGAAAGAAAATTTCTATACCTCACGATAAGTCATATAAACTACCTTTAAATGTTGACCTAGAAAATGAAAAGAAAAAGAAACTTGAAATGGAACCTGAAACCATTCCCTCGCCTCCTTAAATTCCACATAGGAACCAAATTCCTTTTCCTTAAGCTATTTCTAAACCAAGTAAATCCTTTGAAACTGATCCTGAAATGCTCGACATGTTTAGACATGTTGAAGTCAACATTCCCCTCTTAGATGCCATAAAACAAATTCCTATGTATGCCATGTTTCTCAAGGAGTTGTGTACCCACAAGAGGCAACTTAGGACCTTCAAAAAAGTTTCCACCCAGCAGTCTATTCTCATAAAGGGCAAGGATCCAAGGACCTTTATGGTCCCATGCCAAATTGGAAGTTTCAACTTTGATGATGCACTCATAGAACTAGGAGCCTCAATTAATGTCATGCCCAAATCTATATTCTCCAAACTTGGTCTAGGTCCCTTACATCCAACGGGTGATGTCATTCAATTATCCAATCGAAGCACAACCAGTCCTGAGAGAATAATTGAGGATGTCCTTGTCCAAGTCAATGATCTTATCTTCCCTTCTGATTTTTATGTCATTGACATGGAAGGTGAGACGAACTCTTATCGATCTCCCCTAATTATAGGAAGACCATTCCTCATGACTGCGAGAACCAAGATTGATGTCCATTCAGGCATCTTATCCATGGATTCAGTGACCAAATGGCCAAGTTCAACATTTTCCAAGCCATGTGATACCCATCTGAGGATCACTCTGCATTCTCAATCCATGCTCTTGGGGACACTTCTAAGAGTCAATAGAACCCCAATACACCATTTTATTCATGTTCTAATTATAAAGGATCTTGTGAAATCTACACCAAGAATAACAAAGTCATAAATGGTGAAGTTGATGTGGACCTTTCATTCATAGACTCTATCAATCTAGAGGATCCTGAAAAATCTCTTGAATCCCACATCAATTCTAATCTCTACTGCTCCACCTTGGACAATATTAAGGAAAATGAATCTGAAGCAACTGAAGTCCCTTCTTCCATTCCTGAGTTTTCTAACCCAAAAATGGAAGATGAGACTGATATGAAAGATCTTCCTACACACCTGAAATATGAATTCCTTTTCCATGATCACTCATATCATGTCATTATCTTAACTTTACTTACTGAAACCGACAATTCCAAACTTGTTCAGGTGTTAGAGGAAAACAAAAAGGCCCTAGGTCGGACCCTATATGACATACCTGGAATCAACCTTGCCCTTTTCATGCATCACATCCATCTTGGGGAGATATCCAAAACAATTAGACAGCCACAAAGAAGACTCAAACCACTCATACTTGAGGTAGTTAGGGAATAGATCACCAAGTTTCTTCAAGCTGGTATTATCTACCCAATTCCTGATAGTGAATGGGTTAGTCCAATTCAATTTGTACCTAAGAAGGGTGGGATAACTATTTTCACAAATGAACATGGAGAGGCAGTCACAACTCGAGTGAAAAACAAATGGCGTGTGTGCATCGGCTATAGAAAATTGAATGTTAAAACAAGAAAAGATCACTACCCTCTTCCATTCCTTGATCAAATACTGAAACGATTAGCCAGGAAGTCACACTATTCCTTTCTTGATGGATACACTGACTAATTCCAAAAGCCAATCACACCTCAAGACCAAGAAAAGACTACTTTCACATTCCCCTTTGGAACATATGCATATAGAAGAATTCCTTTTGGCCTTTGCAATGCTTCTACAACATTCTAGAGATGTATGATGAGTATCTTTTCAGAATTCATGAAACACTGCATGGAAGTCTTCATGGATGACTTCACCATTTATGGTGAGTCATTTGAAACTTTTTTGAATTCACTCGATCTAGTTCTTAAAAAGTGTTTCAAGTGTAACATTGTGTTAAATTTTGAAAAATGTCACTTCATGGTTGAAAATGGGATTTTTCTAGGGCACATACTTTCAAAAGATGGTATTGAAGTTGATCCTGCCAAAATTGAAGTGATCCAATCACTTCCTCAACCCACTTCTGTTTGAGAAATCCGTTAATTTCTCGGTCATGCTAGTTTCTATCGGTGATTCATCCATAACTTCAGTAAAATTTCCCTCCCACTCACTCGATTGCTCCAAAATGATGTCACTTTACATTTCGATGAGGTTTGCAAGAGAGCCTTTGTTGAACTCAAAACTTCTCTAACATCTGCCCTAATAATCCAACCCCTAGAATGGTCCTTATCCTTTGAGTTGATGTGTGATGCTTTTGATAGAGATATTGGGGCTGTTCTTGGTCAAAGAAGAAAAAAACTTCCTCATTTCATCTATTATACCACAAAAACATTTGATGAAAATAAATCTCACTAAAGTGTCACCAAAAAAGAACTTTTAGCAGTGGTTTTTTCCTTAGATAAATTATGTCTCAATCTCTTAGGTTCCAAAATCATCATCTTCACAGAACATTCTGCTATAAAGTTATTACTCAAGATAAGTGATTCCAACCTGAGACTAATAAGATGGATCCTAATGCTCCAAGAGTTTGACCTTGAAATAAAAGATAGAACAGGAAAATAAAACCCTGTGGATGATCACTTGAGTAGAATTTCTAATTCTTCCCATTTAGAAATCATTGTTCCTAAATTCCCCACTAACCACCTTTCATTTCTCACTCCAAAGTTACCATGGTATGCCCCAATTGTAAATTACTTTGTTTTTGGCGTTTTTCCTAAAAAATATTCAAAAGAACAAAAAATGAAGTTTAAAAGTGATTAAAAATACTATTTTTGGGAGGAAAATAATATTTGGAAAGCTGGGGTAGACAAGGTAATAAGTAGATGTGTCCATGAAAATGAACATTCTTCCATATTAGAATTTTTTCACTCACTGCCTGGTGGTGGCCATTTTGGACCACAAAGGACCTCCCGAGAGGCTCTAGACTCTAGATTCTTCTGGAATTAACTCTTCAAGGAATCACATGAGTTCTTTCAATCACGTCCCACTTGAAAAATGTTTAGCACAATTTTAAATAGAAATGAAATTCCCCAAAAGCCTTTAATTTTCAGTGAGATCTTCAATGTTTGGGGAATCGTTTTCATGGGACCATTTCCCCTTCCAATGGACTCTCATACTTTTTTATTTCAGCTGATTATGTTTCTAGGTGGTTTGAGGCCAAACCCACTAGAAATGATGATTCACATACTATTAGAGAGTTTCTAAAGACACACATCTTCCATAGATTTGGCACACCTTGTGCCTTGATCAGTGACTTAAGAACCCATTTTTGTAATAGAACCATAGAATCTCTTTTGAAAAATAATGGGGTTATACATAAAACATAAACTTAATATCACCACCAAACAAAATACATGGATGAACTTTCTAATAGAGAAGTGAAAAGAGTGCTTGAGAGAATTGTAAAACCCACAAGAAAAGACTGTCCTGAAAGACTTGGTGAAACACTTTGGGCTTATCAAATTGCCTATAAAACACCCATTGGGATGTATTATTTTAGCCTAGTTTTTGGTAAAGCATGTCATTTTCCAGTTGAAATTCAACATAAGTAATTTTGGGCATTGGAAACATGTAATTTTGATCTTGAAAAATCCGGTGAAGAAAGATTGTTGCAATTGGATGAACTAGAGCAACTTCGACTTGATTCGTATGAGAATTGTATTCTCTATAAAAAAAATCCAAGGCACTCCATGATAAAAACATCCTGAAAAAGATATTTTATGAAGGTGAAAAGGTAATTCTCTTCAATTCTCGATTTCGGCTTCACCCAGGTAACCTTAATTATCATTGGGAAGGTTCTTTTGTTATTACTAATGTTTACCCATTTGGTACAGTGCAAGTCTAAGACCCCTCTTACAAAAGGACATTCATGGTTAATGGACATCAGTTAAAGCATCACCATGAGAGGACGCAAAATCCTGGATCAAAATCAACTTCCACTGGATCCCCAACTTCTCTAATCGACCTACCACTAGATGGAGATGGCAACCCGCCAAATCCAATTTAGGGGGCACCTCTTTCCCTTTAACTCTCTCTATCTCTTCCTCTCTCTACCTCTTTCTTCTTCTTTCTCTCTCTTTCATTTTTTACCACTTTATTTATCAAAACCTTTATTTTTCTCTTTTTATTTTGTATGGGTGTATCTTTATAAAAAACAAAAACAAAAATCTTAAAACAAAAAAAAACAAAAAAAAAACAATCACTTAAAAAAATACGAAAAAATCAAGAGTCATGCTTACTCACCATCGAGTTCTGAAATTTTGTCCAACCATTTTGGGGAGTTAAAAGAAATTTTTTCATCCCAAAAATTTTGTATTTTCATCATGACTTTGAATAAAAAAATTTGTGTCAAAATTAACATATTTTGAATGCTCAATTTTTGATTTGGAAAATGATTTTACCGAACCGTGAGGAACAACATTTTCTTTCATGCTAAGCCTACCTATGGCCATCTTTTAAAAATGTGTTTTTCACCCCCATTTGTGAGTCTTGAGTTTGTGGACCTTCGAGCTGAATTTCCTACGTTAGTGTGCATTAATATGATAGAGGCATTTTTTGAAACACATGAAAATTACAATAGCCAAATATCCTCCCATTTCATTTACATTAATCCTCTTTATGAAATCCCTTTAAAGCCTATGAAAACATTTTCATTGATAGCCACATTACAATCCCAATAAAATTTCCCACCCAATATCAACATGGATATTCATTGCATAATTTTTTGAAATTTAAGTGTGGGGGGAATGGATTTCATTGTTTGGGTACCCTATTATTGATTTTCAACGAGTTATCATCTGCTTGAGGGCAAGCATCCATTTCAGTGTGGGGGAGAGGTTGTCATTCAGTGTGTTTTGGGTAATGTAATGTATTTTCATTTATGTAATTTTGTAAATGTTATTGACATGTGTTCAAAAAAAATCAAAAAAAAAATAAAAAAAAGAAAAGAAAAAAAAGAAAAAAAATTGGGTTGTTTTTTGGGTAGGTAAAAAATCAATCTTCCACAATCATGGGTTGGGATATGAGTGTGAGATCTTTTCCAATTTCAACTTTCAAAAAAAGAAAATAAGGAGAAAAAAATAACACTTGCATAATATTCTTATGTCATTTGAAGAATTTTTGTGGTTTTTAAATATTTTATCTTCTCATACCCTACAAATTTTAATCCTCTATTGTGTATTTCATCACACAATCATTCCCTTGTAAATATGTGTTTTCATTTCCGTCCATGTTTTATATCAAAAAAAATGTGCATTAGTTTTTCTATGTTGGTGTTTTACCCCTCTTCTTATCTCTCTTGAACATTATATTCATATCATCCCATAGACACAAAAAAACCCTTTAAAAAGACCTCTGGATTCTTATGAACTTTGGATAGGGATTGTAAGCTATGAGCTCTTTCAAACTCTATGATTTTTACTTTTGGTTGGTTAAAGAGTGCACCTCCACAAATGAATTTTATCATCTTCAGAGGTGTGAGTTTTGAGTGTCCACATTTTCCATTTCTAAATTTGAGCATGAAAAAATGAATTGTTTTTGGAACATTGTTTCTGTAACAACTTGTGGTGGAATTCAAAATGGATGAGTGAAATAGTCTAAACCTCCATTTATTTGAGAAAACAATATTTTAATATTTTTTAGTGAGTGAAAATGATTTTGTCATGTTTTTATATTTGTTGAAAATGAGGACATGCACAAGAATAAGTGTGGGAGAGTTGATATTATTAATATTTCCATGAATTATTATATACTCCCTTTACTCATTTTATTTGAAATGTGCATAATTTGTGTGAAATATTAATATTTTAATACTAAATATAATTTTTGAGCATTTTTAGAAGTAGTCCAATTGAGTCAGTCTACTATTTTATTTATAACTCTAACCCTACTGATTCAAATTGTGGGGTTTATCTATTTTAAAATTCCTTATTCAATTTATCACATATCATTAGAAGGAATCATGGGCCAATTCTTCCATTTGAAGGTTCATATGGACCACACAAGATGACCCAAAGAATTTGTGAAGAAACTGGACCAACCATGATTATTGAGTTACTAGTCTCACTCCCAAATCCAATATTTTGTGAAACTCCACCATGTGTTCTTGATTATCCAAAAGAATCATGGGTAAAAATTTCAGGGCCCAACTCTAATAAAAAAGGGCCCAAATAAAGCATTGAAGTCCAGCCCACCATTCTGGATGAGAATAAAAATCTAGAAACTATTCATGACATATCTCATGATGTAATCATCAAATAGAGATGAGATGTTTCAGTGTGAAAGAGGAGATATAGGCGGCTGACTTTGTTGAATAAATAATTCGGTTTTGAAGCCATATTCCTATTAAAAAAATCCTTTCACATTTTAGACCTCAAAAAGACTGGATTGAAATGGACAGATTAAAATTGTTTAGTCATCCGACCATAACATTGGATATATAGGTCCATGTGCCTCAAAATTTTGAGATTAGTCGTCCAAAATTATTAGAAACAACTTTGAAGAAGGATATATCTCAATATTCCACTATATTAATGTCCAAATCATCGAGCCAAATGGAGGGACAGATTGGGAATGCAAACAGTCCACTTCCTTGGGCTATAAATACACCCCATCCACTCCTTCAATGGGGTTGGCATTTCAGAAGAGAGGAGATCAATTGGAACGACCAAAGCCTTGAAAAAGTCTTGGGAGTACCTTCCATGATAAATTTTCTACTTGATATACCCTTCCTCCTCTCTTTGTTTCCATTCACTTTTGTGATGTTCTTTGTTTATAATCTTGTCTGTTTGTGTTTTGTAATTCTGTTTTAATGCAAGTTTCTTCTTCAATTTCTTATATTCTTAATCACCTTATGTATATTAATATTAATGTTCTTAAAATAGTTTAAATACAGTTGAATCCCCTTCCCTTCTTTTTCTTCCTCATTCATTCAAAAGCCCGTTTTTTAATTATCATCATTGTTCGTGTGTGTGTGTTTGACACAACACTCTTTTATTATCCCATTATTTTTCTTCTCTTCTTAAATTATAATCATAATCATTATTACCATATTATTAAACACCCAAATGGATAAATAAATATCTCATTGAGTTGAGTTATAATTTAGGTATGTTAAGTGATTGAGAGCTTTTTCTCGATGAATAGTGTTTGAATTAACATTGTGTATGTTGGACATAACATGTCATGGATTAATGACTCGTTCTGTTTAACATGTGGTTTCCATGGATTATTGGAACCATAAATCCACCACCATCAATAATCTCTGATTGATATTAGAACCTTAAGTTAAGTTAAGGCTTGTATTAAAGCCTTAACACTTAGAAATTCTAATCAACGTCATATTGTGACATGGGTGTTAATTTAATGAAATATAAAGCAAAGCTCAAGGATATCGCAAGCTTAAAAACCTAATGATAAACTCACCCCAATATTTATAAATTTGTTAAATCAAATATCATCCATAAATTATTTCATAATCTCTTCAAACAAACCCCCCAATTAGAATATAATCAATTAAAAAAATGACTGTTACAAAGTATCATTATCGTGGATTCCACCCAAGTGCTGCTAGACACATTAACAGAGCACCGAAACCTTGACCGGTCGATAGGCGACAATCGTCCATGAGTTTCACCACCACAATGTTATATATATAATATTTAAACAATCTATTCATTATACCCATAATTATAGAATATTAATTTTTCAATCCAAAGGGAATTTCTATAAACTCATAATTTCCAATCCTGGTTCAAAATCTCTTCTTTTGTATAGCATCATTATTCACCATTAACTGATAATAACTAGAGTAAAGATAAATATTTAAAAATTATTGGTATATATGATGTTAATTTAATAATTCATAAATTCATGGTAAAGTATACTTATTATTTATATAAATTAAATTGGTCTCCCTATAATCGATGCATATTATCATAGTCCCATCCTTATTTTGCATGAATAAAAGAGGGGTTCCCCAAGATGAAACACTAGGGAATATAAATCCCTTATCAATCAACTCCTTTAAATATTTCTTAAACTCATCCAACAAAACTATTTCAACTCTATATGGAGTTTTATATGTACTCCTTGCATTAGTAATGAGTTTAATATAGAAATCAACTTTATCATCTAGTTGATGGACAACTAATTCTTTTTGAAAAAAAAAATCATTGAATTTTTACACCATAGGTATATCTTATATTCTTATTTCATATTTATTATCTATATATTTTGATTTATCTTCCTCTATTACAAAAAATATCACTAAGGAGAGCTATTGGGTAAGGATATATACATGATTTAGATGATGATATTTCCCCGTTAATGACAAGATATTCCATCTCACCTTCATGAATCATAGTAACCTTCTATTGGAAATAAATATTATTCATTATACATTGAAATAAAATCCATACCAATGACTACATATAATTCAACCTTATGTATAAAAATCAAGTTCACAAATAAGGTATAACTAAGCATCATAATTTGAATGGAATGAAACTTATTTGTTATAATAAGGATCCCACTAGATGTATAAATTGCTATTTCTATTAATATGGTGTTAGAAAAAAATATAATGTTTCTTGAAAACATGGAATATAAAATAGAGTGAAAATATCAAGAATAAAATAATTTTTTTTATCTTTGAGGATATGATCAAAGTACCTTTCACCAAAACATTAGGACTTTCAACTTCTAATATGGTAATTGGATAAGTTTTTCCCTTCTACACTTTTCTATTATGAGGTAAATTACCTTGATATTTATGTAATTAGTTCTCATAATATCCCTTCTCCCTATAGTTAAATAATTGAATATAAAAAACTTTTACCTTCTATTTGAATTTGTTAGCTTGATAGCCTTTCTATCCACACTTCTAATGAATGCATGTTCCCTTCCTATAATCCCCAATGTGTTTCTTTCTACAATTTTGGAACATGGGAAAATCCATCCTCTATTTCTTCCACTTTGCCACATTTTTATTCTCATGATTCTTAGCTGACCTCTTATTCTCTTGATTTCCCTTGATTACATACATCATGGATAACACATTTTCTATCTTAATGTAACTTGAGAATATATCTTTATATGATGAAAAGGTCTAAAAGACCAATTCATTGGAAGGATTGAATTTAACCTATCCAAGAAATGAGAAATATTTATTTTTGGTCTATGTACATAGTTTTCATAAAGCCTCAAAAAACTTATAATGTTAGCCTCATATTTAGTAACAATTTATTCATCCTTTTTCATTAGATTAAAGAATTTGCTTTTTATTTCTATTATTTTCTCATGAGGAAAATAGTTTCCATAGAATACATTCTTAAGAGTTTCATATTCCATTCATTTGATCTCATCTTCCTATTTAGTGTTTGAAATTAGTGAGAAATATTGGTATGTATCTCCCTTCATATGATATACCACCATTATGATCTTTCCATTTTCATTAATTCCCAAAATGAGAAAGATATTCTCTAGGGACATAATCCATTGTTTATATACTAGTGAATTATTAGTTACACTAAAATTTTGAGGTTTTTTCCATGATGTCTTCCAATATAGTTACACAATGTTTTGTATTAGAATTTCACTATGTGGGAGTGATATTTTTATCATAACTTAGATAAACATCCTTAATATGGTTTTGATCTTATTATCCTCAACACCATATTCAATAACTTATTATGGGGGAACATATTTAAATTTACTATGTGAACTGATATAGTTCACACTTTTCATGTAATTCGATATCTTTATATAGAGGAATACATATAATAAGATCATGATATTGAATTTTAAAATAAAATTCCTATAAATCATTCCTTAATTTTCTCTTGAAATATTAGAGTATTTTCATATAATTTTTGTATGTAACTTGGTTAATTTAAATCTAGTCCCCAAGGCTACTGATAAACTTTCTATAATATCAGATATAACATCTCCGAATCCATAAACCCAGAAAAGGTAGCTATATTAAATTATTGGTAAAAAAATACAATAGTTTCTACATGATCAAACACCTTAGTAGCCTTGTATGACTGGATAAATACATATATAACATTTGATAATATAATATAGAATATGTTCACATTGTTCGATCATGATTATTCCTTCATTTATATCCTTGAATTGTATACATATTTCTCTTATAGGTTTATAGGGGAATTGAAAAATAATAATGGAGAGATTAGATTCTTAGTAAATATTTGTATATAATGGAATCTTTCATGAAATAAATATATAAAAAGTGATATGTAAGGAATAAATAAACATCATGAAACCATATTCAGCTGAAACTTAAGGCATTCTATATCTATGAAAATAATGAAAACATGGATAACAATAATCATTGATATCATACTCATGGAATTCAAAATGATGGACATAAAAAAGATGCTTCCTAACCCTTTTTCAAGACACTATCCTCTGTTGGTAATAGGTATAAACCAAAACCCATATTATTTGTCTCATGAGACTTTTCGATGCATTAAGGGGATATATAATTCTGGTGTAGAACCATTACCTGATTAAGTTCAATGCATTCCCCATGAGTTTCGTCAATACATTTAATACCATTCCTGAAGGAACCTCTTACAAAATGAAACATGATTTTCCATATAATGAGAAATATGGAAATCAAATACATCCACATTAAATATAATAATGTAGAACCTGTGGGGTATCCTCAATGTAACATGAAGTTTCCTCATAAAACAAATATAAGTTTAAGGATAATTTCAATATCATGAGTTATCCATTGAAGATATATATTGAGTTAAATAATTTTCATTAGTAAGAGACTATGGTAATGGTATTAAAATCCATTAAAATGGTTCATTAATAGATTTTGAATATTTCAAAGCATATCCCCAAGAGTGTCTCCCCAAACGTGTAGTCTTGGGCCCCCTCATTACACATAAGGGTGAAGATTGATTCAATTATAAAATAATATTTTTATGGTGTTTAAACCTATATATATCATTACCACAACTGCATCCACTTTATAGTTTCCAAACATGGATGCATTTTCTAAGAAATCACACACACTTTTAATTTACCCAAACAAATGATGTTTTCCCCCATGGAAATGATTAAATTTTATAATCATTTTGGTATATAATAAATCAATACAATATGATATATGAGTAAAAATATTGAATTTTAAATATATTAGATTTCATGCGTATTATATAAAGATGTATTACATGGTAATGTATGCATGGCATAAGATAAAATATGTGGGGAAAATAACATGAGTCCCAAATAATGAAATTTGAGATAGAAAAGCCCAACATATGGATTGGGTATAAATTCAATTAAAACCCCATGAAACTGTGGGATTAAAATTGATCTTTATATTTCACTAATAAGGTAATTTTGTTACATAAAATGTCAAATTAGAATTATATACACCACATAATGGAAGCTAGGAGCAAAATAGAAAACATGCCCTAAAGAGAGGTATTTTAGATGATAAAACCTCAGATATTTTTTGAGTTCCATGAACATAATTTAACATAATGTATCATAAAAATATAAATTTTAATCAGTTAATTCATAACAATAATAATTTCCTTTTTCATTTATACTCTTCATAAATAGTCATTCTCAATATGATTTAAGACAATTTTTTATATCAGGTGTTTATACTCTTGATCATTTGTACTAGTTATATAATAAAACTTTACACATTCTTTATTTGTAAATTTAGATCATATTTTACCAGAAAATATGTTTTCATAGTCAACCATGATATAAATTATAAATATTGTTGTTAGTATGTGGTTAAAACGACCTGAACATGAACATACACATATTTAATGAATTATTATGTTGTAGTTTTGTTGTAATATCAATATACCAGAAGCATAATGATATTATTTAGTATTGAATAGTTTTATATATCATAATTTTATGAATCAAAACTGATATGTAATTTATATAAATATATTTCAAAATATGAATAAAATATCATCCTCTTAGTACGCTTATTTTAAATAATTCAATTTATAATGATCATTTGTTGGTCAGACTAATAATATGTTCAAAAATGTCAAATAAAAGAATCATAATGATATAATAAAAATATTTTTTATACTTTTATACCATCCTCATATACATCCTTTTAAGGGGGTGAAATAAAACAAAACATGTTGGGTCATGGAAGCGGTAGTCCACAAAATTCACGAATAACATTTTCATTTCTCATAATAGAGAGGTGAAAGGTGTTTAGTGTTTATTTCAGAAATATTAAAACTTTAAGTATAAATTAAATGAATAATTCATTTTATATTATTTATTTAAATAAATCTCAATTCAAAATAAAAAAATAAAAACATGCGAGTAAAAATATTGGACTTATAATGAGATCTTTGGGTTTATCTTGAAGGATTCCTTAGAAAGGAAGGGATTCAGAGAATCTCTTGTGAAAAGAATATAATGAGGGTGAAATGGGATAATAGGGAAATTATAGAGGGTATAGTTTGTATGTGATAATTTTTTTTGAGAGGTATTTAAGTGGTAGTGAGGGGATCCATTTTTAAGTATTGAGAGTGGAATTTTTTAAATATTTCAACTAAATATAAAGGGATCACATGTCAAAATTTTCACATGGCTCCAAATATTATAAATAATTGAGTGTGTGGAGGGGGTGAGATAAGGTTGATAAGTTTTAAAAAAATATATTATATATATTTTTATCACGTTTTGAGCCCTTTACCCCTTGAAATATTACGTTTTCCATATTAGCTTTTACTATGCCAAGTAGTTTTTACCTTAGGTAACTTAATATCTCTGAACAAAAATAAAGTGATCATTATTAGATAATTTATACCAAATTATTATAAATTTAAAATCCATATTTTACAATTCAATTTCTATAAGTGTTAAAAATAAATTTTAATATAACAAATTTATAATATATTAAAATAATTTTTGAGAAAAATATTACATGAGCTCTAAAATATAATTTATAGTTTTGTAAACTATAATAAATATTTAAAAATATATAAATTAAACTAGAAAGTACATTTTTCCACTAAATTTTTTTCATTAGTATTATAAGTCATACTTATATACTAAAATTCATAGTATTAGTAAAATGGTACATTTCACTATTAATCTAAAAATCAATTTTTCTAGAGAAATTCAAAAAATAAACCTTAAGATAATATATTTATGTGTAATTAATAATTTAATTTTTTTAAATAAAATCCCAACATTCAAAAATCAAACCTTTAAATATACTCATGAATAAAGTCTCTTTAGAGTGCACATTACATGATACATCATGATATGTTATTTACCTATTATAATATGATCTCAGGTATTATAGTGATGTCATGTAAATCCTCACATTACATGTTATAAAATATGTTAAAAATATTTGAAATAAATTATAGTTTTTGATAATATTAGTTTCATTTTCTATAAAGAAGTATGAGGATTTGAGGATACACCCAAATGAATCCATTGATGAATTATTTTATCCAATAAATGTGGTTATGAATAAATTTTTTGGTCATAAAAACCCCTCGATGACAAAAAGACCATAAAGAGCAATAACAACCCAGTCCTGACATGCATAAAAATTACATCACCTTTAGTGAATACTTAAAACATTTTACAAACAGATACCCAAATACCGAATTAGTTTAGTTCGTTTGGAAACCTGGTAACATAAGCACTAGTACATAAGTGAGACACATTATCTCCCACTAGGTTCTTCTTGACTATAATCCTTCTTAGAAACATCAAATATAAAACATATCTTCAAAACCTGGGGATGGAAAGATAAAAAGGGTGATCTCAAATGCTCAGTAATGGTAAAAATATGAGTCATGTAAGCATAATACTGAACATAAGGGTATTGGAAGATGATCATGAAAATAAAATATTATACCATACATATAAAATATCATATACATGAATCATGGAATAAATATTAGAAAACCATAATAAATTAATAATAAGAAAAAAAGTACACAATTCATGAATGTATAACAAAGAAATAAAATATGGAATCGTGGCAGGCATATAAGCATATATAATGACTTCAATAATAGTCATGGAATTTTTTCCAAGGCCATCTTATTGGAAAAATCCCTTTACTGAATAGGGTTCAATCCATGTTCAATCATTTTATTATTGAATTTATTTCACCCCTTTCTCCAGCCCTATAATACTGAACCATGTTCATTTCTCATTCAAGACCTATAATAACTAATTGAGTTCATTTCTTATAACAACCATGTATATCTCATGAGATATAAATCATTACCCAATGTATTAGAGGGAGATATGGGGCCCACCCACCTCTTAATGAAATCATCCATACATGTTCCACAATATCATAAATAATCATATCATAACCCATGAGATTAAATGGGTATTATAAACATGAAATCATGTCATAACCTCTAAAAAAATATAGTTTTCATAATGATTTCATCATAAACATAACCTGTGAAAATAAGTGGGTTTGAAAAGTATATAAATTGTGAATGAGAAATGGGTTTCATAAAAAATATTACATCAAAACATAAAACATTCAATAAATAATATGAATATAACATTAGATAATTTCCTTTAATGGAATGAGTGACATCCAAAGATGTTATTATAGATTGAAAATAACTTGGAAGAGTTTTTTGAAAACATTTCCAGAGGTAAATACTCGTTCATCTTTAAAAATTACATTTCAAACATAAAACCATTTGTAAAACATTTTACTGAATATAAAATTGAAATATTATAAACACATCATTGATTTTTTTGAAAAAAAACTTATGAAAGAAGCTTGAAAACATTTTGAATACCATTTTCTTTGATAAAACATTTAAAACATATAAATAAATCTTGGAAACTTATTGAAAACCATTTCATTGAAATTACTTTTAAAACATATAATTAATCATTAAAATGTTTTGAAAACCATTTTGATGAAAATAAATCAAAAAATTATAAATTAATGATGAAAAAGTTTTGAAAATTGTTTTATTAAAAATAATTTAAAAACATATAAATGAATATTGAAAACGATTTGAAACCAATTTCATTGAGATTAATTTTAAAAAATATAATAAAACTTGAATTTTTTTAAAACCATTTCTTTTAAAATACTTTAAAAAAATATTAAAAATCCTGAAATCATTTTGAAAACTATTTCTTTTAAAATACTTTAAAAAAGAATAAATAAATCTTGAAAACATTTTGAAGATAATTTCTTTTCAAATAATTTTTAGAAAACTTTTCTATAAAATTAATCTTTTAAAAATACAAAGGAACCATCAAATAAATGTTGGTGGGTAGATGTGAATATGATATATGAGGTAAAAAGAAAAATCATTTCGCATGGTAAAAATGTTGGAAGAAGGACTTGTTTGCAAAGAGACAAGAATACTTCATTATTTAAATTGGTAAAACAAAAAATGGAAAACATAAAATTTAATAATTTTTGGATAACGGTATAATATTCCTGGAAACCCTTTTTACAAAACATGGTTATATAAAAACACAGATTTCGGACCAAAAATTGGGTGAAGTAAGGCTTTCTTAAAAACAATTTCTAAAATATATTCTGTACCAAGGAGTGAAAAAGTGGTAACAATACAAGATTATATCATGAATAAAAATTGTATAAGAAAATTCACGAGAGATCATAAGATACATATCATATTATTTCAACAATGGAAGCATAAACATAAACAATCCTGAAAAGCGATGAGACTATTTCAATAAAATCTTACTGCTTGGTAAATTTGATCCATAATGCAATTATAATAGAATTAAATTACCTGAATAATTAAATATCTTAAAAATAATGAGATTCATGATATAACATTTCAAATTAATTATCTACATCTCATGGAAAAATATGGGAGTATAACATAGCATGCGCCTCAAAGATGGAAAATTGAGAGAAAATTACTTTATCGATTTGGTAAATTTTGAAACATGAACCCCATGAATGAAATTTCATAAAATGGATTTCTAAATACCCATAAAATTATTTATAATAAAAATATAATACGTCCATGTGTAGTATACATTACACACAAAATTAATGGGTGGTGAATAAAACATGTATCTCTAAGAAATAAAAAGTGAGATGAAATCCCCTTACCTTTTGTCTTGACTCTCTTCGTAGTCATACAAAATTATTGTATAGTAAATATAATTTTATTATAAATCTATAAAAGAACCGTATTATTATATATAATACATTTTTTGGTTTTATTATGACTTTATATTACCCGCTTATTAACTATTGGGTTTTCAGGTTTCACTTTGGGTAATATTTGCTTTGTTTTTCGCATGGGTCTTCAATTTTTGTATCTTTGGTACTTATACATATATCCTGATTTCCAGAAATTAAACCATGATATAAATATAATTTATTTTAAGTATATTTTTATTATAATAATCTATATAATATAGAATTATGAAATGAAGTACACCATTCATGGAGATGGAAAGCCGTTTGTACGGATTAATGTTGTTTCTATTTTTATTGTTGTATAGAAAGAAAGAGATTTAGTGAAATATAAGTATATATATGTATATATATCATTATTACAGCATAAGGGTTATATAATACACATAATATAATTTTACTGAACCCATCCTTAATACATTCCCTGTAATGTGTGAAAGAATCACATCACTTTGAGGGGGAGGTAGTCTACACTTCCTATTTACAAAAAATCTAAATTAGAAAGATTTGTGTTGTAAAAGAATTAAATTAGAATAAATAAATTCTAAATATCATATATATTATATATAAATATAGTTTCATTCATAATTCCCACCATGAGAGGATGTAAAAGAACAAAAAACAATCATCATTTTATGAGGTGGTAGTTCGTCGTACATATAAAGAGTAAGTTAGTTACCCATTAGAGGAAGTATGTGTAAGATCAGTCCTAAAAATAGAATAAAATCACCCTATTATATTTATGATACTCATTCTGTTATAAAAAAATTGAATAATAATATTTGAGGTGGTGGATAATGAAAATAAACAAAAAGAGTTTGCGAGAAGATGTTACCTCTTAATCGAGAAACTCCTTTTTGTTTGTGCCAAAAGGATTACTTGGATTTTTTCCGGCCAAAAAGAAGGCTCAAAAGAAGAAATTGTGGATACTAGGAATTGTATTAGAAAAATCCTGGAAGAACCTATGTGGGTTTAGTTATCTGAGGAAGGGGGAGAGTAGGGGGACTTTCTTATGAGAGATAAAGACTCACTTGGTATTTTTGAAATCATGTTAGGTGTACCGACGTTTTTAACAAAAACATTTATCTAAAACCATAAAAAATCAGTAATATAAGGTTAATGGTCGATTAATTTCCCTCCAATGGGTGTTGTACTGGTGTCTAGGTCATTTGGGCCCTTATGTTTAAGGTTTTTTTTGTACTTAATCTTAATTTTTCGTTAATCATTGTAATTAATTTAAATTACATTCACTATTATTTTTGGTCAAAAACTAAGTTGAAATTATTATATATTATAATTTAATTTCACTCTAAATATGGGATCCATTTTTCCAAATTCCAGTCACATAATTGGAAAAAATAATTTAAATTTAACCCCAATGATGGGAGGACAATGTAGGGGTTTTAAAGTAAAAATGAATAAAAGATTGGTATGTTTTTATACTCAATTTCATGGTGAAATTGATTTCAATGATCAAAATTAAATTAGTTAATAAAATTTTAATTTAATTAAACATGAAAATAAATGAAAAATATAATTTAACATTACAAATAAATTAGATGAAAAATCATTTTTGAATTAAAATTCAATATTTTTCAATATTTATCAAATTATGAAACTTCCTAGAAAAATACTAAAAATTCACCCTAAAAAAATTTTATCTTTAAATTTAAAATATTGATTTTATTTTAACTTACTAAATTTATAAAAGTTCCAAAATTTATATTTTAAATATATTCACTATTAAAAGTCGGTAAAACTACCTTTATAAAAATATTGGGTTTTAAGCATAATATTGGTATTGTTCTTATCTTATTTATATCAAAAATATTAGATGAATATAAAAAATATATGACTAAATATATAATATATATATTACATTAATATCACTCACTAATCTTAATTAATTCTATATATCATTATTTAATTATTTTTTGAGCATAAAAATAGTTTTCAATAAAAATAATCTCTTTATATTCAATTAGTTCATTATAACTAATGAATTCATTTTATATTTGTGTAAACAATAGGGTTTTATAAGCTAGTTAGTACTATTCATTACTTATAACTTAATGGATATGTTATGTCTTAATAATTAAATAATAATATTTAAATAATTTATTGTTGTTTGGTAAAACTTGGTCTTGTGTGTTACGTAAGAAATTGAGGAAAATCGGTCTTGCATATGACATAAGCTAAACTCCGTGTTATGTGTAGAGAAATATAACCATTTGGTTGCATGTAGTGCACGATAAACATTGAATTGTGTATAACTCAAACAAAAAATAGTTCATTAATATATATTAAATAACTATTTTCAATGTTGCGTGAAATGAAAAATATCAAAAAATAAATTTATTCAAAAAAATTCACAAAATATTAGGGTGTTGCATTATACCTCCCATATAGTGAATTTCTCACTCAAAATTCATCTGGTTTAATAATGGTTTACTAATTGAAAGTTTCTTTCCTAGAAATATACATTGTAAAAATTAATACTAAAACCTACATTTAAAAAGGAATGTTAAAAACATAATGGTTACCCGAGGTAACATATAACTAGGTTTCAACATAGGATAACATAGGTGGAAAGTGAAAAAAGTAACATGGAAGAAAAATCTAACCATCATGTTTCTAATGGAGAGGGATAAAGAACATGGTTAGGAGAAATATAACTATCATACAACCATAAATATACGATGAACTAAGATACTATTTGATTCATTAGAAATGGAGGTACTCGGATAACATTTTTGGTTTCAAGATCATTTTTTCTAAAGTAAGATTATTTTCCTAAAAATATATACCGGTTTCATTTCAAGACAACCACACCCTTTTTTTCCTTGTCCTCCATCACCTCTTTATCCATAAAAGAAGATGAAAATTACATTCATAGAGCACTAAAAGATCATGAGATCCATGATATTCCACCCCATATGTCATCTATTATCATAATCACCATGTTTTTATAACAATTTTCCCATTATAAATATATTCTCATGTGGTGAGATAGTACTTTAATCGTAGAAACATCATCCAAATTTTAACATAATCTTTCCATAAATGGTTAACCTTATAACCATTCCTAAAGATGAAAATCCAAAAATGTAGAAATAAGGTCACAAAATAAGAATAACATAAATCCCTTATATTTCACAAGATAGATCTTGATTGTCACATTGAAAACATGTGAATACCCTCATCATATATTCTCTTGAACACATGGTAATAACCGTAATTACCATAAATACTTTCGAAAACATGCATGATTTATTATTAAAAAGGATATAAGATATATTCCTTAAATCCAAGATATTTTAAAATTAATCCATGATGACATAGACCACATTATCAACCAATCAATAATCAGATCCGAGGTAATCAGTGCTATCCAATTTACTTTATATAAATTAATCATCACTTTATCCAAGCGAAACACAATTTTCCTAACATATTGATCACATTAAGGATTACCACCACTTAATAAAAATATCAATTTTCTAAGTATTTATCACCATTGAACATATACTTTTCATTCCATAAAGAAATATTATACTGAAAATACTTTTATATTTCATGATTCATATAACATAATCTTTGAATTCCAAAACATAAGTACATCATTCATCAAAATTTATTCTGAAACCATTTCTCAGGCTTCATCAACTTATTCATTAATACCTATTTCCTCGAATATGAAATATTAATCATGTATTAAGGTTAATCAACCTCAATATAATAATTATTTTTTTAATTAATGTAAATAATACTGGATGAACATCGCATACCTTTCACATATCATTTTTGGAATCGTTTTCGTCATAAGTATATCCAATACTCATACCATTGTCCTGATTCTCTTTAATAGATTTCCAATTAGGATATTGGTTTTTAAAATTGCCATAATTTACACATATGTAACAACCAATGTTAACCATATTCCTTATAGTTATCTCTATTAACTAAAACCAGATCACACATGGTGAGAAACACATATCATAGAAGAAAAACCACATAATCATGAAAAATTACTTATATGATGTATAAATCATGACACATACTTCATAAATATATGAAAAATTAGGTTTATCCTAATTTATTCATAATTATCTTCTATTTAAATCCTTCATTATGGTTTGAAAAGAGTTTGTGAAATCCCAAATCATATCCCCTGAGAGTTTCAAACCAGGTGTGCAGTAAGGCCTATTATCGTGTACCAGATTACCCTAATTAAGGTATGGGACATATATTTAGATTTATTACCCCTATAAAGACTAAAAAATAGTATTTATCTAGTTCTTGGGATTTATCATATCTTTCAAAAATTGTTGTCAATGACCCATTTTAACAGCGCTAAAAAAAGCACTCTTAAAAGGGAACATTTATCAGTGATTTTTTAGAAGCGATGATAAAGACTCCACTTTATAATTGCTTTTTTAGTGGCACTGATAAAGGGTATATTTCAGAAAGAAAATTATATTTCATTAAAATTAATATATTAATATATAAAAATATTAATATTGATATAAATATAACATAAATATTGTAAATAAGTTTTAGATAAGGTAAATATTCATTTACACTTAATATAAATTATATTTAGTTAAAATGAATCATAAAATAAATAAATAAAATTTACAATAAATAATTTGATAATTATTATCAATGAATATTCATTTAATATCAATTTAAATATATAAAATCAAAAAATTAATAAAAGATCTAAACTATGTTGAAAACGTAACCCAAACTTCAAATGGCCATAACTTTTGATATGAGTGTCTATTTGGACTCTAACACATATAAAATCAAATCTCTTGACAATTTGTACACTGTAGTGACTAAAAGTAAACCCTCAGTCAAATTTTTTGAGGGAAAAATGCTCATAATGCCTCCAATACTCTTTTTTTAGTCGGGGTACCCAAATTGTTTACCACTTGGTGGATTTTTAGCCACGTTTAAGGGGGTATGTTTACAATTTTCTAGTGGATGCTGAATTTATTTCTAGGTATTTGGTTAATATTGATATTATGGATTTGAAATTTTACCAATTCTAAAAATTTAGTTTTATTTATAATTAAATATATTTATTGTCTTATATTTACTTATAATAAATCACTCATATAAATACACATATCAAAATATTTATATAGAAATATATATTTTAACATATGTAATTAAATAAATATTCTAATAATATATTTAAAACAATATCTATCCATTTTTACATTATATAAATATATTTATAATGTTTGTATATACATATTTGTGTGTATTAATAAAGAGATATATATTTATATTTTATTCTAATATATGTAAATGGATATAATATATAAATTATTAAAATAAATATAAGTATATATATATATCACACAAATATTTTATAAATGTATTTAAAAATAATTTTATTAATATATAAATAAAAATATATATGTAAAAGTATAAATAAATATAAAGAAATATCAATAATAGGTAGCAAAACAACATGGTGTGGTGCTGAAGTTGTTCCATCTTTGAAGGAGAGGTTTAGGGTTCGAATCCAGGTAGGCACACATGAGGCTAGAAATTTGAAAAGGGATGGTGGGGTGAAAAGCACTGATAAAGGGGGAGGTGGGGTGAAAAGAACCAATAAAGGTGGGTTTGACTATTAAAGGTGTCGTAGAAGCACCGATAAAGCAGGTTGGGCTCATAAACATCCAAAAATATAAAATATTACACTATTTTAGTAGTTATAATAAAAGCATTTGTATTTTGACCTCACTCATGTTTTCAGCACTTTTTTAGCACTAATAAATGTCTATTCTAGTGATGTTAAAAGTTGTTTTTGTAGTAGCATAAGTACATCTGTTCTAAAGCCACATGCACTTATAGTATCCAAAAATGGATTTATTTATAGGAAAAAACTATATCTATCCTTTACCAAAATTCCTAGACATTTCCCAAAAAATTAACTCATCCTTATGATTTTCTTTATAGACATCCCTAGACATATCCTTAGAAATATACCAAGGGATCTCACTAAAGTTTTTTCTCATAATAGTTTCCAAAGGTTTACTAAACCATTATTCTGATAAAAACTATAACAACACATTATTGACATATATATACATTGCATCACTTTTACATAATACTTAAAACATTGTCCAAACAGACATCAAAATATCGTATTAGTTTAGTTCCTTTGGAAACATGAAAACTTAAATAATGATATATAAGTGAGCAACAATATCTATAACTAGGTTTTTCTTGAACAAAATCCTTCTTAAAAACATCAAAAATAAAACATATCTTCGTAACATGGGGAACAAAACATAGAAATGGATGAACTCAAATGGTTAGTAAGGTTAAAAAAAGGATATATATAGGCATAATCATCAGATTAAATGTATAAGAACATGATCATAAAAATAGAAGATCATACCTTTCATATCAAAGATCATATACATGAATCATGGAATAAATATTTTATGTTCACAAGACATGGATAATAAGGATATAGAGTACATAAATCATGAAATATGAACATAGAAATAAATCAGGGGCCTTTGGAAGAAACATAATAATATATAATTATTTCTATAGTAGTCAGGGCATTGTTTCCAAGGCCAACATATTGGAAAATTTCCTTTAATGAACTGGGTTCACTCCCCATTCTAGCCCTATATTATTGAACTGAGTTTACCCCTTGTTCCAACCCCATAGTACTAAATAAAGTTCATTTCTCATTTCTTCCCTATTATACTAAACTGAGTTCATTTCTCATTCTATCCATGTATATCTCAATAGATATAAATAATTACCTAATGCATTGGATGGAGATATAAGTCCCAACCATCTCACCATGAAATCATACATACATGTGTTAAAACATCATAAATAATCATATCATAACTCATTAAATGAAATGGGAATTATAAATATGGAATCATATCAGAGCTATGAAAAAATACATGTTTTATAATCATTTCAACATAAACATAACCTATGAAAAGAAGCATGTTTCAAAATCATATAACCTGTGAAAGGTAAATGGGTTTCATAAACATCATTCCATTAAAACATAAAACATTCAAGAAATAATATGAATAGGACATTTGGATCATTTTTTAAGGGAATGAGTAACATCAAACAGATGTTATTATAGATGGAAAATAACTTTAAGGGTATTTTCGAAAACAATTATTGAGGTAAATATCATTTCTTATTTTTTAAAGGTTCCTTAAATCATTAAACCTTTTTATAAACATTTTCATGAAAATAAATGTGAAATATTATAAAGAAATATTTGAAACCATTTTGAAATATGTCTATAAAATAAGCATAAAAAGATTTTTAAAACAATTTTCTTTGAAAAAACATGGAAAACATATAAATAAATCTTCAAAATGATTTGAAAACCATTATTCTTTAAAATTTATTGAAAACTTATAAAAAAAAATTTAAAATGTTTTGAAACCTATTTCTTTTAAAATAATTTGAAATTATATAAATAAATATGGAAAAAAATTTGAAAACCATTTCTTTGAAAATACATTGAAATATTATTCTAAATCGTGAAAACGTTCTGAAAACCATTTTCTTGAAAATAAATAGAAAAAATATAAATAAATCCTAAAAATGTTTTGAAAAATATTTCTATAAAAATATGATGAAAAATTATAAGTAAATCTTGAAAATGTTTTGAAAACCATTTATTTGAAAATACATTCAAAACAAATAATAAATCATAAAAATATTTTAAAATCCATTTCTTTTAAAATACTTTGAAAAATTATAATAAATCTTGAAAATATTTTTAAAACCATTTCATTTAAAATAATTGAAAAACTTTTAAATAAATCTTGAAAACATTTTGTATACCATTTACTTGAAAAAAAATTTAAGAAAATTTTCTAAAAAATTAACCTTTTAAATATGTAAATGAGTATTTAAAGAAATGACGGTGGGTAAATCATTATATGTTTTATGATGTAAAAAGAACATTCCTTTTATATAGTAAAAAGTTTAAAAACATACCTTGTTAGAAAAGTGAAAAGAAAATTTCTTTGAAGAAATTACTAAAAGAAAAAATGGGTAAAATTGTCTTTTAAATATTTTAGGTGAATATTATAATATAATTTGAAACTATTTTTAGAAGACATAGTTTTATAGGAACATAAATTTCCGACTGAAGAGAGGGTAATGTCGAGATTTCATAAAAACACTTTGTTAGCTATCATATGTACCTATGAGTGAAAAAATGGAACCAATACCTGAATATATCATGAATCACTGGAGGAAAATAAAATTCATGATTTCTCTTAAGATATGGATCATAAAATTTCATGAAATGAAGCATAAACATAAATAATCTCGAAATGCAATGAGATTATTTCAGTAAACTCTTACCACTGGGTAACTTTGAAGAATATTTCCCATGTGATAAAATGAAATTACATGAAGATTTAAATATCATGAAAATAAGTAGATTAATTATATAAAATTTTAATGGAAATATATACACATCATGGAAAAATATTGGTGCATAACATGGAATGTGTCTCAACGGAGGCAAATTGAGAAAGAATTACATAACCGATTTGGTAACTTTTGAAACATGAACCCCATGAAATAAATTTTTTGAAAGGGATGTATAAATACACATATATTTAATTATAAAAATAATATATTACATCCAAGTTATGTATACACACCACACAAAATTAATGGGTGGTGAAAAACACGTATCTCACTGAAATTAAAAGTAAGATCAAATCCTTGTACCTTATGTCTTGAATCTCTTTGTAATCATAAAAATACAATATAATAAATATAAATTTATTATAAATCTATAAAATAACCATATTATTATATCTAATACCATATATTATTTAATTATGACTTTATATTACCCACTTTTTAACAATTTTATGTTAAGGTTGCACTTCAGGTAATATTTGATTTGTTTTTTGCATGTGTCTTAATTTGTTGTATTCTTTGGTCCTTATAATTTTTTCATGATTTATATAATTTAATCCATGAAATAAATATAATTTATTTTAATTATATCTATATTATGATAATCAATATAATATATAATTATTATATGGAATACACCGTTCATGTAGAGGGTAGGCCATACGTACGCATGACCGATGTTTCCTTTTTTGTTATCGTATAGAAAGGAAGAGATTAAGTGAAAATTAATTATACTTATATTTATATATATCATTATTAATGTATCATTTTTACAACATATATATCATATAATTTTAATAATTCCACCCTTAATTCATTCCATGAAGTGTGTGAACGAATCACATTGCTTTGTGGGGTGGTAGTGCACACTTCTCAAACGAAATTATCATATTTACACAAAATGGAAAGTATAAAGATTTGTATCGTAAAATAATTAAATAAGATTGGAGTAATTATAAATATAATATATATTATATATAAATATATTTTCAATCATAAATCCCACCATGATAGGGGGTAAAGGAAGAACGAATGATAATCATTTTGTGAGGCAGTAATTTGTCATACACGTAAACAATATGTTTGTCACCCATTAAATGCAATTTTGTGTATGTGTAGGTCTGAACCATAGAATAAAAAATACTATTATATTTAGGATATGGTTATTTTTATACAATCATGGAGTAGTAATAGTTTAGGGGGTGTATAATGAAAATAAAATAAAGTATCATGAGAGAAGATGTTACTTCTTAATCAGGTAACTCCTTTTGGTTTGTGCCAAAAGGATTGCTTAGATTGATTACTAAAAAAAGATATCTTTGAAGGAGGAATTTAGAGATTCTATTAAGTCTAAATTTTAGATATTTTTCAAACCTATGTGGTTTTAGAGGTGTGAGAAAGTGGGGAGAGGTGGTAGCCTTTTTTAGGGGAGGAAAATGACTCACTTGGTATTTTTAGAAACAAGTAAGGTGTACCAACGTTTTTACCTAAAAAAACTCATCAAAAACCAACAAATATCAATAATATAATTTTAATGTATCAATAATGGCCATAAAATGAGTTTTTTACAAGTTTATAGGTCATTTAGGCCCTTAAGTTTATGGTTTATTCATTTCTTAAGATGAACTTTTCCTTAATCTTTGTAATTAATTTTAATTACATTCAATAATATTTTTTGTCAAAAACTATGTTGAACTTATTAGATATTATAATTTATTATAATTACAAATCTTGAATCCATTTTTACAATTTCCAATCATATAATTGGGGAAAACATAATTAAATTTTAACCCCACAGACATGACGACAATGCAGGGGTTTAAAAACAAAAGTAAAAACAACTAAAATATTTCTATGTTTTTATAGTCAATTTGAAGGTGAAATTGATTAAAATGATCTGAATTGGATAATTTGATAAAAATTTAATGTAATTAAAACTTATAACCAATAAAAAAAATATAATTTTAAAATATAAATAAATTAGATGAAAAAATAGTTTTTAATTAAAATACATTATTTTCACTATTCATCAAAATATGAAACTTCACAGAGAAATACAAAAAATTCACCCTAACCTAATTTTTATGTTCCAAATAAAAATATTATTTTTATATTGAAACATTAAATTTATAAATTATCCAAAATTATATTTTAAGTATGTTAACCATTAAAAGGAGGTAAAAGTGTCTTTATAAAAATATTGGGTTTTAAGCATAACATTGGGTTTGCACTTATCTTATGTCTATAAAATCTGTTGGATGAATATAAAAAATATTTTATTGAATATATAATATATATATATATATATTACATTAATATCACTCAATAATTGATATAAATTTAATATATTTGGATAAAACATCTTTCTTAGCATAAAAATTGTTTTCTTCAAAAATATTGTATTTATATTCAATTGGTTCATTATAACCAATGATTTCATTTTATATTTGTGTAAACCACAGATTTTTATAAGTTAGTTAGTACTATTTTTAACCTATAAATTCTTTTCAAGGTTATATTTTAATATATTAAATAATAATATTTTAATAATATATTATTTTTTGGTAAAACTCAGTCTTGCGTTTTATGAAAGGCATTGAGGAAAGTATGTATTGTGTATAATGTAAGATAAAATTAGTGTTTCATGTAGAGAAAGATAACCATTATGTTGAATTTAGATCATGATTAACATATTATTGTGTTTAACTCAAGAAAAATATATGGATTTAATATTTATAATTTAACAATTTATATTATCGCGTGAAATGAAAAATTTAAAAGGGAATAAATTAATTCAAAAAAATCACAAAATCTTGGGGTGTTTCAAGAACATAATGTGAATATTTATTCATTTTAAATCTAAAATTATCTATACTCAAGGGTAAATATTCAATAGATTTAACATTTGATAGTTTACATTGTACTCTTGTAACATATGAGATATGAAATTGTAAAATTAAAATATGAAAAAGGGGATTTGTAAGGAGGTGTAATTAAAGGTTGTAAAGAGTATTTTTATATAGGATTAATTGTAAGATTTTTTATGATGGTTTCATTTCATTATTCTCATAAAATTTATAAAGGAGACAAGTAAATTTTAAGGGGAAGCTTCCTCTCACATTCTTTAGATGTGGGAAGTTTGGCACCTTGTAGTAAAGTGTCTTAAGAAGTTTGAGAATAATGATGAGGATGGAAATTTCCATAAAGGAAAATTTTTCTAATGTGAGGTATGAAGAGAAATTACTTCAAGAAGAAAACCCTATATTCAAAAGATGTCAATAGTTCAGATGAGATAAAGGCAAAATAAATTGGGAATAATAGGATCCACAATAAGTTTCTCAAATAGTTACTAAGGTACGTTAACAAAAAAGGGATGAGAGTGATGAGTATTAATGAGAATTCGAAGGAATAATTTATCTTCATGAAGAGTTATTATATTCATTAAAATAGTTATATGTTTAGGGATCTATAATTTATAAATAAATAAAAGTAGATTGTGATGTTGAAATATAAATGTAGCATATATAAGTGGAGATGTCTAATCTGAAGGTGGAAATTAAAAATCTTAAATAAGAAAAACTATAAAATTCAGGTAAGGTTATCGAATAAAAGGTCAAAATAGAAGAGTAAACAAGGGTTTTAAATTCTCCGACTAATAATCTGAAACATTGAGCCCAACACATCAAAGAGCTTGAGGATAAAGATATCATCATGTGATGAAAAATATAATATTAAGAGATACGATTAACTCCTTGTAAGACATCAAGAATTAAGATCAAATAGGAAATAGTACAAGTGAAAGAGGAGCATGGAGGTCCAACCAAGAAGAAAAAAGAATGTTAAGTTAATGAAAAATTCACATAATATTGAAAAATGATGTATGGGGCTAGATCATAGAAAAAATGAAGTTGTAGTTGACACTAAGTCATATTCACCAACACTAATTTTGATGATAGATATCGACATAACTCAAAATTTTAATTATAAAAAATTAGGGAAAACTGGGGTTTTGTGAAAGACATAAAATAATTCACCTTTTAATAAATGTTATTATATTTTGAATATGGGACATTATAAAAATTTATGATCTATAGCTAACAGGTACTAGAAGACACTATATAATCAAAGGAGTCATAGAAGAGTTCAATATTACAGGCATGGTTTTCATGTTGACAATTTCTAGTGTAGATTATTTGAACATGTAGATAGGTATTGATCATTGGTAATGTAGAGTAATATGCCTATGAAGACCCAAAGTGATCATACATAGGAACTCATAGAATCATATAATGGGATCAAAACAAAAAATTGATTTGAGGATTTTCAAAATAAATTTATCCCATCACACTCTGAGGAAGATCTAGTATAACAATAAACACCATTTGTGAATTTAAAGACATAGATAAAAAAGAAAGGAGTTGAGAAGGCAGCGGTTTATGATATTTCTTAAAAGCATCAGGTCATGCTGGTGTATGGATCCTTGATAGTGGGTGTAATTCCCATATGATGGGAAATAAGAATCTTATCATAGGCATAAATACAACATGGAATGTGTTGTTATATTTGGAAACTATAAAGGCTTGATGATCATTGGTGATGGGAAATCGAAATTTGAGGGGGAAGATAGTGGATACAAATTTTTTTTGATTATTCAAGGCCCTAGTCATAATTCATTTAGTTGAATTCAACTGTATGATTCAAGGAAAGTAATAAAATTTACCATGAATACTTGCATCATCAAGTTAAAGGATGGTGTAGTTGATGTGAAAAGAAAGAAAAAAATGGGAATATCTATCATGTACATAGAGAAAAAGATATATGCATTATATCCATGGAAAAATAGAATATATTAAGGAAAATGGGTTAGAAACTTCATCTAACAAACCATAGATGATCTGTTGAAAAATTATGGAGATCGAGATCTCTATAAACCATTTCATGATCATAAAAACACATACATTGTTTCTTTAAAATGAAAAATTATTTAATATAAATATAGATCCAAGGAATTGGATCTAACAAGTGTTCTTGAACTGGTCACACCCAGACCCAACACTGGTCTTTTTTTAATTATTTTATTCATCCTTGGTTTTATTTGTATTTTTTGTTTGATTGGGCTGAGTCCCAATTGGATTTTTTGAGTTTTTATTTGGAAATGGGCATTTTGGGATTTCTAGATTCTACCATGTGGGAAGAAAATGGTTTTGGAACCGTGTGGCTTTTCCCAGGTAACCGTACAGTCTACCTTTGTTTTAAAATAAATAAAATTAAATGAAAAAAATTAAATGAAGAAAAAATAAAATAAAAATCAAATATTTTTTTAATAATAATAATAATGATAATATTATTTAATATTTATTATTATTTATTATTATTATTATTATTTTCATGATGATGATGATGATGATGATTATTATTATTATGTTTATTATTATTATTATTATTATTATTATTATTATTATTATCATTATTGTCATTATTATTTTACCATTATTCATTTTTAGGTTAGTTATTATTATTATTACTTTTTAGACCCCCAAATTGTCTCCTCCTTCACCATCACACCCCTTGGAGCCCTTTTATAGCATGCAACCCTCTCCCCCTCTCTATGTGGCATCGTACACTAGCTCCCACTCACCTTGTAGTGGTGCATTCCCCTCCCTAAGAAGAACCTCCCAGTGGCACGTGACCCCCTTTGCGGAACCTCCTTGTGGTGCGTGACCCCCCCCCCCCCTCAGCCATATATCGCTACGACGCATGACCCCCTCAGTCAAACCTCCCTTCACGTTGATTTTGTTCAGATTTCCACCAGTATATCCTTCAACCAACCATGGTAATACCTAATCTTCCCTCCTCCTTTATTTATTTGGTGTTTTTTCCCTTCGTCACATTATTCAATTCATCCGAACCTAGGGTTAGATTGTAACATATATTTTTGGTGTTCATCCAGTTCTAGGTTTTGAGGAGACTTCCATAGGTCTTGTTCATGTGTGTTCTAACAACCACTTATGAAGGTGAAGTGATTATCTTTGATTTAGTCCAACCACTAATTATTTTGAGTAAGGTTTTCCTCCATTTGTCTTTGTCTCTTAGTTTTTATTTGAGGTTTTTTTAATTTATGAGTCTCTGGTATTTAATATTAGTTATGTAGGATTGTTTCGTGTTGTTTCAGTCCACCACCACCATATGAGGTATGGATTTTATATTGCTGGTTGGTTTTCACCCTATATATGAGACAATTAAGGTGTTTTGGGTTATTAAAAATTTAGTTGAGGTGCATTGAAATTTTACACTGAGTTTTTATGGTTCCTAGTATTTGTTTTGTACTATGATGGACTATTCAGAGTGGTTTTTAGTTTCCAGGTCTATGGTGACTCGATTGTGTGTTCATAGGTAAGTATATATGTATATGTGGGTTCCCCAATAACATGTATAATTATCCATGGCAGTGAATATACATGTATGTGTCTAGGAGTGACCATGTATATATATGATAGTGTATACATAGGTGAGTTGAAACTAGTATAAGCATATACACATACATGTAAGGATCCCCTTGTATATGTTCACAACAATTTGGATGTGTTCAAAGGTGATAGGTGTCCTTACATGTATGTGAATGTGCATATACTTAGTGGGGGAGTAGAAGATTTTAGTTAGAAATCTCCAAGGGCCGAATGTTCATTTTGGTTCCACCCTAAGGTAGGTCCCCTATTCTTATGCCTTTAATTTAAATCCCATGATTTTTCCTTATTTTAAAAATATGGTTTATATTTATTCAATATAAACATGCTAGGAAATCTAGCTATGGTTGCTAGAAATTATTATGCCTTTATTTTGAAAAATTCAATATTTTTCTAACGCCCATTTGGTCATAAGTGACATTTCATAAAATGTGATTTCATAAGTGGTTTTGAATTGTTAATGAATATTTCCAAAGGCCTTTGTCCTTTCAACTGGTTTAGGTATAAAAGTGTAATTTCATGTCTAGTTTTCCAAAAATATCCACTGTTATTTCCAAAGATCGGTTTTTGTGTGAACTTGTGGTCAAATGGTGGTTTGAATTTCTTGAAAAAATTGTATCATTGTAAGCTTCGGTTTAATATTTTTTTAAATGTGTAGTACATTGGTTGTTCAGTTGATATTTTAAACTATTTTTGGAACTTAAAAGTATTGAATCATTGTGTGTACTAAAATGAAAAGTATTCCTTGTAAATAATTAATCAATCTTGGCACTTTAAGAATTATTTGTTAAAAAGGAAAACCCATCTTGAGGTATGCCCACTTATTTTATAAAATTATGTGTATATTGAATGCGTGGAATGTGATATGTTCTTAGTAAAGAGGATTCTGCATTTTTTTGTGATGGAAAAGGGGGGATGTGATTAAGGAGGGAGATTGATGGTAAGAATATGAGTATGTATCTGAATAAAGTGAATGATATGGTCATGCATGTTAGTTTTATGAAAACCCACCACCACCTGAAATAAATCCCTTGAAAAGACCATGATATCAAGGTGGGCGGACTAGGACTAGTACGTTAGATGATTCAGAATTGGATCTTCCAAGTTTCTTCTAGTAGGATTGATTATACAAAACTAACTAATTGATTGTGGATGATGATGGGATACCACTAGATTGTTTGGGTGTCCCTTACTAGTGGCTTGTGCATGAGAATGGTGTTGGTTGTGGTTTCTATACCACATTTCATTTAGGGTACATGTTTCCCATGGTCCCATTTCTACTAGTTACCTATAGGGATTGACCATGGAACTCACCTTTGACATGGTGTTTGTGAAATTATTTCAGTTTTAGTTTATTTAAGATTCTTTTACACTTTGTAAATATACATGTTTTTAATTTTAAATTGGTGGTGATTAATTTTAAAATGACTATGCATGATTATAAAATATTGTTTGGAAATGTGATAAAAAGTGAATGGTTTTTCATGGAAATAGATTGCCAAAAAAAAATTTGAATGGTAAATATTATTCATATGTGGTAACATTTTCAAACTATCATGATTTTAGTTTTGATTTATAGGTATGTGCATAGGGTGTTATTTATCCTTGATATTCCTACTGATCATCTCAGTGCTCACACCTACTATATTTTTTTTCAGTTTTAGGTTCCTCTAGTTTAAGTCACTTTTAGATCGAGTGTGGTTTTATGTTCCATGGTGACCCATGAGGTTACTTGAGGTATGTTTCCCTATTTAGATTATTTTTATTATCACTTACAGTTTGTTTAGTTTAGTTTATTTTATTTATCTATATTTTTGGGATAAATCTTTCACGACTACTTTATTTTGATTCCATACTCTAGTTACCAGCCCTCGAGGATCGGTAATGCCCTTCAAGAATTTTCGTGGACCTGCTCAGATGATGAATTGGGTGAGTTCATGACAAAATGGTATTAAAGAAGGTTTATCCCATGTCCTTTAGGGTTGTATGATATTTTGGAGGTAGGATTGTTGGAATCCAAGTGCTCAATTGTGGGTAGGTTCTTGATCATCACCTATTTTGAATGACACTTGAATTTACAGGGTGGTCTAGGATGGTCTTGCATCAATGTTTATTCTTGGATATTGATTGTTTTCATGGTACCTAGTCTTATTTGGGTGTTTCTGGTTGGTCATGAAATTTGGTGGTCATTTTAGTTGGGTAAATGGTTGTTTTGAATGGGCTGGAAAGCCGTGGGCAGACCATGTAATTTCATCTCATGAATTTCTATGTGCTCACTCAGTTGGTTCACGGTCTGCGAAAACTTGTGACGAAGCCATGTGTTTCATTTGTTCATTTTAGAATTTGGATTCTTGATTCATTTAGAGAATTGGTTTCTTTGCGATGTTCTTGGTGTGAGTTTTAGTTGGTTTTGTGATGTTTTTCTTCTGTTTCAAAATTAGTGATTGGTCTATTGAAATTGGATTTCCAAAATTAAAATCTTGTTTTTTTGAAAATAGAATGAGTTTTTTTGAAAATAGACATTCTTATGGGATAGTTTTTAGTATATTTGAATGATTTTATAAAATTTCAAATGGAAGTGGATTGCGAAAATATGTTGGGGGTTTTACAATTTTTGGTCAAATGTGAAATTGATGTCTCTTGGAAATGGGAATTTGGAAATTATTTTTTTAACCATTTTTATTATTATGGATCTCACATATATTGATAATGTACATGATATTGGATTGTGTGGATGGGTTCTGAGCTGGAATGTGAATGTACACACATGTGAGATATTATGGAATACTAATGGTGGGTGCTTGGTTTCTAATTATGGTTCATTTTCTAAAGGAATGATTTTATAAGTGGGTGTGTTGGCATGATTTTGGTAAAAAATATATTTAAATGAATCTGAATTTTGATTTGGGTTCTACTGTTTAGATTATTTTTAAATTGGAAAATGGTTTGTGTTTGAAATAAAAGAGATGATTTTATAAAGGGAGTTTTGGTTTTATTGTGGGATTTTTGGTTTCTGAATTGTTATTCCTAGGTTGAGATAATGTTCGAGTTGAGATTTGATTTATGGATGGATGTAGAGGATTTCTTTTCAATTTTCTTTAAGTTAGTTTTGTTTTTCTCATTTAGAGTGTGCTGTCCAAAAATGTCATATGGCCTATGAAGAATCTTATTCAATTGATATTTTTTCTTAGACTCCAAAAGGAATGTTGAGGTAGAGACATCTTTTCATACTCTTTTTATTCCCTGGGGTGGTCGAGGTTTGATAGAGTTTGTGGTAAAACTTGAGGAAGTTGAGTGTGTCTTCATATATTTGGGAACTCTAGATGTCGTGAGGGTGTTAGCAGTTTTGGGTTTTTAAAAAGGACCCTATCTAAATTAGTGAAGGGTACATTCCCTTTTATTTTTGAAAGTTGAGTCACAATGGGTGGAATGTGATAGAAGGCGTTTTAGTTTCTTAAGGTGGTTGTGAAAGGTTCCCCGTCTGATGAAGAGTGTGAACCAAAGGAATTGATTCCTATTGTGTGTCCCTCATCAGTCCATATTTTTTTATCTAAGGCCCACATACTCTTTTATTCTAATACTTTAGGTTTGTCACTCTAAGCCCCTTTTCCATAATACATTTATGGCCTATTAAGGTTATGGCCACAGAAAAGTTATGTAATTTGTGTTTACAGAGGATGAATCATCAATTGGAGGTTGTCAATTTGTGACTGCAATGTAGAAGATGCTCAAAGACATCATGACTCCAACCATTGGTCCTGGAGTGAATCTTTTCAGGCAGTTTGATAGTCTATAGGTGTGGGGTGTGGGGGGGGGGTGGTGATTCAATCCATCCAATTGTATTTGATTTTGGATCGGATTCATGTTGAATTTTCCTTTCTAATGGTTGTTTGTTTTGAGACCTTTTTCATTGAAGGTCCTGGTGGCCTCTTTTCAGAAGTTTTTATGGCTATGTCTTAGGATATAAAATCTTGATTGGATAGTATTAATTTTAAAAATTTTAGGTTTTGGGTGTTACCCATTGAATATGTTCATGTCATGAGAAGGTGATGAGTTTGAAATTGGTGTTCGTTTCGTGTTCCTTCCATTGGACCCTATATTGTGTTTGGAGTCGGTTCGTGCTGGTGGATTTGTGATAGAAGGTCTGACCTATATTGTTTTAGTATGTTCTTAAAATGGTGGGGAGAGCCATCACTTGTCCCACAGGTGTCAAGAGTTGGGTTTAGTTTTGTGAGTGGTTTTGATTAGGAAGGGTAAATGTCAGTAAAGATCCTAATATGATGGGGAGACCATCATGAAATGAACTCAAGGGAAACTTATTCTTCAAAGAGATACTGATGGGGAAATACCTTGTTTCTGTTCCACCTGAATTTGATCATGGAAATTATTTAACAGGATAATGGGTTGGATGATGTATTTTAGTGGAAGTTCCACTGATCTTTGTCAATTTCTATGTTAGGGTACAGGGTCTTCCATGTTGTGGTTTTATTTAGAGATTAGGGTTCCTCACTGGCCCCTATCTCATTATTGGTTCCAATCATGGGATACCATAGAACTTTCCTTTTTTATTGATTTAGTTCATGGAATTAATCCCTTAAATAATCAGGGTACTATTTTCAAAATCATTGCATTTTGATCTGTGATTTGATTAACTAACTCTTTTGGGACTTTTTGAGGATAGAAAGTGTCATGGTGGGAAGAATTGTCACACCTGACCCAACACTTCTCTTTTATTTTAATTATTTTATTCAACCTTGGTCTCATTTTTTGAGCGGGTTGAGTCATGGTTTGAATTCTTGAGTTTGTATTTAGAAATTCGCATTTTGGGCTTGGAAGCTTCTGGCATATGAGAAGAGCATGGTTTTAAAACATTACAGCTTCACCTAGTTAACCATATAGTCTTGTTATGTTTTAAAATAAATAAAATTAAATTAAAAAAAGAAAATGATAAAAAATTTAATAAAATTAATAAAATTTAATAATAATAATAATAATGATAATATTTTATTATTATTATTATTATAAATTTTTCTTATTTTATTATTATTATTATTATTATTTTATTATTATTATGTTTTAGGTCAGATATTATTATTCTTGTTTTAGACCCTAGGAGGGTCTCCTCCTTCACCATTATACCCCCTAGAGCCCTCCTATAGTGCACAACCATCTCACCCTCTCCATGAAGCACCACACACCGGCTCACCGTCACCTACCAACGATGCACTCCCCCCCCTTGGCCAAACCTCCCAACGGCGCACAACCCCCCTCGGTCGAACCTCTATGCGGTACATGACCCCCCTTGACCGGACATCCCTATAACACAAAACCCCCTCATCCAAACCTCCATGCGCATTGATTTTTTCCATATTTCCATTGGATTCTCCCTCAAACCACCATGTCATGCCCTCCTCTTCCCTCCTCTTTCCTTTATTTGGTGTTTTTCTCTCACTTTGTCACCCTATTTGATTCGGTCGAACCTAGGGTTAGGTTTTAACTCGTATTTTTGGTGTTCTTTTAGTTCTATGTTAGGAAGAGACTTCCTTGGGTATCGTTCTTGTGTGTTCCGACAACCTCTACTAAAGACGAAGCAGTTCTCTTCGATTCGGTCTGCCTGCTAATGATTTCAGGTAATCGTTTCCACCATTATTCTTTGTCTTCTAGTTTTTATTGGGGGGTTTTGTAATTTACGAGTCTCTGGTATTTAATTTAAGGTGTGTTGAACTATTCTCTATTGTTTGGATTCACCGCCACCGTTTGAGGTATGCATTGTATGCTGATGGTTGGGTTTTCACTCTTTATTTATGAGTATTACGGTTTTTTAAGTTCTTATTAATTTAGTTGAGGTTCGTTTAACTTTTCCTTTGAGTTTCAAGGTTCATAGTATTTATATTGTAGTGTGTTGTACTTTTCCGAGTGGTTTTGAGTTTCCATCTCTTAGGAAACTCACCTGTGTGTGTATAGGTATTTATATATGTATATGTGGGTCCCCCCGTTACATGTTTAATCATCCATGGAAGTGAATATACATGGATGGGGCTAGGTGTGACCATGTATATATATGACAATGCATATTTAGATAAGTGGTGACTAGTATATTCATATAAGGATATATGCAAGGATCCCATTGAATATGTTCATGGCTAGGAAAATGTGTGGAAAGGGTCTAGGTGTCCTTACGTGTATGTGAAGGTTCATATGTTTTGTGGGGGGAGCGGCGCATTTTAGTTAGAAAGTGCTAAGGGAAGAATGTTCTGTTTCGTTCCACCCTGAGGTAGTTCCCCTATTCCTATACCATTAATTTGAATCCATGTATAGGTTTCTGTTTTATAAAATATTTTTTATATTTATGTAACAAACACATGATATGAATGTTTTTCCAGTTTCTATAAATTATTATGCCTTTGTATTGGAAAATGAAATGTATTCCTAATTCTCATATGGTCTTAAGTGAGAATTCTTAAAAAGTGTTTTCCTATGTTTTTTTGAATTGGTAATGAATATTTCCATCATATTTTGGCCTTTCGGATCATTTTTTTATAAAAGTGTAAGGATATGTTTGTTTTTCCAAAAATATCCAATGTGATTTCCAAATATGGGTTTTGGTGGGAACTCATGGTCAAATGGTGTATTGTTGTTCTTGAAATAATTGCATTATTGTAAGCATGGGTTCAAGCATATTTTTAAATGTTTAGTACTTTGTTTGCTCAATTGAACTTTTAAATGAATTTGGAAACTTAAAAGTGTTTGGTGATTATGTTTCCTAAAATTTAAATCAATCATTGTAAATAATTAATCCCATTTGTCACTATAAGAATGGTATGTGAAAATGGAAAAACCCCCTTTAGGAATTTCCCCTTGTTTTAAAAAATTATGTGTATGTTAAATATGTGGATTGTGATATATCTCTAGTAAAGAGGTTTGTTAATTTTTTGTGACGGAAAAGTGGGGATGTGCTCAAGGAGGTTGATCAGTGGTGAGGGGGTGAGTGTGTTTTTGAATAAAGATAATTATATATTCATGTATGTTAGTTTTATGAAGACTCACCACCACCTAAAATAGGTAACATTATATTCCTGGTGTATCTAGGTGGTAGGTCTAGGACTAGTATGATAAATGATTTGGAAGTGGTTCATCATAGTTTCATCTAGAAGGATTGACTCTTCAACACTAAATAAATGATTGTGGGAGACCAATATGTTATGGGGGTGTCCCTTACTAGTGGATCATGCATGAGAACACAGTTGATCATGGTCTCTATACCACATCTCACAGAGGAATGAGGTTCTAAGGGTCCCATTTATGATGGTTACCTAAATAGATTGACCATGGTGCTATCTTATGACACAATGTTTGTGAAATGATTTCCATTGTAGTTTCTTTATGCCTTTTCCCCTTTTGTAAAAATATAGGATTTTAATTATAAATAGTTTGTATTTTATTTTAAAATTACTATGCATGCTTGTAAACTATTTTGGACATGTGATAAAAAGGTAAAGGATTTTCTTGAAAATCGATTGCGTAAATTTTTTTAATGCTAAATATTATTATTATGTGGTTGTATTTTCAAACTAGCATGATTTGGGATTCTTTTTAAATGTAAGGGAATATGGAATTGTTTATCCTTGAAATTACTACTAAGAATATAGATGCTTATGCCTACTCTATTTTTCAGTTTTAGGTTCCTATTTTTTGGTTATCTCTAATAGTGTGTGTGGTTTTATGTTCCGTGGTGACCCATGAGGTCGCTTGAGGTGTGTTTCACTACTTAGTGGTTTCTATTATCACTACTAGTATGTTCAGTTTATTATATTTTTCTATCTATATTTATAGGGTAAATCATTCAAAATTTAATTATTTTGATGCCCGACACTAGTTTCCAACCTGTGGGGATTGGGAATGCCCTTTGGGCCTTGCCGTGGGCCGACTCAGATGACGACCCGGGTGGGTTGGGGACCGAACTGGTGCTAGTTGTTTTTTGAAGACCTATATCATCAAGATCTATTGATGGTAATATATATTAGGTTATTATAATTTATTGTTATATAAATATGGAATGGTTGATACGTATCACCCATAAGTCTAAGTTTCCCAGTTACATTACATAATATTGTAGAAAGAATGAGAATATTTTTTGGAAGAAGATTTTGAAATTTTGAACTAATAATGGCATGGAGTTTACAAAAAATCAGGTGGAGAAATAATTTTTTTTGGGAACCATGTATAAACATTGGGAACTTCTAATAAAAATGGAATGGATTGGAAGTGAAACCAGATCTTACACCATATGGATAGAAAAATTCTTATCGTGAAAAGCACACTATATAAATTTTCGAAGGAAGTCATTATGACATTGGTCTAAATTTAAAATAGATCTTTTTTGTTTCTAGAAGAAGAAAATACTCCATATGGGATGTTTTATGGACATGATCTAACACCGGGGTACTAATAAATATTCAAAACTAAGTGATTCATTCTCAATAAAGAAAAAATGTGAATTTTTTATATCAAGGGGATTAATGAATTTTCCTTGGATACTCAGGAAAGATAAAATAATATAAATATAAAAATAATTATCTAGATTTGGTTTTTAAAAGATATGATGTCATTATTTTGGATTATGAGAAGAATCCTTCATAAAATAGTGAGAAATTTCTTGATGAAATTGAAGAATAAGTGTGCATTTTATGGGGAACACGAGGTTAAGGAAAATTAAATAAAAGACACTAATGATGAAAAGGATGAGGTTAGACCTATATATACATAAAATAATAATATTTGGGATGAAATTGATGAGTATAATATTATCAGTGACTGATAGTGCCAGTGTCAATAAGACGAATGATGTCTTTATAGAAAACTTCTCTCTTATTACATGAATAACCAATGATTTTTAATGAAGATTATATATATGAGGATTGGGTTCAACAGATGAATAGAGAGCCTTAAAAAATTGAAAATAATCATACTTAGGATATTATATTGAGGTTGATGGAAATGGATATCATTAAGATCAATTGAGTTCCCATAAAGAACAAAATGAAGATGGAAAGGTAATTTGAAATAAGGCATGACTACTTCATAGGGAATAATCATCTATTTAGTGGATCGATATGGATGACACATTTACACCCATTACTCAATTTGATAAAATTCACATATTCTTATCCATGATGGTGAGAAGGAAATTCAATGTTTTCTAGATGTATGTTAAGTCATAATTTCTAAATGGAGTTCTATAAGAATAAGTGTATATATAATAAAAATATATTTTTCTTGTAAATGAAGATTATAATAAAGTTTTTCATCAAAATAATTCTCTTTATGAGATAAAGAAGGCCACAAGAGAATAGTATTCATGAATCAATTGACATTTAAATAATATTGGGCTCTATTATGGTGATGTTGATTACTATCTCTATGTAGTAAATGAGAGTTATCAAAGGATTATGGTGTAGGTTTATGTTGATGAAATAATATTTAGTGTATTGAATTAATCATAGTGAAAATAGTTTGTAAACTTCTAAATGTGTGAGGTCAAAATTTCAGTGACTAGAGATTTGATACTTTTCCATGGCCTAAAAGTGTTGCAAGGAATATATGGGACATTAATTTCTCAATATAAATATCTAAAGGAGGTTCTGAGAATATTTGTAAAGGAGGATTCCATCATAATAAAAACAAAATTTTTTAATTGGATGAAGATGTTATTGGATGATAATGGAAAAGAGGTAAACACCATATAAATGAGATATATCATTGGGAGAATATTGTACATAATAGTGACATATCTGAATATTATACTTTCCATATTATAGGTACAAAAATATCATAGTAATACTAATTAAATAAACTCGATAATAGTGAAATTGATACTACGATATATCATAGGCTTGACGGATTTTGGTTTGTTGTATAGTGAAACATATCAATAGGACATATTGGGATATGCTTATGTAGATTTTGATGATTTAACAAATGAAATTATGTATATATACTGTTGTAAATTTTATCTTTGTAGATTGTGAATTTATTAGATGTTCATGAAACAAGATTTCATTTCCTTGACTACCATAAAAGGTGAATATATAATGGAAACTGAAGCTTTCAGGAAACTACTATGGATGAAGCCGTAGCTTGACAACATGGGAGTTTAAGTGACGTCTCAAATAAAAACCAATTGATATAATTTGTGTATTATAAATCATAACATAAATATATTTCATCACTCAAGGGCATTAAATTGATATCATGTTTCACTTATTAAGGTGAAATTGGAGAATGTGATAGTTGTATTGGATTATGTTCCTAATAAACATTAAATTTTAGAAATCATGACAATGGCATTACCCAATGAATCTCTTGGGAGGCATCAATGGGTACTTAGAGTCTATTCGACACCCACTATTAAAATGTATGGATCTAGAAACCATACTCCCAAAGTTATGTTATACATTTATGTATGTGTTCATATTTGTTATTTTCCATTGGAAGACCACCAAGGAGCGACCTCTAGGTTTTTTGATAAAGGAGGAGAATTTTTCTTAAAAGGGGAAAGATATCTCAAACCCACAAAGGTGATGATTAAATTGATGGAGGTGGGGGAAATTATATATTTAATTAGGGAGAGAAGGGATGCTTGAGGAGTTTATTTAAAAAATATAATGTTGAAGTTATTTGGTCATTCAATACATATCATGAAATTATGAATTTTTGGTTCATGATGAATGAAGATACCAAATAAATTTTAATAAGTTTCCATGAGTGATGAGAAAAGGATTCAATAATATAATTGTGGTATTAAGAATGAAGGGATTCATTGATGAAATTTTCATTTCGCTATTATTTATCATGATAAGATTAACTCTTATAGGCTTAGATTACGTGTTTAGTGAGTCTTTAATTTCTATCTAGAGTCATAGAGGGTGAATAGAGTGTAAAGTAGAAATTGGTAAAAAACTATCAACAATTTTATCAAGGGAATTTTGAAGCATTTTATACAAACCCAAAGGGTAATATTGTTAAGAAAAAGTCCATCATGTTGTTGTTTCAAGGTGTTTGAGTTGTTGTGGTTGTTTAAAAAGTTGGTTAAAAAGGTTCCAATTATTCTATTTATAAAGTTATAGATTTTTTTCTAGACGTACCTCGGGGTGTTTGAGTAGAAAAGTGGAAAAGAAAGGATTTTCACCTAGGGAGTATGTGAAATGTGTATCACTTATAGGATTCCATATAAAAGGATCATGGAAAAAATAATTATGAAATATTTTTTGAACATAGAGGAATTATATGTAAGTTCACATAGGTGGTTGATGATTGAAAATGGGGTCCATGATAGCATATTAGTTTCTGTTCAAAAGGAATAGATTTTTAAAATACGATAAAGGATATACGGTATATGGTCTTTGGAAGGGGATTCATGCATGGAGGAGTGTTCACTAATGGTTGGACAACAATTTTTTGATTAGTGGGGTTTTTTGATTTCTTCTCCTATATAAGGAACCCATATTCACATTATTAGGTTAAGTGAAGTGAACTATCAATATAATACCATCAGTCAGAATTATGCTAATTCATAATGTTTTTTGTGAAGTAGTTCATAAAGGAGAGCAATTGGTGAAGAACATGATATCATGAAGCACCTGAAGTTCGTTATTAGTGAAGGAGTTCATGAAACATAGAATGTTTCAAAAGAATTAACAGTTTGTGAAGAATAAATAGTTCATTATTGATAAGTAGTTCAATAAGGAAGGAAGATTTCAAATTAGTACAATACACAAAATAATTTTCCCCCGTAATGATTTAAATGGTAAGTTGTATTTAATCATATTGATGAATAAATAGATTCATGTCATGCCTATTATAGTGTTGAACAACTTAGTACTAATAATGTTCATAATACGATTATTTTTTAGGAGAATTTAATTATTTTAATAAGATATATTAATGTGTTAGCAATTGGGAATAGTTTTAAACTAGGAGGAATAGTTAGTTCACTTCGAAAGTTATAACAACATTATACATTATTGATTCTTATACATTGACACAATGACATTGTTTTCTCCTTTTATTTTATTGGTTAGGGTGAACCAAGTATAATAATTGTGTATCTTACATGATTTCATTCCATTTTATATATTTTTGTAGTGTTTTCTCAGGTTTTAATGGTTTTTAGCCGTGAGGGATTGTGAGTCCACTCCAAAAATTGTAATGGTAGTACACTTTAGTGGTTCTAATATATCAGAAAATTTAATTTGTATTCCCCATGGATTACCCTAGTCAAGAGAAACTAATTACACTTTTTATTCCTCTTTAATTGTTGCATTTAATTTTAAATATTATTGTAAGAAGATTATATAATAATGTTTTCTTTAATGATGAAAAAAGATAAAAAGGGGTAAATTGTGTTATTCATTGTATATTGATTCACCCTCTCTTAGGGAATTTAAAATAGTTTGGAAAATACTTATCATTTGACTAAAAAACATCAACCTTAACCAATGTTGACATAATCACCATCAAATCTTGTCATCTTAATGGACTAGGTCTTAATCAATATAGCTTGATTTTCCTTAATCAGTGAAATTATTTACTAGTAGATGGTTTGTTAAATTCAATCCCATGTCTTTATCCTTGGTTAATATTATAGAATCACTAAAGAATATCATTAATCATTTAGTGGTCAAATGAGTTCACCATCATCTTAAAATAACTGGAATAGTAAAAACTAGTGTGTGCATACGTTTTTCAATCTGAATCGCACTCACCACTCCCAGTTTAGTATTCAATCAGTTTCACCCACAATGGAAGACTATATTTTTTCATCTTATAGTAGTATCAAATTTCTCCAGATTTTTAACTATTGAGATATTTATATGAAACATATTCACTTTTGTTTTTTCTTCCCTTGGTATTGATCAATTACCCCATCATAGTTCAATGATTTGTAAGTGGCATTGAGATAGATTGGTTGCATTACATTCACTAGCATGAGGATGAAATTCCCTTATGGGAATAGTTTGAAAAATGAATTAATCATACATAACTCATAAATTATTATAACTATAGTTACCCAGGATTCTCATACATGGATATTACATACGTTATTATGACTACTCTTTATATTATAAAAAACATACCTTAAGACTATAATAGTTTGGTGCCTTTGAAATTTAGAACAAAAAACCATTATTCAAAACCTAGGTAAATGAAACTTAATAAATTTTGAGCTCATATGCTTTGTAAGTATAAACACAAGATATACCAACCTATGGTCAAATAAAATCAATATATAGGAATAAAATTACATGAAAATGATAATAACTTATGAAGTTCAAACATAACTTTTCATAGGTTATAAACTTGAGTCATGGAATAATGGTAAGTAGTTTATAATCCATGAATCATTAGGTAATAAAATAACATGATCCATGATAGAAAAAATTAGAATAAGAAATAGATTTTTGGAATAAAAATGTGTACATAAAATCTTATCTAAGGATACCAACCAAGACATTCATAACAAGTTTGGATTGGGTAAACCACCTGTTTACCTACTTTGGGCTTGAGATGACCTACCATGTACCCTATTTTAGGAATGGGTTAACCACTAGTGATCCCTCCATTTTGGGGTTGGGATAACCACTAGTGTACCCTATTTTTTTGGATTTGGGGTAACCACCTGTGTTCCCTCCTTTTTGGGCTTGGTATAACCACTCGGGTACCATCCTCTTTGGGATTCAGCTAACCAATAGTGTACCCGATTTCTTGGACTTGAAATAACCACATGTGTACCCTCTATTTTGGGCATGGGATAACCACCAATTTACCCTAATTTTTTTCATGGTCTATTAACCTATGTACCCTCCTTTTTTGGATTATGATAACCACTCGTGTACCCTCTCATCTCATATATTGTTTATCATTACCCAATGCATTGGATGGAGATATAGGTCCCACCCATCACATAATGAAAACCATATTTATGTGTTCCAAAATATCATAAAAATTAATAATATCATAAAACATAAAATGAAATGGGTGTCATAAAAATTTAATCATATCATATCATAACCTATGGAAAATATACATCTTTCATAATCATTTTATCAAAAAATTTCCAAAAAACAATCTGGATTTATTAGAAATTCCTCTTGGTATAATACATGTAATACAAATGGGATTCATAAAAATAATTCTATAAAAACATAAAACATTTATATAAATAATATGACTCATATCGTTGGATCATATCCCCAGTAAAAAATAGGTTACACCAATGGATTTCATCTTAAATGGAAAGTAATTTCTAAAGATCATTTCAAATATTTTCTGAGTAAAATATCCATTCCAATTTGAAAAACACTTTTTAAAATATAAAACATTTTTTAAAAAATTTATATGAAAATAAACATGAAAAATTATAACTTAATCTTCAAATAAATGATTTTTCATTATTTCATAAAATTCCATTCTTATTGTACACATTAAAATGATGATTCCTTTGACATTTTTTTGTAAAATCCAAATAAGAAATTTTTTAGAAATAACATGAATATTCCAATAATTTTTTTTTCCAAGAAGTCAAAAAATGGGTAAAATTACTTCAAAAAAAATATAGATAATAATAAAACATTTTAGAATATTTTTTAGAAAATATTTTTTTGGATGAAAATAGATTTTTGACCAATGAGAGAAATAAAGTCAGATTTTCTTGAAAACATTTTTAATTATCTTATGTACCAAAGAGTGAAAAATGGTACTATTACATAAAATATTCATGAATAGACCAAGGATAATAAGATCATTCAATTTAAAAATTGTATACTTAATTATAAAAATATTTATAAATGATGATATTATGGAATAAATTCACTACCACATTGGAGACATTGAATCACAAACCCAGTGAAGGAATAACATAAAATGAAGCTGAAAATATTGGGAAAATATTTATATTGATGATATAACATGTCAATGGGGAATTATATAAACATCATAAAAGAATATAGGTTCATAATATTACTTATTTCCAAATAAAGAACAATTGAGACAAAAACACCTATAGATTTGTTAACTTTTGAATCGTAAAGACCATGAAATAGAGAACATCATATAGATTTGTTAATCCCCAAAGTGTTAAGTACAATCATCATAAGATACATTAATGGGAAGTATATACACCAAATGAAATAAAACCATGTTGAATATGGAGTATTTCTCATAGAAAAATAAAATTGAGACTGAAATCCCTTACCTTAAGTCTTTAATTTCATCATACATGTTCAAACCTCCTCTTATTTGGGTATTCTCCTTTGGTTTTCACTAAAATCATTCCTTGATTAGTTTTATGTCCATATTATATTTTATATGATTACAAGAGGGATTTTAGGAAGTTATTTGGGTAGGTTTTCTCCTAACCAAGTAGTATTGAAGGTGCGAATAAGGGATAGGTTTTAGTTCCCTTTTATATTTGATGAAGAGTTACATTTTTGTAAATACCAAAAAGTATTCACTATTGGGAGGTATCTCTTACCTAATGTGACTCAAAAAATTAATTATAATGAATTTGTGGGGGGGGGGGGTTATTTTTCAATTGAAACCTAAACCACATAAAATTAAACATATTTTTTCACGTTATTACTTAGTTTTTATGTTTATAAAATTTTACCCTTTTGGTTTTTACCATGGCAACTTGTATATTTTAATTTAACTAGGAAATTTATCATTTAAGAATGTAATTAAAATTAGTTTTATTAGATAATTTAGAAATAATTATTTTAAATATTAAATCCAATCTAGTATATAAAATTAATATATGTTTGTTAAATTAATTTTAAGAAAATGAATGTAATGTACAAAACCACATTATGACCTAGAGCTCGTTAATTAATTTTAATTGTTTTTACTAATAATTATGGTTAAAAATTAATATAAACATATTAGATATTTTAAAGGACTATTATTAAAAAATTTAATACATTTTTATAAATTCCATTCACATACGTGGTAAAATTAATTTAAAATTAATGCCACAGAAGCGATGAAAATGTGATTTTTTAAAGTGAGAATGTTCAACATTTTACAATGTTTTTATCTACAATTTCAACAGGAAACTGATTCCAATGAAATATATTATATTTATAGATATATAATTACACTATTTATACTTTAAAACTAATTTAAAATATAATATTACATTATAAATAACATAGGAGAAAATACCGTTTTAAATTTAAAATTATTTATTTTAATTATTTAATAAAAATTAAACTATTCAGAAAATTATCAAAAATTAACCTTAAGATAAATATTATTTTATAATTTATGGAATTATTTTTATAATTTAAAATAAATATTATTAAATATTCACAAATTATTTCTAAAATAAGTGGCCCCTAAAATCCAACAAAACTATTTTTAGAGAAATAGAGTTTTGAGCTTAAAAATGGATATATTCTTATATAAAATATATAAAACACATAATATAAATTATAAATAGTTTATTTAATATATAATATAAAAATTTAATTATTATAATTCACAAAAATTTGATTTTTTAATTTATTAATTTGAAACAGAATTGTGTACATATAAATAGTTATTCATAAAACGATCTACCAATATTTTTATAATGGCTTAATTTTCATTTAATATTAATTATTCATCAATAAATTAATTACATACACATATATAAACCTTATTGTAATAAATTTTTTAATCTTATACATATCCACCATTCCAACGGCTAGGTGATCTCTATCCTATTAAATAATAATATTTTAATAAAATGTCTTGTTTTGTTTAAACTCTGTGTTGCGTGTAATGCAAGACAAATTTGATATTTCTTGTAATAAAAGTTAAAATAGATATTGTGTGTAATTAAATCTAAACTTGATTTTATGTGTAATGAGAAATATCAAAAATATTGAATTCATTTAAAAAACAAATCTTGGGGTGTTACATTTTACCCCTATAAAACAAATATCGTCCTTGAAATTTGTCTTGGTTAGAAGAGGTTCAATATTATAAAATCCATTCATATAACCCCACATAGTTCAAATGAATAATAAAAATTCCATTAAATTTTTATTTAAACATAATGGTCATCCAATGTAACTCATAACTATGTTTTGACATAGGAGAACATAAGTGGTATGTGAAGATTTCGACATGGAAGAAAAGCATAAATAATTATAGAGAGTGATAAAGATAAATTATCACAAGAATGTGAGTGATGTATAGAATGTTAATCATAAAAGAACCATATACCAAATAGGAATGAAAAAATCATTGATATCATCAAAACTGTTGATAACATGACATAATTTTATTTCAAGATCCTTTTCCAATAGATGAAGAATTTTCACAAGAATATGTACTTCCATGATTTCATTCTATTTCCTAAAAACAATATCAAACATTGATTTATCCATGATCAATTTACACTTCCTCACTTACTCCAACAAATAATGGTTAATCTGTTGTTATTGGATCACTAACAGATCATAAGATCCAAAAATAAAGTGGTAAGTCATTATGTTTATTTTTATTTATCATCACAATAAAATGGTTAGTATGGGTTATATAATATGGATAAATATTTATTTGGTGAATTAATAAATTAATATCTAAAGCCCCATCCAAGTTTCAACTTAAACCATTCCATAAATAGTTAACATTATAACCCTTACAAATTACTAAAATCCCAAATATTAGATAAAAGGTAACAAAATTTATCAATAGCAACATAATATTATCCACAAAACAACACCAAATACCTCTCAATTGTCAGAAACAAAAGATGTGAAAACAGTCATCATGTATTCTTGTGAAACTTGATTATTCCTTAATTAATACCTAGAATATTTTATATATTTCTTAAATCCAAAAATATTCCAAACTCCATGAATGATAGAATAAATAACTTTCTTAACAAATAATTAATTAGTTCAAATGTAATCAATAATATCCAATTTACTTATTCATATCCAAAATCTCTTTATCTAGACATAATTATCTTAATATCGAGAGAATATTAAGGTATATCTTTAAAAATATCACCCTAAAATTTAATCACATTTTGAATCCATCATCATCATTAAACATATTCTTTAAATTCCTTAATAAAAAACACATACTGAATAATTTTTATAGATTTTATCATTCAAATAACACAGTTTTTTATTTCCAATATCTAAATATTTCATTCAACCCACTTCCTTCTCAAATAATGTTTTTTGTCTTAATAAACATATTTCATAGTACATCTATCATTTAAAATATCATCTTTAGTCGATTCATACTTATAAATATTACCATTAATCAAATAAACATGATGATTTTATTCATTATATTTATCCTCCAGACATAGATTTTTATAATACCCATAACTTCCCCATTTAAATAATTTAACTGTCGATGATATCTTAGAGATACTATTATTCCCATCCATTTTTTTAACTAGACTTTTCAATTTACCTTTGTAGTTAGTTGATTTTTTTTCATTCTTCTCCACAGTCAAAACATCTTCAAGTTCATGTAAGACATTTAATTGGGTGTGTCTTTCCACATTCTCAACATATAGAAGATTGAATCTTCATTCCTCCATGAATAACTTCACTCAAACTCTTAGTGAAATCTTCCCTAATCTTCTTTGGTGAGTCTTATAATTGGTTAAGGTATACATTGTTAATCAGGTTTCATGGAAACTGATTATACATAATCACAAAATCCATTACTTCAGTCATCATCCCATTTTCATTCTCATTAGAAAATCATCCATCACAATAAATATTATTTTAGTTCCTTCTAGATCCTACCATTATCTAAGACCAAAAAGCATAGTTTTATAAACACTAATCATAATGGAAAATTACATAGTCTAAAAAATAATTTTGGTGTTATAAATCAAGAAACATTATTTTTAATCTTTTACACCTTAGGTTTATTCTAGGTCATTAACATTCATCATCTATTTAAATACTTCATGTTGGTCTTTAAAGAGTTTATGAATTTCCAAATAATATACACTACGAGTGTCAAAATACGTGTGTAGAAATTCCATTTTCATGAACCAATTCCCGATCATGTATATATCAATATAGTTTTTCAGTTTATTAACACTAGTTACATTTATTCTAGAGACACGTCCACTTATAGTATCCAGAAAAACATGCAATTTCTTGGAAACAACTCTCTCTATCCTTTACCAAAATTACATGAAATTTTCATATACATTGACTCATCTTAAACTTACCTTATAGACACACCTAGAGATATCCTTAGATATATCCCAAGGGGTATCTTTAAATTTTTCTCATAATAATTTTCAAAGGTTGACTATAAAATTCTTCTAATACCATCTATAGCAACCCAAGTTTCTCATACATGGATATTATATATTTCTATATGAATAATCATTAAATTATAAAAACAAATGCCTTATGACTAATAGTTTACCACATTTGGAATCATGGAATACAATATTCAAATCTTGTGAAATATCTTCATCATTTCCCAAAAAATATCTTCCCATTTAGTACTCTCCATAGACATACCCTACAGAAACCCATTCTTGATAACTTGGGGAAAATAAAAATAATAAAGGGTGATCACATAAGCCTAATAAGGGTAAAAAAAGAGATATAAAACTATGATAATATATAAGCATAATATAATAATAAGGGTACATGATGATGATCATAATTTATAAATTTCATACCCAACCTATCATAGGTTATAAACACGAGTCATGTCAAAAATATAGGTAGTTCATAAGACGTATATCATAATGGAATCAAATAATTTGATCCATGAGATAATAACATTGGCATAAGAAATTTATTTGTGGAATACTCATAATAATATAAAATTATATGTCAAGGATACTCACCAAGACATTTATAACATGATAGGATTGGGCTAACCACCCATTTACCTACTTTGGGATTGGGATGACGTCTCGTGTATCCGCTTTTGGTCTTGGGATCACCACCCATGTATCCTGCTTTTGGGCTTGGGATAACCACCTGTTTACCCTAAAATTTAATCTTTGTGATAACCACCCATGTACCCTCATTTTTCACCTTTGGATAACCACACATGTACCCTCCTTTTTTGTCTTGGTCTAACCACCATTTTACCCTCTTTTTTGGGATTGGGATAACCACTAATGTGCCATCTTTTTTGGTTTTTCGATAACTATCCATGTACCCTCATTTTTAGTATTAGTCTAACCACATTTGTATCCTCATTTTTAGGCTTGGGCTAACAACCCATGAACCCTATGTGTTCATATAGAAATTTTCATTACCCAATGCATTAGAGAGAGATATAGGTCCCACCAATCACATAACAAAAACTATATTTATGACACTATCAGTTTATTCTAGGAAATTAATCATCATTATATATTTAAATCAATTATGATGGTTTGTAAATAGTTTATGAATTTTCAATGTATATAAATTTGGAGTGTCAAACTAGGTGTGTAACAGTGTCCATTTTTATGCACCAGTTTCTAATCAAGTGTAGCTCAATAAATTACTTTAGGGTTATTACCCATAGTTACTTTTGTTATAGAGCTAAATCCACTTTAGTGTAATTATAAGGATGTAAATTCATATAAACCACTCCCTCTATCCTATTCAAAAATTCTAGGAAATTTTCCTTTATTTTGAATCATCCTTAAACTTACATTAGAGACATCCCTATACATATCCTTAGAAATATAACTGGGGGTCTCACTAATGATTTCTCATCCTAGTTTACAAAGGTTGATTAAGAATTTAATATGATAACAATTATAGTGACCTAGTATTCTCATACATTGATATTACATTTTTAGATGAATATTCATTAAATTTTAAAAACACCTGCCTTTTGAATATAATAGTTTTATTCCAATAGAAATATAGAACACAATATTCTAATATAGTGATTTATCTTCATCATTTCCCATAAAGTTCATCTCATATAGTACTCTTTATAAACACACCATGAATAAAAAATTTCTTAATAACATGAGGAAATGAAAGATAAGAAAGGTTAGGATTAGATGCTTGGTAAGGGTAAATGAAATTGATATCAATCTATGATAATATGTAAGAATAAGATAATAATATGTGTATATGATGATGATCATAACTTACGAAGTTGATTCCCAACGTATAATTAGTCAAAAACATGAGTCATGGCCTATAGATTTGTAGTTTAGAAGACATGAATCATAAGTAAATCAACTAAAATGATCCATGAGAGATTAACATTGGAATAAGAAATTGATATTTGGAATACACACAAGCATATTAAATCTTATTTCAAGGATACCCACCAAGACCTTAATAACATGTTAAGCTTGGGCTAACCACCTATGTACCTGCTTAAAGGTTGGTATGACCTCCTGTGTACCCTCTTTTGGGATTGGGATCACCACTCATGTACCATCCTTTTTGGGCTTGGGATAACCACCTTTGTTCCATCCTTTTTGGACTTTGGGATAACCACCAATGTACCCCCCCTATTTTAGTCATGGGATAGCCACAATTTACCCTCCTTTTTGGTCCTAGGGTAACCACTCGTCTACCCTCTTTTTGGGATTATACTAACCACTAATATACAATAATTTTTGGTCTTGGAATAACCACCAGTGTACACTCATTTTTAGTTTTGGGAAAACCAGACGTGTCTCCTCCTTTTTGTGCTTGTTCTAATAACTCATGTACCATATGTTCTCACATATAATTTATCTTTTCCCAATTCATTATAATGAGATATAGGTCACACCCATCACATAATGAGAACTTTATTTATGTTTTCCACATGATCATAAACATTCATAATAATATGAGAAACCATGAAATGAAATGGATATCATACATATTTTATAATATCACATCCTGTTGAAAGATATAGGTTTCACAATAATTTCATCTTATAATAACTTGTGAAAAGAAGCGGGGTTCATAATAATTCCTTATGTTATAACCTATGGAAGAGAAACGAGTTTCATAAATATCATACCATCAAATTATAAACCATTAAGATAATTATTATGAATGTTATACTTAGATAATATCCCAAAAATGGCACAGGTAACACCAATTGATTTCATCTTAGATGTAATGTTAATTTGGAAAGATTAATTAAAAATTTTCTCAGAAAAAATATCCTTTCCTCAATGAAAAATGATTTTACAACAAAACAATATTTGAAAAAAAAATCTTTGAAAATAACCTTGAAAATGTAAAAATTATTCTTAGATATATTTATTGGTCATGACATTATAAAATTACATTATTTTTGTACATGGAAAAATGATGATTCCTTTCATAATTTCGGTAAAATACCAATATGTTTTTTTTTGGAAAATGACATGAAGATTCATTTAAAAACATTTTTATGAAATGTAAAATATGGGTAAAAATATTTTTAATAAATAATTTTATGAATAATAAAAAATCTTTGAAAACATTTTTATAATATATGGTCTTGGAAGAAAACAGATTTCCGACCAAAGAGAGAAATAGAATCAAATTTTCTTAAAATCATTTTTTTATTATCTTATCTATCAAATAGTGGAGGAATGGTAATATTACTTCATTAAGTCATGAATATCCAAAGGATAATAAAATTAATTAGAATTATTGGTAGGTTTATCATTATATTTCAACATTATATACTTAATCATAAACAATCATGATAAATTATGAGATTGTAACATAAAATTTTACCAATATGGTAACATTGAATCATAAGCCCCATAATGGAAAAACATTAAATGAACCGTACAATATCCTGAAAGAATGTATATTAATGATATAACATGTAAAAGTGGTAGTATATACACCTCGTATAATAATATAGGTGTATAACATAACTAATAACTCGAAGAATGAAAATTGAGACAAAAATACCGTTTTGATATGTTAAATTCTGAACTGTAAAACCCATGAATGAGAGATCCTCATATAGATTAGAAAATACCCCTAATTTTAGGGATAATCATTATAAAATAAATTCATGGTAATAATATACACCACATAAAAGAAAAATGGGGTGAATATGGAATTTGTCTCATAGAAAAATAAATGTGATATAGAAATCTCCTACCTTAAGTCATGACTTCATTAATACATGTAAAAACCTCCAATTCTTCCTATATACTCTTTAGGTTTTCACTAAAATAAATTATTGGTGAGATGTACATTAAAATTAAGGATTCTATGATGATATTAGGGATGTTGGGAAGTGATTTGAGAAGGCCTTGGCCAAACTAAAGAGGTGTGAAGGTGTGGATAACGGAGGAGAGTGAGTTCCCTTTTATAGTTGAGGTGAAGTAGAATTATTATAGATACAAACAATTATTCACTATAAGGAGTTCTCCCTTAAATTGTGTGACTCCAAAATTGAATAATAATCATGGGGATGTTTGATCTAGTGAAAACCCAACTCAACCACATAAAAAGATGAAATGACTAGATTGGGTTATACCTAATATTTAGAGGGTGTGAATAAGTGTTGGGGGATTTTAATCCAATTAAAACTTTTTATCCCTTTACCTATTTTACATGTTAGGATCTTATTATATTATTATTTTTTCATTGTCTCATGAAAGTATATACAATTTTTAAAAGGTAACACATGATATTTTTACAAATTTCTCTACTTAATAAGAGTATCTTGTCCTTGACATGGTATATAAATAATCCTGACCACATAACCACTTAGAAAAAAATCCCTTAAACATGGTTATAATAAGTATGATAAACCATTTCATATGAAATCCACTATACTAAAATGACAATGAATGTTTTATAACTATTAGATGGATCTTTATACTGCCTCTTATGATATCCTCACCTTGTTGATAAGGATCTCTATAACACTAAGAGAGTATTACACTAGATGAGTCTTCTGTTGGATGTCACAATAATACTTTTTTCTTCTACTAAATTTTTATTCATATGGATACTTACATAGTAGCTAGAAAGAAACACTTCTTCTACTTCTTCTTCACAGTAAAAACTGAAAATATGCACTTTCTTCTTCTTTAATCAGTCATAATAATATGAATATATTGTGGAATGATGAACCAAATTATATTTAATAAAAATGATAATAAAATGAGTATATATTGACCAGCGACTTATTCTTCTATCTTGAATATATTACTAACAATAATATACAATTGTGTATGGTAATGTATTTATATCTTTATTCTTTAATAAAAAACTAATTTAACTGAATCATTTTATTCTTCTTTCTTGAAAAAAAATCCTTTGTAATTATTTTATAAATGGAGATTATCTTTTCACAAAACTATCACAATTATTTATCATTGTTATTATGTTAATAGTGAATATAGTATCAGTTATCTAATCTTATACATGACAAATATGGAATATTGATAATTATTAGCTTCTTAGTTAATCATGTATTTGGGAAAATTATTCTTACTTATTCCTATGTGATCTTGGAATTACGTAATCAATATGAAATAAATATTTCACATGATATAAACATAATGTTGCCACTACATAAAACATCCAATGTAAACCCTAGAATATATGAAATATTCTTATTATTAGTTTATTTTATTTTATTCAAATCATGATTATATGTTGAATTAACACATGTATAAACTATTTTATTCATTTATATTTAAGAATGGGTGTTCAATAACTATTCTTTTGTGCCAACTAGGCTTATGAACACACTTCACTTATATTATGTTTACAACCTCATGTGAACATAAGTGTTCACCAACTTCTATAGTTTTCTTCATGAAAGTGTAACTACATGAACCTGCCTCTCCAATAAAACCATGTGTTCAGTTCTTATTCTTCACACAACATAGTTGATGCTGCCAATTATTTTTTTCCATTATTGAAATCCAGTTTATGGGTTCCCAGTACCCCATTATAAGAGTTCAAAACAACTGCTACCACTATTAAAAAATAAAAACAAAACCATTGTGATCGAGAAACCATGAACAGAGGCATAAGAGCATCAAAAAACTGGCCAAACCTCAGAAAGGATTACCTTGAACGTCCCACAGCGTGACCATCGACACCGCCCCAAAACCTCCTGTTGGAAAACTCTGGAGGAATTCACCTAGCCTACAAGCGAAGTGAAATGGACAAGATTCCATCCACATAGGACTTCAAAGAATCCATACTGAATATGACCAAATCCTGATACCTGAAGCACCCAAATCCACAGCTAACCAAGACAAGTGTTCCCATCAAAAAACATCAAACCGGAAAAGAACAAACAACACCAAGAAAAGACATAAAAACCAAATGAAACATCATCATCAAGTTTAACTAGATGCATTAAAAAGTAACTTAAGTTCCCTAGTGGCATCCTCTCTAAACAATTTCCATGAGATGGATGTTAGCTGGATGTTTGGGGATCCGATCATCAACTTTTCAAATTATGTGGCCAGCTAGTCCCATGATTGAATGTACTCCACAATACTAACCTTCCCTTGATTAAAGCCCCCAATAAGAATTAGATCCTATTTATCAATCCAAGAATATTTCTCCTCATTAAGAGCCATCTTTAAGGGCCTCCCCATCATTTTCTTAGCCTCCTCCTCAGAAGCATTAAGAAACAGTACCTGTTATGTCACCTCCTCCTCAGAGAATACCAACAAAACCAGGTGTTGATCACCCTGGTCCTCAGATCTTTGATGACTCTCATATACCGGTATTTCCTTCTTGATGTTAAGCTTCCTAGTTGATCGGGTTTCCAATGGAGGTGGTAGGGATGAGTAATCCTTCTAACCCCTCCTCCTCCTATTACTCCTGTGTTCCTTTGGACTTACTACTTCGCCATCAGAATGACTGGATCTATCAATGCAGACATTACAGCTACCTCAAACTGCATCAGATTTGTTAAATGGATCAGAACTCAAACCAACCTCACCTAACCCCTCAAACTTGTTACTCAATCGAATAGGGGAACAATCCCTTGGAACAGAAACTCATAGAATCCCTTCCCTGGAAGGGTCAGCCACCTCTGTTTCAGTCCCCTGAATCCCCTGCCGCAAGTTTCCAATGGCATCAGCAACTAATGGATCACTCTGATGCCTTACAACCTTCTTCACAGGCGGTCGAGGTTGGGTTGGTCGGCTAGACCCAGCCTCCATAGACAATTCACAATTCCTTGAGAAATAGTCAGGTTGTGTTGCCTCCCTATGCAGACAGCCGGCAGGCACTCCCCTACCCATAGCTGGCATCTGTTACTCCTCCCCCAGCATCCCAGGCCTCTCACCACCACCAGAACCCTTCCTAGAGACAAATTGAAACCCCCTACGACAATGGTTCAAAGAGTGACCCAAACTTTTTCACCTCAAACAGAAATCTGTCCATGTCTCATAAACAACATGTTGTTTGCAATGATACTCCTCCCCCACCATAATACAGACATACTCAAAAGGCATCCAGGAAACATCCATTTCAACGCAGATACGTGGATTCACAGGATGGAAAAGATCCTCAGTGCGACTATCTGAGCACATATACCTACCAATCATATTCCCTAGCATACGCAAAACAACAGGGTTTTGAAATGGGAGAGGAAGGTAGGGAAATCTTACCCATATTTCCATAGAGGGAGTATCCCGATTCATGTGCATATCAAAGGACCATCGAAGCAAGAAGAATCTAAAGCCGTTGAAGCTGTGTGGCGCACTTGACCAGGTTTTGTTGAGGTCTTCCTCTGAGCTGAAATGGATCATAATCTGCCAATTATCCAGAAGACCGACAATAACCCTATCCAATAGCTTCCAAGTTCCAAAAATGTGCCTGTCGAATGAATCCACAGATAGACGACCTTGGTAAAACCTAGAAATCAAAGTATGCTTCAATAAATCTGAGGATTCTATAAACTCCGTCGTCGATAACTGGAGATTAGGGCAACCATCGAGGAGTTCCGGAACTTTCGGACCAAGAGAGATTCATTGGAAAGGAGGGAGAAACTCAGGATTCGAGAAGGGGATAAATCTGGAGGTGTCACCTTTAGCTGATGGTGAGGGTCCCTCCCCCATCGGCGGGGGAGGGACTTGCACGAGGGTTGCCGCCGTCACGGAGAGGACCTAGGGCTCCCCCGAGAGCTCATCCAGCCCGTTCTATACAAAAATAACAAAATAATAACAACATAGTTGATGCGAAAAACTAATTCTTTGAGAAATCTTATCAAAGATTCAGTGAACTAGTTATTCATAATGCATAGTTGGATTAGTCGACTCAAGCACTGGACCATGGTATATTATCTTTGTGAAGCACTATGAGTGTGTGTAAACATGGATTGAGTGTCTGTGGTACTTCCTTGCATCGGATGTTCATGGATATCCTTCGTGTAACCAATCTGGTTTGTGTGACTTCCCTCTTCATTAAGACTTGAAGACTTGTGGGACTTTCTTCTCTTTCATGTAACAATAAAAAAAGAGGATTCTCTATTTTTGGAAAATATGAACTCTTGGTGTTAATACGTGAGTGGATGAACATCCTCTAGGATCGGTCCCTATCCTTTTATAGGCAAGGATCATAGACTTACATGTATCATTCACCACCTTAAAATCATTAAAGTAATACAAAAAATTAAGTTTTTTATTGAGCCAAGGATATTGGCATTTACACCTTCAACCATGGGTTACGATGTGCCAAAATAAATGACATTTTTCCTCTATAATCACAGCCTTTTACATTGTTTTGAATAGATCATGTAAATACGACGAGGATTAAATATATATTATTATCCAATGTTCCCAAATATAAATGGAATGATTCAACTAAATTTTCAAATAATTTTGGGAAACTCCATATTAATCATGAAAATAAAGTTTTTTGATTACTTCGATCATATTGATCTCATTATTTGGACCTCAGAATGACCATGGAACCCTCTTCTCTGATCAATGGTGTTTTCTCCAACTTATATGTCCAAAAAATAGCATTTTCATGTTATAGGAGGAGGAATATGATGGAGAAATTTGAAATAATGTGTGGCATATTTGAAAAAAAAAATTGGCATGAAAATTTGAAATCTTAGATTGCAGCGATTGGATAGACATGGTTATGTACATATATTAAAACAAAATTGAATAGTAATTATCACAGTGATGTACCACATCTAAATTTTTAGTAGCCTCCCTTATGATATATCATCCAATAGATAACTTCTCACCCTTCATGCCAACACCGGGGTCAGAAGCTGAATAACACTGCACACAACATTCCCACAGAGTCCATGGCATAGTTGGTCCATGGTCTCCTAGCCCAAGCTATGCACGACTTCATCCGTGCACCCCACGGGCCATAAACATGGTCCTTATACAATTTACCGGACAAGTGAACTCCTTGTTCAATTCCAAGCCATAATAATCACTATAAAAATTCCAAACCTTCCTCATCATAATCCATTATCACTTTATCCTCAAAAATGATATTTTTCATTAACTTCGTAAATGACTTGATGAAAGAAATTATTTTCATTGTCTCCATGTAAGAATTGTATGGTTCTCATGAAATAATTACATATTTCATGACATTCTATAACTCTTATTTTTTCATTATTTTAAGAATATGAATTATTAATAACACTTCATCTTCCAACCATTCTTCCACTCATCATTTTTATTATTGTAAACAATATGTCACCTTTGAAATATGTAATTTTAACTAAGAACCAGTTCAATAACCATAAGAGTTACTAAGGGAATTACATAATCATGACATCATATTTCATCTAAGGAATCAATTACAATTATATGGAAATCATCTTTGAAACTAAAAGTATTCAAACCATTTATATTCTTCTTTAAATTACATGACTGGAGATATTCATCCAAGATCCATCAGCTTTTTAAATTGGTTATCATATTTAAATTAATAAAATATTATTATTTTATTGATCAGAATTAACAACCAATTACAATCACTGACAAAAAATATAATTTATGCACAACATGTGATCTTTAATATCAACTTTTTATATTTTTGAAATTACTTCAAATTTCTTCCCAAATGAAAGTGTCAATATGTGGAATCGTTTTCCCCACCCCCCTTTAATTTTTAAAAATTAATTTCACTTTCTCTTACCCTTATTGATAAGAGATACAAAGATCATGGGAAAATGGTATTATCCCATACTTAAGTAATCTGCCATCAATAATTTCACTCTATGTCTACATGATCCATTCTCGATGTCGAAAACAAGAGTATTTGATTTAGACAACAATGATGTCTCTAAGAAATTGATCATGATACCTCAAAAATGAAAAATAAAATTATTATCTCAAAGGGTTATTTACTTTCATTATACAAAAACATACTAAATGTGATATGAATCTTTTTAAGACCAATAAACCTCAAACTCATTCTCTCAATTAAACAAATAGACCAAAAACATTCAAGTGCAATAGATAGGATTAGTAACCCTGGGGCACTTCCATTCTTCTTATGTCAGTGATTTATTCAATTAATACCCCTTAATAAAATGATCATTATTTTTAGTAACCAATGATGAGATTATAACAGAGACACAACTTTTTCAATAAAATGATCTTTAAACAATTTCCAAAATTTTCAGATTTGATATCAATTGTAATAATGATTCTGGAAGCTTATTTATTTGACACCAAGTGAAACACTTCGACTCATCTTCATAATGGTGGATCTCATCAAGAATGGATTTCAAGAAATTATAGTATCAATAATACAATATTATGGATCTTCCTCTTGTTACATTAAATATTGGACAAATTTCACATATTCACCAAGGATGATCTTCTTGAACACTTGTTCTTTAGGATACCAAAAATAATTTCAAGCCAAGTTTGTGTCGTCTTTATCCTAGATATCCATAATAGGAAATCACATTATTAAAATTAATCAACTATGATACTCAATCATATTAGTATTTGAATATCAATTGAGGAATCAATCAAGTATGGTAATTTTTTCATCTTTGATATTAAGAATTAACAGTTGTCATTACTTATCAGGATCTTTACATGAGAAATTGATTCACCTTCAATTCCATACATTAGAATAAAAAATAAAACACACAAAGGCATAAGGGAATAAAGTGGATCCTCTATACTTAATTAATTTGAACAAAAACATTGAGATGTTTTTACCCACCATGTTTCTCCATTTTCATTACTCTTCATACTAGCACATCTAGTCAAAAATTCTGATTGAGTCTGTGTATATTTTATCACTTTATCAATGTATTTGTATGAAAACCTTCTTTCTTCCAAATATATTAAATATTTTTTATCCTAGTGAGTCATTCACCTTCATAATAAACTCTTCATATTATGGAATAATTTCAATGAAATTTATAACAATGTGACCATCCATGTGGAACCTCACACACAAATATTCTTTAGCAAAAGTGTTTTATGTGGTTGAAAACTTTCATAATGTTTTCCATTGCCATGTGAAATATTTAATTTTACTTTTTTTAGTAGCATCAACTTATGAATCTTTCAATTTACTTAATCTTTACAAATATTCTAGCCAATTAACCAACATTTCATTAGGGACATTGGAAGTAGGTTTGGATTTTCTGAAGGGATTATTCTACGTGACATCCAACTTAGTATTTCTTTTGGATGATGCATTTTTCTTGAACTTCATAGATTTGAAATCCAAGGTCTGCTCATATTTCTTCTTCGATAACATTTTTGGGGGATTTCTATGTATAATATTCTTAAGATTTATTCTTAAGCTAGATTCTTCATTCTTAACCAGCATTAATGGTCTTATATTCTTATCATATTTGGATACTTGTTGAGATGAGCATGTAACAACCTTGTGATCACTACCATTGCACATATCAAATAAGTTTTCCATATTTCCAAATATATTTGTAGTATACATATGTGTACAGACTTATGAATTTTTATTCTTATTATATTGATTTCTCCTCCATTTAAATTGGATTCCTTTGTTCTCTTTTATATTGAGGATTATACTAACAATTTAGTACATAATTACCAAATATGTTGCAGCACTATCATTGGAAACAAAATCATGAATTATGAAAATATTTAATATTAGATTATTGTGCTTTTTCATGTTTTTTCTCTATGTGGGGAACCAACTTCCACATTATTTTTCTTATCCACCATAATTATAATAGTAGGTTTATTTTATCCTCTATTCATCCAAATTTGATTGGAGTTTGTTTTCTAACCAACACCTTTTGTGGAAGTAGATTCAGAAACATTAGTATATGACAGTTTGGATGGTACATTTTACTTTAAAGCATCATTATATAGATAATCAAAAAATGTCATAATATTCTTATTGCATGTTAGAGGCCGTTCGAATATAGATTCATCCAATGAGCATTGTGAATTAGAAAAAAATATTTCCTTATTTTTTTAAGATTCATTATACATCTTCTCAAGATTGGGAAACCGGACTTCAAAATATAGAAATCTCATATTAAGGATTATTTTTTGATCATAAATCACAATCTTATTCACTTTATAAGACTTCTTAAATATTCAACTTCCTCTTCATATAGACTAACATTATATTGAATCAAATATTAAAGTTCCAAGATCATCTTAGATGATAATTGAAATTGTAAATTATTGAAATCAATGCTCTTTACAATTTTTATTTAGCTTCATGGATATTTTCTTCAAGATTATTCTTGAATCCATATTTTTCTTAAAATTCATTGATTCATTTTGAGGATCTTATTTCACATTCCCTTTTTCCACTTTAATGGTTACAATCTATCTATAAAACTTTAAAAATTAAATAATTTTTTATTACAACAAATTTCCTAAAAAATTAGATTCTATTTCCCACTAGGATATCTCTTCCTATATATATTGAAAGATCCATAAACAAGGGAGGACCTTTCTTCAGGAAATCCATGCAAAAAAACTATGAATCTATCAAATGATCATTCTTGGGAGCTTGTAGATTGATCATCATCATCACATGTGATATAATATTTATCTTGAGGATAATTTTAAAATGTACTAACTAATATATCCTCATCACTAGAGGTAATAATTCTATCCATATTCTTGGTTCAAAATTGATACACCTACTCATTCCATTCCAACACGGATATGTCTTCATTTTCACCAAGGCATGGGAAATAGATAATTCCTTTTATTTAGATAGGAGTGACTTCATATTTTATACTAGCTTCTATTTCATTTTCTTGTTCATCATGATATTGGTAGATATAGACTTATACTCAGAGATAACAGAATATTCACTAACATTACAATTAATTTTTGACTCAGGAAAGAAAATAAAATATTAAAAAGAGAATAAATTCACTATAGAGAATCTAAAAGAGGTGAAAATTGGCTCTAATACCAATTGAAAGGGCCAGTTTTGGATATTCAAAACACTTTGAGGGGGTAAATCAATGTTGGTGAATTTTTAATCGAGTTAATAATTTTTTATACCTTTACATCTTTAAACCATTATGATCTTTATTATCTTATTCTATTTTTATTTTCTTATGAAAGTATATGAAAGAAGTAAAATATAGTACATGATATTTTTATATGGCTCACTACTCAATAAGAGTACCTAGTCCTTAGCATGATATGGAATCAATCCTAACCTCACAAGCACCTTTATAACAATCCTATATTCATGGTTATAGCTAGCAGGATAATCGCTTTTAATTACAATGCACTATAGTCAACTGAAAGTGCTTGTTTTATAGCTCTTTGATGGATCTTTATGTAGTCTGTTAATATTTTCTCCACCATGTTGATAAGGTTATTTATGAAACCAAGAAAATCTTACAAAATATTATTCTTAAGTTGGATATCACAATACTACTTTGTTCATCCACTAACTTATTCATTACCTGGTTACTTTTATAGTAAAAATAAAGAACCACTTATTGTTCTTTACATCATCAGCAAAAAAAACTACACTTTATTCTTATTCCATCCATCACAATAATATGAATATGTTTTGGATTGATGAACCAAATTATTCCTTACCCAAATGATAAAAAATTAATTATAGATTGGCTAGTGACTTATCCTTCTTTCTATGATCATTTACACACAATAATATTAAATTTATTTCAGTACTGTCTTGATCTCACTCTTTTTAAGCACAAACCCATCTGCAATGAATCTACTTCTTCTTCTTGATAGAATCACAAACATTCTTTTTGATTATTTAATCAGGCGAGATTATCTTATCACTACATCATCAAAATTATTTCTCTTTAATAAAATATTAACAGTTATTTCAGTATGATTTCACTGATCTTATACATAATAAATATGGAATATAGTTTAATATCATATTCTTAGAAAATTGAGTATTTGGGAAAATTATTATTCCTTCTTTCAAAGAGATCTCTATCATTAATCAACATGAAATAACTATTCCATGTGATATAAAAATCAAGAAATAGTTGTATGGAACTTCTCATGAAATCCATATAACATATGAAATATTATTATTATTATTTTATATTGTTTTATTCAAATCATGCATATATGTTGTATCAATTAATGTATGATTTTTTTCCTCACGTAAATTTAAGTATGAGGGTTCACTACCTCTTCCATCATGAAAACTAAGCATATTCCCGCAATTAACAACTGTTAAGTTTACTGCCTCATGTAAATAGAAGTGTACACCTCCTTCTATAGTTTTCTTCAAGTGTAATTACACAAACCTACCTATCAGCAAAAAAAGTGTTTAGTTCTTCTCATTCATGCAACACAGTTATGCACAAACCTACATCTTTAAAAAATAATTTTTAATATTCAGAGAAAAAATTCCCCATGATGCATATTAGGTGTAATCAAATATATAATTATCTCTATCAGATCTTCATGAAGCATTGAGAGTGTGTATAAACACATGTCAAGTGTCTGCAATGCTTAACTATGTATGATGTGCATGGATCTCCTTCGTGCAACCATATTTTTTGTGGGATTCCACTATTTAAGAAGCATTGAAGGCTCATGGAAATATATTCTCTTTCACATAACAATATGAATAGATGATTCTCTATTTTTGGAAAATAAGAACTCATAGTGGAAACACATGATCAAAAACACCACTTCTCAGATCGGACACTCTCCTTTTATAGGTATGGATCATAACCTTACACCGATCATTCACCGCATAAATTTCACCAAAATCATGTTGTTTAAATCAGGTGTTTAATGAGATGAAGATATCATCATTGACACCTTTAAACCTAATGTTACGATATTCCTCAAAACATGTAATTTTTTCCATTATGATCCTGACCTTATCCTTTTCGGTGAATAGACCACATTTTTGTGATGGGGATTGCATGAAACTCATATTCACGAACACCATAGAATAAATGACATCATATAACATTTTTTATATTCAGTAGAGGAATATATAAATTTATTAAGAAAATAAAGTTTCATGAGACCTTTTATCATGTTTGTCACATCAGTTTGACCTCATAATTACCATAGTTCTCTTTTCCATGATCAATAGTGGTTCAAAAAGCTTTTCCAATGAAAGAAGTATAAACATTGAGTAGTGGGAGGAGAAAAATGATACAAACATTTTAAAATATTCACAACATATTTCAAAAACAATTGGGAGAAAAATTTAATGGCCTAGATCACACCGATTGGACAGACATACTTATTTTCAAATATTTAAACACTCATGAATTGTAATGCTAACTTCATTGTCCCACATCCAAATCTGCATGTTCCTCTATTTCGATATATCATATAATCGAGGAATTCTCACCCATAGAGCTAATACTAGGGTCATCACCTATATAAAAATGCACACACCTATCCCATATGGTCAGCGTCACATGCGGTCCATGGGATTCTGTCCCAAACTACATGTGGCTTCAAATGTGGTCCCCACAGGCCTTACATGCATTCCCACGTGAAATTTTAAAGCACTATTCTTATCCTCTTCTTAAATGGATATTAGGCATAGTTGAGTATCTCCCATGTGGTTTGACCCCTTGGGTCCCACAAAAAAATGGTTTGGGATCTCCTTGGCTGGTGGAATAATGGTTGGCCTAATTTTTTGAGTAAATCCAGCAAGTGAGCTCCATGATAACTTCCACGCCATAATACTCACTATAACACCCCAAGCTTCCATGGTACACTCCTCTTTGAATAATAGAGCAGCGTGTGTTGTACGCAACCTCGATTTCTAACACACTGCGACCAATAAAAGTAGCAGTTATGAATAGTAATACCCACTTTTTGAAATTATACAAATTTTAGATTTCAAAATGGACTTAATTTTTGTATTCTTAATATCGAAATTATCCTAAGTTGAATTATTTGTAATTTTCTGAGAACTTCCAATTTTTTATGAATAGTGAAAAATACTTAAAACAACTTTTTTAATCAAAATAATTTATAGTGATAAATTATACCATTGAGTGGGTTTAAAGTTTAATTAGAATATATTTTTACTTTTTTATCCAATGGTGGTCATTAGAATTAATTTAACATTGAAATTGGACATAAACAATTGTCAATCTTTTGATATATATTATTTCTTAAAAACACACTATTTGTTGTGACAGCGGGAATTAATTATAAAATTAATTAATTAAACTTATATGTTTGGAATTTTTTAAAATATACATCATTTTGGAATTCAGAATATCAATTATAGCTTAGGGTGAAATTTTGGCATTGTTCTGAAAAACTTAAATTTTTGATGAATAGTGAAACCACTAAGTGGTAGTTAAAAAACTAATTTTTCATTTAAATGAAACTTTTCCACTTCTATGAATTGAATTTCAAAAATCCGACATACATGGTTGTCATTAGGATGTAAAATGTGGTTCAATGGGATTAAAATAATTTTTTTTGGTGAATAGTATTAATCGCGATTAAAGGTAATTAGTGAAATTTAATGTAAAGATAATGTTATAATAATATGAAATGTCCTTGACACATATCCTACCCCTATTGGATGAGTCATGTTCGACCAAGAAGATATATGGGTTAACTTGGGGACCCCATGGATCCACTTTGGTAGGAAAATGACATTAATTTTTTTTTATTTAATGTTAAAATAAAAATCTCACAAACATGAGTTGTTTTATTAAAACAATTTTTAAATGGGGTTATACAAGTCATATTTTTTACTATAAATATTCATTAGAAATATAAAAATATTTCCTAAATCATGAGAGTTTTTTTATAATTTTTATACCTTAAATAAATTAAATTATTTATGACATAAGGATGATGCAGTGATTACCTCATTATTTAACGATTTAAATAAAATGAAAAGAAAATGTAAAATCTAAGACTTACACTAGTCAAAAACCTATTGGATGAGTATTTTTAGAACCATTATCACCTTTTCCTCTAAATATATAAGTGTTGGACCTTTAAATTCTGAAACTCATTATATAATAAAGTAATATTTCATTACTTTCCAAGAGTGCCCCTTTTCTCCTCTTATAAAAGGCCCCCACCACTACCACCTTATTCACACCTTCGAAGCCGTTTGGCTCGGCCAAACTCTTCCCAAATACTTTCTCAATTTCCATATCTTACTTTTAGAAGCCTCACTTTGGGCATAATTCTTCCCAAGGAAGCCTTTGGCTTAAATCAAAAAAGAGTTACCCGATTTTAAGGTAATGTATTCTCTTATGTTATTTTGTTTTATTTTTCTTCTCCAATCCATTAAACTATTTTTATTCATTTGTTTTGTAACAACACCGGTATCTTCAATATACTAGGATATTGTTATGAGAAATATTTTATTTACGCTTACACACACCTTCGTCTAATGGTTAAAGAACATACTGTTTCTGTGGTTGGCGAATTTCTGCCTAAGGAAACGATGATTGTTCAATATTTTTTTAACACCTCTCATGGTGTCCATTAAGATGAAACTATTTATATATATTATATATATTATTTTTATGTTTTCCTTATTCTTATGTATTTCTCATTTATGGCATACCTTTATGATTTCCATTATTGGTAAACGCGATAATTTCATTTTAGGAAGTGCGGACTACCGCCCCCTCAAAGTGATTTGAATCGTTAATGCCATATGTGGGAAGTATAAAGGATGGTTTAAATGATATTATATATGATATTATACTTTAATTATAATACACCTTTATATAATTATGATTTCATTCAATTAAATACGAAATATAAATGAAAGTAGTGTTCATGCGTACGTACGACTTACCGTCTCAATGAACAGTGCATTTCATTTCTTGCCCCTAAATGTTACCTAATATTATGAATGAATGTATATACAAGATATATATGATATATATGATATCTAAATCATGAATATAATTCAGGATATAATGGATATTTTACCACATGAACAACTTGTAATTATAAGAAGTTTATTTTTGACTCAAGTACCAAAGATCGACAAAACGACCGTTATTAACTTAAATAATTAAATAATGTTAATAACATGGTAATAAGTGATATAAAAGGAGTAATGAACTTGAAAAAGGTTCTTAAGAAATTATAAATTAACTTTATTTTATTATTCAGGAGGTTAAAGAACGATCGAGTCAAGTCGGACACGAGGTAAGGGAACTTCTTAACCCAATTTCCATTATTTGGGTTAATCTCCTACTTTAAAATTATGTCATGATATTATTATGTCCTATATTGTATTTTTACTTTCTTTATGAGTACTTATAGTTAATACACATAATAGATATATTTTATTAAAACAATTTTCTTTGTAAGGAACTTCGTCTCAATCTTCTTTCATTGAGGCATATTTTATTTTATACACAACTTTCTTTTATATAGTGTATAAACACCTTTGACTTTTACGTTTATTCAAAAGGAATATTTTTATATGAATCGTTTTACTAAACGACAAAAGGGAATGTTTTTTCTTGTCATTTGTATGCGGCGACAATGACTTCTCCGCCGCTGTGACCATTATTTGGGTTTTGGCTTCCTCTACAAGCCACAACTTTTTTTAAAATGATAAATAAATACCAAAGTTTTAATTTTCTTTTATTTTGGTATTGAAAATTGTTTTGACAGTGTTTTTATTATATGAATGTGTTGTATTGATATCTTTTTATTGAAATGTGGAAATTCTATGTTTCCTTTATGTATGTTTAATGTGATACAATTATGTTATGGTTTATGATATGTTTAAACCTGTTTATATGAGGAATGAATTGGACTTAATAAGTGACGGGTGGAGCCTGCTATAGCTCCTAAATGCATCAGAAGGTCTCATGAGACAAAATAGTGTCTTGGCACGAGGCCATGACAAAATATTATTTGTAGTCTTGGCACGAGTCCTTGGCTACGTGGTTATGATAGTCTGGCATTACACATTCCATCATTATAAAAGTGGTTATTGATATTTCATGTGGTTATTCGACTAGTAGAATATCCATGTGAATAATTAAATGGAATTACATCATTTTACATTTGCCATATTTTGTTGAAGTTAAATTTTCAAAGTCTTTTGTTTTAGTTATATATTATCTTAAATGTTTATGTTTATTTATGAAATCTTCTGCTATATTGTTATCCTTACTGATCATCTGAGCTCACCCCTTTCAATGTTTTAATTTTTCCATGATGTGAAGAAGTATATTATGAATGACCTGTAGGGATAGTATGAGGGGATATGAAGAAAAGATGTTTTTATAGTTTTGTTTTACTTTATGATGTAATGTAAGAATTATGAATGTATCTAGTGTTTCCAAGGCTACTAAACTAATCGGTCTTTCAAGACTTGATCTTTTGTGATCATTCCAATGTTACACAATAATGCACCGACTTTGGGTAACTGGGGTCAGGGCGTTACACTCACTATGAAAATTCCAAACCTTACTTATCAAAATCCATCTTCACTTTATCACAAAAAATGATGGATTCCTTAACATCATCAAAAGTTTCATGAAAATAAATATATGCATTATATCCAAGTAACCTTTAGATAGATCTCATGTAATAATGAAATATTAGATGACATTATACAACTATTAATTTTTTACATTAGTTTTTTGAATATGAATTCTAATGATATCTTAATCTTCCAATCATCCTTCTACTCATCTTATTAGTTTCTTTAAACAATGTGTCACCTTTGACAAAAGTAATTTCAATGAATCACTAGTACACAAATCTTCATAGTTATAAGGAGAATTATTCAAGCATGACATCCAATTTAATATAAAGAATCCATTAAAATTCTCCACCCATCACCTTTGAAACTAAATGTATTCAAAAATTTTATATATTTATTTAGAATATAAGACACGATCAGTTAATCCAAGATCCACTAACATTAGATGTTCTTCACAATATTGACATCAATGAAATATTCATATTTCACTGATCAACATTGAAAAATAATGAAAATCATTTAGAAAATATGAATAATACAACAAGTGGGATTTAAAAAAGAAACATATTTTAATTATTTTATTCCTTTGCCTTTTTATGTTTAGTTATTTTTACCCTTTTAGTTTTTATCATGATAACTTGTATATATTTTTTACCTAACTATTTCTTCATTAAAGGATAGAATTAAATGTGTTTTGAAATAAAATTTATAAATAATGATCATAATTATGAAATCTAAATTATTAAATTAAAATTATATGTGTGAGTGAAATTAATTTTAAGACAATTTCCTGTAATTCACAAAATCCCATTTTAACCTTAATCATGGTAACAAATTTTAACAGGTTTCACTAATAATTATGGTGAAAATTTAATTTAACATATATAGATAATAAAAATAATTGTGGTTCCAAATATGGAATCTATTTTTCTAAATTATTTTCTTATAAGTGGTAGAAATAATTTAAATTTAATCCTACGGGTGCAATGAGAAAGATGGGTTTTAATGATAAAATATTCAAATATTTATAATGTTTTTATATCCAATTTCAATATGAAATTGAAAAAAATGACCCAAACTGGATTAATATTTGTATAATTGAAAAATTAATATTTCAAAAAATCAAAATATAATTTTTCTTATTAAATAACTTATGCTAAAATACAGTTTTCAATTTAAAACTCGTTATTTCTTACTATTCATAAAAAATTACACTTTTCATAAAATCCTAAAAAATTAACCCTAAGAAAATAATGATATTAATATTTCAAAAATGACGTTTAATAATTAAAATAAATATTATAATTGTTACAAAGAATAATTTTAAAATAAGTGGGCCATAAAAAGTTGACAAAACAACTTTTTAAAGAAATATAGTTTTAAGTTTAAAATTGGATATATTTTTTATCTCTTATCTTTAAAATATATAAGATGAATGTTAAATAGTCTATGGAATATAAAATAAAAAAATTTATATAAATCATTCCCCAAAAGTGATTTTTTTGACTTGTTAATGTAAAATGCAATTGAGGGCATAAAAATAGTTTTAAGAAAATGGTTTCCTTATATATTCAAAAGGGTTATATTTTTATTTATTATTAATTGATCACTACTGAATTATTTATATATACATGTCAAAAACATATTTTCATAATTTATTTAAACTTATAAATTATATTCATTCCAATTTGTAAGAGATAATTATCTTATTAAATAATAAAATTTTAATAATATGTCATGTTTTGTTTATACTCAACATTTCGTGTAACATGAGTTAAAATTGATATTGGGTGTAATGATAGCTAAAAATAATATTTTGAACAACTACATATAAAATTTATATAATTTTAATTAAAAATATGGAGAATATTTCAATAATTTTTAAAAAAGTTCACAAAATCTCATGGTGTCACAATTTCATAGAAATCAATTTATTCATATGTACATCTTTTGAAAAATCATTTTATTAATCTGTAAGTCTTGGAAAGAACCATATTATTATTATGTTATAATTTTTTATTTGATTATTATACTTATTTTCAAAATTATAGTCTATTATCACATAGTGATGAATAAATAACATTTAGTGTTACACCCAAAGAATCTAGTCTTACAGCAAAAATAATTCCTCCAAAGATGAATATCTTATGCAATTATCCTACAAAGTAAAATCTTCATTAAAAAGTACACATTTCCAAAAATTATTATTCCAGTTAAAGTTTAAAAATATATTTTCAAAATGAATATTTAAATATTGAAATGATTATTCAAACATGTCACCATCATTCCAAGTATCAACATTGAAGGGATATATTATACCACTCATTAATTTTCCATCAAAATATTCCCACTGAAATTAATGAAGCAAAAATAATTTTAAATATTCACAATAATCATCTTAACCCTTCATAAAATATGATAATCAAATCAAAATATCAATAAATTTTGAAATAACCTTTACATAATATATAACAATTGGAAAAAATAAAAATTCATCATTTAAAGCATCAAAAATAAGATTTCCATTAAAAATTTTAACTAAAAATTCCCATACACATTGTCCATTATAAATAATTTATTAATAAAATCCCATTTTATTAACTATATTAAAAGAAAATAACATAAAATGTTTGTGGGAAATACTATAAAATTATGCCAAATTAATCAGTTCACATCAAACCCCCTTTTTAATTATAGTAGATATGATGTGTTTCTAGATACCAATCATAGTTTATGATTATGAATAATATTCATGATCATTTACAAATTTAAAAGGGGACCTTGTGGTTGAATGTAAGATATTGATAATTTGTATTTTTTTTACTAATATGATAAGTTAATGTGTAAAAATTATTATGAATATTATAAACACAAATAATATTTTTTTATTATTTTTAATATTTTAAATAATAAACAAAATAAAAATTAATTAATGTAGTGTTGTAATTCAAATAATTATTTATTTATACTGTTAACACGTAAACATGATGAAATATTAAAGGCCAAAAGGGATTTGGGATTGAAATTATTGTAAAGTGATTCCAAGGTCCATTACATTATAATAGACTAAACGAATAATTTAAAAACATCTATTAATATATTTAACCAATTTGGATTCTCATTAATTCACCTACAAGAGTGGTTTTTTATATTAAGGTAATTTCAGAGGCTATTTAATCCCCCAAAATTTCATTAAAGGATATTTATTAGAACTCCTTTTGTTGTAATATATTTAGCTCTCATAGAGGATATTGAAGGACCCTCTGTCTATAAATAACATACAGTAGTGTTATTAGTATTCCATTGATTATGTGAAATAAAATTTAGCAATTATATTTCTCTATATTTCCTCATCCAAAATAATTCCCTCATTTTTCTCATCTTAGAGGTTCTCTTGGGTTTTTATTTTACCTTATTTCACCCTTTTTCGTTTGGAGTTACTAACATCATTTGGATAGTAAGAGGACCCCACAACAGTGTTGGTGATTATTGATATTAGCTAATATTGAAGGAGGATTGTATCCATTAATTAAATCTTATAAAAACATTCTAAATCTTTTTAAAAATTTCTATATATAATATTGTATAGATTTTGTGTTTGATGGTGCACAAATTTTATTGAAGAAATAAAACTTTTAAGTTTATGAAAGTATTGGATGCTTTTTAAAAGGATGAATGATGATATGATTCCATAACCTAAAACCCTATTCCACGGTACCATAGTCCAGGCCCTGTCCATCAGTACACTAGTCCATGCCATATCCTATAGTGTCGCACCTCATGCCCTATCAACAGTCATCATTCCTCTCTAAAATCCCAAATGAACTTTGTTCTTGAAGAAGTTTTGAGTGGTTATCTTGGTTCCCAACTCTCCTTACCTATATAAGGACCTCAATATCCATCATTTCAATAATAATGTACAATATGAGAGATATTGAAACCATTTTAGTGCATGAAGATCACACCCAGAACATCCAACCTTCCCATATAGGTGATTTTCTAATAAAAACAAATTGGAAATGAATGGAAATAATGGCTCATTTTATCCATTCAATTATTGTGATAATAATTCAAGAATAATTCACCTAGATCATACTCAGGATCATGGAAAATGGCATTTATTGCGATGTGTTATCAAGTGACCCAAATGGTACATCCAATTTCCTAGTTTTCCCATAAAGGGGACATGCCTAGTTTGTCATTAAAGGATTCATCCCTAGTAATTCTAGTCATCCATATGAGCACTCATTCACTCAGGTCCCCAATAGAGATTACTTTCAACCTCTGATACCATGTCAACATGGAACTAGATATTTTACCATCAGATACACAACTAATTCACCTATCTGGGTACTCATTTTCTAGTCCACACAACTATGCAACTATTCACTATGTTTTCGAAACTAGAAACCCTATCACATATGTACTTAATTTTGGGTCATTCCTAGTTCCTAATACTGTTCTAGTAATAAATATATCTAAGTGCCTCATTCTCTCAAATCCTTTAATTGGGGTAAGATAATTTCCCAAAAGACCTTGCTGACACTCTATAGCACATGCAAAGACAATAAGGACTCTTGATTATGAAAAACACATTCATGGACCCTTAATGTACATGATTGGGTCATTCAAATTAATGTTCCTCATTTTGATCAAATATTTCACTGATAATTAAAATCAAAAATCCTATAATATTTCTGCATAGTATAAATCAATCGCTCTTAGGATTTGAGTTACTAGTATTATTATTATGAATGATTTCATTAATATATATTATTTCAATGAAAGGGTCTCAAACTAAGAAATGAGAAACTTTATGGGATGAGACGACCTATTTTCCTCCCTACCTATATTTTCAATTCAAAGAAAAATTAGCTGACCCAAATGACCATTTTTCTTTGGAAAGTATATTTGTATCCATATATAAAACTATGGGTAAAATCTTATGTGGGGAGAAAAAAACAGACTGCCTGAAATGAAATCCATTAACAAGGAATGATATTGATCAACTATATGCTATTTTGTGTGATTTCAGACTAATGAGTTCCTTTATTGTGGGTTCCTACTTAGAAAATCTCATCACACCTAAATGGAATTCCTAAATGCTCCGTCACAAGTCATGATTCCTAGATAGGTTGGGGGAAACTTCATGACTACAATGAACCATCCTAGGTCGACCCTGAACCAATCAGCCGAGCCGGCCCACGACATGGCCTGAGAGGCATTCCCAATCCTCTTGAGATGGAAACAAGAGCAATGACATCAATAGGGGACAATTGGGAACTATTTTTCCCAGTGAAAATAAATAAAGCAGCAGAAAAAGTAGAATAACACAAAGTAAATAAACAAAACGAAAAGAAATAATTCCCAACAACAACCAACTAACCTGACCACGACAAAAACACCTTGCGACTCTGAGAGTCACTCACCAAACCACAACCAACTCTTTCCCACGGTGATCAAGATCAGGTCAAACTTGCAACAGAAACTAAAAACAGGAAAACACTATAAGAATGTGTATTAAAACTTAGTAGGAATTCCTAAAAAAATATTCCCAATGCATTACCTTTAAAAAAAGAATTTACTAATTCTAGGTTTGAACTAAATTATATAAAATATGGGTTTCCACACAAACTTTCATTTCCAAAACATGTAACCGTCCATTTCCCTTTTTAATTTAAAACAAGTTTACTGTTTTAAAGGAATAAATGAATTTACATTTTAAAATATTTTTTCGAACAATTTAGAAATCCAAATTTTAGTTTTTAGTTAAAAGGAAAACCATACACAACACAGAACACACACTAAGGGTAATCGAAAAAGTGGCACAAAAGGACCAGCAACTGAAATAGACCTCTCAATCATCCTCTACAAACAAATAAACACTAAAGAAAACATTGGTCGAACCTAGGAACTTGTGAACAATCCAGAACATACTATACATGGGGCTCATCTTGAATCCATGCCTACTCTTGATGATGTCATAACACCGAATTTCTTGGTATCTCCCTACATGGACTATATGAGGGGCCCCATCCCCTAGAAGAGTGTAATTCATACTAAGGGCCACTAGCCACTGCGTAATCTAAACTACTACAATAATCATTCTCAGAAGATTCAATTACGATGAAATGTTCCCTTGCCGACACATATAATAAACAGGGGTGAGTCAACAATGTCAAATGAGCAACCAATTCCAATGCACAAACATCACACACAATAATCTCACACAATCACTGAACATAAAAAGATCACACCTGTGTTATCCCAAAGAAATCTTTCTCAAAATAATGTATTTCATGAAAGTGAAAAACATGCCTTAACCAACCATTCGACACCACCCTATTTTCATAAGAACCAACACACACCAAATCATTTCCAATGAATCAATGGAACAACACTTTAAATCTCAAAAACATTTGAAACTTCATTTAAGAAAACTTTTTTAGAAATCCGAACACATTTTCATCCAAATCCATTCTTTAAAAGAAACAGAATTTACTTCTAAAGGCCAACTGGGCATTTTACCAACACTAATGATGCACTTTTAAAATAAAACAATTTCATACAATTCCAAAACAAGAGAGTACCACTATCCTCCACAATGAACATTAATTATAAAACGTGATATTTAATATTATTTACCAACAATCTAAAATTTAATGAAATAAAAAGAAATTAACAAATGATTAATATAAAGGCAAGTGCAGTGGGGATATAACTCAACTAGCAAACCAATAATTATGAAGTGACATGCCTCACACAAACACACAAGCACGTCCAAGCTAACGATCGCAGGACCGTGGAAAAATCTTGTCAATATGCTCCAACCACAAAAGTAAATAAAATACATAAACACAGACTTAAAATAATTCAAATGAACAAACAACACAAAAAAACCTTGATATGTTGTCAACAAATAAATCGAACCATAAGCACTATTTAATAAACCAATTTAAATTTTATAAAATAAAATCCAAAGAACAACCCACAACATTAAACACCCAAAAACCGTTCGAAACCCCTCTTTATAATTAGATGTGCACCCGCAACACACTATAGTAGAACGTGAACCACCTACACAGCACAAAAAATGCAATATTTAATAAAAGCTATTAAAAAGCATACACCTGATTTTCATCAAAATGAACCTTAATTCACATGAGTGGGATACAAATTATAAAATTAAAACTATGCTCCTTCAAAACAAAACTTCTCACCACACCAATTAATCAAAAAGTATGGAAAATCAATAACCTAGGTGAAAAAATTAACCAATAGAAATTATCTACAATATCACATAATTTCTTCTAAAATAGATATTCTCAAAATAAAAAAAGTAATAAATTAATATTAATGACACACCGAAAATAGGTTCGAAACACTGAGCGTACCTCAAACAAATGTGTGGGCAGATGAATCTAACCCAAAGAACCAAAATTGGTAATGAAATTTAATGAATTGAGCACCAAAAATAAACCTTAACCATGGAATGACCATACACTTAAGGAGGAGTAACCGTAGGGGGAGAGAAGTGACTTGTGCTGGAGTGGGGGATGAAGGGAGGACGGGGAAAAAATAGGGTCTCCGGTATGGGGTCTTACGGCGGTGCTAGGGCTGGTAGGCAGGCCGAAGGTAGAGGGGAAGGGAGGAGGGGTGATGTAGGTCGGGACCAGGCATACGGGTCAGGGAACCAAAGGCATCCAGAGTTAGGAGGAGGACGGCTGGGTTAGTTGGGTGTCAGATCGTGGCAGGGGGTGTGGGACGAGGGCTTGGCGGTATTCTGGAGGAGGGATGGGGCGGCTAGTGCGTGTGCTGTAAGGAGCTGGTAGGAGGCATGGTGGGAGGGGAGTGCTGCAAGGGGCGACGTGTGGGGTACAGGTGAGTCGGGGTGCCAGGCAACGATAGGGGGTTGGTCGGCCGATGGTGTGCGAGAGGAGGGTGCGCTGCGCAACAAGGGAGAAGAAGGGAGGTCCACAGGGGCCTGGCCGGCTAGAGGGCGCTATACCGGGAGGCAGAGCTGCAAGGAAGAGGGCCGCGGGAGGCACGCTGGTGCTGAGAGGTGGAGGCCGATAGTGCAGGGAGAGGGAGAACAGGGAGAGGGGACTGGTGGGCTGGGCGGTTGGAGGGCATTGGGGTACACACTACAGGATAAGAGGGAGGCGCCAGGAGGCCAGTTTGCTAGAGCGCTAAAGGGAGAAGTAGTTTTCCATGGGTGTGCTACGACGTTGTAGTAGGGAGAAGGATATGATGACGTGCGGGGAGATGAAGAGAGAATAGGAGAGATGGAGAGAAAATTGGCAACTAGGGTTAGAGGAAAAAACTAAATAAAATATAAAAAACCAAAATTTAAAATAATAATAATAATAATAGTAATAATATAAACATTAATAATAATAATAATAATACAAATAATAATAATAAAACAACTCTAATAGTAAATTAGAAATGAAAATAATAATAATAATAATAATAATACTTCCTCAATTACAATAATAATAATAACAATAAAGCCTTATTAATAATAGTACTAATTTAAACCTTAATAATTATACCGATAAAAATATAATTGATGAGAATAACCAGCTCACTTTAATATTAATAATAAAACCATTAACATTAATTTTTTTTTAAATAACACAATAAATTAGAAAAGTTTCTCATTTTACTTTTAAAAAGACAGGCGGATTGTGTCACTTCCAGGGCGAAGCCGTGCAGGGTTTCCAAAATGAACTCTTCTCGTGTGCCCAATGATTTCAACTAATAAAACATGCACTTTTTAACCAAACATAAAAATCTTGTTCGGGTTTCAACCCGAACCTCGACATAAATTTTAAAACCAAAAAAATAAAAAAATAAAAAAATAGATGGATCAGGGTGTTACAATTATCCCCACCATAACCCTTTCCACCCTCAGAATGCCACAAAAAGATCTAAACCCAAAGATAAGACTTATCAAGTGTCGCCCACCTACAAAAGTTTAAGAGCCTCCAGTTGATCGATCCAAACAGACACTGAAAACCCATGATAAAAAACTCATCCTAAAAAATGATCACCTCAACCATCACAAAACAGAACTCAAACCAGCCATTTCAACCTCAGGATGAATGAACTTGAACCACCCCTGAAACTTATTCCCCTCATCCTAGTCCAATAGGACCATTGGGTATACTCTAATCCCTTTATTTAACCAAGATGAAGAACTAAAAATTATGTGGTTCCACATGACACCACTTGCCACCAAACAATACATGAAAGGAAACTCTGACACTAACATGGGGAGGCCTGAATAGACTCCCCACCATAAGGATCAGGCTGACACTAAATTACTTCCGGTTTGACTATGCTAGACCCAATGTATGTCTCCCCACCATAATAACTGACGAGATTAACCGAACTTGAAAACTTTCATCACGGACCAAAAACTCCTACCACAAGGGGGGGGGGAGGGAAAGGCCGTACTGGTAGAGCATAAAAACTACCACCATTACTATATAAAAGACATCCCACCCTCGGAAGAAAAAACCATTCCACACTAAGGAAAAGTGTTAAACCATGTCCCTTTTTCACCGTTGGGGTTCTCCTAACTACGCGCCAGATTCACTCTGAGACATATGGATGGAGCACCAATGATTTAAGAATATCTTGCCTCGCAGTCCGATATTAAAAAAAATTCCAAAACATAACACACAAAACAGAATTTCACCAAACACACTTCTAATAAAATAAAAGTTTCAAATAGGTTTACCCACAACCATTCTTTCAACTGACAGAAATGAAACACCGCAAAATGCTACAAGAGACGATTACTACACCCAAGAAACACTACAAAGATAAAACCTCAAACTAGTCCCCAAACATCACCCTAATCCTACTAACGGGCTGAGGTGACCCTCGACGAGCTAGGTTTAACTTCAACGCGCTTCTTAGAAACACCACGGTAGAATCACTGCAAGTGACCCCACCATCTATAGGTGGGGTAGGGTCTCATTTAACTCATTGATACATGAAAACTGCATTACAAGGGTTCAAGGACCTTAACAGGGTTTTAATCAGTTATAATTCAATAATAAATAAAATAATAAGGCAATAAGGTATGTAGAATAATTTTTTTCTATACCTTTTTATTTTTAGGGAAGTGGACCTCTGCTGGAGGGATTTTTTTTACAAAAATGTTACTTTGTTGTCAAATAAAACACATATCACTTTTATGCATTTCACTAACTTTATTAAGGAAGCTTCTAAAATAAAAAACCAAATTTCATTAATTTAAAACGATGAATGGTGAATTATGAAATTAATTAATGCATTACTAAAATTAAAGGGGAAAGGAAAGGGACCCTACCGTATATAAAAACCCATTTAACATTCGACACTTGATAGAGTTATTAGAAACCACTCAGAACTACTCCACACACACACTTAATATCACACACACACACACAAATATATATATATTCCATAACCCTATGCTCATATTCCCCATTCCATAATAGAATACGTACATGGAGAATATATATATATATATATATATATATATATATCATATATATACATACCTTGATAAATGTGTGCACAGACCTCCAAAGATGATCACAATTACTAATACAATTTATATGCATCCTAAAACATCAAAGGACCCAAAATTAATGCATTAAGGTCCAATATACCTCAAATAATTTACCAGGAACCTTAAAAAAATTAAAGACCCTAAAATATGTGGGGTGAAACAGACTATGGGTTTAGAAACATACCCCAAATTGACGATGGCAAACCGAATTAACCCAAATCACCTCGCCTTTGGTGGTGGTTGCCATAAAATATACCAAAATCACACTAGAAGCCTTTGGATATCCTAAAACTAGAAGAATCCAGAATATGATGTCAAACCCTATGATAGGGTTTCATCCAATTGGAAATCTGAGCGACGGTAGACCTCAAAATCACCAGAAAATGAGAGGATAGGGAAGAGGAACCATTACCATGGAGATTTAGACCAAGAACCAGTGAAAATATGATTGAAATGAAGGAAAGAGAGGGAGAACATGAGGTTTAATCATGCACTAAAGGGTCTATACCATTGGGGTCACATGAGGGTGAGGTCGTAAGAAGGGAGGTCACATTGAAGGGAGGTCACACAGAGGGAGGTCACGCCGAAGGGAGGCCCACCGAAGGGAGGTCCAACAGGAAGGACTATCACATGAGGGAGGGGAGACTCAAGGGGGTCATGCAACACACAGAGGAGGGGAGGATACCCCTTAGGTTTTCTAAAAAACATAAACCGAAATAAAAAGAAAATAATAATTATAATAATAATATAAATAATAATAATAATATAAATAATAATAACAATAGTTAATTTATTATTATTCTTATTAAAACATTTATTTATTACATTATTTATATTTTAAATTTTAATTAATTTAATTAAATTTATTTAAAAAGACACATCGTAGTGTAAATTATTAGGAAAAAGTTTAAAAGTTCTGACAATCAGTTTTAATGACGGCCCGCCCAGTAAACAAACACAAATTCCTTTGCTTTTTTCCTTCGGTTTAAAACATGGGATGCTACGTGATTCCCCATTGAAACTGAGCATTACAAGATTCTCACAACTATAAAAAGGGTAAATTAATCACAAAACCACCCTTCCAAACTGGGCATTGTTTTATAACTAAGATTCTTACATGGAAATAATAGCACTTGAATGGCACCTAACATCTAAAAACTCATGACAACAATTAGAAATGAATTGAGATCTAAGAAAGCATCGACAACCGATATCACCACTTTATTTTTAAAATAAGAAATAGAATCTTTAATCTATATTCAAGTCAAATATAATTACTAGGCCCTACCTCCAATCATTTAGATTCATGTGACACTAGAATTATTCTATGGGAAATGATCACATTCCCATTCAAAAGAAATTATAAAATAAACATAATGATTAACCCTTACATGATTGTTGAGATATGAACACCATATTAAGTTTGTTTTTATATAATTTAACTAATTAAAATCTAATAACATCAAGTATCAGTTATAAGTAAAAATTTATTGGTACATTATTCAGTTAACACCATAAGGAAACATAGGCAAGTTATATCAATATTACTTTAGGCATTAATATTTAGCTGAAATGATATCATAATTAGGAAATTTATCACATAAATTCCTTTTATCTACTTATTTTATCCATTAGGTTCTCATAATTATTATTATTTAATGAAAATTTCAATTACAATCTATAAATGGAAAACCCCATTTAGGTTGTAATTGGAATTTTAATTAACTAAATGGGCTTATAAGTGTAGCTGAAAATAAGACAACTGGTCCAATATGAATTAAAATGGGAAATTGTCAAGTAATATGACACCATATGTCTGTATGTTAACCCATACAAGAATCTCCAGACACATTAATAATGATTTCTATTTAACATAAACATATGCTCATGGGGTTAAGTATATGGGAAAATCAAAATAGAGGCATCCTTTTAGGGTCTTGTTAATTATTACAAAATTCAATTACACCCTTAGTGGGTTTTTCTCATGAGCACAAATGACCATGGCCGACATAGTTGGGTCAATTCAAGTACATCTCATAAGAATCATTACCCAAATATACAACTTGGGTCCATTTGTGCATTTTGGAATTATGTTTTACTGGTTTTCATACCCAAGTGATAAAGATACATTATATTATGTAGAAAACAATTTCCAACAAGAATTAAATTTTAAAATACAAAATATAACAACAATGGTTTAGTAAGATGAATTACTATTTTATAATACACATTTAGGTTGATAAAATAAGATTAAAACTTATAATAATGTACATGAAACTAAGGAGATTAAATTACATGATGCTTTAAATCATTGAAATGTTTAGAAAATACCACTTCCTCTGGATCCATAAGGACCAAGGAAAATGACCCTAAACTAATGACCCTTCACTAGGGAGACACCTTGTATAATCCCTCCACTATATAAACAACCGTCCAAAATATTCTATCAAGAAAAACCTCACCCAAGTCTATTGTGGAAACCCAAGCTAAAAATACATAAATAATTCATTGATTATATGGATTAATTTATACATCCCTCAATTAGCCACACAACCCAAGGAACCAATTTTTCAGTGTCCAAGATTCTAGCTATGTAAAAATATTATTTTATAAAACCTGTAAACATTTCTCTAATGCATGCACCTCTAGAACATATTCTAGACATATCATATGATATAACCATCTATATAACATATGGAAAAGAAATAAAAGATAGGTTTGAGCTCTAATTCTTAGCAAGAGAAACCTATCAACTAATTATAATTATTTGATTATAAACATGAGGGGGAAACATGATTAAGGGAAAAATATTATATAAAAATTTTATGGAATAATAAGTGAATGTCATAAAACATTATTGACAATTATGGATAATGGTATAAAAATACACGACCAAGGAAATGACATAAAAACATGGAATATAATTATATAAGGAAAATTAAATAGATCATGAAACCATAACATAATAAAGGGTAATATCTCTAGAACATAGAATAGTAAAAATATTTTTATTTAATTAGAAATAACGTATATTTTATAGAATTTTCAAAAACACAAGTATAGGAACAAATTTTGAACAAATATTAATATATCCAAACTTTAATTTGTGAGAAAATCCTCATATTTCCACCCTTTAGTTTGTGATATATCTCCAATTATATCCACCATTTAATTTATAAAACAAATCCAATTATATCCCAGAATCATTGTATCAGGAGATATAAAACAATAACTAATGCATTGAAAATAATATTGGACCCCACACAACATCATCAATACATATGTGTTCCATTTAAAACCAAACCATGCATCTTATAATAAATAACCCATTGGAAGAAAATAAGTTTCACAACATTTACAAATGGAATCACATAAAAAACATGATCCTTTAATACCAAAAACATGATCAGCCTAAATGAGTATTTAAGAGGATAACATGTATGGTTATTAATAAATAATTAATATAACACCCTGAACATAGTTTCCCAAATTCGGTGTGTAATTTTATTATATTTACACTATCACAAGAAAATCAAATCGTGAAAGACTAATTGGTTTAGTAGCATTGGAAAAACTAGATACAAACATACGTTTTACATTACATCATGAAATTAAAAAAACATAGTATATCCACTGAAAAACTCATATTCCTTAGCCTATCCCTATAGGTCATTCATAATATACTTTTTCATATCATAGGGAAAAAGGAAACATCAGAAAGGGGTGAGTTCAAATGCCCAGTAAGGATAAACAATATAGCAGAAGTTATCATAAATAAGAATAAACATTTAAGGCATCATATAAAACTCAGAAAAACCCTAACAGACATAATTTTCAGCCTAATATGAATAGAATAAATCAAATAAGGCCATTTAAACATTCACATAGATATTATATTAGTCTAATAATAACATGAAATATCAATAACTAATCACATAATGGAGAAATGGATAATGATGAACATCATAACCATACCATCAAGGTCTCATGCTAAGACCATAAATAACCATACTATTAAGGCCTTGTGTCAAGACACTTGTTTTTCTTGGGAGACCAAACGATGCATCATGGGGCTATAGTGGGCTCCACTAATCACTATTAAGTCCAATGAATTCCAATTATGAAAGGGGTAAAACATAACCAATATAAACATTCATATTATAACTAACATATGAAATGTTAATACTTTAACCATATACCATGATTGGTATAAAAATAGCACATCCACAGTAAAAAATATCATAAACCATTGAATAAAACGACTTGGATTATATCATGATAAAACATCCTCAATTAAACATAAAAATTAATAGAGGATGTTGACATATATGAAAATAATTCAAAAAAATCATTAAAAATATCTTGAGAAAAATATCCCATTTTATTTGAAATAATTTATTCAAATTCACCCACTTATAAAAGAAAATTTAAAAATATATATTTTGAATCAAAGTGAACCACACCACTTTGAAGATTTTGAATGAAATTAATATTTTAAAACATTCATGTCCATATAAATAAATCCTTAAAACCATTTGAAACATGGACATTAATGAGAAATATTTAGAAGAAAAAATAATTAAAACATATAAAATGATGTTCTAGTTAAATATTCCCTTACATAAAACCTTAAAAATATACTTTTGAAAATATTTTTATGAAACCTGGACATGGATAATAAATATCTCCCAGTAAATACATATGCATAAACAATCTCTATAATAATAAGATTGAAAAATTAACTCTTTCCTTGTACTTTACCTTAATATAGTGTGTGTTAACCTCCCTTATAATGGTTAAAGCATGTTATTAATTTATAAAAGGACCATTTCCATATTTATGATATCATATACGATCCTCTAATATCATTTTGTTAAAAATATTACAGTATTACAATTATTTTGGGTGTTAACAGCTTCATTCACCTATTCTTGTTTTGTCATGTAAGAAATTTTTGGTTAGTATAGGATGTATTTTATTAATATCCAAAATAAAATTTCATTCCTAATTATTATTTTAACTTATAATATAAATTTTATAATCATTCTTTAATGGTTAACGTGGATAATGAATCTCACTGTTTTGTGAAGACGGTAGGTCGTGCGTACGCACGAGTGACAATATCATTCCCTTGATGGTTAAATGGTATGAAATTGGATGGTATATTAATTATAGAGAATCATTATCTTGTTATATTCATTATTTATATCTATTATATTCATCACTATACCCATCCAAATAAATTAATGTTGAATAAAAAATTACACCAAGACATGGAGATGGTAATTTGTACGCACCCACACATGGTGATATTGTTATTCATATGATGGATAAAATGAGGAATATGGTTGTAAAATGATTATAATAACATATCAGTATATGGATGATACTGTATTTATTACTTTGGTATGGAAAAAACAGAGAAAAAGGATGTATAAGAAGAAAAAAATAATGAAAGTGGTGATAAAACAATCACCTCTTTTTTAGGCATCTACATTTGATTTTCACAAAAGGACTCCATATAATGTTTTTCTAGCCAAAGTATGGCCTCTAAGATATAGATAGGGAAGTTGGGATATGAAATGGGTATTTATTTCCTGATAAAAAGGTATTTATAGTTGTGAATTAAATATAAGGAGAAGTTCCCTTTTATAAGAGAGGATATGGGAATCTTTTGGATGTTCTTAAAATATTAATTTATTATAAATTGATTTTCAGTTTAAAATAGATCCAAAGTGATTTATTTCGAATCTATAAAAACGATGAGTCTAAATATCACCAACCAATACATTTTGGATTTGTTTAGGTAATAAAATTAACCTTATATTTTTTCATTAACCCCCAGTTAAATAATTTAACCGTTTCCATGACAACATTACTTTTTACACCATAGGGTTAATATTGTTACTATAAAATGAAAAAAGGACTCCAATTATATAATTTATGAAATATTAAACACTATCCAATTATTTCTATTGAACAAGATATTTTTATGAATTTTATACCATTTAATAAAATGTTATTTATATTGAAGTATCATTTATATAAATTTTGATACTATTCAATATTTTCTGTTTAAAAAAATAAAATAAAACCAACATGATAACTTCGAAAAAATAATTCCAATATGTTACTAACATGTCTATGTTATTTAATTTTTTTATGTAATTAATTAAATTAAATTATTTGTATATTTATATTTCCAATATCATTTATCTGATATTTATATTTACAAAATAATTTCTAGTTTACTATTGTGTCAACACTAATGACAATTATATAATATCTAAAAATTATAAAACAATTTCAATGAGGTTTGTACGTATTTTATATTTCCAAAAACTATTTATAATCAATGGTATCTCCCATAGACTTCACTATTAAAAATAATATACATATAAGAAATGAGAGTGTGACATTTTGTCACATTAATTAATTTTAATAATATTTATTCCATATTCATGGAAAATGGTCCATTAAATGATTCCATTTATAAATATCATTTATATGGGTTTAATTTAATAATCCAATATGACTTTTACATGTGTTAGGGTAATTTTATAATATTTTTTAACTTTTAATTACCCGATATACCCTTAACTACAGTAATAAAAAATAACTAAAATTACCATTCATACTATCCAAAAAAAATAAAATTATCATATTAATATAATTTGGACCAAATGATTCCAAATATGAAATAAAATTTTCAAATTTTAAAACACATAAGTTGTAGTAATTAATATAAAATTAATCCTCATTGACAAAACAAGAAAATAGGTTCTTCAAAAGAAAAACCCATCAAAATATTGGCATGTGTATCTAAATAATTTTAATGTTAAAATAATTAAAAAAAAGAAATAATATTAAATTATAAAATCTTAATATAGTTATACATTGAAACCAATTAAACGTATAATCTAAAAATATAAATAAATTAGATAAAAAAACCAGTTTTGAATTAAAATGCAGTATTTTCACTCTTCATTTTAATATGAATGTTATGAGAAAAACAAAAAAAAAATTTGTCCAATCTGAATTTTTATATCCCAATTATAAAGAAGAAGTTTATTTAGTGAAATTTAATATAAAAAAGTTCATAATATTGAATTTAAAAATGGTTCTCCATTAAAAGGCGGAAAAACTACATTTTTTAAAAAAAGATTTATTTTTTTTGAAAAATTGAATTTGTTCTTATATCATGTATAAGAAACACATGAGATTAATATTAAAATTAAATAAAATTATAAACATGGTTAATACTATTCGTAACCACTTTTTTTAAATGTCTAGTCATGGGGTGATCGAACTCAATGTTGCGTGCAACAAAATCTATTGAATTATTTTAAAAGAAGCGTATCGTGGAATCTTGAGGTGTTAAATTAATCCCTAAAAATAATTTCATCCTATAAATTTCTAGAATATAAATTCATAAAATTTTTTAGTTATTCTTCATCATAATTTCTTCGGGATCCCATGTTGCCTCTTCTATTTTTAGGTTTCTCAAAAGAACCTTTAGCAGATGAGTTTTCTGATATCTAAACACTTGTTCTCTGGTATCAAGAATCTTGATAGGATCTTTACAATAATAATGCTCATGTTCGAGTTCTATTTCTTCATAGGTGGGTAAATGTGTTGGGTTTGGCCTTTATTTACATATCATTGATATGTGGAACAAATCCGGAACTTTGGAGAGACTTGGCAGCATTACCAAATGGTAAGCTACAACTCCAATTCATTCTAGAATATCAAAAGGTCCAATGTACTTGGGGATTAATTTACCCTCCTTACTAAATCATATAACACCCTTCAATTGAGATATGTTCAAGAAAACATGATCTCCCACTTGAAAGTACAAATCCTTCCTTCGGTTATCAATATATTTATTTTTCTTACATTGAGTTATTTTGATACCGTTCTAAATAGTGCTTACCTTTTCCGTCATTTCCTCAAGAAGTTCTTGGCCTATGAGTTTTTTTCACCAATTTCTTCCCAATAAGTCTGTTTATGACATCCTCTTTTATATGACACTTTATATGGTGACATCTGATTATTTGAATAGTATCCATTGTTATAGGAAAATTCTACTAGAGGTAAATAATTATTCCACATACCTTGAAAGTCATGTGAGAAAGATCTCAACATGACTTCTAATTTTTTAATAATCCACTCTAATTGTCCATCAGTTTGAGGGTGGTATGAAGTTCTCAAAAAAAAACCATTATCTAGGGACTTCTAAATAATTTTCCATAATGGTTATGTGAAACGGGGATCATAGTCATAAAAATTGATAGGTTAACCCATGATGTCTTACAACCTCATTAATATATATTCTTTATAAATGTTTAAGTGGTAAATCTTATCTTATAGTAGTAAAATGTTTTGATTTGGTAAGAAGGTCAACAATAACTCATATTGAATCATTTCTTAGGGGATTATTTGGTAGTCCAATGACAAAGTCCATCGTAACATAATCCCATTTCCACTCATGTATAGAAAGAGGTTGTATGACTCATCTTGGATGTTGCCTTCTAGCATTCACCAGTTGAGAACCCAAACATCTTGAAACATAATCATCAATCTCTCTCTTCATGTTTTCCCACCAAAAATATTCTTTCAAATGTATATACATCTTAGTTCGACCAGAGTGTATAGAAAAATTAGAGCTATAATAATCATTAAATAATTCCCTTTTTAGCTCAGGTATAGCCGGAACACAAAGCCTCTTCCCAAATCTCAAAATACCATATTCAAATATGAAGTCAACTAGTCGCCAAACATTCACAACTTCATTTTTATTTTGAAACTCCTCATCATTAGACTGATAATTTTTTATCCTTTCCTATAAATATGGTTTAGAAACCACTGAAAAAAGTAGTGTTGGTTCACCTTCCATGATAATTTATATATATATCTTTACTGGATCCATGACCATACGATCCCATTCAACTACCATTTGGTTTAGAACTCCACGATCCTTTCTACTCAAATAATATTCCACATTATTTTCCTTCACCGGGTGGTAGTGTATTGTGAAATCATAATCCTCGAGTAGGGTAAGACATCTCATTTTTCTGGTGTTGAGTTCTTTCTGTAAGAAAATATATTTCAAAATATTTTGATCAGTATATATCACATATCTTTTACCATAGAGATAGTTTCTTCATATATTTAGAGAAAATATTATCGTTGCTTACTTAAGATAACGAGGTATCTAGTTTTTAATGAATTTTTAATTTCCATGATGCATAAACAACAACCCAAACATTATTCATAAGGACACAACCATATCCTTTCCTTGATGCATCAATACGAATCAAAAAACCATCATTCCCAGATGGTTGATTTAGGATAGGAGAACTGAATAATGTTCTCTTTAATTATTCAAAAAATTATTCACACACTTTTTTCCCAAAAAATTTAACTCCTTTATGTGTGAGCTTGGGTAACGGGCTTTCCAGTCAGGAAACATTATGTACGAGACATTGATAGTAACTTTATAAACTAATAAAACTGTGTACCTCGATTATGCTCATCGGTGATGGCCATTCATGGATTTCATTTGTCTTAGTAGGATCAACATATATTCTATCCATAGAGACAATATATCCATGAAAATAAATTTCCTAAATCCATATTTCACACTATAAAAACAATGCATATAATCCATTTCTTCTAAGAGTCTTCAGAAAAATTCGAAAGTGGTTTTCATTGTCATCGTAGCATTTTGAGTATACCAAGATATCATCAATAAATGCTGCAAAAAAATCATAAAGATATTCCTTAAGCACTATATTCATAATATCCATGAAAACAGATGGTCCATTAGTCAATCAAATGGAATTACTATATATTCGTAATAACCATACCTCATTTGTAATATTTTATTTGTAATATTTTATTATTTTACACACAATTGATGATATCCATATTGAAGTCCATTCTTCAAAAAATATTGAGCCCCATGATGTTGAACAATGAAATCAATAATGTGAGGATAATTATACATGTCATTTATTTTAATATCATTGATATCTCTATAGACAATGAACAACCTCATTGATCCATCTTTCTTATTAACAAAAGGAACTAGGGCTCCCCATGGAGAAAGACTAGGGAGAATAAATACCTTATTACTAACCTCCCCTAATTATTTCTTCATCTATAATAATTCCACATTGGATATTCTATAAGGATTATTTGATATTGTCCTTACATTAGTGTCTAAATATGTAGTAAACTCAACCTCCTACTCTGGAGGATATCCAGGTAAATTCTCTGGAAATACATCAATATATTCTCATAAAATAGGTACCTCCTCAATTTGAATATTTATTTATTCATCCCTAGATGTTATTTTCTATTCCTCTCCAAGAATCTCATTCAGAAAAGAAAATGGGGGTGGATTTTGATAAGAATCAGGTGATGAAGTATTTTCTCTAAAGATAATGGATTTTACACCTTCCTCACTAATTGTAACGTCCTCCTTCTTGTAATAAATGTTCACAACATATTTTTATATCCATTATATACTAAGGATTATATCAAAGTATACCATAGGTATGAAGATAAAGTCTGCAGATAGAGAATATATATGTTCTATAACAGGAACTGTTTGGTACCTCATTTTTCAATTAAGGCTTTCCTTAAGGGTTTTGACTGAAAACTCCATTTTTAATGTGAATTAGAAATATCTAATTTTTAGAGAAAAATATAATGATATAAAAGAATGTGAGAATAAAAAATAAAATAAATTTTTGGCTAAATGTGAGGAATTATTTGTCACGACCCGTCCTCGGGGCCCGTGCCGTGACTACCCCAAGCCCGCCTTCCATAGGCCAGGGGCTGGCGACTAGCACCAAAGGCGTAAATCCCGATAACAGGGAAGGCATTGCCTTTATAAGTAACAACCACCACAGAGTCAGCAAGCGGAAAGTAACTACAAGTGCAGAAAAGTAAAGGGGGCCGGAAATACAAGCCCAACTGTAAAGTACAACTCGAAAGGGAAAAACAGCAGCTGGAAGAACGAAGCGGCTCCTGGGTCGTCCGCCCCGATTCCTACCTGAAGGGTAGGTACAGATGGCTCAGCTCCTGGATCGTCCACCACGGATCCTACCTGAAGGGTAGGTACAGATAGCTCCTCTACTCCACAGGTCCTGTCGTCTACTCCGGGTACGTCCGCCCAGTGGTCCACCTCCGGGTACCGACCTGCTCCGCAAGTCTCAACTGCGATCTGCGCTGTCCGTCGTCTGCAACCAACACAACGAGGTGCGGGCATAGCCCGTGCAGGGGTGAGTATAAGCTACTCAGTAGGGACCCCGAGACCCTTAAGGTCTCACCAAATCCAACATGGATATCCACAAAGTAAAGGCAGCAATCACGAAGTAACATCAGACTCTACTTAGGTATACGCCCATACATATACCTAAGTCATCAAGTAACCCATCCAATCTCAAGGATACACAAAAATCACGAAATCAACGGATAACCATCACCCAGGTATATGCCCATACATGTACCTAAGTTATCAAGCGACCCATATCAATCATGAGGAAACACAAAGGTCAAAGGTCTCAGCTCAAACCAGGATTTTCATTATCGAAACCGTAACTGCTGAAGAGCTCCGTCTCTAGAGTGTACAGTGGTCCTGTCACGACTCCGAGGCTGCCGCTCACTAACCTAGGACTGCTGAGGTACTCCTCCTGTCGAGTACTGCGGGTTTGCGGCCAACTACCGGGCGCTCCGTCCGCTGAGGGTCTGTCGCCAAATACCGGGCGCTACCCAGATAGCCTGCTGAGGTACTCCTCCTGTCGAGTACCGCGGGTCTGCTGCCAACTACCAGGCGCTCCGTCCGCCGTGGGTCTGCCGCCAAATACCGGGCGCTCCGTCCACTGGGCTAGTCGACTCACTCCAAGTCGCGTCGGTCAAGCAGTCGTCAGGTCTCAGCCGGCTACACGGTCTCCGTACTCTGCACGCTCGTCTCCACCGTCGCGGGTCTGTCGCTACAACCAAGCGCACACACTCCGTAGAGTATCGCGGGTCCGCCGCTACAACCAAGCTCTCCACCGCCAAGGGTCTGCTGCTGCATCCAAGCGCACCACCACTGTCAAGTACCACGGGTCCGCTCCACGAGCTACTGGTCGATACTCCAAGTATCACAAGGTCCCGCGAAGAAGTGTCTCAAAGGTCCGTCTCGGCACAGGGGTCTCAACGCAACAGACGGCGCGTCGATCGGACGCCCGGTCTGTGAGTTATTAGCCTTTTCGTCCCAGGGGCCCGGTTGGTTTCGTGAGCGAAACCAATCCCGGCCGTATCTCAACTGCACCCCGAACTCCCATAGGGTATACTCAAAGGGACCGTTACTCAACGTAACCACCAACGCCGCTGACGGCTCGTCAAGCAGACGTCCTGTCTGAAAGATATCAGCTTTTCCGTTCCAGGGGCCCGGTTGGATTTCGGGAACAATCCAACCCGGCCATACTCCGACTGCATCCAAAACTCGGGCGGAGTATGTCAAAAGTTCCGTCTCATCAAGAGGAAGTCAACGAAACAGACGGCGCGTCAATCGGACGCCCGGTCTGTGAGTTATTGGCTTTTTCGTCTCCGGGGCCCGGTTGGTTTTTAAGGCAAAACCAACCCGACCGTACTCCACCTGCGTCCAAACCTCGGGCGGAGTATGCCAAAAGATCCGTCTCACTAAGAGGAACACTACGCGACTGACGGCACGTCAATCGGACGTCCATAGCTCAAGATATGAGCGTTTCCGCTCCGAAGGTCCGGTTGGTTTCGTGAACGAACCAACCCGTCCGAACTCAAAGTAACCCGAAACCTTGAGTGCGATATATCGAAACGACCGTCTCGATCCAAGGATCGCGTTGCCGCAGACGGTTCGTCATTCGGAGGTCCGAGGCTCAAGTTATGAGCCAAAAACCAAATCTGGTTCGAAAACGGGGGGTCCGGGTCCGGGCCGACCCGGCCCGACCCCCCCCCCCCCCCCCCCCCCCGGGGGGCGCGGTGGCCGGCGGCGGCGGCCGGCGGCGGCGGACGGCGGCGGCACGGTGGCCGGCGGCGGCGCGCGGCGGCGGCGGGCGGCGGCGCGGCGGGCCGCGGCGGTGGCGGCGGCGGGCCGCGCTGGCGGCGGCAGCGGGCCGCGCTGGCGGCGGCGGCGGGCCGCGCTGGCGGCGGCGGGCGCCGCACGGGGTGGTCACGCGGGGGGCTTGATTGCCCCCGCGGATTGAACAGGGCGGCACGGCTTTGAGCCGTGCCTTTGCCAAAAAAACGGCCCCCCCACAAATGGGGGCCGGCTGGAACGAACCGGGGGGGCTTTGCCCCCCCTCCTTTAATTGAACCGCCCCCCTCATTAAGAGGGGGGTTTGAAGATCCGGCCGGGGGTTTAATCCCCCGGTTTTATGACATCCGGCCGGCCCGCTGGCCGGCCGGTTTTTACCAACGGGACCGGAATTTCCGGTCCCGCCCTCGACTTCCGACGCCGGCGGCCCGGCCGCCGGTCTTTCCTTCCGCCGCGGCCCGGAACCGGCCGCGGTCTCCTCGTCCCGCCGCGGCCCGGAACCGGCCGCGGTCTTCGTCGTCCGGCGCGGTGCGACGGCACCGCGCCCCTTTCGCCGTGCCATGAATCCTTCCAACGCGGCGCGACGGCGTCGCGTCCTTGAAGACTCTCCTCGGCGAAGCGCGACGGTGTTGCGCAAAATAAATGAACGTTCATCCGCGTGGTGCGACGGCACCACGCTACTTGTTTCCACCAGCATAAACAAACATGAACGATGGAGGGGGGGATTCGGCCGTGTTCGTGCGGTCCGCCCCCCCCCCCTCACGTTAAAGAAATAATAACGAGACTTAAATAAATAAGCCACACGTTAGACTTGCTAGATCCACGTTCAAGGAAAAGAATAAAGAAATAAAGAACCAACAACCCCTACCTTGGGTACAAGATCGAGGATTCGACTATGTCCGCGGAAGACGGCGTCGCGGAAGTTGGGCGTCGCGGTCGTCGTTCGTCAAATCCGTTGACGAAGAGGCGCGTCCGAAGAAGCACGTCGTTGGCGAATCCTTGTACGCCGACGAAGGAGGTTCGGGGAGGAAGGAAAGGTCCGAAGATACCGGGTCGCCGAGTCGATGATCCTTGACGAAGTGTTGTCGTTCTTCCTTGAGGATGAAGACGTTCTTCGTTCTTCGTCAGAGCTTGGAGATGAAGGGAAAGCTCTCCAAAGACAAACAAGAACTCCAAATAAAATAAGACTACCTCTTATTTTATTAACACAACACAAAAGAATTTCAAAGATTCGTTTCTCACCTTAGCTGCCGAACGAGGATCGGCTGCGGAAGAAGAGGCGTCGCCGAAGAACGTCGCGGGTAAAGCTCGTCGACGTCGCAGATCTCGGTGTGCGTCGTCGAATTTCGGTCGCCGGCGTTCTTCGCGTTCTTCGCGTTCTTCGCGGGGGGATGAAGAAACAAGATCCTCTCAAATCCTTTCAAAGGATTTTTAGGTTGGTCTTATTTTATAAACATGCCAACACACGAAACCGGTTAAGAAACGATCCATCAATTCGAAAGAAACGACCCATTAAATTCACGAAAGAAACAGTCCATTTAATTCACGAAATAAACCGCCCAATTAAATGGTCTGTTAAGAATTAAAGAAAACGCGTCGGTTGACTTTTCAGTTACTTTGACGGGTTTTCGCGGGTGCGTTACTTAGCAAAAGAAACGGCGGGGCTCGTGCGGGCCCCACCTCACAAATATCCTACCAAGGGGTAGGATATTTCTGGATAGCATCCTATCCAGTTCAACTCAGTTCAAGCCGCCTTTAAGTGGCTTCAAGTGGCTTCCAAGTGGCTTAAGCGAAATAAAATAAAGTTGTCGCAAAATTATTTTATTTCTTAACTTTAAGCCCGAAAATTAAAAACCACATCCGAGCAAACGCAACTCCGGAAGAGGCGTTTCTAAGCGAATATCGGCGCTGCGATTTCATCGGTGCCCTCAGAATTCGATTCCGGGCACCGGTTCAAAAGTTAGAAAAACCCGCTCGTCCGTTCACTGAACGTACCCGAGCCAAAACTTCGGCAAATGATTCCGGGCACACCGGGCCTCGGAATCAGGTGCCGTCAGAAACTGCGTTCTTGTAAAATTCCAAAGAAAATTAAGAAAAAAAATTTCCTTGAAATTTACGGGTCTTTACATTACTCCCACCACAGGGCTTTACGTCCCCGTAAAGCTTCACCACAAACTTAGGGAAACAAAGCGGTACTGAGCACGCATCTGAGCCTTCCGCTCCCATGTGCTCACCTGGAGATTCCCGTGCCGCCATCTGTTGCGCACAAGAGGAATAGATCGCCCATGTAGGACCCGCTCCTGTCGATCCTCTATCTCCACCGGGACCTCCGTATAAGACACTCATCGCCACTGTCTAGCTCCTCATGGTCGAAGATATGCGAAGGGGGTCGAGCACGTATCTCCTCAGCTGGGATACGTGGAAGACGTCGTGCACCCGGTGCAACTGAGGTGGCAGAGCCAGGCGATAAGACACCTCGCCAACTCTGCTGAGGACCTGGAAAGGCCCGATGAAGCGGGGAGACAACTTGCCGCCTTGGCCAAAACTCTGTTTACCACGTCGAGGTGAGACCCGCAAGAAGACGTGGTCACCCTCCTCGAACTCTAGTGGCCTCCGCCTCCTGTCAGTGTAAGACTTCTGCCGGCTCTGTGTTGTCCTCATCCGCTCCTGGATGACGTGGACCTCTTCTGACGTGGCCCGGACCATCTCTGGTCCCACATGAGCTGCGAGATTTCTTCTTTGCCGAAAAGAGAAACCTGGTCTCATCCCCTGGATGAACCACATTCTTTGCCTAAAACAGTCAATCCTAACATGGATGATACTAATCCATACCAAGGATGACGTCGTAAGGCCTCGACGCTACTACTAAGAGATCCAACCGTTACTCTCGCCTCCAAGGGTTGAATCACACTGTCGGCATCAGTGTGTGGTAACTGGTCTCCTCCAGTAGATGTCTCACAAGTGAGGGTCAAGTCAACAGTCAACTGGAACCTCTTAGTAACATCACAAAAGAGGACAGGAATGAAAACATCTCAAAGGATGCGTCTTTTATTATTGCAGCTCATAATACAAGACGCTACACAAAAGCAACATCAACAAGGAACTAGAAGTACAAGAGACGTATCCACTAGTTCTGCTCCTGTCCACCTGCTCCAAGAGTTCTACTGTTGCTCAAGCATTTGTCGTCGCCTCTTTCTCGGTGGCTCCCTCAAAGCCTGCGGATCGGGAGTCGGACAGTCACGTGCCAGATGACCCTTTCCGCGACATGAGTAACACAACCTGCTCCTTGCACGGCTAGCTCCGTTCCCACTCCGGGTGCCCTGCACCACCGGTCGTAAAACCCGAGACCGTCTAACTGCTGGTCTGGTCTTTCTGGGCCTCAGCATCATCTGTCTACTGCCCACAGATGACTCGGCTTCTGATCGAGAAACACGTGGCAAAGGCAGCAGCTCCTGATCACGCTCAGGGTGTAGAGCTACTGGCACAAACTCCACCCTGAAGAAGGTCTCAAAGTCTTCCCATGCGAAGTCCATCTCATCGCAAAACTGAAACAAGTGGCTCCACCACCTACCTGCTGCTGCCTGAAGGAGGCTGGTAGCAAAGATCACCATGAAGTCTGCCGGCGTCCCCACTAGCCTGAAGACTCCCACCACGGCCTCCAGCCAATCCTCAGCCGCCTGCGGGTCCATCTCTCCCCCGAACCTGGGTGGCCTCTGGCGCTGGAACTCATGCAGTGCGCGCAAGTAGCGGGCATCGCCTACTGCTGGGGCTGGTGGCATCGGTGGCCCAACGTATGGTAGTACCGCTGGTGCCTCCGCTGGTGCCTCAACTGCAAGAGGGCCCTGTACCGAAGCCTCGTCGCTCGACAGACTGTCAGCACGCTCATCCCTCCGGGCTCTAGCTGGTCGTCCGAGAAAAGACATCCTGAAAGAAACAACGTAACACGATCAAACGATTATACCTGGTGAGCTGACCTGGTTTGAGCTGTTTTAAGGGGGGAAACCTTTGAAAACACACACGCAATCAGTGTTTTCGCGCACAAAGTCGGAAATCAGTTGTCAGGGTCCTGGTGTATGGATACGTCGGCCGCCCGCACCAACACTGGACTCCCTGAACTGAAAACCACACTCGGTACCCTTAACACTATTGCTTCACATAGAAAGAAAAGACGATCAGAGTCTGCGGTAGAACCGACCGCCTCTGATACCAATTTGTCACGACCCGTCCTCGGGGCCCGTGCCGTGACTACCCCAAGCCCGCCTTCCATAGGCCAGGGGCTGGCGACTAGCACCAAAGGCGTAAATCCCGATAACAGGGAAGGCATTGCCTTTATAAGTAACAACCACCACAGAGTCAGCAAGCGGAAAGTAACTACAAGTGCAGAAAAGTAAAGGGGGCCGGAAATACAAGCCCAACTGTAAAGTACAACTCGAAAGGGAAAAACAGCAGCTGGAAGAACGAAGCGGCTCCTGGGTCGTCCGCCTCGATTCCTACCTGAAGGGTAGGTACAGATGGCTCAGCTCCTGGATCGTCCACCACGGATCCTACCTGAAGGGTAGGTACAGATAGCTCCTCTACTCCACAGGTCCTGTCGTCTACTCCGGGTACGTCCGCCCAGTGGTCCACCTCCGGGTACCGACCTGCTCCGCAAGTCTCAACTGCGATCTGCGCTGTCCGTCGTCTGCAACCAACACAACGAGGTGCGGGCATAGCCCGTGCAGGGGTGAGTATAAGCTACTCAGTAGGGACCCCGAGACCCTTAAGGTCTCACCAAATCCAACATGGATATCCACAAAGTAAAGGCAGCAATCACGAAGTAACATCAGACTCTACTTAGGTATACGCCCATACATATACCTAAGTCATCAAGTAACCCATCCAATCTCAAGGATACACAAAAATCACGAAATCAACGGATAACCATCACCCAGGTATATGCCCATACATGTACCTAAGTTATCAAGCGACCCATCTCAATCATGAGGAAACACAAAGGTCAAAGGTCTCAGCTCAAACCAGGATTTTCATTATCGAAACCGTAACTGCTGAAGAGCTCCGTCTCTAGAGTGTACAGTGGTCCTGTCACGACTCCGAGGCTGCCGCTCACTAACCTAGGACTGCTGAGGTACTCCTCCTGTCGAGTACTGCGGGTTTGCGGCCAACTACCGGGCGCTCCGTCCGCTGAGGGTCTGTCGCCAAATACCGGGCGCTACCCAGATAGCCTGCTGAGGTACTCCTCCTGTCGAGTACCGCGGGTCTGCTGCCAACTACCAGGCGCTCCGTCCGCCGTGGGTCTGCCGCCAAATACCGGGCGCTCCGTCCACTGGGCTAGTCGACTCACTCCAAGTCGAGTCGGTCAAGCAGTCGTCAGGTCTCAGCCGGCTACACGGTCTCCGTACTCTGCACGCTCGTCTCCACCGTCGCGGGTCTGTCGCTACAACCAAGCGCACACACTCCGTAGAGTATCGCGGGTCCGCCGCTACAACCAAGCTCTCCACCGCCAAGGGTCTGCTGCTGCATCCAAGCGCACCACCACTGTCAAGTACCACGGGTCCGCTCCACGAGCTACTGGTCGATACTCCAAGTATCACAAGGTCCCGCGAAGAAGTGTCTCAAAGGTCCGTCTCGGCACAGGGGTCTCAACGCAACAGACGGCGCGTCGATCGGACGCCCGGTCTGTGAGTTATTAGCCTTTTCGTCCCAGGGGCCCGGTTGGTTTCGTGAGCGAAACCAATCCCGGCCGTATCTCAACTGCACCCCGAACTCCCATAGGGTATACTCAAAGGGACCGTTACTCAACGTAACCACCAACGCCGCTGACGGCTCGTCAAGCGGACGTCCTGTCTGAAAGATATCAGCTTTTCCGTTCCAGGGGCCCGGTTGGATTTCGGGAACAATCCAACCCGGCCATACTCCGACTGCATCCAAAACTCGGGCGGAGTATGTCAAAAGTTCTGTCTCATCAAGAGGAAGTCAACGAAACAGACGGCGCGTCAATCGGACGCCCGGTCTGTGAGTTATTGGCTTTTTCGTCTCCGGGGCCCGGTTGGTTTTTAAGGCAAAACCAACCCGACCGTACTCCACCTGCGTCCAAACCTCGGGCGGAGTATGCCAAAAGATCCGTCTCACTAAGAGGAACACTACGCGACTGACGGCACGTCAATCGGACGTCCGTAGCTCAAGATATGAGCGTTTCCGCTCCGAAGGTCCGGTTGGTTTCGTGAACGAACCAACCCGTCCGAACTCAAAGTAACCCGAAACCTTGAGTGCGATATATCGAAACGACCGTCTCGATCCAAGGATCGCGTTGCCGCAGACGGTTCGTCATTCGGAGGTCCGAGGCTCAAGTTATGAGCCAAAAACCAAATCTGGTTCGAAAACGGGGGGTCCGGGTCCGGGCCGACCCGGCCCGACCCCCCCCCCCCCCGGGTGGCGCGGTGGCCGGCGGCGGCGGCCGGCGGCGGCGGACGGCGGCGGCACGGTGGCCGGCGGCGGCGCGCGGCGGCGGCGGGCGGCGGCGCGGCGGGCCGCAGCGGCGGCGGCGGCGGGCCGCGCTGGCGGCGGCAGCGGGCCGCGCTGGCGGCGGCGGGCGCCGCACGGGGTGGTCACGCGGGGGGCTTGATTGCCCCCGCGGATTGAACAGGGCGGCACGGCTTTGAGCCGTGCCTTTGCCAAAAAAACGGCCCCCCCACAAATGGGGGCCGGCTGGAACGAACCGGGGGGGCTTTGCCCCCCCTCCTTTAATTGAACCGCCCCCCTCATTAAGAGGGGGGTTTGAAGATCCGGCCGGGGGTTTAATCCCCCGGTTTTATGACATCCGGCCGGCCCGCTGGCCGGCCGGTTTTTACCAACGGGACCGGAATTTCCGGTCCCGCCCTCGACTTCCGACGCCGGCGGCCCGGCCGCCGGTCTTTCCTTCCGCCGCGGCCCGGAACCGGCCGCGGTCTCCTCGTCCCGCCGCGGCCCGGAACCGGCCGCGGTCTTCGTCGTCCGGCGCGGTGTGACGGCACCGCGCCCCTTTCGCCGTGCCATGAATCCTTCCAACGCGGCGCGACGGCGTCGCGTTCTTGAAGACTCTCCTCGGCGAAGCGCGACGGTGTTGCGCAAAATAAATGAACGTTCATCCGCGTGGTGCGACGGCACCACGCTACTTGTTTCCACCAGCATAAACAAACATGAACGATGGAGGGGGGGATTCGGCCGTGTTCGTGCGGTCCGCCCCCCCCCCCCCCCTCACGTTAAAGAAATAATAACGAGACTTAAATAAATAAGCCACACGTTAGACTTGCTAGATCCACGTTCAAGGAAAAGAATAAAGAAATAAAGAACCAACAACCCCTACCTTGGGTACAAGATCGAGGATTCGACTATGTCCGCGGAAGACGGCGTCGCGGAAGTTGGGCGTCGCGGTCGTCGTTCGTCAAATCCGTTGACGAAGAGGCGCGTCCGAAGAAGCACGTCGTTGGCGAATCCTTGTACGCCGACGAAGGAGGTTCGGGGAGGAAGGAAAGGTCCGAAGATACCGGGTCGCCGAGTCGATGATCCTTGACGAAGTGTTGTCGTTCTTCCTTGAGGATGAAGACGTTCTTCGTTCTTCGTCAGAGCTTGGAGATGAAGGGAAAGCTCTCCAAAGACAAACAAGAACTCCAAATAAAATAAGACTACCTCTTATTTTATTAACACAACACAAAAGAATTTCAAAGATTCGTTTCTCACCTTAGCTGCCGAACGAGGATCGGCTGCGGAAGAAGAGGCGTCGCCGAAGAACGTCGCGGGTAAAGCTCGTCGACGTCGCAGATCTCGGTGTGCGTCGTCGAATTTCGGTCGCCGGCGTTCTTCACGTTCTTTGCGTTCTTCGCGGGGGGATGAAGAAACAAGATCCTCTCAAATCCTTTCAAAGGATTTTTAGGTTGGTCTTATTTTATAAACATGCCAACACACGAAACCGGTTAAGAAACGATCCATCAATTCGAAAGAAACGACCCATTAAATTCACGAAAGAAACAGTCCATTTAATTCACGAAATAAACCGCCCAATTAAATGGTCTGTTAAGAATTAAAGAAAACGCGTCGGTTGACTTTTCAGTTACTTTGACGGGTTTTCGCGGGTGCGTTACTTAGCGAAAGAAACGGCGGGGCTCGTGCGGGCCCCACCTCACAAATATCCTACCAAGGGGTAGGATATTTCTGGATAGCATCCTATCCAGTTCAACTCAGTTCAAGCCGCCTTTAAGTGGCTTCAAGTGGCTTCCAAATGGCTTTAGCGAAATAAAATAAAGTTGTCGCAAAATTATTTTATTTCTTAACTTTAAGCCCGAAAATTAAAAACCACATCCGAGCAAACGCAACTCCGGAAGAGGCGTTTCTAAGCGAATACCGGCGTTGCGATTTCATCGGTGCCCTCAGAATTCGATTCCGGGCACCAGTTCAAAAGTTAGAAAAACCCGCTCGTCCGTTCACTGAACGTACCCGAGCCAAAACTTCGGCAAATGATTCCGGGCACACCGGGCCTCGGAATCAGGTGCCGTCAGAAACTGTGTTCTTGTAAAATTCCAAAGAAAATTAAGAAAAAAAATTTCCTTGAAATTTACGGGTCTTTACATTATTGATGTACATACAACCACAAAATTATGAACTTCAACATACACAGTTGTGATAAAAAAACGTTTGATCTTTTTCCCTTGGAATTTTGGGGTCAAGTTTCCATGATGCTTAGGACAATAATTTCCATAATGTCCAATATCTTTACAATTTTAGTACGAAAAATTGATAGTTTATTTCTTCCCCTTATAATAATGTTTTTGGTGTCCTTTTTCTCCACACTTGTAACAAAATCCCATACCCTATAAAAAATAACTAGGGTGTTTCTTACCATAATTATTGTATGGTGGAAATTAAAATTTTTCCCTTTATCCCATTATTTCATTTTTTACAGTGTCTAGTGACCCTATTATTCTCTTACTTTACTTCAACATCATAATACTTAGAGAATTCCTTTTTCTATTGATAGAACATGAGACTATATATTAATACATTGAGAATGATTATGAGACCAATTTCTATCATAGGAATGGTTTTAACCTATTAATGAATCCAACAATATTACTTTTTGGGTATTGTATGTAGTCAGTAGCATGCCTTATTAATCTTGTGAAGTTAGCTTCATTCTTTGCAACATTCTCATCTTCATTCTCCCTTAGACTTAGAAATTGAATCTCTATATCTTCTCATTAATCATAAAGAATGTATTTTTCTAGGAAGAGTTCTTTAAATTCCTTCCATTCCATATTTTATACCTCTTCATCATCCTTCATGTCATTAATTAATGACTACTATTGATCTTTATGTCCTGATAGATTATATTCTTATATAAAAAATTTTCCCTTTTGTTACTCCCCAAAGAAAGAAATATTTTTTATGGAACTTATACACTGCTTATATTCAAAAGGAGTTATAGTCTAATTTAATTTTGGGGGTAGATTCCTCATGATACGGTCTTAGGTTGATCCTCTATGTTTTTGTTCATACTACTCCATCTGTGTATGGTTATTATTCATAACTCGAGTCAGTTGTCCCTGTATAGATATAAATTGTTCTTCAGAATTTATATGACCAACACCACTATCATTATATTGAACATGAGTTAAATCCCTACATCTATTACATGAATTGATATGGTTTATGTTCCTTCCACTAGGTGCTATTTCTAAACAATGGAATATAATATATTGGGTTATGAGTCATAATGCATAATTCCAAAATAGTAAAATAAATTGAAAAATTTATGCATATCTAATCCATAATAATAAAAATGTTTTCATTAGAGACATATTTACTCCTAAATACTACATAATGATTTTAAAATAAAATGGGAATTATCTGAAGCATATGCCCAGGGAGTGTAAAACAATGTGCACAGTAAGGCCCATTTTCGTGTACCAGTTTACCCCAAATCAAGCCAATAACACCTTGTCGAAGTTATTACTACTAGGTATATCTATTCCAGAACAACCATGTCCACCTGTAGTATCCAGAAAATGATTTATTTTCTATTAATATAGATATAATCTCTATATTACCAAAATTTTAGGATTTTCTTATATATTTATCCTCAATGTATGTCTTAGTGGTAATGTTCCCTAATCAGGGTTTTTCAAAATCTAGCTTCCAAGGTTTCCACTAAAGTTTCTTTGATACCAAATATAATTCCCAAGCCTAGTTTCCTAGAGTTAGTGCATTATTTTATTACATTATCATGATTATAAGAAAATAAAATCTTAAAGGAATGGTTTGTTTAGTATCCTTGAAAAAACTAGATACAAACATAAGTTTTACATTATATCATGAAATAAAAAACAATATAGTATCTCCTTTGAAAAAAACTCATATTCATTATAATATTCCTACAGGTCAATCATAATATACATATTCACAACCTGGGTAAAAATAAATCATATGAAAGGGGTGTGTTCAGATGATCAGTAAGGACAAACAATATAGAAGAAGCTATCATAAAAAAGGATAAACATTTATGGAAAGGTATAAAACTAAAAAACATGACTTTTAAACATAATATTCAGCATAATATAGAATGAATAAATCAGATAATTCAATTTAAACATTCACATGGATATTATACTAGTTGAATAATAACATCCAATATCTATAACTAATCTCATATTGAGGAAATTCATAATTCTGGATAGCATAACCATACCATCAAGGCCTCGTGCTAAGACCATAAATAACCATAATGTCAAGACCTCATGTCAAGACATGAGTTTGTCTTATGAGACCTACCAATTCATCAAGTGTCTATAGTATCCCTTTCCCATCACTTACTAACTCCAATGCATTCCTCTTATGAAATGGGTAAAACATAACCATCATAAACATTCATCTAAAAAATTGCACACAAAATGATAATACATTAACCATAAACCATGAATGGTATCAAAATAGAACATACACAATCAAACATATAATAAAAAATTCAATAAAATATGGTAGATTCTATCATAAGAAAACAACCTCCATTAAATAGAAAATACAACATAGGATATTGACATAGATATAAATAATTTAGTAAAATCATTAAACATATCTTGAGACAAATATCACCTTTTATTTGAAATGATTTATTCCAAAGTTCCACTTTAATAAAATACATTTTTAAAATATATTTTTTAATCAAAGATTAACACACCACTTTGATACTTTTAACGGAATTGACAATTTAAAACATTCATTTCCATATAAATAGATCCTTAAAACCATTTGAAAACAATGATATTAATGAAAAATATTTAGCATAATAAATCATTAAAACATTTAAAATGATGTTTTAGTTAAAAATTTCATTATATAAAACCACAAAAATAATCATTTTGAAAATAGTTTTAAGAAACCTGGAAATGGATGACAAATATTTCCCAAAAAATATATATCCATAAACAATATCAGATAATAACGATATGAAAAAATTGACACTTAACTTCTACTTTCCTTTATTTCTGGGTGCGTTAACCTCCCATATAATGGATAAATCATGTTGTTAAATTATAAAATGACCATATCTATATTTATGATATAATATATGATCCTCTTATATCATTTTGTTAATAATAGTTTAGTATTACCATTGTTTTGGGTGTTAACTACTTCATTTTCCCATTCATGTTTTGTTATGAAATTCATGTTTTTTATGCATAAGATTTATTTTAATTATATCTATAATGACATTAAATTCGTAATTATTATTTTTTATTGTCACCGAAATTTTATAATAAATCTTGAATAGTTAACATGGAGAATGAATCTCATCACATTATGGAGATGGTAGGCCGTATGTACGCACGAGCGATGATATCATTCCACTAATGGTTAAATGTTATGGAATTGGATGGTATATTAGTTATAAAGAATCATTACAATGTTGTATTCATTATTTTTTTCCATTATAATCATAATTATACCTATCCAAATAAAGTATTGTTGAATAACAAATTACACCACGACATAGAGACGGTAAGTCGCACACACGCACATATGGTGATATTATTACTCATATGATGGATAAAATGAGGAATATGGTTTTATAATGAGTATAATAGAATCTTAGTATATACATACTACTGTATTTATTACATTGTTATGGAAAAAACATAAAAATTGGATGTAGAATAAGAAAAGAACTTTGAAATAGGTGATCAAACAATTACCTCTTATTCGGGTATCTCCTTTTGATTTTCACAAAAGGACTCATTAGGATGGATTTATGCACAAAGTATAGAATCTATAATGTAGTGAGGGAAGTTGGGAGAGGAAATGGGTTGGGTTTGGTCAAGAAAATGGGATTTAGTAGTGTGAACTATAGAGAAGGAGAAGTTCCCTTTTATAAGAGAGGTTAGGGGAACTTTTGGACAATCTTAAACTATTAATATATTATAAATTTATTTTCGGTTTACTATAGCTCCCAAGTGATTTATTTAGAGTATAAGATTATTATGGGTATAAATATCATAAAATAGAATTATAGAAATGTTTAGGTTATAAAATTAAACTTTTATTTTGGATTTAACCTGCTGTTAAATAATTTAACCTTTAATGTGACAACCTATCTTTTTACGCTATTTGGTTAATATAGTTACAATAACATGTCAAAATGACCTAAATTGAATAATTAATTAAATATTTAACCCTATCCTAGTTTTTTTGAAGAACCTTATATTTTTAAAAAATTTATACCATTTAATAAAATAATATTTATTTTAATGCATCATTTATTCCAATTTTGATACTATTAAATATTTACATTTAAATAAAACATTATAAATTCAATAAAATATGTCCAATATGTTACTAACATGTCTATGTTATTTAAAAAAATTATTTCATTAATTAAGTCAAATTATATTTTTTTTAATATTTTTATTACCATTTACTTGATATTCCTATTAATAAAATAATTTCCACTTCACTATTGTATCCTAATTAATGGTAAATATTTAATTTATAAAATTTCAAAAAAATATTCATTGAGATAGGTAATTTGATTATCTTTCTAGATACTATTTATAATCGATGTTATCTCATAGAGATCTCTATATTAAAAATATTATACTAATAATAAATAATAGTGATACGTTTTGTCACATTAATTTTTTTTAATAGTATTCACATAATATTCATGAAAAAAGGTCCCTTAAATGATTAAATTTAGAAACATAGGTGATAATGGTCTAATTTTGTCATCCAATTTTATTTTAATTGGTGTTAGGGTAATTTTATAATATTATTGTCACCTTTAATCACCTGATTTACACTTAACCTCGGTAATAAAAAATTATTAAAGTTACTATTTATAATATCTATCCTATTTACATAATTTGGACCCACTTATTACAAATATGGAAACCATTTTTCAAAGTTTTAAATAACAAATTTGAAGTAATTAATTTAAAATTAATCTTCGTTGACAAAATGAGAAGACATGTTTTTCAAATGCAAAAACCATAAAAAGATCAGCATGTGTTTATATCAATTTTTTAATGTGAAAATAATTTAAACTAATTAAAATATATTAAATGATAAAAACATAATATAATTATAATTTAAAGTAAATTAAAATGATTATCAATCTATATAAATATATTAGATGAAAAATGAGTTTTGAATTAAAATGTAGTATTCTAGCTATTCATTAAAATATGAAAGTTTTCATAACAACAAAGAAAATTTGTCCAAAATAAATTTTTATGTACCTATTATAAATATAAAGTTTATTTTTTCCAAATTGAATCTATGAAAGTGTAAAATAATGAAATTAAAAAGGCATCACCATTAAAAGGTGGGAAAACTGCATTTTTTAAAAAATCCTTTTTTTATTCAAAAAATTGAATTTTTTCTTATATAATGTCTAAGAAACAAATTATATGAATATTAAAATTATATAAAATTCAAAATGCGGATAATAGTATTCAGAAAATCTTTTTTTAAATGACTAATCGTAGTGTGCTAAAACTCGGTGTTGCGTGGAACACAAGCTAAAGAATATTTCTGAAAAGAAGCATATTATAGAAGCTTAGGGTTATACAATTACTCCATTATATGGAAGATAAATATTCTGAATTATTTTTCTTAATATCAACTTAATTTGTTTTTTGAATTTTGTGTCACTTTCAAAAACCAATTTTTCGAAAGATGAAGAGAAAACTCATTAAAATTTTAATTTAATAAATATTTCAATAAAACACCTTATAAATAAATAACCATATGTAAAAAATGTGAAGTAGAAGGAAAGAATATGTTTTTATGTAAATGAAATCCTTCTTTATAGATTTAAAATTCCAATATTGAAAACCCACATCATTAAAAGGATAACAAAACCTTTATTTCAAAATAACTAAATAGAAAATTTAAGGATTAGAGGAGATAAAACAAATTTTATTTTATACAAGAGAAATGAAGACATTGGATGGAAGTAAAAACATTAATATATAGGGAAATTCATTAAAAATTAATGGGAATTATTCTTAACAAAATTATATTTTCATGGAAGAATATATTCATAATGGAAGAAAAAATCAGTGTGAAACATGATATATAAAACAAATAAGGTGTAAATACAACCTAGAATCATCATATGAGAGAATATATCAATATTTAATAATTATAGATAAATAAGAGTGATTATGTTCCCAGTAAATGATTTGAGTCATGAAAACCCATTACCTTAATTGTTGACTTTCACAAAAGTGACTGAATATCCTATATAATAAAAATAAATATATTAATCACTAATTATAGAACCTTATTCATAGACTTATACATTTATAAAAATATTTTATAATAATTTATTATAAGTATATAAGTTAGTTATTTTTTATTTTAATTGTCACATGTTATTATCTTTGATTATTTGTTTTATACTTGTTTTGTAGCAGCAATGAATTTTTTTGATTATAGAGTCAATTATAATCATTAAAGAAACAAAATTAAATTATTATCTACTTATTTATATTATAAATTATGGATATATAAGTTATCATAGACATCCATGATATAATTTTATTGCATTTTTCAATTATGTTGTCAAATCAACCCAGTAAGAATACACCCCAATTTAATGGGTAAAAATGATTATGGGGTAATTTAGTTATAATTTCCTTATTATATAAGTATAAAAATATTATTTAGGTTTTATTAACACTTTTAATTTGATTTTAAAATATTTTAATATTTAATAAAATAATATATGAATAATGTAAAACGTTACTTCATAGTGGTGGTAGTCTTAAAGTACACAAAGTTAACATTATATTTTCTCATAGAATAATAAGTGATAAAGGTATATAATGATTTTAATGTTGATAAAAATAATTAAATTATATATCATATTTTCTCATCCTTTCCATCATTAAAACCATCCTTGAGATATGGTGATGAAAAATGATATACATTGCTTCATGGAGGAAGTCGTCTATACATATGGATGATTGGTGTTCTTTGGTTTTTATAAGTGGGAGAGAAAGAATGAATAATGCATGTTCCATTAATATTAAAACATATTGGTATAATAATTAAACTTATTTTATTATTTTAAGGTTCTTTAAAATGGTTTGGAAGAGTAATTTTAGGAAGAAACAAATAAGAAAGTGATAATACTTACGAAGAGAGCTTGAGTTTTTTTTCTTATAAATTTCTAAGGAAATTGAGACCATAAGAAAACAAATTATATATACACATAGTTATCATACATAGATATTATATCTTAATTGATGAATATTAAATACATAACATTTTTAATCTTTCGAAAATAATTTAGGTCTAGTATATTTGGAAACATGGAAACAAAAACTACTTCTTCATAAAATATCTACATTGACTCCCACTTATTTAATAATAACTAGAACCCTTCTTTGAAAAATCACACTAAATACCTTTATTCATAACCTGGGGAAAGGAATCATAAAAATTGTGAGATCAAATTCTATATATGATTTAAAAAGTGAGATATAAATGATCACATAATCATAATATAGGAATAAGAGTATAAGTACATGATTATAAAATTTGAAAACCATACCCTACATATCAAAGATCAAAATCTGAATTCATGGCATAAATCTTTATAGTTACCAAGAAATGAATCATAATAAAATCAATGAACACGAACAATGAATGAAAAAGATAAGAATACTACATTGATTTTCTTCATACAATTTATCATAAAAAATCATTTCTTTATTAGTCAATTCTCATTAACAAGTCTATCATAGTGAGATGAGTTCACTACCTAAACCGTTACAGTATTCATGGTTCACTTCCAATAATATCCTAGTAGAAAAATTCCTTTACTTAATTATGTTCACCCCATATTCTATTCCTATTTATCTCATGAGATATCAATCTTTACCAAATGAAATAGAGGGATGTATAGGTCCCTAACTTCACATAATGAAAATCATACATAAGTGTTCCATGAGATCATAAACCCTTGATCATATTAGAACCCATGAAATGAAATGGGTTTCATAGTCATTTTATCATAGCATAACCAGTGGAAAAAGAACAGGTTTCATAGACATCAAGAAATCATAAAAATAAACCTTATAGGTTAAGAATAAGGATTATATCTAGGGATCACATTACCAGTAAAGAATAAGCAATATTTAAAGTTGTTATCGCTAATAAATCAAAATATAATTAAAAAATTCTTGAGAAAAATAATGTTTTCATTTTGAAATTAGTATTCCAAATATATAAATTTACAAAAAAATATGGAGAAAAAGTTATTTTAAAATAACCATGGGATCTTGTAAGGTAATATTCAAATAATTGATCAGTCTTGATAGTAGGAAATTACATTCATGGTGTGTAAGTTTAAAGTACATTCCTTCAATACTTTTATAAAAAAGGTCACAAGGTACATCATTTTGAAAATAACCAGAAGAATATTTTCGAACTATTTTATAAAAAATAAAACATGGGAAAAAATTTAATCAAATGATAATATTAAATCCTTTATTTAAAACATTTTTATAAAACTTCTATATGGATGAAAATTTTATTTCAACCTAATAGAGAAATGATTTTGATTTTCTTTAGAAACATATTTTTAGTTTCTTGAGAACATAAGATGATTAAAATAATAGGAAAACATGTATTATAAAAAAAATAAATAGAGTATATTAAATTTCATATGTTTATTGAGAGGTATATCGTAATATTTCTTAATTGTAGATGTAGTTGAAATCAAACCTGATAAAAAATGAGATTATGACATAAAACCCTTACCACAAGTTCACCAGACATTGAATTCATTTTGACCTCCCATATACAAAATTTAATTTTATTATAATTCTATTCCATATTATTTTTCATAATTATGATATCAAATATTACCCATTTATAACTTTTTAACACCCTATTTTATCAATAATTCCTTTTTAAAATCATCATTTCTGGTTGTTAACTGTTTCGTTTATCATGAGTAATTAAATTCATTAGTTCTAGTCCTTTTATAATTACCTTACATAAATCATGCCTTAAATAGTAATCATGATATAAATATAATATATATTAATTATAAACATATTTTGTGTCATCCATAAAATTCATAGATAGAAAAATGAATTACATTGTTCAAGGATAAGGTAGGTCATATGTAAAAATGAACATTTTTTTCATTTTTTAAAGGATGTACCAGAAAAAAGATAAATATCAATTCATATTTCTAGAATCATTATTATATCATATATATTATATATATTCCTAAAATTCTTCCTCATTAACATCCATGTAAAATATAAATTAAAAATGAATCATATCGCTTTGTGAAGGTGGTAGCCCACACATATGAACAAATAATGTTATTGTTTCCAAAATGATAGGATGGTAAGAAGGTAGAATAGATATTATAATTAAATAAGAATAATTTTTCATAAATATAATATATAAACAATAAACCAATCATAATACTGATCCATAAAATATGGTGATGAATAATGAAGTGTATCACTACGTGCAGATGGTAAGTTGTACGTATGTATGCGCAATACATTCAATTCCTGTTTCATGGGAAACTGGGTGTATATAGGTGTTTTAATAATCATAATAAAAATTTATCATATTTATGATACTGAATTTAATATTTTATGACAAATACCATGGATTTATAATATCTAAATAAGAGTATAAATGAAAGTGAACGGGTAAGGGGACTACGTCTTCTTTGAAACGACTAGTTTATACCTCACCTAAAGGGCTCTCGGGTTGGTATTTTTGAAATATCAGAACGTCTATAATGTGGATAGATAATTTGATAATGGAAATAGAGAGATTTTTGTTGATATATAAGTCTCAATGTGGTGTAAATAAGTGAGGTAGGAGGTTCCCTTTAAAAATTGAGGTGAGGGTCACATTTGGAATTTTTCAAATGATTAAATTATAATAAATTAATTATCACTAAAAATTCTTCATAATGTACAATTATAAAAATATAAGGTTTGATAGGGGTTTAATCCCATCATCTGATATAATTTAAATTTTTTTTTGTTTCATTTTAAACCTTATCATTTTGATTAACCATTAGTTAACAAATTTTAATTTGAAGTATTCTATTATCTTTTTCAATATTTACGGGTTGTAATTATTATATAAAAGGAGAAAATTGGCCAATAAATGTCTAATTTATGAAATATTTAACTTATAATATCAAAGTCATCTAATTTCAATATTTTTTATGAATTTTAAATAATTCAATAAAATATTATTTTGATAAAATATAATTATTTTCATTTATCAAACTATTCATTTAATTTCCTATAAATTTGATAAAGAAAAATTTTCCATTATATTACAATATTTTAAAACAACACTAATAGGTCATTTTAACCTATTAAATTTTCATAAAACCATTAATTACTCAAAATATATCACTTTTAATTTTTACAAAATCATTAATTTTATTTTTCCATTAGTTTAATTAATAGTGTTTTAGCATTGTGTAAGAATTTATCTTAATTATATAACACCTAAAAACTTGAAATGAATTAACATAATAAATATGTTTTCATTATTAAAAAAATTAATATTAATATGAATTCATAACTAGTTTTTTCCCTTATGTGTACACATAATGGATATTTAAATATAGGAGAGTGAAATTTTGAAACTTCTTTAATTTGAATAAAATATAAATAATTTTAATTTGAAATTTTCCATTAAACTAAAATATTTAGACCATAAGGTGATAAGGTACAAATAAAATCCATACAATTAGCTTTTTAAGGAAAAATTACGGCATTATCACTTATTTTTATCCTAGATTAACCTGATTTACACTTTATTGATGTGATGGATTTTACCAGAGTTATGATTAATATTGACACAAAATAAATGGGTCATGTTTAACAAATTTTTATGTAATTGTTATATATATTTAATTAATTTAATATAATTCAATTCCTATAAATGGTGAATATTATTTTTAAAGCAAGTGCGCAGAATATGATCGAAACTGCTTTAAAAAAATAAATTTTAATGTATAAAATTGGATTTATTATTATCTTATGAATAAAAAATATTATCTGAATGTTAATTTTATTGAATAAATAATATAGATTTAATTAAAACAATTCACCAATAGTGTTAAATGTAATTAATTAATATAAAAATAAAATTAAAGAAAAAAAATAATTTCCCCAAATATACATCACTTTTATTTCTAAATATCATTTTTAATTATAATCATTTGATAAATAATGAAAAAAATTATAAATTTTTTGACCATATATTTTTCATAATTTAGTTATTATAATTCATACGTACCAATTCAATGGATAGGAGATAAGATACACATAATATTTTAAAAATGTTATGCGGTTAATTTAATCTTGGTGTCGCATATAATACATGTTATCGAATAAATCAAATTATTTAAAGAGAAATATTTCATAAAAATATCATTGTGTTACACTATACCCCCATTGAAATGATTTTTACCTATAAATTTATCACTCTAATGAAAATAGATCTACATACTTCTTCTTCATCACATTCATATCTTCCCAGGTAGCTTCCTCAAATTGGTGGTTTTTCCACAAAACATTGATCATGTTAGTGGTCTTATATCATAGAAATTTATCTCTATGACAAATAGTATTTACTGATATAATTGGTAATAATGATGTTAATTTAGTGGTATTACCTATTATTTTAGTACATGTGAAGGATCAAGTATGTACTTCCTTATAAGTGATACATGTAACACATCAGGAACATGGTGAAGATTTAGTGGTAGCGACAATCGATAAGAAACTATCCCAATATGATCAAGAATTTTGAAAGTACCAATATATTTAAGGATATGATTTAACTTATTTCCTAACCTTATCACCCTATTCCAAGGATATATTTCTAGGAATACCATTTCAGTATATTGAAACTGTAGATATTTTTAAAAATTCTCAGCATAATGTTTTTATTAACTCTAGGTTTTCTTATGTGATGTTGAATGGATCTAAACTTATCTTCTATTTAGTTATATAGATTATATCAAAATATCTATATTTATACAAATTCATTTTATAATGTTGGAGTTATTTACTTTATCACATAATTGTAATTATAAGGAACCATCTGAAAGATAGAATAAAAGATATTATTATAAGAAAATTCTATCAAGGTGTGGTGTTGATCCCAACAACAACTGAAATATATAGATAGAGGTATCAAACTATATTCTAGATATTTAATGGACCTATTATAATGACCATATATATTAGGATAATAAATAGTACAAATAATTAAATCTGTATCTAAATCTCATTGAAGACTTCTCTAAAACATAAAGGTAAACCTTGGATCCTGATCAGATACAATTGATAATGGTACACCATGAAATATTACCACTTCCTTAATGTATAATTTAGTAATTTAATGAAGAGGTAAATATTCTCTAATATAAAAAATGTGATGTATTTCTAATGGTATCAACTACAACCTAAATATAATTATTCTCTTAAGATGTTTTGTGTAGTATGATGAAAATATTCATGGGAATGTTTTCGCATTTCCATTCTAGTATGGGTAATGGTTGTAACATACTCTTAGACTTATGTCTCTTATCCTTAACTTTTTTATATACTAATAATAAAGAAACATACTCTTTAATATATCTCTTCATTCCATACCACTATAAAATCTCTTTCAAATCTCTATACATATTTCATAAATTGAGGATAAATAGAGAATGAATAATTATTAACTTTACCCATCATCTCCAACATCAAATCTAGTACAGAAGGGAAATATACATGGTTCTTGAACTATATTCTTATTTCACAATCAATGTTTAACTCATGAACATTTATCACATAAATTTTCTTCCCAACATCTTTCTTTTATGCCTCTTTATTCATCACTTGGATATATGTTTGAACATTTATTTGAGAAAGATAATATTTCTTTACTCACATAAATATTTCATGATCCATACGTTTCATGTCCTAAAATATTGGATCTTATGTGAGCCTTATCATTGATAAGCTAGCATGTTCCTTCCAACTTAGAGTAGCTACCACATTTTTCACTTACTTAGGGTGGTATTGTATTAATAACTCATAATATTTAATCAACTTGAAACATCTTCTTTGGAACATGTTTATCCCTTTTTGAGTGAAAATATTGTTTAAAATTTTTGAATCATTATATATGTCACACCTTTCTCTATAGAGATAATTCCCACAAATTTTTAATTTAAAATTTACTATAGCTAACTCCAAACCTAGATTTGGTTAATTGTTCTCATGGGCCATCACTTTTCATTAGGAATATGCTACAAAGAAATCGTTTTTTATGAGAAATCATCCTAGTACCTTATTTTATGCATCACTATATATTAAAATCCCTTTTCCACTGCTGGGTCGTGTAATAATATGTACACTGAATATATTTCACACTATTTCCTTAAATCATTCCTCGCATTCATCTATACAAAATAACCTGGTCCCTTATGTGTTAACATTGTGAGTGGATTATATTGCTAAGAAAATTAACAAAAACTGTTGACAATATCCATAAAAATCAAGAAAACTATGGATCTCACTCATAGTGGTTGGTTTTGGGCAATGTTTAATAACTTTTATCATCAAGGGGTCTACTAATATACCCTCACCTGATATTATATGACCCAATAATAAAATATTCTAAATCAAAAATTCACACTTGATTAATTTTACATATATATTATACTTCCTTAATATCTTCATCACAATTCTCAAATGATCTTCATTCCCTTCCATGAACAATGAATAAATAAAAATATAATATATTAATACTACCAAAAAATGATCAAATTAATATTTTAAGACATTATCCATTAAATATATGATGATAGAGGGGGGATTGTTATGAAAAAATGGTACCACTATAAATTTATAGTTTCTATAGATTTTATGTAATTCTATCATTCCTATATCCTTTATCTTGACCCTCAATTGATGATATCAAAAATGAGGATGAATCTTGAACAAATATTGATCTTTTCAAAGTTGATCAAGAAAAACATCAATATGGGGTAGAATATAATTTTCCTTTATAGTGATATTTTTTATGTTATCAATAATAAATAGACAGTCTCATTGATCCCATCTATGTATTAGAAAAAAATATAGGTGCACCCTATGGCGACTCACTTGGTAGAATGAATCCATTTTCATGATTATCCTGTAGTTTCTTCTTCAATTCTTGCAACTCAGTCAAGGATATTCTATATGGAGTCTTGGAAATAGAATTAGAACCATGTATGAGTTCTATTAAAAACTGAACTTCATGATTCTATGTAAGATGAAGAAACTCTTATAGGATGATATTAACAAACTCATGAAAAACACATATGTATTTGATACTGATTTACCCCCAATAATTTTAGATAAATTCCCATTCTTAATAGGAATCATGACCTATACTATGGATGTAATTTCCATGATAAGATCATTTTTTTCAACACACTGATATGTAATAAAAGGTTGGTTCATAATATAAAATGTAACGTCATTTCCTTGGGAATTGATGGGGGATTTATTTAAATAATGAAAAATCATGCCCAATATAATATCAAATTCAACCATAGGAAGAATGAAAATATTTTTAGGTAAATGATTCCAATAAACCTGAATTAGAGAGGAATCGTTGACTTAGGATGTGATAATACTACCATTATGGGTTTTGACTACTAAGTCGACATCTAATTTTTGAGGGGGTATTATGATATTCTTATAAAAGTGTTTAGATATACAAGAGTGGGAAGATCTAGAATCAAATAATACATTATAAATTTTTGATTGGATGTTAATTGTACCTTTAACCACATTATTATCATACCCCTCATCTGAAATATTGATTTCATGAGGTTTCCCATTCTCTCTATATTTAAGGGTTTATTAATGTCAATCATCATCATCAACCTTCAGATTTGGGAATTGGTTAGAATAATGACCATAATCCTTCAATTAAAAAAACTAGAATGTAAGTGGTGCAATTTGTGGGGTTTTCACTCAATTCAAATTATTAGCTAACTTCTACACGTCACCTTGCGTTTTATTTCCCAATGACCTTCCTTTCCACAATTAAAAAATTTATAAGTTCCAATATTTCAATTTACCCCTTGTTTCCTTCCACATTTTTTTCATCAAAGAATTCTCATATTTTTCTCTATAGGGTTTTTATAATTTCATTTAAATTCCATATTTTATGTGTTTTCATATCCATGAGATTGATGGGTGAATCCAATCTCCATATTTGCCTTTAAGAGAACATCGAATGATTTATTTACAGTTACTTAATTCCATTATGGATAAAACCCCTTGAAGACTTTGTTTTAATCAATTTAGGAATCAATTAACCTTACATTCAGGTTGGATGATAATACCCGAAGTGTACATGACAAATATTATTATCTTCCCCCATAAGTGCCAACATATCCATAATCCTTATTCTTTAACTCAAGGAATTATTTCCCTATATATTTATGAAAAATATGAGAATGGTACTTGTTGAAAAAATTATATTTTAAATTCACTTTTATGTATATATTAAATTTATTGTTGTTGTCATGTGTTCGTGATGAGAGTAAAACACTGATCACCATCACATTACAATAATTAAATAACCAAAATAACATTCTCATGTTTCGAGCACTGAAGAGAATAAAATATATTTTCAATGGTGCTAATCCATTACTCTACAACTAGTGGATCAATAGACCCACTAAAAAATGGTGGAAATTTAATCATAAATGACTCAAAAAAATTTTGTTCCCTCTTTTCTTATTTTAAATATCATTATAATTTATTGCTCATGATAGTTGTGTGAGCATAGAAAACATATTTTTCATTCCATATCCCATAATATTTGGTTTCTTCAATTGAAAATATTTTTATTTTCAATCATGTCTGGCATCAAAAAAATTCCTTTAGGTTCTATCAGTTTTCTAGAATAAAAAATATTATTGTGAGAAACATTAATCATGGTTAGAAACCAAATAATCATGAAAAAACAATTATAGGATACTAAAATTTTTAAAATGTACTATATTTCACTTTATAATTAACCTAGTCCATTCTTGATCATTAACAAAACCATAGGATTTTATTCTATAATTAGAATTATCCCTAAGGTACTTACAAATTTTTTCAATTCATAGTTTCAAAATGACAACTGAACCTTTCTATAAAACCATATATAGTGACCCGTAATTTTCACACATACATATGAATTCATAACAGTTAAAATCTCAATATATAAAATTTCAATTTATTCTATAGTCATTTGGTTCTAGTAATTTTGGAAACCTGGAAACATATAAAACTTTTTCATAGAATATATACATCATCTCCCAATTATTTCTTCATAATGAGAACACTTCTTATAAATATCAGACTTGATACCTTTCTTTATATCATAGGAAAGGAAAACATAAATAAGGTGTGCTCAGATACTCACTATATGTAAAAAATGGAGATATCAATGATCACATATGCATAATATGAGAATAAGGGTATACTAATGTGATCATAATGTTTTTAAAACACAATTATCACATCAAGGATCAAAATATTAATTCATGGTATAAATGTTGGATGTTCATAAGACTATAATCATATAAGAATCATAGAACATGGACCATTAAAGATTAACAAAGGAATAATAAATTGATTTGTAGAATACACATAAGCATAGATAGTCATTTCCTTAGTAGTCAAGACACATTGAAAATGTTATCATAGTGGAATGGTTTTACTTCCCCAAACATCTTAGAATTCAGGGATCAATCCCACGATTATCATAGTTGATAAAATATCTTATTGAACTGGGTTCACTCCCCATTCTAATCTAGTTTATCTCATATGGTATCAATCTTTACCCAATGCATTGGAGGGTTATATGGGTCCCACCTATCACACAATCAAAATTGCACAAATATTTTCCAAAATATCATAAACCATTCATCATATCAAAAACCATGAAAAGAAATGGATTTCATAAACATTTCATCATAGAACAACCCATGGAAATAGATTGGAGTTCATAAATATTAGGCGATCAAAAACACAAACCATCCAAATAAATAATTATGATGGTATCATTGGATCAAAACCCTTGTAAAGTATTCTAATAGTGGGTTCCCTCAACCCAACATGAATAGTACTTTGGATTACCATACCATGTGTACAGTGAGTTATGTATGATGAACACTTACCATTGTAGAATACATATTTCTATTTCTAATATTTAAATGGTAATTTCCATAGATTATTTTTCGTATCAAAAGGATATAGAAAATCATAAGTTATAATGAGAGCCTCGAGATACTATGAAATTAATCTTAAATATATTTCTTATGGTATAGATACAACATACTAACTTTCCATAATAGATTTATGACTATCATGCACTAAGGATCATAAGAATTGGTACTTATTGTCATAAAGTTATCACTTTGTGATATCTAGTAGTTTTGATCCTGAGGATTGACCCTCCAATAGAAACACCTCCTATTTTTAGTGTCATTGGATGTTTCTTTCTACAGACATGTGTATTGGTCTCCAGACTTGAGATCATTATCAATGTGTTTCATTTGATCGTCTACTTTGATGTAAGGGAAAAACAATGATAATGAAATCAGGGAGAGGTACCTTGTGTTCAATGTGTCCTTAGGTGTATGGTATTGGTTTAATGATCAAGATAGGTTTTTTGGCTTTTGGGTTGTGGAAGTAATATAACTGTCCAGGTTCATCCGGAAGGTAGTACCTTCATAAATTTACATCCATGGTAGTCGAAAGTAAATCCACCAAGTTAGATAAAAAAATAATAAAGTAAGAAAGGATAATGATACAAGTGTGTATCCTGTATTCTGATATTTCAAATGACAAATAGATTATATTAGATAGAGCATATTCATAGTTTTCTTTTCATTGCAATGACTATTACTTATCCCTTTAGGGGCCTTGATGGGTTTCTAGACTCTAATCTTGGTCTTTCAATACTATTCACTTCTATCGAGATAAGGGTCTAGAGGGTCAAACACTATAGTGTATTCGATAATCATACCTATTCTGAAGAATGGCTATATAAGACATGCTGGGACCCACCATAGGGTCAACTATTGTCCTAGAATTATCAAATTCCAATAAATAAATAAATAAATTATTATTATAGTAAGGAATAAATAAGATGAATTTATTTATTAAAAGTATTTACAAGTGTTTATGTAAATAAAGAATAATATTATATGAACAATATTATTTTAATAATCTAGGTTCTTTTAAAATTATCCAAAAGTACAAGTCATGTTAAATGACTCGGGTTTATCCTAAAACATATTTAATATATATTAGAGGCATGTGATAAAATATAAATAATATTAAAACACTTTAGTATGACATAATTTTTTATTACATTTTTAGTGGACGTTAAATATATAGGGGTTGAGGAAACCTTTTGGTATTTTAAATTATTCTCTATAACTAGTAGGTAGAGGCTCGTCCCAAGGACAATTCATTCATTCGAAATCATAACCTCTCTCTCATATCCCTCTTTATAGAGAGAGAAGCTCTTAGTCTAAGTGATCGGATCGAGGTTACCTCCTTGCATCAAAGGAATTTCAAAGCAGTGATTATCGAGACATCAGAGGGATAATCATAATATTTTTCTAGAACCCATAATTTGATTATCGATGCTCTTGTAGATTTTTAAAGTGTTTTTAGAAGATCCAGAATGATTATACATTAGATCCTTCAAGCAGTGATCGCCGATGAAAAGATGATGATGAGAGAAACATTAGATAAAAATGGGGGGTTCTTCAAGTTTATATTTCATGTTCTATTTAATTCATACAAGATCCAAAAACCGTACTGGACCTCATATCATTGTATACAACAAGTTTTTTTCTCTGGTGATAAAAAAATTAAAAATCTCCATCCAACCAGCTTCCATTGTGCACCCCATTACCTTCATTTCATATCAAAGAGATTATGTGAATTTTCTAAGATATAAACAATTAAATAAACTTTATATTTATGTATAGGGTATTAAATTGGTCCCAATGGATCTGACCATGCATTTATTTGATATAGGATGACCAAGTTACCATTATCTGAAGATATTTTTATGGATTGAAACTTTTTTTTTCAGAATATTACAATTTTGGTTTTGAATTTTAAAAACATACATATATATATATATATAGACACACACAGATATATATATACCAATATATGTAATTTGTTTTCCAAAAGTATTTGATGATGTAATTATGGATAGGTTCTGGCTAGACACCATATACAGGGATAATTTTCCCTGACACGATACAGTTTCCACTAGTTGTATATTTTTAATGATAATAATGTCAATTATAGTATCCTTAATTAGAAAAAAATCACATTTTCTAGATCTGTGTTGAGAAATCCACACTGTAAACAAAATGAATACATATTTGGGGCTGAGGGCGTGGAAGTATTCTAAAAAAAATGGGGGTGTTTTGTAAAAATTCAAGGACCTAAAATTCAAAACATAGGTGGCCCACTCCTATTCCCCATGGATCCATCCCATTCACGTAGGTCTTCCCCACTAGTTTTCTGTTTGAGCCCCACTATGGGCTCCTCCCTATCCTTATACTGCATCCACCAACCTTTCTCATCGGAAATAGAATGATCCTCCTCCTTAGTTGTCTCTCGAATGCAACCATCCTCCCTATTTTAATATATCCGGCATGCATTGATGAATTTTTTATACTCTTTTTGAATTTTTTAAAACATAATAGGTTAATTTTATTTTAAAAAATACACCTTAAAGGTGGAATCTCAAATGCCACCTTGTCCCTAAAATAATATCTTTTTTTTCTATTTTAATTATGGTTTTTATATATTTAAAATTTTAATGTTTTATTATTATGTTGTTATGGTTATATATATAAGTAACTTAATGTTTCAACATAATTTACCTTTTATTCAAGTATGTGACTTTTCTAAACTATAAAATATAAACTATAAGACCAATATGAATGACATTTTAATCATTGATTAAACATACAATAAGTATTTGAAAATAAATCTAATTTCTTAATAAATCTTGATAAAAAATAATTTATATGATTTCCAATCCACCTACATGAAACTCAAAAATATTTCATATACTAGATTTTTCTAGCCTATATAATATAAACTATAAGACATATATAAATAAAGTTTTAAACATTGATTAAACATATAATAATTAGTAAAAAATAAAAATAATTTCTTAAAACATTTTGATGAAAAATAATTTATAGGCTTTCTAATATACTGACATTAAATATAAAAATAATTCAAGTACATGAATTTTCCAGCCTATATAATATAAACTATAAGACAGATATGAATAAAATTTTAAAAATTTCTTAAATATATAACAAGTAGTCAAAAATAAAAATAATTTCTTAAATTTTTTTGATGAAAAATAATTTATATGATTTTGAGTCCTCCAACATGAAACCTAAAAGAGGTTCAAGTACGTGACTTTTATATCATATATAATATAAAATATATGACCAATATAAATGAAATATTAAAAATTGATTAGTTATATTAAAATTATTTGAAAATAAAAAAAGTTCTTTCAAAATGTTGAAGAAAAATAATTTATAAGATTTCGAATCAACCTACAGAAAACTTTAAAATGTTTCAAGTACGTGCCTTCTGTAGACTATATAATATAAAATATAGGAACAATATGAATGAAATTTTAATCAATGATTAAACATATAACTAGTAGTCGTAAATAAAAATATTTTCTAACAAAATCTTGATGACAAATAATTTAAAATCTTTCTAATCCACCTACATTAAACATAAAAATGTTTAAAGTACGTGCCTTTGCTAACCTATATAATATAAAATATATGACCAATATTAATGAAATTTTAAACATTAATTAAACATATAACAATTAGTGGAAACAAATAATTTCTTTCTAAAATGTTTTTGAAAAATAATTTATAAGCTTTCTATTCCACCTAATTGAAACATAAAAATGTATCACGTACGTGCCTTTGATAGCCTATATAATATAAACTATAATGCTGATATTAATGGAATTTTAAAAATTGATTAAAAATATAACAAGTAGTCTAAAATAAAAAACATTTCTTACAAAATGTTGATGAGAAATTTTATATAAGATTTCTAATCCACCTACTTTAAACATAAAAATGAATCCAGTGCGTGCCTTTGCTAGCCTATATAATATAAACTATAACACCAATATGAATGAAATTTTTAACATTTATTAAACATATAACAAGTAGTTTAATTGTTTAATTTTATTTATATGGTTCATATAGTTTATATTTTTTATGCTTTAAAAGTCAAGTAGGTGGCTTCGGATCCTCCACATCATTCATTCTTTTCAATCTCACTTCTAAGTTACGTTTTCAACATTCCTTTCATTATCATTTATTTATTTTAATTATGAAAATATTTATTTTAAAAAACTTTTTATATGACTAGGCTTTCTTTTAAATTTTATTTACATTTTTTACACTGTATATTTTTTAATATTTTACAATTATTTACTTGAAATTTAATAATTATTTCTATGTTTCATGTAATCGAATTTGAAAGCTATCAAATATAAACTCTGCCTAAAATATAAATGAAAATTGAAATACTGGCTAAACATATAATAATAGATAATAGTAATAATATTATTTTAATTTCATTAGACATAAAACATGTAAATAAACAAGTAAAATCAATGTCCATGTCTATGGGAAGGAGATTCTATCCCACATGGTGGTCTGCGAGTAGGACTTCTGTGTTGAGTGCGCAATGGATTCTGATGTCATAGAAAGGGATGATCCTAAGGCACTAGAACATTGACTGGCGCATCCTATATCTATGTGTCAGTGGGAGGAGATGTGAAATTCATCTCATACTGCCCTCCATATCCTTCTCCCACTAGAGTGGTAGAAGGACCTGCCACATCGTAGTGGGGAACCAAGACTACAATGGAGCTATACCACAAGACAATGATGGATTTAGAACCCAAGGCTGTGGTGGATCTAGAAACTGTGGCTATGATGGATCTGAAATCCAAGATGAATAGAACTATAGATATCCAGTCACGAAAGATGGATCCCAAGCCACATGACGCACAACCTGAATCAGATGATCCTAGACTGCTAGAGAGATGAACTATGCCTATTGAATAGTTGAGGCCTCACGTTCAGCATGACACTATCTACATCACCATAATTGGGGATCCTCATCACTAGTAGTAGATGAAGGATGTTCCTCTGGGGCAATAACCTCCTCTCTCTGGTCCGGATGCTCAAAGATGCTCTCAGAAAGTGCATGAAAATATTCCCTCACCTCCAGTGCAGCAGCATGGACGACTGTTGGGATAATGACCCCCTCCTCATCTTCCTCACTCATTTGAAGAAGAAGATATTTGTTAATTACCTATAAAGAGATTCAAATTGAATTAGAAAATAGTTCAACAAACAAACTAATAAAATTTTTTGACTTACCATCTTCTGCATCTCTATGCTGGGTTGGCTAAGATACAATATATACATCAGTCTACCATGGATCATACTGAACCTACTCTAAAAGAAAGAATTGATTTGTAGGATCTCCCTAAATATTAAACTCATCATATCTGTGCCAGCATTCAATAAATCAGTCATATACTCGGCGACAATCCTCATCCTGCCTCCCTATCAGTTTAATCCCATGAAGAAGATCTGTTTGTCTCGACATCAATGTAATTGACTGAGTACAACAAAACTAGATCATGACTCTGTTGGTATAAGGCCTTTCAATAATATGGAAGTTAATGAGGGGCACTACAGCCATAACATCCTCAATCCCAAAAGTGTAATATGTTGGAAATTGGTCCATAATACTCTAGTATAGAAGCCATGAAATCTAAAATAAAATGTGAATTTTTCAAAAAATAACCTAACTAAAAACCAAAATTGATGCTATTATTAAATATTTTAGATAGTGATAGATTGTATATACATACCTAATCAGGTAAGAGATAGTCCAACTGGAGCCGATATAAACCCAAATGTAATCTCAAAACATTGTCGAAATTGTCTCATTGACACCACCTATAAAATAAATCATCGATAATGAAAAATAATGAGAAATTAAAGTCAATAACTCAATGTAGCATAAAAAAACAATAGAAAGGACTGATCATACTAGCATCTATGTGGAGAATCACGAAACACCTGCATATCGACAGGTGAACTAGCAATATTAGGGTGAAATTCGGGGATGCACTCCCATGCCCACATCTGAATAAGGATGATGCATCCACCAAGACCTAGGTGGTCCCTATGGGATAGCCTATATAATTATCTGTACATATATGAGAAGCAGGATGATCCCCAGTTCTACATCCCAGTCTCATCAAAGTCCTCTAGTAGGGGTATATACATTATGTGCACATGAAGACGCCAGTCATTAGTACACATGGTCCCACCAATGTGCTGTAATATATATGCATGGGCATAACGCATGAAAGTATGCTCATCATCATCATCCTATAAATGTGGAATTTTCACCTACAACCAAGGCATAGATATGGATGCTCCATCTGAATCCCTATGGTCGAACAAAATTTCAGCGCCTAACAAGCAATGAGAAAGGTCTGGCCAAGCTGCACGAGTGAGTCCAATAACGAGTCTCACTTAGATAAGAAGACTCAGAAGAATGATCACATTCTGGAGGGTGATGGTCATCTCTCCCTCAGGCAGGTGGAATGTTTTTGTCTCTACTCTCCACCTCTCAATGAGGTCATCATGTAGGTGATGGCCTAAAAATGTGATATCTGATATGGCAAGGCCATAGAATCCAGCATGACACATGTATGGTTTAATTCCTTGTTGAGGCTTCCTCTGATGAAAATGGTGCGCTCGACACATGCTGATCGATCGATCCACACCACCCTATAACGCGACCATGGATATATGGGTACACAACTTAGTGAGTAGTATGGTATCATCCATATGCATATTAAAAAAAAGAAATGAGTTATAAGTGTAAAATGTAAATTTAATGTTATGATCAACATAATTTTATGACTTGTAGAATGAAAGACATGGCATGTTTATTCACATTGTTTTATGAAGTTATTTTTACCAAATGAAACATAATTCTCCATATATTTTAGTTCTAAATGAAATAAATATAATAAGAGGAAAGAAGAGAAAAATATAGGTGAAAAGAATTATGTTGGGAAACAATTTTATTAATGAAAATATATTTGTAATAATTTTATTAATTTATACATTCTTTAAGAGAATATATCTAGGTTTTTGTATTTTTTGTAAGGTTTTAGGGTTTAGTTTTTAGATTTTTGGGTTAGGGTTTAGTTTTGAAGGATTAGGTTTTAGAAATTTGATATTAAGATTTAGGAAATATTTTTATGGGTTAAGTATTTTGCTTTTGGGTTTTGGGGTTTATAAAAACGAGGAAAAAAAAGAAGAGATAACAGCATTTAATTTATAATATGGATTTTGTGTCAAGCTTTTGGATTTATGAAATAAATTCTATAAACTAATATTTTATTTATAGAATAAGGAGAAAGTTAATTACTGAAACATGAATGTTTTTATTCAGTATTGTTGATTAATATGGTATTTAGATAATAGTTATGAGTTTCTAAGATATACATTTTTTGAATAAAGGCATACTGCTTTTTAGAATCGTAGAGACAATATTTCTAAATTTTTGGTCTTGAATTTGGTTAGACATATTTTTGATGAGTTTTATGATTAACTAATTATGGAATGGATTAAGATAAACCACAGGAATTACTAATGATGTTTCAGGGATTTATCTAATTATCTATATTAAATAACTAATTCTAATCATTATGATACTACTATTTTGTTATATAAAAGTTTATTAAAATACCAGGCACATAATTTTATCAAAAACCATGTTAAAGGGAAGTTGTTTTTCTTTTAGGGTTTAGGTTTGAGGGGTTAGAGTTTAGAATTTTGATATTAAGGATTAGGAAAGATTTTTTTTGGGTTAAGTGTTCTTCTTTTGGGTTTTGGGGTCTAGAAAACTGTGAAAAAACGAAGTGAGAACAACTTTTAATTTACAATATGAGAATGTCACAATGAAGACAATACATCAGTCTGGATGAGACTATGAACTTGACCCAACAACATTAAGAATTTGTTTCCGATTATGATCTTATTTATGACATATGGTGTATCTCAAACTCTACCCTTGTTCTTGAGGCCAGTACATATCATTACGCATTATACTAGCCTTCAGTCTCCCAAGAGGTCACAACTGATTTATGTGAGATATCACTATTGGATAGCCTTCGGTCATTGGGAAATAATGAAAATCTCAAATAGGTTTCTATGGTGCAGGATAATAGTTAACAATGGTATCTATCTGGTACACTGGATCAACATATGCTTCCTAGGACATGTTCATAGAGGAACACGATATGATGGCATGTGTGTATGAATACTGTAAGGACTGAAAGTTTCCACATTGACATTGCCTCATTTCCAGTAATACCGCCATTTTTTCACTGATGTGATTTGTGATGGGTTCTGAACACTCTTGAACATCAAATCGAGAGTCTTCTCATAAAAAAGGAATACATGATAACTATTAGCTTCTTTAATATTATTTTCAATCTCTCGTTGAAAGTGTCTTCCATACCTTATCCCCTACTATATTCCATATCATGCTAGTTTTTTTATATCAATAATTTACTTCACGCATCGATATAATTTCTCCTAAACTAGGGCAGTTATAGGTAGCTTGAAAATCCCTTTGAAGACATGATTGATGCACTCTAAATTTTTTGTGGTCATGTGTCTGTATCTTTTCCCCCGTAATATGCAAATTTCCATTTTCCTTTTGGAATCTACATCATATAATCATAAAGTTCTTGATTAGCTAGGTATATTTTTTCAAAATGTTCTTCAATCCTCCATTGTTCTGACTCATGTGCTACCCAGAATAGATGATATTTCACATGATTTGATAATATCTTTATATTAAAAGAGTATAAAAATAAAAAATACAATGCGTACCAAGCCTCGTGATTTCCTTCTTCATTAGTTCATTGTGGAATTTTTTATGCACATTTTAGAAATGTGTCTAATAAAGAATTAATGATGTGCATTTGGGTATCTCAATGTTTCAGGATCTATATTGATTACCTCATTAATTGCCTGATAGATATTAGATATCTAACAAACACCCTGAATGTTGGTGAAATGGTTGTTTATACATGCCAGAAACCAAATCCACGATTCATAGTTTTCATTATCTGCAATGGAAAAGTCAAGTGGAAGAGGTGAATAGTTTCCATCTTAGGTTGCCGCAATAAAAAATACAACCTTGTATTTTATATATAGAAATGATCCATCAATCTGAATGAACTGTTTGTTGAAACGAAATGCAGAGATACAAGAGAAGAATACCTAGAGGAACCGATGAAATTGAACACGAGATAGATCAAGTCATTTATCACGAGATACATGTTTTTTTGTATCAATATAGAACAAAACTTAGTTATGATGCCTTAGTATGGCTAGAAATTATTGCAACACCCATTATGAGTAATCACAAATACCATAGACCTCCACAATTGCCTTATGTTTAAACATCCATGCATTATTATAGGAAATATTATAAATAAATGTATGTTGTATCCTCTCTGACACAAGGGCTATCATAATATCCTGACATGTCCTAATCATATCAAAAACAATAGATGACACAAATTCAACATCCAATGAGGTATGATCTTTTTTTGGGCTTGGATGAACTCATGTATGAGCTTCCTCAATCCTTGATATTCTCCAACCTCCAAATGTAATTTCTAGAATCACCCTCAAGAGAAATCTAAAATCATCCCCATACTTCTCACATTGTATGACATATCTACTATGGACTTATTCATGAACTATATAGTTTTAGGGCCTCTCAATGTTAAATCTCTTTAGCATTCTTTTTGTTTCATCTTTACATGGAAAATTCCTTCCAATATATAATATTTTTACCAACTCGCTAAACCTATCTGATACAACTCTAGGGAACTCGGTTGCCAGTGTGAGAACATTATTGTCGAATTCTAGCACATGTTTCGTTGCTTCTGACAAAGATGAAAGGAGTGGTGGAAGATTTATTATATGTTGAGGTTGATTTACATCTAATTCATTTCATGAAACCTCATTCCAAAATTCCGCTAATCCCTCCTCATCATCACTGTGGTCACTATCTGATCCTTCATTATGAAACTCCCCATTAGAAGTCAGATTGACATGTATATCCGGGTGATGATATAGGTTGTCCTCTTTTTCTACATCATTTTAAGTAGGCTCAATTTCATAGGGTGGACTTTCTTTAACTACTCTTTTAATTATACATCCTCATATAACTAGATGTTATTGTTATATATTAGAAACAACAACATATAACTCCATCATGGTACCATCTGATGGTTGAAGAAATAAATTAATTTATTGGAACCACTTCACATAACCAACCAACAGGAAAACTAGATGCCAATGTGTTTCCAGGAATTGAAAATATCTATAGATGATATACTTGATCTCTTTATTGGGTCCCAGATTTAAGGAACCACAAATTCTCTCTTGAAGGTCACTTATGGTTACACAATTAGCTATACTAACCACCGTTATTGGTTGTGTACTGTACAAAGCTCTTTCTCAGTTTGAATAACCTCCCCACAGCATTACACACATGCAAACATGAATCTCTATGTCAAAAATGTTTCTTTCATCAAAATAATGATAGTGTAACAAATATTAACAATGAATGTTGACAATATAATATTTATTAGAATGAAATTTCAAGACGCCTATCTACACCCTAAAATATTCTAGTAATGTTTTACTATAAAAAATATTATTCACTAGTTTATCATTATTAAGTTATTATTTAAATATTTATTCATTAATACTTAATTATTTTATATTCATAAGTTAATTATAAATAACTAATCATATTATTGAATTTTTAATCCTACATTATCATTAATTAATCTATAATTAATCATTACTAATGACATGTATTATTTATAAACTATATATAACTAATTAAACTACTTAATACATAACATCTTTAATTACTAATAATAACTTTTTTAACTAATCACTCATTCTTTAATCACTATTTAATCATTTTTAGGTTTTTTGAATTATTTAATATTTAATATTTAATCATGTTATATTCATTAGTTAATTATAATTAGCTAATCATATGGATTCATTTGTAATCCTAAGTTATCATTAATTAATATATAATTAGACAAAACTAATAATAAGTATTATTTCTAAATTATATATAACTAATTAACCTACTTAAAAATATTGAATTAATAATAATTACTTTCATTTGTTAATGCATTTTTCCTTATTTAATTCTATAAAATCATAATTATAATTTTATCATTTTATAATTGATAAATATACTAATTTGATTTTTATTTTATTTGATATAGTTTTTGTTTATAATGAAAATACGAATCATCTTAAGCGTATCCCTCTAGAGTGTAAAACTGGGAGTGCGGCAATGCCCATTGTCGTATACCAGGATACCCTGGGTCAAACCTGAAACTCCTTATTAGAGTTTTCAATACAAGGTACATCTGTGACATTGCCACATCCACTATTTTGTAACTAGATAGGGATTTGATTGCTTAGATAACCCCATAATCTTTATGCTACCAAAATTTTTGCAATACCTAATACTAAGATAATCCTACGTTCATCTATACTTAATCTATACTTAATCTATAGTACTGACAATAATTATTTAATACTATATATAACTAATTACACAACCTATTAAAAATTATTTAGAAGTAAATAAACTACTTAAAATGAAAAGTTTAAAAATAAAAAGAATTCAATTAAAAAAAATAAAAAACAATAAATTAAATAAATAAAAATACCTCTAAGTGATGCTTTGCAAAAAACACATAGAAAATGAATTTTTTAGAGAGAGAAGGAGTGGATTTAATAGTGTTGAGGGGACAATAGAGTGAGGAGAAGGGGGGGGTGCCCTTTTATAGGGATCTAAGGAAAAACCGGCATCCCCCCCCCACCGCCTTTGCCATGTCAACGATCCAGGGAAAAGGCGGTGCGAGGGAGAGGAGGCATCCGCGATGCCAACTTTTTGGTGTATTTTTTTTTAAAAAATAACCTATACCATCATTTATTTCACAAAATGTATAAAAAAACTCATAGTGATCCCCCCTCCTCCATATCTGGCCCAGTGGTTGCAAGTGCCATATCTACCCCATTTTCTTCCTCTCTCTACCCTACTGCGAGCTCTAAGGAGCCACCACCTCACCCTACAAAGGAAAAACCTCACCTGGAACATCTGACTGTCATTTCCACCAAGGGATCGCCACCTCTATGAGTTTCCCTGCCATAACTGAATGGATCACCGGCCATCACTACCCTCATCTTCCAAAACCATTGTATTTCTAGCTGAGATCTTTCCTCGCCATCCACTAGAACACCTAATCTAGCCCGCTTGACCACTCCATCAGTGACTAACTAGGATGGTCCTACATGTCTGAATGACCAACGAAGTGCGGTGCACCCAAATCTAGTTATAGTGCTTCTGGTTCATGCATTAATCGGACAAGCCAACTACCAGTGAGCTTCCTTGAACCATTGCAATCACCACCAACATTTCTCTTGGACCAAACTTCTAGATCCACATGCACCATAAGTTATATGAACCTATTGGACCTAATCCTCCCTACAATAGGTCGGGTCAGGTCTTCCCAATTCAGAATGAGTTTGGGAAAACCAAACTAGCCCGAAATATCCATGCACGATGTTTTCACTTCATGAAACATGCCTTCATGGGTTTTTCCTGATCCACATAGTCTTTGATCGAGGATTTTAGACCTATGTATTTATTATATAATCAAAAAATAATTTTAATGAATAATTTTATAGTATGTATTAAATTAAACTAATTAAATGTAAATATTTTTAGTTGAAATATTATATTTCAAAATTTCAAAAAGATATTAATTTAATATTATGTATTAAATTTAATTAATTAATTTAATATTTGGAATTAATATTAAATTTGTTATTTGACCAAATAAAGAAAATATTTTAATAAATTATTTAAATGTAATAGTTCGTTTAATTTACTTAAAATTTCCCTTATACTTTAAATTTATAGAAATTTAATTTTTTATTTTGCAACGGATGATCTTTATTATAGACTGATCAATGTATGTATGTATTTTTAATTAATATTATTTTTTATGGTTCAAGTAATTAATTAATAGACGGTCTGCGAATCATGATATTTTATCATTTAATATATTAAAGGATCTTCATGTCCAAAAATATTGGTTTCCTGTGTATTAAGCTTTCCCTTGACCCCCTACCTCTCTACAAGTTTGTATTTATTATGAAAAAGAAGTTGTAAGATGTGGAATTCACCGAGATGAAGCAGTATTCCAGACAAGATGATGGAACATTAGGAAGGGGTGTGAGCTGAAATACTAGTCAAGAACTGCCTAAATAATTATACCTTACGTTATAGTTAGTTCATTGAGTTTAAATAGATCAACCAATAATAGATGCTCAGGATCAGTCAAGTGGTAAATTTAATTTATGCATTGTTTATTATTTTATTGAATCTACAAGTTTAAGCAATCACATATAATAATAATCATTTAAAATTCATATGTAAAATAAATTTATGATGTGATAAATGTGTTTATTTTTATTTGATATTCAATTGTGAGTGTGATCACATATAACATGGTTACCAATATAGAAAATAATTTCATACGTCGATAAATAATTTTAAAAATCCCTCATAGAAATATTAAGTCAAAAACACCTACCATCATTCGAATTTGAACAGAAGTGAGTATTCATGTTTCTCATCATCCAAAGATGAGGGTGCCACTTACAACCATGGTGTTCTTATGAGAGTGATGAGTTGACTTAATTGATGTTGATAGAAAAGATGTATCCAACATTTTCTTTCTAAATTTTTTTTGATTAAAGAGCTGAGTATGTCATATTTTTGGTTTTAGAAGATAGAACTTCAATAAATATATCAAATGGTCATGAATTAATGTTGTTTCCTAGTAAAATTTCTATCTTGGACTCTCCATGTACTGGTGTAGCCAAATCTTATATACTATGAGGGGAGGCTCAATGATCTTTTCCACTAAAATACTCAAGGGATATTGTATTCTAATTCTAGTATAGGGGGATCATAAAATTTGATAAAATAGCATGAGACATTAAATGATTTAATAATTGATAATGTCTAAATAGGTAATCATGATAATGTTTCTAATCATCTAGATTTTATTTTTTCAGAAAAAGGAATGTAAGGCCACAATACATAATATAATATTTATTGGAAAAATTTAATTTCTTATCTTACATGAGTTTCTAATGTATAGCATAGGTACTTGCACACAATACTGCAATATAAGAAATTCAAGGCGATGGAGGCCCCAATACCTATTAAGCTACCTCGAAAAGCGATAGTGTAAACATTATTATAGGAGACTCTTGTGGTATGCATGTGACAGTTACGTCATAATGATTTCATCAATTTTAGATGTGATTTATGGATACTGCATCAATATAAGGATGATATTACATGTTGTCTCATCTCCATGAATATTACGTGGGGAAAGTGAAGCAAGGAATGAATTATTGATAATTACAATGGTTATGTGTAAATATGAAAGGCATATACTGATCTTTCAAGACACCCCATCTTTATATAATTTTCACTCATTTACCCCAGTTTTATTTAAGATTGAAAAAAGAACAGTATGGGGAGATCACATCATTACATACTTGGTATGGTTCACTATGAAAATGGAAAATTAAAGAAGGTTCAATCTTTAGTTTTTATGATAAAAAAGTAAAAAGACAAGGCATAAAGTCCAATATAATGTGTCATATCAATGTAATACTTTCAACTTCATTAAAATAAATTGGTATTAAATAAGATTTTATTTTCTTCAAGTGTCATGAAATAAATTCAATGGAAGATAAATGAAATGAACTAAATTGAATAAGAAAGTACTTTCTTCTTCAGTGAATATTTATCAGTATAAAAGGTAATGTTTTGGTCATGCTTACTAGGTATTAAATACAATATCCCTATTACATATGTGTATTTACATACATTATCCATGTAAGTATAGACATGTTTCTAGAAGAAAGGTGTATTCTCACAACAGTTGAGAAAGTGTGGTTCTTAAATTTTCGTTGAGAGTAACATGACTTATAATTGTCATGTTTAATGATTTTAGATGTACTTTTGTAAATTATTACCAAAAAATTAATCATAAGTATCCTTTATACAGAAGGATAAATTATTCTAGTACACAAATGAATTTTGTTTGTGGGGTTGTATTGCTCATCAAATAGTTAAATAATGCTTTTATCATTGGAAATATTAGATGAATATATATATATATATAAGACAGATATAATCAGTTGTGGCAAGATAATTCATTTTCAAATAAAACTAAAAGTGGACTTTGAGGATGAACCCAATATGGTATTTATACTTAGTAGAGTTAAACACTATAGGTATTGTGGATGTATATACTTATTTTTTTTGGAAAAAGAATCCTTTAGCAGTAAAGGTATGCCACAAAGCTTTCCAAATTTGTTAAGCTAGATAGAATAAACTATTCCAAGTATAAGGTAGAGGTAAATATACTTCATAAAAATCCTTTATGTATTTAAGGAATGAGAGAGTTAATTATGGTATATGAATGGTCAGATGATTTGAGTTTCTTTGGACTAGCATGTCGAAGAATATCATGACCAATAATTCATCAATCATTATAATGTAAAATAGTGTAATTCCTAACCACACATTACCTTATACACATCAAAGTTGTGATGTTATTAAGGAGTATAGATGATGATTGATACATGTTAACATTGATTAATAAAATATATCTTGTAGTAATTCCTAAATTCACATTTCATTATACACATCAGAGTCATTATTTAAGTTAAAGGAGATAAAATATTAATACTTATATCCATTACATATACATCCATTATTTTGGATACATTCATCACAAATAATGACATTATCCCATATCGACATTCCAACTATAATTAAAAAATGAATATCATATGAGTTTGAGTATGATATAAATCCATTTTAATATGAACATGTGTTTTGATGTAAAGTGTTTTTCCAGGTTATCAAAAATATTGCATAAAAATGAAATGTACCACTAAAGTAATTATTCTAAATGTTTATTAGGATATTACAAAACCCCATATGATAGAAAAGTTTTAGTCAAGTGATAGACTACATTTCTGTAAAATGGTGAATATCTCTATTTGATATAGTGGGGGGAGATTGGATTGGGTTTAGCCAATGTCGTAGATGCACAAGAAGTTGGAATATGAACAATTTCAATAATATCATGTGGATAAGAAACGTTCTAGAGACACATACTACGTAAGAAGGATAAAACTACTGTGTTGTTTTTATATTCATTACTGTTGGTGATATGTTATTCAATATGTATAATAATTCTTATAAGAAGGTAGTATATGTCAATTTCATAAAATTGAAAAGGTCAATTAAGATTCACTAATGTACTCAATTTATCAATGTAGAGATGAGTATTGTTTCGAATACTAGGGTGGGTATTCAAATGAGATTAATACATGGATGGTACAAGCATGGTAACAATAAGGCTTGAATGGTTATACCAAGACATTATTCCTATGTCCATTCAAATTTTACTTTCCATAGCTAATTTATATGATCATTTTACATTGTATTGGATGTGTAAACCCAAAATCATGGAAGGAATCTATATATTGCAACCAAAATGTAAAGGTGACATCACATAATTTCCATAAGGGTGAAATTTATAGAAATATTGTTTAGTATTTAATAAATAAAAAATATTATAGAATATTTATTTGGAATGAATATTTTTCATGGGTTTAAAAGAGGCTATCAGGAGAACAACTATTTTACATGTATAATATGTTGGGTAACATAAGGAAAATAGTTATTGGTCTTATAGTTAGTGAAGACCATAATGAAATTAATTCTATATTGATTGATGGTAGAAACATAATTTCTAGGGGATAAGATATAAAAAGGTATATATAATGGGTTTTTAGACATAATCAGTTTTACATATAGTGAAATATTTTTTAAGAAATGATTTTTTGAATAATTCTATAGAGAATTATTAATAAAGTAACATGGAATAAATCTCTCCATGAAGATATACAAATGAATATGAGGATAATACTATGGTGATTAGAATTCCATTTTCTTATTTGAGGGATCAATCACATGTGACATGACATGTAAAAGATATGATATTTCTAATATGTACTTTATATTCATAAAATATTAGATATACATAGGAGAAATTAAAGAGAACAAGTTAGAACTATCCAATTTTACTTGAGAATAAAAGGGATATATACCTAGTAAGTGGATAGGCAAGGATACTAATTTTTTAGGGGAAATTTAGTATTCCTTGGATCAATGTGACATCATATCTCAATCTAGCTAAGGTAATGATAAAGAAAAGATTATTCAATAAAGTGGTAGCCATATCTACAAATAAAAACTATGTTGTTGCTTTTGAGGTAGCTGTTAAAAAATTTATTAAACATAATGATTTGTTCTAGTTCATGGAATCACATGTAGTGAGTAAATGAATATCATAATATACATTATGATATTCTTACTATCCAAGATATCAATATTTTATAGTGAAAAAAGATATACACTCATGGAATACATATCTTGAGGAAATTAAATCAAGGAGTCGAGGTTGCATATAGAGAAATAGCCATGCAACAGAGACGTGGAAGACCCGATGAATAAATCCATGACTAAACATAAACTTGATCTTAATCAAGTGAGAGATAACAAGGATTGTCAGAAAGTTGAATCTATTTAACTTGGGGGTGTTGTAATAGTAGGTTCCCTCAAACCAACATGAGTAGTACTTTGGATTACAATACCATTGTATAGTGAGTTATGAATGATGAATACTTACAATTATAGCGTAGGTATTTTTGTGTCAACTATTTTAAATGGTAATTTCGATAGATTATTTTTCATATCAAAATTTTATATGAGATTCCGATGTATAATAAGAATCTTGAGATACTATGAAATTAATCTTTAATATATGGCCTATGGTCTAGATATGTCATATTGACTAGGCATAGTAGATATTTTACTGTAAGGTGTTGGAGCCTCATAGGAATTTTGACTTGTAATGATGTTCCCACATGGTGATATCTAGTGGTTGAGATCTTGAGGACAAACATTATAGTAAAAATACCACATGTTTTGTGTTTCATTGTATGTTCCTATATATAGACATATGTGTTGGTCTACTAACATGAAATCATTATCAATTTGTTTAATTTGATCATGTACTTTGATGAGATGGGAAACCCATGATAATGAAATCATGGAGAGGTAGCTTGTGTTGGATGTGTCATTGGTGGTATGGAATTTGTTCAATGATCAATATAGGATTTTTCACTTCTGAGTTGCAGAAGTAACATCTCTAGACTGAATGATGATGATGGAATTTCCTTTATAAATCTATGTTCATGGTAGACGAAGGTAAATTTGTCCAATTAGATCAAAAAATAATAAAGAAATAAAGGGAGTTGATAAAAGTGTACATCCTTCTTTATGCGATATCAAATGATAGAGATATCAAATTACACAGTGCATGTTCATTGGATGGCTTTTATTGTTATGACTATTCCATATTTCTTTAGGGTCCTTGATGAGATTTTAGAATCATCTCTTTTTCTATTAATACTATTCATTGCTATCAAGATAAGGTCCTAGTGGGACACACATAATAGAGAAATTTTGAATCTACCCTATTCTAGAGAATATATATATAGGACATTGTGGGCCTCAATATGGGGTCTGAGTGTTGTATAAGAGTTATAGATCACCAATAAATAAATAAATTCATTATTAATGAAGTAAAGAATTATTTTTATGAATTTATTTATTATAATTGTTTAAAATTATTTAAGTAAACACAGGGAATAATATTATACAAACTAATATTATTTTAATATTACAGGTTCAATTTATATCAGGGGGAAGAATGAGTCAAGTTAAATGACTCAGATTTTTCATATAATATATTTAATATATATTAGAATAATCTAATAATATATAAATAATGTTGACACAGTTTTGTTTTTCAAATTTTTTTTTCATTTTTAGTGGATGTTAAATTTACGGGGGTTGGAGAACCCTTTCCTGGTATTTAGATCATCCACTATAAATATAAAAGAGAAAGTCATGTAAAATAATGTTCATTCATTTATAATCCTAGAATCTCTCCCATATATTTCTTTCAAGAGAGATAATCTCTTGATCCAAGTGATTAGATCAATGTCACCTCCATTCATCGAAGGAATGTCGATGCATTGATTGTCAGTACATCAGAGGCATTGTCAGATCACCATGCTATCACCTAAAATTTTATGATCGACGCTCCTAAATATTTTTGAACTGTGTGTGTGGATGATTTATAGGGATTCTTAATTGAATCCTATGTGTAGTAATGAACAATGAAAATTATATTTTGAGAGTTACTTCAGATCCAAATATATTTTTCTAAAGTTTATATTTTGTGCTCTATTTGATTTATGTGACATCATCAGACCATATCGAGGGTCAGATAATAAAAGATAAAATGTTATTTCACTATGGTTATAAAAAAATTTAAACCCCAAGCTCAATGGCGTCCACTGTACACCCCAATACCATTAAAAATAATAAGAAACTTTGTATTTTATCACCATTAATGAATCCAATGATAATTAAAACATTCTTGAGGAAAATAATGTTTCTATTTTAAAACCACTTATTTAAAATCTAAAAATTTAAAAGTTATTATGGATAAAATTTTCTATAAAAATAAACATGGGAAAATTTAAATTATGATGAAAAAAATTTGTGTTTCTAGGACAATGTGGAATTTTTGTAATGTCGTAATAGTTAAAAAACATTTATTCCATACCTTTTTAAGAAATTTAACAAAGTACCACATTTGAAAATTAAAATAAGATTCATTTAAACAAAATTAAAATAAAAAACATGGGAAAAATGACTTTAATTAATCATGTGATTATAATTAATAACATCATTAACTTTTTTAATAAATCAAAAATATGGAAGAAAAGGGTATTTCAACCGAATAGAGAAATATATTTGATATTCTATGAAAACATATTATCGGTTTATTTATAAAATAAGATGAGGAAAATGAAAGAAAAAAAATTATTTTTAATGAAATAAGTATAGTGGAAGTAAATTCATAAGTTTCATTATAGTTAGATCATAATATTTAATCATTGGATTAATAACCATTATCATTCTCAATAAACAATGAGATTGTGACATAAAACCATGAAATTGAGTTTTTCTTGCTTTAAAAGAACATTATTTCCTATATAATAATTATAAATTTATTATAGTTTTATAAAAGAGTAATTTTTATACTTATAATATATTATATTATCTCTTTATAAGATGTCAACACCCACTTTGATCAATAATTCATTTTTTACAATCATCAATTATGGGAGTTAACTTTTTCGTTTATCATTTGTATTTCAGTTTTTCAGTTTGAATCATTGTAAATATATCTTGGTTGCATAAAATGAAAAATATTAATCATGATATAAATAAAATATATTATCCTTATATAAATATTTATCTTCATCTAAAAATTTTAGAGATAGAAAAATGAATTACATCATTCATGAAGATGATAGGTCTTGCGTACGCATAAATTATGTCTTCCTTTTTCAACAGATATAATGAAATAATGATAAATATTAATTATAATTTATAAGATAATTATTATTTCATTTATATCATATATATTCATCAAATAATTTTTCATTTATAACCAATTAAAATATAAATGAAAAACGAATCACATTGCTTTGTGGATGTGGTAGTTCACACATACACACAAATTACGTTATCATTTCCGAAAATATTGGATAGAAAGAAATTAAACTTAATATTAAGATTTTTGAAGTATAATTATATCATAAAAATCATATATAAACATTTAAACCATCATAATATCAATAAAAAAATATGGTTATTAAATATTAATTGTATCACTATGCGGAGATGGTAAGTCGTACATATGCACATCCGATACTTTCACTTATCATTTACTAGAAAATAGGGTTTATAATGGTGTTTTAATAATAAGAATAAAATTTCGTAATATTTAGGATAATAAATTTATTTTTTTTATGATGAATACAATATATTTATTGGAGTTAAAGAATATTAGAAATGAAAGTGGTTGGGTAATAAGATTACCTCTTATATGAAACGACTGCTTTAGATCTCCTATAAAGGGATCTAGTGTTGGCCTTTTTGGAATAAAAGAACCTATAAAATGGGTCAAGTAATGTTTATATGTAAAAATGGTATAGTTTTATAGATTTTGATTACCAATGTGGGGTAAATAAGTGAATGAGGAGGTCCCCTTTTATAATTAAGGTGAGTGGAATTTTTGGAATTTTACAAAAGATTAAATTATAATAAATTCATTGTCAAGAAAAATGACAAAAAATTTATAGTTATTTATTGTTAAGGTTGTATTGGGTTGTAATGTAATCAAAAACAAATTAGATAATTTTTGGTGTCATTTTAAACCTTATCATTTTGATTAACACTTAGTTAACCAATTTTAATTTTAACTACTGTAACAACATTTTAAATATTAAAGGGATGTAATTTAGTACATATTAGGATAGAATTATATAATAAATAGAAAAATTATTAATTTTATAAGAATACCATATCTAACTTGTATTATTATTTTTTTAATATTTTAAAAAATTTCTATTAATATTCATTCTAGTTTTTTCTCTATGTGAACATATAGAGTATATTTACAACTAAGAGAGTGAAATTTTGTAGATTTATTTAATTTAAATAATAATTAGATAATTTTACTAGATAAATTTTCAATAAAATAATATATTTCTAATATAATGAGATAATTATCGAAAAAAATTATTCAATAATATTTTGGATGTAAAATTATGACCTTATCACTTATTTCTAACCCAAAGTAACCCGATTTACCCTTTACTGAGGTGATAAATTTTACAATGGATAAAATTAATATTGGCCAAAAATAATGGGGTATATTAACCAAATTCGAACTGCGTAATTCTAGATATGTAATTACTTTCATATAATTCAATACCTAAAAAATTGATGAAATTGATGTTAAATTATGTGCACGAATGAGATGAACTCGGTTTTTAGAAAAATACATTTTTGAACATAAAATTGGATATATTATTTTATTATTCATAAAAATATAAAATGAATGTTAAATTTTTTTAGTTAATTATATAATATATATTTCACTAAAATTATTCACTAATACTAATAAATTTAATTTATTACTTTAAAAATACATTACACGTATAAATACAACATTTTTATAATAAATAACTTGTTTATTTCCAATATTTTTCCTTATAATAATAATTTTATAACTAATTGAAATATTTTATAAATTTTTAGATCATATATTTTTCATAATTTAGTTATTACTATTCTTACTGACCAATCCAATGTATAGGAGATAAAAAACACAACAACTTTTAATAATGCTACATGGTTTTTTGAAACTCAGTGGTGTGTGTAACATAAGATATTGAATAAATAAAATTATTTAAAGTTAAATATTTCATAAAAATATCAGTGTGTTACAGTAATGGTTACCAATGTATTAAAGAATTGGGATAGGGTTCTAGGAGGAAAAAAATATTATAGTTTTAAGAATCAATTCAAACGGAATGTTGTAACATGAAGGGGTGGATGTGATCCCCTTTCATAAGTGAAGATGAGTTCAAATTTGGAAGCACCCAATATATTTTAAACAATATAATGTTACTAATCCAGGGTGAAAGTCTCAAAAATTGAAAAAATAGGGAGGGGTGAATTTTGGCAGCGACACACCTCAACCATCCATTTTGAAACATGTTTTTGGTTACTTCCTCTTAGAAAATCGTGTTTTATCATTTTTCTTTTACCTTGGTAATTAATTTTCAACCTTCATGATGAAATTTAATGAAAAAAATTAAAATTTCCTATTTTACTAAATAAGAACCTTTGGATTTAAAATATAACATTAATTTTATCAGATATATTTTCTAACGGTGTGAAATGTATATTTTAAAATTAACACAAATGATGCATAAAAGTTGATTTTAGGAAAAGTGTTTCTTCAGGAATATAACTGATTTATAGGCCATAGTTATAAAAATTATATATTTTCAAGGAATAAATATGTTTATTATAAAAAATTATTTCTTTTTCAACATAATCAAACCAAATTTTACCATTCAAAAAAAAACAATTAAAAGAAAAAAAATCAAAAAATATTTTTTAAAGGATATGTAACATCAAATGGAAAAATCTATATCATGGGATAAGGATGTGAGATTATAAACATGATCCATGGAACCTAATTACATGAATATGAAATATAAATATTAGACCTCATTGATTTAATGAAATATAAATTTATTATCATTATTAAATGGGGTTCGAAAGAATGGAGAGCAAGAAATTGAAATCACGAGCCTCTAGTTGGCCAGAAGTAGTGTAGTATAAGGGAATCCACTTATATGATGTTATTATAATCCAAATGTAAATAAAAAACTATAAAATATGATAACTTGATCAAGGTTATTTAATTTAGAATCAGAGATTTATAATAATTTATTTTCCCCACACCATGTGTGAAGGAGTTCCACATTCAAAGGTATCAAACTCTAACATTTATGGTCAATTTAAGATATTCTCTACTAGTATGATAATATTTAATAAGGTTAAGCATAGGTATGAATCAGATTCAATTGTAGCAATCCTAATTTTAATGGAACTATAATACATAACTACTGCAAGAATGGTATTTTATTCCTCTTGATGTGAGGACAACTCAACATAATAGGATAAGAAATCCATAATAATTGAACCTCTATTATCAATGACTAGGCATCCTCTCCAATTAAACCCATTCAAGTAAGAATCATTATTGTTCAACTTAATACATTTTTTTGAGGATCCATACATCACACTTCTGTGAAATTTATCCCAATAGTAGATAAAATTTCTATTATAAGATGTTGAGTAAATCGATCCCGATAGATGAGTTAAACTTATATTCTTTTTACAAGGAACTGAGTTCGATAACATGTGATAAGATCCTAGATTGTAAATAAGCAGTGATTTGGGAAATTTTATAATGGTAAAATTCTTGTTAGGAGTTCCATGTGACATAACAATCTACCGAAATTGAGGCGTTATAATCCTAGATGTTGGGGACACTACCTGTATGAGCAGTAAAGTAGAAATTAATAAAGTGGTCCACTTAATTATAGTGACCCTATGTACCTATAAGGAAATCCTAGATAAAATTTTACTGGTCCCCTTTGAAGAAGATATGTGTTATTGAATCAAACCTAGAATCCTTACAACATACACATTTATAAGTATGATAAATTCCATTTTTCACACAACATCATCTGTGGGAATATCATGATTTCAAATCTCAACAAACAAGAAGGTTGATTTTTCTTGGAATATATTTACACCAAAGAAACTTGGCTAGAGGGTATTTTTGATTAAGAGTATGGTTGAGGTCTCTGAAATATGATATTTTTAATAATATTAAATTTTAACAAAGAAGGTATCATTGATATGGTTCGTTAACTAGATCGATGTTGCTGAATAGTTGTTTCTATTACTCATTGAGATCTTCCTCCATGAGTTGAGGATAAATAACATCCTTCCTAAAGGTGAGATCCACAACTGGAAAATTAAGAAATTAAAGGGTATAGAAAACCTAATTCTCATTCTATAAATATATATCTCCACTACCAATAATCCATAGAGATAACTCATGCATAACTATTATCATATCATGGAGACCATGCCAAAGATTAGAACCTACGTGTCCTTCCAACCATGAAATTGGGAAATTTCAATATTTAAGTTAATGAACACATACCAAAGATTTTAGACTAAGATATCCTAAAAAATATCTTTTCGTGCTTGATATTCATATGTTTATGTAAGTTTATAGTATTAATTCCAACTTCTTCAAAAGTTTTTCCAATATAGCCTAGCTAACCTAGTGAATCCTTCCTTCTTTATGGGAATCCCAAATGAAGGAGTTTAGATTGAGTTTAATTTTTTTGATAAGTATTTTTGGTTCTTTGAAAACTGATATAACATGAATAGGGATAGAGGATATTACATTTTCCAATGTAATCCATCCTCTAATGGATAGGAATAGTCTCTTATAATTTTAAATCCTTGAGGTAATTTTATAGAAAATTCCATCAATGTGGAATATTTGAAGCCTTTTTTTGGAATGCGAGGAAGAAATGTAATCTAGTGGAAACTTACCTCTGACGAATCCCATTCATCCCACAATGATTCTGGATAACATTATATTACATATTTTTTTAAATAAAGTTACTACTTCTATTGACATTGACATTCTTACAACATTTTATACAAGAGGCATTCCAAATCATCTTGATATTGTGAATAGAATTTCATATCCCATTGAGGAATAACATCATGTAATTTTTGAATAATAAGTTAGGGATTATTTTTAAGAGATATCTTCCTCTGTACGATGGACCAAGCCACTAGAGTTCCCAAAATTGTTATTCTTACTTGGAACACTATGTTCCAGAATAAACAGGATTGGTGAGATGGGATCAACATATCATTGACTGATAATAGATTTGAAAAATCTAAATATCCTTCCCATTAAAGACTTGGTGAACCAAGGAGAGGAGAATAAATTGAACAATAGATAAACCGTCTATTCTGAGAAACTACATTGCCTCAAGGCTGTGATAATTGTAACAATATAAACCTTTTAATTGATATTTGTTTCCCGAATAAAGGCATGATATATAATATTATACACATAAAAAACAAAGAGAAACAAATTTTTTTTATCTCATTAACAATTATCATTACATTAGTCAGCTATTAAACCAATTAAAATGATAAAATTTATAACTGAAAAAAACATAAAATAGAATATCTAAAATGGGAAAGTATGGATCACCCATGTTTGTTAGAATCATCACCGCTAAAGAATATTGTATATAAATGAAACAAAATATTATTAAACCAATAAACATTTTAAGAAATGAAAATATAAAATTATGGGGAAATTTTAGTGCACTATTAGTGGATTAATGAAGTGTTATTTATAAGGTATAATTGGAATTGTGATAATTGGGATTCAACCATTATATGACCATTGGTCAAATATGACCATTGGTAAAATATGACCATTGGTCAATATGTGTAATGATCTATAATGTTATCAAAGGAATATAAATTCTTATAACAATTTTATATAGTATAAAACACATACAACTCATAGAGAACCTAATAAAAACATTATGTACATAAATTAAGAATGAAATAAGTTGTATTTATAAAAATTAAGGAATATATACCAATGTAATAGTAACATGACCATGGGAATAGTAATATGTCCATTAATAATATTAACCCATCAACTAGAATATTAACCTCACCTATGAAAATAAAAATAAAACTTAAGGATCTTATAATTAAAATTATTTCATATTTGTATCTTGGCATAAGTAAATAAATTTTTTAAAAATGGTAAATTAAGTGTTGGTATTTTTTTTGAAATGTAAATTTTTATATTGAAATTTTCTAATTAATATAATGATTAATAAGAAAATTTATTTCCATAAATAATATTATTTTATCTTCTGATTGTAAGATAATTTTGTGATACCTTAATTAATTATTTAAAGGCTCATAAAATTTGTTATAATATTAAAATCAATATTTTTAAAATAAATGACGAGTTTAAGTAAAAAATAAATTTCCAATAATTATAAAATTACTATCATTAAATAGATACCATTTTTTAAATCTCCATGTCAAAAAATGGTTAGGGTTATTTTTTGGTATATTTCTAAAATAGTAGATTTTTGGTGAATTGTGAAATACGTTAATTTACGGTATTTAACATTTTAAGTAAAATAAATGATTTTTTGAGTCCTGGATGATGTAAGAACCCATTAACTGAAACACATAGGCACTAGTTACTATACTTAGTCACAATAATCAACACTATTAATAGTTTTTGGCCAAAATTATAAACAAATGAAGAAAATAATCAAAAACATCGCACCCCCTATAAATACCACCCCTCAACACCTCTTCTCCTCACACCTTATAAGGTTTGTACATTACATATATTTTACCCAATTCCTCTATCAAGCCACTTCCCCACATCCTGGTCTTTTTGGACTCAATGAAAGACTAGACCCATGTTTCTTAAGAAGGGTCTCAAAGATACTATAATCAAGAGGTAAAATCCTACTTATTTCTCTTTTAATTTCTTTTTATTTCTTATCCTCCCCTCACTTACCCAATAAAATCAGCACCATTACACCATTAGAGTATATATCATTTAATTATTTTATGTTAATAAAATATCCACCATCAAGTCTCTTATCTTCACATTTTATTCTAAAATGAAAATATCATCCATGACGTGTCGATTCACCCCCCTTGTGGATGATGAGTTTTTGTTTTCCATTACCTCATTCAAGACTGGTCATAAAACAATTATAATGCTTAAAATAGTTTTTAAATGTATATTATGACTTTTTTATGTTCTCAAACTAACATTTCTATAATATATTAAATAATTAATCAAAATTAACTTTTGATGATCGAAAACCCGCCAAAATAAACAAAATGTTTGTCATTAACATTTTATCTAATGAATAATTATAATATCTGAAAAAATGATATCTAGGACCATTTTTAATCTTAGAGGTATATTAATACCATTTCATTCCACTTGTTAATTTTTTCATTAATTTTACGTGAACTCTAAAAATTATACTCAAGGTAACCGACCATAAACAATGAAACTAATGCTCCCAAAATGACAGAATCAACCATTATATCTCATAAAAATAGTAATAAATGAAATTAATAAAATATAATAAATAAAATAAATATAGAATAGATTTTTTTAATTAAGTTATTAATGAATCTAATTTTATTATCCAAGACATTAAGTAAAATTATAGAAGTCTTTCGGACATAAGGTAAGGTATTCTCTCTAAACCACCATTTTTCATTTGTGTTACACATTTTCTCTATTTACCTCAATTTATTTATTTATGTTTCTTATATAATTATTATAAATTCCATGTACATGATCCAAACTTATGTATTCAGATCAATTCATCCTTATTTTATCGGTCAATACGAATTTTATAAGGATTACTTCTCAATTTCTCTTGATAAGAAAGATTGATTAATGGGAACTTACCAATTTATTTCCCATTCACAAGTACAGTCTGTAATTTTTTAAATCTAAGTTTTTTTATTAAATCACTCTTTTTATTCTAAAAAACTATCTTAGTACATTTCTAATTTTATACAAAATATTATTCCTTTTCCTCTTTAAATATATTTAATATTTCCCCTTAAACCACACTAAAGTGGATAAATTCTAATGTTTCTTAAACACTATTTTTAAATGTTTTCACTTCATTTGTACATCATTTATCTTGATATATGTTTTTTTCTCTCTTATAAATGTCCAAGTATTATTTAAATCAATTCTTTCATTTATACCATTATGATATTCCCTATGGTTATGTCTTATGACATGATTATGATACTCATTTAATTGCATGGTAAAACCTTATGTTTATTCCTTATGTTTGATTCTTCATGTGGCACTCATATTCACTGACATGTTATGATGGGTGCGCCCAGATATCAATCCAATAAATTAGGTAATTTTTATTCTAATGAGACATCATTTTGGGATATGGAGAAAACCAAATTCTTTTATTGGACATTGTACACCATGTGATATTGTCTTAGTAGTTGGACTTGAATAATATTTATCTCATGTTGTATGTTACAACAACATTCCTTTGATGCAATGATTAAATGATCCAATTTTCCATATTCTATGCTTTCATATATTTATTCTTGTATAGTTCCTTTTTATTTCATCATGTTATTTATTTTATCTCATGTGCTATTCTTAATTCATCTATTTATTCCCTAAGTTGGATTTGCAGCTCATCCCTTTGTTCATGTATTCCCCACATCTGGCTATATAGATGTATGATCTCAAAGGATGTTTGGATCTCATTATGGTGTTTAAATAATATATGTCTTTAATTTGGTTTAATGCCTTCTAATTATGTTCCTAATATTTAAAAGACACAAGAAGTTATGATCCATGGTCTGTATTTGATGATTAATTATGCTTAAAATTATGTAATAATATTTGTAAAAAGATAAGGTCTCTATAATATTACTGTTAGTCAATATCACTATTGGAAACTATACCATTGGTTTATAATTTTACAATAATAATTAGTGTTTATGAGTATTAATGACAAAGGATAATTGATACAAAAAGGGGGACTGATATCCTCCACAAGTAGAATCATGTTGTTTGAAGCCTATTTATCAGAACATGGGAGGGAGGTATCATCACTGGGGTTTTCCCTTATCCAAGACCAATCTGTGCTTCAATGAGTGAATCATGAATGAAATTGCCTATGGGGGAAGTTCTTGTTATGGGAGATTACCACTTGGTCTTTGTTAGCTGAGCCACCTCACAGAACTACTACCATCACACACCATACCCTATGAGCATATGTTGGTGTAATAAGAGGTTACATGTCAATACATTAGTTTTGTAAAGTATAAATTTCTTTTTAAAAATAAGGTTTTTATTCCATCAATTCCTCTTATGAATAGTTTTTTCTAATAAAATGAACGTTTAATTGAGATGTAATTAATAATATGGGTTTTGACACAAATAAAAGATAATTGTATTTTTATAGAAAATATATACAATTTTATTATAAACTCAAGTATTATGAATAATATTTATTTTAATAAAATAGTCATTTAATACACTGTCACCTATATATAAATGATAAAATAATTTTATATGGGCCATGATTTTTTTAAATGTTAGCAAGTTGATTGTTCTTTAGAAATTGGAATTTTTTAAATAAATATTTACTTTTATATTTAGAAGTTAAAATTTTCATATTTAGAGAATTATTACAAAAATTTAAACATTATATTTGAAATATTCATGCCAATTAAGGTCAGGGGGAATTTTTGAGAATTTTCTAAAAAACATTATTTTTGGTGAATTGAAAAAAATATAGTTTTGGGTTTTCGGAATATTTTATGAATTAATAATTATTTCATCATGATTTAATTACTAATTAAACACAATAAATGACACAGACCAAGTAATTTTATTAATAATATATATTTTAATATATTTTAATCAATTTATAAATCCTATAAGTGACTCTCCAAAGTATAAAATGGATACGTTGACTTTAAAAACATTACTTTTAGGAAAAATTAAATTTTCATGCCAAAATAAGTAATAAAAATTATTTTTGATTCTGTTGGGTTAAAATAAATTAAAATATAACCCAAATGTCTAAATTGATGAGTAAAAACTTTGGTTAAGATGATGGTCTTTCTTTTTCCCACAACATAGTTTTTCAATACGTATATTTGGAAATTATTAAACAATACCTAAAATTTTCCAATAAATACCAACACATTTCACCATTACCCTTCACTCTTAATCTATCCTCCATAAATTTCAATTGCTTTTTCCTACCAAGGAATCCCCCCAAGGTGTCCTCAAGTTCCTAATTTTCCATTCATCAAGATCAATGACTAACTCTTGAAGGTAAGGGAATTGTCCTTCATTTCCCATCAAGGAGGATCTTTTTGTTGGTAGGAGATGGCTTTACAAAGCCGAGACAAATAATTCACGGGAGAAAAAAAGAAGCGGAGGAGAAAAACTTCACACAAAGAAGCAACCTTTTTGTATTGCACACAACTCTTCCAACGGATTACATATGCACCCATATTTATAGGGTATGAAAAATACACTAAAAATGGACAGCCCATGCATTTAATAAAAGGAACAAAAAACAAGGCAATAATTAATGCTTTCTTGGAATTAAACAAATGCATGGATAAATGAAGAGGCACATAGAAAATAGGGGTTGCATGGGGAAGATCCGGAACTCAACGGACAGCTTTTAATTTTGGTTTGCAATTTCCAACACTCCCCTTCAAACCAAAACTGACTTCATTCCGAGCATCATTCTAAGCCGTTTGAATACATCTGTTGGTAGTGCCTTTGTGAAAATATCTGCCACCTGTTCCGTAGTATGGCAATATTCCAATTTAATAGTTTTTTGTTTCACATGATCCCTGAGGAAATGAAAACGAGTATCAATGTGTTTGCTTCTCCCATGCTGCACCGGATTTTTGGCTAGTTCAATAGCCGACTTGTTATCCACATATATCACCGTAGATCCATCCTGTGGATGCTTCATTTCCTTCAAAAAATTTCTCAGCCATATTCCCTCACAAACAGTAGAGGATGCTGCCACATACTCTGCTTCACATGTGGATAAAGCAACCACACTTTGCTTTCTTGAATTCCATGTAAAAGCAGTCGATCCAAGAAAAAATACGTACCCAGTAGTGCTTTTTCTTTCATCTTGGTCACCTCCCCAATCACTGTCTGAGTATCCATACAGCTCTGCTTCTTCGTTGTATGGATAAAAGAGACCAAAATCTATTGTTCCTTTAATGTACCTGAGGATACGTTTTGCAGCTAGCCAGTGTGACTCCTTCGGTGTCTCCATATACCTGCTTAGAAGTCCAACACAATAGACAATATCTGGCCTTGTGATTGTGAGATATCTCAGGCTTCCAATCAGACTCTTGAACAGAGTCGAGTCAACGCTTCTTCCTTCTCCATCTTTTGTCAGTTTCAAGCTCGTTGCAACCGGTGTGTTTACAGCATTACAATCGGCCATCTTGAATTTTTCAAGCAACTCCTTGGCATATCTCTTCTGAGATATATAAATGCCGCCATGTTGTTGCTTCACTTCTATGCCCAGAAAGAAGGACATGGGACCCCCATCGGTCATCTCGAACTCTTTGAACATGGCCTCCTTGAAATCATCGAACATTGGTCGACAATTCCCTGTAAACAACAAATCATCAACATACAAGCATGCAATAAGAATATCGCCACGATCATTCTGCTTGATGTAAACCGCATGCTCATATGGACATTGGGCGAAGCCATTCTCTCGGAGATAACTGTCAATGCGTGCATTCCATGCGCGAGGAGCCTGCTTCAACCCATAAAGTGCTTTATTTAATCGATACACTTTGTCTTCCTCCCCTTGCATGACAAAGCCTTCAGGCTGGTCAACATAGACCTCTTCTTCCAAAAATCCATTTAAGAACGCAGACTTCACATCCAGTTGGTAGATCATCCAACTGTGATGGACAGCAAGGGATATAATCATTCTTACAGTGTCAAGGCGAGCAACAGGAGCAAAGACTTCTTCGTAGTCCACCCCGTATTTCTGTTTGTACCCCTTTGCTACAAGCCTTGCCTTGTATCGATCGATCTCGCCATCAACATTTCTCTTTATTTTGTACACCCATTTGACACTAATGCTCTTCTGTCTTTTTGGGAGTGTAGTCAACTCCCACGTGTCATTTCTCTCTATGGCACGAATTTCTTCTTCCATAGCCATTCTCCAGCTTTCTTCCCTCATGGCTTCCTGAAAGGTCAAAGGCTCATGATCTGCATACAAGCAAAAAAGATTTACCTCTTCAGTCTGCTCATAAATGTCACTCAAATTTTTCATCTTCATAGGAGCCATAGGCGAGGATGAGCTGGCCAAATTTTGATTTGATGGAGTGCTTTGAGGAGTGAGGAAATGTACTCCTGGACTTCTTCCAACTGATGATGCACCCGAGGAAGGTGTTGTGGGCGTCTGCTCCTGATGATCATGTCTTTCTTCAAAATCTTCAGTTTCGACTACAACATCCTTGTTTGGTTCTTCATTATCCCATTTCCACGCTTCTTCCTCACTAAAGACCACATCTCTACTAACCACTAATTTATTGGTTAGTGGATTGTAAAGCTTGTAGGCTTTAGAGGCTTCACAATAGCCGATGAAAATGCATTTCTCGCCACGATCATCCAACTTCCTTCTTCTTGCTTCTGGAACTTGAGCATAGGCGACACACCCGAAGATTCTTAAGTGCGCCACGCTCGGTTTGTAGCCGCTCCACGCCTCTTGTGGTGTAAAGTTCTTGACACTCTTCGTTGGACACCGATTGAGCAAGTAGGCAGTACACGCCACAGCCTCTGCCCAAAAACTCTTTGGCAGCCCTTTCTCCTTCAGCATGGTCCTCGTCATGTCGAGGATGGTACGGTTCTTCCTTTCTGCAATGCCGTTCTGCTGTGGGGTGTAAGCAGCAGTGTATTGCTGCTTGATGCCATGCTCCCTGCAAAATTCTTGAAATGCATTTGAGGTGTATTCTCCACCTCTATCAGATCTCAGCACTTTGATTTTGTGACCACTCTCAGCTTCAACACGAGCTTTGAAAATTTTAAAGATAGAAAAGGCGGAAGATTTCTCCTTGATGCAATACACCCAGAGTCTTCTACTGAAATCATCAATAAGGGTAATGAAGTACCTATTACCTCCAAGTGAGGGTGTTTCAAGTGGTCCGCAGATGTCGGTGTGAACCAACTGAAGTGGTTCTGTTGCTCTTCTGGACACTCCACTTGGAAAGGAGTTCCTTTGTTGTTTGCCGAGTGTGCATGCCTCACACACATGATTTGTTGATTCAATCGTCGGCAAACCACGCACCATTCTTGAGGAGGATAGAAGTTTAAGCCCGCTAAAATGGAGATGCCCAAAACGCAGATGCCATCTCCACGAATCATTCTTCATGAGCCCAAATAGGCACTCCTCGGCCTTTGTTTTGATGTGCAGTGGAAACATGCGATTCTTCGCCATTTGGACTTGAGCAATCAACCTCCTGTGAGCATCTCTTACTGACAAAGAAGAATTCTCTAAGTGTATAACATACCCCTTTTCAAGGAGTTGGCCGAGACTTATGATGTTGTTTTTCATACTTGGTACGTAATACACATTGGAAATGTAATTCGACTCACCATTCTTCAGATAGATTTTGATTTTACCTTTGCCAATCACTGGTACCTTTGATGAGTCGCCGAAGGTCACGTCGCCACGAACTTCTTCAGTAAGTTCTTCAAAAAGTTCTTTGTTACCACTCATGTGGTTGCTCGCACCCGTGTCAAGATACCATACATCGGGGTGTTCAGATGCTTTTTCTTGTGCGAGGAGGAGTGTCGTACCTTCTTCTTCATGGCGTGACGCTTCGGCATAGTTGGATCGTTCATCATGATTCACCTTGCTCCAACAATCAGAGGCATAGTGGCCGAATTTTTTACAGTTATGGCATTGAATATTTTTTGCATTTCCACGACCACGCGTGAATCGGCCTCCACCGTATCCTCTTCCACGGAAGCTACTGAAGTTTTGTTGCTTTTGCGGATAGATTGGATGGTATCCACGTCCTCTACCTCTTGCACGATAACCGCCTCGTTGTGCTTGGCCATTCTTGGGTTCTTGCAGAGTCAGCTTGGACTCTAAGGCATGCTCTATTGTTGAACCCGCATTTTTCTGCATTCGCTGCTCATGTACTTGCAACGACCCCATCAACTCTTCAATAGATAATTTTTCCAAATCTTTCGATTCTTCGATTGCCACAACCACATGCTCGAACTTGGTTGTGAGCGATCGAAGTGCTTTCTCAATAACTCGAATATCCTCTATTTTTTCACCATTTCTTTTCAAATTGTTAATAATGAGAATTAAGCGTGAGAAGTAATCCGAGATACTCTCACCTTCCTTCATTCGTGTCGCTTCGAACTCCGCTCGTAATGTTTGAAGACGGACCCGCTTCACACGATCAACTCCTTTGAAAATGGTAGCAAGTGTATCCCAAGCTTGCTTGCTCGATGTTGCTTCGGCAATTTTTTCGAATGTCGATTCATCCAACCCTTGATAGAGAAGGAACAACGCCTTGTTGTCTTTCTTCCTTTGATTTTTGACGGTCGTCTTTTCTTCATTCGTGAAGGTCGCTTCTTCCTCCGCAGTGGGTACTACATACCCGTCGGTGATGATCTCCCATAATTCTTGTGACCCGAACAATGCCTTCATTTGAATGCACCACCTCTCATAGTTGTCCTTAGACAAGGTCGGAACTTGCGGCTGGATCGCGGTGGCCATCTTTGGAATTTGGAGGATGCCTTCGAACCGCCTCTGATACCAGTTTGTTGGTAGGAGATGGCTTTACAAAGCCGAGACAAATAATTCACGGGAGAAAAAAAGAAGCGGAGGAGAAAAACTTCACACAAAGAAGCAACCTTTTTGTATTGCACACAACTCTTCCAACGGATTACATATGCACCCATATTTATAGGGTATGAAAAATACACTAAAAATGGACAGCCCATGCATTTAATAAAAGGAACAAAAAACAAGGCAATAATTAATGCTTTCTTGGAATTAAACAAATGCATGGATAAATGAAGAGGCACATAGAAAATAGGGGTTGCATGGGGAAGATCCGGAACTCAACGGACAGCTTTTAATTTTGGTTTGCAATTTCCAACACTTTTGCATTCTCACTTGGCCGGTGGGCGGGTCCATGAACCTTCGTCGGTTTGTCCAGCGACCTTTTCTTCCTTCTTGGAGAACGGTGCTACCGTGCTTGAGGTGTCGGCGACGTCCTTCGCAATAGCGTCCTTGGATCTTCAGTGGACCTTGGTAGCACGCTTTGGTGCCGATAAGCCTCCTCTTGTGGGTTTTCAAGCTTGTGTCAGGCGCTGGGGTTTGGATCTGCCAGCAGTGGAGTCAATTTTGGATCAGAAGCCGTTTTGCATCGTCCTGGCTTCTAGGGAAGATTTTGTGATGTCTTGGTGCTGGAGTGCGCGATCCATGGGGCGATGGAGGTTCTCCCTCTCCCGTTGGTCGATGGACGCCCATTTCTGTCATGAATGCTCCAAAGTGGCTGTCTGGGTCTCGCTTCCAGGGTTTCCTTTTACCCTCATGAGCGGTTCTTTCCTTAAAGAAATCGGGGATTCGGTGGGATGTTTCTTGTATGTTGATGATCATACCTCTATCTTGGCGGAGGCTTCTGTTACTAGGATTTTTGTTGAGTTGGATATTTCTCAGCCGCTCTAGGACCATCTCGTGATCAGGATTGAAGGAATGGAGGATCGTCATTGGCATATACTCTATCCTGTTTTTCCCAGGTTTTGTTCTCTTTTCCATATCTCTGGTCATACCATATAGGTTTTCCGAAAAGTTCGACGGGATTCTTTCAACTCTGGGGGGCTTCCGAGGTCCTTTCCTCAGAATTCTCGCACGCGGGTCCCCTTAGGGCTGGGGGGCCGGGATCGGGGAAAAGGAATTACTTCGGTTCCTTCTGTTCAGACGTGAGAGGCTTCCTCTTCCATGCCTTTTGTCTTCGGTGATGGGTGGATCCCCACTTCTCGCGATTTGATTCCAGTTTTCAGTGGAAGGGGCGATGCCTCCTGGGTTCAGTTTCCTGAGAAGGATCGGTTTTCATTGGGGTTGACTCTCAAAAGTTCAGTTTTTATGCGATCTCTGTCTGTGGGAGATTGGGTTCCGTCTCATAGTTGTATATCTGAGATCACCATGATGGAAGACTCAAGTGTCTTTGAAGAATCCTCGCACCCCCTACATAGGGAGCTCCCTCTTCTGTTCTGGAGCCATTCTCCAGGGGTGTCCTCTCCTCCTACTTTCACAGCTCTGATTCCTCTTCCGTCCACTCCTCACTCTAATTCATCGCCTCTGGTGTTGGGTGATGTCTCATTGGATGGGCATGCCTTTATGTCTCCAGAAGTTACTAGCAAGGTGTCTTCTAGGGTAGCGGTCTCTTCAGAGGCATTTTCCTCACAGGCGCATGTTGGAGTTCGAACAAGATCTAAATCAAAAGGTGGTGTCTGGGTATGTGATTTCTCGCTTCATTCTACAGAGGGCCGGGAGTCTAGGGCCAAAGCCAGACATGCCCGAATCAATGTCTAAAGTCTTAATTTAAAACCCACATGGCCTCGGGGCTAGGGCAAGTCTGACTTCATCTCCCATGAGATTTGGAACAATCAGGTTTCTATGGTCGCTATCCTGGAACCAAAAAAGGTTTCCAGCAAGTTAAATGAGTATGTGCAGAGGCTTAAGGTTTGAGGCCTTTTGCACGGGGATCCTCCTAACTCACATATTTGGATGTTTTTTAAGGATCATGTTTGTGTCGATATGTTGAGTGCGTTGGATCAGTATTTGACCACCGGGATCACAATTGGGAATCAAGTGATTATTGTCTTTTTTATCTATTCCAAGTGTGATGCCTAGGCCAGGGAACCCTTGTGGCGTGAGTTAGATGCTGTTAACCTAGATTATGCTCCTTGGATTGTTGGGGGAGATTTCAATATTATTGCTAGTCTAGAGGAGAAGAAAGGGGGAGGTGATTTTATCAGGAATGTCAGTCATACTTTCGTTTCCTTCATGGCTAGGAATGGCCTTATGGATTCCGGATTTGAGGGAAGCAGATATACGTGGTGTAATAACAGATCTGGTGGGAGACGTACCTATTGTCGTCTGGATCGATGCCTGATGAACGGGGCTGCTGTTTCAACTTTTCAGGACTCTAGAGTTGTGCATCTGGTTCGGTGTTTATCTGATCACTCTCTACTTCATGTTTCTTTGGGTACAGGGGCGAGTAGTGAAGGTGGTGGTGTTTTCTCCAAAATGTGGATGGAGGAACCAGGTTTCTCATATGTGGTCAGCGAAGCCTGGAACTTTCATCCTAGGGGGAACCCATGGATCATACTTAATAAAAATTTGAGACGGCTTAAAAATATTCTTCGCTTCTGGACAAAGAAGATAACAGCTCATGATCACAATTTAGTCGAGATCAGTAAACAAGTGGAGCTTTTGGAGAATCTCCTGGATCAGGCCTGGGATGAGTCTCTTTTTACCAAATTGAGAATAAAAAAGGATCTTCTTACTGATCATCTTCTGAGACAGGAGCAGCTGGCTAAAGAGCATGCTAGAGTCAGATGGCTTCGGGAGGGATATAGGAACTCTAGCTATTTTTACGCTTGCATTAGAGAACGTCGACATGTCCAGCGACCCAACATTTGTAGAGAAGATGGTTCCTTCACCAGTGGTCATGATGAGGTAGGGGCCATGGTTAATGGGGCCCTCAAATCTTTATTGACTACTCCCAATCCAAATATGGAAAGGGGATATCCGAGTGGGGGTGTTGGAATTTTTGAGGGAATTCCAAGATGTGTTTCAGAGGTCATTGATGAGGGCTTGAGAAGGACTCCAGATGAGGCTAAAGTTTATGAGGTGATTTGGTCTTTGAACACGGATAGTGCACTAGGGCCTGATGGCTTCCCTGTATCCTTTTATAGGGCGATGTGGGACCTTGTTAAAGGGGACCTGGTGAGAGTTGTCCAGGATTTCTTTTAGGGTGGGGATTTTCCATGTATTGCTTGCGCAACCAAGATGGTTCTTATTCCTAAGGTGGGTAATCCTCAGTCTATTGATCAGTATCGGCCGATTAGTTTGTGCAATATACCGTACAAGACCTTGGCCAGCATTCTGAATAGAAGGCTGGCTAATCACCTGGATTCTTGGATGACTGCTGAATAGCATGGGTTTATTAAATGGAGTTCTATTCAGGGCGCAATAGGTGTGGCTCGGGAAATTGTTAGTGGAATCAACAACAGGTCCTTTGGGGGTAATTTGGTGGTGAAGCTTGATATGAGAAAGGTATATGACAAGATTGAATGGGGTTTTGTTCTCATAATCTTGACAAGCATGGAGTTCTCTATTTGGACTAGTGATCTATTGTTCCTTTGTTTTAGCTCGACGTGGATTTCAACCTCTTTTATTGGTAAACAATTTGGCTTTTTCAATAAGTGTCTTGGTCTCCAGAAAGGAGATCCTTTGTCCCCCACTCTTTTCATTCTCTCTCAAAATACTTTTAGCTGCTTTATTAATCAAGGGATGAACATGTGTAAAATTATGCCTTACCATAATGGGAATGCCACAAGGGGTATCTCACACTTGATGTTTGCATATGACACAATTGTCTTTATCAATGGCAGTAGACGTTCTGTGTAGGGGTTGAATGGTCTTTTAGGGGAATATTGTAAGTGGAGTGGGCAGGTGGTGAACAAAGAGAAAAGTTCCTTTTATATAACCAGGAATTGCTCTGATGGGAGGGTGAGGGATGTGGGGCTAAGTTTGAATATGGACCGAGGATCTTTTCCCATGGAGAATCTTGGGGCTCCGTCTATTCCCTCTTCTCTTAGGGTCCACTATTTTGATAAACTTATCATCAAGATCTCCGGGAGGATTTACAACTGGAAAAATAGATTTCTTTCCTTCGGCGGCAGTATAAATTTAGTGAATAGCGTCTTGGTCTCCATTTCCATGCATATTTTTTCTACTCTGAAGGTTCCTAAAAGTGTAATTTCCAAATTGGATAAGAGTATGGTGTCCTTTATATGGGTTGGGCAGATGGAGGGAAAACATCATTGGGATTCGGGGAAACGTCTTGCAATATCTCTCTCCGAAGGTGGGATTAATTTGAGGAGTGTCTCCTCATCCATGGAGGGGATTCATGCAAAGCTTGCGTGGGAATTGTTGGAAGGTCGATCCCTTTGGTGCAGGACTATGAAAGACATATATGGTCAGAATATGTGGGAGCAGAGGTCTAATTCTTCTCAGATATGAAACCTAAGTCATCCTTTCATGGAGTTTTTACATCACCACTCTCAGTGGCTAGTGGGAACAGGGAACATGAACTTTTGGAAACATGATTGGGGGGTGGGCAGGTTGTATTTCCTGGGTTGCCCCATCCCAGACATATCTTTTAGCGAGGCATGTGGATATCCTCAATTTCTTCAGGCCATCCTTGAGGAGGATAAACTTGCTGTTTTTAATAGAATTGTTATCAGTGATGATCCCGATAAACTTATTTTTACAAGTTCGATGTCGGGTATTTTTTCTATTAAAGATTACATTTGTGTGACAAGGGATATGTCAAATAGAGACATGTGGGGAGTGACTTTGTAGTTCTAGGAGATACCATCTAAATTTAATTTTATGGTGTGGCGTGTGAGGAACAAATCTTTTCCTACTGATGAAAATCTGCAGTGTATGGGTGTAAATATGGCCTCTAAGTGCTGGTGTTGCAGGGCTTCAAATCATGAAACAATGGGCCATATTTTCTACAATAGTGAATGGGCTAGGGGGATTTAGAAGGCCTTTGGGGGATTTTTTTTGGTTGGGAGGCGTCTGGAGGGATGCAGGAGGATTTTCTAAGTTCATGGTTTAGGGGTACAGATTCCTATGGGCCTGAGAGGAAGGCTCAAACCATCATTCTTGTTTCTGGTTGCTGGATTATATGGTAGGTCCGAAACACAGTTCGTCATAATCATGCCATGATGTCTCATGTTAGTGTTTTTTTCCGAATGAAGAATATACTTCTGGATTTGTTTCGCCTATGACCAGATTGCCACTCAGTGCCCTCGGTGCATCATTCTTTCCCGAATCTTGTTAATGTCAACAGAGTGGATTCTTCAACGTAGGGAAGGTGGGTTCGATGACATCCGACAGGTCAGGGTTTTAAGCTTAACACAGATGGGTCTCTTGTCATGGGGGAGATGCGAGGGGGTGGAGTCGTGAGAGATCAAATGGGATCAGTCATTGCAGTGTTTGCTGCTTCCTATGGAAGAGGCGATGTCCTGCAGGCGGAGGCAAGGGCCATGGAGACTGGGCTGGAGGTATGTAGGAAAAGACAGATCGGTCTTAGAATGGTAGAGATAGATTCCATGGTTTGGTACAATGCTTTGATGGGAAAGGGTAGTATCCCATGGAGTGTTGTATATACTATAAGAAAGTGTAAATTTCTGATGGGTAACCACACAGAGGTCTCTTATACATGGCGGGAGGGGAACATGGTTGCAGACTTCTTGGAATCTCTAGCATCATCAAATCAAAGTATGTTTTCTTTCTTTTTATTGGGTTCTTTTCCAATGGAGGGGATGAATTTGGTTGTCAATGATGATTTGGGTTTACATTACTTTAGACCACCATGAGGTTTCTCCTTTTGGGTTTGATGTATGGTGGTTTTTCAAAATAAATAAAAATGTTAATTGCCAAGAACTAATTTTGGTGTATGTCTTCTAAATGTTATGGTTAATCACTTCTATTACCCTTTTTATCATATCCTTACTATCAAATTATTTTTTTATCAATGGGATACCCTTGTACTATCTCAATTTACCCTTTTCTAAAAAATCGTTTTATACTTGTCATGTTGTCAAATTTACTTCTCAAATTTCTTTTTCTACGTAATAAATTTTTATTATAATTTCCTTTTTTGAATACCCAAACCTATTTATTATATAGATTTATTCACCTAGATATAAAAATTATTAATTTGATTTTGGTATTTACACATAATAAACCCACATTCCCTTTTTTGTTGCTAAACTGGTGTAATGATCATATTTTTATGCACTTTTATATGCCAAGACTTTGATAAGAAACACATAAATTATTTCAATACTAGTTATTAATGAAATGTGTTGTTATGAAATATATGGACATAATGAAATTAATACATATTAAGGGTACACCTTAATATCCCTCCAATGCATTAGGTAAAGAATTTAATCTCTATATATGACATGTTTTACGATACGTTGGTGAATAACCTCAGTAATTTTCATTTACATCACCTCCGTGATAGACCTTGGAGATATTCTTATGAATATCTCATTTAAATGTCTTAGAATCATTTCCATGTTATGATTCATGTCCTTAATATTATTATATACCTCTTGTTCCTTATTGTTATGACTCATGTTTTTTTATATGTCCCACAATAACATGCTATATGTCTCTCTTTCTTATTCCCTTATTGGGATTCATTCTCACCCCATTCCTTTGATGTATATACCAAGGATATTAGATTTAGTAAATGTAACTTAGGTTGAACCCATTATGATTTATTTAATGTAGATTTATAATAATGTTGTATGTTTTCTTGTATTAGGTACCTTATTTCCAATAAAGTATACTTTAAATGATTTTTTGTTTTCACCATGTAATAAAAAGTTGTGACATAAAAATTAGGGATGTCATAATAATAAAAATCCATTCCCTTTTTTTCATATTATTTTTCAATATCAATATTAATCATGTTATTTCAACCTACCACACATCTATCTAGATCTGCATTCATTTTTTAGGACAAACCCACACCCCCTAAATACTCCTCTATTTAATGAACCCTCTTTTCTCACCATAAATTAGTTATCCAAATAAATGTGTTTTCCCTTTTTTGAGAATAGTAGATTAAATTTTATAAGTAAATATAAATAATCTAGTAGGTTATAACTGTGAAAAACCATTGGGGTTACTTTCTTTGGGAAAAAGAATAAGGATATTAGAAGGGGTCACTCTGGGTAGGGACCATCCTTCAAATAATTTCTAGATAACATAGATAACTTCATTCCTAACTATCTTTCAAATTTACAAAGAAAGGAACGTGTAAAGCCATCAAGTGTTAGAGAACTAGAAGGGCTAAGAGTTTTAATATCCTCTTTAATCTCCTCCTCATTCATATTTTTTTCCATATCATAATTATCTTGAGTAGAAATGTATCTTGGAATGTTACAGAAAATAGATAAATATTTTTATCTTTTAATTTAGCTCGATCCAATAATAATATTAGTGAAATGATCTGCTTCAAAAGGCCCTAGTAAAATCACATCACTAGAATAATTCCGATCATCAAGGGAAATATTAATCTTTCCCAGAAATTTATTATCTATGATACAAGATTAAAAAATTCTTTTTCTATTCACCCTATCTCATCTATTTGGATCATGATTTTTTCATGGCCTCCCATCCTTCATCATGAAATTTATCTTCTAAGAGTTTCCATTTTTGACAAAGCATAATGTAAGTATTGTAGTTCAACTTGATTTGAAGGTGAATGTCCAATTGATTGATCTCTTTCTGAATCTCTTCAATATTGATACCGAAGAATATTGTGATTTTTCTCCATATAGTTATATCCCCTTCAATCATTGGTATTTGTTTTGAAGATCACCCATGGATTTCACATAATGGGGGAAGACTGGGAGCAACTAAACATATCATTAAGACCATCCACTTCCATCAATATAATACTATAGAAGATTATTTTTTCTTCTGATTCTGAGGATTTAATTTGAAGGAGAAGAGTAGAATGTTTAGAGAAAGAGCGAGTCAAGTGTTTAACTGAAGAATGATAAAACATGGAGACAATATTGAGATTTCCCAAACACCTATCCAGTTGACTCCATGTTATGATTCTACTATTCATTTTGTTTTAACAAGTGAAACTCTACCCTAAATAACCAAGATCCAGAATATTATTTTCTTATAGACAGCTATAAAAAACACCCATAGATCGATTTTCTTGAATTGGGACATCCTTCTTTATTCACTGATTAATATTGAATATTATTTAAATAACACCTAAGAAAAAAAGATACAAGATCAATATTGAGAGAGGATATTGCTTTCGAGATAGATTCCTACTATATAGAATTACATTTATCATAAATCACATATATAATACAAGAAGAATGATTCAAACTAAACGTGGTTGTTATGTGTTGAGAGGAGATATAATTTATATCCACTTAGACATGGTCCTTCTATAATACCCATATGAAATTATAAGTGGGGTTGAAGTACAAACCATTCTTATGCATTTTATGAAAAAAGATATTGTATCAAATATATTCTACGGTTAGGTTCCAAAATATAAAGAAGATATATATTTGTACCTTATGATAGTCTTTAGAAGAAATTTGATTTATCCCTGTATTTTATCCCCTTTGAATTTGTAACACCCCAATCTTACAAGGTATGCTTCTCACTGAACAATACAGTAGCGTGTGTTGTATGCAACTTCAAGTTCTTACACACACCACATCTAATAAAACTAGCCATTATGAATAATAATACCCAATTTTTATAATTTTATTCATTTTATCTTTCAAAATGGACTTCATTTTTAGATTCGTAATATCTAAATTATCCTAGTTTGAAATTTTGGTACATTTCGGATAACTATCATATTTTGATGAATAGTGAAAATTACTAAATTTTAATTAAGAACAACTTTTTTTATCGAAATAATTATTAGTTATAAATTATGAATTTGAGTAGTTTTAAAGTATATTTAGAGTATATTTTTACCATTTAATACAATTTTGGTAATTAGACATAATTTCACATTTAAACTGGACATAAAAAAGTGTCAATCTATTGATAATTATTTTTTCTTAAAAACATGCTTTTTATTTTGACAGCGGGAATTAATTTTAAATTAATTTCTGCCACTTCATTGTTTTGAATTAGTAAAAATGGATTCCATATTTGGAATTAGGATTTCCAAATTATTTAAATAGGTAAATCTTATTTTTAGACATTTTGATTAATTATTTCGGTAAATATTTTATTTACCATGGTTAAAGGGTAAAACCAGTAAATAATGGTAAAATAATAATATTATAATAATAACAATTTACCCTAAAATGTGCCCTAACACTATTGGTTGATACATTTCCGACCATGGTCATCTTTGGGTAGATTTTGGGACCCCATGGATCCACTTGTAAGTGATAATGACACTTTATATTAATTAAGTTAGAGTAATACAAAATTGACATAAGCATATATCTTTTTGAAAATTAATTTTTACAAAGGGATATATATGTTATATTTTCGAATATAAATATTCATTAGAAATTTAAAAATATTTCCAACATAATGGTATTTTATTTATAATTTTTATACATTGAATAATTAAATTTATTTATGACACAATAATGATGCAGTACTTTCCTTATTAATGAATGAATCAAATAATTGGTATTATAAATTGTAAAATGAATATAATTTGAATGTTTTGATACCGTACACGAATTTTATTGGTTAATATGACATTTTAGGATTTCTTAAATGATTTTTTTCGAATTAATAAAGTTGTTATGACTTTAAAAAAAATAAATTATTTAATAGTGTTAAAATTGACATAAGTGAGTTTTTAAAACAAATATTATATTATTAATTGATATTCTATTCCTAAAACTCTAAGGATTGGCCAAAGGACTTATATCATGATATGTGTTTCATTTATGGACCACATGGGGGTCTCTTGGATGTATATAGTAAGTTTATTAACTATATAATATATAATACAAAGTGACATGGTAAATGTAAAACTAATTAACGAAGAGTTAAAACTAAAAGTTAAGGTTAATATAATGAGGAAGAACTGTCTAAAATCTGTTGGTTGAACGGATTTAGACCCATAACCACCTTAGAATTTTAATAATCCACTTTCGAGCCATTATAAACCAAATATGAATTTATTATAAAGTAATACTTTAATTTTTTCCTAAAGAGCCCCTTCCCCCCCCTTATAAAAGGACACAACTTCTAACCAATTATTCACACCTTTATAGCCTTTTGGCTCGGACAAAACCTACCCAAATATTCTCTCAAACTCCCCCAATTCAACCTAGAGGCATTATTTTGAACAGAAAGCCAACCTAAGGAGATCTTTTGATCAAATCAAAAGGAAGAACCGAAAGAAGAGGTATTGATTTCACCACCCTCTTTCAAGTTTCTTTCTTCTTCAACTTCTTCATTCTTTGTTATTTCCATTATAAATTAATAACTCTAGTATCTTCTATATACTGTGATGTTATTATACATATGGAACAACCATATTCAGTATTCTATCCATCCTTTGAATGACATGACACCATACGTGCGTACGTACGACCTACCGTCTCCACGTCGTGGTGTAATTGTTATTGAATATATTATTATTTGGGTGGGTATAATAATGATGTTTAATTAATATAAATAATAAATATAACATGATAATGATTCTGTATATATGATATAACATCCAATTATATATTATTTTAATATCAAAATAAGGATATTTTCGCTCGTGCGTACGTACGGATTACCGTCTCCACGAACGCGATGATATCCATTCCCCATCATATCCATTCAAGAATAAATTTCATTTGATGAATAAAATTTTTTTTTATAGACATGATATCATTATATATATGAATAACATACATCCCAACCATAACAAATATGGCTCGCATAACAAAGAATATAAAGGAAAACGAATCCGTTAACACCCAAAACGATGATAATACTAAGATATTATTAACAAATCAATGTTAAAAGATAATATATGATATCATATTAATTTAAAATATTCTTATATAATTCAATAAAAATTATTTCACCATTATACAGGAGGTCAAACTACCGTCGACCAAGGAAAAAGTTCAAAGTAAGGGGTTTCTTATCTCACTTTTAATTATGTGAGATTTCCATTGTTCACCACTTATTTATTGCATGTGGTGTGTGTACTGCCCATGATTGTATTCATTGTGTAATATAATTTAATTTATGGATATTTACATCATCATTGTATGATCCTTCTTTCATGGGTTTATGTTTCGTAAGTTACAAAATCGATAGGGGAATTTGAAATTTTAATTTCCACTCATTTGGATTTACGCTTACTACATTGATTATTTTACTCCAAGATTATGTGTGGAATCACTATTTATTTCCTTATGTCATGATTTCCACTCCCCTTTATGTGGATATACTTTTTATACACATAATCTCTCCCTTTATAGAATCTCAATTCATCGATATGAACTTGATAAGAGTAATTTTAACTCAATCTCCATTTATTGAGTTAACTATCCAATTCACTGGTTTTGTTTTTACAAGAATATGTGTGAATGTCTTCTGGTTGATTTACACTGAATATCCAATCATATTGAGTGTATTTATATTTTTTCATGCATAATTATGTCATTTATTTATCCTTAACCTAAGGATATGGTCTTTATAAGATATTTCATCTCAATTTACATTCAATTGAGACTTATTTGTTGTTATACACCAAATCGCTTTTATATGGTGTATATAATGTACTTTGACATAGTATATCATGAATCCATTTATTCTCATGATATTATATAGTTATGAATTACCTCAATTATTTTTATTCAAGAGTATCTCTTTGGGTTATGAACTCTAACTAAAATATCATTTTAATTGTTTTAATGATTTATTATTCAAAATATTTCTCATTAATGTCCATGTATAAAAAATGGTTTTAAGGATTTATGCATATGGACATTAATGTTTTAAAATTAAAATTCCATTTAAATGTTTCAAAGTGGTATGGTACACTTTGATTCAAAAATCTATTTTTAAAACGGATTCTTGACACGTAGTAAGAGTTTTAAATGTTTTCAAGAAAAAGGGGGGTATCTCTCTCAAATAGTTTTGATGATTATTTTAATCTATGTCAATATCCTTCATTATTCTCGATTGATGTTAATCTGTTACAACACAATCTTCCATATTGTATTTAATGAGTTATGTTTGACTGTGGATGTGCTATTTTTATACCATTCATGGTGTGTGGATAAATTATTGACATTTCGTATGCTAGTTTTAATACGAATGTTTATGTTATGTTTAAACCTGTTCATATGAGGAATGCATTGGACTTAGTAAGTGACAGGTGGATCCTGCTATAGCTCCTCGATGCATCAGTAGGTCTCATGAGACAAACTAGTGTCTTGGCATGAGGCCTTGAAAAAATATTATTTTTAGTCTCGGCACGAGGCCTTGGTTACGTAGATATGATAGTCTGGAATTATGCATTCGATCATTATGAAAGTAGTTATTGATATTGCATGTGATTATTCGACTAGTATAATATACATGTGAATAAGTAAATTGAATTATTTCATTTAATCTCTACCATATTATTATGAAGTTCATGTTTAAAAGGATTTTGTTTTAGTTATACATTGCCTTAAGTGTTTATGCTTATCTATGAAAGCTTCTGATATATTGTTACCCTTACTGAGTATCTGAGCTCACCCCTTTCAATGTTTTATTTTTCCCAGGATGTGAAGAAGTAATTTATGAATGACCTGCTGGGATAGTATGAGGGGATATGAAGACAATATGTTGTTGTATTTTTTTACATTATGATGTAATGTAAGACTTTTGAATATATCTAGTGTTTCCAAGACTTCTAAACTAATCGGTCTTTCGAGACATGATCCTTGGTGATCATGCCAATGTTATGTAATAATGCACCGACTCTGGGTAACTGGGGCCAGGGCATTACAGAATTCCTTTTCAGGGAATTGATAATAATGATGGTTGATAGGGGGACTTCAAGCCTTGAACACCTTTAATGAGTAAACAGGAATCATGGGGCTTAATGTTATTCTTTGACAGTGTGATTATGTTGTTGTTGGTGGGATGAAGAGAATTGGATTTCTTTAACTCGAGTTTTCTTAGGGGATAATTGATGGGATATTCACCAAATCTATTCAGAACATTACACGAATTAGGGGAGATATAAAAATCCTCATAGAGGGATTCCATTTTAATAACATTAGGAGAAATTCTCTTAGAGGATCCAAACAATGGTTGGTGTTTTTCAGAGTGAGTTACTGAAGTGGGGGTGAATTGAGTTCCCAAATATAGTTATTCTATAATGTTTGTTAAAATAATAACCCCTTAAAAAATATACTATCCAATTAATAAAAATTGAATTTTTATATAAGATATTTTTTTATAAAATATTTCTTAAAGAGTGATTATTTATCAATTAAAAGAATTTTTTGAAAAATAATAACTTTTGAAATCAATTAACTTTCAATAAAATATAACTAGTTAAGATTAATTATCAATGTAATGGTTATGTTTATAGATAAAAATTAATTTATGATATAACAGTGAAACAAAATAATAACTAAGAGGAATAAACAAGAGGAGCAGTCTTAATATGAGAGTTAATCCCCACCACTTGGAAATCACCTGTTTCCAAATAGATTATATTTACAATCAAATAATTCCACAACATGGATTAGGTAAATAGTCAAAAACTACAATCATTACGGGCTAAAAAGACTCTTCCAATGTTCAGTGTGGGAAGAAAGAATTGCATAGATCACATTATGAACTATGCCACAAACATAGTGGGAAAATAGATGTAACGAAAAGAGAGAATAACACGTATTCTCCAGGAAGGTATAAGAGACATTGTGTGTTGGATAACTGAGTGAAAAAACTTTTCTCAAAGTAAAAAAAATAACAATAAAGAATATATATAAGTTCATTATGTTATGTTTATATTGTTCATAGTCCTCAGATCAGCATTGATGAGATAATTTCACTTCATTATGGAAATTTTTACAGGATTGAGGATCATAGAAAATATGTAGGAATGTTTTAGTTAATCTCTGTCAGTGTATCAATAAATCTCTATGATGGAATATGTGCTTTTGTGTCATTGATATTCATATAGAATGAATCATTAAGATCATGAGGATTCATAGATTCAATCACACAATTTTTTTGTAAGTTATAAAATGTTGTATGTGTCATATGTATCAAGTAAAACGTACCGAGAGAGTTATCCTTCACGTATATTTCGAAGCATTAGCTCCACAATCCTCATATCAATATTTGAAAATGTCATGAATACTTAGTAAACTTATATCCATAGAGAAATAAATATTGATTCATTCATGACAAAGACCTCATATAATAATGATCAAAATATGATGTAGGTGACTAAGCATTTATAGTTATCTAAAGATGGTGGTAACTAAGGCCGATGGTGATGGTTACTCAATGTCTGGTGGTAATGGTGACCCATGTCTGGTGGTATCTCCTATGGCAGTATCAATCCTAGTGATGACTCTAGTATTGGTAGCTCCTATGGTAGTAAAAATCATATTATTGACTTCAATTGTAGTGACACACCTTAGTACTTATCAGAATTATCATAAAAACAACCACAACATATAATATGATATCATAAAAAATTTATGTCATTAGTACTAAAAGAATCATGGTTCTTGATTATTAAAATGATAGAGTTTAAAACTTACTCCACAAAAGGATGTTCCAACAATCTCCCCCTTTTATATGATCACCAAACATTGAATTTTATAAATCAGGTAATAAATAAGTAATAAAAAATAATCAGATATGTATTTGAGTTTAAAGAAAAAATTATTATCATTATGAAATTAAATATTATTAATTTTAGACACTTTACATATAAAAATATAAAAGACCATTCTATCTCTCCCATTGATATTATCAAAAATAAAATAAAGAAAAAAATAAATCAACAATGAAAGTATAAGACACAATGATATTGCATTTAGGAGTTGCCAAAAATTTTGAGTACAATGAGATAATGATTAAAATAAAAACGCATGATCCCAATCGAAAAAATCATCTAATCAGATTCTCTAGGTAGATGGTGGTGGTTGATCAATTTTGGATTTTATTTTTTATTTATATTTGTATTTCTCTCTTTCACTCTCTTGGGAGGAGATAATAGAAGTATAAGTTAGGGAAAAGTTTGTAATAGAAGGTATTGTGGTAGTAGTAGGAAGTGTAAATCTCATAAGAACTACTCTGAGGATCCTTATTTCATATTATAGTGACAAAATCATAGGTGGAAATTGTGGAGGCATAAGACTGTATGATTGGGTTATTACTGCATGCCTACATCAAATTAGATATGTGGTTATTGAAGGAAGAATTATTGTGATAGGAATTTCTACCCTTTCTATAATAGTTTTATAATGAAAACATGGAGGAATGATTTCATAAATTCAATAAAATCCATGATCATATTTCATCCCCTCTACATGGAACTAAATAAATATGCTTTGTCATACATAAATCTTTGTAGAGATGGCGGGAGAACATTCACCGGACCCACCAGTTCTTTGAATACCTTTGTTACTAGTGAAAATATAAAATTCTTCAAGAGAAACTTAAAATTATCAGATATTTCATGCTTTGTATTAGTACATGAAAAATAATACTTTGTCACTTTATTTATGATGTCCATATCATTCCAATGATAATTAACATATTCTCTTATCATTTGATAATTATTCTATCTTAGATGATGTATCTGCATAATCTATTCCTCATGAGTAGTCTCATGACCCATAACATTTCTGTTCTCTTCTCCATGAACCTATTAGAGAAGATCAATATCAATATGTAGTATAGTGGGATGAGGTGTAGTTGATATAGAGGCAGAAACAATCATGATTTCCAACTACTAAGAAATATATTTCATATATTTTTCAAAAGAGGATGTCAGACCTTCAACTGATGTTTTTAAACTTTCTACTTATGTTGAAAATAATCTTTTCATAAATTCCAATTCATGAATATGAAATATTACTCTTGTTTGTATATGAGATATAAGAAATTCAACCACGTACTAAGTGATTTATTCACTAATTCGAGAAATTTGAGATGGTTTACAGTTTAAGAATTGTGTTAAATCTGAAACCAAATTCTTTCTCAAAGAGTCCAAGTCAGAATTTAAATTCCTTTGAAAAGAATCTAAATCATCTTTAGTTACTACATAAAGATATAGAGAAGTTTGAGAAGGAGGAATATTTCTTTTCTCAAGAGGGACTTCAACCTCAAATAATCTATCTTCTTTCATGGTAGTTATGGATATAACTCCCCTACTTGATCAACTTGATCCACTAAAGACCCTTCGCCTCCAAAACAATTTTCATTCTCATTAACTGAATCACTATATGCCAATAAATGTCTAATAAAACTAGGATACTTTTCCCATCCTCAAAATAAATAATTGAAGGTCTAGTATAAGTAATAATAGGTGAGTATATGGGTACATGAGATCTTTCACCAACATATGGTACAAAATGAGCAGGTTCTGTAATATTGGTCTACAAGTAATCCACTCATTCTAATGGGGAAAATTTCTCTGACTAATCAATAGGATTGGGTGTCTTGTCCCCCTCAATTGTAGCTTCCATACATTATGTAGTACCAGTTGGGAGATCAAAAATCGATGTATCTTTAGACTGATTCTCATCTTTATTTGAACATGAAACTACTACTGAATAAGTTTGTACTTGTATAATTGGTTGGTCATGGTCAACATGAGAATCAATATTCTTTTTATTTCCCTTTTAATGATTAGTACATCCTTAAAAATTTTGATCATATCTTTGATCAAGCACATAATCGTTGACTCCATCATCAAGATTCTCATCATGATCCTCATCATCATTACTTGATGTTCCATATAATTTCTCAAGATCCAAAGTTTCAACATTTTATTACTTAGAAGAAATATCAATACTTCGATTTACATTATCATTCTGATCATCTGATGTTCTCGAGAAAGAAAACACAAACTGGGCATCTCCATAAAAATTAGTATATTAATCATCATTTTCATCAAAAATAGATTCTCGAGTAGGCATAGAAATTGATAGACTGGTAGGATCAACCAAAACATTAAAAAGAGATTTAAGAATCTACAGATCACTCCCTACTTCAAATTAAAAAACTTCTTCTTCATCCATTCCAGGTTCCACTCTATCAACATTTATAGTAGAGTACTCAGCTAACTCATCTGGCTCATAACCATGATCTTCCATGTCCTTAGATTTTTTTCGATAATCGATAGGGTTGAAATAATCATATAACTCATCATTGTCTCTAACCCATCATTTCTTTTAGGTATTCCATCTCACTTTAACACTATTACAAATCATTTTTAATAAGAAAAAACCACCAAACTAGTTTTCATATTCTTATTCTTCTTTGACATTTCCCTTAAAATCTAAGATGGAAGATACCATCTTGGGATATATTAAGGAGTTCTATATTGAGATCTTCTTGCACATATCACACATATGAATAATGACTAATCTACACAAAATTATCTTTTCCCTTGTTTAATCATATATAGAAAAAAACATCTTTATACTGCATGGTATTTAAATCTCCCATTCTTAGAGATAAAACATGTCGGAAAAACTGAAAAATATCTTACACTCACTATCAAGTTCGCTTTTAATAGGTCTTCTTAAGGTAATATCTCCAGTAAACTATACGAGATCCTCTTCTTATTTTATAATTTCAATATCACTTGGTATACTACTTTGAAAATAAAAATATACTCCCTTATGAGGTACTAGTATGTACTTTCCCCTTTCCCTTAAAGAGAAATAAATTTCTTCTCTGTCAATGAAATTTTTTATCATATCCACAATATTTCAAGAACAATTAATCATTTAGATAGAGTTCATAAAAAAAACTTTAATAATAAACTATATGATTTGATGTGAACCAGTTCATCCATTTTTTATTTTTGATAACCTTTAATACTAGCGTATTTCTATTTTGGAGCCATTGATCATTGATCTCTTTTTCTGCTTCGACAACCCATTTTTTCATATGTGAGTTATGGGGAACAATATACCAACTGGTGGCCGATACATTTTGTCTCATTGATTTCCCCATCACATATGGATCCCATTCTCCTTCACACTTCACACAGGCCATTCAGAACTACTAAAGGATTTCGTGGGTCAAGGGAGAAAGAAGATCAATTTCGAGAGGAAGGAAAATGTTCAGAAGTTCAAGTAAGTAAATCAATTTTATTTATCCCCATAGTTTTAACATTTTGGGATTCTAAATAAATAATAATAAATTAAATTAAATGCAAATTTAATTGATAAAATAAATAGAAACAGTAATATAAACAATGGAAACATAAAAAAGTAACAGTGAATCGATCATTGATGACTCATCAATGGTGACTCATCAATGGTGGATCACCAATGGTGACTAATCAAAGGTGACTTATCAACAATGAAACTTCAATAGTGACTCACTAGTAGAAACTCATAAATGGTGACTAATCAATGGTGACTCATCAATGGTGACTTATCAATGGTGACTTATCAACGATCACTCATTAACCAAAATTTATCATTCCCAATTCTTGTTTGATGTAGTTTAAAATCTCATAATTAAAAGGCTTCATGAAGATATCAGTATGATGATGTTTAGTTCTAATAAATTATAATGGTAAATCACCTTTTTTATAATTATCTCTCAAAAAGTGATATCTTATATAAATATATGTTGTTCTAGAGTGATATACTATATTTTTGGAATTTTTTATCTCACTTGTTGTCACAACCCGCCTTCGCCAAGATGAGAGAAGGTACAGAAAAACTGCCAAACCCTTCCTTACTCAAGTTGAAGGAGAGATAATAACCCATGAGTCCCACTTTCAATAGGCCCCAGAATGGATACAAGCACCAAGGGTACAGAATCATACATAATATGGAAGGCATTACCCTTTTTATTTAGTGGGATCAAGAGATACGATGGTAAAAATCCAAACAACTCCAAAACTGAATTTAGAAGTAAATTAAAACCAAGGATCCATTCCCATATGCATGTCCCAAATAAATTACTACAAAGTACAAGAAAACTCCAAAGGGAAGTACCAAAATAAAAAAATCAGCATCATCAACGGTCCCGATGTCCATGATAATAGGGTCATGCACGGTCCCCGAAGTCCTCTTGGAAACCTGAAAACAATTTTATATACATAGGGTGAGTATAAAAGTATAATCAGTAGGGAATACCAAAAGCTCTTATGCATAATAGGGGAGGAATTATAATGGCCACTGAGAAAATGAGATAACCAAAGCACCTAGAAAGGAAAATATCCACTGAAACCTCACCAAGGCACACTCCGCAAATAGAAAAATTCAAGTAAACTGATAGTAATAACACATCAATGTTTGAGTACCCCACACAACTTTTCCACTGGTTAATGAAGACATCCTACGTGTCAGACATCCCCCTCCATTTTCACCGTAGTCTCACTACCGCCCCAACAACAACCTTTTGGGCCACCACAACCACATGTCCCTCCCACAGAAACCTGTTCCACAACAACCACACACCTCCCCACCCGCAGGCTCCTAGGACACAATAACTACCACCACACCTGAAGACACATGGGCATGATCCACTACCTCCATGCCCGAAGACAATTGGGCCTCATCCCAAAGACACATGGGAAACAAATTCCCTACACACACCTGGGCCAACTACCACAACTACCCTACCCAAATAATCTTGGGAAATAATGGACCCCAGGCCATCACATCATTCCCATAGTGTCTTGGGCTACTCAAGAAAGGGAACAGAAAAGGAGCTAACAACCAGCCACTCATAGGAGTGTTGGAAAAAACAACCTCCCCTATGAAATGGGGGTGTCCGACACGAAGTTCTCAACATGGGTAGGGTGTGAATAAGAAACATAAGAACTAAATTATGAATACTAGAAAAAAAGAACTCATCCCAACCGAGGGGTTCTAAAACCATCCCATAAACAAACACCCTCATTACCATTCATTCATAAAAAACAACCAAAACCAAGTCCCTACTCATCCTGGAGAACAATTCCCCATTTAAATCATTCTTGTTATCACATTAAAGTAGTTTCATTTAACTAATTCTTCACTATAGGGAAACTAACAGGCGTAGCCTAAATCCAAGGAAAGAAAAATAGCTAGGAATCAAATTAAGATTCACACTCGGTTGTCTTGTCAAGTAAAAACATCTAATGGGATATGTGAGATCCATCAAAGTACTGGAACCAAGACAAGCCCCAACATACGACCCAAAATGGACCCAAATCCACAAACTAACTACTAAAAAAACAAGGAATCCCATCTCCATCCATGTCACCTTGCAAGCATCATGAAGAATAACAATACATATCACCAGAATAGAGAAACATAGTTTTCATATTTGAAAAAACCATTCCTTTAGTTCTATCATTCTGTTTGGTTAACCGTGGTGACCACACAAGGATTTTTACTCATTGGGAATCCATTTAATCAACCGAGTTTACGTGATTAACCAGTTTCCATGTTACAAATATTCAATCATATAATTATCTAGAAAACGTAGGTTCATTAGTGAGCAAGAAAGGACCACCAACGAACACTATTTTTAGTGGACAGAAGACCACACAATTCACAACATATAAGAAAAGGTAAAAGAGTAAAACAACATCATCAAACACACCCCTTCATTATTTAAAAATATTTTATTATCTTTATTAAGGTTTGGTTTCATCCACCCCCATAGGAACTTTATCATACCCACCCAAAAAAATACACAGTAAAGAGAGATGAAGGAAAAACCCTACTTGAATGATCAAAAATCAATGTTTTTCTCCTCGTGACAACAACTAGGAATGCACGACTTGTAGGGGAAGAACTACAAGGGCTCAAAGAGTGAACAGGAAAGGCTCTAGCATAGGCTCACAACTAGCATTGGAAAGGGGGACTCAAAATTCACTGAGTAAAGGAAAATAGACCAGCAAAAAAGAATAAAGAATCCCATTGCGATAAAAGGTGAGATTCGGGAGTTATTGGATATGAATTATTTAACCACATTAAAGGTTGATCGTGGTTTCTCCACATGGTTGGGTGGTTACAAATGATGTAATTAATTTTCATTTATAATTCTCATGGGAGAGGTGGACATAATGGCTGTGTGTTAAAGGGTTTCCCATAAATAGAGGAAAGCATGTAACATGGGCGGAATAGGAAAGTATGGGAAGAGGGCACGACATCGAGGGAAAATCCACTAATTTTGGTAAGGAAATGGTTTCACAGATCATTGGGGATTTTAAATTTCATTTAAGGGATTTTAATTGATTTAAAAGGGGTATTAAAACAATTTTACGTCAAAAGATATATTGTGGGGGTGGAATTAGAAAAACACAAAGGGTGGGACACCATTTGGTGAAACACTGTAATGGTGAAGCCATCACGGTGCCATTGTAACGATTCCACTATCAGGGTGCCATCGTCATAGTGCCACTGGTTCTGTGGAACAACGTAAGCGGTTCCCCCGTTTTGGAGGGAACAATTTGATGAAACCATGTTTTTAGAAAATCCCTTAATGAGTCACTGTCCATGCCGTTACATCAGATACCTCTCAAATTATTCTAACCCTCAAGAATAAAAACTATAGGCGAAGAAAAGAGAGGGTTCCGAACAACCACCTCGAAAGAAACCTCTTAAGAGTAAACCTCCTCAACACCTAGGAACACCTCTCCCTCATCTTTATCCTGATCTACCACAAACACACTACCACTCCTATCCCCCAAGTAATCATACAAACATGTAAAGGTCACACCATCATATCATATGGATTAGGGATTCCCTTATTCCATTTCAAGATACTATCCATTTTGGGTGGCACTAAATCTCCTGAATGGGTTAAAAAACATCCACTTTAATGCATCTCGATTAGGGATCCGGTCCTCCCTCCCCATAGTCAGGACTCTTCACAGACATCCAGATAATAAGGGAAATAAACCATTTCAAAGTTAAAATGGTCAAGCACTACATCACAAATAAGTACATAACAAAACAGAAAAAAATCAAAATAACTCTACATACTGGGCACACATATGTGCCTCCCGTTCATAGGTACTATTCTCAAGGCCACCATGCCTCCATAACACAAGAACCAAGGGGATGGTCCATCAATGAAGAACCTTCTCCTCACAAACCTATATCCTCACTGGTCTCTCTACAAACGTCACGCCATCCTCAATATCTAGCTTCCCCCAGTTCTGGACTTGCAAATCATCACGTAGGTACCAAAGAAGGTAAGACACAAGGAAGATGTCGTTCACCCTCTATAGTGGTAGTGGTAGTACCAATTGATAGTTCACTTCGATGTCCCGTTGTAACACCTATATGGGTCGAACGAACCTGGGAGAAATCTTACATCCTCTTCCGAACCTCCGTTTCCCATACCAAGGGGAGATATTCAAGAACTCATGGTCCCCGACCTCAAACTACAAGGGTCTCATACTATGATCGACATATGACTTATGCCAGGCTTGAGCTACCTTCACCCTCTCCCGGATAAGTTGAACCTTATCCGTCATGCTCTACACTACCTCTGGGCCAAGAACACATGCTTCCCCGACCCTTATCTAGTACACAGGTGGGCGACACAATCTCACGTACAAGGCTTTGAACGAAGCCATGCCAATGGTAGAGTGATAGCTATTTTTGTAGCCAAACTCTACCAGAGGCAAGTGTCACACCCATGATCCCTCAACATCTAAAACACATGCTCGTAGCATATCCTCCAAGGTTTGGATGGTCCGCTCTGTCTACCCATCTGTCTGGGGATGGAAAACATTTTTGAGGTATAACTAGGTGCCATAAGCATGTAGCAATCCTTTCCAGACCCATGAGGTAAACCATTTATCCTGATATGAGATTATATACCTCATAACTCCATGAAACCGCACCAACTTGTCCACGTACCTCTGTACTAAGGCATCCTATGAACTCTACTCCATGAATGTAAGGAAAAGGGATGATTTTATCATCCGATCCACCACTATCCAGATAGCATAATGACCCCCTTAAACTATGAGTAGTCCTGTGACAAAATACATCAATATTTCGTCCCATTTCCACTTGGGGAAATATAGAGGTTGTACCATACCTCATGGGACACTGTATTCGTCCTTTACCTGCTGATAGACGAGGAAATTTTCGAAAAATTCTTCCACTTCCCGCTTCACCTTGGTCCACCAAAACTGACCCCTCAAACCCCGATATATCTTGGAAAATTATAGGTGTACCACTATGGGTGAGTTGTAGAACTCACCAAGAACACTCTTGCACATTGCCACTGAGACGAAAAACATTCCATGAAACAACATCTGATTCTGCCTATCTTTCGACCATCATTCTGGAGCATCACCCTGGAAAACACGATCTCATATCACATTAGCCTCTATGTTTCCCCACTCAGACTCCTACACGTACTGTAATAGAGAGGAATTCACTTTCATTTGGAACAGACAACCTTTTACATCCTCCAACCTTCCATCTTGGTGTAGGGAAGCCAACTCCTCCATCGCCTTCCAAAAATCTGCAGATTCTCGGACCACATCCTTCTACGACTTCCTACTCAAGGAATAGGCCACCACAATCCCCTTACCTTCAGTGTAAGATATTTTGAACTTGTAGTCTCGAAGAAACTCCATACACCTCCGTTGCCACAAGTTAAGGTCCTTCTTGGAGAAGATATACCTCATGATCTTGTCATCTGTGAAGACCATGAAGAGCTCTCTGATGAGGTAATGCCGCCACAACATTAGTGAAAACATGACTGCTACAGGTTACAGATCATGGGTGGAATAGTTACAGTCATGGGGACATAACTTCCTAGACCCATAAAAGATCACCCTTGACATTTCATTAACACACACCCAAAGCCTTGGCCTGAAGCACCATAAAACACCTGAAATGTCACCCCTTATTCTGGAAACCTTATTATTGGGGAACAAAACATCTTCCCCTTTAGATAACTGAAGGCTTCCCAACCCTACTCAAACCATATAAAAGCCTCGTCATTCTTGGTCAAGGTTGTCAAGGTTGTTACAACTTGAGAGAATTTTTGCATGAATCTCCTATAGTAACCTACTAGACCTAGGAAACTATGAACCTCTGCCACATTATTGGGTGCTTCCAACGAAAAATAGCTTAAACCTTCAATGAGTCCACTGCTATTCCATGCTCGGACACCATGTGTCCTTGGAAGTGCACCTATCTTTTCCAGAACATGCACTTGGAAAACATCCTGTAGATCTGGTGTCGTCGGAGGAACTCTAAAACCATTGTCATATTCTATAAGTGATCCTCCTCTGATATTGAGTATATCAAGATTTTATCAATAAACCCGACTACGAACAAGTTCAGATATTCCCGTAAGATGGAGTTCATGAGTCCCATGAACACAGTTAGTGAATTCGTAACAACGAAAGACATGACCATAAACTCAAAGTGCCCATATTTGCACTTGAAATAAGTCTTTGAGATGTCACCCTCCTTCACCCTCAACTAGTGATATCTTGACCGTATATCAATATTGGAGAACCATCATGTCCCCATCAACTGATCAAAAAGGTTTTCGATCCTCATGAGGGGGTAATGGTTCTTCACCGTCACCTAGTTTGGCCTCCGGTAGTCTATACACTGACTTAGACCACCATCTTCCATATTTGAGAACAAGACGGGAGCACCCCATAGTGACGCGCTTGGTCAAACAATACCCTTCTTCATTAGTTCGTCAATCTGAATCTCTAACTTCTATAAATCATAAGGTGACATCCAATAGGGAGCCATTGAAATTGGACTGGCACAAGGTTTCAATGTCAAGACCTGTCCCCCTGGGCCTATGCCGTGACTACCACAAGCCCGCCTTCCTCAAGCTATGGGTTGGGGAATTGCATCGGAAATGTGATAACTTGCATTCTCGCCCAAATCTTCATAGTCACTGTCGAGGGGATACTCTCAAGAATACATGGTCCCCCTCTTAGAACTACAAAGGCCTCCATCTCATGTCATCATAAGACTTATGTCTACTCTGTATAGTCTCCATCTTCTCCTTGATGATCTGCACCTTCTCAGTGGTAGATCGTAGCAACTTTGGGCCCATAAGTGATGACTCCCTTGGGTCTATCCAACATAAAGGTGATCTGCAAGGTCGACTATACATGGCCTTGAATGGGGCCATACCAATGATGGAGTGATAACTGTTGTTGCATGTGAGATCCACCAAGGTAAAGTGATCATCCCAATAGTGGCTAAAATCTAGGATGCAAGAAGGTACCATGCCCTCCAGTGTCTGAATGGTCCGCTCAATCTGACCATTCATTTGAGGATGAAAGGCAGTGCTCAAATGTAGCTGAGTCTTGAAAGCCTCCTACAATCCCTACCAAAACCGTTAGGTAAAATGTGCATCATGGTAAGAGAATATCATCTATGTAGCACTATGATGTCGCACAATCTTTTGTACATAGAGGAGTCTGAAGACCCCTACTGATCCCTGCTCCCAGATCTGTAGGAAGTGGGCTGACTTGGTGAGTTTTTCAACGATCACTTAGATGGAATCATGTCCCCTAGATTTATGGGGAATTCCTATCTTAAATTCCATGGAGAATCCATTCCACTTCCACTATAGAACCTCTAGTGGTTGTGCTGAGCTTGCTGGAACCTGATGCTTAGCCTTCACTTGCTGACAAGTGAGGCATCGTGAAATAAAATCTCCGACTGTCTTCTTCATCTCTGGACACCAGTGCTGATGCCGGAAGTCCTAGTACGTCTTCGGCACACCCAGATGTACCACTAGAGGGGAAAAATGGAACACCCTCAAAAAATCCTCATGTTGCACCACCGGTACTATTGTTCATCCTCTGAGGAGAATGACATGCTCCCCACCTTCAGAAAATCCTTCTAGTTCTTGTCTTGAGGATATATGAGCATGTCGAGCCTCACTATCAATGTCCCCAAGTTGCACCTCCCAGACTCACTGAAAGAGTGGGGGAGTGACTATCAAATACTGGAGGTAAGATTCTCCACCTATATCCACAAAGGATAACTGCATCACAGCTAGCTGCCCCGTCACCTCACTCAGAAACTATAGAACAGACCTGCCGCTGAGTGCATCTACTATTACGTTCCCCTTTCCAGGAGTATTGACTATCTCAATGTTATAGTCCTAGATGAACTATTTCCATTTCAACTACCTCAAGTTCAAGTCCATATGAGAGAATATATACCTGATACTCTTATGATCATATTAGACTGTAAAACATTCACCCATCAAGTAATGTCACCACATCTTCAAGGTGAAGACCATTGATGCTAACTCAAGGAAATGGGTAGAATAGTTCTTCTCATGATTTCTTAGTTTTCATGGACTATAAGCAATCACTACTTTCACTGCATTAGGACACATCTATGTATATTCCCTGATGTGTCGTAGTAAACTACATACCCAATGCCCTCTTCTGGTAGCCTCATGATGGGGGCACTCATCAGTCTCTACATAAGCTCCTTAAAACTATGTTCGCATCTCTCTGACCACACGAAGGGTTGTACCTTCTTCTTAAATGAGGACAAGGGTGACGAAACCCTAGAATGGTTTGGCACGAATCTCCAGTAGTATCTGTCCAACCCTAGGAAACTCCTCACCTTGGTCACACTTCTTGGTGGCTCCTAAGAATGCATAGCCTCTATCTTTGTCAGATCCACTGTAACTCCTACCTCTGAGATAACGTGTCTTATAATGGGGACCTCTCGTATCCAGAACTAAGACATTGAGATCTTAACATAATTCCATTTCTCTCAGAGTTTATCCAGTACTATCTGGAAATGATAGGAATTCTCCTCCTCCGACGCCGAGTATATCGAGATATCATCGATGAAGACCACCACCATGCGATCGAGATATGGCTGAAAGATAATCTTCATTAGTGCCATCAACACTGTTGGGGAATTTGTCACGCAGAATGGCATAACCATGAACACATAGTGGCCATACTGACATCTTAAGGCTATCCTCTACACATCCTCATCTTGTACTCTTAGCTGATGATAGCATGATCTGAGGTCTATCTTTGAAAACAAATGAGCTCCCTTCAGCTGATCTAAAATATCATCAATCCTTGGAAGTGGATACTTTTTCTTCACGGTCACCTGGTTTCGGTTCCAATAGACCACATTGAGTGTCAAACGCCCTTATTCTTCTTGGAGAACAAAATCAGGGCTTCCAATAGAAAAACACTGGGCTTTATGAACCCCTTCCCCTGTAAGTGCTCAAACTCTACCTGTAACTCACGAAGCTCCACAGGAGCCATCTGATATGCTGGTGTAGATATCGATGTCGTGCTAGGGTACATGTTGATGTAAAAGTCTACCTCTATGTGGGGAGGTAGTGTTGGAACATCATCATTAATGACATCATCAAAATGGTCCACCACTACCGGATAGCTCAAACTCTTAACAAAAACATCCTCGAGAATAAGGCTAGCCAACTGATATGTGATTGGCTGCACCCTTCTCTGGGTAAGTGTGTCATGTTCTGAAAAGGTTCCTTTCTCACCAATGAAGGCAAACCTGGTCCCATCCGCACGGACACAACAAACTTTTTTCCTAATATAGCAAATCTAATAATGGAATGTGGATAACTAGTCCATACCCAAGATAACGCTGTAAGGACTCACCACCACTACTAAAAGATCCCAGTCAAAGTTCTTACCTCATAGTGTATGCTCCAAGTGACGACACCAGTGTGTAATCATTGAATCCTCTCTCGTAGGTGTCTCTATCCATAAGGATCGAGCGAACATCTCCACTAAAATCTCCAAGATCTGAACGAGGGTCGTGGAAATAAAATAGTGACTGACAACTGTGTCTATAAGTACAGTAACTAAGGTAGAGTAGAAAAATATCGTACCAATAATCATCTCTAGAGAGCCATGTTCATAGGCCTTAGCTGCCCGGATCTAAGCTCGTCCCTGTCCACCTGCCCCATGTGGTCAGGGTGGACCACCTAGAGGTGGTGGCGGTAGAACGTTAAATCGCTGTCCACTGCCTACAGCATGGAAAAATCCTCTTCCATATCGAATTGCTGACTATGGACCTCCTCGATCGAACCTTTGCCTCTGCCTCACCAGTCCCTCAACCGTATTCTGTTCGTCTGTACGGAAGGTCAGGAAATCATGATCCATGTGACCCTGCCCTCCACATGAGTAGAACTGCCAACTCCTCAATTGTCCTCCTCTGTCTCGTGATCCCCGCACAACTAAAACTATATCCTGAGGTCATCCACCTGAAGGTCTATCCCTATTAATCCCCTAAGTCATACATCCACTACATTCTACACAAGACTCTTATACCTGATGTCCAGTGGTGGCTATCACTTTCGGTGGCTGCTCAACTAGGAAGCTCTCAACCAAAAGTGCTCACTCTAGAACCCCAACCTATGTCAGAATGATGAGCGATATCATCAATGCTCTGATCTCTTGTCAGAGACCCTACTCAAAGGTCTGATCCCAGAAGAAAGGGTCCCACACCAAGTTGGTTGAGTAACAAGAGAGATCAGTGACCCTCACCGAGTACTGGGCCAAAGTCATGCTTCCATAATGTATGTGTAGCAACTCTTGTATATGCATTGAGTATAGAGTCACTTGGACAAACTCTTCCCTGAAAAGGATCTCAAAGTCTACCCAGATGAGTGTCACCTCATCATGTATCTGGAGCATCAAGTTCCACAATCTCTATACTATTTCCTGAATAGACTAGATGCTAGGATCACCATAATGTTAGCTAGTGTACAAGCTAGGCAATAAACTCTGGCTGTAGCCCCCATCCAATCCTCGGCCACCCGTTGGGCCGTCTCACCTCAGAAACTCAGAGGCCTCTACTATTAAAACTCGTGCAATGCGCTCAGTCAGTTTGCACCCTCTACTATTGGGGCTAGTAGAATCTGTTGCCTAATGGGTGGTGTTGCTACCGGTACACCACCCAAAAGTGCTAAATTTGCAAGAAGGCCCTGCACTGAGGCCTCATCGCTCAGTGGGCCTTCATCGCGTACTCTCTCGGGAACCCTAGATGGTTGTCTACATGGTAGAATCCTAAAAGAAAACAGGTTCACCATGGTCAATAAGTTATACCTGGTGATATGAATCAAAGATATCACAAGAAAAACAATAAAAAAACAAACGCAATCAGTGTTTCCGTGCACTGAGTCGAAAATCAGAATTAAGGGTCCTGGTGTATGGATACGTCGCCCGCCACACCAACACTGTATTCCCCAAACTGAAAACCACACTCATAACACTTAACAAAATTGCCACATAGAAAAGATCAGAGCCATAGATCTTTAGTAGAATCGACTCCTCTGATACCACTTTTTCACGACCCATCCCCCAGCGCATGTGCCATGACTGCCCCGATCCCGCCTTCTATAGGCCAGAGGCTGTCGACTAGCACCAGAAAGGCATATCCCTATAATGGGAAGGCATTGTCTTTTAACATGTACAAAAACATAGATTATAATTCAATAAGATGAAACTGCGAAGATAAACTATTGTAGTGAAAAGAAAGAGCGATGAAAGTAAGGGGCTAGAACACAATCCCAACTGAAAAGTACAAGTATAACTGAAAAGCACAAATAAAACAAAAAGGTAAAAAAACAACTCCTTGATCATCTACCGAGGTTCATACCTAATGGGTAGGTATAGATTATCCCCACAACAATCCATGTCAGCCTGTCTCCTCTTTGTACCACCTGGTCCTGGCTCCCTCAAGTATCAGCCCATCTACTCCTCGTCTGGACACGACACCATAAGGTGCGGGCGAAGCCCGTGTAGGGGTGACTATAACAATACTCATTAGGGACCTTGAGACTCCCGAAGGTATCTCAGATTTATACAAGAGAAATACCCCAAAAATACCTCAAACTCAAATCAAGAGGCGATAGACATCAACTCTAATTAAGTATATTCCCATACATATACCTAAGTTATCAAGATATACTGATATCACACATGACGGAAGAATACCACAAAGGTAACACCATGAAGGTAGAAGTACCACATAGGTAACACCATGAAGATAGAATTACAACACATGTAACACCACGAAGACAACACCAAAAAGGTAGAAGTACCATACAGGTAACACCATGAAGCTAGAAGTACCACACAGTTAACACCATGAAGATAGAGGTACCAAATAGGTAACACCATGAATATAATACTACAACGGTAAAATACATAGCTCACACTCATGTATAACTTAGGTATAGAAATACATATGATTATTCGTAAGCAAGATCATATTAATCTACTAAAAAACACTAATACTGACCGATACAAGATCGATAGGTAATAACCCCCGTTGACCCACACATGATCAGTATGCGCTGACCCACACAGGAACACTGAGCACTGACCCACACAGTATCTAATAGATTCTAACCCACAGAGGATTGTTAGATTATGACCCACTCAGGATAAATGTTCTTTCTCCACGTTACAACCAGCCACATGATTCCTCGCACCTAGTGCACTTGAGTTCTGTTGAATCTGCCCCTCGAGATATCGGTCATACCTCGACCACCAATAAGCTCCCCAAAGGTGTAACCCAATGGACTACCATGTCGTAAGGGTTCCAACACTACAAAAAATGCATTAATCGAATGCTCGGTCTATGAGTTATGCCTATTTTTGTTCTAATGTCCCAGTTGGATTCAAGTTCGATCCAACCCGACCAAATTCCAACTATCTCTAAAACTGAAGTAGAGTATAACAAAAGGATATTCTCGATACAAGGATCTCAATGCCATAGATGGATCATCAAATGGACGTCTGGTTCTCAAGATATTTCCCTTTAAGTGTTTATGAGTCCGGTTGGGACTAGGGCCGGTCCGACCTGGTCAGACCGACCCGACCCGACCCGATCCAGGTCCGACCTGGCAGGGCTGGGCCGCGTTGGGATTAGGTCAGCCCACAAGGGGGAGGCATAGTCCACAAGGTGGTGGCGCAGCCCACAATGCGGTGACCCTCAAGGGGCGGCCTGGCTTGCTAGGGGGTGGCCCGCTTGTCCGGCCCATGGTGGGGTCTGCCCTAGCCGGTGCGAGGGGGGGGGGGGTGATCTCTGGTATCCTGAATGTCCCAAAGGCCATTTAGCTAGTGAAACAGTGGCACGATGTGGGTTCCTTCTGGTCGCCGCAGAACCCGCCGGAGGCACGGGTTCGGCCTCCACCACAACTTCAGCTGCAACCCCCATTGCCCACTGGTGGAACGCTGGGCACACTTACCTTCCCTTCCATGGCTGGCCATGGTGCTGGAGCCTCCTCCGACTTCTGCGGCTAATGATCCACGACCCCTTTCTCACTCGTGGTGTGCGACGGAACACCACACCTCCTCCACCACCGGACGGTGCCAGTCACTTCGCTGACCACTGCGGCTTAGTGCCGCAACATCCTCTTGGGGCACGCAATAGTGCACCTCCTCCATCATAGCCATTCGATGCCACTGTTCTAGTGATATTCCATGGAGAACTAAAGGATAGAAAGGTAGCGGAGGGTCTGGGATGGGTTTTTAGGCCCGTTCCCTCCGTGCTAGCTAGTAATCGTGAGGGAGGACTAAAGGTTTCAACAATCTCTTGAAATTTAAAACAGGATAAACCCCTACCTCGTAAATCTGTTGGTGAATATTCATTCTTGAAGGTGGGTCAGTGTTCTTAATTCCCAAAATAGGATTCTAATGACGGAGCTTATAAATCGTCCCTCGGTTCGTGGTTCGGTGTCACCCATCACCTCCCTCTAGAACTGGCTCTGTCCTCCAATGGTTTGATGTCTCATCACTTCGTCAACACTTTGTTTCTTGGTGAAGCAGTGACGATAACTCCCCCCAATCTCTATATAAATATGAGAGGGGGATGGTTTGTAACAACATTGGGAATTAATGGGGTATCATTATTTAGTAAATTTCCTAATTCCATAATGGTGTAGTTACTTAGGATTGAAATGTCAACACATTTATTGGCTTGATACATCATCGGTCCCATGTTCTCGGTTGTCCGTTTGAGGAAAAGAAAGAAAAATAAAAATTAACTAAGTTATTTTTATTATTATTTTAAAAGCAAAAAAATCTAACATTTTCTCTAGGCCTACTATGGTTGAAGTGAAGCCTCCCTTAAGCGAATCCCGGTGCTAAGGATTCAACAATGCCCGAAATTTTTTTAATCTGAGAACCGGTTCAAAAGTTAGAAAACGCCGCTCGTGAATTTACTTAACGTACCTAAATAAAGTTAGAAATTCATTCTGGGTAGGCCGAGCCTTGGAACCATTCACCTTTAATTTTTATAGACTCATAAAAAGTCTATATAATTAAAAAAATTACATGGAAAATCCAGGTCATTTCATGCAAGTCTATCCCGACCTCAGCACCGTGTCAAGGGGGTAGAGTAACCACCTCTATAAGGAAGACATCCATTAACTCACTGACGATACTTGGGAATTCCAATATATTTTTAACTGAAAAATCCATTGATAGCTTAGCTGACAAGGAAAGAAAGGGCTCCGCTAGTCAGCTTCCCTCTGGGAAGCCCCACTTACCGACAAAAGCAACATGCATGTTGCCCATATCTGAAAACACGACCCTTATTCGGAATTAGTTAATAATTAAACACATAGATAATATCTATTCAATGCCTAGAATGACAACATATGGATACATATGTTGAAAAAGAAGGTTCCCATGAGACTGATATGGTTCTAACATCAGTCTACATCCCCGGAAAATATGAGAAAAACTGGTCTGACCTCCGACAAGTGTACTCAAAACCAGGGGAATGGGAGGAATCACTATGTCTAGACCCAAAGCATGGGCTATAAGGGATTCATCAAAGGAGTGTGAAGATCTGGAATCAAACAAGATGTAGTAAGGAGTACTAAAAAATCTGATTGACTTTTGAACGACCTCTAGACCTACTGAAACTACTCCCTTTGTGCTGTGCAACTGCCCATGCCCAGCTCCTCTACCACTAAGATGTTGGCCACCTCCCCGAACATGCCCTAGAATAACTCCATGAGGAGTTCCTTAAGGTCGGCCTCATCCTGAAATGTTTTTTATCAGAGGAGTGGGAGCTCGTTGTACCTGCTGCTATTGCTAAAAGGGCCTATCGAGAAACTACTACTCATGAGGCGGGTGCTAAACCAGCCCACCCCCAATGTACTGCACACAGTCTAGGAACTGATTCCGAAGGCTCCCATAACTTCCACAAATGAAGAACCTTAGTCCTAGGCCCGAAAAGAAGGGGCGATGACCAGGAGATCAAAACTGGAACTTCTTGGGCCTGGTCCCCACTGGCAGAAACCAGGAAGGCCCTAATTCTGGAGGCCTACTGCTGACGACCTTGCCGTTTGACAAGCCCAAATGGCTCCCCTCTTGTGGAACGCCCCCCAGAGTGTGAATCATCTCCACCACTTTATCCTTATTATGGACCTCCATGTAAGTCGTTATAGTTAAGGGAGTAATGGAATAATGACGCTATGGTCAGAGTGCCTCCTCTAAAAGTCTCGCATGAGACTCCTCATCTAGAAATAGGTCTAGAGAAAAGAGAAGGGTATCCTTGAACTTGATCCCCAACTACCTCACAATCATGAACCCCTAATGAAGGGAGAGTATCTCCTACCTCTTCGTATCCTTCATCGTGGAAGAGAGGAATTCTTCTCAAAACTCCCCCTCGAATTCAGTCCACGAAACCTCAGCCTCCCTCTTCTCCCCAAGATAGAGTGTCCGCCACTGATGCACCGCTCCCCTCATCTGGCATACTTCAAGAGGAACCTAGCACTCCATCAAAGCCTAGATCAAGATGAAATCTATCACCAACTCCTCGAGCCATCTCTCTATATCTATGTTTGAGACACTACCATAGTATTTCCCACGGGTTTCCCACTGAAAGGCATGAAGCATCCTATACCACTGGTCGTCCTCCTCCTCTCGATCATCCCTATGTTGATCATCCAAATCATCCACCTGGGCATCGATCGCCTGAACTAACCGTGGTCGACGTCCAGGTGCCATATCTACAAGGTAAAAAAGGAATGCCTAATCCCTAATAGTGTAGAAGATTTCTTTTAAATTTGTCTTAGAGTATTTATTTATTTTAAAATATCCAAAATACCCAATAAACACAAGAACATAAGTCATTATGATGAATGTACCTGTCCTAGGGTCTCTACCATACAATTATTGTAGCCTCTCTTGGTTGTTCGGTAGGTCCAGAGTCCTTACATCGGATCTCAGGGGCCCTATAATACTGCATCCTAACCGGTCTTCCCTACACTATTTCACGCGTCATGATTTCCTAACACTGTTTCCCTACCATAACATGCAATCCTCATCGTGCCTAACCACTAACACCATCGTATATCTCAACCATACCCTCTGATACCATTCTGTCACGACCCGCCTTCACCATGATGAGAGAAGGGACAACAAATGCCAGACCATTCTTTCCTAAAGTTGAAGGAGAGATAATAACCCCCGAGTCCCACCTTAAATAGGCCCCAAAGTGGTGACTAGCACCAAGGGTACAAAATCACATATAATATGGAAGGAATTACCCTTTTTATTTAGTACAATAGGGATATACGATGGTAAAAATCGAAAAACCTGAAAAAATGAAGGTAGAAGTAAAGTAAAACCAAAAATCCATTCCCATATGCATGTTCCAAATAATGTACTACAAAGTATAAGAAAACGTTAAAAGGGAAGTACCAAAAGAAAAGAAAATAAGAAATTTCAACGGTCCTAGTGTCTGAGCTAATAGGGTCCCACACTTTCCCATATGTCCTCTTAGAAACATGAAAATAGTTTTATATACATAGGGTGAGTATATAGGTATACTCAGTAGGAAAGAGAAAAATCCCTCATGCACAAGTGGGGAGGCATTCTAATTCCCAATGATAAAAGGATATAGCCAAAGTTCCTAGCAATGAAACTATCCACCCAAACCTCATCCTGGCACACTACCCAAATAGCACAAGTCAAGTAAAGTAATAGTAATAACACATCAATTTTTGGGTACCCCACACCACTTTCCCACTGGTTATTGAAGACATCCTACATGTCAGACCCCCCATCATTTTCACTGCAATCTCATTACTGCCCCAACAACAACCTTTTGGGCCACGACAAACACACATCCCACCCACAGACACCTGGGCCACAACAACCACACACATACCTGCCTGCATACACCTAGGCCACTACAACTACCAGCCAAAGACACCTAGGCCAGATCAACTACCGCCACACCTGAAGACACATGTGCCTCATCTCAAAGAAACTTAGGAAACAATCTACCTGCACACAACAGGGCCAACTACCACAACTACCCTTCTTGAAAAATGTTAGGCTATAATGGACCTAAGGTTGACACAACCTTCCTAAAGAGTCTTGGGATACTTGGGAATGGGATTAGAAAAGGATCTAACAACCAGACACTCATGTAGTATTGGAAAAAATACCCTCCTTCATGAAATGGGGGTGTTCGACACAAAGTTCTCAAATTGGGTGGGGTACGAATAAGAAACATAACAACTAAATTATACATATACATAAATAAGAACTCATCCCAAGCATGGGGTTACAAAACCATCCCATACACAAACACCCTCATTACGATTCATTCATAAAAAATAGCCACATCCAAGCAACTACTCATCGCGAAGAACAATTCCCCATTGAACCCATTTTTTTATGACATTCAAGTTGTTTCATTTAAATAATTATTCACTACCGAGAAACTAATAGGCATAGCCACAAGCCAAGGATGGAAAAACTTCCATGTAGAAAATTAGTCATTCATACCTGGTTCTCTTGTAAAGTCACAACAACAAAATGGATATGTGAGTTCCCTCAATGTACTGGAACAAAAAAAAGCCCCAACATATGTAACCACATAGCCCCAAATCCAAAAAACTAATGACTACCACAGAGGGAATCCATTCCCCATCTATGTCACCTTGCATGTATCAAGAAGAATTACCATACATATCACCAGAACATAGAAGGAGAGTTTTCAGTTTTAAACACACCATTCCTTTAGTTCCGTCTTTCCGTTTGGTTAGCCTAGGAGACTACACAATGATTCTTATTCATTGTGAATACATTTAATCAATTGAGTTTACGTAATTAACAAGTTACCATGTTAAAACCATTCATTCATAGAATTTTACATAAAATAGAGGCCCATTAGTGTGTACCACCAACGGCCATGATTTTTAGTGGACATAACACCATAAAATTAACAACATATAAGAAAAGGTAAAAGAGTACAGTAGCATCATAAAACACACCCCTAAATTCTTTAAAAACCATTTATTATTTTCATTAAGGTTTTATTTCATTAATAACTAAAGGAACATTATCATACCCACCTCGCATGATACACAAAAAATAGAGAGGAAGAAAAAAAACCCTACTTGGATGATCAATGATTGATGTTTTTCTCCTCAGGTGAAGAACTGAGAATGCATGACTTGCTAGGGGATAACTATGAGGGAACCAAGAGTGACCAGGAAATGCTCTATAAAGGTTTCACTACGAGACTTGTGAAGGGGGTATCCAAACACACCAATGAAAGGAAAATAAACCAGCCGAGAAGAAGAAAGAATCCACGTGCAATAAAAGTTGAGATCCTGGAGTTATGTGATATGAATTCTTGAACCACTTTAAAAGAAGATCGTGGTTTATCCATGCAGTTGGGTGGTTACACATGATGGAATTAATTTTCATTGAATAATTCTCATGGGAGAGTTGGCCATAATGGATGTAAGTTAAACGGTTTCCCTTAAACAGATTAAAACACGTAATAGGGGCGGAACTGGAAATCATGGGAAAATGGCGTGACACCGAGGAAAAAGCCACACATTGTGGTAAGACAATGGTAACCTAGCTATTGGGGGATATTAGATATAATTTATGGAATTTTAATGGATTTGAAAGGGGTATTAAAAACCTTTTATGTCAAAAAATATATTTCGGGGGAGGAACTAGAAAAAGACAATGGTTGGGACACTGTTTGGTGAGACACCATAAAGGTTCTGCCGTCACAATGCCACAGTCACGGTGGAACCATCACTGTTTGTGAACGTAAAGGGGAAACCTCTACAGTGCAACTGGTTCTGTGCCACCGGTTCGGTGGAATACCATAAGCAGTGACACTGTCACGGTGTCATCATCACGGTGACACTATCACAGTGTCACCTTCACTGTTCCCCCGTCATAGTGCCACCGTAATAGTGCCAACAGTTCAGTGGAACACCATAAGTGGTGCCACCATTTTGTTGTGTGATCGGGACCGGTGCCACCATCATGGTGCTGCCATCACCGGTGCTACAATTTTGGTGGAACTATTTGATGGAATCGAGTATTTGGAAAACTCCTTAATGAGTCACTATATGAGCTATTACAATTGTGATATAACAATTAATAGGTATATGTCTAAATTGGTATCCAAAGCCTTTTAATGTATGTTTCATCTAAATTATTTGTGCAAAATAACTTCCATCAACTATTTATTTTTCCACAGTAGTGGATAGTGTAACAGAATTTTATTTCTTACTACACTATTATTCTAGATATCTTCACAAAATCTGACATGTTCTTGATGATTTTTTATATCTAACATACAACCACCAAAATCATTATCTGAATAAATTACTAAGTAAAAATAATATCCTCTTGCATAGAACAATCCACAATTGGTTGCATACTTGAGGTATTTAAAACTTATTTTGATAGATAATAAATTTGACAATTTTAGATTTTCTTTAAAGTAATCACACATACACACACTAAACATAATATTAGGCTGACTAGAAGTTATGTACAACATACTTCCAATCATACCTCTATAAATAGTTTGATATACTAATTTCCCAACTTTATAATGATCTAGTTTATAGGTGTTACTCATGAGAGTATCATTTCTTTTAGTTCTATCTAAGACAAAATGTTTTAAAAGATATTTAGTATATTTAATTTTATTTAAGATAATTCCACCATTATTTGGAAAAATATAAAATCCAATAAATAATTTGAGTTCCCCCATTAAAAAATATTCAAATTCATTTTTCATTAGTTTTTAAAAACCAATCCACAGGGAATCATTAGTAGATCTAATAATAATTTCATCTACATAGATTTTTACTATTAAAACACCTTTTGAATTTTTTTTTATAAAAAGAGTTAGTTCAGTTATACCTATTGAAAAACATTTTGAAATAAGAAAATTGTTAAGCCTATCATACCAAGCTATAAGATCCTATTTTAAACCATATAAATATTTACATAGTTAAAAAATTATTTAGAAAATGTGTATTTTGAAATCAAGGGGATTTTTCATCAAAAAAATCATCAATTAGAAATCCATTTAATAATTCACTTTTATCATCCATTTGATTTAATTTGAAATCCAAATATTTTGCATAGGAATGAAATATCTTAATAGATTTATATCTTGAAACATGTGTAAAACCTTCTTCATAATAAATAACCTATTCTTGATTATAAACCTATTCCACTAGTCTAGATTTGTTTCTTAATACTTCACCAAACTCATCAACCTTATTTATAAATACCCAATTAGTTACAATGGTTAAGGTGTATTTAGCTATGTGAATGAGTTCCCAAAAATTATTTCTCTCAAATTGATTAAGTTCTTCTTATATAGCTATTATATATAAGTCATCCTTTATGGAATCATTAATGTTTTTAGGTTCATGTTGTGACAAAAATGGCTTGATGTTCGATTTGATTCCTATGAGTAGCTATTGTATGAGAACCTCTAACTAAGTTTCCAAAAAAATGTTTCTAAAAGTAGGTTTCTATGATTCATAATAAGTTTATGAAAAGAAGGGATATATGAATCAATATCTTTTTCAGGTTGGGGTTCTGGTAGTTTTTTAAGAAACTATCTTCTTGTTTAACATAACTTTCAGAAGGTTTTGAATTTAGTTTTAGAGTTTAATGATCATCCTCATGTTTTTCTAAGATAGTATTAGGTTCATTGGGATCTGTTTTCTTAAAATTCGATGCGAATAGATTCTTCCATTGTTTTGGATCTCTTATTAAACACTCTATAATCTTTAATAGAAGTTTAATATCTAAGAAAAATCTGATCATCACTCTTGGAATGAATGTTTTCCAGATTTTCCATTTTATTTATAATAAAAACCTTTCAACCAAAAACTATAAATTAATTAACCTTTGGATTTCGATTATTCCATAACTCATAAGGTGTTATTTTTAACAGTGGTCTAAATAATAATTTTTTTACAGTGTAACATGCAGTATTTATAGACTCTTCTTAATTGTAGATAGGTAGGTAATACTCATTTATTATAGTTTAAGCTCTCTCTTAAAGAGTCTAATTTCTTCGTTTGAACACACAATTTTTCTTTGGTTTCCTAGGAGAATAAAAGTTGTGATTATAACCATTTTGTGGAAAAAATGTTTCAATTTCTGTATTTTCAAGTTCATGACCATGATCACTTCTTAAGGTATAAATACCAATTCCCCTGTGATTCTCTACAGATTTGGGACTCTATATAAATTAAGAACAATATTTACTTTTGTGATCTTGAAAAATTAACCAATTGTATCTAGAGAAGTCATGTAAAAGGAAATAAAAGTAATGTTTTCCATTTAGACTAGATACTCTATAAGTTCCAAAAATGTCGATATAAACTAACTCAAAAAGATGATAGGTTGAAACTTATTTCCTATTTTGGAAAGAAATGTTATGAACATTTTCTTTTTGGAAGAGATTACAAAATCTTTTATTTGAGAATCCATGTTTTGGTAGATCTATAAATAACCCTTTTACAGTTAGCTTTATAAGTGAATGAATATTGAAATGGACTAATCTCATATTCCAAAGCCACAATTATTTTTGAAAGGAAAATGAGAAATAAATATTTTTAGAAGATAAATAATTTAAATCAATAGAACAAATATTATCATTTCGTATGAATGTAAAAATTAAAATATTTTTGTAATTGAAAATATGGAAGGAATTGTTTTCAAATTTTACATAAAATCCATCATCACATAATTGAGATATTCTAAGTAGATTATATTTCAAACCATCTACAAATAAAACATTGGGAATTAATACTGAATTATAATTACCAATTTTTCCAAGGCAGATGATTTTCCCTTTAGTAATGTCACCAATAGTGACCTGACCACCATAATCTTTGATAAAATTCATAAAGATTGAATACACACTAGAAATATGTTTGAAACAACATCTGTCTAATTACCAATGACTTTTTTTGAGAGGTTTTCATACAGGTATCTTTTAAAACAAGGTTTATGAAATAAAGGAATTTGGTACCCAAATCCTTTTGAACCAAGTTTTGTTAGTAATAAGAGATTTTTGTACCCATATTTCTCAAACGGGTTTCTTATATATATAATGTAGGAATTTAAAAAAAATATTTTATTAGGTCCAGTTAATTTTTTATTGGTAATATAGAAATTTTCATAACCAACAGTTGATGTGAATATGGTTTTTGGAAATTTTCTTTGTACTGGTTCGTAACCTATGCCAGTTATATAATTGGGAGAACCATGATTTCTTATTATTTGAGTTAATGTTTTCTTACCATTAACAAACCTTTATATGTATTTATTTTACTATATATTTTAAAAAAATTAATTCATTTTTCTCTTTCAATAGTTGATAATTTTTATCTTTTTCAATAGTATGGTTGATTTTAACATTTACTATTAAAGAATACTATTTCTTAAAAGGCTTATATTTATCTTTCATCTCATGAAAGGTATATTCCAGCATGTTACAATAATCATATAAATATTTATTTGTCATGATTTCTTCATTATCGTCATTTTATTCATTTTCATAAATGTTTGAAATATTTATAGGAGAAGCAGGAAGAATGTTTTGTAACTCTTATGTGCTTTCCATAAAGAACATATTTCCCTTTCAGACAAATCTTCTTAATTATTGTCTGAATCTCTCGAGCTATCTTTATTGGGACTCCATATTTATTAATTTTCTCTCTTGAATCTTCTATCATGATTCTAATACATCTTTTTTTATTTAAATTTCATTGTGTCATCTCTAATGTGTCCTTTCCTTTTTCATTCATCGAAATTGATTTCATTTTGAGTGTCATCCATTTTCCAATCCATTTTCAACTTTCCTTTATAGTAATAATTTCATTTGAAATTAGATTTTTTAGAATAACATCCATTTACTATAAAATTTATTTAATATCCTGGCCATGTGGGCCATATCTTCGTCACTATCATCAAGAGATTCTCCTTCAATGTTGCTTTTAGTTTGTACCTTTTATCTTTGTTTAGAGGTAGCAGTCATGAATGATTTGATTTTATTTTTGTTTCATCTTCATCGATATGTTTTTTTAATTTATGTTTTTCTTCATTCAAAAATTATTTTTCCTATAAATTCCTTAACATGTAATTTACTCACATCAAATGATTCTTTAATTGAAATAAATGTTTTTCTCCATCTATCTAATAAGCATATGATAAATCTAATTACTTGATATTTTTCTTTCACTTACATTATAAGTGAGTGAATGGTGATTACTATTTCATGGAACCTAAGATACATTTCTAAAATAGGTTCATCGTATTTCATTTTAAAAGTATCATACTTGATTATGTATATATTCAATCTCATTTCATTGACATTTAATGTTCCTTCATGTGAAACAGATAAGGTATCCCATATTTCAAAAGTTTATCTAAATGTAGATATTATATTATATTCCTCACCCCCAGGGAAAAGAAAAATGCATTCACAGATTTACAATTATTATTGGAAGACGATTTTATAGCATCACTCAAAGTATTTCTTGAAGTTTATGGTATTTCATATTGATCTTCTATTATAGTCAAAATTTCACAACCCGTAATTTCCAAGTTAATTTTCATTTTGATTTTTCATTGAGCACATTTTTTTACCATTAAAATAACGAGGTTTGTTTTTAGTAGATCCTTATTTTATATTATACATAAAGATCAAAAAAATTAGTATTGAATTTTTTTTAGATCTTTTAGAATTAAAGAAAATCAAAATTAAGAAAGTTAATTTTAAAAACACTACTGATACCAAATGTTCCGTAGAGTGAGTAACTCAAGAGTGGGTGAATTTATTTCCCAATAAATATTTATGTTTCAAATTAATTTGAAATAAAAAAACCTAAATAAAAAATATATTCCCATTAATAATAAGAGTATATTGATATAAGATCTGAACTTTTAAAAGATTTCTTAACATGAAATTAAGTCTTAGTTAATATATTTTGTAGAAATAATTTAAATATTGAAATTAATTTACTTAAAAAAATATAAACACTATTTAAGATTTATTATAAAATTAATGGTTTTGTTTATAGATAAAAATAAATCTATGATATAACTGTGAAAAAGAAAAATTAAAAAATGGAATAAATAAGAGGTTCAATCTCAAGATGGGACTTAATCCTCTCCATATGGAAATCACCTACTACCAAGAAGATTATAATTATTATCCAATAAATCCAAAACCTAGATTTGGTAAATACTAAAAAACTACAAGCTATCGAGGAAAAAAAATCATCTTCCATAGTTATACAAGGAAAGAAACTATAGCATAGATCACACATGGACCTCTTCTCTAAACACAGTGGAAAAATAGATGAATAGAAAAGATGGAATATCTTGTATTCTCTAGGAAGGTTCATTAGACAATGTGTGTTGGATAATAGAGTAACAAAACACATCTCAAAGTAAAATAGAAAGAACAATAAAGAATATAAAGAAGATAATTCTATTATTTATTGAATGTCTTTAGTCCTCAGATGAGAATTGGTGATGAAATTATGCTTCATTATAAAATTTTTGAAGATAGAGTATCATAAAAAGTCTACAGAAATGGTTCAGTTGGCCTATGTCAGTGTTTCAGTCAATATATATAATGGATTATGGGATTCTAAATCATTTATCTTCACATAACATGAATCCATATGCTCATGAGGATTCACATATTTAATCTCACAAATTTTTTATATAAGTTAGATAATATTTTATGTGTCGTATGTATCAAGTACCAAGTACAGAGAGCGAGATGTATCCTTAATGTACATAAAGCATCATCAGATCCACAATACTCACATCAAAATTTGACTATGTCATGAATACTTTGTTAACTTATCTCCATAGACAAATAGTCATTGATCCATTCATGCTGAAGTCCTCAGATAGAAATGGTAGAAAGATGCCGGTGGTGACTCACCATTTGGCGGTATCTAAAGCCAGTGATAACATAGGCTGATGGTGACGATGACTCAGTGTCTGGTAGAAACAGTGACTCATGTCTGGTGGTAGCCCTTCTAGCGGTGACTCTGCTAGCTGTAGGTCTTATGGAAGTAACAATACTGGCGGTGACTCTGCTGGCGGTGACTCACCATATTACTTAGAAAAAATATCATGAATATAGTCTTACTATATAAAATTCTATCATAAAACATGTAGATCATTAGTACTAAAAGAATCATGGTTTGGGATCATTAAAATAAGAGTGTATCAAATATACTCCAAAAAAGGGGGTAACAACATTAATGAATAAGGCACAATACCAGATTGATTTCCCTTATAACTAACTTTTGAATATGTATAGGAAAGAGTCAAATTATCTAGCCTCATAGGAGAAAAAAAAGTTGGAGGAGAGTAGGAGATCGATAATTCTACAATCAAGTCTAGAATTAGCATAAAATGAAAAGCACGATTATCCTTGGGAGAGCCATTATTGAAAGACATAGGGGTTTGGGAAGAAACTTGACTAGCTCCAATCATAGGAGTGGAATCCAGGGAATCTTGGACAACCCAACAATTAAAACCTGGAAACACTGGAGGGGAAAGAGGATGGAAATATTTTATAGTAGGAGGGATAACTCCCATTAAAATATGAATAACTGGACTCTTTTCAGAATCATATGAATAACTAGTAAGTTTATGACAACTAGCCTTCTTAATGGATGTAACATGATTTAGATCCATGGAAATATAGAAGCCTCAATGTTTCCTATTAGTAGCAATTGAGTATCCCTGAAGGGAGAAGAAAGTACAGATCTCTAGGTATTTTCAATGTGGAGGAATTTCGAAAACTATGTGTCCAAGAAAACTTTGATGAAGTCATAACATAGAAGAGGATTAGCCAAGTCAACCTCAACACATATCTACGATGCCATATAGGATTCCATTCTTAATGTTTCCTCACCCTAACATAAAAATGGAAAAAATGATCACCTATTCCCTAAAGGATCTCTGGGTTTTTTAGAGGTAGAAGAAAACTAGGAGGTAGGATATGAATTATATGTAGAGATGAATAAAAAACATTAATCTATTCCATAAACCACTTAGTAAGAATAAACTATTTTCTTTTACAACACCAATCCTCCCTTTAGCAATATCATGTGATTTCAACCTTTGAGAATAGATGAATTAAAAAATGATTTAAGTTTCATCAAGTAAATATCCATAGGTATAGAAAGACCCTAGGAGTGAAAAAAGTAGAATAAGATCTATAGATATGTTTTATCCACTATAAATTTAGAAAGATGCTTCCATTAATGATATTCCATAGCTAAAGAAAAATCCCATTAGGGGATAGAAATTACCGAGCATCCATTCACCACATTTGAAGTTCAGGGATATAATTCAATCGATGGAGTATGAGTTGGGGTGGGATGTCCTGGCGAAGAGGCCTATCCAGAAACTTTTTCTTTTAATGACCACATAGGGAGAATGGATGGATTTAGAATAACCAAAGGATACTCAACAATGCAAGAGTAATTTTTGTCTAAAATCCCACTTCTAGATGCTAATGAATAAGGTAGATAGGATTATAGAGTATAAATACTATATCAAGAGATGACAGAGGCACTAAGGGGGTTTCTAAATCAAACACATACATTCCATTGGGAGCTAGCATGACTAGAAAATTTGAAATTGGGTGATCCATGTGAGGTAAATTCACGATTCCTTACCATTGATTCATTGTGGATAAAATATTATTTATTTTAATTAAATTGTTACTTATATTCTGTAAAGTTAAAAATAGGTTTTACAAATTTAAAATAATATAGTAAAAATCTAGGCCATTATTATATACAAATAATGCAATAAAAACCCTTGATTTGATACAAATTACATTTTTCACTATTTATCTAAAAATCAATTATTTTAGAATAATCCCAAAAATCATATAAGGATAATTTTGATACATGGAATTGAAGAAATTATGTTTTTTCTATAAATTTGATGTATTAAATTTGAATGAAAATAATTTTAATATAAAAATTAATAATCAGGAAACCAAATTATTTGTAAGAAGTTTCTCTTATATCAATATATTTTCTCAATAGTATTCATATGGTGGTTAATTCTATTGATACCCAAATATTTAACACCCACAATATTTTATCCATGTTAAATATCTTTATTTTATTAATGTATCATGATTTTCATTTTCGTTTGGTGTTTCATGTAAGATAAGCCACTCAACATGATATTTATTGAAAGAAAAGTATTTACTAAAATCATGGGTAGTTACATTCTCTGCCCTTAAAAATAATATCATCCTCAGAATGTTTATTACTAGGAATGAAAGAAGTGTTGGTAATTTTTCCTCATTACATCATATGGTTCCAATGTTACTTATGTGAACATTTGATTATTTAATGGAACTTTGAATGGATGGATGATCTTCTCCCACAAAACTTTACTATTTGATCAAAGATATCGATGGGTTGTCCATCATATAAGAGATCATGTTACAATTGCATAACATCAAATTTTAAAACATTTGAATGGTTTGATATGTAATTTCCCAATATAGATACATGGAACGTTCCATGTACTTGGGAGAGGTCGTTAGGGAGTGATAAATGATTATTTACTACCCCGACATGACCCCAAATTGTTAAGGGACCAATGTTTCTAGGGATCAAATTCAATTTCTACATAAATATATTAAATGGATTCTATATAGATATCAAAAGGAACACTTTTTCACAAACTTTAAACTCTAGGTATCGTCAATGATTATCTGCATAGTTTTTATCGAATTTCTACTATGTTCAAATGTCGTTGATTTTTCTGAACCTTGTTTTTCATTTTCAGGAAAATATCAGGACCTTTCATCATCCTCTATCTAACTTCAACCCATCAAATTAGAGTCATATATCTCTACCATACATAGCCTCATATGGTTCCAGATGAATAATAGTATGAAATATTATAATATATGATAACCCTACTATGGAAAGGTGTTGACCCAATCTTCATCGAGATTTGACCAAATAAGATATCACCACATCATCTAGTGTTTGGATGATCCTCTCAAACTTCCCATCTATATAAGGGTGATACATTGTACTAAAACTCAAATCTTTCTCCAATTCCTAATGAAGTATTCTCTAGAACCTAGAGGTAATCCTCAGATATCTATCATATTCAATAGAGAGTGGATCCCCATGTAGTCTTTTCAAGTATCTTATGTATATCTTAGAATGTTAATAAAGATACAAATCATTATTAATATAAATTAAACATGATGACATTGTAGAGAGATTTATAAGAATCCAAATGGAATTATGGCCTTTATATGTCTTCTAGAGTCCCAAAAAATATTATATAGAACTTTTTTCTGATTTCCATACTGGTATGAGTAATGATTGCAACATACCCTTAGAATTTTGTTTTTATATCCTTAACCTGATGAAATACCAATAATTAATATGTGTATTCCATGATTTCCATAATTATGTTAACCCACTAGATTTTATTTCTTTGTAACATTATACATCTTCATGATCTTATTTGTAGACAAATATGAGCTATGAGCGTCAACATAATCCTAAATTTCCAACTTTATTTATAGTTTTTATATAACAGATATAGAGGTTTGGAACCTTATAACACCATATTTATAAAATCTTAACTATAGAAAAGTCACTAACCTTTTTTATATCAATATATTATCTCTCTAGGATTTTTTATCTTTACATGAATGGATAGTTGACTGGTCATTTGGGAAAGAGAGGGTTTCTATCCATATATTTTGACTTCAAGATTCATCTATTGATTATCCAAGAGTATTGAGTTTTATTTATTCCTAACCATGGATAAGATTAATTGATCTTCCCACTCAAGCCATCAGTTACATTGTTTTCCTTCCCAAGGTGTATTTGTTTTTGAAATCATAGTCCTTAATTGGCTCTAACCTTCTCTTTTTTGTACATTTAGGGATTTTTTTGTGAATATATGCTTTATGCTCTCATGGTTAGTATAAATACCATACTTCTCACTAAATATATGGTTCCAAAATTTTTTAAATTCAATGTCTATTGTTTCTAACTCTAGATCATCTGTTTAGTATCTCTTCTCACGAGTCTATAATTGTCATGATATATAAAAAAATACCATTTTATTATGAATTATAATGCATCCCAACCCATTAAATGAAGCATCACTATATATAAAAAATTCTTCTCTACTACATTGTAGTTTAAGTACATGTGTAGTTTACAATATATTCTTAATTTTCTTAAATATTTCCTCAAATTATTCTATCTATATGGACTTCACTCCCTTCCATGTCAACTTGTTTAGTGGGTTGGATAATAATGAGAATTTTCTCACAAAATAGTAGGAGTTTCTATCTAATCTAATAAAAATTCATATCACTATCATAGAAATTGGTCTGAACAATTTTTTATTGAATCTATCATTGATGTGTCCACAAATATACCCTCACCAATTATAACATGACTTAAGAAGGATAATTCTCATCTAGAATTCAGTGTTTCTGATTTTTTAATTTAATTTCTACTTTCATAAGGTCTTTAAGAAATTTCTCGAATTCCCTGCCTGTTCTTCATTACTCACAGAATATATCATAATATCATCAATAAATATAATGTATAATTTTTCAAAGTAATCTCTAAATAATTTTGTTCTCAAATACAGAAATATAATTTGAGAAATTGTAATATTAATGGAATAATAATAAATTCATAGTTTCCATACCTTGTTGGAAAACTTTTCTCTGGATTATCTTCTCTCCTTACCATCAATTGATGATATCTAGATTAATGTTAAATCTTTAATAAATATTGAGATCCTCATAGTTGATCAAACATATTATCAATATAAGGTAAAAGATTTTTATTCTTGATCATAATATATTTAGGTTCATGATATTAAATGTAGAGGCACATTGAACCATCCTTCTTCTTAACAAAAATAACTATTGTACCATAGAGAAAGGAACTCAGGTGCACAAATCCATTATTAATATTCTCTTGAAGTTTCTTTATTAATTAATCAAACTCAATGGGGGAAATTATGTAAGTAATATTTGGGATATTCATAAACCCAAGTATGAGGTAGATTGAAAACATAACCTCAAACTCAGGGGGATGACCAGGTATTTCATCTAGAAATACTTTAATATACTCTTGTATAAGAGGTATGTCACCAATTTTGACTTCATCTATAAACATATGAGGAATGAGTCCATCATTTTTTGGTATCAGAACACATATTAATGAATTTTATTCTATAGGGAGAACATAACCATACTTACATAAAATTTGATCATTGAATGGATTGGGATAAGAAATTAGAATTCTACATCCAAACAATTGATATGTGATATAGGATGGGATAACCAATCCATACCAAATATATTTTTAATTTCATCCAATGGTAGAATAACTAGATTTTTAGGAATTAACATCCCATAAATATTTATCTAATAAAATTTATATTTTCAGGAATCTATCATCTCACCACTAGGGGTTTTCACTAACAACTCATTATCCATGGTTTCAGGTGGATTCTCAACATTATTTGTAAGATTTTAAATTATAAATAAATGTGAAGATCTAGAATTTAATAAGGAATTTATATATATAGAGTGGACAATGAGTATACCTTTCACTAATTCATTATCCCTGTCTACTTTAATAGTAGTGATAATATATTCTCTTACTTTCTCCCTTAGTTTATGAGGATTCTAGTGTCTATTATATTCCATAACTTTGGGGATATGGTTATGATTTTCATAGTTACCAAACTCCTTTAACATATGTTATTGAATTTTAGGTGGTATATTGGTTGGAGAATTATGTTTTTCCATTGATTGAACTAGTTTGTTAGCACTACATCAATAGTCTTGTGTAATATGACCGTCCCTACCCTACTTAAAACACCTCCCAGATCCCTTGAAGAAATTTCTCAGGATTCCTACGACCTTTTTGAAAAATTAGTTGTTAGAAGTTCTTTCCAACATAAGTATTTTTATCAAACATTTGATGATACTAGACATTTATTTTCCATTCCCAAAACTACCTAAATTTCGCAATTTCCATCTTGTCCTTTAGTAGAAAAAAATCAATATCTTATAAGATTATTAATTCCCATATGACAAATTCTATTCAAATACATGATTTTAAGACAGCAAATAAATAATCAATCTTTTTAAAATATTTGTAAATATAACCAAATACACACTTTTTGTTCCTTGTGAATTTCTCTTTATATGTTCCAACAAAGTCATCCTCCTTTTATTTAATCTATAGTAATTCTCATTCCATCATCATGAAATGTTCTGGAGGAAATTGATTGATAGACATTGATTTATTAAATACCTCCCATTAAAAAGCGAATAATTATTATTTTACCATTATATTCTTAATTAGAGTCTACCACCAGTCATACTCTTCTTCTAGATTATATAAATCCAAAATAACCTTCTCTTTCACCAAACATTGGAATATAAGAAATATATTTTCCATAGCATTGATCTATTTCTCAATAATTAATGGACTATAAGATCCACTAAAGGATGATGGATATTTTATCATGAAGGACTCAATAGTAAGATACCCCTTCATTGTGTTTTTAAAGATATCAATGTGATATAAATTATTATTCATACCTTATGATAGTTGGGTTGGAGTTTTTATCAGTTTTTGTACACCGGTTTCCATCCCATTTTGTAGTTAATTGGGAAAATCCATGTATTTCCAATCACATTATTTATTATCTTATTTACTCAGTGTTATAGATATTAATTAAAATAAAATAATGTTTTGGGACATATATTAGTAAAATTAATGATGGAAAAATATGATCATAAAAGAAATAACTCATTAGTTATGTGTATACCCTAACTTCCAAACCTATAGTATTCATTCTAGTTTATGAATGGTAATTTTCTTAAGAGGTTCTCTAAAATAAACATATTAAATTACCTCCTAATGGATCACAAATTGAATGTGAATTAACTAAATCATATACTCCAGGAGTTTCAATCTAGTTGTGTTTTCTTAGTCATACTAATAATGTTCCCGAGTGAATATTGGGTCAATAACTAAGTAACATTTTTATGGTGATTACCCATAGGTTCATTTTTTTAAAAACCACATCTAATTTCTAGTATCCAGATATATATTTTATTTCCTAGTAAAACCACACAATATATACTTTATCAAAACATCAGGTTGTTATCCAATACATGGACTTATTCCTATGTTTCTTACCCAAGTCCTTTAGACTAATCCCCAAAATAAGTAAACATCACATTGATTCAATCTATAGAGACCCAAGGTAAATATATATTAATAATACTTTGATTATTTGATTTAATTAATATATATCACAATTAGTCACACAACCCAAGGAATTACAGGTTTAGTGTCTTGAATAATATAATCTTAAACAACTTATTTTATAACACTTGTGACCATTTATCATTAATCATGCTCCTCTAGATCCTCTTATATATATCTCATATGATAAAATATTCTTCATAAACTGGGTAATGGAAACATAGATAATGGATGATCCAAATTTTCATTAATGGAAACTTATTAACGATTCATAATAGATATCTCGTAAACAAGAGGGGAAAACATAATTAAGGGAGATATATTAGATAAAGGTTTATGGGATCATAAGTGAAAATCATAAATCTTGATTTAGAATTAAGAATCATGGCATAGAAATATTAGGCCACATAAAATTAATTAAAATCATAGATTAGAATCATATTACAAAAATTGAAAAAAACATGAAATCCTAACATAAGAAAGAATTATATATCTATAACATGGAATATCATTAAAATATTGAATATCTTTGAAATAAGGGAAATTTTAGTGAATTGAAACAATCATAGACATGGTAAAACATTGTGAAAAAATTTGAGCATCTCCAACATTGAATTTTTTCTCAAATCCAATTTTTTCAACCATTTAGTTTTTGAACAAATTCAACTATGAACACCATTTAGTTTGTTAAAAAATCCACGTATGTCTAGGATTTATTATCTATTGATATATAAAACCATAAAAAATACATTAGTGGATTATATAATACCCCACCCATCATCATACATACATATGAGTTGCACTAAAAATAATATCATTATTGTTATTATAATGAAACTGTGGGAATATAATGGGTTTCATAACTATTCCAAATGGGATCACATAAAAAATGATCATTTGATACCAAAAAATTATCAAACAATATGATAATTTAATAATAGAATATATAGGGTGATTTATGAATCATTACTACATTATATAAGAATCCATTGAAAATGGAATAGAAATCACTAAAAGTGTTTTTCATAGAATGAATTTCTTAATATCATCATAAAAATATATGTTTTATGAGACACATTCCAAAGCAATTTTTTTGAATATTAAGGTAAAATTCTCAAAATATTATTTTTAATAGAATTAAAATAATGATGTGTAGATATAAAATAAATCATATGTTAGAAATGTGAAGTGGAAGGGAAGTATATAATTTCAGGCAATGAAGGAGCCTTTAAAAAAAATATTAAAATGCTATTATTGAAAACAAATGTCCTTAAAAGTATAACGAAACCATCATTTTTAAAGGAGTAAAAATGGAAATATAAGGATCATGGGAGATAAAAACATTTTATGTTTCCAGTAGTTAAATTAGAGAATTGGTGGAAATTAGAAACATGGATATGGAGAAAAATACATTAAAAATAAATGGTGATTATTATAAGGAAAATTATATTTTCACATAACTATAGACCTTCAAATAAAAAAAATCAGCATGAACCAATACTTTCTTAAAAAAGATATTTAAAATACAAAAAACACTCAAATGTTGGAATATATAATTCTTTAATTATTATATAAAAATAAGAGTGATTACAACCCATTTAAAACATTTGAGTCGCAGAAACCCCTTACCCTAATTCATGAAATTCACTAAACTGCATGAATCTCATTTATAATGAAAATAACAAACATAATAACCAATTTAAGAAATCTATTCCAAAATTAAACCTTTTAGTAAAACATTTTATAATAATTTATTAAAAATAAATTAGCTAGTTATTTTTTTACATCACCAGATTTTATTAGCTTCGATTGTTTGTTTATTACTAGTTTTGAAATGAGAATGTCATTTTTTGTTAATAGAATAAAATTTTAACATTAAAGAATCAAATTGAAATTATAATTTAATTATTTATATCATTTATTAATAGTATATATTTTTTCATAGTTATCGATAGAATAATTTCATATCATTATTCAATTAGGTAATTAAACCGACCCGACAAGAACATGCCATAATTTAATGGATATGCATGATTGTAGGGTAATTTGGTTATAATATAAATATTATATAAGTATTAATAAAACAATTTAGGTTCAATTATGGTGATTAAATTTTTTTTAAAAGTGTTTATAAATAATAAAATACTAGATGAAAAATTTAAGATGTGACTTTGTATAGGTGGTTGTCGTCACGTACAAATTATTAACGTTATCATTTTTTAGAGAATGAAAGGGGATAAAGGTAGAAAATAAATTTAATTTTAATAATAGTAGTTAATTAATATAAATAACATATTTTCATCATTATCATCATTAAATCCATAATTTATAGATAATGATAGAAAACTGAACACGTCACATCTTGGAGGTAGTAGTCTGCACGTACGTGCGATCCACACTCTTTTTTTTCAAGTGGTTAAAAAGTAATAAATAATTTTGTCTCATTATTATAATAAAATCATAGTATATTTATTATAATAACTTAATTATATAATGTTTGTTAAATTTTTTTTGAAGAGGAATATAAAGAAGAAAAGATTAAGAAAGAGGTATTACTTACATCGAGAGATTTCATTTTCTCCTAGTAACATTTTTTGAAATGGAGGAACTTAGATAAATAATGGTGGAAATTAGATTATTTATGTGGGAAAGGTATACAGTAGAAAAAATGGATGATTTTTAGGACTAAATTCATAGTGATTTGTGTCACATCATGTGGTGGAAGTTATCCCCTTTTATAAATGAAGATGAGGGTAATTCTGGAAGCACTCTTAACATTTTAAATAATGTAATATTACTATTAAAGGCTCAAAGGATAAAAAATGGACAATATACGAGGGGTTATTATTTTTGGTAAAGAAATACCTTATCTATCCATTTCAAAAACATTTTTTTTGACATGATTGGGGTCATTTTCTCTTAGTAAGTCAATTTTCCCATTTTTACTCTTATCAGGGTAATTATTTTACAACCCTTGTAAATAATTTTAATAAAAAAAATAAAATTACACTTCTTAAAAAATTTAAACTTATTATTTCTAATTTAAAAATAATTTTATCAAATAAAATTTCTATCTTTTTTAAATTTTAATTTTAATATAAACACACATCTCATATAAACATTGTTTTTAGGAAAAGTGTGTCTTCAAGATTAATAATTTTGTGTAAGAAATAGTTATAAAAACTACCAATTTTCATTACATAAATTCGTTTATTATAAAGCCATAAAAATGGTTGTACATTTCAAACCAATCTGAAATCAAATTTTACCAATAAAATACACAATTAAAAGAAAATATCAAAAACAATTTTTATTATAATTAAAATATTAATTTAGTTTTGTAAGATTAAATATATTTGATATAAATTTTAAAAGATATATTTAAATTTAATAAATATATTACTTAAATAAATAGTTTATAAATTAAAAAAGTTCATGTTATTCTTATATACTTTTAATTTTAAAGAATTAATCATTTTGAAAAAATAATTATTTTTCACTAATATTCAAAAATAAAATTATTTTGAAAAAATACAAAAAAATTATCTCAGGATAATTCTAAAACATTTATCAAATATTAGGTTAATTATATCTAATTTAAAATTTTAATGTGTTAGAAATTAATATAATTATATAAAAAGTGTAAAAAAATTGTTTCAAACAGATGAATCTAATATTAATATATATTTCTTTAAGTTTTCATAGAGTTGTTACTTCAATTGATACAAACAATTTTAAAGACAATAATATATTAGAATTTTTTAATAATTTTATTTAATTATTGAATCATAGATTTCATTTTTGTTTGGAAATGTGTGAAACAAAATCCTCTCCACATGATATTTATTTAAAGAAAAATATTTACTAAAATTATGGGTCCTTACATACCTCAACTTAGGATATACTTAGCTCGAGTCTTTAGTTGGAGTGAACACATCACCCCACCTCACCACTAAGGTGACACTTCATACGAGTCTTCAGTTAGGGTGACCACTTTGCCTTGTCTCACTAATAGGGTGACCACTATTTTCTACCCTTAATTAGGAACCATATTCTCCCTAACCCATGTTACTAGGGAGAACCATCTCTTATACCCATATACCGAGCTGACCACATTTTCCTAGCCCCAATAGGGAATCACTTCACCCAATATTTCACTAAGGTTGTCCATTCACATTACCCTAAATTAGTAAACTAATTCTCCCAATAATCTATACTAAAGTACCGTTTTACTTCTATATTATTTCGAATCCATATAAAATCTTATTGGGAACCTCTTTCACATGGATTTTTCAAATGTAATAACAAGATTTTTCAAAATAAAATACAAAAAACTATTAATGATAGAAAACTAAATACTGAGTAGAACCCCTAACAGAAACCTTAAAGACCTATAGAATTTCATGACCTAGTTTTACACACCATTGTGAAAATCATTAATTATGTATTCCCTCGATAAAATGAACTTCCCACTTGTCCTCCCAGACTGATAAGTATATAAGGGGATTTACAATCATGTATCCCCGTGATAATTTGGATTATTATTGTGAGTTCATCGATGAATCCACCCCAATCGTAGGAAGATATTTTAGCTTCCCATGTTTTGAGTTGGCCTCCATAGCAAATCTAATGGGCCATGCATGTTTGGAAAACCTCCTTACGTAAAATCCCAAACCATGTTCCCATTGATTATTTCTTTATGATGACTCATCAATGATCCATGTAAACCATATGAAGGGAATGATACTTGGTGAAATCCTAGATATCCCATATTTTTTGGGGAACCTTCTAGGATGGGTACCTTTGGTAATCATTTTTCCTCGTTTTTCCTAAGAACTGAATGAGATCCATATGAGTATACTCAATTTTACTTCCAAAAAAGTCTATACCCACCATTTGTCTAGTCATCATTTCTTGTATATCTATACATCAATGGGAAGTTTATATGTATATGGACCTCATACTAAGTGTTATCCCCCAATATAACTTCCATGGGAAGCCCATGAATATGCCCAAAATCATTCTTCATGGGGACATAAACGTTGTGATATCTTCCTGAATAGGCAATATTCCCAGTTTTCCATTCCTCAAAGGACCATATTACTTATGAGATATTTCATAAAGGGATAAATTCCCTATAATACAATCCTTAAAGGGAAATATTCCTTAATATAAATTTCTTATAAGACATTTTCCCTTGAAATCCATTCTTCAAAGGTCCATATTCTCTATGAGAAAAACTAGAGAGAATCATTCTTATTTAAGTCCCACATTGACCATCACTAGGGTTCTTTCACCAAGAAGACTTAGTTTAATGAAATTAAAGTAAAAATAACATTTTCTTACCACATGATGCTTATCTATATTTCATAATACTGACATAAAACCCAAAACATTATAAATAAAGCTATATTGTATTTTATTCCTATTAAATTGGATTCATAAGACATCTCATTGAGGATCGATATCAACACACTTTCAGACATGGATTCATGAGCTTAAAAGGAACCACAAAATTCTTTGGTACATAAAATTAAAATACTAGAAATTTCCCACTAAAAGAACTAAAATATTTGCGTTATTATTCGATTCATTTAGATATGTTGGTATCCCATTCATGGGACTGATCCCAACATAGTAAGTACATACTGCATCCCTAGATGGAAATAAACCTCATACAGTGCAATTGGGTTTATTTAAACCCTGACATCACTAATTGATAAAATAAAGATATGGATCCTCTAATATATATAGGTGGTAATCTTGATGGGGAAATTTTATATATTTCGACACTACCATTAATGGAGAACCTCATATTCCTATAGATGTTCACTTTGGAACAAATTCATGATTGATAACTCACAAGGTGGTAACCAGACTCATGCAACATATTTGGGAATGATTCACCAATATATATTAAATCTATAATAGATTATCAGATAAGGAAATAATCCCCTTATAAAGGGTGAGATTATCCCATCCTCCCATCCTCTCGATGAACATGAATTACAAATATAGTTTGATAAAAAAATCAACAGTGATTGATTTCCTGTAGAAAGAAGGTCCCAAAATAATGTGAACCATAATGTGTGTTGTATTCCTCAATAATAGAATAGTGAACCCAACATTAATCTTTTAACCATGTGGGTGATCAATCAACCATGATCTACTTTTTATGTTGGATTGATGGGTTTATTATATATTATGGTTGATCCTTTCAGGAATCTCAGGATCTACAGGGATCTTAGGACCCTCAATATCATTAGTACCCCATTGAATCCTAGATAGTTTTGTTCGATCCATATGGAAGAACAAAACCATAATTCATCCCATTCCATCCCTAATATAAAAAATTATGGTTTCCATCAAGTCTATAAAGATACTACTTCTTGATGGTTAAGGCACTCATGTATTCATCAACCATGATGATGGTTCATGACACACCATCCAAAATAAAATCATTACTAAACCAACATATTTAACACTATGTAAAAAATTAGTTGATCCAGGAGTACCATATAAATCAATATATCTCAACATTAGATACATCTTGCAAGATCATATAGTAGGTATACCCACACCAATGTCCATACAAATGGAGGACATTAATGAATAATGTGGTCTCTACCACTATGTCCAAAGGATTTTAGTGTCTTTCCTTAAATCATGGAAATGATTATCTTCCTTACCTTATGTAGTTGTTATAGGATGTAATCAATATCCTTTCATATATACAAGATCCACCCTAGATAGATTATGCTATTATCTATCACTACCACAGACAGTAAATGACCATAGACACTCAATGAACTATTCAATAAAACACCTAGGAGAAACTGTACCCAATTACATAGACAAATTAATATAGTAGGTTGTATCACTAGGGAAGAAAGAAAGCCATGGGAAGTGAGTGGGTATATATATACATTATCCCACTTAATAATCCCTTAGTTATATCCTCACAAAAACTAAAAAACATTATTATATCCTTGTTATCACCTCCCAAATTTTGGATATGATAGAAGTAAAATTCAATAATATATCATTGGACACTAAGGGAAATACCCATATTCCTTAACCCATCAGCACATTGGAAGATCATCGACATATCCCAAAAACTACTCAAGAGAAGTTCTATATTCATGATCATAATGAGGATGACAGTCAAAATTTTTTGACATCTATCAAGGGGTAAACCTATATGGTAACACCGAAATATTTTGTAAATAAATTTAATTTTTAATTTATGAAACACTATGTCTCTACAGAAACCACTTTATTATAACATACTTAGAAAATAAAATTTTTCCACTTCTGTGATTTGAGTTTCAAAAAACTGACATATATGGTTGCCTTCACATTGATCTTTACAGTATGATAGAATCAATTTAGTTTTAATGAATAGTAACATACCCTTATGAATAGTAATGAACAGTAAATCGGAAAATAAAATAGAAACTTCACCCGTGAATGTATCAATACAATTTAGACATCTTATAAATGAAGAAACAATCATTGTATAAGGATTGGTATTTTTATATGTCATAAATATTATAATTAAAATTATATGAATACTTTAATAATTTAAAATAGAAATTTATTTTCATAAAATGTGATCATAAATATTTTTTATTGTCTTATGGTTATAAGACAATTTTATGTGACCTTGATTAATTTTTCAAGGTGTTATAAAATGCGTTATAGTTTTAATGCTGTTTTTTCGAATAAATTATGATTTTATTTAAGAATTAAATTAAAAATATTTTCAAAATATTATCCAAAAATGTATTTCATTTTTAAATTCTACACGTCTAAAAATGGTTGGGGTAAATTTTTGGGAGTTTTGTAAAAGGCTTGAATTTTGGGTGATTAGTAAAATACCATAATTTACGATAAATGCTAAATACCAGACTTATTGATTCAAAGGTTATGTAAGACTGATGCAAGAACACTTGGTTCGAACTGACATGGAAATATTACTATTAATGGTCACATGAATCATTACTATTGGTTGTCGTTGTAAGAATAATAAAATAATTAGTAAAATAATTGGAACACCCTCCTATAGTCCACTATAAAACCCCCATCACTTCCTCTTCTATTAAATTCTATCAGGCCTTGTTCCTTGTCTAAATTTATCCCAAATCTCTTCCCAAGATCCTTTCTCACGTCCGATAGTCCATGGTCTCATAAGAAGACCAAAACCTCTCCCCTAAAGAGGCTCTCAAAGAAGACATGTTTAAGAGGTAAATTCATCTTTCTAATTCTTTTATTTCATGTTCCATTCATTTATTTTTCTTTCCTCACACCCTTAAATCAAAATGATGTAATGACTCCAGTAACATAAATGTACTATAATATTGTTATGACAATGGAATAATTCTTCATCGACTTTCCTTTCCCATTTTTTATACTATAATTGAAAACACCATCCGAGATGTGTTAATTTAACAGATTCATGGACAACAGGTTTTCAATTTCAATTACCATCATAAATTATGGTGATGAAACCATTTTGATGGTTGAAAAAGACTATAATATATTTAATAAAACTTATTTAATGTTTAATAATCTATTTTACACATTACATTAATTTAAAAATCAAATGTGTTCATTGTGATAAAGAACCACCAATTAACCAAAACAATTATCATTAATGTTTTATGTAATAATTCATATTAATTTCCAATAACTAAATAAAATTTTTAAATATGTAACATTATAGTTTTCTGCTAATAAAATGCAACTTCTATTCTTGAAAACCATTCTCATGGTACATGTTTATCCATACATGAATATAAGTAAATTGATCATGAAAACCAAGGAAAAAAACATTGCCAAACAATGAAGTTGAATCTTTTAAGTCATATAAAGGCCACTAATGAACCTAATAAGGCTATAATAAAACAATTAAATTAATATAAGGTTACTTGATTATTAATTTATGAATCTAAATTTTATTATTCAGGTCATTAAGATAAAATAAGGAACACATTCAGACGTAAGGTAAGGGTTTCCTACCTGAACCTCTATTTTCTTTTAGATGACTCATTATCTCTCTCCAATAAAATTAAATTTTAAATTATTATTATTTAAACATCATAAATTCTGTTTGAGTGTAATATTTGTTTTGTACAAACCACAATCCTTCTTTATTTCATGAGAGTTATATTTTTTTGAAACGGATCTTTCAAAAATTAATCCTGAAACACATGGCTGATTCAAGGGAATTTCCCAAATTCTTACATATTATCAAGGGCACTATGTAATATATTTTATAAAACATTATCTTTCTAAAATCATTAATTTTATTATTAAAATACATTCTTACTTCACTTATGGTATTATATAAATATTTTTCCAAAAGAACTCTTCTTTTCAAAGTAAAAGAGTATTTATCTCAATAATTACTCGATGATTTGATAAGAGTGTCTTCATATATTTCAACACTATTGTTGATTGTTTTTTATGAAATCATATACCAAATTTAATTTAATTGTTTATGATTAGTTTGATTTTGTATGTACTGTCTTGAAACCAAACACCAATTTACTCGGAATGGTTACTATTTATGCTTAATGTTTAGGGAATGTTATTTAAATTAAATATGTTACTTTGATATACATGTATAGGTGGTTTATGTTTATCCCCATTCATATGAGGAATTCATTGGAATTAATAAGTGATGGGTTGGGCCTACTATATCCCCACTATACATCAGTTGGTCTCATGAGACAAACTATGGTCTCAACACAATGTTATATCTAAAAGATTATTTCTGGTCTTAGAAAAAGGCCTTCGCGAAGTGGTTATGATGTCTGACATTATGAATTCTCTTATTATTAAACTAGTAAGTTTAAGTTCATGAATTTTATATCTTAAGGGTCATTATGAGAGAGTTCTCCTCACTGTGACCTAGGGTTCTACATTTAGGGTTTGTTCCTCCTTTATCCCACCTACTTCCAGTTACATCTGAGAGGGGATCATGTCGACTCCCGACCCAGTAGCCGCCCCCTGGTTCATGTCTCTATTGAAGAACCTATGACCTCCCCATGCAGTATTGACCATGACTCCTCCCCGAGTAGTGGTGATCGTAACAACCTCCCTCCTAAATCCTACCACTGTGAGTTCACTACCATCATGCATGCCCTTCAGACCCTAGATCTTGATACTCTTCCCTGAGAGCATTGTCTGCCGCTGGAAACACCTCTCCGTGATCCCTCCATCATGAGATCAACATTGTATTATTCCCTTCAACCACCAGATCATATGTGTGTGTGCGATGTTTGCAGTGGAAGCGATTCTACGGGCTCCATTCCTAGTTCGGTGCAAAGATTCATCCAATTTCTATCACAGTTGTGATTCATGCGACATGTCCCCCTTTTCCAGATATGTTCATATCTAGTGTGTTCATTCTATTCTATTTAATTTTGGGTTATCTATTATGATTTTTAGGATCATTGTAGATGGATTATGTTGGTAGCTGAGGTTCAGGATGCATGCAGTCACTTCCATGGACGTCGGTGGTTCAACTGGGGACCAGTTTGTAGATATTGTGGATGTTGAGGAGTTCTGCACTTGGATTATTCTTCATTTCCTTGGTTCCCTCTTCTATTTCACCATAAATCATTGTTCACGACCCTAATTTGGTTGGGTTCTATGGATTCCATGATTCTTTGGATTGTGTAGGTGGTCATGGTGATTCTGGAACTTCCTGAGTGCCCATTTGTTGGTTCTGCGTGTTGTGGTGTTTTTGGAGTGAATCTGGACCTGAAAAAAGTTCTTTGCTGAGACTGCCAATGGCTTGTGTTGGCATTGTGGTTCTCACTCTACCTAAAGTGATTTTGGTTGTTGTTTTCTGGTTTCTATTTTGAGTGGGTCTGGACCTGGGCGTGGTCCTAAACCTAACTCGCATATGGTTTTCATTTCTTGTTTAGTTCTCACAAACCCAAAAATTGAATTTTTTGAAAATAAAAAAAAGAAGTTTCATTCAAAGTCCATGAGTTTATTCATCTTGGAAAATACCCTTGATTTTGTTTGATTATGGCATTACTTATTCATATCTTATACCCACCAAATTTTTTTCATGTTTATTTTTAAAGGCATGTGTTTTTAGTTATTGACCAAGCCTAATGTTTGTTTTTATGATATCTTCTGCTGCATTTATTACCCTTACTGAACATTTGAGCTCACCCTTTCTTATGTTTCACTTTCCCAGGACATAAAGAGGTATTTTATGATGAACTATACGGTAACCTAAGAGATATGGATTTTTTCATAGGGTTTTCTATGTTGTATTTCGTTTCATGATGTAATGTTGAACTTATGTATGTATCTTGTTTGCAATGATAATACACTACTCAGTCCTTAAAGATGCATATTCCTTATTTATATGCCAATTTAATAAAAAAGGCACCAGATCTGGGAAACTGGGGTTGGGTCTATATAAATGGTGTCAGAAATTTTTTTGTAGAAAGCTTATAAACTAGAATTAAAAAATGTAGTTTTGGGAACAAAACCCTATGATAGTCTTTCAGGATAAACATACAAGAACCTCCTATAATTTTTTAAGGAATAAATTAGGTGGATATTTCTAGAAAAATCATCACTGTATAGATACTACAAGTGGACGTGGTTCATGCACATATGTACCTTGGAGTAAAAACATTGACAAGAGTTTTAGGATTGACTCGAGGTATCCTGGTACATGCCAATATGCCTTACTGTGCACATGGTTTGACACTCCTAGGGGATATGCTTAGGGCAATTCACATTTTCTTTACAAGACATTTTAAAGTAATTAGATGTAAATTTTTTCTCAAAGAAACCATTTTTTTATTATGAAATTATCTATGTATAAAATTTCAATTTTGCTAAGTATTTTTGAGTTTTGAGAATATACATTATGATTCATTATCAAATATAGTGTATTCTAATATTTAAAAATGGTGCCTAGTATAAGGAATGGAAACCGTATGACCACTCATGTCCCATGTAGGGATTTACCTCTAATATAAGATAATGATGTTGGATATGGTGCTGATCAATTTATAATTATAATGGGACATCAGAATTAGGTTATAAATAATATCCTCTCCCATATGGAGCATCCATATCCATAGTGTGAAGGAGCTATTTTTGACCGCTTTATGCGATAACAGCCTCCATCATTTAATCTGAGTACAAACCCATTCATAGTAGAGTACTCGATAAGTTCGTTATAGAAGATATTTCTCACCTTGGGATGTAACAAAAGAGAGAAGGTTGTCACAATAGTTTATCAAATATTGGTAGATATGGATCAGTGGTGGAATTTAATCAAAAACAAAATGGAGGGGGGAGAAATAGAAGAAATTGAATAGTGGAATTTTAGGGAAATATTTTTAGAAAAATTATTTCCTTCATGAAAAACAAGCATATATGGAATGGTAGTTTCTGAATATGAGGCCTGAAAAGGATGAGAATGTTGAAAATTAGGAAGCTAACTTTACAAGGTTATAAATACATGTCAGGGACTACATACGTAATAACAGGAGCAATATTGATCAATTCTTTTATTGTTTAATACCATTCCTCTAAAGGGATATAATCTCCCAATGTTTCTTATCATACAAAGATATTTTCTCAAGTGCTATCAAGACGAAAAAATAATTTCTAAGTATTATGATTTTAAGTGAATTCAAGAAAAGAATAGGGAATATGAAAACACAGGAAAAGGAAATTAGGAAATGGGGAAGAAGAGATGAGTTGACCTTCTACCCAATGATAATTATTGGAATAGACACACTAGTACTTGCCTGAAGGGTATGTGGGTTTGTTACAAGTGTGGAGAAAAAGGTCACATATAATAGAATTTTAAGGGGAAGAAATAATCTATCAATGTTCAAATCTTCAATTGTAGGGATAAGGGAAATTATGAAAATTATTGTCCTAGGTGTTAGGGAAAAGTTCCCTAAAAAGGCCTAGGGAGAATGGCCAAGATTTTACGATCATAACTATTGATATTGAAGTCCCTAATGATGTGGTTTTTGGTACATTAATTATTTCCTCAAACTCAGCCAATGATTTATTTTATTCTGGATCATCACATTATTTAATATCTTCCATGTTTTTCAAGAAAATTGGTTATTTCCAATTTTATTTAATAAGGGAGTATTCAGTCAAAACTCATAAGGAAAGTGTCATTGAAATAATTTAGTGTCATGTAGTCCCCATTATGGCATATAAAAAAGATTTATCTACTGATTTTATTGTCATATCCATGATTTAATTTGATATAATCATTGGTATGGATTGGATTTTGAACCTTGATGTGAAACATTATTGAAAGAAGAAAGAGGTTACAATTTTTGAGGACAATGTATAATCCCTTATCCTTAGAGTAGAAACATCACCATCTATTTACTATCTAGATCCAACCCCATTATCTCTATTGAATTCAATTATTGTGGTGGAAGGTAATGAAATAACTATGGGTGAAGAAAATAATGTTTCAAATAGAGTATGGACCTATTGTGAAAGAATATGTTGATTTCATTCTAGGGTATTTACCTGGCCATCCTCTAGAGTAGTAAATTGAGTTTCATATTAAATTAATTCTGGATTAAAAGACCATATCAAAGATCCCTTATAAAATGGAAACTGTGTAATTAGTGGAACTAATGAAACGACTAGAGAAACTGAGTGATAAAGTATTTATTCGACCTAGTGTATCTCTATGGGGATCCCCTATTCTTTTAGTTAATAAAAAATATGGATCTAAAAGGTTGTGCATTGAATACATGGAGATCAATGCTATAAAAATAAAGAACAAGTATCCCCTACCTTATATTGATGACTTATTCGGTCAACTTCCTGGAGCCTGATATTTTATAAAGATTGAACTTAAATCTGAATATCATCAGTTACTCATAAGGAAGGAACATATTCCAAATACGACATTTCAAATTAGGTATGGGCATTAAAAGTTTATAGTAATGACTTTTGGGATCACTAATGAACCCTTTGTTTCTAAGGATATAATGAATAGTGTTTTCAATGAATATATTGATGAACTTGTGGTGGTATTTATTGATGATATCATAGTATACTCCAAAATATACGAAGATCATGAAATTCACTTGTGAACTATTCTGAAGAATCTTTGAAGAAATGAAATATATTGGAAGTTTAGAAAGTGTGAATTTTGGCTTCAATTAGTTACCTTTCTTTGCCACATTGTCTCTAAGGATGGAATATTTGTTGATACGGTGAAGGCAAAGGCTGTGAAAGAATGACCTACTCCAGTGAACATAACCAAGGTACATATTTTTATTGGTTTAGTAGGTAATTATTAGTGTTTTATTCAGAACCTCTCTCATTTAGACAACCCAATAACCAAGTTTACTCCTCAAGGGGTTAAATTCATATGGACAAAAGAATGTGAGGATTGTTTCAATGAATTAAAAAGGATATTAGTGACTGATCTGATCTAAAATCTACTGTTGGAAAATTATGAATTTGTGATCAATGGAGATGCATCAAATAAAGGACTTGGTTTTGTCCTTATGTAGATTGAGAGAGTTATTGCCTATGTATCAAGGAAGTTAAAAATTTATGAACAAAACTATCCAAATTATGATCTTGAGTTAGCTTCTATGATTTTTGCTATAAATATATAGAGAAACTATCTCTATGTTGAAATATGTGAGATATATACATATTAAAAGAGTCTAAATTATATCTTCTCATTGAAATAACTCAACATGAGGCAAAGGTGAGGAACCGAACTACTCAAGGATTATGATTGTTCCATACACTATCACCAAGGAAAGAAAAATAACGTATTTGATTCCTTATATTGGAAAGATCATGGAGTTCTCAACAAAATGATGATTGAAAAGGAACCTTTGAATATGGATATAGTGAGGATGGATATGTGAATTTTCAAAGAAGGTGAAACATCACTAGTTTTTAAAATAATTTCCCATCCATATTTATTGGAAAGAATTAAAGATTCACAGTTTGATGAGGAGAATCATCAAATGAAAATTAATGCTGTGAAAGATGGGAAGTTGGATGATTTCATGTCTGAAGATTGAATTGTGAATGTTTGGAAGATGCTATTATTTCCCACTGTACCCAATCTGAAAATAGAGGTATTGGATGATTCTCATAGCTTAAATTTTTCTATACCGCCATGGAATAACTAAGATGTATAGATATTTTAAAGATCATTTTCGATGTGATAACAAGATGCAAGGAATTGCTGATTATGTATCAAGAGGATTAGTTTTTCAACAAGTGATGGTTGAATGAAAACATCCTAGAGGAGCCATGAAACCTCTACCTATTTCGACATTGAAATTGGATGACATAACCATGGATTTTGGCACCGAATTACACAAAACTCCAATAAAAAATGATGTAATATGGGTAATTGTGGATTGAAATAAAAAATCTGAACACTTCCTGTCTATAAGGGAGGATCGTCCACTCAAGCAGCTTTCTCGACTCTATATCAATAATGTTGTAAGACTTCATGGAGCACCAAATTCAATACTGTCTAATCATGACCCTTGATTTACATCAAAATTCTAGAAAAGTATTTAGAAATATTTTGATATTGAGCTTCTTTGAGTTCTACTTATCATCCTAAAACTGATGAGCAATAAAAAAGTATGATCCAAACTTTAGAAGACATGTTGAGATAATTCTTTCTTGAATTTCATGGAATCTGGGATCAATATTTACATTTGGAAGTGTTTTCCTACAATAATAGATTCCATTAAAGTATTCAAATGGCAGCATATGAAGCATTTTCTAGAGAGAGACGATGCACACCAACTTGTTGGGATGGAGTTGGAGAAATGAGGCTTGTGGGCCTAGAGCTTATAGAGGAAAAAACATAGAAAGTAAATAATATTCATGTCTATATCAAAAAATCTCAAAGAAGACAAAAAACCTATGCTGATAATTGGAGGAAGGATTTGGAGTTATAAGTGGGATATCATGTTTTCTAAAAAGTATCTCCATGAAAGGGTGTTATAATATTTGGGAAGAAATGGAAACTAAGCCCTATGTATATAGGACCTTTTGAAATTTAGGAGAGAATTGGAGATATTGAATATTGTTTGGATATGCCACCTAGCGTGTTTAATGTACTTGATGTGTTCCATGTCTCATTGCTGATAAAGTACATGCCAGACCCAATTCATGTCCGAACATCTAAAGGTATTGAATTGAAACCTGTCCTATCTTACTATGAAGAGACTCTTGGATTCTAGAAAATAAATAACAAGTGTTGGGGAATTATATGACTCGAATAGTAAAGATTTATTGGAAAAATCAAAAAATCAAAGAGGCAACAAGGGAGCCGGAGGATGTTATGATGAAGAAATACCCAAATCTTTTTGTGAGGCAACATTCTAGTAATTTTGAGGAAAAAATTTTCGTAAGGAGGGGATAATGTAACACCCCATGATTTTGATAATAAATTTAATATTGAATGAATAAAACATAGAATCTCTACAAACACTACATTATTATAACCTATCCAGTAAATATAATTTTAAATCTTTTGTGATTTGAAATTCATAAAAAATGCCATACGCAGTTGCGTTTAGGGAGATATTTAGAGTCTGATAGAATCAATTTAGTTTTTTATGAATCTTAACAGAACCTTACGAATAGTAACACATCCTTATGAATATTAATTAAGGTCAATGAATATTAAATAAAAAAAGAAACTTCCCCCATGAATGAATCAATACAATTTAGACATCTTATAAGTGAAGAAATGATCTTAGTATAAGGATTTGTATTTTTTTATGTCATAAATATTTTAATTAAAATATTATAATTAATATAATATATTAAAATGGAAATTTATTTTCATAAAATGTAATCATAAATTTTTATTTTATTTTCTTATGGTTATAATATAATTTTATGGGACCTTGAGTAATTTTTCAAGGTGTTATAAAATTAGTTATAGTTTAAATGTAGTTTTTTGAATAAATTATGATTTTATTTAAAAATTAAATTAAAAATATTTAGAAAATTATTTTTAAAAAATGTATTTCATTTTTTAATTCTTTACATTTATAATTGGTTGGGGGAGATGTTTTGGGATTTCTCTAGAAAAATTGAATCTTGGGTGAATAGTAAAATACGACCATTTACGGTAAATGCAAAATACATGATTTATTGTGTAGTGGGTGATGTAAGGATGGAATAATACCACATGGTAATAAATAAAATAAAAATATAACTATGTTTTGTGAAATGAATCAATAGTATTAGTTTTCTTTAGAAAAATAATAAAATAATGGGTAAAATAATGGGGAAACCCTCATCTCCTCCATTATAAACCCCCCACTCACTTCCTCTTCTCATCACTCCTCTAAAGCCTTTTTCATTGTATAAATTGTGCCCAAATCACCTCCAAAGATAATTTACCTCCTCTAAAATCCCTTGGTCTCATAAAAAGCGCCAAACCCCTCCACTCAAGAGGCTCTTGATGAATATAACTTCGAGAGGTAAATTATACTTTTCATTTCATTTATTTCGGGTTACTTTATTTTCTTTTTCATTCGTCACCACCATCCATAAAAATATTGTGATTAATATAGTAAAATACATGTACTATAATTTTGTTATGATAAAGTAATAATTATTCATCATATGTCCCTTTCCGATTATTTTATACTAGAAATTAAAACACCACCCAAAATGTGTTAATTTATCACATTCAAGGATGACGGGTTTTCAATTTCAATTATCATATTAAATTTTGTTGAACAAACCAATTTTATGGTTTATCTAGACTATAATATGTGTATTATAACATATTTTTGGTTTTTTAATCCTTCTGTATACATTATATTATTTTATAAATCAAAACGAGTTCGTTGTGATCAAGAACAACCAATTAACCCACACAATTGTCATTAAAGTTTTATATAATAAATCATCATCACTCCCAAAAAAAATGAATTTAATGTCCCTGTAATCTTATAGTTATTCACTAATAACATACGACTAATATTATAGAAAACCATGTTCATTATACATTTTATTTGTACATGAATATAAGTAAACCGATTATGAAAACTAAGAAAGAAAACACTCCCAAACAATGAAATTGAATCTATTAACCAAAAAAAGGCCTTTAATGAACATAATAAAGATATAATAACACAATTACACGATTATTAGGTTCAATAATTTTTAATTTATGAACCTAAATTTTATTATTTAGTTCATTAATATCATGTGAGGAACACCTTTGGACTTATGGTAATGGTTTCCTACCCGAACCTCCATTTTCCTTCGGGTTACTCCATGACCCTCTTAATCCGAATTAATTTATTAATTATTCTTATTTACTCCTCATAAATTATTTTTTAATATTATATGTATGTTTAAAAACCATAATCCTTCTTTATTTCATGTGATTTATATATTTTTTAAAAGTATCTTTCAAAAATTCTCCTGAAATACAAACCCGATTCATGGGAATTTATCAAATTATTACCTATTATCAAGGGAACTATATAATCTGTTTTAGAAACCCTTATCTATATATAATAAATAATTTTATTATGAATATATTATCTTAATTCACTTCTGGTTTATATAAATATTTTTCAAAAAATACTCTTTTTTTCAATGTAAATGAGTTTTCATCTCATGAATGACTCAATCATTTTATAAGAGTGCCTTCATCTATTTAAACACTCTTGTTGATTATTAGGTATGATATTATATTCAAAATTGAATTGAGTGCTTTATTATTTATTTTACTTTGGATTTACTATCATAAAAAAATTCACCAATTTAATCCAAATGTTTAGTGTTTATGCGTAATGTTCGGGGAAATCTATTTACATCTCGTAAGATAGTTTCGATATGAATGTATATGTTATTTATATTTATCCCCATTTATATGATGAAGTCATTTGACTTAATATGTGATGGTTGAGTCCCACTATAGCCCCTTGATTCATTGGTAGATATCATGAGACAAATTCCAGTATTGGCACAAGGCCTTGACTAAATGATTATTTATGGTTTTAGCATGAGGCCATAATGGTATGGTTATGATGCCTGAAATTATGCATTCCATCATTATGAAACTAGTAACTGAAAGTTCATGATTTTATTAAACTTAGAGAATACCCATGATTATTCTTGATTTTGGAAGTATTTATTCATGTCTTATTCTTTCTATAATTTGTTTGAGTTCATTTTTAATGGAATGCATTTTTAGTTATTCACTATGCCGAATGTTTATGTTTATGATATCATCCACTGTATGTATTACCCTTACAGAGCATTTTAGCTCATAATTTCTTATGTTTCATTTTCCCAAGAAATGAAGTGGTATTTTATGAATGAACTAAAGGGATAACCTCATAGATATGGACGTTTTCAACAGAATTTCGATGTTGTATTTTGTTTTATTTTGTAATATTGACCTTATGTATGTATCTTGTTTCCAAAGATACTAAACTACTCGGTCCATCAAAGTGAATAATCTATATTTATATTCCAATGAATTAAAATAATGCACCGAATCTGGGAAACTGGGGTTGGGTCCTTTTATATTTTCATGGCCCCATCAATATTTAATCATATCATTATCACATCCCAAAAAAAACTCAAGGGTAGGACCATATACGCTCCTGTATTCAGAAGGATGATGAAAATATATTGAAGAGGAACATATAATAATATTTAGACTCTATTATAATTACAAATAATTGTTGAAAATACTATTTTGTAGTGACTAAAATATAAAAATATATCCCTACCAATACTACAAGTCCTCAGTGGCATATTCTAGAAATCACTATTGGGCAGTCCCACATACCTACTCCAACTAGAAGATCTCATTTTTACTTACATACCTAAAAGTTTAATTCCATTATTCAACAATAAAAACTCTTGTTAAATAATATTTTGAACCAATATGTTATATATACCTCCACACAATGATTTATCCCCAAAAATATCACTCTATAATACTACAATGTAGTGAATGTGACACCAAAATATCATGAATCAAATTCAGAAACAAAATGGAAAGGTAATCCTTAACTTGATAACAAATATGTTTGAAAATATCACGTTGTCAATGAATCGCTTTTTAACCATTAATATTATATATATCCCCTTATCCAATAGAATATAAATACCATAAAATAAAATAAAATAATAACCCAAAGGTTTATTCTAAACTCAATTGAGTATTTTTCCTAAAACCAATTAAGAGATTCAAATCACCTCAAGTTCAGTATCCATGACTTTGATATTATGATAACCTTAAACTTATAAACTCTTGTTAGTATCCAAAACTCTAAATTCAGGATCACATGAAAAAATATATGTTTCCAAAAATTATAAAAAAAACTTTTTTCCTCAAATAAAATCATATAGTATTTCTATAAATCCAAAAAATACAATAAATTTCATCAATGATGACCTAAATAAAATTTTCATCAAATCACTAACCAATTTTAAGGCCTCCAATACTACATAATTTTCTTTATCAATGCCAATAATATCATTATTACAAATACAAATCATAATATTACGATCAATTTTCTTGGATATTGTTTCCTTTTAACATATGTTTTAAAATCCTTAAATAAATTATTCTATTATACAATCCTAATTTTTTTATGATTCTTTTTTATAGAATATCATTGATACAACACTCCTAAAATCTAATTCTAAAATACCAATACATAATCACTTCAATCCTTACACTTCAATGATTTTCATTATAGAAGTTCTTCCTTTGTATAGGATTTAACCTCTGTATTATGGAATTTTCTTGGATAATTCCTATATTTTCCACCCATTAGATATTGACCTATAATTGGTACATTAGATAAAGTTCATATATCTCCAAAAAATTAGTCATTTTCTTTATTTTTTTGATATATTCCCTTATTTTCAAAACATAAAACATTTAACTATTCCATTGACACATTATCTAGGGTTTCCCTTTCTATATACCATATATGAAAGAAATTGATATATTTTCCTCCCTAGTCTCCACCACTCAAATTCGTAGAAAACTATATTCTTCCATTATTTTAAATGTATGATATTTGGTAATGGTCTAGGTTGTTAATAGTATAAAATGAAAAATAATTATGAATAATTACACTATAATTCAATGTAGCAATTACCCAATTTGGTTGCTCATAATCAATAAATTTACCATCATTTTAGTGTTAACACGATTCCTCCTTGTTCCAACAATTGGATAAAACCAAAAATCATAATATGATAAAAAATACTCAGAGTGTGAAACCCCATAATCATGAAAAAACATTTATAGGATATCTATATCATAAAACAATATTTTTAATTTAAGAAACCCTAGGTTTAGCATAGGTCATTCATGGTCATCATCTATTCAAATCCATCATAATGATTTGTAAAGAAAATGTGAATTAACCTTAGAATATCCCTTCAGTGTGTCCAACTAGGTACAAAATAAGGTCACACTCACTATGCACCATAACAATGGTCAATATATACTAATATTTTTTATGATTTTTAAACCAAGACGTATCAATGAAAAAACCACATATACATGTAGATTCAAGAATGAGATATATTTATATAAAATCCACATAGTGTGTACCTTACCAACATTTATGAATGTTATCACACCCCTAGACTCACCATCATTGTTAATAATATGGTTATGTTCTCTAGTTTATGTTTTCGTAAATCTATTTCCCAAGGTTTTTACTAACCGTCATATGATACCAACTATAAATACCCCAGATCTAGAGGCCTAGAGGAGATGGCTAATTGATTACATTAGCATAGGATACATGTTATTTTATCTTGAAGGACTGAATAGTTTTGTAATCATGGTAATATATTTTTAGACTTAAATATCACATTAAATCTCAAAACATATAATATAAAACATAATTTTATTTTTAAAAACATCATTATATTCATAATTTTCATGCGAATCATTTATTGTACACTTATTGTCATCATGGGGAAAGGAAAGAAGACAAGGGTGAGATCAGATACTCAATAAGGGTTATGTAAAATTGAAATTATCATATAATAAATAATAATATTGAAACGTAAATATATGAATGCACATTCCATTTAATCAATAAATAGAGCATGAAGAATAATATGGTAGGAATAAATGATGATCAAATATTGAAATATACCTAATCACATGAACTTGAAACTTATCCAAGTATCACTATTCAAATAGAAACATGTACATAAATAAATAATAACTTATTTATTTAATGAATAATACCATAAATCTTAAAGAAAACATAAATGCCTTTTCTAGGATATCTTACATAAATGGGTAATGACTCACCCAAAAACCCAATCATGTTTATCTCATGAGAAATACTGAGGAATCTATGGGTTATAATGGGCCCCTCCTATCACATTCTAAGTGTAATTCATTTATTATATGAATAAAAAATACAAATAAATTATCATTCCTTAAAAATTTCAATAATTTTGTTGTCTAGGAATACTAGATTCATACTTAAATCTCACATTTTATTTGAAAACATAAAATATAACACAATAGTTTCTTTACGAACAAAATTATTCACTATATAATTTCCTTGAACATCATTCATAGTATACTACTTAGCATCACTTGGAAAGGAAAAAAATAAGGTTCATATATGTTTTTTATAAAGGGTTATATAAAATAGAATTTATCATATAATAAATAAAACATAATCAATATGTAAAGGTAAATAACTAAAAACACATTCCATTTAATAAAACATATGATCATCAGGAATAATATGTTAGGAATAAATGATGAGAAAATAATGACATATAACCAATAATATGAACTTGAAACTAATCCATGGATAACTATTCAATTTTTTTTATAAAGATCAATAATTAATTTCATAACAGTGGAGTAAATAATTCCATATATATTAAACTTACTATCAAGGCCTCATACCAAGACATCTTACATAAATTGGTAAGGCCTCATACAAATACCCAAACTAGTTTATATCATGAGACCTACCGAGGTATCAAGGGGATATCAAGGTCCATGAGCATCACTTACTAGTTCTGATGAATTTATAATATGGAAGGATGAATAATTCATTAATATCTAATCAATATAAACATTTATTCCGGAAAACTAGAATATAAAATGTTAATATTTCCCAGTCAAATAGATAATAAATCATCTAGAGAAAGAATATATATAGAATCATTAAAAAATATCCCCATTTGATCATAATTAATACAATGGTTTGTTGTTGTTGTTAAATAAAATACCACAAAAATATCATTAGAAACACTCTTTAGAAAAATACCCTTTTCAAATTGAAAATCATTTTTAATTTGTTTTCCAAAATATTCAGACTTTTTTTCTTGAAATTAATAATGTAAACCTATAAAAAAGATAATATTTACTTATTATTCACGATTGAAGGAAATTAAATTTATGAAATAATCATTAATATAATTATTCATTGCACATATTTGATAAAAAATCAAAAATACCTTGATTGGAAAATGAAACAAAGATTACATTTAAACAATTTGGTAAAAATTCAAAAATGGTTAAAAATGATGTTAATAAATAATTGGAAAATAGTAAAAATATTCTTTAAAACATTTTATTAAAAATATAGGCATGAAATAAAAATATTCCTAACTGAATATAGAAAAAAGTCATTTTTACATAGCAAAACTATTTCATTCTATTGATTACTTAAATATATGAAAATTAATGGAAAAACTATAATTTATATAAATAAATATTGGAGAATAAAATATATTGGGTTTATAATAGGAAGATCAAATAATTCCTCAAATTGATACTTAAATAAAAATAGTCTACAATGATAATGAAATTTTGAAATAAACCCTTATAATGATCATATCATTGAAGTGATGATTAATCAATGAAAAGATTATGTATGTGAAATTAAAATCTAAAAAAATTATAAATTAAACATTATAAAATCATATGTTATTTCATACATAATCATGACATAACATAGTGAATGAAGTATATGTATAACCCAATGACGGAACATTGAGTTAATAAATACCTTATGAGTTGTAAACTTTTAATTAAAATACACATTGATTAAATAAATAAAATTATTACATAAATTAACATGGAGTATGAAGGATTAATGATATAACTTGTAAAAGGGGTGTATATAAACCATGTATTGTAAATTTGGAATATAACATTAAAATATATCTTAATGAATAGAAATTGAGAGAAATAATTTAAAAAGAGCGTATCATTTAAGTGATCATTAATCAAATAAATGATTGTGTGTATCAAATTTAATTCAAAAAATATTTTTTTCTATGTCATAATTCAAGAAATGTTTATTTAACACATAATCATGGAATAAAATATTCAATGTAGTATAAGTATAACCTAATGAATATTAATTTAGATAAGAAGCCCCTTAAAACATTGGTATATTTTGGATCAAATCCCATTGGATGAAATAATTGGAATTAAAACATAAAATACTATAAAAGTTTAATGATTAATGATAAAACATGTAAAAGTTATGTATATAAACAACATAAAATAAATTAGTTCAAAACATTAAAATATGATCAATGAGAGGAAATTGAGATGAAATCCCTTACATCAACTCTGACTCATCGTGTAGATCATTTATCTTCCAAAATAATAAATTTATGCTTCTTATTTATTTTAAAAATAATTTTTTTACGTTTATTATTACTTATATTTTTTTATCATGTTATATTTATTTACATAATCAATTATGTTCATGCCAGATGTTTTTGAAATATTCGGTTTATATGTCCAAAATGACTTTGATTTGTTGAATATGGTAAAAGAGGTCATTATTGGATCATATTTTAATTAATTATCAAGAAATAATTTTCATTTTTATACATAAATTATACTTTTAAAACCATCCATGAAATATTGTTATGAAAAATTAACTACGTTAAAACCATAAAGATAGTAAGTCACACGTACACAAGAGTATCATTTCCATTTTTTAGAGATCATAATATAAACTTGGTAAGACTTATTTTAAATTTAGATATTGAAAATTTTATCATAAATAAAATATAATTTCATTAAATAAAATTATATATATCATAAAACTATATGGTGATGGAAAATGAATCACATATTTTTCTGTAGGTGGTAGTCCACACATACACACAAACAACATTATCATTTTTCAACATATGGATAGGTAAAAGATTATATTATATATTATATTTTAATAAGGATTAATTTTTCATATATATCATATATAAACATTATATCAAAAAATATATCCATCCAAGAAAGGAGGTGATGGAAAATGAATTACATTGGTTCACGAGGTGGTAGTTCTCCATAAACACAAACAATAGATTCATTTCCCATTTAATGGAAGAAGAGATAGTTTTAGGGTATTAAATTAAAATAAAATTATATATTTATGTAATATATAATTTTCTAATATTTTTTAATGTTTTAAGATTATTTAACGAGTTATATGAAGAAATAAAATTAAAATATTTGGTTAAAAACTATACCCCTTCTTCTGACAAACTCATTTGAATTACATATTAAGCCCTATAACGTTAATATTACACCACAAATAGGACCTATATAATGTGGGTATAGATATTAATAAGTTATTTTTTTTTGTTATTTGATGAACCAATTAGTTCTTGAATTGTGAAGAAAAGAGGAGGTGGTGTGTTCGTATATAATGAGGGGAGGAGAATTGTTGGAATTTCATAAAGTACCAGATTAATATAAAATAATATTTATGTTAAAATGGATATAAATTGATGTAATTAAAAACTAATAATATTATGATTCTTAATAATCTTATTCAATAAAATGTGTACATGTATAGATGATTTTTTCACCCTTACTAAATTATTTTAACACTTCATTGATCATTTTTATGATTACGTATAACAATTTTTTACGATTTAGGTGTCAATATAGTTTCTATAAATGTTAAATTGGCCATAAAATTGACCATAGATTAGAATATAAAATAAATACTAATAATCTTTCCATTTATATGAAATTTATGGATTTTAAATAATTTATTAAAATATTATTTTTTATAAAATATCATTAATGTTATTTTAGTAAAGTATTCATTTAATTTGACTTTGAATACAACATGAAAGAAAAATAATTAGAATATAATCCTTTAACACATATCTAAAATATTATAGTAATATATAAAATCCACTCAATTCAACAATTAATTTAAATTATATTACTTCTAATATGTTCAATATCATTTATTTAATTTTCCTATTAAATTGATAAATACTGGGTTTGGGTTGTGTAAGCATTTAAGATAATTATTTCATCAATAATAATATTAAATAAATTATCATTATAATGAATAATTTATATATTAAAATAAACATTTATAACCAAAAATAATTTGCTTTTTTCCCAATCACAAAATATTATAGATATTAAAATCAAGAAAGTGACATTTTTTTACATTATCTTTTATATAAATATTATAAAGGTAAAAAAAAACAAGAAATATGATTATAAGTTTTCATATATTTAAAAATAATATCTACATGGAATAAAATAACTCATACAATATGATAAATGATAATTCTAGAGACCTTTTTTAGTCCTTATCATATCAATTTTAACCTTAATTACATGATTACCCTCACCGCGGTGATAATTAATTACTATGGTAAATATTCATTAACATCCAAAATAAAAGAGAACTACAATCAAAAATTGGAAATTTTAATTCAAAATATCAAAATATCTTTTATAGATACAATTTATTTAAGAGGAATAAATTTATTTAATATTAAAAAGAAAACAGTTTTTATGAAAAATTCCTTTTTAAATATAATTTTTTTTAACAATTTGAACCCTAAAATTGAATATAATGAACTCAATTGGATTATTAAAAATATAAGATCAATAATGTAAAATTTTTACCATTGAAAAACAAAATGTAACTTTGTATCTTCTTGAAAAAAATACTATTTTCCATATAAAGAAGTATTTTTCACTATTCACTAAAAATCAACTTTTTTCATAAAAATACCAAAATTTCACCCAACGCTAATTTTGACTTTATGATTTTAAAAATTAAATTTTTTTTATAAAATAAAATTTAGAAAATTTAAATTAATTAATTATAATATTAACATAGAAAAAATAATAAATATTATTTGAGGAACATACATTTATGAAGAATAAAAGGACATTAATAAAAATTGATTTTCCATTTACCATAAACTAATCAAACCATTTTTATTCAATATTACCTTTATTTTTTTTTCATATACCAGTTAATAGTATCCATAACTTTTAATTCAATGATCAAGTTATAACTGTAACATTTTTGGTTTGTTTTTTATTGTCATTACTTGTCATACACGTTATCGAACATTGTATTCTTTTAAAATATTGGGGTGTTACATATTTAATTACATCACACCATGTCCTGAAGAAGTCACTATTAAGCATAGAGCTCCCATATGAATAGTTTTTCATTATCTATAACACTCACCATATGTGGTATAATTACATTTATAGTGGTTCTAGATGTCCACCAGGAAGAAGGAAGGAAGATATAGAGAATAATAGTGTAGTTGAAGGTATAATACACATCTAACCAGTTAAAATAATTACATCACCCTCCATCATTTTATCAAAATGATGTACTAGAAATGAGGAATAATAAAAGGAACTCATTATAGGCATAGAGTTTTCCCTATATATTTCAGTTCCCCAATTCAATTTCAAATTTTATTCATAGTTAGGATCAAGAAAATCAATTGTGGTAATTCCAACCAAAAGGAGGATCTAATCCCCATGATTGATTATGTATAAGAATCAATGGTAAAATTCCATTATAATCCAAAGCTATATCATATCAATAATTCATATATCAATTTTTTTGTTTCATTATTTAATGCCACTATTGTAACACCCCGATATATTATGATTTTTTTAAAATATATTTAATTTCTTCGATGGCTTACCTTACAAGACATACAACATTTTAACGAATCAAAATATACTATTAATATTAATTTTTTGACATGACCTTTGTAACCCAGAAACTAAAATTGGTCATATGAATAGGAATAAAAATGTTTTAAATATTTATTATAAATATTTAATATAAAGAAAATATAATAACAGAAATGTACTTAATTTTTAGTAAAGTATTTATATGTTTCAAAATAAAATTTTCTAAAGAACGTTATTATTATATTTTATAAAAATGATAAATGTAAATTTTTATAAATTTAGATTATTTTGATAAAAAAAATTCATTTTAGAATTTTAAAATTCAATTTTATAATAGAGTTAATATTTGGATGTTTTTTGCAAATATTTTTTTAATGAATTGTGAAAAATACTTTTTTTATTATAAATTACATTTTCATTTAATGAATTTATAATGTTAACTTTTTTAAAATGGGTTTAAATGTAAAATTTAATCAATTATGTTATATATAACCCAATTTAGGTCATTGGAACAAAAATGCTATTAAATTTTGATACAAAATTCATTTTAAAATTTTTAAACGTTTCTCCTTAGAAAAAAAATTTTTCGTCACATTTATAGTTTTAATTTTAAATTAAAATTTAAGAATTATGTGAATGGAATTTGAAAAAATAGATTAAATATTTATAATAACCATAATTTATAATATCTAATAAATTCATCCTAAGTTTTTACAATCATGAATAATAAAAAATAAAAAATTAATTATGACCGTTATGGTTAAAACGAGTTTACTAGGGGGATAAACTAAAAAGATAATGGATAAAATAAATTATAAAATTTCCTAAAATAAATTTTATGGAAATATGAAGACATAATAACCTATAATTTTCTATAACTAACTATTTTTTGGGCTTTTGGAATGATAAAAAAGTGGGTGTAATTAATTATTTTAATAACTCCGATGTGTGTCCACTCCCACACTTATACAAGGCCACCCCATCTCTTGTAATATTCACATTGAAAAAACATTTAGTTTGGAAACTCCCTTAAAATAAACTATTTAGATTCTTACCCACATCATATAGGCCTTAGTTTTTTTGCAAAACATCTTAAGAAGTGTTTATTTGTAAACCTAAAGTGGTTCTTCGAAGAAGAGTTAAAATTATTAAATTTCTGTTTTTGTTAAATTTATTTTTCCACATCCTTAAAATATTCTTAAAATTTTCAAATATAATAACATCATTATATCCAATATATTGGGATGTTTCCATGTTAATTTAATGACTTACATCTATATCCTCTTCCTTCAAATGGGAAATGATACAATTGATCATCTGTATGGAAGACTACCGCATAACAAACCGATGTTATTCATTTTCCATCACCCCTCATCCAGATAGATATAATGATGAATTTAATTTCAATATTTTATATTTATGAAATTATTATAATTGTTTAATTATAATATGATAAATAACATATTACTTAACATTCCTTTGGAATAATATAATGTCTCTCTTGTGTATGGAGCACTATAGCCTCACGAAGCGATGTGGTTCATTTTTCAATTATTCTTTACATGGATGATAATAAGGGTAAATTTAATGAATGTATGTGATATATATAAAATGAAAATTATTCTAGAAACATAATATATTCTTTAACTTCCATTATTTTCATATGTTGATAAAATGGGACAACGTTTGTGTGTATAAATGACCTACCATCTCCATAAACGATGTAATTCAATTTATATCTCTAACATTAATGGATTATAATAAATATTAATATAATTATTATATATGATATTTATATCGTTTTTAAAGTTCTTTGGATTATTTAACCATCACGAAAATGAATGTTCCAAAGATACCAAACCAATATATAAATGAAATAAAAGATAGTTGTAACCCGAAATGTGATTTTAACTATGATTCATTAACAAATAGGTAAGAAAAGGTCATACAAATAATATATGGTATGATATATATAATTATGGTTCAATAATATATTTATAATAAACATATATTTATTTTATAGGTTCTTTGAAGGTGTATAAAGGAAACTAAGACATAATGTAATGAATTTCTAGTCTCTCTTTTCTTTATGGGAGGCATATTCCATATTCACCAATCATTTCATTTATTGAGGTGAATATACAGAAAACTTATGTTTTATATCATTAATATACATATTTTCATGATATATAACATTTAATTTGATATTACTCTTTGTGGGGGCTTATGATCAAAAAAATTACCAAACTAGTAAGATATTTTTGTCTCAATTTTGTTTTTGGGATATACATTATGTTATGAAACTCTCTTATTTTATTAGGTGTATATATAGAAAAAATGACATGTAATATTGTGATTTTTTTATTATTAATAAATTTTATGTTTCATTTAATGTTATTCCTTCATGGTACTTATGAATCAAAGTTACCAAAGTGGATTGGGTTTTATGATATAATCTCATCATTTATCAGGATTATTTATGTTTGTTTATAAAATAATTAAATATTATGATATAATTCTCAATAAAATTATAAATTTTATTCCCTTATGGTTATTTATTAATGATAAATGTTTAAATTCATTTTTCTTTATTTTCACATGATTCTAAAAGAATATTTTTAAATAAAACTATCTTTATCTATCTATTTTGTCGATAAACATTTTCATCCATATCTATGTTTTGAAGATAAATTTTCATGAATTTTAAGATATTAATATATGATTTTTATGTTTTATTGAAAATTTTTAGACTTTTTAAAAAATGGTTTAAAAATAATCTTACTATCATTTTTTAAACAAGGTATGTTTGGATTTTACCAAAATTCTGAAAGAAATCTTTATTTTAACATGTACTACATGAATCGTATTTACTGATGCCATGACCTATCAATTATATAATTCATACCTTACATGTTTCCAATTATATTTTCAAATAAAATTTGTTCTTTATTCTTTTTAATATATTTAGTATTTAAATAATTTTTTTAACTAAAAATTTTATATTCCATAAGATATGTTCCAAGTGACCTTTAAAAGTTTTTTACCATAGAGTATGACATAATTTAATGTCACATATTAATTATAAAGGATATTATCCAAGGATACTTTTTTTATTCATTATCATAGTGGTTTATGTTTTTATTGACATGATATCCATAAAACCCATTTCTCTTCTACAAGTGATACCATGATAAAATTCTTATGAAACCTGATTCTTTTCTAATAGGTTATGATATGATGAAATGACGAGATTATTATGAAACCTATTTATTTTATATAGGTTATTGAATGATGAGATTTTTATATAACTAATTTATTTTCATGGGTTCAAATATGATGAATTTATTATGATCTTGTGGAACATATATATACTATTTTCATTATGTTACTCGTGGGACCTATATCTCCCTCCATTGAATTGTGAAAAAATTGATATCTCATCAGATAAAGAGAATTATAATGGGGACTTATCCCGGTTTAGTAAGATAATTTTTCCATTTTCATTATCTTTGGAGTTAATCTTGATGACTATGATGGTTGGGGGAGTGAACCAATTCAACTATGACAGTCTTAGAAATAATCCTTTACTACTAAGGAAATAATTTTCTATGATTGTGTGTATGACAAAAACATATGTCATATTACAAAGTTATGTTCTCATGGAACCTTTTATTTGATTTTTTTATTATATACGTCTTGTTAAATTCCAATATTTATTCCGCGACTCATGTTTAGTATCTATGATAAGAAGGGTATAGTTTTCAAATTTTATTATCATGTTATAATACCCTTCACTCATGATATGTTGATGTCACGTTTTTTACCCTCATTGGAAATATGTGTTCACCCTTTAATATGTTTCCGTTTAGATGTATATGATGAAATGTATTATTTATTTTATTTCTAAAAAAGGATCTAGTTTTTAAGAACTTAGTTGGAGAAAATGTAGCGTAATTTTGAACTAGTTTTTATGTATCCAAGTTTACAAATACTCTAGACCTAAATGATTCTAGAATGGATTGTTATGTAATGTATTGAATATTCATATTTTAAGATGTAATATCTCTTTTTGAGAATTTTGGGTTTCTATATTTGGTATAAGATACTTTTTTAGATATTCATGTGGAAACAAGGATGAGAAAACATTAATAAGAACTATTAGGATAATCCTAATTATATGAGAATTTTATATGTTGTGGTAAAGAAATGGGTGTGGTTTTCCTTTAAATATATCCCTTTATAGATACTATAAGTTGGCATGGTTCCTGAATAGATATATAAATGGGTAATAACTATAAATAATTAATTCCAAAATTAAATTGAGTATTACTTGGGGGATGAAAATGAGCCTTACCTTGCACCTAGTTTGACCTTCACAATCGATATTCTTCGGTTAATTCTCAAACTCTTAATGAATGATAATTAATGATTTGAATAAATGATGACCATGTAAGACCATGTTTAAACCTATTTTTTCATAGAATTGAAATAATGACTCATTATTTAGTCATACTATATGATTTTTAATGACTACATGTTTTCCACTATGATATGTTTCTCTCACACTATTATTTTTGGTTTTATTCAATGGAAAGAACAAGAAGAAACAAGGTTAACCTAAAATATTATTGATAATATATTGCGGAGCATTGGATAAGTACTAAAGAGAAAGCTATTGTGATTATGCCTAATCATATATAGCGATATATGATTAACAATGTGAGGTTCAGTGAGATTACTAATGCATCAAATAAGAGGATTTTGTAAATTTATGAAATCTCATATGGTAATGAACATAAATTAAAGAATGGTTGGATCATGCATGTTACAAATCCAAGAAGATGAATCTAAAAGAATATCTCCAATGAAGGGGAGGATCATTTCTATGTGGTAATGAAGGTCATAGAATAAAGAATTTTTGAGGAGTTCATTTTCTTATGTGTTGTGAATTTGGTAATTATCCATGTCAATTCTATAATAAAATAGTTAATTTCTAGGAAATGGAAGGAAATTTTTCTTTTAAGTCATTGAAGTGGAAGGATTAAAGAAATTATGTATCAGGATTGAAGGATTTAGTTGTAGATTTATTTTTACCAATGATATTTATGTTATAAGAAAACTATGGATTTTCTTAATTATAGAAGCATATATTAATGCATGTAAGATTAAAATAAGAGTTATTGACAACATCATGGGTTTATAAGTTTAATTTTGATCATTAGTTCCATGATATAGACATACATTTTTAGGTTTTATGTGATGTGATTTTTTAATGAGTAAGGATGTTTTGGGAGACATTATTTCTATTCAACCATTTAGTTTGGTAAATGTTTTAGTGATTTTTTTGAGGAATATATGCCCGATATAGCTTTCCATAGACTTTATAGACAGTAATAGTACGTATTGATTCCATTTGGTCTTGATAATTCAACCACAAATTTCATGGATTTAATAAATATAGTATTAAGAGATTAACTTGATCAGTTTGTTGTAGTATTTAAAAATGATATTTTCATTTATTCAAAGATAAATGAAGAACATAAGGACCACTTGAGAAATTCACTAGATCCCTAAGGAAGGAGATAATTTATGGAAAATTTAAAAAGTTTTTATTTTGAAAAAAAGGTTTTATTTTTGGGTCATAAAATCTTAAGAGACGGTATATCTGCAGGTATATCAAAGATGAAGGCTACTGAATGTTGGAATAGAACAACCATGGTTGCTGCGATCCATTGTTTTCTTGGTTTATCTAGATATTATACACAATTTGTGGAAAATTTCTCATGAATATCTAATACACTCACCAAAGATAGCTAAGAAGGGTTCCAAGTTCCATTGGATAGATGAATGTGAGGGAGATATTGATGAACTGAAGATAATATTAGTTACTTCACCTGTGTATACATTAGCTTGTAGTGGATACTAGATTTTAATCTATAGTGATTCATTGAAGAAGGGATTAGGATGTATTTTCTTGAAGAATGACATAGTTATACCTTATGCTTCATGACAATTAAAATTTCATGATAAAATAATCCAAATCATGATTTGGAGTTAGATGTGTTATTTTTTGCATTAAAGATATGGGTGAATTATATTTATAGATAAAAGTGTGATATATATACTGCTAAAAAATAGTAATGTATATATTCACACAGAAGGTGGTGAATGTGTGCTAGAAAAAACGAATAGAGTTTATTAAATATTATCCCTACTAACTGAATTACCAACCTAGGAAAGTGAACATGTTGGAAGAAGATTCGAGTCAAAAAAATCATACTAGCCTATCTATGATGAGGACCACATAATATCTAAAATTTATGGATTTATAAAGTATTAATATTGAAATATTGAAATAATCATATCTTTCTAATATAAGTGTTCCACCATATACCCATGTGTGGATAAAGGAGGTTTAAATGGATGAAATAGACCTACCAATGAAGGTGAGAAATTTTATTGGGCTTAACATTGATCACAATGTATTGATAAGGTTCAGGAAACTTGTATATGTTTTGACCATATTGGATTTGAAGAAATATCTATTAGAGGGAGATCATAGTTCTCCATTTTCTATTCTTTATGGAGGTTTAGAGATATATAAGGATATGAATTAGTATATACAATGGGATGGACTAAGTCAATATATTGCAGAGTTTGTATCTCAGTTATTTATATGTTCACCAGTTTTGATTGAGAGAAAACATCTAAGGGGATGTTACAACCATTACCCATACTAGAATGAAAATGGGAAAAAAACCCCATGGATTCCTTCACTAGACTCCCCAAACCATATAAATGTTGAAATGCTATATGATTTATTTTTTATCACCTTATAATGTTATAAAACTTCATTTTTATCATATAATATTTATCTCTACATCATATTGGAAGGATATATATTAAGTAAGTGGTAAGGTTGCATGGAGTGCCACATTCCATTGAATCTAATTAGGATCTTTGGTTTACTTTGAAGTTATAGAGATGTCATTAAAAAGCTCTTGATATATGGTTGAGTTTTATAACTAGGTATCATCTTCATACATATGGTCAATCTGAGAGAAAAATGAAAATTTTAGATTATATTTTTATATATTAGTCACTGTATTATAAATGTTGTTGAGGTCATAACCTTCCTCTAGTTGGGTTATCTTACAATAATATGTTTACCTTGAGTATTTATATGTCTCCTTATAAAGACCTCTATTGAACAAAGTGTATAATTCCATTGTACTATGATGAATTTAGAGTGGGAAATGTATTAGGACATGATGTAGTTAAAAAATGATTTAGATGGTTAGATCCATTCAACAACATATAAGGAGGGTAAAAATAGGGAAAATGTTTTTGAAAATCCCCACCATGATTTGGAATTAGAAATAGGCGACAAGGTGTTTCTATATATATCTCCGTGGAGGAAGGATATGATATTTTGGAATAAAGGAAAACTATACACATTTTATATCAGTACCTTTTAAATAATTAATCATATTGGGATGGTAACTTATCAATTGGATCTTCAACCAAACCTCTCTCAATTCCATGATGTGTTCCATGTATTTCTCCAGTGGAAGTACTTGACTGATCCATCACATATATTAAACTCCGATGACCTAGAATTATAGAATGATATTTATTATTTTTAGATAAATGTTTGAGATTCTAATCATTTAGATAAAGTTACATAAAAATGAACACTCACCTGGTAAAAAATTTGTGGCAAAACCACCAATTTGTTGAAGCAACATGTGAACCTGGGGATGTGATGGGGCAAGAGTATCCTCAGTTTTTTATACAAATGTGATGGAATTTTTGAGGGAGAAATTAATTTAAAGGCTTGTAAAATTTACCCGCTGACATTTTATGAAATATTTTATTCAAATATATTTAACTTCTTCGATTGCTTGCATTACACAAAACATAATGTTTTAACAAATCACGATATTGTATTAATATTACTTTTTAAACACAACCTTTATAACATAGCCATTAAACATGGAATTATTTATATGAATATATATATTTTAAATAATAAGTAGAATGTTTTTTATAAATAAAAAATATTGATAAAAAAGTACTTAATTTTTAGTAAAGCCTTTATATGTTTTGAAAATACTATTTTTTAAAAGAACGTTTGTATTACATTTTGTAAAAAGTAATAAAGTAATTTTCACCACTTTTTAATTTTATAAAAAAATAACATTTATTTATTAAATCATCATTTCAAAATTATATTTGATCTAATATTTTAGAATTTTCCAAAAAAGTTTATTATTCAATGAATAGTGGAAAATAGTGGTTTTGTTTAAAAATGCCTTTTCATTTATGGAATTTCTAATATTCAATTTAATTTAAAATTGGATTTAAAAGTAAAGTTGGTTTTATTAATTTATAATTAATTTAATTTTTTTCATTTTGATAAATTCCATAATAAATATTTATAGAAAACCATTTTAACCATTTGAAAAAAATTTCCATGGAAACCAACTTTATCATCACATTTAATAGACTAATTTTAAATTAAAATTTTTGACTTCTGTGAATGGAATTTAGAAAATTAAATTAAATATTTGTAATAATAATAATTAATATTATATAATAGGGAAATCATAAATTTTTACAATTATAAATAGTAAAAACCATAAAAATTAATTACACCAGTTAAGATTAAAGATGGTTTACCATGGGTTTAATCTAAAATGAAAAGGGGTGAATGAACTAGTTTTTTCCCAATACCCTTTTTATGGCTATATTTTAGCCTTATCACCTATTTGGTTCGATAATGACCCATTATTAGAATATTTTACATCATAAAAACTTAGGTGTAATTCGTTCATTCAAAAAATTCCATGTACATCCTCTCCACCAGTTATAAAATGCAACCCCTATCTTATCCTCTTCACATTTACAAAACCATTTGGTTCAAAAAATACATACTCAAATATCTTAATTATTTCAACATTAAATCTTATAAGCGTTAGTTTGTATAGGAAACCCTCATAATAAGTCTTTAGGTGTAAACCTAAACTGTTTATCCAAAGAAGAGGTAAAATTCTTAAACATTGTTATTTGTCTGATTTCTTCTTCCACCTCATTAAAATTATTTTAAACTATGATTATATAATAGAAAAATAATCTCACATATAATGATATATTATTATGTTAATTTAATGAACTATATATATATCTTATTCCACCAAATGGGAAATGAAACTATCAATTGTTTATATGGTGGACTACAACCCCACAAACTAAGGTTATTAATTTCCAATCACCACCTCTCATGACCAGATATAATGATGTAATGAAGGATTATTTATCATTTTTTTGATATTATTATATATATTAAATTATAATTTGAAATATACATTCTTATTTCTATTCCATGGGAATTTGATAACATCACTTTTGTGTACGGAAGACTATTGCCTCGTGAAGCAATGTGATTATCTTTTCACTTATTATTAACATAGAAGGTAATAATGTTAAATTTAATGAATATATGTTGTATATATGAAATTAAAATTATTCTTTAAATATAATATATTATTCACCATCCTTTTTTTCATTCATCAAGAAAATGGAATCAGTGTTCATGCATATGTATGACCTACCGTCTATATGAAATATGCAATTCATCTTCAATATCAAAATCTATTGTATTAATATTAATAAATAGATAATGAATAAATATGATTTTTATATCATGGTTAAAATTATGTATATAATTTAACCATGATTAAAATTAAATTACCAAAATATTGATCCAAAACATACATAAAAAACAGGGAAATTATTAACTAAAACATGATTTTAACAAGGAATCAGCAACAAATGAGTAATAAAATATCAGTAGTTAATAATATATTGTATGATATATATAATTATAGTTTTCAAATATATTTATAATAAAACTATATTTATTATACTTGTGTTTCTAATTTTAATGAAGGAATTTGAGACTTATGGTAAGGGGTTTATAGTATTTCTTTTTCTGGGAGACATATGCTATATTCACCACACATTTATTATGTGTGGTGTATATACTATAAACTTGACATGTTATATATTTAATATCCTTACTTTAATTATATTTATTGTTTCATTTGATTTTTTTTCTTTATTGGGGATTGTAATTAAAAAGATTACCAAAGCGGTAAGGGTTTGTTTTTTCACAATTTTTCTTCTTTGGGACATAAATTATGATAAGAACCAATATTCTTTTTAGGATTTTTATAGATAATTTGACATATAATGTCATAAATTTATTTATTATCATGATATTTTATGTCTAATTTAATGTTATTATTTAATAAGGTTTATAATTCAATGTTACCAAATGGGAAAGGGTTTCACGACACAATTTCATTATTTATCAGGATTTTTTAGGTTTATGATTATGATGATTAAATAATACAATCTATATCTCATGAAACTAATTAATTTTCTTATACTATGGTTTTTTTAGAATAATTTTTTCCCTTCATTTCCCTCTCTTTATGTAGTTAATATTCCCAAAAAATGTTTTTACAAATATCTGACATTATTTCTACCATCAATCAAAAACACCTTTTCTTCCATATCCATGTTTTCTAGAAATGTTGTAATTATTTTTTTAACAACCCTATATGTTTTTTTAGTTTCATTTTTACCCTTTTTACTATTTAAAATTTTTTTTTGAAAGGAATCCTCCTGATATATTTCAAACAAGGATCATTTTTATTTTAGTGAAAATGTGAAATGAAACATTGTTTTAATGTATATGACATGAATCATACTTCCCAAAACCCTGAACAATCAATGATTTAATGTATAAAGTAAAATTTTATAAATATATTTTAAAAAAATTCATCAATATTTGGAATGATTTTATATTTTAAATATATAATTTCCAATTAAAATGGTATTTTCTACAAGAAATATTCCATATGATCTATCAAGATCATTTTCCACGTGTAAGGACAAACATTGATGTTAATTATGATTTAGTGCAAATATAATCCAAGTATAAAATAATTATTATTTCTCTGAATGTTTTAAGTTTATGATGAAAATATGTTTATAAAACACATTTATCTTTAATGGGTTATACCATGATAAATTTTTTATGAAACACACTTCCTCTTCCATGAGTTATGACATGATAAAATAATCAAATTAATATGAAACATATTTAATTTCCACAGGTCATTTAATGATTAAATTTTTTTTAATACCAATTATTTTCATGGTTATTAATATAATTAATATTTTATGGTATTTTTTGACATGTATGTATGATTTTCATTATATGATGGGTGAGACGTGTATCTTCTTCCAATGAAATAGGTAAAGATTGATATCTCATTTGATAAATAATACTAGAGTAAAGGGTAAGTTGATTCAATAAGGTACTTTATCCACTATGATAGTATTGAGAGTGAACCTTTACTAGTATGATTGTTAATGGATTTAACACATTCTACAATGATAGTTTTTCTAATAAGCCATAACTACTATAGAAATGATTATCAATGATTATATGTATTCCACATATCTATGTATTAAGAAAAAGTTATGTTTTCATGGATCATGTTCTTTGATTCCATTATGATTCATGTCTTATAAAACACAAATATTTATTCCATGACACAATTTTCTGGTCTATGATATAAAATTTATGGTTTTCAAAAGTTATTATCATGTTCTAATAACCTTATGATCATGATATGTTGTTATATCCATTGTGTACCCTTAATGAGAATTTTATCTCATGATTTTTTATGTTTCATTTCCCCAAGTTATGATGAAATGTATTATTTATGATATTTATAATAAGGTCAATAGTTATGAATAACATAAGAGGAGATGAGCTAGCTCAATTATAGACCAGTTTTTTATGTGTCGAAGTAACCAAAGACACTATAACTAAAGGATTATGGCATGTATCATTTTGTTATGTAATGAATATTAATCTATTAATATTTTATATCCATCTAGGAGATGTTTGGATCAATATAACTACCATAATTAAAGATATTAATCATGATGAAATAATCATTTGAATAAAATGTCATAACGTGGTTTCTGTGTTTATCAGTAGTAACATGGAAGAAATAAATAAGGAAAAAACTATCCATGATCACAGAAAGTCCATATCCCCATTGATGAGTACCACAATTGGATGAACGTCACTTATAATTTACTACCTATAAAGTCGAATTATCCCAATGGATCGGTTTAATAGGGAATATGTCTAGTATAATGCAATAAAATTCATTCTCCGTGATGTTTCAAATTCCTAGAAATTATTTTATAATAGATGAATTAAATTATTCCTACTCAGATGCATTGAAGGAGGGGGTCCCTTAAAGTTATGTATGAAGTTCATGTTGTCACATTTAGTGCTAGGATAAAAAATAAAGACGCATTATCTTAAATAAAATCAACAAACTTGTATAATTTTGGGAGATAATGATGAAAGAATAAATAAAATTAGTGAAACAATTCCATGATTTCCAGATACATAATAATTTCATCCATAAAACTATAGAGCTACTATATAATGCTAAATTATATTAGGAATATTATGAATGAGGAATTGATATCCTAGTTCTATGTCCCCCAACTAAAAACCAGATAGTTCATATAAATTCATACTACAATAGATCTATTCTCAGAGTGGTATGAGGCTATATAACTCAAGGAAGTCAGAAAAAAGGACATCATTAGCTTAATTACGATCAATATCATCACTATATTTGGTATCCCACCAACAATATTAATGGATAATGGTACCAATTTTGGAACATTCAAATTTTGAATCCAATATCAATAATACAGTATCCAGTGTTACAAATCATCCTACTACCATGCATCAATGAATAGAAAAATAGATTATTTCAATAAAACTCCATCAAATAACCTTTAGAATTTGATAAAAAATGAAAAGCATTATTGTTTTTATATAATCCTATATGATTTGTGGAATTATCTCACCACAATTTATACTACTATAAAAGTGGATGAATATTCACTTGTACATGGGAAACAATCATTTCATTCCATTTTGGTTAAACTAAAACCATTCTTCATTATCATTTATAATCAATTTTATGAAGATGCCTAGTCTCATATTTAGTTGGATGAGTTATAGAAACTCGATGAGATAATGCTACACACACTTCCTAGCCTTGAAATCCATCATAATTATGTCACAAAATCATTAAACAAGAAGGTTTTTCTTTAATAATTTTATAAATGAGAACTAGGATTGTCCTGGAGAAATCCAATGATATATATGATGAAACCCCTAATGTTAGAGATTAAATTATAGGGGAATTTCACCATAAATAATGTCCACTCCAATTGGATCGTATTCCATGATCATGATTGATGGAGAGTATTTAATTCCTAATATAAATACAAGTTTTCTCAATAAATACTTTTCATTATTTCAAAGTGGGTTCATCCAATTCCTCGACACGTGACTTTAAATTACATTGAAAATATGTCCCAGCTACATGATTTTAAACTATGGAGCATTTGTGCAAGTTGTATAGTGGAAAACTATGTAGGTATATGGGTTCTCTCCACATGAATGTAAATCGTGATACATATTAGTCATAGTCCCATGATATTAAAATGAATGAAATATTCTCCATCATACATAACCTTTTGAATTGATTATGATGTTATGTTTTTGAGACCCATTATATTTACATGAGAGTTATATTTTTGTATAAATTCTTATTCCATGTTCCCTTCATTTATTTATAATTTTTTAATAATATGAAATTACCTCTACAGGAACTACATGTGTCTTTATTAATATTTTTACATGATATGTAGTGAAAAAAATATCTTCATTCGTAGTCCCATCCATATATTCTATTTACACGCTGGATGTGCTCTGATGGAGAGACCGTTACTAATTCACATAACGATTCATATTTCCCTCTATCACTATGGTACTCAATAACTGTACCCCATATCATATACATTATATAGACAATTTAAGAGATGCTTTTATATAATATATAAATTACTCTTAATTATTGATATACATGGATATGTGCTGATAACCAAACAATAAGAACCAATAAAATTTTTAATATATAATATCCCCCCCACATTATCTCTATGGAAATCCCTCATTTTTTCATGACATGGTTTCTATCATTTCGTGATGCTATGAAAATGTGATTGTATTATATGAATGATCTTGACAATTAAAAAAAATCTAGTGAAAATGGTCCAGCATGCATGAATATAAACAATCCTACAAGGAATGACTTCCCTCATATACAAGGCCTATTTATATAAGAGTTCAAAGAATATGTCTCCTTATCCGAGAATAAATAAAAATATAAAATACCCTTATACAAGAGATTGAAATTCATTGATATCCTTTATTAGAACTATCTATGACTTGATTCCAATCATTAAAGGATATATAGTTTGTGCTTATATCTTATCTTGGGCTTGAGATAAATCTAAATAAAATTCTTTCTTCAAATTAATATTTTGGACCTATAGTGCACGTCATTTTATCCACATAAGGGGATCAAAACTGAGACCAAGAAACATCATTATAAGAATATTATTAACCTACTAAAACCCCCTAAGGATAGGTCCTCATCATATAACCTTAAACTGTAAAACAATTCTAGTCCTTGTCACATGGCATTAAATTGAAAGACATTTGATCCAATCAACATGACATTAATTACATAAAAGGCAGTTATTCCATAAAACCCAAATAAAAAATGTGTCTCTCTTTTGTGGGATCTTGATCGTCATTGGGGTCCCCTTTTCTTTCTATAAGGGTACAATGGTTATGTCTAAACAATCCATACCTAATTTCATATTCCACCTAAACTATTTCTAAATATAAAACCTCATGAGAATAAGGTGTGGGGTTATTTCTGTTACTATAGGTTACATTGTGATGCTTGCATCCAATATCTTCATCCCAACCAGAAATCCCAGTCAAAAAACCTAATTCATCCTGGTTTTGGACCCATTAAATCATTTAGGGTTTCTATTCACTATATCAACCCTGATACATATCCATGTCTATTTGTGCATGAGCCAAATTGATGTAAAACCCGCTATATAATGGTACTTGTCAAATGAATCTAAACCACATTGAAAATGACTCTTTATTTAATGATGATAAATTGAATGATAAATGATCCATCTTATATGACTTTAAGCTGTTTCAAATTGTCCAATATATGTATCCTAATTTACATACAAGAGAAATAGATGCATCTGAGGTTACACAATACATGGGATCATATGTTAGGGTAAAATACCCAATTGTACTTATGAATCCTACTATTTGGGCTCCCCATACTATAATTTAGAAAAGTAATAGGGAATTATCCTAATTACAACATTGGGTATTGTTTTATTTTCAATAATTTACCAAGATATAAAAATTACACTACTCAATATTTGATCTATATTGATACAAGGCATATCCTTTATAAAAACAATGGATTGACTGATTCCTATTATTTAGGGATACATAATGACATATGAACCTTATGTTTTAGAGAATTTCAATAACTATCATCCACCTTAATATTACCTCATTATCACTAAATGACCCAATTGTAGTTTGTTCAGGGATGACATGTTCAAACCACATCTTGAATTTCCACCTCGATATGGCACACATCAAACATTGAGTGTTTGGAATAACTATAAACCATTCATGGATATTACTAAAAAATGAATCCAACTCCAAGGGAAAATATGCTTTGAAATGATCATGTCTCTATATTCATATCTATCATCCAAAATAATCTTCATCCTAAGGGGAACAACCTTTGATCATTATATATCTTTAAAAACATTGTCATGAAAACATTGATTTCAATGTTTCCCAAAATTCATCCATCGAATAATTTTTCCATCTCATCATCTTGATCCAAATACTTATGTTCATGTTTTATATAACCAATATAAAGTTTTAAATGATATTGGGATACACTTACCTCATTCAGTATGTCATATCTATTGAATCCTTGGTGACGATGTGGTTTTTTCAGTAATAAATATTTATGCATGATTACAATTTGAGATAACTCAATATCAATAACATTTTTCATGGGAATTTTAAGTAGAAAGATATTTTGGGATATTCATTTTGAGTGGTTGAGATATATTGGAGATGCGTCAATGAGGTTCTTATCCGAGATGAGTGAAGTCTATAAATGTATAATAGATGTTGAAAATTGACATATGCAATTATCCTATACAGAAGATATTTTATATACTCATAGGATAATTGGTCAATGTGAATGATATTTTTGGTGCTATGTAAATCAATTTGTGATGATATTTATATAACTAAAATTAAACAAGGAGAAAAATCATGCACAAGACATTTCCCTACATATATGATATTTTAGTGTTGTGTATGTCAATTTTTGATATGTGAAGGATATTACAATCCTATAATATATTTTTGTAGGATAAAGTGGAAAAGGTTAATTCCATGCTGGAGAATTCATATTATCGTAGCATAATTCATATATATGTAAGATAATTGTCCATTTGGAATAGATTTTTTAATGTTTTAATACATTTAGGCCGGTCTGTAGGACATTTTAGACCTTTTATGATATTTTTCTATCGATAATACATTTTAAAATATTCTAATAGATTTGGGATCCCATTAGAAAATTTGATATCCTGATAAGATATTTTACTTATTAAAATATTAGAGTTTGTTTAAAAGTTTAAAACATAATAAAATTGATATATTTAGAGTAATATATTCTGAAGAGAGAGTAAATGAAATCAGATGATTTTGGTAATAAGTTTTTTATGGTTTCAAAATTTTAATCACACGGGGATCATGATTAGAGATGAGATGAAAGGTGAACCCAGTGAGGAGCATGTTGGGGTGCTGAGATGAGTCCCAATCTATTAAGAAAGGATTCATGCCATAACTGTAAGAGTTCATGAATACTCATATGATAAATATGAATATATTTAAAAGTGAAGTAATTGTTGGAAGATAAAGACCATGATATAACAAAATATTTCAAAGAAATAATGTGGATTCAAGAAGAAAACAAATAAAGATAATCAATATGGAAAGGAAGATCGAGAAGACTATGTTGGAATAACTGATATTCTAAGAAGATGAATGTTAAAAATATTATAAAATTAAAAAATAAATATTAACATGGTTCTTTGAATATAAAATATAGAGAGAGAGAAAGATGATTGAGAATTGTGATAATGAATCAGTATTGATAAAAACCATTAAAGACCATTTTAAAGGAGTGATGAAATGCATATTATTCTATAAAGACCATGTTAAGGATTAGTCATTTATTATTGATATTTTTCTATGGATGAAAACATAGTTATGTGGATGAGATATTGTAACTAGTTGGGGATAACCATTGTAATGTCATACCATTTATCATGTTGCTTTTGATAATAAGAAAGGAGGAGTGTGTGCAGGCTAATAACCATGACAAACTAGGGATGTTGTCATCATATAATGGTGGAAAACCTTGTTAATAGATGTTTTGGTTTCCTATTTTTATTTTATTTAGTGAGAAACCTAGGAGATATTTTTAAAAAAATCACATGATATTTAAATGGGTCTAAAAATTGGGGACACTAATTATTCTCCACCCACACTTAGTGTTCGTAAAACTTCATGATATCCTAAAAATTTATACCAGAGACTATCAACTTTGGTATTTCTCTCAAGTTCCATGAATGGGTTCATAAAACATAGTTAAAAGTAAAATTTTACCAATGATTAAGGGAAATTTTTCAATTAATTGATGGATATAATGGTTTCATACCGAATATCTCTTAGGTTATATGTTCATTATTCCATTAAATATAGAACCACTATGCCAAAATAATCCTTAGTATGGCCTCATACTAACAAGAGGAACAATGAAAATGATTGAAAGGCTAGGAATAATCTATTATATTTTTTATCAAAAAAGGATTTTAAAATGTTTATTGAATATAGAACTACTAAATATATTTTAAATAAGCTTGACATTATTTAATAATGAATGAAAATTTTCAAATAAGAAATGATGAAAATTGGCATACAACAGTTTAAAGATGTTAAAATATAGGAAGATAAAAATGACGATTAGTTCATTTCCAGATTAAATTTGATTTTCAACATAATTAGAGGGTTCTATGAATGTATTTATATATCTACTTTCCTAATGAAATTATTAATAATTTTTTATGATAACGTTTACTAAAATATATCAAATCTTGAAGATAGATACATTATTTACTTAATTATTGATGAACTCCAAAATAATATTATTAACTGTGATGTGGTAAGATGACCTGAACATTAAATAAAAGGTATGTATGAAGAAGAAATTTCTTTTAAATATTAAAAATGTATAAGTATGGAGGAAAATTATGGATTCACCATTGATTAAGAAACATGGAATATTATTCCAAGAATTTTTCTTGCATGTTATTAAATTTTAAAATAGGGGAAGAGGTAAGTATATAGGGAATATTATGTTCAATTATTTCAATATTGGGAATGCCTAAAATCTCTCTTCCAACTATAGTATAATTTTTTTAGGGAAAATAGTGATGATAAATTTTTTAAGGGAACCACTAGTAAAAGAGTTTTTTCAAAAAAAATCAAAGAGATATAAGAATATTTCATATAATTATTTTAGAAGAAAATTTATATCAGTGGAATAAGGTGTGTATAATAATAAAAGAAGTGGAGATAATGAGAAATATTTTAGAGTTATATCTCAAAGAGTGATCATGGAATAAGATTAAGAAGATGCGAACCCATATAAAGATGAGCTATAATAAAATTGTGAGTTTGGTGTAGAGGAAGGAGAGGCTTCTAATGAATATACTATTAAAATTGAAATAAAAATACCATTGAACGCAATAGAAAAAATTAGAGAAGAAAAAACATGTATGAAAGTAGTTTTAGACAAAAAAACACAACTAAGGTTGGTTATTATAGTATGTTTAAAGAAAATGAGGTACATAATCTTGATAATACTAAATTGCGTGTAACCATTGAATTCATAACTTTTACCATTGTTCTTGTGGATAAAAAATTTAAAAACTAAAAAAATAGATATTTAATATTAAAGATCATGATGAGAAAACTAAAAATAATATGAATAACGGTGATTAAGATAAAAGTGAATGCACTCAAATGCCAAAACAAATAGATATTCTAGAAAAGATGCCATATTTGAGAAGGTAACGATTCTATAAGTTATACTATAAAAGGAAACTATTTTTACCGATGAATAAAATGACAAGATGCAATCTGGAATAGATTAAAAGTAAAAGGAAAGGTTTAAATCTACTCAAATATGGAGAAGAAATCATAAAATTGGTCTACATCAATCACAAATTATGATAGATTAATTCTACTCACTGTTTGTTTGAGATATATACATTTATGGGATAAAAAACAAGATAAAAACCCATATAGTAGTAAATGTTTTCTAAAAAAGTAGGTTTAAAGTGTATAATTGGTGTTTTAGTATGTTTTTCCACAAGGTCTATATCTATTGGAAAAATATTTCCCTACCTAGACTAAGGAGAGAGATGTAATCAAGGGGAATACCACATCCATAGATAAGCACTCAATTAAAGAACCAATAGGTTTAAGAAAAACATGATATGAAAAATAAAATTGAATTATTGCAGGAGGTGAAAAGAAAATTAGACCAAGAAGGGAATACCTCATAAGTATGTATATAATTTATTCCATCATAGTTTAAAAAATTTAAATAGAATAGAAAAGATGAAATTATGATTAATAAATTGGATAATGTTCTAGAGGTTACATTAACAGATTCTAAATTAAAATAACCATTGATCATGCATATTTGGTGTTCATATCAAAATTATAAGTGATCTAAATAACCAAAAATATATTGAAAAATATTATGGATGAAATCTAAAATTATGGAAAAAAATCTCTCAAAAAGTGATATGAATTTGATCTAGATATATTAGTAAGAATCAAATCAATCCTAAACATGTTTTGTGTTTTGATGGATTAATGAATAATTTTTTCAGTGAATCACAGCTACGTGGTGCTATAAATGAGGATATTTTTATGAAAATTAGATGCATTTTCTATATGTTGAAATATGTATTTTTTGTAAAAAAGGGGTCGAGAACACAAATCAATTTATTTCATGTTGGAGTGTGAAGTATCAATTATTATCTAAGTCATCTCGTGGAAATAAATTTATGGCACAAATTATTTGGAATCAATGGAAAAAAGAGTGTTAATAAACCCAGTATAGAAGAAACTATAAATTTTTTTCACATGATAGAATAATAAAAAAACTTATTTTAAATAAATTTTAATAAATGATTGATGGAAAAAAATCACATAAGCGATGTGAAATTATAACATCAAAACCTCTAGTGATTATCCATTATGGTGTTCATATCCCTAGGCCCAAAAGGGAAACTAGTTTGGAATGGTACAATATTACATCCATATATGACTTCATAAGTATGACATGTATCTTTTTTATTCCACAAAAATTATAGTCCTTAGAATTATTTATGATTTTTATATTTATTTTAGAGAACAAAACATGATTACCATTAAATAGGTCGAGATATTATACAAGAAGTGAGTATTCCAATAGAAAATTCACTAGATACTTTGAAAAAAATGGAATAATAAATGAATTAAATGAACCATACCAATACCAAAAAAAATGAGTATATGGAATAAAGTATAGTAGTGTTGTTGACATGGATTAGAAAATATTTATAGAAAAATACACATCAATATTTTTTTGGATACATGCCATTATATTAGTTGGAATCATAAAAAGGTGTCTCGTGATACCTCATTATAACATGAAAACTAATGATATTTGGTTGAAAAATAGTCTAAATGTTAAAAATTTTAGGTGATTGGATTCCAGGTCTGATCAAGAAAAAACACTAGTGGATGATTATTTAATGAAAATGATGAATATAAAATTTTCCTATGACATACACCAAATTTGAGTTCAAAAAAGTTGTAAAACAATAATTCTAAAATAATTTTTGAAAGTGATAATGTAGTGGTTCTTGGGAATGAATAATAAATTAAATAAAATATATTTTAAGAGTGTGAAATATTTGAATTATTTGTAGAATCATTTAAATGTTTATATATTAATGTAGAAGGAGAATATTTTGATGTGTACATGAAAAATTATGAGAATTTAGATTCAAAGAATACCAATAATAGAGATAATAGAGAGATTCAAATGACTACATGTACCATATCAAAAAAACAGAATCATTTTGACCCTAAAAATAAAATTGGTTACCTTAATTATGTAGCGAAAACTAAGAGGAAAATAATATATGCAAGAAATACAAGTGTTCTATAAAATGTTGAGTGAAAAATTACTAATGTGGATTTTGAACATAGTGAGAGGGTTTAGGCCAAGACTAAAAAATTAGAGGACATTGAAAAGATTAAAATATAGGTAATTATTTCCTAGAACTATTAGAAATTATTTTATTGGATAAAAATTAGTTTTTAGAAATAAAATTAACAATAATGGTGAAGTGACTAAAAATATTCATCTTTGTATACAAGGGATACTAAAAAATTGAAGGAATTAAATTTGATGAAATTGATTCCCTAGTGGCTATAAATGGATCCATTAGGACATTCAATATCATAATAGATAATTTAATATTTTAAAATTTTCTTATGGATGTTAAATTATATTAATAGAATGAGAGATTTATGAGGAAGTATATATGGTGCAATTTGAATGATTTATTCTTGAATCTAATAGTAGAAAATTATCTATGTTGAATTTTTGTGGATTAAACCAATCTCCAAGATCATGGAATTTTAAAATTTATTTATACTTTAAAATCATGATATTCAATAAAGGGCATGTGGATAATTTATTATAAGAAAAGAAAACCTTTTCCAAAACACTATTTTTTATCATGTATATTGATGATATAATTTTTACGATAAATGAATAAATATTGTGTGAGGTGTTCTCAAGACACATGAAAGAAATATTTTAGATTTCAATTCTTGGTGAAATAAAATTTTTCATAGGTTTAAAAGTTACTCATGCGGGTGAATACATCATTATTTAATAATAAATGACTTCTAGAGATACTTTAAAGATGTCTGAAAATAATGGATTAGGATCTATAACCACTTCAATTCACATGGGATGATAATGAAATGAGATGATAGAGGACAATACATAAATTAATAACAATTCAAAATAATGATAAAAAATAAAATGTACTAGATTCCAATCAGTCCAGATATGGTATAGGTTATTACTATTTGTTATTGGTTACAATATAATCCAATGGAATCACATCTATGTTAAACCAATAGAATCATGATATATAACTAAAACACTTTAAATTATGGGATAATATAAAATAAGAAGTGTCAGATGAATATATGAGGATTTATTAATACTGAATGGGATTTTAAAATATATGATAAGAAGTACACATCTATTGGACCATATTTTGATGGAAGAATGTGTGAGTTATGGAATTCAAATAAGAAATGTTCCAATACACTATCTTTAATTGAACCAGACTACGTTGTTGTATAACATGTCACTAAACATATGATTTGTATGAAGAAAGGACTACATAATTTTATCATTGATGATTAGTATCCACTAGTTTTAGGAAATGATAAAAAAATTTCACACAATATATCAAAAAATCATGTATATCACTCTAGGTAAAAACACATTGATATCAAGTATAAATTAAAAATAAAGGTGACTAAAGGAATCTTGAAACTTCTATTTTTTCTTATAAGGAATATTTGGTTGATATTTTTAAAAAACCTATCATAATTAAACAATTTTAGAATCTAAGTCTATTGTTGGGAGTGAAATATACTCCATTACATTGACGTATGAAATTGTTTGATTTCTACCATATATTTTCTATTTCTTATATTCTTATGAGATGTTGTCTAATGAAGAGAAATTATATATATATATTTGAGATGCTTTAATTTTTATGAATTATTGTGCAAGAAATATTCTATAAAATCATTTACTGTTTTTTAGTTTATAGTTGAAGATATGACAAATCTCAGATGGGGATTTAGGATATGATTGATTTATGATTTTTCTATCTTGTTTTCTATAACAAGATAGCTTATGTAGATTTAGATATGATTTTCTCAATATATTTTTCATAAAATTGGTGGGAGTTTACCCTTACATTTTTTATCGGTTTTTTTATTATCTATAAGGAAAAAGGTATAGTATTGCAAATAAATATAATGGGTGAGATGATTAATCCCTTGATGATGATGTTGTATTTTTCTGAAATAATTTTTTAAGTGTGATAATTGTTTTATATAACTCACTATCTAAACCATTTTTTGGGATTACCCAAGTGATATGATGTTTTGGGATGCGTTTTGAGTAGTTTAGATTCCTTGGAGATGAGTTAAATGGGTTTTAGACAAATATTACTGAATTTTGGAATTGTATATTGAAAATGGAAAATTGATCAATAAAATTATCCTAAGTGTTAGAGATTTTATATAATTTCGAGAGACGTGGGTTATAAATATAATATTTTTAGTCCGATGAATGTTAATTTGTTAGTCATAGAGGAAAATTGAAAATCATCAAAGGGAAACATTATACATGCAATACATTATCCCCATATGTATGATATTTTTTGATTCCCAAAAGTCAATTAGATTTACGTGAAGGATATTTTAATACTGTAATAATTGTTTTTGGCAGAAATGGAAAAATGTTCACAGACTCCTGACAGAATATATCTATGTGAAGGATAATTCTTCTACCAATAATATAATTCGCCATATATAGGATATTTGATCTCATCATAAGACATTAAGGTCATCTCGTAGAATATTTGACATCTTGAATTATAATTTTTTATCCACAATATAGTTAAAAACATAAATACATATTTTTGATCCCCATAAGAAATTTTACATTATCATATGATATTTTACTTTAGGAAAAGTATGAGTTTTTCAAGGATTTGAAAAACAGTATTAAATTTAAATATTTAGAATAATATATTTTGAATAAATTGTAAATGAAATTATACAATATAAATGATATATTATTCACGATTTCATCATGATCACACATGGTTCAAAATTCATGTATAGGTAAAAGGTGGTCACAATGAAGAGGATGTTAAGGCTATGAGATAAGTTCCAAGACGCAGAAAGAGGAGCCATGTCACCACAACATGAGTTCATACACACATGGATGTGAAATATGGGAAATTTTGGAAGCATGGATTTTTTAAGAAAAATATAATTTTGATATTCCAAATATCATGGATAACCAAATCAGATCAATTCTTCGGAAGGAAAAAAAATTACGGAGAATAAAAATGGAAATGAACATTGGGAATAATGATTTAGAAAAGTTTATATTCTCAGAACAAGGATTTAAAAAATCATGAAAAATTAAAAAATATAAATTCCCATGGTAAAATGAATGTAAATGAAAAATATGAGAGAGAGAAATATGATCTATAATTGTGATGACGATTTATTATTAAGAATGACCATTGATGATATCTATAAAGGGGAGAGGAAGAAGATCATTATCTATGGAGTCCATATGGAGGCTCAATGCTTCATTGGATGTGTTTCTTCAAGAAGATACATTTCGTTTTGTTGATGAGATATTGTAACTAGTTTATTCCATCCAATATAATGATTTTAAGGTCATTTCCAGTCATAAGATCATTTTGGTACTATTAAGGGAGTAGTGTGTGTAGGATAATAATCACTACACACCAGGGATGTAGTCATCCTACATAATATTTTAACCTCACCAAAAAATGTGTTGTGTCTGATTTTTATTATTACCAATGAGAATATTGGTTGTAGTGTTCTAAATAAGAATGAGAGGTTTAAAGGGGTCTAAAAATTACGAAGACTTATTCACCCAACAATGTCCTTGAACCTTCAAGAGATCCTAATATTATAACAACCCCTTTTAATAGATCGAGAAATATAATCTAAAATTATATAAACATCTCCCTAAGATGATTTTTATTAGTATTTGGTGCTTAAAACATGACATGTTTTCACATTGACTCTTGCAATATAAGAAATGTTCTCTTTTTGTGACATATGAATAACCTTGAACATCAATTATTGATAGTATAAGCATCATGTCTTTAAAACTAGATGCACTCCCATTTGAGTTGGTATATATTAGTAGATGGATATACATTCATATTGAGATTTTTTTTTCAAATTTTCAAATTTATACTATAACACCTTTTTGTTGAATTTGTATGACCATAAACCATAGAAACATTTTGGTTGAAGCTATATTACCTAATATTTCAACCCTCAATGGTCTAAATTATGTGTCCTATAAAATTAAAATGAAAGAGAAAGAATAATATTTGATAAAAAAAATGTAAAGGGTGACTTGAGTAGTTGAAAATTATTTACACATTATGTTATCACATTTCAAAACACATGACTTAGATTTAGAGAAAATACAAGAATATATAAAGCTTTTAGGAACAACCTTACAGTCTTAGAAAATGTTAATATTTGATTGCTGGACCAACTCGTATAAGAATAAGATCAAGTATATTTGCTATATTTTTCTCCACAATGCATGGTCATGTTGTTTTTTGTTATACTATTTAACCATGAGGATGTGCTTCGTACATGATGGTGTAACCTTCAGGATACTCAAACAACTCTTGGATATCCTTTCCCCATAAATCTAATTTATTCCTTTAGTGTTTAAATAATCATAAAACTTATAAGGCTATCAGAAAAAGAGCATACAACTCCTAGGGAAACCTCTTCTTGGTAATGTTTGTGCGACCATATTAATTACTACCAGCCAAATGTATCTTCAACCTGTCTAATCTCTTCACCCCCCAACACCATCAAAAAAGAACCCATTTTTTGTATTTGATACACTCTTATACCCTGTGTAATTGTTACATACCATAATTTCCAAATTAAATTATTTGATGTTATGATTTACACATCCCAAAATCTAAATATTTAAGGGACTGGAATACCCTTGATGTTTCATAATCCTGCATCATTCATATTTTCAAGGAAATAGTGTGATGTTAAACTCTTGAAACCTAATGGTCCACATCATTTGAACCTAAATCGCAAGAAAAAATAGTTTAGTTAATGTTTACATGAACTATGTTAACCCTACTTTGAGTATATATAAATTGATATAGGACCTCCCATATTCATGCTGGGTCAAAGATTCTGTTATAATAAACACAAAACCACACCCTTTTCCCTTTAGTCAATGTTTTCTGACCATTAACCTCATTAAACATTGATATGAGAACTATGATTCTAAAATGGATTTATTTTTCCTTGAGGTTTTTAGTATTTAAAATTATGGGCACCCTATTCATGTCAATTTTTATTCTCTCATTATGTGGTGTAGACTACATCATTTTCTAGTCAAATTTTCTTCACCTTTAATTCCAACTACTTTGGTTCATATTTCACAAACATAAATTGTCCATGGGATGATATAAGTACTAATTAGGAAGAAAACTTGTACATGTTATCTTGAAAAAATGTCGATAATCTCGTTACTATCCTTTCACCTTGTGTGACGAAGGAAAAACTAATCATATAAAAAGGAAAAATTAACAAAAATTATTATGTTGAAACCCGAAAAAGGTAAACCTAATGAAAATATAAGTCCATTCCAACTAAGTCTCCCAATATATTACTTATGAAATATATAAGGTTAATGAAAATAGACACAGTGCATGTAGTTTATACCATATGATCCCAAAGAAAGTCATTACATGATTTTTAGGTCCCTTATCCAATGAAAAAATTAGATCACTCTTATTTTATTCTCATGTATTGGTTCTAATAACCCATGTTAAGTATGAGAGGGTGTAGTTTTAGGGTTCTCTATCCCTCTGGAACATCGAAACCCTCATTCTATACATCCACCTTTGTGATTTTCATTATTATTTGATCACTCTTATCTAATTTCTGAGAGGAATAACTACAAGTTATAGTGATCCATGTATTGTTATTGTAACACCCCAGGTAAATAAAGAATATAACATGTTCATATTTATCCATATTTGTGAATAAGATATTAATATGACTTTAACGGGGACGCAATGCTCGATGGCGTACCCAACACGCAACAACGAGTTTCTTGGGAATCTTACGTTGCACTCTAATAATAAAATAATATTATTTTAAATGGTAGTTAACATGTAGCCGTTTTGTTGGCGTGAATGGATAGAAATAACTAAAATATGATTATATATGTTTTAAAATGTTTTTACATTTATCCAATAAAAGATAAAGGCTTAAGATACGGAAAGAATTCAATTTTAGGCGTATATGCCCTAGTTTTCACTAAAGATTCACTTATCGCCTTTTGATGGCCAACCGTCATTAAATATAGTTTGTTCACTCTTATACATTCTATTGGACCAAATAAAACTCTTCTTAAGAATTGGGAAATCAAAATTTACTTTGTGTAAATTTTTGGTATCTTTCTGATAAAGTTCATTTTTTAATGAATAGTGTAAAATGTTGTATTTTAATTCAAAACCTCTTTTTAATCTAATTTATTTATATGATTAGATTATCATTTCAATTGGTTTTAAAGTGAAATTAGAAAATATTTTTACCATTAAATCCAATAGTGGTCGTTGGAATTAATTTCACTTTGAAATCAGACTTAAACTAGTGTCAATCTTTTGATACTTTTTGTTTCATAAAAACACGCTATTTGGTCTGACAGTGGGAATTAATTATTAAATTAATTAATGCAACTTATATGTTTTTAATTTTGTAAAATGGAATTCATTTTTGAATTCGTAATATCAAATATAGCTTAGGGTGAAGTTTTGGTATTTTTCTAAAAAACTTCAATTTTTGATGAATAGTGAAACCACTAAGTGGTACTTATAAAAAATGATTTTTCGTTTAAATGAAATTTTACCACTTCTATATTTTGAATTTCAAAAATCCGACATAAATGGTTGTCATTAAGAAGTAAAATGTGGTTCAATGAGATAATAATAATTTCTTGGTGAATTGTAACTTCTTATGTTTTTAATCGCGATTAGTGGTAATTAGTGTAGTTTAGGGTAAAAATAATGTTTTAATAATATGAGATGAGCTTGAAACATGTCCTACCCTCATTGGATGTGTCATGGCCGACCATGACAAGCCATGGGTCAACTTGGGAACCCCATGGAGCCACTTTGGTTGGGAAATGACATAAATAAATTTTTAGTTAATGTTAAAGTAAAAATGACATAAACATGAGTTATTTTACTAAAACAATTTTTACATGGGGTTATACAAGTCATATTTTTGACTATAAATATTCATTAGATATATAAAACAATTTCCTACATCATAGTTTTTTTTATAATTTTTTGACATTAAATAAATTAAATTATTTATGACATCATTATGATGCAGCGATGACCTCATTATTTAATTATTTAAATAAAATGGAAAGATAATGTAATATCTAAGACCTACACATGTCCAAAGCCTATTGAATGAGTGGATTTCGAACCCTTATCACCTTATCCTAGAAATGAATCAATGTGGGACCTTTAAAATCCGAAACTCTTTTGAAAATAAAGTAACATTTTGTAACTTTACAAGAGTGCCCCTCCTCTCCTCTTATAAAAGGCCCCCACCTCTACCTCCTTACCCACACTCCCAAAGCATTTGGATCGTCCAACCCCTGACCATTTTGGCTCTACACATCCATCTGTTACTCCTTGAAGCCTCACTTTGGTCAGAAGTCTTCCCAAGGAAGCCTTTGAGATCAATCCAAGGGGAGTTACCCGATTTTAAGGTAATGTCTTCTTTTGAGTCCTTTTATTTTATTTTGCTTCTCCAACCCCCTAAACTCTTTTTATTATTTTCTTTTGTGACAAATAAAATATCCTCAATATACTAGGATGTTGTTATTATAAGGATTCGAGCTTCACTTACACACACCTATATCTAATGGTTAATGAACATACTATTTCTGTGGATGGCGAATTTCTGCCTCACGAAACGATGATTGTTCAACACTCATATAACACCTTAAAAGGTGGCCATTAAGATGTCACTATATTTATATATGATATATAATATGTTTATGTTTTACTTAAGCTTCTGTATTTTTCATTTGTGCCTTACCTTTATGGCTTCCATTATGGGTATACGCGATATCTTTATTTTAGGAAGTGCGGACTACCGCCCCCTCAAAGTGATGTGATTCATTAATGCCATACGTGGGAATTATAAAGGATGGATTTAATGTTATTATATATGATGTTATACTGGAATTATAATATACCTATATATCATTATTATTTATTTCCAATAAAGTATGAGATAGAAATGAAAGTTGTGTTCATGCGTACGTACGGCTTACCGTCTCCATGAACGGTGCATTTTATTTCTTATCCCCAAATGTAATGTACTATTAAAAGTACATGTATATAATGGATATATATAATGAATGATACATATAAATGATGAATATAATTCTGGAATTAAAATATACATACCTCTCATTTAGTTTTAATTCAATTAATATGACAAAGAAATGAAAGTAGCGTTCATGCGTACGTACGACTTACCGTCTCCATGAACGGTGCATTTCATTTCTTACCACTAAATGATTATGTAATATTATAAAAAAATGTATATGCTGGATATATATGATATACATTCTATCCAAATTAGGAATGTCATTCTGGATATAAAGAACCTTTGACCACACGAACAACATGTAGTTGTAAGAAGTTCATTTTCGACTTAAGAACCAAATATCGACAAAACAAACATTATTAACTTAAATGATTACATAATGTTTATAACATGACAGTAAGTGATATAAAAGGAATAATGAACTAGAAAAAGGTTCTTAATAAAGTGGAAATTAACTCAATTTTATTATTCAGGAAGTTAATGAATGATCGAGTCAAGTCGGACCTGAGGTAAGGGATCTTACTCCTCTCTTTTTTTAAGTACACTCTCTTATGTCATTCCTTCTAAAGCTCATATTTCTTGTTATTGGGATGTTCTTTTATATTAATCTTTTTTTAAACTTTATGTTGATGTTATGAGAGACCCTATTTCCTCTCATCAATCCATTTTGGAAGTTTTAAGTGGCGCCGTTAGGCTGCCGAGTTTTCATAAGAGAATTTTCATCCCACTTTTATTCCCGTGAGATTTATGCTACATTTTCCACAATTTCCATTGAGTGGTTTATGTACGGCCCACTATTACACTACTTTTTTAATATAATTCCATTTATGGGTATTTACATATTCATTTTATGACACTTCTTCAATGGGGTGTACTTTTTGAAAGTTACCCAAGTCGGTAAGGGAACCTTTCACCCTCCTCTTTTTAAAAGACTTCGTTTGTTATGTCTTTTAATTCACATACTATTATGTTGGGATATGTTCTTCTATATCCAGATTAATGTAAATTTTATGTCCAAGTGATCAGATCCCCTTTTTATCTCTCATCAACTCATTTTCTGAATTTTTGAAGTGACGCCGTTAGGCTGTCAAATTTTTGCAATGGAACTTCTTAGCCCAAATTTGATTCTTTGGGATAAACATGTACTCCTTGATTATGTTGTTCTATGAATATGTTTGAATAACCTCTGATTTTTCTACACTTAATATCCACTTATATTTGCTGTATTCGTTTGTCACACATAATTATGTAATTGATTTATCCTTAAACCAAGGATACCGTCTTTGTAAGGTACTTCATCTCAATCTCCATTCATTGAGGCATATTTTGTTTTATACACAACCTTCTTTTATACAGTGTATAAACCCCTTTAAATTTTACGTTTATTCAAAAGGAATCTATTTCTATGAAGCGTTTTACTAAACGACAAAAAGAAATGTTTCTTTTACGTACGCGGTGACAACGACCTTTTCTGCCGCCGCGAATATTATTTGACTTTGGCTTCCTCAACAAGCCATAATGTTTTTTAAAATAAAATAAATACCATATAATTTTTTTTATTTCGGTATTGAAAATGTTTTTGATAAAGGATTATATTATGTCAATATATTTAAATGATATATTGTGATTGAAATGTGGAAATGTTATCATTCCTTTATGTTGGTTTTATGTGTTATGATTTTATAATGGTACTTGGACATTATGACGGGTGGTGCCGTGAATTCCAGGACGGGTGGTTACGTTATAACCTCCAATGCGTTGGGTATGGAAGTCGGCCGTATGGCTATTCCATTAAGTATGTATGGAAATTGTCCGTATAGCTATTCCATTAAGTGATATGTGTGGGAGTCGACCATATGGTTATTCCACTTAAGTATGTTTATGTCCCAAGTTACCTTTATATATGTTATGTGTTCTCTATATGGGTTTTATGGTAACCCTTTGGTTACAAATAGGTAAGTAATGATATTTTATTCAGTGAAGAGTTTTTACTACTTTATAAAGGTGAAAATTATTACTTTGATAAAGTATACATGGTTTACTTTTTGTTTTGATAAACTAACATTTTTTATTCTTTGTGTATCCCTTAATGAGTTTTTATGCTCATCCCAAGTTTTTGAAATGTTTTTCATAGGACTTAGCGTGGAATAGGGTCAAGGTTGGGATCAAGGGAAAGTCATGCTACCTAAAACATGAAACTAGACATGTTTCTTTTTAAGAGTTTTTATTTTATGGAAATTTAGTAGAAGAGACTACTTTGTAATCTTTTTGAGATGTAATAGTTATGTCCTAATTCTCTAAAACTCTAAACCTAAAAATATCCTCAATTTGAATTACTCATTTAATTCAATATTAAGTAAGGTTTAAGGCTGGGGCCTTATAGTTGGTATCAAAGGACGGTTTAGATAACTTTAGAGGTTAGGGTATTCTTTAAGCATAAGTGACATTACCATAATGGATAGGATTTCAGAAAGAGTCCTAGTTTTAGATAAAGTGAATGAGTAAGTATATCTTAGTTTTACCTTCCTCATTAGTACATGATGGTTTTGTTGATACACTCACACTAAAATTTCTCTTTTTAGGGAATGGATGGATCTAGCAGGCACCAAAGAGACAACAGGTTTGAAGGAAACTATGGTGGTTTTCTGATTAAGATAGTAGATAAAATGGAGGATTCAATGAGGAAACTCGTGGTTGTTTGAAACCAACTATCAAGGAGTCATGATCAACCACTTGACCCTTGGTATGTTCTGTAATGCATCATGTACGAGATGACCAATCAATGTGGAAGTTCAGGTAATAATTATAAAGGTAACCATTAGAGTATATATGATCCTTACTTTTGAGATAATCATGGGTTACTCTATGATATGATTGAAAATGAAAGGCATGAGATAAACTTGAGGTTAAATTATTTTATGATTTCATTGAATATTTTATCTCGTTTTGGGGAATGTTTTAAGAATTATATAGTTTTGGAAAAAGGACAACACGCAGACCGTGTGACAACCCGTTGCGTCAGACAAAGCTACGAGAATCGAACCCACAACCAAAGTGCGACTGGTATTTATCGCCTACCACTGGACTACGTGAAGTCCCTGGTTAGTTTGACTGATTCTTTTTAGTTATATGATTTTATGAATTAATAGTAAGTTAATTTTGGGTTATTTATGAAAATGATTAACCTATCATGGAGGATATGTGATTAGGTTAATTACTTTTCAATACGAGACTTTAGGAGAAACTGATGTTGTTTGGAGATAAATGTTACGATTTAACTTGGAAGATTATGGGACTAAATCCTTCAAATATTTGGGTTTCAATCTTAGATTGGTTTACTTTGAAGAATTTTATGGACAAATTGTTTATCGGATGGTCCTCGTTGAACTTTGGGTTTTGTTGGACAAATTTTGGAGATTAAGCATAGATTTTCTTTTTAAATGGTGATCCTTTTCTGGATTATCTGATCTTGTACTAACCTTTTGGGTTTTGGTTTTGGTTAAAGTATAAAGACATGGGAAGTATATAGTTCTTTTTTTTAGATTAGGTGATTCTCTAGAAGTTGATTATAGTACTCTTAATGCGAACAAGTCTCCCTAAATACTCGTCTTTTGGAAAAAAATATGAGTTTTATTAAGGAATCTAGTAAAAGTTGGAAGTCAACATGACAAGTAAGTATGTTTCCTTATGTTTTATTTAAGCTAAAAAATAAATTACTCAATAAAAAGTAACTTAAAGCAAAAAATCTGTCTATTAACTTTTCTTACTGGGGAACCCAACACCGTTTAACCCATCACAAGTTTGTGATTTTCTTATTGTTAACGTTCTCCTAAACATTTTTTCTATCACTCTCCATCAGAACATGACCCTTTGTTTTCTCCTCCATGTCTATATTTTTCTACATGGAATCCTACTATGGGTTAACTCGGGTGACCTTTGTACTTATCTTTCTTTATTTTAAAGTGATTGTTTTACCGACTCTTGTTCCGATGTGGGACATTCAAGGATGTTTCTAAGCTCAATTTTAAAATTGCGAGGACGCAATTCCCAAAAGGGGGGAAGGATGTAACACCCCAGGTAAATAAAGAATATAACATTTTCATATTTATCCATATTTGTGAATAAAATATTAATATGACTTTAACGGGGATGCTATGCTCGATGGCGTACCCAACACGCAACAACGAGTTTCTTGGGAATCTTACGTTGCACTCTAATAATAAAATAATATTATTTTAAATAGAAGTTAACATGTAGCCGTTTTATTGGCGGGAATGGATATAAATAAATAAAATATTATTATATATGTTTTTAAATGTTTTTACATTTATCCAATAAAAGATAAAGGCTTAAAATACGGAAAGAATTCAATTTTAGGCGTATATGCCCTAGTTTTCACTAAAGGTTCACTTATCGCCTTTTGATGGACAACCTTCATTAAATATAGTTTTTTTCACTATTATACATTCTATTGGACCAAATAAAACTCTTCTTAAGAATTGGGAAATCAAAATTTACTTTGTGTAAATTTTTGGTATCTTTCTGATAAAGTTCATTTTTTAATGAATAATGTAAAATGTTGTATTTTAATTCAAAACCTCTTAATAATATAATTTATTTATATTATTATATTATCATTTTAATTGGTTTTAAAGTGAAAATATAAAATACTTTTACCAATAAATCCAATAGTGGTCGTTGGAATTAATTTCACTTTGAAATCGGACTTAAACTAGTGTCAATCTTTTGATACTTTTTGTTTCATAAAAACACGCTATTTGCTCTGATAGCGGGAATTAATTATTAAATTAATTAATGAAACTTATATGTTGTGAATTTTTTAAAATGGACTTCATTTTTGAATTTGGAATATCAAATATATCTTAGGGTTAAGTTTTGGTATTTTTCTAAAAAACTTCAATTTTTGATGAATAGTGAAACCACTAAGTGGTACTTATAAAAACTGATTTTTTGTTTAAATGAAATATTACCACTTCTGTGTTTTGAATTTCAAAAATCCGACATACATGGTTGTCATTAAGAAGTAAAATTTGGTTCAATGGGATAATAATAATTTTTTTGGTGAATAGTAACTTCTTAAGTTTTTAATCGCGATTAGTGGTAATTAGTGTAGTTTAGGGTAAAAATAATGTTTTAATAATATAATATGAGCTTGAAACATGTCCTACCCTCATTAGATATGTAATTTCCGACCAAGACAAGCCATGGGTCAACTTGGGGACCCCATGGAGCCACTTTGGTTGGGAAATGACATAAATAACTTTTTATTTAATGTTAAAGTAAAAATGACACAAACATGAGTTATTTTACTAAAACAATTTTTACATGGGGTTATACAAGTCATATTTTTGACTATAAATATTCATTAGAAATCTAAAACAATTTCATACATCATAGTATTTTGTTTATAATTTTTTGACATTAAATAAATTAAATTATTTTTGACATCATGATGATGTAGTGATGGCCTCATTATTTAATGATTTAAATAAAATGGAAAGATAATGTAATATCTAAGACCTAAACATGTCCAAAGCCTATTGGATGAGTGTATTTAGAACCCTTATCACCTTATCCTCGAAATAAATCAATATGGGACCTTTAAAATCCGAAACTCTTTTGAAAATAATGTAACATTGTGTAACTTTACAAGAGTGCCCCTCCTCTCCTCTTATAAAAGGCCCCCACCTCTACCTCCTTACCCACACTCCCAAAGCCTTTGTATCGGCCAAAACCTGCCCATTTTGGCTCTCCACATCCCTCTGTTACTCCTTGAAGCCTCACTTTGGGCAGAAGTCTTCCCAAGGAAGCCTTTGAGCTCAATCCAAGGGGAGTTACCCGATTTTAAGGTAATGTCTTCTTTTGAGTCCTTTTATTTTATTTTGCTTCTCCAACCCCCTAAACTCTTTTTATTATTTTCTTTTGTAACAACTCCAGTATCCTAAATATACTAGGATGTTTTTATTATAAGTATTATAGCTGCACTTACAAACACCTATATCTAATGGTTAATGAACATACTGTTTCTGTGGATGGCGAATTTCTGCCTCACGAAACGATGATTGTTCAACACTCATATAACACCTTCAAAGGTGGCCATTAAGGTGTCACTATATTTATATATGATATATGATATGTTTATGTTTTACTTAAGCTTCTGTATTTTTCATTTGTGTCATACCTTTATGGCTTCCATTATGGGTATACGCGATATCTTCATTTTAGGAAGTGCGGACTACCGCCCCCTCAAAGTGATGTGATTCGTTAATGCCATATGTGGGACGTATAAAGGATGGATTTAATGTTATTATATATGATGTTATACTGGAATTATAATATACCTATATATCATTATTATTTATTTCCATTAAAGTATGAGATAGAAATGAAAGTAGTGTTCATGCGTACGTACGGCTTACCGTCTCCATGAACGGTGCATTTTATTTTTTATCCCAAAATGCAATGTACTATTAAAAGTAAATTTATATAATGGATATAATTTTTGAATGATACATCTAAATGATGAATATAATTCTGGAATTAAAATATACATAACTCTCATTTAGTTTTAATTCCATTAATATGACAAAGAAATGAAAGTAACGTTCATGCGTACGTACGGTTTACCGTCTCCATGAACGGTGCATTTCATTTCTTACCACTAAATGATTACGTAATATTATAAATAAATGTATATGCTGGATATATATGATATACATTCTATCCAAATCAGGAATTTTATTCTGGATATAAAGAACCTTTGAGCACACGAACAACATGTAGTTGTAAGAAGTCAATTTTTGACTTAAGAACCAAATATCGACAAAACAAACATTATTAACTTAAATGATTACATAATGTTTATAACATGATAGTAAGTGATCTAAAAGGAATAATGAACCAGAAAAATGTTCTTAATAAATTGTAAATTAACTCAAGTTTATTATTCAGGACGTTAAAGAATGATCGAGTCAAGTCGGACCCGAGGTAAGGGATCTTACTCCTCTCTTTTTTTAACTACACTCTTTTATGTCATTCCTTCTAAAGCTCATATTTCTTTTTATTGGGATGTTCTTTTATATTCCTCTTTCTGTAAACTTTATGTTGATCTGATGAGAGACCCTATTTCCTCTCATCAATCCATTTTTGAAGTTTTAAGTGGCGCCGTTAGGCTGCAGAGTTTTCGTAGGAGATTTTTCATCCCACTTTTATTCCCGTGAGATTTATGCTACATTTGCCACAATTTCCTTTGAGTGGTTTATGTACGGCCCACTATTACACTCCTTTTGTAATATAATTCCATTTATGAGTATTTATATATTCATTGTATGACACTTCTTCAACGGGGTGTACTTTTCGAAAGTTACCCAAGTCGGTAAGGAAACCTTTCACCCTCCTCTTTTTAAAAGACTTAGTTTGTTATGTCTTTTAATTCACATACTATTATGTTGGGATATGTTCTTCTATATCCTGATTAATGTAAATTTTATTTCCAAGTGATGAGATCCCCTTTTTATCTCTCATCAACTCATTTTCTGAATTTTTGAAGTGACGCCGTTAGGCTGTCAAATTTTTGCAAGGGAACTTCTTAGCCCAAATTTGATTCTTTGGGATAAACTTGTACTCCGTGAATATGTTGTTATATGAATATGTGTGAATAACCTCTGATTGTTTTACACTTAATATCCACTTATATTTGGTGTATTCGTTTTTCACACATAATTATGTAATTGATTTATCCTTAAACCAAGGATACAGTCTTTGTAAGGTACTTCGTCTCAATCTCCTTTCATTGAGGAATATTTTTTTTTATACACAACCTTCTATTATACAGTGTATAAACCCCTTTGACTTTTACGTTTATTCAAAAGGAATCTATTTCTATGAAGCGTTTTACTAAATGACAAAAAGGAATGTTTCTTTTACATACGCGATGACAACGACCTTTTCCGCCGCCGCGAATATTATTTGACTTTGGCTTCCTCAAAAAGCCATAATGTTTTTTAAAATAAAATAAATACCATATACTTTTTTTTGTATTTCGGTATTGAAAATGTTTTTGATAAAGGATTATATTATGTCAATATATTTAAATGATATATTGTGATTGAAATGTGGAAATGTTATCATTCCTTTATGTTGTTTTATGTGTTATGATTTTATAATGGTACTTGGACATTATGACGGGTGGTGCCGTGAATACCAGAACAGGTGGTTACGTTATAACCTCCAATGCATTGGGTACGGAAGTCGGCCGTATGTATATTCCATTAAGTATGTATGGAAATTGTCCGTATGGCTATTCCATTAAGTGATATGTGTGGGAGTCGACCGTATGGTTATTCCACTTAAGTATGTTTATGTCCCAAGTTACCTTTATATATGTTATGTGTTCTCTATATGGGTTTTATGGTAATCCTTTGGTTACAAAAAGGTATTAATGATATTTTATTCAGTGAAGAGTTTTTAATACTTCATAAAGGTGAAAAGTAATACATTGATAAAGTATACATGGTTTACTTTTTGTTTTGATAAAATAACAGTTTTTATTCTTTGTGTATCCCTTACTGAGTTTTTATGCTCATCCCAAGTTTTTGAAATGTTTTTCACAGGAATTAGCGTGGAATAGGGTCAAGGATGGGATCAAGGGAAAGTCATGCTACCTAAAACATGAAACTAGACATGTTTCTTTTTAATAGTTTTTATTTTATGGAAATTTAGTAGAAGAGACTACTTTGTAATCTTTTGAGATGTAATAGTTATGTCCTAATTCTCTAAAACTCTAAACCTGAAAAGATCCTCAATGTGAATTAATCATTTAATTCAATATTAAGTAAGGTTTAAGTCTGGGGCCTTATAGTTATATCCTTCCTAGATATACCCATTTATGAGCATACATATAGGAGAAAATCATCTTGCATGTTCAAGTGAGCAAACTACAGTGTACGGTGATGGTACATATGCCTCTATATCAGGCCTGTAAATAACCTTCCATGTGAACATGTATAGAAGTAAATATTCTCTCATATATGATTGAAACAACTATAGTGTACAATTAGGGTATATTTACCAAGTAATCTAGCTAGCCTATACCCTTCTATAAGAACAGAACCATGTGGAAAACAATATTTTACTCATTTTTTTGGAATCTAGATCAACTTGTTATTTTCAATTCCATGTTCATGTGGATTATTCTTAGTCTAGGTAGTTATAAAATTTAGTATCATTGGTTATCATGAATCAATGATTGATATGAAATATAAGATTGATAATATTTCCATGAAAATTTTAATATTTTCAATTAACTTAATGGGAGAGGATCACCCACATGATAGGAGTATTACTTTATATCAATGAATTATTATAGAATTCCCACTATAGAGGATTATTTATCATCAATGTATTTTTTATATTATTCATTACAATTTTGAATATTGACCACCCCAGTAGCATTGGGTTCCTCCACGGGATAGAGGATCTTTGCTTCAACAGCTTTATTCTATTATCTAATTTCGAAATATTCTAAAATCCTTCAGTATCCCACCCATCATTTATAAGAACTATATTGTTACCAATAGAGGATGATGATTTGAATATATTATTTATCATATAAACTCTTCTAATATAATTCCACATCTTCATAATGATATTTCTGTCATTGTTTTATATCTCATAGGTTAGAATAATGATCTAGTAATTACACAATATAGAGAAGTAGGCAGGTCACATGATCTGACTCTCATGCGGATATGACCTCATTCATAAAAATATTTATGGTTTGGTAATTGAATAACCCATATATTAGAATAAATAAAATATATAGATGTTGGTGTAACTTCATTCCCAAATCCTTTATTGGGGTCTCACGAATTATCTTCCAGGGGTCCTTTAATATACACTGTAGGGAGAAACATTGAATGTATAGGTACTCTTGGTCTAACATAGTGTAACTCCAAGATATTGATACATATTTTAATAATTTTTCATTCAATGATATGATAAGGGAATCCGCATATATGATTATTGGAATTGATGAAACCACAACCACCATATGATCCAGTGGTTTTTGTATTCATATGATAGATTCCTCAGTATGATTTTATATTTTAATTGATTTTTCTACGAGTGATAAGAGAAATGTAAATGTCAATAGGTAAAACCCAGATGCCAAATTAGTATATTTATAATGTAATCACATACACATATAATATTAAATTATATCAACCCTTATTTTCTTTTGATGTTGGAGCCTGAGCGTATTCCTCTATAATGGCTTCTATGACCACCATGACTAGGGGTTCACCAGACCACGCTATACAATCATCTAGTGCTAGAGGAATTTAATCAACTACTATAAGGACCTAACCAAGTGTAATTTCCTAACTCCCTTTAAAAATTTATAACTTTTTAGTTCTAAAAGAAAGAATACCATGGGGAGGAAATCCTTCAGGGATCTATTTTTGGTCCACTTTAGATTGTTTAGGTGGCTTGAACCTTTTTAACTCCACATTAATGGATACCTACACATGAATAGGTTAAATGGCCCATATTCACCTATTGATGGATTAATTTGGTTTTGTTTTGTGTAGATAGAGATGTATATTCTTTTTCTTTATACCAAAATATCATATAGAGGAATAGTTAAAGAAGTGTTTGGAAGGAAGACTTATACACATTCAGATCCTTGGTAAAGCCACTAACCTCAGTAAGAGAAGAAGGGATATCTATGGTCAATATGATATCTTTGACCATGTGTGTGGATTTAAATAGCATGAAAAACCCTATTATGAAAATTTAAATTTGTAAGTGTGATATAAAATGTTACTGTCACAACTATTTATTATATCTAAGTTATAACCCCCTACACTGACAGGGATGGTCAAAGTAGGCACTATCAATTTCGTCTACCCCATTGTTGAATCCAATTTTGCCATATAAATGAGAAATTCATCCTATGAATCCCCTATGAAATTCTATGGGATTATCTTATAGGTGTACTCTCAATTAAATATGTGTTTGATAAAATAATCATGATATTAGCATCCATATATATAATAGAGTAGAGGGTGAATTCAAAGACAATCCTCTATCATCAATCAAAAAATATTTGGTGAAAAAACATGATGTTCTGCTAATTCCTGGTCTCATGTGGATGAATATTCAGCTTTATCTCATGGGAAAGTTTTATGAGGATAGGAAAAGGAAAGATAGATTTTGCGTGTATGCATACGACATAATCCTTTCCTTAGAAAACTTATCATCTTCCCCTGAGGTGGTTGATCCTAAATTATCTATTAGGGTTCCCCAACTGGCGTACTCTAGGAACATCAGTGGTACATTAATCATCCATGATTACCAAAAACAAGTGAAAAAAATAGTCATTAAGGATATTTTTAAGGATAAGTGTAGTTCACCCTGGAAGAGAATTTTCAACTTGTGTCTTCAAGACTGATAAAGACATCAAACTCATAATCGAAGGAAAAGATTATAACTCCATCAATATTTCCTTAGTTTCCCATATTTTTCAACCACATCATAATGGTGACCCCCTCATCTCTGTAAAAAAATAAAATCCCTAACTGATTGATAGAAATTTTAGAATTGATAGGTTTGGAATCATAGTTATAATTTATACATTCTTTGGAATTTCAATGTCGAGGGAGTCATAAGAAACCTTGGAGGGTATTCCATATGCTCAATATTTCCACAACTAGGATCCATCATTCCCACAATTATGTTACCTCAAGATATTTTTAAGGTAAAGGGGAGTTAACTAACCCTCCTCTAGGAATTGAATATAGACTTAGATTTTGTAATTTTATCCATTTTTCATGCATCTCATCCTCACCTATGTCCTCTCCACATCATTGATGATGAAATGGTATTGGATCATATTAATGTTTGATTGGATACAAAACACAATGTTTCCATATAGACAATGTACAATGATGATTTTATGACTTTGGAAGATTATCAGTTGTATGTACCTTAAGGGTATTCCTAATAACATTTCTCCCTCAGTCTGTGGTTAATGTTATAATGACCTTGGAGGCACTTCTTGATAGAATTATATTGGGTATAAAGATATATAAGAGGGGTAATTCCCAATAATTATCATGGATAATTACTCTATGGAAGGTAGTTGGATCATGACCTGGAAGGTTTCTCGAGCCCTCACTCCCAAAGCTACCACACAATTGTTGGATGCTTTTGTTTCTAAATGTCTGTTAGTAGAATCACCACTTACTATTTCCTACACCAAAATTGGAATATGAATTGATATGTAACACATTCTGTGTGGACGGTATCATTATCCGATCAAAGTGATGTGATGTAATCCCTCACATCCATCATGTATGATTGTGCTTCTTACTCACAACGGTTGTCATCAACTATCTTTTTTGTTGGAGGATCATTGTAGGGAAATAATTTAAACTCTAAATGAAGGCTCAAAAATTTCAGGGAACATAATTCACTAATGATAATGTCCTGAAGTAAGAAACAACCATGATAAAGGTTATAAATATATATTTTGTCCTATAGACCAAGGATCAGGTGTGTGTTTAAGTTTACCACCATCTATCCCAAAACACTTATAATGACCATGAAATGAAAATCAATGACTTACCCTTGTAGATGTGCATTGAGAATTGGTGGACCATCACTAGCATTGGTACTACTATTCATATGGAATCTCCTTTTTTATCTTTACTACCATGAAAAATTAACTTATTCTGACATAATTTTTGGAGTTACAGACCAGTAGTAGGTATCTTCTCAACCATAGTCCCAAAATACATTCTAGCTTAGTATCAAGGATTTTAGGGTTGATGTCATAACCCAATTTATTATAATATCATTTCTCGAGCACTTTTCAATACATTCTACCCCTCCCCACTTTCCTCATCAAAGGTAACCCCATGATGCATCTAATGTTCATAAAATTTATGTAATCTTTCATAGAAATTTTCATGTGTCTCAAAACAAATATTGTTACATGGATGGCGATCATTAACCATGGAACTCAAAACTTCTATACTATCTCTTAGAATAATGGGGGAATATAAAAATGAGATTCCCATGTATATTTAGGGGGGATTAATTCATCATAATGGGCCCAAGTATTGTCTTTCGATAGACCTTGTAAACCTCCCATAAATAGATATTGACATTCTCATATGTCAGGTGAAACTTATTTTTCAGTGTTCTCTAATGAAACAATTTTCCCGATGTCAAATTATAATTATTATAGACATAAATTTGTTATATATATATATATAGTATCATAAATGGTCTCCCCCATTTAATTATCCTAAAATTTGACACATACCTAGATGAAACAATATCCCTATATCCATTCACGTTTAATTCCATTTCAGGGGAGAAAGTTACAATATTCATTCCAGACATGTAGTTATTTGGTAGCTTAGTGGAGGAAGGTGGATATGTAGTGATGTGTTAAAGATAATATTTTACACAAGTTTTTTTGGTTTTGGTTTATAGAAACGAAACATGCATGCTAGGATGTATTTCCCCTCATGAAAAAAAAATCATTGAGGAGATGTTGGATCTACCAAAATTGTTATACCATGTGTACCATGAATGGGTAAGGTTGTTATTATTCAATCAGATATAGATGAATAACAAGAGTCTATGAATGTACAACAGGAGAACGTAAGATAACATGTACTATTTAAGGTGATTCCATATAATATTTATAAGTGATGAAATGTGGGTCTTGCACTACTGATTATATACCTCTATGACATCTGCAACCATCAATTTGATATGGTCAGTTACATCAGTTAATATGAAAATGATTGAAATATGAAAAACCTTATTCATGCATGTGTGGTAAATGATTTTTTACTAATATAAATAAGAAATATGAGAAATATATTGAATGGTGAAGACAAGTCAAGAAAAAAAATCAAATGTATGAATGATTGGTAATGTAAATATTTTCATCGAGGTCATTATGCCTAGGTTTCATCACCATTGTTCATTCACATTGTTATATATTCATATCACCTTTACAAAGTTCACTCCAAAAACGTAAAGGAATTATTAAAATATTTTTAACACCCAACACCATCACGCTTATGCCAATGTTATTCAAGAAGGAATAAACTTACCAATGGTAGTGAAAATGTCTTGGGAAAATAGATATTGGTAATATTTATCATTTTCTAATGTAAATAAATATTGAATAAGAGGGTTTATTTATATATGGAGTCAATTATCTTGATTTTGCGGTAGCACATGATACTCACCCAAACATAAGTGTGAATCAACAAATACACATCTCTTTAATACTAGCACACACATACCGTAGGCGGGATTGAGTGTTCCCATGACACACCCTGGCTCAATATAAGTTCCAATATTCACCCTTTATATGAATGATGGAACTAATGTCATATTTACCTTATAAGTTTATCCTCCTTATTTGATTATGAACCTATTCCAAGGGGGATCATTTTTATCACTCCTTTTTAGAAATGGAAGGAAACCATGATTTGATGAAATCAAAGGACATGGGAAGAGGGGAGACACATTACATAATGACTTGGTCATGTGACCAAGTTAGTTTTCCCCAGTCTTTTGGAAAGCATTAATGACTATACCTTGATCCACATTCTTGAATGTACTAGTGCACAAGACTCTTTCATGCAACCCACACACATGATCAGAGTTGTCTGTTAGCATAGCCTTCCTTGAAACTTGCCTAAATTTACATCCATTACCATCCAATAGGAGCCCAATTTCCCATATTTTATAATAAATATACCCCATGGGTATCCAATTTTCACATGATGATTTGGAATATTTGGTTAATAGAGAGACACCTTAGTAGATCCTTGTGACTTAGTCTTTAATCCAACATCATGTACATTAAATAATATTAATCACTAAGGTAATGGACTAAAATTGAGGTAGTTTAGTTACCTAATTTTTTCAAACCTATTTCCTTTTACAAAAGTCCACTTCACCTAGATCCACAAAGACTAGGTTGAATAACCTTGACCCATATACCCTTTAATAGGGTGATTCCTTTCCCATGTATCTCTGCTAGGGAAAAACCTCATCTAATTATTCATTACAGTGACACCTCAATAAATTTCATCCCTTAAGATGACACCTCAGCTATGTCTCTAGTTAGAGAGACCACTCCTACCCACCTTACACTTGAGAGACACATCACCCAATTCTTCAATTAATTTGACCTCTTAACCTAACCATATAACTTGGGAGACACATCACCTTACCCACAATAAGACACCACATTCTCCCTACCCTATGATACAAGGGAAAACCCCACCCAAGCCTCTACACTAGGTTGGAAATTCACCCTATCCCTAATATGGTGGAACTTTTACCTAAATTTTACAAGAGATACCCCTTCTACCTATCCTAGATCATAGTTCCAATTTTACCAGGCATACCTATAAGAGAACAATTTTTATAGTAGGCATGAACCTGTACAGCTTGATGTATTTCCAAAAACAAAATATTTAAATATCTGACTTTGATACCAATAATCATTACCCATCATTAAACATCCACAATATTATAATATAAAAAATAAATTTTTGATCACTTACATTACCAAGGACACTTTAGGATTAAATATTTAAAGAATTTTGAGAAAATCATACAAAATAGTACCCATGTATTTAAATGATCATTTTTTCTACTATTCCAATTTTTTCACAATAATTATTCAAAATCTCACTCAAAATTCTTCACACATGAGGCATTTTGAAAAACAAATCATTTAACATCATTCTTTATAACCATGGGAAATTGAAAACATAAGAAGGGTGAGGTCAAATGCCTATTAAATATATACATAAGCATTAATAATTAAATGTCATTAGGGAATATAAGATGAGAATTAGGGTATGATGACATAATAAAAGGTCATTGATATAAAATAAGAGAAATAATACCCATCAAATCATGGATCAAAAATCATGAGACTTGGCATAAATATATAAAACAATACAAGAGTTATATTAGTTAAAAATCATGAGCCACATGAAAAACATTATTGAAAAAAAGGATTGATTGGAACTCATCAAATGCACAAAACAATTTTGTAGTTATCATGGAACATCAATCATTCATCAAGGAATCACAATACTAGATAATTCCCAATTATTTTATTAGTGAACTCTATTTAGTAAATCCCATCATTTCATAGGAGTAACTTATAATCATTTTTATCTATCATCTAATAGGAGTAACTTCACTCTATCAACTCTTAGGAATAACATTAATCTAATTAGCTCCTTCTCATTACCCAATGTATTAGAGGGATATAATGGACCTGACAATCTTATATCAAACAATGTCCTTTAAGTATTTTGGCTTACTCCCCAATTCCAGTTCCATAAAAATTTATATTTAAAGTCTCATGAAAGTGACACATAGATACCTACATTCCATCCAAAACATCATAGATTTATTTTCACATGAAAAATAAATGGATTTCATTAAATTTATTTTTTAAAATATCATCATGATCCATTCATAGAATGTAATTTAACAGTATCATAACCCTACCAAGTCACATAGATCATTAATGTATTTTGACATAGATAGAAGCTGTCTTGACTTGAACCGAAGGGTTTTGAACCCAAACTACCCCAATCTAGAATCTAATAGGATAGGGGATGGTGACCATATCTAAATAGGTATATCATACTTATGAGAGGCATTAGGTTAATTTACCTATATGAACACATCTCTAAGAGCATACATTTATAAGATGATAAAAAATTAATAAAAATTCATGAATGAATATATATTCTCAAAATATATGTATGACATAATGTAATGTAAAGGATATAAGGGGATGAAAAACAAGCCCACCAAAAATTTAAAAAAAGTAAAAAATGCTTAAAAGGATGGGGCTACTGTCAAATAGTTAAATAGTATAAACCATGGTTTCCTAGCCAAAACTAAGCTCCACATACTCATAGTCATCCGAGGACTCCATAAAATGACCTATCATATGTATAAGACATGAAATGTGTGGGAAGATCCCATATAAGATATAGTATAATAATACCTAGAATGAAACCTCTAATACTACAAACATAAAGAATCAAGAGTATTCATCTCAAAAAATATAGGGATGTCAAATAATACATGAGGCCTAATGATAACCAATGATATCCCATATATACTCATAAAATCTTCTAAGTCACAAAAGGTCCCAGTCATTTCCAACCATAGATCCATTGAATGAATCAATGTAACAATATTTTTGGTGGAATCTCTCTCTGAGCTATACTAAAACTGATGACACTCATCCAATAGGTCATGGTAATCAGATATATCCATCAATAAGCACATAGAAAACTGAGAGGGTTCATCCAAGATACACACTCCATTAGAATAATACCCCATCAGAATAATTATATCATAATACAAAATATGGTGTTAATGCCTAGGGATCACTTGGGGGACACCTAACCCTACAAGAACTATCCCCAAAGATATGAGATCAAAACTCATGTAAGTGTTGGTATTTCCAATTGAAAAACCCCACATAGGGAAATCATGAACAAAAATAGGGATCACTCTAGACCTATGAGATGGATACATGTTCCAAGACACTGAGGGGTTTGAGCTCTGATCCTCAAGAACATATATCATACTATTCCCCATAAAATCTGGCTAAGATGACTCACTCCAGAATAAGGGAACTCTCCTACACTTTACATATCAACAGTAAGCTGTAGAGAGGTCACACTCTATGAAAACAATGAGATGTTGTACTGAACCCTTATTGGAATGGACTGAGGGAACATATTCACCTGATAATTATCCATGTAATACCAAAAAATCTCACATAAAATATAAACTAAGAAGGAGGAGGACCTCAACCTATCCTCAATGGAGAAAAATATGACTCCCTTATGGTACATAACTTGTCTCACAAGGCCTGGCATTTCTGTTGTCTTGTTCTTGCACGACATGAACTTTTCTACAACGCACGATGTGTCTCAAGGTGGAAATATGTGTATATGTCTCCCTAGAACATAGTGTGTTATTCTACCAATTACCATGAACCCTAGGTCATGCCCTTGATGTATCTGAATACATAGCCTTTCCCATATCTGAGTACATGGATCTGCCCATTTACTTCCCATGTACATGACGTGTGGGGCCATATGGACACCTAGGAAGGTACCACCTATACAAGCTAAGTATACAACCGCATGTAACATGACATGTGACTTGTCTCAAATGGTGTGTAACACTATATGGCCTCTTGGGCATGTATCCCTTGAACATGACATGATGGTAGGCTATGGGTCACATAGTTTTTGACACGTGTCACACGATGTGTGATACATATCTATGTGTAGAAAACCTAGTTCCACACATAGGAGACTATATGAAATGTTTTCATAGGACTACATGTTTTATATTAGAAGATTTTTATAGTTTCTTCAGCAAAACCTCTGCAACCATTGATTTCACCATAAATCACACTATTCATCGCTAATCTTGGGTTAACCCAACCCTCTCTCTATCGATGGTTCAATTTCATACACATATTCCACCCGGGAAGCAACCACCATTCTACCTCATCACCACCACAAAGAAAAACCAAGAATACAAACTCTTGATCCATCTATGGTTCTAATTACATCATCGCATACCACATCTATAAAATCATATCTCTATCCAAAACCGATAGTAGTGATCCATTGTGACAAAGACTGAATGTACGATGATTTTTCACAAGGTATTCTTCAAATAGTAGGATAAGTGAGAATGCCAATGATGAAATAACATATAATGGGGGTAGAAAATGAACCAAAAAATTATTAATAGGAATTATCCAATGTTCATGTTGACCTCAATTTAATATCCCAATGAAAAAATAAAGTGAAATAAATAAACCAAATCAATATCAATTCCTATACAATTAGAAGATATAGAAAACACACATATCAAATGATCAATTTTTGAATTAATATGTTATTTTATTAATTAAAATTCATCATGGGTAAATAAAATAGGATAAATAGATAAAAAATAAAAGACTAACCTTGATTTTGATTAATCATTGATGAATAATGATCACACATCACCTTCATTGACGAGATCCACAAGCTGTGTTGTTTCTTTCATTCTTGATGATACTCCAATCATAAATCCAAAATCCCAATGATTTCGAAAATTCCATCACACTCCTCTCAATTGTTAAGGATATAAGGATTACCTTCCAAATAGGTTATAACTATGTATTTATAGAGTAAAAAACAGGTCATTATGTCAATGTATTACATATATTAATTTAAATAATTTATTTCCTTATTAGTTTTTATGAATTGTTTTAACAAAATTCTAAATGATAATAACTATTATATCATGACTAGGTTAAATACCATGTTTTTTACTCAATAGTGGTCATATATTTATTATAAGAGACTCTGTTTGAGTTTAATTTATATTTTTAGGGACAATTAACATGTTTGATATTAATTTATTTAATATCTTTAAAATATCAATTTCGGTCTCACCGGAATCTCACACCATCTTAGAAGATGACATCAGAAATATTCATATATATATATATATTCCAATGTATTAAAAGGGAAAAATTAAAAAATTACATTATTCCATTATTCAAGTATTTTCTTCCCTATAAATCACAAACAAAACAAAAAAGGCGGGGATACTGAGCCCTCAATTAGGTCTCCCACTCACTCAATCTCCCCTAATGGTTTTTTATGATTCCACAAAACATGTATAATATGAACATAAATTCCCTACAAAGTACCATTCTATATAGTTTCCCAATAATTCTAACTCCTTAAAAAAGGAAACTCCACTCTCACATCATAGCTTACCTTGCTCGATATAATAAAATGAATCATGAAATTAATTCCTCGGCTATGACATGTGGAGAATACCAAGTAACAAAAACTATTATAGTCTCAAGATTAGGAGGAACAACACTTCACTAACCCAAAAAATATTAGAAGAAATAAAAGGACTAAAAACCTTAGATATAGACTACCACCCTATCTAAAACTTTGTAACTCTAAAACTCCAAAGTCCTTCATCGTTGGTATTCAAAGAACTCCTGACATTTCAGGGAACTCTTCACCATCCCTTGAAAAAATAAACCATTACAGTGATGAATATGTCTAAAAATAATGCCCATCATTTATCACCCATTGGATCTAACTAGTATAACAGTGAATTTTAAGGTCTCTCATATATTCTTTAAAAAATGGTTTTACACCATTGGTGGAGTAATAGTCATTATAATACACAATCAAAAATAATGTTAGATGATTCTCATAGCTATGACTAAAAACTAAAATGTGAACCCAAAGTGTGTTCAATAGGACCTAAATAGTATACTTTATCTTGTAGATGACTTGGGTAAAAAACTTGATCAACTACAACCAAGTCCCAAAATTCTCACTATATCCTCTCCCTAATTATCCCATGAAAATAAATTCCACAGTCTATAATGATCCTAATAAAAATTCTAAGAAGTTGTAATACCTCCTACATGCATAGGTTTTCCAAACTCTTCAAAAATATCTTTTTTTCATCAACCATATATAGGTGAGAAAATAATAGTTTATCTTGAAAACATTATTTAACTCCCTTAGCTTCCCAACATATGTGAAGTTATTTCGGTACATCCTCCCATCCACCAGATGTATTGCTAAGGAAAAACAACTTCCTCAATACCACCTTCTATAGCAGAAATGGTCTCAAAATCTATCCTAGAACATTTATAATGATAATAAAACCATTTTAAAATACAACAACAACATATCTAATGGATATCTAGTCATACAACATCTCACAATTGATATCCCAATATTGTAACTCCCTGGATATCTATAGAAGTTGAGGGGTAAAAATATCGACTAGAGGTAAACAAAACCATCCTCAAGTGTCTATTTTGATTTAATTAAGATGTTGAGAACACATGTATTTAATCAAAGAAGAATAATGTGAACTGATATAAGAAGGGTTTATTATCTAGTCTATAAGTCTATCATTTCTAGTATAGTGTACCACATGCCTAAAGGCATCACCATGTACTCAAAAAATCCACATTGGATTTGGATGGAAACTTCCAGTATATCCTATTCTCTAACCAGAGCTGATAAATACATTTGTTGATATCAAATTCTAAGAACTAATTCTCCCCAAACCACTAGTTGAAGAACGTAATAATTCTTGTCAGTGGGAACTCTTCCTCGTTTCCCCTTTTTCAAGTGACACCAATCAACACTGAACATAAGTACTCATTTTCATCATTGTAGAACAACACTTACTGAACATGTAAACACATTAGGTCTTACAAAACCCCTTTAATTTAAAATAACAAAAACACCATTAGATTAGAAAAATGAACATGTTCCATTTGTTTAGATATCACCAAAAAATAAGGGGCAATACCTAGTTATTCTCCTTGAAGAAGGATAACTCTTAGTGAGGAGATAAAACTAGAACATCACTAAGATATAAAACATCATACTCCACTACCATTATAGGAAGAAAAGATAACATAATCCAGTACTATAGCGGTATCACTATCCATCTTATTAGAAATCATTAATAACGTCTTGCGCCTGATTTCATCCCATTCTACATGTGATCATTCCTTATCAAACGAGGAAAAATTAATCCTAAAAATCAGATGCACTGTTGAACTCACTAGTAGCAAAAAACTGAGCATGGATGGTAGTAAACTAGTCTATTTTGAGGAAAACATCATAGGGAATCACCGCCACTATTAAAAGATTACACTGGTTGATATCCATCCTCTTATAGTCATGTTACACTGGTGGTAGAAGAAAGTAATCATTAATCCTCTTAGTAGGAGCCAAAAAGAAGGATCAACCAAAAAGGATCCACTAGTATCACTAGGTGACGAACATGGGATATTATCAGGGATAAGTGTCTGATGACTCCGTGTGAAAATTGAAACTAGGGATGTGAAGATACACATTGTACCTCAAACCACAATTTAATATTCTATGACCTCATTCTTCTTGGAACTCATTCTTTCCCTTTCATACCTATTTACTATAAACAAGTATTTCTATTAAACCTAATCAAAAAAACCTCAAGATAAAAATTAAGAGGAACTCTTCCACCACACCTTGAAAATATCATATTTGGGTAGCATTAAACCACCCTCATAGTTTATAGATCACATCTAAAGAAATTTTCTTGACGACATAATTATCCCTATTACATGCATGTCCAAATTCAAATAATAAATCACAAACATAGGGCTCTACTAACACCCCATGTATCCCTAGAAAGGATTCAAACAAAGGATAATAGAATTAGTGAATACCCATTTCTAATACATCTAAAACAAAAATAGAATGAATATATATCATACTTTGAATAAAAACTAGATCCTATGTGTTAAAAGAATCATGCACCATCAAATTTATAGGTTTATAAAAAATAGTTTCCTGATCTTCGAGTGGCCCATATATGGTGTTTTTGGAAGTACCAAACCAAATAACCCACCCTATCCTAATGCACCCATTGCTTCCCCTCCACGTTCAATTATCTTTTGACCTTCTTTCTTTAGTTTCTACCTATAGTAAGGTAGTCCATTGACCATATAGTTGATTGTATCATGACAGGTATGAAAATATTGTGTTATATTTCCACCCCTATAATATAAATAAAAATGTCTTAGCCTTGTAGAAATGATCTTTCCCTGAGGACTCCTAAAAAAATTAATGTTTCAGGGCTTTCATCAGACTCCTACTATCAGTATGTCCTGGTGACCATGAATCCTATGATATCACAACCTTCAATATCATGATACATGATCACACCCTACACATCATCATATAACACAAAAAGGCCCATCTATGAATCATTATAACACTATTCATCCACTAGATCTATAGGAGGTGAGTTTATAAACTAATCCCCAAATGAAAGTACCACTTTCTAACCATCCTAAAGGAAGACCACCTCATAACTAATTACCATTAGTGAGGCCTCATCACTCATTTCTTCAAACTTATAAATATGCTAGGAGAACATCACTGGATGTCATCATTGAAAAATCCTATATGATAAAAGAAGTACCATAGTTAATAAGTATATATAGTGAGAGGATTTAAGAAAGACATGGAAACCACAACCCATTCTCATATGATCCATGTAACAATGTTTTCTCTACAACATGTTACTACATGTTTTGCGTCAAAAAATTGGTTATTAGAGTCATGGTGAATGTATACATCGGCTACCAAAACATCAATATTTTCATTGGTCCAAAATCCAAACACAAAACATTTTAACAATGATTCCCTAGTGCGCAAAGGAATTCTCATATATAAAAAAAAATTCCAAACTCAGGTCCTAGGACGGATCTCCTTTGATACCACTATATCATGACTTAACCTGATGGTTCTTAAGCTACAATTATCCCAATACCACCTCAAATAGGCTTCTGGCTAGTGACCAACACCATGTTAGAATATCACAGACCTGGGAGGCATTGGGATAATTTACTATTAAACACAAATGAACACACACACATCCCCAAGACCATAAAATAGTAAAATGTATAGCTACTGATAAAAATTACGAATTTATGTTTAATCCAACAATAAATTTAATACATAATGTACTATAAAAAATAAAAGGCTATAAGCACAAGCCATGTGAAAACTTTGAAAAATTTCCAACCTGCTCAGAAGGAGGGAGCTATTATTAAATGCAACACCAATATACACCCCAGTTGTTCTAGTAAAAAATAACCTCCAACTTGTCCTAGTCCTACGAGGACTCCATAAAAATTTCATTCATCTGCATATGAAAAGATATGTGTTGGCCGATTCCATGCGTTAGTGAGTATAATAATACATAGTAGGACACCATGAAAACACCAAACATAAAGCATCAAGAGTTTTCAACTCATCAAACTCATGTGTGTAAAGACTGATACAATACACTACAATAACCAAGGATATCCTAGATATACTCATAAAATGCACTGATCTAAAAATTTTCTCAACCACTACTAGTAATAGATCCATTCAAGCTATCAAGGTAATGCTCTTCCATGAGGAACTACTCCCTAAGATACACTTACACTAATGACACTCTTCAAAGTGGTTATAGTTGTCAGGTATATCCAATAAAGAAGAACATAAGAAATATATAAGGTTCATCCAAGATACATACAACATCAAACTAATACCCCATCATAAAGATCAGATATCAATATAAAAATAGGTGTTCAACACATAGGGCTCACTTGGGGGACACCTAACAATACTGTTATTATCCTACAAGAGAGGGGAGAAACAACGATGTAATTGTTGGTCATACCAATTCCACAATCCCTACCTATTAAATAATGAAGGAAAACGAGGATCTCTCTAGGCCTCATAGAAGGATACATACTCCACGCTATTGATGGGTTTGAGTTTTGATGATCTGGAAATATGTTGCATTATCCCCCATATATGTAGACTGATATAACTCACCCTAGAATAAGGTAACCCACCCACACTGCACTAATAAATATGTAGCTATAGAGGGGTTACCCTTTTTGAAAAAAAAATAAAATATTGTACCAAACCATCATAATAATGAAAAAATGGAACATAATAAATTGATACTGGTCTACAGAATCTCACACAAGCTCACAAAAAATATGATATAAGAAGTAGTACTCAAAACAATCCAAAAAAGATTACATGACATGTCCCTAGGGGTATATGAAATGTATCATAAGTCATATAACTACCTATGTCTCGTGCTCACACAATATAATCTTTTCCACAATACACAACATGTCCCAAGGGTACATGACAGGTAGATTTCACTATGGTACTTGATATTTCGTTATGATCATGCCCATGTACATCAGACCATGACCATGTATATGGTCATGTCTGAGTACACGACCCTACCCTTATCTAAGTACGTGGTCATTCCAATGTACTTCCCATGTACATAAAGTGTGTGTCTACATAGACACCTTGACGTGTACCCCCTGAACACATTGATCCACCAACCACATATTACAAGGGGTGTGACATGGAACACAAGGTCTGTAAAACTACATGGACTCATAGGTGTGTGCCCCCCATACATACCAAGATGGTCTGCTAAGGATCACCTGGAGTGTGAAATGTTTCCCATAATGTATAATACTGATAACTATATAGATGCCCTTCCACCACACAACTGGGACTATATGATGCATTATCATAAGATTACACACCATTTTTTCATTAATTTCATATAAATTCTAAACTCTTCATGCATCTTCACCTGAGCCTATACAACCACCTATTTCATCGTAAATCATGTCGTACATTATGGATCTGGGGTTTAATGAACCCTTTTTTCATAGTTGACTAAATTTTTGCTATATCTACTACTCAAGAAATGACCACTACTAGGATTCATCATCATCACATTCCAAAAACATGAACAAAAAATTCAATATAATTCCATGGATACACTACCATCATTATATACAACAACCTAAATGTAAGATATCCATCCCAAACATGTGGTAGTGATATGTTGGCCAAAAAAGGCATGTGAAATTATCATTCACCAGGTATTCATTGAATCATAGTAGAAAATAAAATTCCAATATTAAAAAAAATTGAATAGGGAGAGAAAATGAAAAAACACAAATATTATAAATAGAACTCGTACAATTCTCATGTAGGAATCGATCTCTGTAATAGGGGAAAAATACATAGAAATAAAATAAACAACACAATATCAATTCTTATAATATAGGAAGACAAAGAAAGTACCCAAGTCAAAATATCAATCCAGGAATTTATTTTGTAGTTGATTAATTTATCTTATTAATGGGTAAACAAAAATAGGTTAAATCCACCAAAAAAACCCTACCACGTTTTAGATTAATCACTAATGGAGAAGGATTTCACATCATTGTACTTGGAGTGATCCATAATATGTGTTGTCATTATCCTTCATTATGGGACTGTAATTATAGATCCATGATCATATTTCAAGCAAATATTCATCTAGTCTCTCCTCATAATTCTAATTGTTATGAGGATAACATTGTGAATTGGTTATAATATTGGATTTATAGAGGAAAACCAGTTTTCTACATTAATGTAATAAATAAATAAATTTAATAAATTCATTTCATTATTACCACCTACAAAAGATTTTATCCAAAGGCATAATGATGATAAAAATTATGTCACACCTAGGGAAAACCCTACATTCTAAACTCAACGTCCATCTCTAATTTCTAATCAGAGACACTTTTTTGGAGTTATTCTACTTTTTAGGAAAACTATACAGAAATGAAATTAATTTATTTAATATCATTAAAACATCAATTTTGGGAAGATCAGGGCATGAAATCCCCTACTATCTCAACATGTAGCTCCAGATGTATTACAAAAAATATTCCAATGTATTAAATGTAAAAATCCAATTAATTATAAAAAATAAATTTAAAAGATGATTAGAAAATTCTTTAAAAAATGTGAGAATATAAAATTCCTCTAATAATATTTCAAATAAAAATTCCAAGAATATTTAGAAAATATATTTCTTTGGGAATAACTATGGAATAATTTAAATTTAGTCATTAAAAAAATAATGGTAATGATGGATATAAAATATATTCATGTTATATATGTGGAAATAAAACATTCTTTTCCAACATTGGTAAAAAGTTTAAAAAAATTATTTGCAAAACATTTTAAAAGATTTAATTTTAATTATTTCCAAATAAAGTAAAAATTAGTGAAAATATACTTTGAAAATTATTAAAAATATATGTAATAAAATTAATAAAATAATTTTTAAGATTTTGGACATAAAATAAAAAAATTGTTTTCCAATGAGAAAATAAGGTCAATGTTTCTTAAAAGACATTTTACGGATCATTTAAAATATAAAAAAATATAACTGAGACTAATAATTGAAAATTATGTGAATAAATACATTAGATTAAAATATATGTGGTTTAATGGGTGAAATATATAAAATTTCCTTCAATGGAGTTTTTGTATAGAAAATACCAGAAAGAAACAATATTGTAACATAAATACTTACCACTATGATATCTTTTGAATCTTATCCCCAATGAAAGAAATATATTCAATTAAAACACTAAATATTATGAATAGATGGATATTAAAGATAAAACATATCAAATTGGTGTTATATATACCTTACAAAATAATATAGGTGGTTAATAAAACATAAGTCCCAAAGAAGAAAATTTGAGACAATAAACTCTTACCATATAAAATATTTCATTCTAAATACACTTGGATGAAATAATTTTAATTATAATTTTAAATATTGTGAATTAAAAAGGATCCATGATATGAAATGTATAAGGGGTAGTACATACACCTCATAAACATATATATATATACATAAAATCAAATATCTCTTAATGAAAATATACTGAGATGATGAATCCGTAGAAAGATGATATCACTAAGGTGAGAAATAATCATTATGGTGGTTACGTGTAACAATAATAAATATACATAAACCAAGTGGTAATAAATCATAATGTAATCATAGGTTATTTTACATGGAATCATTCCATAATATATTCAATGAAGTAGAAGTATAATACAATAAATGGAAATGGAGTTAAGAAACCCCTTACCTTGTTTTCCAATATTCTTTATATTTCTTATAAATCATTCATAATAAATTTCTATTAATTTTTAACTTCTATAATAGAATTTTATTATTTTAATAATTCAAAATTTAATCATGTATTTCCTTTATCTGAGTTATATATTTAATTAATTACTCAGTTATGCCTCGTTGGGTGTTTTGAGGACATTTAGTTCATAATAATAAAATGAAATGAGTATGTTGATCATGGTCACAATGTCAATTTTTCCATAATATCAAAAATAAAACTCATCAAATAATAATAATTTTCATTATAAAAAGAAATTTTTGGAGTCATACAATAAAATACGTTTTGAAAAAATAAATACATCTTCTCATGATTTGGTAGTCCGCACAAACACTCGATTTCTATTCTTTTACTTTCCATTGGATGGAAAATTAAGAAAGGAAATAAAATAATATATTTAAAAAATTATTATCAATATATAAAATTAATAAAACTTAATTAAATCCATCCCCATGATCTTCCAGTAGACATTTCTATGAAAAATTAAGTATATCACTACGTGTTGGTGGTAGTTTGTATGTATGCATGTGCGATGACTGTATTTTTAACAATTGGAATAAAATGAAGATAGATGATATATTATCACAAAAATGATAACTATTTCATTAATATCATATATCTATATTTATATATTAAATACATAATTATAAAATAACATGAGATTCAGTTATGGAAAATGAAATACATCACTTCATGGAGTCTATAGTCCACACATATTCACAAAGAATGCTTTCATTCCCCATTTGATGGAAAATGAGATGAAAAATGGTTTTACCATAGTCATAAATTCTTTTCATTATAGTGGACTTGAATATTTTATTATATAATAATATTAAAATAATATTTTATGAAGGCAGAAGAAGAAGTAAAAGGATGGCGATCATTTATGAGTTATACCTCATCTTCCAAAACCACCTTTGTCTTACATAATAAAATTTATAGGTTGGTATTTTTATAATACTAGAGCCTATATGAAATTGATATTAAGGTTTTTATGATATTTGGATAGGTATCGGTTGAGATAGAGTTCTCAAAACGTTTGAGGAAGAGATAAGAATATGTTCTAATTTATTAGTAATGGGAGGGGAACCCTTGGAATAACATAAATTATTAAATAAAAATCCATTATTTTTCATGGAAAATTTTCTCCAAATTGATATATTTTGAATATAGGACCTTTATTTGTCCAAATAATCTCAAATAATAAAAGTTTGATATGTTTAAAAGATTCATTACCCTTATCTTTTAGTTTTGACTCCAATTTTCTCTTTTGTCAATTACCATGTTATCAATGTTTAGTACTGTTTAGGGGTCCTGAAAATTAATATAAAAGGATAAGTTAACCATAAAAACAATGAATGATATTATATAATATATCCCTATCAGTGGTCCAAGTATAATATTTTTAGTAAATTTAAATTATTAAATAAAATAGTATTTAACATAAAATACCATTAAAGTCATTTTCTGACTATTCACATAATATGACATAAATAATAAACCAAGATAAAATGTAATTAGAATATATAATTTTATAAAATCACAAATACAAAATATTTATCCAAAAAAACTATGTAACATTATAAATACACTAAAAATATTAAATTTTGATATTTTTAAATCATTTACATGAATTTTCAACTGTTTTCATTGGTATTATCTAGGCATTTCATAAGAATTTAAGGTAATTATTTCATCACTAAAAATTAAAAATTAATTATAATGATGAAAAAAATTAATTACTCATTCAAATAATCATTTATAACTATACATAACCCCCATTTATTACTATGAAATTTTTTTAGAGATACTAAAACCAAGAGAGTGAAATTTTATATTTATTTATTATATAAAATAATATTAAATTTTCCATAAATTAAAATATTCGAGGAGTATGGAAGAAATAAACTCAAACAATATTAATAAATTAGGTGTTAAATATATTTTTTAAAACATTATCAAATTATTCTAACCTTAATTACATAATTTAACATTGTATATGTGGAATATATTTACCAAGGTTACAAATGAAAAAAATAAAAGGCACCAAATTGAAGAATATGAAATTCTTGATAAAAAATATGGAATAAATTTTTTCAAATTAATTTCATTTAATTTTTAAAAATTAATATTAAAATAAACTATAAAAACTCAATGAAAAATGTTTTTTTTCTAGAAATTAGAATTTTAAGTGTAGTTTTTTACTAAAATTAAGAATAATTTCAAATTGATTGACATTAATTGGATTATATTAAACAAAAAGTAATTGATTAAATTTTTAAAATAAATTTAAAACAAAATATGACATTTTATGTTCTTTATGGGAAAAGACAGTTTTCTATAAAATCATTATTTTTTCACTAATAACTGAAAAGTAAAAATTTTCATTAATATCCAAATATTTAACCATAATTTAATTTTGATATGATGATTTCAATAATTATATCATTTTTATAAAATAAAATTTAAAAATGTTGAATAAAATAATTGAAATATTCTCCCACAAAAAGGAATACAAACCATTTGTGATGAAAATGTATTTTTGATGCATAAAACCAATTTAATAAAAATATAGTGATTATTTCCCAATAATTTATCAATATTTTTTTATTTAATAGGACCTATATATATATATCATAATGAAATTACTTGTCTTCATACCCACTAATTCAACGATTAGGTAATAATTGTGATATTTAAATAATAATATTTCACAGTCAATAAAGCTCAGTGTTACATGTAATGTATGTTATTAAACATGGTGTTATTTTAAAATATAAGGGGATTAAATTATCCCCCACATTAATAAATTTCATCATCAACATTTTCTATTAAACTTGGTAATCAAAGGATAATCATGGTAAAATACCATTGGAAAAAAACAACATCCAGAAAAGGGTGAATAGATGTTCATTTTGAGTAGAAGGAAGATAAATATGAAGGTCATCTTGAAAAGCATCGAACTAGGTTTATAAATAGGTGAATGTTTGTGTGAAGTGAAAACAGAGACGTGGAGGAGAAAATTAATCTCTAAATGATTAAGTGGTGTGAAAATGAGCATTGTTCCCAATAAAGTGAAAGATCATGAGAAAGTCAATGGCCAAAAACCATAAATAAATTAGTTGTTAAAAAGACTATAAATCATCATAAATGAAGGTAATATGATAAATTTTTATTTCAATATTCTTTTTTCAGAGTGGATTAATTCCATTACAGTCTCAACTAAGAATATAATAAAATATATCTACTTTCTTTCCATCCATTTAATAATTACAGTTTCATCATTTAGTTATTCATCGATCAATTTCAACATCTATCACATCCCTTATTACATTAAATGAATATTAAAAATGAATTTCTCATCTCTGAAAAAAATCAAATTTTAACTAATCACATGATCAACAAAAGGGAAAAATGTTATACCTCACATTTTTAGAAATTTTTATAAACCTAAATTTTTAGATAAACCCAAAATAAATAAACCTTGATATAAATAAATAATATAATATTTTTTAAAATTGAAAAACAATTTTTTTTGAACATAGATCATTATTCAAATAGCTAACCACATATCCCAATTAACCTAAATAACCTCACCATTAAATAATGTTGTTCCACAATGTTTGGTTAATACCTTTCACAATAATTACCAAAAAATGGGATATAATTCTTATGAAAAAATCCTTTACATTATTCCTAATGGACTCAAATACCTTGACCTAAACAATATACCATAATATCATTAATAACCATCAAATCTAATCCCTTAAAAGCTCAAAATGCGTCTCTACGCCTTATAATTTATCATCAACCTTATACATAAAAAATATGTTGTTTTCCATAAGTATTTATCTAACCTTACATTAAAAAATACTAATATTAAATGTTATCTAAACCTTGATTTTATACCATCAATAATATACCCAAACCCATACATACATACATAGTGATAAAAATAAAATGTTTACATTTCTGGATTTGATACCGATAATCATGAACCTACATTAATCTTCATAAATATTATGATATCAAAAAAATATTGGATCACTTAAAATACCATATAAAATTTATGTATAGAGTTCTTTATAATTAGTAAAAACTCTTACATAACAATTCCTATGTATTTAGTTGATCATTTTTACTATTATTCCCAGATTTTCTTATTTTAATTAATTTTTTAAACATCTCGCAAAAAATAATCCACACATGAAACATTTCTAGAAATAATTCATGTAAAATCTATCTTCATAACCTATATAAATGAGAAAACAAAATAAGGGTGATCTCAAATGTTTATAATGGGTATACATAACCAAGAACAGTAAAATGTCATTAGTGATCCTATAATATTCAAAAAGGTATGATGATACAATCAATGTTTATGTGCATAACAAATGAGAATTCAAATCTATCAAAATTTGGATCAAAAATCATGAGACATGGAATAAATACTTAAAATATGAAAATATTTATACAATTCAAAAAGAATGATCAATTAAAAAACTATCTGTGAGAAAAGGATCCATTATAACTCATATAAATCATTAAAAAAATATATTGGTATCTAGGAATTTCAAACTCAAATCCTAGAATCACCAAACCAAATAATTATTATAACGCTTAAGTGTAACCTATAACCATTGAACTATGTTCTATCTTATTAATAACTTATAATTAGTTAAAGAAGTCATATTTTATGAGTGATAGAACTTTACAATATCTTAAGAGTTACTTGCATCAGGTAAACACCATCTCATTTCCCAATTAATTGGATGGATATAAAATACCCACCAATCATATTTATAAAAATTTCCTCAAGGATTTGGGTTCAATCCCAAATCCTAATGTAATCAATAATTTCAATGTGTAATATCATGAAACAAACGCATGGATCCTTTTATTTTATTAAATATTTCATAGCTTGATGTACCCATGAAAAATAAATATGTTTCATGAAAATATATTTAAAACATTATGATACCCATTTAGATAAATGATGTTAATGGTATCATAATATAATACCACCATAATATCATATGTTTCATTAAAGGAATTTACATTGATGAAATATTTTATTAAAAGTTTAATTGTACATTTCATTAAAAACATAATAAAGTGTCATTTTACATTGATTAAATTATAGGAAAAAATACAAATAATATTGAGAGAATAATTTTATATTAAATAAAATAGAAAACTATAATGTAATCTTCATTGAAAATAATGGTCATTATGGAAAGAAACATCATTCATATAGTATATATTAAAATAAACCATTATTTTCCCACATTTATAAAAAGTGAAAAATTAATTATTCAAAAACAATTTAGAAAGATTTATTTTTAAATATTTGGAAATATAGAAAAAAAATTAAAATTGAACAATTTTAAACAATTTTCTGTATAGGTAACAAATTTCATTAACGAAATTTGATGTGTATGATCATGGAAGAAAAATTTCATCAGCTAAAGAGGCATTATGGTTATCATTTATTTTAAAAAATTCCATAATTTATATACCAAAAAGGGAAAAAAATATTAGTATTTGTAAATTTACAGAATAAAAAGAGTAGAATAAAATATATGGGGTTTAAATGAAAGGATCTATAAAAATTTATTTAATTTAAATTTGGAAAATCCAATCTATAAAAGAAATGAGATTATAACATAAATTCATACCACTTTGATAAATTTTGAACGAGAAACCCCATGAATCAATTAAATTACAAAAATATTAAATACCATTAACATAAGGAAATTTATGATAAATAATATGAACAAGGTAGTAGATAAACCTCTTAAAAGATTATAGTTGTATAACATAACATATTCCCCAAATAAGAAAATGTGGAATAATAAACTGTTACCACTGGGAAATGTCCAAGTCAAATCACCCAGGATGAAATATTTTGAATTTAATGTTATAATACCATAAATTAAGAATAATACATGATATAAAATTTCCAAGGGCTGGTGTATTCACCTCAAAAAAGGTTCATAATATTAAACATGTCTTAATAAAATAAACATTGAGCTGAAGAATCCTTACAAATATCGTATCAATGAAGTGTTAATTGAACATTATAGTGATTATGTGAAATAATCTTAAAACCATATAATGTAATTGGAAATATAATATACTATAATAATTTTCTATTTCACACATTATAATTTCATTATATAGAGAATAAAGTTGAAGAATAAACCAATGAAAGGAAACTGAGTTAAGAAACCCATTAAATAGAGTTCCAACATTCAATTCATGTCCATTAACATATATATAATAAAATTAAATTAATTATTTACAATTGTAATAAAATTTTATAGGGTTTTTAACTTATAATTAAACCATTTATTTCATTTATTTCAATTAAATATTTTATTAATTAATTGATTAAGTATGTGTTAGGTTTTTTGAGGATGTTAAATTCACAATTACAAATGACATTGGTATGTTCACCATAGTCAAATAGGTAATTATTCCAAAATAACCAGAATAATAATCATTAAACAATAATTATTTTTAAACATAAAATAAAATTTTCATGATATCCATGAAAAAAGGTTAGGAAAAACAAAATACATCATCTCATGAGGGGGTTGTCCACACGTACACAATAGAGATTTGTTTACCTATAATTTAATGAAAAATAAAGAAATAAAGAAAACTATTTTCTCTATAGAATCATATTGATGATAAAAAAATTTAAATAACTCCATACTAATGACATTACATGAGATAAAGGGTTTAAAAAATAATTTTTATCTCTATGCGGAGATGGTTTTTTGTACATATACACGTGCGATGCTTGTATTTTTAACGATTTGAATGGTATGAAAACGGATTATAACTTATCAGTATGTAATTATAATTATGTATATAATATCATATATATAAATTAAATATATCATTATAAACATCCATTAGAGGTAATTCTAGAAAATGGAAGACACCACTTCATAGAGGTGATAGTCCAAATGTACACACACACAAAATGTTTTTTACCCTATTTGATAAAAATGAGATGAAAAAGGGTTTTGAAATAGTAATTATAATATATAATTATATTTTAGACACTAATGTTATTATACCATTAAGGTTTATGTATATTTTAATTCGTTATAAAAAGAAGTGATATAAAAATGCTTAGTTAATAGTTATACCTCTTCTTTGGAAAACCACCTTTGGCTTACACTTTAAGCCTTATAGGTTGGTATTGTGTTGCTAATAGATCATCTAGACTATGTATATTAATTTTATTAAGGTATTTATGTAGTTATTTGTGAATATATATTGTTTAAAATGTTTAATGAAGAGAGGAATAGAGGTTCCCTTTCTTAAGGGAGGTGAGGGGAATCCTTGGAATTACTTAGAGTATTAAATTAATAGAAGTTAATTTTTGAGGGAAAATGTATCCAAATTGATATTTTTGTAATATATGATTATTATGAGACTATTTAATCTCACACCATACTATTTATAGAAATTTATGTGTGTTTTAACTCTTATCACCTTGTTGTAACCCCATTTTAATGTATTTGATGATTACTCTCATATCAAACATTTTTACTCTTTAGGGTTCAATAAATTTACTATAAATGTAAATGTGACAAATAAGTGGAAAAAGGTTGATATTATAGACCATATACCTTTCAAATATCCTGATATATATTTTTTATTATTTTATATCATTTAATTATATTATATTTCATAGAAATACCATTAATGTAATTTTTAGGATTACTCACATAATTGTACACTAAAAAGATAATCAAATCATTGTAATTTGAATATAAAAGTTTAAAACGTCATTGATAAATTATATTTGTATTAAAAATCATGAAACATTATAAATCATCCAAAAAATATTACTTTTAGTGTTTTTAAATCATTTAATTGAATTTTGAATTATGTTCCCATGTAAAATGCCAACATTGTGTAATCATTTAATATAATAATTTCATCAATAAAGAAATTAATTATAAATTATCATATTTAAAATCATTATTATTTAATATAACTACTTAGAAACGAACTTAACCACTTTTTTCCCAATAATGAAATATTAGAGATATTAATACAAAGAGAGTGACAATTTTTATTTATTTTTTACATAAAATAATATTAAGTCCATTATAAAATTAAAATGGTGAAATGTTTCCATATAATATAATATTTTATGATTATAGTCAAACTAAATCATAAAATAGATATATTCTAGGTTTTAGAAATATTTTTAAAGCGTTATCACATTATTTTCATCATTAATTACAAGATTTATTTTCACTGAGGTGATAAATATTTTCCACACTTACAATTTATAATGAATAAAAATCCGTGAGAACTCATTAAAAAATTTAGAACACAAAACTACAAATATGGAACCCATTATATAAAGTTAATTTCTTTTAATTGGAATATTTTTATTTTAAAATAATCCTATAAAATGCGATGAAAATAGTTTTTCAAGAAAATGGAATTTTATGTATAAAAAAGTTTTTATACCTAAATTAAAATTAATATTGAATACATAAATATTAATTGGATTATATATAATAAATATATATAATAAAATCAATTAAAAAAAATTATAGCTACTTGCCCTTTCCCCAAATTTTCCAACCCCAACTTCGTACCCTCTTTCACCCAAATATCACTTAGCCGAAAAATCCAAGATATGTACAATGGATTTCCTCAACATTCAATTTTGACATCAGAGTTTAACTCAGCCTAATATCTTTTGAATTTGAAATTTATTACTTAGTTTATCTATGAAATTATATTGGTGGATACTTTATATTGGTTACTTTTTGGGTCTTGGGTTTTATAAGATAGAGAAACAGTGGGTCTGAATGAAAACAAGAATATTATGATTTGGTTCGCATTAGAGGAAGACCCGATCTAAGATTTTTCTTGTCCCCCTACCCCCATGACTTTAAAAGTTCTTGATTCTACCTTATTAGGTGGACATATGACTACCTTATGAATAAAAATTCCCCAATAAGGGAGATTTGTGTTTGTTTCCCTAAAAATATATTACAGTTTAGAATACCATGATCATGTGAATGCTAGGGAATCTAATTGGTAGATATTTGTGCTCTCCCAGCAGAAAATGACTGGTTTCCCACCATGTTACTGAACAATAAATTTTTATTTCCAAATCAATTTTATGGAAAAATTGGGAAACCTGAAATAAAATCATACAAGAGTAATCCCAGATCAAGTCTACTAGGAACTGCCCCTCCCCAGCGACTACATCGTTATGACAAGCCTACACCACTTATGGCCACTCAAGAAATTGTCTCACGCAAAGTTGCACTGGCCTGGTACCGATGAAAAAGCCATACCCTCTCATATATCCAAATCTGAACAGTCATGCCCGATGAATGATTCTTTTTCTATATCCACATATAGATCTGAACCTTGTAGAGTTTTGGTTGGATCCACCATCAATATTCAATATAAAAACATCAAAATCCAAAAAATACTTCAAATCCCACCCATTTCAGATTTCAAAAACTGACACTGAGAGTTACAAAATTTCAAATTCAAAATGTCAAAAAAATACAGAAAACCGATAATCGTCGATGATCTTACTGAAATAACCACTTGAACTCACATACCAAGGGACCAAGAAGACCATTGTATTACTCCACCTCAAAGAGAGTAGTGGAATCCAGGCACCAGAGCAGAGAACCTAGAAAAAAAGATAGAACAAATTGCCAATAATACCACATCCTGGCCTTATCGCGTCAACTTCACCATCGTCACTATAACTCAAGAAAAAATCATCATCAAACCAACACATTAAATCCACCACCAAAACATGACATAAACAAACTACACAGGAATCCCAGCAGCAATGAACATCATGAGGTTTCAGAAGGAAAAATAATAATAATGAAGGAATAATGGAAGGATACACAATTGGAAAGGATCAAATCCATGAACATCATGACCTCAAACTGCCTCAACATGGAATTCACCTTGTAAGGACCAAAAACATATTCATTAACTGAAAGAGGCCACATGAAGACTGGTCATCACATCTTCCACAATTGCGCAAGCTAAATTGTCGTCACCCGAAGAACCCAAACTGCACAAAAGAAGCAGAACCCCCATAGAAGTAGCCGAGATGAGAGAAACCACCATCAGAATAGAATACAAGCTACTGAAGAAGAAAAACCTATAAAGACGCCTGATTCAAAGAGTCCAGATCAGACATGATGTTGTGAAAGAAAAAAAACAACGCTTGAAGAATCCAGCTACAACAAAGGCCGTCACAATGGAGAAAGATTCTCCTAGAACTGGGAATGAATCTGATAAAGTGTCACTCAATGATAAAGTCCCTCGCAATGCATAGTCAAAGATGACCACCATCTGAAATGCAATATTTGATCTTATAAGGGAGATTCCTCAGCCACAAAAACCAGATTAGAGTTTCCATGAAGAATCCAATGGCTGTTCAAACTGAATTCCCGAAACCGTAGCTGGAAGACGCCACTTCTACGGAAAATAGATCTAAGCATCCATGAATGATGTCATCTCCATCCTCACTACAAATCTCGAAACCATAATAGTAAATACCACTTCAATAGATAAGAGAAGAGGGACGCAACTGGAGTTGCGGCCCTATTCACATTTCCCACCATCTGTCTACTTGAATTTTTGTTGAAGTATTTGTCTTAGTTATTTTAGTGGACTACATTTAGATATCCTTAGGGGAAGATTTTTCATGAATGAAGGTTTTGATTTTTGAAATGTGGTTTGATTTATGACCTTCCTATAAAAAATGTGACATTCAAAAATATATTATAGGTGTTAGATCAAGAGCATTGATCATATAATGGTTGTGGACTTAAGAGGTAGTGGCAAGGGATTGGGTCTGGGTGTTGGTGAAAGTCTGATGGGACTGAGGTAGTTGGGTCTATCTATAACCCCATCTAATTAAAATGTTTTGCAATGCAATACACATCAGGTTAATCTTGTAATGACCCATGAATTCGAATTGTCTTGAGAGTACTATGAGTTTTTTCTAGGCCTCAATCGATATCCCTAAGAGACCAAAGGCTGGAAATAAATGACGAAGGGTTTCAAATAAATGTGGGGGATGATTTACCCATTATGATATAAACCAATGAACCAACCAACCACAACCAAACATTCACTATATGAGTTATGAACAAATGAAGGAAAACTCAACAACTTCATGTATCTCAAAACCACATCATGGTAAGTAACAGAAGAAAAATAACAAAGTATCAAAATACAAATCAAATAAATGAAACAACACTCTCAAAAGACCACAAGACACCATGATCCATAAGCTCCAAGATCTACAATCTATGAACATACCCAAACATAAAGAGTTTGTGCTAAAAACGTGGGAAATGTAACCTTTTCCCATGTCTTGGAAGATAGCCTCTACAAAATCACCAATGATCTAAAGTAGGGGTGAGTATAAAACATAGAAGGTTTTCCCCAATGACTTACCTACTCACTCCACTAGGATAAAAGAGTTAGAAAAAATTATATAAAATACTTTACATCAAAATATTTCTCAAAAATTGTTTATAACTAAATATAATTATGAGAACCCTGCTTTTTTTACAAACATAAACATGATTTATTACATAAACTATTCACTTGATACAACATGGAAGATCGAGAGGTATAGTGTATTTGGGGCTTAGGATCATTACATAACAACTTGATACATGAAATGATACATCTTTATTGAATACTTCCTTTACATGACCACTACATTCCCTCGTACTTATCATTCCATGGGATAACCTGAGGACATGTATAAGAAAAGGGTTGAGCTATAAAGCCCAATAAGGGAATAAACATAGAATACGTGAGGAGTAAAACACATGTTAGACAATGGTCATGTCATTAGAGAATAATATAAACATGAACATAAAGGCATGATAAAGCATGATAGTCATAACATGGAAAAGTGGCAACAACACTTAACATGGAATTAGCATGAGCCAAGGCTCATTGCACATGGAGCATGAGTAAATCCTCATTGCACATGAAGAAAGAGTAAAACATCATTTCACTTGAATTAGAATGAGTCAACACTCATTTCACATTACGTATCTTGATACTATACTTTACCCAATGCATTGGAGCGCTTTAAGGGCACACCCTTCTTAAACATTTCAATTCATGCATAAGTGTGCCACATGGATCATAAAACATGGATTCATAAAACATAATCATTTATTCCACGACAAAGGAATGTGGAATGAATCTTTATAATCAATAAGTAAATGTGAATGAAGGTGAATACCATTTTTGGAGAAATGGTAGTGGTATTCACTACACAATGGCATTGTCTTAGAAAATCGGTGCAATTTTGGCAGTGTAACAACGTGATATAAGAATTCATAAAAAATGGTTGATGAGAGATAAAGGGGTGCCTCATCATATCTACATGAAATTGAAAGTAAGAGGTTCATATAGATACATGTTCTAACAATATTAATGGAATTTAGATTCACGAATCAAAAGTATTGCTTGAATGTAAAATGAGGAGAGAGAAGTTCCTTTCGGAATTTCAGCATAGTAACGGGTGGACATGGGAGGAATTTAATGAGAGATAAAGGGGTCTCAAATCATTCAAACAATAAGAGGGCAGTATGGGGGAGGTGAGAAACCATACCCCAAAATTTATAATTTAAATTTAAAGGGCATAAAAATATTAAGAAAATTGAAAAAAATAGTGACAGGAAGAAAAACCCTTACTTGGAAGTCTGCTTCCAAGGATTGAGAGAGGCTTGAGAGAGGCTTCTTGGGAGCATGGGGCACCTTAGGAGGATTATAAAGATATTAGGGCAGTGTTTGGACAAACTCCAAAGGCTTTTAATGAAGAGGAAGTGGGAGATTGGGTGGATTTATATAGGAAAGGTGAGTGAATTCTTTATTATTTAAGTTTGAGACCCCTTACATTAATCTAATCCAAACCACAAATCAACTCATGGTTTTTGCCCATGGTTTTTGGAAAAGGGAAGAGGGAAAAAATATTTTATAAAGACATAGTACTAACCTATTAAAATAATGGGGTTGCTTATGTGGAGGTGAGTCACACTCCCATGTAAAATAATTCAAAAAGACAAGATGTTTAATAAGTTTTGAAGGGTCCATTAATGCCTTGAAAAGTAAGTCAACCAAACCCAAAATCACATTATTTTAATGGTAAAATATATATTGGACTAACATAAAGCTTATAGTATTTTATTAAATTACTATTGGGTCATTATGATGTCATAAAACACATTATATATTTAAACGGTATTTAATTTTTTCCCAAAAATATGACTGTCTCCGAAAATTATGAAAAATTCACAGTTGGATAATTTTCACATACTGATTCCAGAAATAACATTTATTTTATCTAAATAATTTTCTAAATATGTTAATTTTATCTTTTAAAATAAAACCCGACATTTATTGAAAATTCACGGGTTTGTACAAAAATGGATTTCAACCCTTAATAAAAATTACAATTTCATTCATAAAATTAAATGATCATTTTTATATTATAAAATTAATTTAATTATAATATTAAAATTTTATTAAAATTTTATTTAATTCAAAAATCCTTTAATTTAATGAAATAGATTCCTTAAGTAAATAATAACTTAAAACACTATTTGTACTTGAAAAACTATTTACAATTTATCAATAATGACAATAAAGTATATTCATTATTATATACAAAAATAATGTACATGAACATATTACTAGAGATTTGTTACATAACCCCTTAAAACAGTTTCATAAAACCTAAGGGTAAGGTGTGCGATGGTGACAGACTCTTGGGGTGGCTTGGATAACATCGCTTGAGTGGTAATCACTATCAACTTTCACTTTTACTGTAGATGGTCAAATTCGAGCTTGAAATGATGAAGAAAATATTGGGCTTAGTTAAGAGAGAAGCCCAAAGATGCCACCTCTTTTCCGAGATCCGACAAAAGGGCGTCGTATGGAGCAACTCTACTGGATGAGGCCATCACTTCTTTTGTCTAAGTAAATTGGATTTGTTAAAGCCCTATATTTATACTTATCATGTGATCACTGTTCAACGACTATATTAGCAATGGTCAAAATTCATAACATAAAACCAAATAAGTTGACATTTTATATAAAAATTTTACAAAATGTGATATTTAATTAGATCAAGTGGTATTTCCATTAATGAAACTTTGTGTCGTTACAATATTACCCCCTTAAGAAATTTCCCCTTCGAAATTTCCATTTCCCACAATAAATCAGATGTGGGTTACTCAACATCATCATTTCTTCCAATTCCCAAGTCTCTTATTCAAACATGTGGTTTCACCACAAAACCATGACGAGGGGCATTGTCTTATTTCTTATAAATTTTTCTCTATAATATAAGATCTTCACTGGTTTCTCCTTATAAGAAAGATCATCCTCCAACTGTACCACCTCAGAAGAGAGTAAAGGTGAAGGGTCTGGTATGTACTTCTTTAGGAGGGATACATGAAAGACATCATGTACTTTGTCCATGGAAGGAGGAAGTGCAAGTCGATAGGCCACAGCCCTGACACGGTCAAGAATCTCTAAGGGGCCGATGTAACTTGGACTTAACTTCCCTTTCTTTCCAAACCTCATGACCTTCTTCCACGGAGATATGCATAGAAAAAATATGTCCCCAACTTTAAACTCAAGGTCTCATCGATGGTTATCTGCATAACTCTTATTTCGACTTTGGGCTTCCTTGATATGCTGCTGAATGGTTTTCACCTTCTCCACCATTTCTTCGACCATTTCTGGTCCAAGAAGATTACATTCACCGACCTCATCCCAACATTCCGGTGTTCTGCACCTTTTCCTATACAGGGCTTCATAAGGTGACATTTGGATGCTCAAGTGGATACTGTTATTATAAGATAACTCAACCAGAGGAAGATGTTGATCCCATTATCCTTTAAAGTCCATTTACCATGCTCTCAACATGTCCTCAAGTGTTTGGATAGATAGCTCGGATTGGCCATCAGTTTGAGGATGATAGGCCGTACTAAAGTTCAGTTCAGTATCCAGAGCATGTTAAAGACTCTTCCAAAACATAGCGGTGAGTCTTGGATATCAGTCAGAAAAAATAGATAGTGGTACTCCATGAATCCTTACCACTCCCATGATATATATCCATTCTAGTTGATCCAATGAGAAATCCTCCCAAATAGCAATGAAGTGTACAGTCTTTGTAAGACGATCCACAACAACCCAGATTGCATTGTTTCTTTTGGATGTCCTCAGAAGTCCAGTGACAAAGTCCATGGTGATGTTCTCCCATTTCCATTTTGGTATTGGCAATGGTTGTATCATCCCCTTAGACTTCTTCCTCTCTACCTTCACTTTCTGGAACACCAGGCACTTTGATTTATATACAATGATCTCCTTCTTCATATTATCCCACCAAATGTTTTCTTAGAGATTTCGATACATCTTTTTTCTCCCTCGTTGGATAGAGATATTTTAACTATGTGCATCATCCAAAAGTTCCATCTTTAGCTCCGGGCATGATGGAACACATAGCCTTTTCCCAAACTGCACAATTCCTTCTTCATTAACATTAAACACAGAGGATTTATCTTTTTCGATAGCTTCCACTTTTTTTGGAATTCCCACATCATCCTTTTGAGCATCCTTTAACCATTCCAAAAGAGACTGTTGAGCAATAATTTGTGAAAGTATTTTATGATTTTCCCTTCTTTATGATTCCCATGTCCATCTTCATCAAGTCTAAGAATATTGGATCCTTCTCAATTATCATCATTGATAGAATCGCTGGGTTCTTTCTACTTAGGGAATCTTCCACCTTGTTCACTTTCCCAGGGTGGTAATGTATTGAACAATCATAATCCTTGATGAGCTCTATCCATCTTCTCTGGTGCATATTAAGCTCTTTCAGTGTCAATATATATTTAAGACTCTTGTGGTGAGTATATATCTCACATTTCTCCCTATATAGATAATGCCTCTAGATGTTCAAGGCAAAGATCACCGTCGCCAACTCCAGATCATGTGTTGGATAGTATTGATCATGGATTTTCAACTATCTTGAGGCATAGGATATCACTTTATCATTCTGCATCAGCACACATCCTAAGCCCTTCTTCGAAGAATCACTGAATACCACAAAATATTCCCCACTTGTGGGTAATGTGAGAACGAGTGCAGTGATAAGACTTCATTTCAACTACTTGAAGATTTATTCACATTCATCACTCCAAGAAAACTTTACTCTCTTTCGAGTTAGCTTGGTAAGATGGTTGGAGAATCGTGAGAAATTTCTCACAAATCGTCGATAATATCCAACTAACCCCAAGAAGCTATGGATATCCATTACCAATGTTGGCCTCGGACATCCCTCAATTGCATCTATTTTGTAGGGATCCACAGATATCACATTTCTTGTGATGATATGGCCCAAGAATGATACCTCATTAAACCATAACTCACACATGCTATACATTTCATAGAGCTTCTCCTTGCACAAAGTCTATAGTACAGTTGTTAAATGCTCCTCATGATCTTCCATGGTTTTGGAGTATATTAGAATATCATCTATAAATACTACCACAAATTTTTTGAGATAATATCTAAAGACTCTATTCATCAAGTAAATGAATATTGTTGGAGCTTTAGTGAGTCTAAAAGGAATTACTATGAATTCATAGTGCCCGTATCTTGTACGAAAAGCAGACTTGGGGAAATCTTCCTTCTTCACCCTTACTTGATAATATGCCGACCGAAAATCTACCTTGGAGAAGTATTGTGCTCCATGCAGCTTATCAAATAAGTCATCAATCCGTGGTAGAGGATACTTTTTATTTATTGTGATTTTGTTAAGTTCACGATAATCGATGCAAAGCCGCATTGACTGATCCTTATTCTTGACAATGAGGACTGGTGCACCCCATTGTGAAGCACTTGGGCATATAAACCCTTTATACAGATTGTCCATTAGTTGTTTCTTCAACTCTTCAAGCTCCACAATAGCCATTCTATATATAGTCTTGAATATTTTTAGCACCCCTGGTATAAGTTCAATTGAGAATTCATCATCTCTTCTAGAAGGTAGACCAGGCAGTTCCTCAGGTAACACTTCAGAGAATTCCCTCACAATATGAATTTTTTCAAGGATATTTTCTTCCTTGGACTCAATCATCTAGGCCAGATACTCATTCTCATAGGGCAGTAATACCCATGCTTGAGATAATAGAGCTAAAGGAGATTAATCTTCCTCCAAACACTTATAATGAATTAGGGGTCGATTCTATACATGGAGTGTGATTTCCCTCTCCCGAATATTTATGTTGGATCTATATAAGGAAAGCCAATCCATGCCAATAATTGCATCAAATTCCACCAGAGGTAGTATGAAGAGGTTCTCCGAGAAATTCAATCCACAGATTATAATAGGGGAGGACTTATATTCATGGGATGCAATGATTTCCCCATTTTTCATACTCATCAACATCTTTACTTCCATGATTTGTGGTGGTTCTGGGATTTTTCTACTAAACTTTTGAGATATAAAAGAATGCGTAGAACCTGAATCAAAAAGAACATTCGTTATTCTTGAATGAATAACTAGAGTACCTATCACCACTTTGTTGTCGGGGTTCACTTCAGCAGAAGTGATCGCGAAATCTCTTCCTTGCTGACTTGGAGGTTGTTGGTGGCCTCTGAAAACCCTTGGATTAGGGCACTGATTTAGAAAATGCCTTGGTTCTTTGAAGTTGTAGCGATTATCAATGCGTTGAGGTTTGAACGAAGCATTCCTCTATTCTGTCATAGCCACAGGTCTTTCTTTCCGACATTTAATAGCTATGTTCCCTTCTCTTCCACACCTAAAGAATTTCCTCGTCCCCTTGAGGCAATTTACAAGGTTCTTCTTTCCACACATTTGGAAAGTGGGGTGCTAGATATTCTTAGCACCGTTGGTTTTTTTCATCGAATTTACAACATTTAATTCCCCCTTATGCTTCTTGTCCCCATGATACCCCTGTGATTCCCCGGTCTCCATTTCGACCTTCAGGGCACATCAGACAATTTCCTCATAGCTATCGATGTCACGGATTTCTAATGCTTTCTGCATGCTAGGATTCAGCCCACCAAAGAAGTGGTCAACCTTGCATTCATGGGTAATGACAAAGCCATAAGCGTATCATGCAAGCCTTGCGATGTTTTACTCATATGCTCTAACAGATTCATCTTCTTTTTTCTTGAGAGAAAGGAAGTCCCTTTCCATCTTAAGCTAGAGGGTGCGTGAAAAATATTTATCAAAAAAAATCTTTAGGAAATCCTTCCATTCCAACACCTCGATCTCCTCCTAAGGCTTCAAATTTTTGATCAACTTCCACCATTGATCAGCTTCACCCTCCATACAATAATGTTCTAGTAGAACCTTCTCTTATTCAGAACAATGAAGGATTGAGAATATCTTTTTAATGGAGTTGATCCATTGTTCAGGGATCATGGGATCAGATGATCCACTAAAAGTAGGAGGCCTTTGTCTCATGAAGCTCTCGATAGCAACTTGTTCTTTCTTGGGGGGGGGGGGGTGAACGTTCCTCTTGACCTGTGTTTCTATTAAAATCTTGAGTTTGATGAGAGTGAAGTGTGACAATGTTTGTGATTCCCGCTCCCATTGGATTGGGCATATCATTAGTACAATCATCACACTAATCTTCACATCGATTATTAGCCCGAGTCCTCCTATTACCGGCCATTGGCTGGAATAAAGGGAATCTTGGGGGGTAACACATAAAAGGTTAATCCAAACTCAAAATTTGATGACTTATAAATAATCTTTTATTTCCTTAACTCATGAGTCTATAATCTTCAAACAAGGATTTTTATGATCTAATTTCTAACATATATCCTTAGTGGAATTTTTTAAAATCCCTTAATAAGGGTTTATACTAAGCCTGTGAATTTATTAAAACATATCCACTGAGAGTGTCGTAACCAAGAGTGCAGCAAGGTCCATTTTCGTGCACTAGTTCCCGTTTGATTCTAGCTCAAAGTGGTGTTTTCGGGTTTTACCCCTAGGATACATCTGTTCCAGAGTTTCCTCTACCTGCTCGTATCCAGATAGGGATGTATTTGTTTGATAAACCACTTAATTAGTACTTCCCAAAACATAGGGATGTTTTCATTATAATTAGTTTTCACTCAAATGCTTTACTAGGGTTTTCTAATCCTAATCCCAAAATAACTAAACCTATCCTCTGATACCAACTATGATAACCCTGCTTATTTTACAAACTTAAACATGATTTATTACATAAACTATTCACATGATACAACATGTAAGATCGAGAGGTCTAGTGTTTTTGGTGATTAGGATCATTACATAAAAACTTAAAATAAGAAATACAACATCTTTATTGAAAACATCCTTTACATGACCACTACATTCCCTCGTACTTATCATTGCATGGGATAACCTGAGGACATGAATAAGAAAAGGGGTGAGGTATAATGACCAGTAAGGGAATAAACATGGAATACATGTGGAGTACAACACGTGTTAGACAATAGGCATATCAATAGATCATAAGAGAAACATGAACATAAAGGCATGATAAAGCATGATAGTTATAACATGGAAATGTGGCAACAACACTTAACATGGAATTAGAATGAGCCAAGGCTCATTGCACATGGAGCATGAGTAAATCCTCATTGCACATGAAGCACGAGTAAACCCTCATTTCACTTGAATTAGCATGATTCAACACTAATTGAACATGACGTATCATTATACTATACTTTACCCAATGCATTGGAGCGCTATAAGGACACACCCTTCTTAAACATTTCATTTCATGCATAAGTGTTTCACATGGATCATAAAACATGGATTCATAAAACATAATCATTTATTCCAGAACAATGGAATGTGGAATGAAAATTTATAATCAATAAGTAAATGTGCATGAATGGGAATACCCTTGATGGATAAATTGGCATGGTATTCACTACACAATTGAATTGTCTTAGAAAATCGGTTCAATTTTTGCAGCGTAACGACGTGATATAAGAATTCATAAAAAATGGTTGATGAGAGAGAAAGGGGTGTCTCATCATATATAAATGAAATGGAAATTAAGGGGGTTATATAGATACATGTCCCAACAATTTTAATGGAATTTAAATTCATGATACAAAAGTACTGCTTGAATGTAAAATGAGGAGATAGAAGTTTTTTTCAGAATTTTGGCAAAGTAATGGGTGTACGTGGGAGGCATTTAATGAGAGAGAAAGGGGTCTCCCATAATTAGAAAAATAAGAGGGCTATATGGGGGAGGTTTGAAACCATACCCAAGCATTTATAATTGAATTTAAAAGGTCATTACAATATTATGAAAATTGGACAAAAAAAGTGAAAGGAAGAAAAACCTTTACTTGGAAGTGTTCTTCCAAAGGCTTGAGAGAGGCTTGAGAGAGGCTTCTTGGGAGCTGGGGGCACCTTGGGATGATTATAGAGAGGGTAGGGAAGTGTTTGGACGAACTCCAAATGCTTTGAGTGAGTAGGAAGTGGGAGCTTGGGTGGGTTTATATAGGAAAGGTGAGTGAATTCTTTGTTATTTAGGTTTGGGACCCCTTACATTAAACAAATCCAAAACACAAATCCGATCATGGTTTTGGCCAATGGTTTTTGGAAATGGGAAGAGGAAAACAATATTTTATAAGGCCATAGTCCGAAAAACTTAAAATAATGGGGTAGCTTATGTTGAGGTGAGTCACACTCCCATAGAAAATAATTTAAAAAAACAAGATGTTTAATAAGTTTTGAAGGGTCCATTAATGCTGCGAAAAGTAAGTAAAAAAAACCCAAAATCACATTATTTTAATGGTAAAACATATATTGGCCGATCATAAATCTTATAGTACTTTATTACATCACTATTTGGACATTTTGATGTCATAAAACACATTATATATTTAAACGGTATTTAATTTTTACCCAAATATTTTTCTGTCTCTGAAAATTATGAAAAATTCACCGTTGGATAATTTCGACATCCTGATTCTAGAAATAACATTTATTTTATCTAAATAATTTTCTAAATATGTTATTTTTTATTTTTAAAATAAAAACCAACATTTATCTAAAATTCACGGGTTTTGACAAAAATGGCTTTCAAACCTTAATAAAAATTACAATTGCATTCATAAAATTATATGATCATTTGTATATAATAAAATTAATTTTATAATAATAATAATATTTTAATAATAGACTATTTAATTCAAAAATCCCTTAATTTAATAAAATATATTTCTTAATTAAATAAAAACTAAAAACACTATTTGTACTTTAAAAACTATTTACAATGCATCAATAATGACACGAAAGTATATTCATTATTATATCCAAAAATAATGTACATGAACATATTACTATCTATTTGTTACATAACCCCTTAAAACAACCGCATAAGACCTAAGGGTAAGGTGTGCGAGGGTGACAGACTCTTGGGGTGGCTCGGATAACATCGCTTGAGTGGTAATCTCTATCAACTTCCACTTTTCCCGTAGATGTTCCCGTTCGAGCTTGACGTGATGAAGCTCAGTTTGGGCTTGGTCAAGAGAGAAGCCCAAAGTTGCCACCTCTTTTTCGAGCTCTGACAAATGGGCTTCGTGTGGAGCAATTATACTGGATGGGGCCATCACTTCTTTTGTCTATGTAAATTGGATTTGGTAAAGCCCTATAATTATACTAATCATGTGATCACTGTTCAATGACTATATTAGAAACGGTAAAAATTTATAACATAAAACCAAATAAGTTGAAATTTTATATAAACATTTTACATATAAATACATTTAATTAGATCAAGTGGGATTTCCATTAATGAAACTTTGCGTCATTACAATAAACAAGTTTCCAAACCATTCATTACCAAAAGCATACAAGTATAATTGAAACCAATTCACCCAGCAAGATAGTTTTCCAAAAAAACAACTAAACAAGATTTAGAACCATTTCAAAATATACCTATTTGGAATACCCAAATCATCCACAAACCCATGAAACCAACCATGTATTCTACGTTATGACAGTTCCATACTCATGAGCGGTTTCTAGTCGATCTACCAAGTTTTCACAAGGTAATTATCTCCCATGTGCCATTAAACCTTTCCACCTAGCAAAGGTCATATTTAAACCAAGCCCTGCATATACAATTCCCATGTTCCATTAACCCTTTGAAACTATGAACAAGGTCATATTTCAATAAAGCCCTATATATGAAACATGAACACATACACCAAATATTCCCAATGATCATTCCAAAACAACCCTTTCAATAAAAACACATTTTTTTTGAAAACCATTTCCTTCAAAACCATTTCAATGCCAAACCATTTCAATGTCAAACAATTTCAATAAAACACCATTTTTATTGAAAAACCATTTCTGTCAAGGTCATCTCAAGACCAAACCATTTCAATAAAGAACCATTCTTATTTAAAACCAATTTTCATCAAACCATTCCAGAGAACCAATAACTTTAAATTTTGATTTTAAATTCATGATGCCAAATCCCTTTGCACAATAATTTACCAAGAATTCATAATTTCAATAAAACCATAAATCGTCACTGAATAAGATTTATTCTATGATTTTCACAATAAATACCATTCAAATAAAATAATTTGAAACTAATGCGATAAATTATAACTAGAAGATATGAGAGTGAAGCCACCTACCTCGAAGGTTTTGAGGAAAATCAATAACAGACAAAGAACACACAAGAAATCATGTCATTTCTCCAAGAATGGCCTATGTTCTCCTATCCTAGAAATATCACGACTCAAAATTGAATTAATATGCATCCAAAAATGTAGATCTACCCACTATAGGTTCATATCTAAGAAATAATTGTCATCAGATAAGTAGATCTAATAAGATCTAAGAAAATGGGACAAATCAAGAAAGAGTGGTGACATACCTCCGAAATCAGACTTGAAATCACCAGGGTAAGGATCTAGGATAGATCCAAGTCATTTTGGGAGGGTTCTACAACCTTCGAGGTAGAGTAATCTCAAAATAGTGGTGTCTTGAAGCCAAAAAATTATATAGAGAAAAAACGAGTTAGCTCTTAGAAAATAGGATCTAGATTTGACCTCTTCCCAAGGTTTGACCACAAGGTTTTGGCCAACTATATATGGATAGTAAGACCTTCCTTTTTGAACCAAAACTCCTTATAAAACCGTAAAACTCTCCCATCCTTCACCTTTACCCTTTTTATGGAAACAGACTTTTATGGAAACATCCCACTTTATGGAAACACCTCATGTTATGAAAACAGCCCACTTTATGGAAACACCCCACATTATGGAAACAACCCACTTTATGGAAATAACCAACATTATAGAAACCCCAAATATTATGGAAACCCTCTATATTAAGGAAACTCTCTAATTTATGGAAAATATTTTTTTATGGAAACTCTCTATTTTATGGAAACTATCTATTTTTTTGGAAAATCTATATTTTATAGAAACCCAGTAGAAGAAACACCATTTAAAAAATACATGAGGAAAGGGGTTATGTACCCCAAACCGAGGTAATAAATTCTCCCCGCAATGGTATTTCTATCATTGGAAAGTAGAAAACTCTCGCTGGCCAAAAATAGTTTCGGCCACTGCTCTTTCATTACCTTTTCACGTTCCCAAGTATCTTCCTGAATTTGACCATGTTTCCATAACACCCGCACTTGGATTATGATTTTTCCACACAAGACATTCTCTAGTATATCCACGATCCTCACCAGGTTATGAACTAATTATTCATCTGGTTCAAGGTCAACATTATCCCATCGGATCACATGGTCAAGATTAGGGTGATACTTTTTTCAATTGGTATACAAGGAACACATTATGCACCGAGCTAACCGTGGTGGTAATGCCAAAAGATATTCAACCTCTCAAAAATGTTATAGTATATCAAAAGGCCAATGTATTTATGATACTACTTGTCCTACTTCATGAAGTGACGATGCCCAAGCCATGGAGATATCCTCAAGAAGACATGATCACCCATAGGGAACAAAAACGGTCTTAAACGGTGATATAATTAGATTTATGACGACTCTAAGCAGTCTCCACTATCATTCTAATCAAATGGATCTCCTTTGTTGTTTCTTGCACTAGGCACAACTCGACCAGTGATGTTTCGCCCATTTTCACCCAGTATAGTGGAGAATGACAGAGACGCCCATACAATGCTTCAAACCGATCCTTGTGTATCGATGCTTGATAGCTGTTATTGTATGAGAACTCCAATAATGGTATATGCTCCTCCCATGAGCCACCAAAATCCATTACACAAGCCCACAAGAAGTCTTCCAATGTTTTTATCATCTGGTCGGATTTCCCATCTGTCTGAGGATGATACGTTGTGCTCATAGTCAACAGAGTCCCAAAGGGTATCTGTAAGGATTTACAGAAATGATATGTGAACCTCAGATCTCTATATGAGACTATTGACACTTGTACACCATGACTATTTACCACTTCTCAGATACAAATTTTTGAATGATCCTCCACCATATGAGTTTCATGAATATGGATGATTGGGATGACTTGGTTAGATGATCAATTATCACCCAAATGGTATTGTGTTTTCTGACCATTCTTGCAAGGCCTATAAGAAAATCCATTTTTATATGATTCCATTTCTACACTGGTATGGGAAAATATTGTAACATTATAATTGGTCTCTGATGCTCTTCTTTATCCTACTGACAGGTTGAGCACTATGAGATGAACTCGGTCACCTTCCTTTTCACGCCCCTCCACCAAAAGAGAGCCTTCAATAACTTATACACCTTGTGTGTAATTGGAAGTACAACCCATATCTAATGGTGGTAAGCATGAAGGTGTTGTCCATGAAAAACCATAGTTAAAACCAGTCGATCTCTGAAACATAGAACCGAACCCCCATCATGTTTTCAGCCCTTAATGGTCTCCCTACCCTTGAGTTTTGAACTTACAAGAAGACATTCCAACTTATATTTTTGTTCCTTTTTTATCATTTTTAAAAAATCAGGAAAATGAGTAGATGAAAAGAAATCCGCAACATCACTTTGGTCTCCATAAGCCACATGCTTGTTAGATAAGAGTGTCATCAACTGCCATTCATCTAAAACTTCTTTATCCAACCGAGAATATGACATTCTACTCAATGCATCCACTGCCAAATTTACTTTACCTAGTGTATAAATCAAGTCAAATTTAAACATTTCGAGATACTCCATCCATCCCATTTGACTTAGATTTAAATATCACTATGATACAACGTGTTTCAAGATTTTTTGATCTATAAACACATTACATTTCTCACCGAAGAGATAATGTCTCGATGTTTTCAAAGCATGGCCGACTGTAGCTAACTCAAAATCATGTTTTGTGTAATTATTATCATGAAACCTCCATTTCCATGAACCAAAAGCAACCACATGATCTCTCTTCATGAGAACACAACCCAACCCTGATCTTAAAGCATCACAATACACCACATACCCTATCCGGATTCTGGAAAGATCAAGATAGGTGATGATGTACGCTGAATATTCAGTTCCTGGAATGACTTATGATATTCCTCTATCCATTAGAATGTAGAATTCTTCTTCTTAAGATCTGTCATTGGTAGATATAGTCATCTGAAATCCCACAAAAAGTGTCATTAGTAACCATCTAGACCAAGAAAACTTCGCATCTTGAAAACATTATTCGGTGGTTTCCAAGAGATAATGGCTTCTATCTTTTCAGGATCAACAGAAACACCTTTCTCAAAAAATACATGTCCATGAAAACGTACTTACTGTATCCAAAAATTATATTTTGATAATTTGGAATACAAACAATGATATCTCAAGGTCTTTAACACCATTTCATGGTGCACCTCATGGCCATCCCTAGACTTTGAATAGACCAAAATGTCATCAATGAACACCACAACAAAAGAATCCAGATATTGTTCAAATATATGATTCAACTATTCCATGAAGACTACTAGTGAATTTTTTAGACCAAAAGGCATAGAAACATATTCATAGTGTCCATATCTACTTCTGAAAGCTATCTTTGGAATATCCTCTTTCTGAACTCTCAATTGGTGATATCCTAATCTCAAGTCAATCTTGGAGAACCACTGATCTATCATTAATTGATCAAATAGATCATCAATGTGCGGAAGTGGATATCTGTTCTTTATCATAAATTAGATAAGATTACAATAATCAACACAAAGCCGAATAGTTCTATCTACCTTCTTCAAGAACAAAACGAGTGCTACCCATAGAGACGTACTTGGTCGAATGAAACCCTTGCTTTCCATCAACTCTAACCACACTTTCAATTATCATAACTCTATTGGTTCCATCTTATAATATGGATGGGAAATAGTATTTGTCCGAAGAAGGAGATCAATCGTAAACTCTACTTCCCATAGAGGTGGTAAACATGAGATGTTCTGGGTAAGAACATCTGGAAATTGACCCAGAATGGTGGGAAAACTATTTTCCTATATCTCTTACATTGATGCCAAAGTCAATGCTGTGAACTGGTAAGATATCATTCCCACTATTTATTCCAACAAGATCTTTTCACCCTTTTTTATAATCCTCTCTCTTCTGAAGAGATGCTCGATGCCATCCTCAATCTTGAAACTAACTATTCTCCAATAACAGTCGTTGTGTGCCTTAAACCTTTTCAGCTAATGTAAACGTAGGATTAAATTATATGGATCCATATCCAACATCGAGAAGTCCCATTTCAGTAAAGCTCCATCAGCAGTTATAGTACATGCTTTACACAAAATGTCTTGACATTTTCGTTCACAGATATGAGTTTGTAGTTTCAAAACATAAGGAATTATTTCATGTTTTAAACATGGAGAATATGTGACCCACTTCCTCTTCATCTTAGTTCTAGAGTTCACAACTCCTCTAGTGAAGACCACAATACTTCCTCTATAGGGTTTTCCAAAAAATGACAGATATTTTAAACAGCGTATCCAGTTGCAGTCCCAACATGACTGTTTTGAAAGCCTGAGAGATTATTTGGACCAACTGGTGGTTCACCTACGGCTCAGGTGCAACCAAATTCTCAACAGCCTCTTCTGGATAGTTCTTATGTTGAATATCGGGTGAATTTTTCCAAACCAACAACAAACTCTGTCAATCTCACATTCTAGAAATAGATGGTTTATCATTTCATATTCTATCACATCAACTATCAAAACATTGTTTTTTATAACAAACTTGTTCCCATATTCAACCATTTTTGAAAAAACTTCACATGCTTTTGAAAATTAAACCATTTACAAAATACAATAAGCATTTTAATTTTAAAAATCATTCCTTTGAAAAACAACTTCTTACCTTTTCAAATATTATAATTTTTTTTCACAACATGAATCATTCCTAGAAATGATGTATTCACTCCTAGTGGGAATTAATTCCTCTACAATGCATGCCATTCTCATCTCATTGGCTAAACCCATGAAAATGAGATTTCAAAATCCTAGAAGTGTCTCTGAAAACTTATTTACCCAACTCCCTGTTATATTGAAGTTCATCATAAAAGGGTTAGCTACATCCTTTTATGTTATATATTTCAAGTTCCCACAGTCCTACTCTTTTCTAATATTCACACCCAAGGAATAAATAATATGGGATTTCTTCTCAAAAACTAGTTACATTGATGACTACTTGTTAAGAAATAACCGAATAAGCTGATACCATTTGTACCACCAAGGAAGAACTAGACTGATACCATTTGTAATGATCTTCCAATTCTCATTGGCTTGAGTGTACAATGAGTCATTACTAGGCCTAAATAGACATCCCCAAGATTCCAATGGCTGGAAATAAATAGCGAAGGGTTTCAAAAACATGGGGGAGATGATTTACCCAATATGAAATAAACCAATAAACCAACCAACCATAACCAAACCTTCACTATATGATTCACAAAAGAATGAAAGAAAATGAAAAAACTTCATGTTTCTCAAAACCACATCAAGTTAAGAAAAAGAGAAAGAATAACCAAGTATCAAATTACACAATAGATAAAGGACACAATACTTTCAAAAGACCACAAGACTCCATGCTTTACAAGCTCTAAGTTCCAAAATCTCCGAACATCCCCAAACATTGTGAGGCAGTGCTAAAAAAGTGGGAAACATTACATTTTCTCCTTTTCCTGGAAGATATCATCTGCAAAATCCCAAAAGTTCCAATGCAAGGGTGAGTATAAAACTCAGTACTTTTTCAACAATGACTTCCCTACTCATGCCACTAGGATAAAAGCTTTAACAACAATTATATAAAACAGTTAACATAATATAAATTTTTAAAAACAGTTTATAACTAAATATAAAGAAGTTTCCCAAACCATTCATTACCAAATTCATACAAGTGAAATTGAAACCAATTCTCCCAGGAATATATTTTTCCACAAAATAACTAAACAAGCTTTATAACCATTTCAAAATATCCCTTTTTGGCATACCCTAACCTTCTGCAAACCCATGGAACCAACCCTGCATGCTATGTAATGAAAATTCCATACCCATGAGAGATTTGTCATCGATCTCCCAAGTCATCACAAGGTAATTATTTCCCATGTAAAAGAATCCCATTCGCACCAAGAACAAGGTCATATTTGAACAAGCACTATATATACAATTACCATGTTCCATTAACCCTTTGGCACTAAACACAAGGTCATATTTCAACTAAGCCCCGTATATGAATCATGAACACACACACCAAATATTCCCAAAAATCATGCCAAAACAACACTTTAAATCAAAAAACTTTTTATTGAAATCCATTTCCGTCAAAACGATTTCAATGCCAAACAATTTATTTGTCAAACCATTTTAGTAGAACACGATTTTTATTGAAAAACCCATTTTTTTCAAGGTCATCTCAAAAGAAAACCATTTCAATAAATCACCCATTTTATTGAAATCCAAATTTTCATCAAACCATTTAACAATTACAGCAATCCAATAATTCAAAATCAACATTTTAAATTCAAGAGGATGAATCACATTGCACAATAATTTACCAAGATTTCACAATTTCACTAATACCATAAATCATCACTGGAGAAGATTTATTCCATGATTTTCACAATCAATACAATTTAAAAAAAATTGAAACTAATTAAATCAATTATAGTAAGAAGAGATGAGAGTTAATCACCTACCTTGACAGTTTTGATGAAACTCATCAACAAATGAAGAATACACAAGAAAGCGGGTTGATTCTCCACGAATGGACTTAGTTCTCTTATCCTAGAAAGATCAAGACTAAAAATTTAATTATTTAGCATCCAAAAACATAGATCTACCCACTATAGGTTCAGATATGAAAAAAATGGAGATCGAAGAAGTAGATCTAAGAATATATAAGAAAACGTGACAAATCAGAAAAGAATGGTGACCTAACTCAAGAATCGGACATGAAGTCACCAAGGGAAGGATCTTGGATGGCCCCATATTGTGTGTGGAGGGTTCTCCAGCCTTCTAGAGAGAGTAATCTCGAAATAAGGGCATTTTTAATCCAAAGAAAAATATGTAGAGAAAAAATGAGTATGCTCTTAGAAAATAGGGTCTATATTTGACCTCTGCGCAAGGTTTGATCACACGGTTTGGGCCAACCATTTATGGATCGTGCAACCTTCCTTTTGTTCCCAAAACTCCTTATAAAACCCCAAACTCTACCAAATATCACCTTTACACTTTTTATGGAAACAAAATTTTTATGGAAACATCCCACTTTATGGAAACACCCCACTTTATGGAAACAACCAACTTTATGGAAATAACCCACTTTATGGAAACAACCCACTTTTTGGAAACAACCAACATTATGGAAATAAAAACTTTATGGAAACCCTCTATATTATGGGATCTCTCAATTTTATGGGAACTCTTTATTTTATGGAAACTATATATGTTTTGGAAACTCAAAATTTTATGGAAACTCAAAATTTTATGGAAACTCTGAATTTTATGGAAACTCTCAATTTTATGGACACACAATCAAAGATGCATCATTTAAAAAAACATGAGGTAAGGGGTTATGTACCCAAAATCAGGGGTACTAAAAATCCATTGGTGGCTGATATTTTCAGCTGATTAAGATATGAGAGATCACATTCCTTCTATTCATGTACTAGAGGTACTAGTGGGTACTTATGTGAAATGTGATACTACTGTTTTGGATTATTTATCCTAAAATAAATTGATGGATTCCATAACCGGGATGCATGATCTTTTCGTGGTATAAACCATGAAGTGGAGACCCAAGTGGATAATCACAGAGGTTCAAGGGATCACAAGGCTACATCCTATATGGATGAAATTCATTTAGGGTATGAAACCATTCGAAGAGGGGAATCCCAGAATACTGAGATATTGTGAGTCAATGTTGTGGTGTCTAATGTGCAAAGGAAGGGTGTTCCATTAGGTGGAAAGGGTCAAGAGTAGGCCATATGGGGTGTGAATTTTATTAGGTCAATCCCAAGGAAAGAATTTAAAACTATTGATCTTGGAAATACCATTGAAGAATTGGAGAATGAAGGTTCATACCATGAGAATGAATTAGATCAGGTAGAGAACTCCAATGATTAGTAGAGTTCCACCACGGTTGATTCCTGTGATGAGACTTGTTGTCAGTTATCAAGCAACATTACAACTGATTTTCAAAGTAGAGGGCTTCTTAGCGTGATAATGAGGAACGGTCAGTGAGGAAATAATAAAATTTTAAAGTCCTATTCCTAAATACCCATACCAATGGAGACAAGAACCATTATGAGGTTAAAATACAATTAAATGGAATGTCATACCATGATTTTTGAATTTTTGATTGGCAATATGGTGCATATTATAGGGAAGTTCCCCATAATGGTGTTCTATGTGAAAAAATTAGGATAATGTTGTGGTTTCAGAGAATAATATGGAGCCATTAATGCATTTAGAATATAAAATTATGGAAGAGTTTCTTGTGATTAATGTCACAACATAGTAAGATGATAAGATGATAGAAATATTGATAAATATGGAAACTAATGATGACCAGTGTTCCTGGATTAATAAGAAAGACCATATACTAATAAGTGTATTTAAGGAAAATAAGTTTAAAAAAAGGATTACATAAAAAATTAGGATAAATTGGCATATCACTTTGAAGACCTCAAAAAGGATGATCCAGGCATATATGTAACAACTCTTACCTAGAAATTATTTACGGAGAACATTTATAGTATTCTTAAGCAAAATTTTAATGATTATGTGGTTTCTTTTAGTGTTTTTTCTGGGAAAACCTTTTCGTTTCTCACTTTTACCTGAATTTTTCTTGATAATTAAATATTTGAATTTCTATTTTTAAAAAATTAATGTAAAATACATTTTTCAATAACAGTGTGTTTTTTTTCACAATTCACTGAGAAGATAATGTTTTCAAAAAAATCTCGAAAATTTCACTACCACATGATTTTATAATTTTGATAATATAATTTTAAAAATTATATCCATTTTATCAAATAAAATTTATTATAGTTTTGTAATTAATTATCATATTTACTCATAAAATTATATGAACACAATTTTTATAGAAAATATATTTTTGAATCATAAATTGAGTCCAATAAAAATTAAGTTATTATTTCTTTATAATTGGTTAATACATGTTAATTGAATAGGATATATATATATATATATATTTAAAAATATGGTTAAACATATTCATAAATTCTAAATCAATTACTAGGTCATAATAGTAATTTTATATAATAAAATTAAGAAATCGATAAAGCTCAATGTTACATGTCATGTAATTTATAAAATAGATCTTTTTTAAAATCACGGGGTATTACATTGTCCCTCACTTTAATAAATAAAATTATCACAATTTTTTATTTTGAACTTGGTTATCAATGGTTAAAAGTTTTAATATAGAATTGGTTAAAACCTATATCTTAAAAAACTAATAATAAAACATCATTTTAAAAATAGGGAAAGGGAAATATGAAAGTCATATGAAAATCACATAATGATATTTTCAAATAGGATATTTTTTTGTGATGTGAAAATATAGACATGGAGGAGAAAATTAGTCTCATAATAATTATGGGGAGTGATAAAAAACATTTTTCACAAGAAAGTGAATGATTAAGAGAAATTCAGGGACCATAAAATAATAAATCAACGAGGTGTTAAACTGAAAATAAATTCATCAAATATGAAGGTAATAAGATTATTTAATTTTATTTCAATTGGATTTTTATAGAGTTGAATAATTCAATTACCATATAGTCTAACAACATAATATAAAATAACTACATTATTTTCATCCATTTAATAATCATAATTTCATCATTCGGTGGTTCTTCGATAAATTTCAACCAATATTGATCCTCTTATTCAAATAAATAAACATTAAAAATGAAAATTTGATGGGAAAATCACAAAAATATACTTCTAATGGATCAAATGATCCAAAAAATGATAATGAGTTATTTATCTAGTCTTTAGACACTAATAGAAACCAAATTAGTTTTCAAAAGGTATGGTAATATCCAAAATGAAGAAATCATTATATAAAAATATATAACACCAATATCTAAAATTCAAAAATAACATCAAATGTTTAACATACATTGTTTCAGGAATAAATAACGCTATATCAATATTAACCACAATAACCTCAACATTAGAGAATTTTATTATTATTAAAATGTTATCAGATTACATTCAGATTATATTACAAAAAATAGATTATAATTCTTTTGAAATAATCCTTCACATTAAACCTAAGGGTTATATATACCTCAAGAAAATAATTTCTGTCCCAATATATTATTAATCACCTTAAATCACTTCAATTAAACCCTAAAATGTTGTTTTTATGACTTTGAACTTATGATCTATGTTAAACTTATAAACATCTGATTGTATTCATAACTCTTAATTTACCCTCACTTGAAAACATCATAGTAAATAAAGTTATCTAAACTATAATGACCCAAAATTTATATATGATATTTGATTCATGAGAAATGTTTTATTTCATATTATATATTATACACATACAAAATAAAGAGAAACCAACAATATTTTATCTCATTAACAACGATCATGAAATTTCTTAGCTATGAAACCAATTAAAATTACAAACATTACCACTGAAAAAAATATAAAATAGAACCACTAAATTGGGAATGTAAGGATCACCCCAACATATTAGAATCATAGACCCCACTAAAAATGATAAATAAATAAATAAAATATTATTAAAACAACCAAAATATTATAAAAATGAAATTATTTCCTTAATAGTATTTGTATTGATTTTTGTGTATAAGAATTATGTATGATTTATAGGGTATAAAGGAAAATGTGACCATTGAGTTTTGAACACTATATAACTATTGGTCTGTATGAAGATTGGTCAATATGACTGTTGGAAACTATACCCATGTTTGATATCGTTATCATTATAATTAGTGTTTATAGTTAGTAATGACATAGAACGATTGACACAAAAAGAAGAATCAATGGATTCAACTAGTATATTCATGTCGTTTGAATATCGTTTGTTAGAACATGGGAGATAGGTTTCTTCACTAGGGTTCACCTCTGACCAATCCCAAGCTGAGATTCAGCAATTTAATCTTGAATTAAATTGACTATGGGATAATTTCATGTTTTTACAGATTACCACTCAATCAATATTAGCCGAGGAACACCAAAAAGTACCATAATCACACACTATACTCTTAGGGTGTATGTGGGTGTAATAAGGGGTTACAAATATATGCATTAGTTACATAATGTTTAATATCATTTGTATAATAAATTTTCAATTCCATCAATTCCCCTTTATGAATTGTTTACTTAATAAAATATATGTTTAATTGAGATAAATTTGATAATTTTATTTCTGGATGCAAAAAAAGCATTCTTGATTTTTTTAGAAAAGATATAATTTTTTATAATAAACCATGGTATCCTGAATATTATTTGCTTTAATGAAATATTCGTTTGAAATAATATTTTTTTAGTATAAATGTTAAAATAATTTTATAATGGGGTAGGAAATTTTTAATAAGTGTCAGAAATTTTACTATCTTAAAAACTATTTTTTTTAAACTAAGGATTTTTATATTTAAAAGTTAAAATAATCGATCTCATTGAATTTTTTTGAAATAATAAATAAATTTTTGAAATATTCATGTCTAAATTATGTTAGGGTGAATTTATTTTAATTTTTTAAAATGATTTGTTTTTTCATATATAGTAAAAAATACAATTTTAGGGTTTTGGTATATTTCAAGACATCATATTTATGTAATAATGTTGTAACAATAAATTAAACACAATAAATGACCTAAAAAGTTAAACTTAATTAATATTATTTGTTTTAATATATTTAATTAAATATTTAAAACTATAAGTTACTTTCTATAGTATAAAAAGGGAATATTTATTTAAGAAAATTTATTTTGTGGAAAGATTAATTTTTTCATTCCAAAAGAAGTATTTGAAATTGATGTTCGATTATGGTGGATGAAATTTTTTGAAAACCTGGGGTATCCCAATGGTTTTAAATTTTCCACAATCTAGTTTTCTAATACCTATATTTTGAAATTATTAAATAGTACCTCCACTTTTTCTATGAATACCCACCCATTTCACCACTATGATTCACTCCCAATCCATCATCCATAGAGTTATGCTAATTTTTCCTATCATGGATCCCCATGGTTTTTTAAATACCCCATGTTTCCATCCTCATGTTTTAGGATCAATATTTCAAGGTATGGGAAAATATTCACTTTTCTTTTCCATTCATGAATCCTTTTTGTGGTATGTCTTGAAATTTAAAAGAAAATTACATTTTTTACACATTATATTATCCAAATACTACATTAATAGTATTTTTTAAATTAAATTCCATTTTACCCTATCAATTTACAATTTTCTCAGAAAATGATTTATACAAGTCATGTGGAAAAATTTTCTTCTCAAAATTTTCACTTTTACACAAGTAAAACTATTTTTTAATTAATTGGAATAACCAAACAAAGTTTCATATTTAATGGCCATTAAAATTTGTTTAAAATTTTGGTTTAAAATTTGAGATTTACATATATTAAAGTTCAACATCCTTTTGTGGGTTTAAAATGATATTCTAATCATGAATTTAATCTATTTTATTTTCCATGTTTTCTGTTAACAAACCTATTATTTATCCTATATAGGTTATTAAGGAAATTATTTATTATGACCTATATGGATCACATGAAACTAAGACATATTAAGGGCGTTCCATAATATAGATCAAATTATTTGGGTAATGAATTTAATCTTTAGAGTTGAATTTTTATACCATACCTTGGTTAATAAAAATGGAAATTTTTATTTACGACACCTTGGTGATATGATTATAAATTTCTTGAATAATTTTTGTATCCACGTTTCCATTTTAGGATTCATGTTTTTATTATTATGTTATGTCCCTTTCTCATTAATTATCATTATTCTTCTTTTTATTTTTTATATGTCTCAAGATCACATGATATAAGTATCTCTAATTTATTACCTTACTCGGTTTCATAATCACCACATTCCTTTGACCTATGCCACCAATATAGATGATGCAGAAAATTTGACCTAGAGTGAAACCATGAATATGTCCTTGAAGTTTTTTTATAATAATTTTTTATGTTTTCATGTATTATGTACCATTTTTTTCAAGGAACTAAACTGAAAAAGATCCCCTATTTTGTACCATGTAATGAAAGGTTATGTAATAAAAGATAGGATTATATATAAAACCTTATATGAACGGCCCTAAACCCAAGCATTGGGACACAATGATACAAATAGAATCTTATATTTATAGATTTTATACCAATAAACAAGACCCAACTTTAATCATCCATATATTATAACATTAGAAATATATATTAGTTCACTGATATACCCATGGGCCTTTTAGATTTAATTTTTTATATAATTACTAATAATTATTACATAACAATACCCTTGCCTTCAAGTAATCCTTTTTCTTACAATTCCTGTATTTTTTTATTTCACAATAAGTCCTCAACATCTCTCATAAAATTCCCCACACATGAAACCTTTATAGAAATAATTCAATTAACATCATTCATTATGAAATGAGGAAATTTAAATAATAAAAAACGTGATCTTAAAATCTAATTAATGGAATAAATAAGAATTAATAATTTATTTTCATTAGGGAGAGTTAGACGAGCATAAGATTGTGATGACACAATCAATGTGCATGATCATAAGAAAATAGAATTCATAAAAATAAAAGTGTGGATCATAAATATTGAGTCATGGAATAAAAATTTAAGATAAGAAAATAGTCATATAAGTCAACAATAAATATCCATGGGAATGAAATTATTCAAAAAAGGATCCATTAAAACACATATAAAGCATTGAAAAACAGTGTAGGTGTCTTTAGACATCAAACATTCAGTATGGAAACACCTATCCGAATAATTCAATATCTATTCGGAGCAACCTACAATTTGTAAAATATATCATCTCTTATGAGTAACTTAAAATTAGTTTACTCTATCATATCTTAGGAGTTACATTCATCCAGTTAACTCTATCTCATTACATAATGAATTAGAGTTCTATAATGAGCTACCTCATCATATATCAAATAATGTACCCAATGAATTTGGGTTCATTCACCAATACAACATTCATCTATAATGTCCAAGTAACATATCATGAAACAAAAACATAGATTATTAAATTTCATAAAAAATCACATAGCTTGATTTATCCTCCAAAAGTAAATAGGTTTTATGAATTTTTTTTCAAAAAAATCATAAAAAATATATATTATTAATGTAAATGGTATCATAAGATCATATCTCCAACGAGTCATAGGAATAATCAATGGACTTTGACTTAGATAAAAAATACCTTTAAAATATAATGAAAAAATTTCATCAAAAAATATAAAATTTCATTTTCATTTGAAAATATTTTAATTCAAAATTTCATTAATATTGAAAAAATTATTTTATTTTAAAATAAAAAATAAATTGTTAAAGGATCTGTAAAATCAATTAATGATCATAATGTGGTAAAATCCTATCATGTAATATACGTTTCGAGGAGACATTCTTTTCCCACTATTGTAAAAAGTAAAAAATGACTTTTGTGGAAATTTATTAGAAATATTATTTTAATACATTTCAAATAAAATAAATGGTATTGAAAATTAATATTTATTTTAAATATAAATTTTAGGTAAGAACATTCATTGTTTTTTTAAGAGTATGGAGATGCAAGAAAATTTTCATCAAATAAATCAGAAATAACGTAAATTTTCCTATAAAAATATATTATAAATAATTTAATATAGAAAACACAGAAAAATGTTAATAATAATTGAAAATTATTCTAATAACCAGATTTGAATAAATTTATTGGGTTTAATGTAAATGGTTTATAGAATTTCCCTCAATTGAAATTTATAATGGATAATGTCAAAATGAAAGGAGATTTGAAGATAAATCCTCACTACTTTGATAAAATTTGAATCATAATCCACATGAAGGAAATAACATCAATTGAAAAACTAAATACCATGAAAATATAAATATTAATGAAAAAATATCGATGGTTTACTAGATATACCCCATATAAGAATATAGGTTTATAACATATCATATGTCCCAAAGTAGAAAAATTAAGATGATAAAAACATACGACACGGTAAAATTCCAGTCAAATAAAATTGGATGAAATAATTAGAATTGTTAATTTAAATACAATTAATAAGATGTATACATTACATAACATTAAAAAGGGTATGTATATACTTCTTATAAACATAAATATGTGTCTAACATGAAACATTTCATATTGAAATAATCTTGAGATGAAGAATCCATAAAAATATCATATCACTGAAGTGAAAATTAATCATCGACATGATTATGTATAATTTTCTTTAAAAACATGTGATAATTTTGTAAGAAAACATAACATAAACAAAGGACATTTTACACATAACCAGTGCATAATATAGTTAATGAGGTAGAAGTATAACCTAATAAATAGAAATTGAGTTAAGAAACCCCTTACATAGAGTATCAAATTTCTATGTATGTCCATTGAATACTGTAAAATAAAATAAAATTAATTATATAATTTTTATGAAAATTTTATATTTTTATTTTCACATTATTAAATAATTTTTTTCAATTACCTATTTTATCACTTAATCGGTTATGTCCACATTAGGTGTTTTTAGGCTGTTCGGATCATAATTTCAAAACAAAATTGGTATTTTGGATGGAATCATATCTATAATAATAATTATTAGGTAATTATTATTTTTATAAATTAAATATGATTTTATAGACAACCATGAAAGGAATTTTAAAAAATACTTCAGCTCGTGAGGTAGGAGTACGCATGTTCAAACAATAAATGTTTATCTTTTTCTTTATATAAAAAACAAAGAAATTAATAAATATTACCTTTTAATATTCATGTACATTTTATGAAAGTATAATCAATACATTAAATCCATTTTCATTACCTTCTCTGAGAGGAATTATTTCAAAAAATAAGTCAATCGCTATATGTAGACGATAGTCCGTATATACCCACAAGCATTGATTCTGTTTTAAAAAATTGGAATGTCATGAATATATATGATATAATATCAATATATAATGATAATTATTTCATGAATATCATATATATATATATATATATATTACATATATCATTATAAGAATCCATGATAGATGTTTATGGGAAAGAAAACACATCACTTCATGGAGGTGGTAGTCCACATGTTCACATGAACAGTGTTTTTGTTCCCCATTTGATGGAAAATAAGATGAAAGAGGTTTTTACCATAGTTATAATAACAATTAAGTATATTTTATATAATAATTTTATTATATCAAATTTTTTAGGAATATTTTAATGAGTTATATGAATTAGTAATGTGAAAATTCTCGGTCAAGAGTGATGAATGTTCTTCGAAAAATAACATTTGGATTACACATTAAGCTATTTAGGTTGGTATTTTATTAATTCAAAATACTCTAATTCATGAATAGAATTGTTTTTAAGGTATTTTTATATCTTTTAGATGAGATGTATTTATCAACAGGTGTGAGTAATAGAGGAGAGGAGGTTTTCTTTTTTAACTGAGGGGAGGGGAACCCTTAAAATTACTTAAAGTATTAAATTATATTTAAATTAATTTTCAATGGTATGTGAGGTAAAATTTATATATTTATAATATATGATGATTAAAATTTAAATTAATATCCTAAATTAAATTTATACAATTTTATGTGATGTTTTAACCCCTATGTCTTAGTTTTAATCGCCAGTTAAACATTTTGATGATTACCAGATATCAGTAATTTTTAATCTTTAGGGTGAAGAAAGTTTTTATAAAAGGAAACATAACCCATAAGTATAAAATTTATTAAATTATATACCATATACATTTAAATTTTCCAAATATAATATTTTTATAAATTTTAAATCATATAATAATATATTATTTTACATAAAATACAACTAATGTAATTTTAAGACTATTATGATATTTTTAATTTAATATAAATAGTTTTCGTAATGTGATTAGAATATAAATTTTTAAATCATCACCAATAAATTATAATAATATAAATTTTATTTATAAAACCATAACTGTAACACCCCAAGATTTCATAGTGTGTTATTTATTTAAAATAATTCAATAACTTGCACTACACGCAACACCGAGTAAAAGCGCACCATGACTTACCAAACTAGCTGTTTTGAATAGTAATACCTACTTTTTGAAATTTTATAAATTATATCTTTCAAAATGAACTTCATTTTTGTATTCTGAATATAAAAATTAGCCTAGGGTGAAATTTTGGTACTTTTCGGATAACTTTAATATTTTGATGAATAGTGAAAATTACTAAATTTTAATTAAAAACAAATTTTATAATAAAAATAATTAATAGTGATAAATTATGAATTTGAGTGGTTTTAAATTATAATTAGAATATATTTTTACCAATTTATCCAAGGGTGTATATTATAATTAATTTCACTTTGAAATTGGACCTAAACAATTGTCAATATTTTGATAGTTATTATCTTTTAAAAACACACTTTTTTGTTTGAACAACATGAATTAATTTTAAATTAATTTCTACCACTTATGTGTTTTGAATTTGGAAAAATGGATTCCATATTTGGAATCAAGATGTTCAAATTGTGTAAATAGGAAACTTTTATTTTTAGACATTTTGAATAATTACTTCGGTAAATATTTTATTTACCATGGTTAAGGGTAAATCTGGTAAATAAGGGTTAAAAAAAAAATATTATAATAATACTAAATTACCCTAAAAAGTGTCCTAACCTTATTTGATGATACATGTTCGGCCATAGACATCTTTGGGTCGATTTTGGGACCCCATGGAGCCACTTGTAGGTGATAGAGACACTTTATTTTAATTAAGTTAAAATGAATACAAAAATGACACAAGCATATATCTTTTAGAAAAACAATTTTTACATAGGGTTATATATGTTGTATTTTAGACTATAAATATTAATTAGAAATATAAAAATATTTCCTACATAATGATATTTTATATATAATTTTATACATTAAATAATTTAATTATTTTATGACACAATGATGATGTAGTAATTACCATAATAGTGAAAAATTAAAATAAATGATTTTATAAATACCCAAATAAATATAATTTGATACTTTTAATGAATTAAAATAATTTTATAGGATAATATGACATATTATGATTGATTTAATTGACTTTTTTGTAAGTAATAATTCTGTAATGAGTTTCACAAAAATCAACTATTGAATAGTGTCAAAATTGACATAAAAGAGTTTTTAAAAAAAATATTATATTATTAATTGATATTAAATTCTTAAAAATCTAAGGTTCGGCCAAGAGACTTATATCCTGATAGTTGTATTATTAATGGACCACTTGGGGGTCTCTTGGATGTATATATTATGTTTATTAACTATATAATATTAAAATACAAAGTGACATGGTAAATGTCAAACTAATTAACTAAGAGTTAAAACTTAAAGATAAGGTTAATATAGTAACCCAAACCTATCTAAATTATATTGGTTGAGTGTTTTTCGACCCATCCCCACCTTAAACTTTAAATAATAAACTTTTGAGACATTAGAAACCGAATATGAATTTATTATAAATTAATATTTCTAGCTTTTCCAAAGGTTCCCCTCACCCCTTTTATAAAAGGGCACTCCTCCTTCTCATTTCTTCACACCTTCAATGCCTTTTGGTTCGGCCAAAATCTGCCCAAATACTCTCCCAACTTCCCTAACTACAACCTAGAGGCCTTAGTTATATCAGAAATCCAACCTAAGGAGCCCTTTTGATCACTTCAAAAGGAAGAACCCGAAGAAGAGGTAATGATTTCACCACCCTTTTCCAAGTTCCTTTCTTCTTCCACTTCTTCTTAATTTGTTGTTACCATTATAAAATAATAACTCCAGTATCATATATATACTGTGATGTTATTATAAATATGGTACAACCATATTCAGTATTCTATCCATCCTTTGAATAACATGTCACCATACATGCGTACGTATGGATTTCCGTCTCCACATCATGGTGTAATTGTTATTCAATAAATTATTATTTGGATGGGTATAATAATGATGTGTAATTCATGAAAATAATAAATGTAACATGATAATGATTTTGTATATATGATATACCATCCAATTATTTATTATTTTAATATCAAAAGAATGATATTGTCGCTCGTGCGTACGTATGGACTACTGTCTCCACGAACGCAATGAGATTCATTCTCCATCATATCCATTCAAGTATAATTATCATTTTATGATTTAAAAATAATGTTTAAGGAATTTATAGAATTATGAATATGAAAAATATAAAACCTAACCATTACAAACATGGCTTATGTAACAAAACATATAAAAGAAAACGAGTAAGTTAACACCAGAAAAGACGATAATATTAAGATATTATTAACAAAGAAATGTTAAAAGATCATATATGATATCATATTAATATATATGATTCTTGTATAATTTAATAACAATTATTTCACCATTATACAGTAGGTTTACCTACCCTCAACCAAGGTTAAATTACAAGGTAAGGGTTTATTTCACAATCTCTTCATTATCTGAGGTTGTTTATACGCAATTATCTACTGGGATCTCTTTATCATCCACATCCATGTTTCTTAGAAATGTATTTCAAAACATTTTTACAATTTAAAAAGAATATGGGTTAAATTAATTTATAGCCTTATGTGTTTTTAAAGGAATATTTCCATCATTTTCCAAACAAGACACTTTTTACCTTTCGACAATTTTAAGGTAAGAATGTTTTTTTAACTTATACGGCAGGTGTGGCTATTTACCACCGTTATAAAATAGTCAAAGCTTCCCTTACAAGATTATAAGAATATTTTCAAAGTAAATGTTTTATTTTATAATTATGTGACTTTTAAATGATTTAAAAATGAATATTATAAGAAATTTTTTAAGGTACTCATTATCAAGATCATAATTTTAAATGTTTTAAAGATTTATCTTTCTAAATATTTTTAATTAATGTCCATGCTTTCAAAATGATTTTAAGGATTTATTTATATGGACATGAAGGTTTTGAAATGATATTTATTTTCAAACGTTTCAAAGTGGTATGGGAAACTTTGATTCAAAAATCTCTTTTAAATTACTTCCTTTATAAATGTGTGACTTTTCAATGATTTCGAGAAAAGAGATATTTCTCGCAAATAGTTTTGATTTCATCTATGTCAACATACTTTGATGGATTTTAAGCTTATTTGAAGTTGATTTATTATGATACAAAACTTTTATATTATATTGAAGGTTTTTTGATATGTTTGACTGTGGATGTGCTATTTTTATAACATTCATGGTTTACGGTGAAAATATTGACATTTCGTATGCTAGTTTTAATATGAATGTTTATGTTATGTTTAAATATTTTCATATGGGAATGCATTGGAATTAATATGTGACGGGTGGAGCCCGCTATAGATCCGCGATGCATCGGTAGGTCTCATGAGACAAACTAGTGTCTCGGCACAAGGATTTGGCAAAATCTTATTTGTAGTCTTGGCACGAGGCTTTGGCTATGTGGTTATGATAGTATGACATTATGCATTCCATCATTATGAAAGTTGTTATTGATATTGCATGTGATTATTTGATTAGTATAATATCCTTGTGAATAAGTAAATGGCATTATTTCATTTTACTTTTTCCATACTATGTTGAAGTTTAAGTTTAAAAGGCTTTTGTTTTAGTTATACATTGCCTTAAATTTTTATTCTTATTTATGAAAGTTTCTGCTTTATTGTTATCCTTACTGGGCATTTGATCTCACCCCTTTTCTATGTTTTATTTTTCCCAGGATGTGAAGAAGTAATTTATGAATGACCTGTAGGGATAGTATGTGGGGATATGAGTGTGGAATATGGAGACAATATAATGTTGTAGCTTTTCACTTATTGATGTAATGTAAAACTTTATGAATATATCCAGTGTTTCCAAGGATACTAAACCAATCGATCATTTGAGATTTGATCTTTCTCGTGATCATGCCAATGTTATGTAATAATGCACCGACTCTGGGTAACTGGGGTCGGGGCGTTACAATAACTCACCCAAAAAAATTACTTTCAAGGTTTTGAAAATCATTTACTTGATTTCTCTACATCTTGCACAAGTAATGTGTCAGTTTTATGTAAGCATTTAAGGTAATTATTTGATCACTTAAATTTTTTTTAAAAATTACCATGATTAAAATGTCACTCATCTTTAAGAAACCATTTATAAATTAACATAACCTATTTTTATCCATATGATTTTTATTAGATATTGAAACAAAGAGAGTGTAATTTTGTATTTATTTTTTTCCATAAAATAATATTAAGGTCAATATGGATATAAAATGGAACTATGTTTCCATATAATAGAATATTTCAGGGGGATGACTGAAATTAACTCATCAAAAATAATTAAGGTAGGATTATGATATATTTTTAAATCCTTATTAGATTATTTTTAATCTTAATTTCTTGATTGACCCATACTAAGGTGACAAATAATTACCCCAGTTAGTAATGATAATGACCCAAAATAAAAGGGATCCATTTAAAAAATTTGATAACCATGATTAAAAATATACAATACATTACATAAAATTAATTTCATTGTATTTTCATAAATTAATTTTAAAATAAACCTCTGGAATGAGAGGAGAAATAGTTTTTCATTAAAATTTCATTTTTTGTATAAAAATGTTTTTATAGAAAATTTAGGAATAGTTTTGAATATAACGACTGTAATTGGATTGTTTTTAATCAAAATAAACTAATTTAACTTTAAAATTAATTTAAAATATGTTTATTTTCAAATAAATTAATAGAAAATAAATTTTTTCTATAAACTCATTATTTATTCATTTTTCACTGAAAAGATAATCTTTTCAGAAATATCTAAAACTTTCACCATAGTATAACTTTGATATGTTGATGAGAAATGTTATATCTTTTTTATCAAATGAAATTTCTAAAAGTGGAATAAATTAATTATAATTTTTACTTACAAAACAATGAACACTACATTGTAATAAAATGCATTTTTGAAGAATAAAATGACTTTACTAAAAATTTAATTCTAATTTCATAATAATTTTTTAAAAAAAATTTATTCAGCATGACCTTTATATATATATATGTATAATAATATAGTTTCTTATATTAATACCCACCAAATCAATGAATACATTATAAAAACCATATTTAAATAATAATATTTCACAGTACTTAAAACTCAGTGTTTCATGTAGTGTATGTTATGAAAAATAATATTAAATTAAATATTGGGGTTTTACAATTTTTCTAATCTATTACGATAGAACCATATGGAATAAATTTTGGAATCATTATCTATCATGTTTTTAAAATGCGATAATATGATTTAAAAAAGCATTTACAAACACTCATTAGCCTATGAAGACTTACTATTGTGTGGCACCCCTCTAGGTATCCTCTATTACCTTCTAAATTACATGGGAAAGTTATGAACATTATTATTCACCCCATTGATCATGTATTCCCTTGATCAAAGGAACTTCATGATTGTAATACCTTACTAATAGGACCATTAATAGATTTACATACATGTATCCCCTTGATAATAAGGGTCTATATCATAAGGACATCAGTAATACCTCCCCTCACTTAGGATTCTCATTTTGGTAGCCTATGATTTAAGGATTCCACCCTAGTACACCCAATGATACATGTATATTTGGAATCTCTCCATAGGTATAATCTTCATCAATGTTACCATTGATCATTTCATCAATAGGACTCATCAATAAGCGAAGGAAAACATATAAATGGCCCTCTAATTGGTGAAATCCCCTAAATTCCATCTTCGAATGTATCACATACTAGGATGGGTAACATTGGGCATCATTCATCCCTATTTCACCATATCACGAGTCAAGCGACGTACGCATAAGCCTAAATCACCTTATCACGAGGCTATATCCCCCATGCATACATTCATAAATCCTCGTTCAAGGATATAATGGCGAGAAGTAGGCACCTATATGGGCATCGTAATAGGTGTAAGCTTTTAAGGGAATCACATGCATATGAAAAGATTCATTCATCATGGGTATACATCCTTTGTGAAATCATCATAAAAGAGATATATTCAATGTGACACATTCCTAAAAGGGGCATATTCGCTATGATCCAAAATTAAAAGGGCCATATTCCCTATGATCTATTCCTCAAAGATACATATTTTCTGTAATCCATTATTCAATATGCCATATTCCATAAAAACCATTACTTATAGAGATATATATCCTACGTTTTATTCCCCTAAAGGGTTTTATTCCCTATAAGTTAAACCAGATAGTTCCATCCACATATAATTCCACATTGACCATCTATAGGCTATCATTTACATGAATTCCAAGATGTATGACTTTAAAATATTTAACACACATCCTTTTCACATGATAGTAAACTACATGGTATAGACCAAGCATAATAACATCAAATATTAATACAAAAATATGTGATATTTGATTCCTATTAATCATGATATATAAGTCTTCTCATAGAGGCACAATCCCAACACCTTATTTTTCATGGCTACATAACCTTAAAATACATCATGATGGCTCTTGTCACACAATTTTAAAAAGTAAAAAAATCCCATTCTATGGAATTGAAATACACGGGTTATGATTTACATTATAGGGATATGTAGAAATCCCCCTTCTTGGGACTGATATCAATACCATAATCACATACTGCTTCACTAGAAAATGATAAACCCCATAATTCACTCATTGTGTTGGTTTGAAAAATATAATTACTAGCTGATATAAGAAATATGGAGAAACATTGGAATATATAGATGGTATTATCAATGTATTACCTATAATATATACATATGATCACATAAATGGATAACTTATGATATATACAGTTGTTCATAACGACATGTAGTCTTGACCAAAAACTCACACAGTGGTATCTAGTCCTGAACTATGATTTGGTAAAGATTCATGAACATATCTTAACCCTATAAGGGAATCATAGTGTAAGAGATAATTCCAAACCAAACGGTGAGATGGGATCGAGATCCCATCCCCTTGACGAACATGTATTCCAAAGCATCATTGGAAAAAAAATCACTACCTACCTCCTAAATTTGTAATGTATGTATGAAAAGGATACGATGAATCGCAAGAATGAAAGTCATAAAAAACATTTTTGACTAATACTGTATTGATATATCCAAGGTTACTTGATTAATTGAATATGAACTCTAGAAAAATAATATGGGGTCTATGAAAATTAGATTCTATACATATGGGGGAATAAATACCTTATAAATCATTCTATTATTTATGTGGATGTGATCCCAATGGGAATGATAATACTCCTATAACATCTCCAAAATATCAAGAGGAAAATATGTCCTATATTCTTGATGTTGGTAAAAAAGAAGATGAATATATTGTGGAAACTCATCATAAACACGAGGAAGGTGTTTTAACCACTGTTGATGAACTCAATATGCCACTCATTTTAATCATCACCACTATGATCCTCAAAGAAAAAAATAAATAAATCTCAATATTTAAATAACATCAAGATGTTTTTCTGCAAAAATCTAACAAAACAACCTAGTTTATTCCCCATTTTAACTACCCATCACTTGGGTCTACTAGAAAACCACTATAGTTACAAATAGGTGTCAAGAAGAGTGTATTTAACCCATTACACTAAGGTGTATGATGAGGTTCATAGCGTGATAGAATATAGCTTCCTTTGAGATGTTTAAATTCTAAATTGGCATACTAATATTTTCCCCATGAAGAGAACTAATGGAAAAATAGGGTGTATCAACTTTTGGGATCCAAATTTTCATGATTAAAAGGATTATTTACCAACCTTGATAAAGTAATTATTGATTGACACAATAGTAAGTTTTCTTGCCTTTTCATTCATGGAAGGGTACTCTAGTTACAATAAAATCTAACTGACCTCCTAAGGATGGGGGGATACTAAATTTAGTGTACCCTAATTGGTATACATCTACCAAGTAATTGTATTTTCCTTTAATAATGATTAAGAAACCATTAAATAATATTGTACACAATTTTGAATTCATTTCTGTGAAAATCATATAATTTTATGTAGAAAATCTACTGGATGAATCACACAGGAACATTGATCACCCCATCAATATTTTTTTAGTCTTGAACAATCAATATCAAAAAATATATGATAAACATATTTAAATTTGATTTTAGATTTAATTTAGGAATGTTTCTTATATTCATGGTCCACAATCATAATATCTTGTTTGAACTGAAGACGATTGACATGATACATGATATACCTCATCCTCAAAACCTCAAGGAATTCTACATACTCTAGGGACCTCACACCTATATAAATAACTTCATAGTCAATCCCTATAATTGTTTTCCCTGAATAACACTGATAATGAGTTGATTCCCTTACTGATGGGACTGAGATTATTAAAAAATACATCAATGATCTCATGATTTACCATCAACACCCTCTAGTGTTTATTCTTAATGTAGAAGTAAATCCCCTCATCCTCCATTTTGAAACCCTTGGGTCATTTCTTGTTTCTCTCATTGATCAAAAAATTGATGCTTATAAGGATAGGAAAATTCATTATCCTTAGAAACCAATGATAAAATATGAGAACTGATATTACAATATTTAAAATAACTACCTTTAATTGGTCTTTGTAGTGTTTAAGATCATACATTAGTTGTAGAGACAAGTGGTCCACATGTTCCCCAATATCGATCCACTCAAATATATTCTTAATATTTTGATTATAATTAGGAACCTTGTGTGATGAACTGTTATTATTAATCAGTTAAATATCTAATTTATCTTAGAAGATGAAATCATGGGACATGCACCTGTAGTTTTACACAATATACACCCTACAATCTAGGAGCCATCTTTGGACATAGATCCCCCTAATGTTAAATTTTTCTACCAATATAATGTTATCCAATAATGGGATTGTTTTAATATATCTAAAAATTAATATTTTCATTATTTATTCGCATTATTATAATGATGTAAAAATAATGATGTGGAATATGAGTCCCTTATTGTTGGATTATATATAAACAATGAATTATCAGTTTCCAGATTATATATCAAGGGTGATTCAGAAATTGGAATTAAGAAAATCAATGATAACGTTTTATTCAGGAAGGAAGATTTGATTCTCTTTACTTATTATGTTTAAGGGTTAATGGATGGATTTTCCCCAGAACTAACAATTTACCACATTATTTATTCAAATAATACTCAATTGAAATTAGTATTAAATGTAGCTACAACCTTGGGTAGCCCATATTATGAAAAGATAGTTATTTGTTTCACTCACAATAAGGTTGTCTCTTGGTTTATTAGAAATGATCAAGATGAAACCAATGAAATTAATACCAATGAATATCAATGTGAATTATAACCCTGTTCAACTTTACATATGACCTTTGGATTTATCCCAAAGAAAATTTTATTCAAAATTGAGTTCTTCAATATAATCAATCTAAAAATGAACATATCTCTTAACATGAGGAAAATTCAATCCTTTATCACAGATTTAGTTCTATGATGGTCCTATACAAATGGAATTTTTATGGTATCATACGCAAATGAATTGAAGGAGGAGATAACCTTGTTGTTATATGAAAAGTATATGCCCAATCCTATGGATGGAATTAATTAGGAACCAAGATCTTCCACAAGATCAGAGGACTTGGACAATTCTTGGAAACAAGGATTCAAGACTATATAGAATTCAAAAAGAAGTTCAATTCATGTATAATACATGAGAAAATTATATAAAACCCCCCATTTCTGATTCACACTAACATATACTCCTATTTACTCACTATTTTGGAGATAGATTCCACATGTCTATACATTCTTTCCATTAAAGGAAGTTCAATTTATTCCTCATGTATAGTCAAATCTTCTCAAAAAGGGATGAAGTTGTGATCCTCATGTAATTCAAGACATTATTTGTCCCAAAATTTTTCATTCTAGTATCATTACCAGATTTAGAGTCTCTTATAGAATATTTAAGGACAATGTAATTAAATTATATACCAATGAACTAAAGAAGTTGATTCAATAGTTTATATTTTTTCTAACTACATAGATCAATATCATATAGTGGATAATTTATTGATATATGGAATTAATAAAACTAAATATAATATTGTTTATATGACAGTGGATAAACACATCAGTTCTTGAAAAGATATTGTCTTAAATTCTTTTTTGGACCAGCACACCACAACTTGTATTGTGACATGAGAAACCCCATAATCAAACATATATAGGGTCAAAGTAATTTTTTATATTGAGGTTTAGTCATCCTCACTTTACATTTCTTTATTTGATGAACCTTATAAATAGTGAATTCTTAGACATAACTTTATGAGTTGGAATGACATGATAAGAAATAACCATGCACACTTCACAACCATTAAGTTTATCCGAATTATGTTTTTAAATAATATAATAACAATATATTCCTTTACTCCTCCATCCTAGTAGGTTTTCTATCAGATTTGAGAACACTTATGATACATAGGGAAAAGTTCCTGAAGCTTGATATGAAATGAGAATGGACTTACTTCGCATAGAAGGTTTACTTAAATAGATCTTACTCCCAGATAATAATTCATGGATATAATATCACACTTTCCACCAATTAAGGTTTCTAGAGAAATATATATAATATTTTTTTATATGACATTCAATTAAAAAAAATCAATCTAGTGGGAACAAGCCTTTTTTGTACAACCCTAAACTACATGGCACTTGGGTCCCCATAGCATGATGTTAAATTGCAAGACATATGATCCAACTATTATAAAAAATAAACTATGTGGATTTATCTGTCTACTCTACCAAATATCCTTACATAGGATGATGATCCGTATAAGAGTTTCATGTGTTTGGTCATCCACTCCAAATGTGATAACTAGGAATAAAAACTCACACCCATACTTCTGAACTAGAGTGGATTGATTCCTATAGTCAGACTGTAAGTGTTGATGTCCAAATAATCTTCTATAAACCATGTACCATTTATAATGTCTAAGAATAAATTATGGTTTTAATCAATAATTTTTGGGAATTGGGTATGGATATATTTATAATTATAGATTCTATTTAAGGGGTAGTTTTTCATTTAATGATTCAGGTTTTTTATCATTTGTTTGTGTATGGGTGGTTTATAGATAGTTTTATGGTCCGTAACTTGTTTTTAGGAATTAGAGGTGGTCCAAGGGTGGATCTAAATATATTTTCGAACTATTTGTGGAACTGGTATCCAAGAGGAGTTATACATAATGGGTTCTGGTTCTAAAGATCCATCGGATAGTCAATAGAACTGTAATGGGTACCTGATATGCCTAGATCAAATTGTCTATTATGAAATTCCATTATAGTATTTTCTCATCATTTTTATTTACCCCATTTTCTCTCCCCTTTGGGTTGTTCCTCCCCCTTTTAGCCATGGGGATATCTAATCTATCCTCCCCCTCTAACTGATCATTGAATCGATTGAATTTGAAGGAGTTTTATATAAGTTAAATCTATGGTAATATTCTATCTTTGTTAGGTTCACTAGGCTTGATACCCTAAGAGGGGGGGGGGTGAATCATGGTAAGAAGGATTAAAACAACTACCTCTTTTGACCTTTTTTGGTGGTTAGACAAAACCCTCTTCTCTCTCATTCCCGTTGTAGAATATGAATAATCCTTAAATCATGCACAGAAAACACCAATTTTTACATGGTTCACCCTCACTGGGATACTTACAAGGATCATACACCAGATGTGTGTCGATGCACCAATTCCACTATAATCACACTGCTATTTACATATTCGAAGCGGACTCACTATCCCCCTTGGTTTACAGTCACTCATAATTTGAGAACTCATTGCTCTCTCAACTAAAATAAGCTCACTAATTATTCAGAAGATCAACTCACAGTTTATAGACATGTAGTTCACTTCATTAAAACTAATTAATGCATCTGCGACTGTATATAGATTCTCTATTGAAGTCCAAATTTCATCCACTGATGAATACCCCATTGCCCCTGACCACCGGGAAATAACCTTTGGGACGTTCCTTCACAAATTACCCTACATCGCGAAGCTCTCGATTTCATGAAGCACAACCAAGACTTCATGAAGCTACAACCTTTTTGTGAAGCTCAAACCTTTCAGAGACCTCAGACCGTCGCAGAGCTCAAGTCGTCATAGAGCGACTTCCTTCATGAAGCTCATTGAGCCAAAGCAGAGCACTCGACTTCTGCGGAGCTAGATTAGATGATTAAAATCTCCTTCCTTTCGTGAATCACACTGCCTTCGCAGACCAACCTCGCGAGCCGAGAAAAAAATATTTTCTTCAAAAACTCTCTACTTCTCATAAGGGGGTCGAAACGTGAACCTCTGAATGAAGTTATCTCCATGTCATCTCAAAACGTGAAGCTCTGAAATTTTCGCCGAAATTCTCTCTATATCGTGAAGCTCCACGACAATTTTCCGATCGCGTAGCTCGTCATAATCTCAGAGTTTACCATAAATACCTCCACGCCTTCACCACGAAGCTCCACATGCAATTCCCTTCACCTCCACTTTGCTCTTAAACTCTTCCATTCATGAATCTCATTGTAATCACGAAGAATCACCATAAACATTTTTCTAATCTTCATTAAATTCAATCCATGAAGCCTATATTCATGAAATTCATGTCTTCTCCATGGTTCTTTGTCAACATGGATTGTCAAAAAATCTATGGAACTCGAAAATTAACCATGGAAACCTACATTTTCAACAAACACAACCAACCCAAAAAAATGTTTCAATGTTACCTTGAGGGATTTTTGTCCAACAATCTCCCCCTTTTGGATTGTTGAAAAATATTCTTGAAACGATTCCCTTCACTTTGACACCTCACAGAAGCTCCTTCAATCATCTACAACCATTCACCTCTTGCGAGTTAGATAGAGACAAAATATTCACTCACCACATACTCTAAGCCCATATGAGCAATGCTCGTCCTGAGAAACAAGAGTAAATGAAGAGATCATCAATGAATCACTTCATTTCGGCCACCAAATGTTGACACCCAACTGATACCAATTTCCAAACTGATACCAATTTTTGATACCACACTGATACAAATTGGTGAATACAATAAACCTTCTTACACCATTCCAATATCACTATTATGCTTTTATTATAATTCTCTATTGTCGTGATATCTAATATTTGATAAATATCTTTTGAAATCATCAAATTTAAAATGATCCCCCTATCTCATTGATCTCCCCCTATCTCATTGCTCCACCTTCCAAATTCTCCCAGTGTCTTTGACAAAGACATTTTCTCCCTTATCCACAATTTCTCTCCATTTAAGAGTCATTATTCCTCCCCCTTTGGCAACGAACCGAAAGGTCACTCCTCTATGGTCTGTAACATTGGAAAGAGTACATATTATCAACTTAGAGAAAAACACACGAAACCTCTGGGATAGGGGGACCCATATCCACACTTGTTAAATTGTGGGGACTCAACTGAACTTCTAAATCCAGTTGATGCCTCTTAAAAGATTTATTGGGTAATGCCTTTGTCAGAATGTCTGCAACCTGTAGTGCTATAGGCACATATGCCAACTTCACAATTCCATGCTCAACCTTCTCCTTGATAAAATGATACTTTATCTCAATGTGCATTGTCCTTGGGTGATGGAAAATATTTTTTCTGTGATTAATAGCACTTCAGTTATCAAACTGGATTCTGATAAGAGATTTCACTACAACGCCAATATCATCAAGGTGATACTTCATCCAAAATAACTGTGTGAAATAATGAGTAGTGGTAATATACTCAGATTCTTAGGTTCTCAATAAAATGAAATATTTATTCCTACATATCCCTGAAACACATAGTACACTAATATAGAAAGCACCTCATGATGTTGATTTCCTGTCATCCACTGAATTGGCCCAATCTGCATCAGTATATCCCAATAATTCTAACTGAGATTTGTCACTAAATATTAGCCAGAAATCCACTGATACCTTGATATAACGATGCATTGTTTTCACTTACATAATGTGTATTTCCTTGGTATAAATATGATATCTCACTTCTTGGCTTGTGCCAAAAAAAATTTCAGGATTTGTCGCAGTCAGGAATTGAAAACTTCCAATTATTTTCTTGTATTATGTGATATTAACTACCTTACCATCCTAAACTTTTCACAGTTTCATCTAGGTATAAATCAGAGGCATAATCTACTTGGAATTTTCCATTAAAAAACTTTTAAAAACCACCTTGGAATATTTGGATTGAGAAATGAATGTTCAATTCCATCCTTCTGTCTGCTATAGATCAAGGAAAATATTATCTCCCCAATCATTGAAATTTCGAACATACTTTTCATGAATTTGAGAAACTGTCTATACTGAGCTTCATATGATCCTCCCAATATTATTTCATTGACATAAACCAAGACCATCATCCTTTGAATACTATTTCTGTTGAAATAGAGATTGTAATCAACTCCCCCATGCTAGAATCCAGGCTTCTTGAGGTACTAATCAGACCTTGAGTTCCACAATCTTTGTGCTTGTTTAAGCCCATAAAACACATTCTTCTATTTGAAAACCTTGTTCTCATCTTAATGAATGATAAAAACATCTAGCTACTTGATATACACTTCTTCCTCTAGAACCCCATTTAAAAATGAAGATTTGACGCCCATCTGGAAACATTGAACTTCCGTTGCACTATAATGGCTAGGAATAATCTGATTGTCTCTAGTCTTGCAAATGATGAAAATTTCTCATCAACATCAATTTCCTATACATGGGAGTATCCTATGCACACTAGTCAAGCTTTGTTCCGAATCAATGTGACATCTTCATTCATCTTGTTGCGATAGAACCATTTAGTCCCAATGGAATTATTATCTGTTGGGCTCGAAACAATCTCTCATTTCTGATTTTTCCCAATCCGATCAAGCTCTTAATTCATTTCCTGAAGCTAGTTTTCATCTTTAGCTACATCAGCGAAGCATTTCAGCTCAACCAGAGATAGGAAAGATGTATTCTGCAGTGATTTCATTATCCATCTCTAAAATGGAGCCGACTGATCACCAATGATATTCTGTCTTTCACTTTCATCTCGACTCATTGGCTTTTGTGTAGATATGGATTTTACTTCCTCAAGACCATCATCAATATATCATTCTGAATCAACATCATCCACTTATACTCCCCCTGTATTGGATTCCTCCTCATCTCTTTCATCAAGAACTATTCACTATGTTGTTGAATGATCTCATCATTCTCCCCTAAGGTGACATCGTTTCTCTCAACTACTTTTACCAGTCTTTTGTTAAAGAATTTATATGCTTTGATTTTTTTCTTGAGTAGCCAACAAATATCCCTCATATCCTCGTGACTCATATTTCCAATGTTTTTCTTTATTTTGGATAAAGAAATTACTTCCAAATATTTGTAAGTATTTCAATTTTGGATTCATTCCATAAAACATCTCGTACAAAGTCTTTTCTTCCATTAGAAATAACAGAGCCCTGTTAGAGATGTAGACCAATGTTAAATCTAGTTCCTTCCAGAATTTCTTTGGTTGGTATTTTTCAATAATCATCATTCTAGCCATGTTATTGATTATTCGATTTCTTCTTTTAACCACTCCATTATATTGGGGAGTTCTCATTGAGGAATCTTGATGCCTTATCCTGTGTTTCTCGAGATAGTCTTCCACCAGACTGTTTGTAAATTTTGTACCATTATCGGTACGGAACATCAGAATTTTTTGTCCAAGACTCCTTTCGTACTCCCTCCGGTACTGTTTTAAGTAGCTGAACACATCGTACTTATGGAAAATAACAAATACCCATACAATTCTGCTATAGTAATCAATCAAAAAAATATAATACCTCTTTTGGTCTATTTCTCTTGGTGTGATAGGCCCACAAACATCAGCATGAACCAATTCGAGCACTCTTTTTGACTTCTTTTCCTTTTCCTTATACGTATTTCTGATGAGCTTACCTAGTTGGAATGCATCACACGTGTGAGTACAACCACAAGATAGCTTAAGGAGGTCTCTTGCTGTATCACACATTACTAGATCTTCTAGGGATGGATGGCATAGATGAACAAGTCATGTATGCCACAACTTTTTTTCTAACTCTTTGGATAGAAATCACATATCTTCTTCTCCTCTTACCAGGAATAGATTCCTATTTTTACTTTTTCCATGTATAACTACTACGCCATATCTTCCTTTGACGATGTATAACATCTTAGTAAACCTTATAGAATATCCTGAGTCACATATCTGACTAACGCTGAGCAAGTTCTGACTAAGGCCTTCTATAACTAAGACATCAACACATCTCATCTCTTTTCCCCCAAACCTGGCCCTTCCTGAGACAAGAATCTTCAGGGTTTCATCATTTCCAAACATGAAAAATCCTTTTTGTCATATTTTATGACTGTAATGAGATCTGTATTACTTTTCATGTGATATGTGCAACCACTTTCAAGGATCCACAGACCAGAATGGTTTGATTCTTTAAGGGATATTTCTACCACCGCTTCTTTTTCATGCTTTTTCTTCTAGATTCATATTTTTGTCTTCACACTCGACATAGATTGATACTTCTGATCCTTCTCAGAGTATAATGAACCGGCTTCATCTTAAAAAGATTAAAATCTTTTTTGCATTTTAAACTCACCTGTTGGTTTATTGGTTTGATTCTTGCAAAAATTTTGATATTTCATTGGAACATTACTTTTTATGTTCGAAGTATAGTACCTACCCATGTTCCCAAATACTCCGCACCAAAAAACAGTGTCCTTCGAAATATGTTCTAGGGAACAATTCTCTATTTGGCTGCCACCTCTGTTCTTCTACCCTTCAATATCTCTTGGCTATGGAACACACATATTGTGAACGTCCCATATTTCCACAACAATAACACCGGATATACGGTGAATTCCTTCTTGTCACTTCTGCACTGCTAGTTTCCCCTTGGGTTTTTTAATTATTTTGATTCATCTTTGTGCCCAAATCAACCCTCAATCTCAGAATGGGTGCTTGCGGTCTGAATTAAATTTTCATAGCTTTTTGTTTTTGATCAATCCCCCCATCAGCCATAGAATCTGAACATAATTGATGATTCTTTTCTACTGAACCACTATTCTCCACTTTCAGCTTCTCGGTTTTCTAGGTGATCTTCTTTCCTGATGTCCTAGTAGGAGTCAAGAGTTTTTCTTGATCCTTAACCTTTTCCACAGACTAAGAAATTCTCCATCATGTTCTTCAATATGTTCATTTTGATCATTCCTTGAGTTATTCAAGCTATCAATATCCCTTTTCTGTTCTTCAATTTTGATTTTATAATCACTAGCTGATTATGAGTCCTCTAGTGTTAATGACTTGAGTTTCTCAATTTCTTCCATCAACTTCGACTTCTCTTTTTCATGCTACTTCATATAGTGCTTGGTGTCATGAACTACTTTGTTTTATTTCTTTTTTTTGGCTCTCTAAACATCTATCTCCTCAAGAAAAGCCTCTAACTAATCATGAAAATCTACTATTCCCTCAAATACTTTTCCATCAACTTCTGTTTCATTCTTCTTATGAGAACTACCAACAACTTCCAATATATAATTTTCCCCAAGATCCTTGCAGTTCTTAATCTCTTAAACCTCCTCAACCTGAGACTCATCTTAACTATCACACTCTTTTTAAAGAAGGTTCTTATTCATAAAGAAATTAATCTTTAACTGTTTCTTACCTTTTTCCCATAGGCTGAAGACCTCTTCTTGAGAATTTCTATTTCATCGATATCATCATCCTCTGGGAACTTTTTGGGGCTTCTTGATGTAAGATGTCCAACCTTTCCACATCAAAAACAAGCAATTGGAAATTTCCCTTTTAAAATTTCAATTTCGTCATTGATGGTTTTAGAATAGGAATGAAATCACCTCATCTATCTCTTCTTCTTCTTGATAATCTTCAATGGTGAGATTCTTCATGGCTTTGAAAGTCACCTATTTGGATTTCCCCTTTTCCACAGCATTTTTATCATCATTTCTCAATTCATACGCAACAAGGGTGTTGTGCAGGATATCCAATGTAATCTCTTTCGGGTTTTATCTTACAAATCTAAAACATTCAGATTGAACTGAGGTAGATGTTTCTTCATGATGCTCTTCACAATATTTCTGTATTAAATAAATTCTCTATAACCTCTAATGTCTTCTACTACAAAATTTACCCTATCAAATAATTCATCAACAGACTCATTCAGGTTCATTCTCAGATCTTCATCCTTGTTCCACAACATTTTCTATTTTGCCTCTCTAAACTTTGTATCTCCTTCATATATATTCAATTTCTTTTTCTACATGGAATGTGTATTTTTCCACGACATCAACTTTGTATAGATAGCATTCAATAGGGCTCCAAAAAAAGAATTAATTCCCTTGGAATCAGCATTTAATTCTCTACGCTCATATTCTGATAAAGAACCACTATTAATATCAGTGGTTATTCCATGAATTGTTGTTGTGAACTATCTTTTCACAAAGATTAGAAGTAGGGTTGTATCTGATTCTTCCATAGCTGAAATTTTTTCCCATCATAGATCAAAATCCCATTATGATTGGTGACCTCCATTTGAAATAGAAACGATGATATCAACCTTTCGCTCTGATACAAATTTTTAGGTCCACTATGATAGATACCCTGAGGGGGGGGGGGGGTGAATCAGGGTATGACAGATTAAAACAACTTATTATTTAGATCTTGTTTTGTTGTTTGAGAAAACCCTATTCTCTCTACATCTCATTACAGATTATGAATAAACCTTAACGCATGTATATGAAAAAACAATTTTAACTTGGTTCACTGTCACTGGGCTACGTCGAAGGAGCATACAATTGGAGTGTGCCGATGAATCAATTCCACTATAAGCGCACTACTGTTTAGAAGTTTGTAGTGAACTCATTGTCCCTCCTGGTTTATAACCACTCACAATTTTAGAAATCAGTGCTCTCTCAACTGAAGGGATCTCAATGCTTCATTAGAAGATCTACTCACAGTTTATATACCTATATGTCTCTTTATTACCACTAAAAAATTCATCCACCATTGTATGTAAATGATCTGTTGATGTCTAAATTTCATCAACTAATGAATACACCTTTTCCCTGACCACTGGGCAATATCCTTCAGGAAGCATCTTCGCAAAGCACACTACATCACGTAGCACCCAATTTCATGAAGCTCAACTAAGACTTCACAAAGCTCCTTACTTTTCAAGATGCTCCCACATTTCAAAGAGCTCTTACTGTCGCCTAGCTCATGTCGTCACATAGTGAAATCTTTCATGAAGCTCACTGAGCCAACACGAAGCACTCAACTTTTGTCGAGCTAGATAAGCCACCGTAAATATCCTTCATTTCATGAATAAATCTTCCTTCGCGAACCGCCTTTGCAAGCCGAGAGCAAAATATTTTCTACAAAAACTCTCTACTTCTCCCGATGGGGTTTTGTACTATTTTTTGGCAATTCCACCAAACCTCAAACCTTCCATGTGAATTCTATACCACATCATCTCAAATTGCAAAGCTCCGAAAATTATGTTGGAATTATCTCAAAATCGTGAAGCACCATGGGAATTTTCCGATCACGATGATTTTCATAATTGCAGAGAGTTCTGATGATACCTTCGCGCCTTTTCTGTGAAGCTCCACTTGCAATGCCCTTCGCAGCTGCAATGCTCTTCAATGCTTCTGTTCGCGAAGCTCGTCGTAATCGTGAAAAATCACCATCATCATTTTTCATGTCTCCAAGAAATCCAATCCATGAAGCCTATTTTCGTGAAATTCATGCCATTTCAATATTGTGATGAGATCTTCAAGGAAATCCATATTTTGCGATGCTCACTAAAAACCATATTTTAGACCCCAAAAATTTGGCAAACATTGGAAAATGGCTCCACCATGTATCTATTCTTTTTTACCGCCTCCAGATCATCCATTCATTTTTCGTGGTTCTTTGTCAACATGGATTGTCAACAACATCTCTGGAAGTAAAAAATTCACCATGGAAACCTACATTATCATCAAACACAACCAACCCAAATAATTGTTGCAATGTTACATTAAGATATTTTTTCCAACAATATTATTTATTCTACTTTATTTATATCCTCTATCATAATTCAATTAAATATATCTAGGTATTTGGATTTCACATTTCATTGAGGAATGGTGAAATATCATTTTGAATTTGTGTTTCCCCTCCTCCTATCTAGAGGATTCTATTCTAGATTAATTTACCATAATAAATCATTATTTCAATTAAATATGATTTAGTAATTGATATATATAGGGTTCCATAATATCTTGGGAGTAATTTTATACTTATTTATTTGAGATTGTATGTGTTTCATGATTAATATGATTTTAGGGGAATTCATGGAGAATATTGTGTTAGTTTATATTGGGATTTTAGTAATCTTCTATTTTAGTGGTTTCATAATTTGGATATTTTTGGTTTTGGTATTGTGGTTAAAATATTTGTGGCTTATCAATGATCATATAGAGTTGGTAAATCTCACCAATAATATTGTCAGGTGGTTTTGACTCGCTAAGTGATTCTTAGGATATGCATGCATTGATTTTTTTTAAATCGTTAATAATATTTTAGTATTTTTAGATTTATAATTGACTAGTTTTCCATTAGTATTTTCATATAAGAAACATCATTATTTATGAACTGTTATTTGGAACTAGAGAAATAAAACCTACTTTTAATTAAATATATAAAAACATTGGAAATCCTATTATTCCTTGTGCACTTCTTGTGAGTCCTAACACATATGTTTTAAATTATATAGTAATGGGAGATTTTTGGCCCCTATCCAAGTCATATTTACAAAAAATATTGTTATTAGGTGTTTGGAACATCCTTAAAAATTTGTATAGGTGTAAATGGAATCCATTCATGCATCTCTCATGATATACCACCATGAGGAAAACCTCCAAGAGATAGTATTATCCTTGAATAAAACATTATTAGATTAATAGAGTAACCATGGACTATTAAACCCATGATTTTAAAGAAGTCCAGTGATATAAATCAACTTTCACTACTTATCCAGGGAATTATTAGGATTTTATAGTTAATTTTTAGTTGCTATCATCCTTACCACCATAGTGAAACAACTATTCTCCTTAAAAAATTATTGGATCATTAAAATGTGCAACATGACTAATAAATTTCTAGGTATTATCATAAAAAATAGACTGACTCAGATCCTCTTGAATCTAGGGTTTGAGGATAAACATGGATTAATTAAGGTTATATGTATACAAGGTGATATTTTTTCTACAAGAGATGATGGAATACCTTGAAAATAAAGTTGTTGGGACTGATATAATGGTGAAAGGTGATATTTTTAAATCATAGGATAGATCTGAATGAAATTATTTTTTCAAGGTTATGAGATGATGTTTACTTTTAGAGAGGATATATAATATGATCTTCTATAATGACTCCTCCCAGTGGTTTGTGATCATGCTCAATGGATGAAAATTCATATTCTCTAAGTCATCGCATGACCTTAAACAACATGACCCCCCTTCACACAAAATATAATTCCTAGAATACGGAACGATATGTCGCAACATCAACATTGAAATCTCAAAGAGGTGGTGAATTTTTTAGATGGATGACACAGATCCCCTGGTATTACTCAACAATTTTTCATGAATTATTTTCTCTTCTTCTTAAGTGGAATATAAAAAACTATGAATGGCTTGAATGTAATTTTGTGTGAATATGGTAGCTTGAGTAGACAAAGAAAATTATGCTGCAAAGAGTAATGTGTAAATTTCAAGAACATTTAATTTTAGTCACTACAATCAGATTAAAATATGTTTTAGAAAATATTTTTAGTACTTACCTATAGAATATCATGGAGATCAGTTGTCTACTAGGAGGATTTAGATTCACCATTTTGATGGGATGATGTAATGAAATACAAGACATATCATTAATTTGAAATATTTTCCCCTCTTTTATAGGTATGATCACCCTCATTGACGATGTTTTATCTTATATTCATATGAATATTTTTCATGTTAGTAGGTCTCCCAAAATAGTTACAAGAATATAAATATCATCCATAATGGATTCCTACGATACTCTCATCATTACGGTAAATGTCACTTTTCTACATGGTCATTGTTGGAAAAAATGACCAATGAGAATGGTATCATTATGATATTGCTTTAGGACCCCATTAAAATCACTAAGTCTAAGATATCCTATGATACCCTTGTTGGAAATTCACTTTGGTAGAGATACGTCAAAAACAAATAAGAGAAACTAATTGTTACCTTATACAACATGATATTAATAGTGTCACATCTCCATAGTATCCACCAAGGGACCCTTTCAAACATTTCATATCACAATCACGTGTCTATTAGTTATAGACTCATCTACTTCTAAAGTGACAACTAGTTAGGTGGCCCATTATACTTCTTATGGTGACTGAATCTAGAATTGAGTATCTTTGTAGCTAGAAAACATCTGAGGTTCATAAATATAGTCATCAATGATGATTAAAAGTCCCCCTTACCTAAAATTCAACATTAAGGGGATCCTAATAACGTTTTCATTACATTAAAAGGTTGGGGTAGTATGGATTTTCTATCTAAGAGTTTATTTTATATGTATTAATATTTCAACTCATGGATGATCTTGTGAAAATAAGATTTATTGAAATCTAAGCCTCTGTAATTTATTAATGATTTGGGATCACTAATCAAAGAAACTAGAGTTGTTTTAAACCTTATGGAACTTAATCCTTCATAATTCCTAGACTAAGGCTACTGCATATAGAGACACAAATGGACAATGGGTGTGTTGGAACCTTCCATTTATGATTTTTAATCTTAATATGGATAACACTTGTGAATAATGAATTATGCATGAAATAGGTATAATTCAAGAAATTCAGGGTTTAGTTGTGATGGTTTTCTTCACTTAATATGAAGAGAGTTTACCCCTCATAGAAAAATCCTAGACCATTCTTAGAATGATGAATCTATGAAAAAACAATAATATCCCCTATTAATAGTGAAATTAAAATCTCTCTTGGTGGTCAAATTATTTTTGTTCCACTATTTTATTCAATAATCTATTACCTATAACATCGCGGTATAAAAATGATTAATTAACATATTTTTTTGTGATCCAAAACACCTAATGTGAGGGAAATAATGTGGATAACCTTTTTTCTTATAATGGATTTCAATATGAAATACTAAAAACCTATTATATAATTATCTCCCTCCCCCAAAATATATAGACATTATACATGGGTATTAGCTTTGGCTTCATCAATTTAGACGACACTGAATCTTTTATTAGGCATTTACCCCATTTAAATAATATTAGATTTTTGTGTATGGAGTTCTTTGTTATAATTTTGATAGTTGAGTTAATTCAGTTGAAATAAGTGGTTAGTTATGAAACATTAAACCATTCAGTATATATTAAAACTATTTCATTTTAATGTTTTTATTTGTTTTCTTCTTAAAGTATTTTCTAAAATGGTTCTCTATCTTCCTATAATTTCATCTCCATTAACCATTTTACCAAAAAAATCAATAAAATTCACCTCTTACCCATTTTAAAACATGGTTTCATAAATAATATTATTTCAAAAATGTTTCATTTTAAATATAATATTATAGGACAAGTTTTATCATGGAACCATAAACCTATAAAATTGTTTTACAAGATCATATTTAATCATGTTCCTTTTAAAACATTTTTGCATTACCCATACTCTATGAACCACTTCAGGCCTACCTCAGTTAGTAAAATATTTGAGCTACATATAGTTTAGTTATTATGTTGTTTCCATAATGTCTATTGTGTTCTATATTCCCCAGTTGGTACCTTGTTTAGAACCCTAACTACATGTCTCAAAGGTTTTGTAGATCATAAGCTATGAAACCTTGGGCACCAAGAGTAGCATGTGTGACCAACTACTGCTTTATTTTCATTTATAGAGATGTATTTCACTCTTTTCATGGACTTAATTCTATGTAGAATCTATTGTTATTTATTTTTATTATTATTACTATATGTATCCAACATGGGTGATTCATCATTTATATTACAATTATTTTTCCTTATGATGTTAGTATAATATTTTGGTGAAAATCCTAGTGTTACCATTGGAATATCTCCTACAATATATAAAACCATCTTATTGAATCCATGTAATATGACTATTAGTGGGCATGGTTAGAATTGTTTTCCATGTATTTATGATGTTTGACAGATAGAGAGAATGTTATAAGGTGTATTCTGGTTTATATATATATATATATTAAGAAGGTATGGATTACATCATAACCTAGTGATGAAATGGGCTCACAATCCCTAACTATGTATACCCCTTCCACTATCCAATGGGACAGAATAAATCCCAAAATATGTTTACCCCTTCCCTTTCCCATGAAGTGAGTATTACCGCTTCCCCTTTACCAGGAATATTTTTTTTTCAAGATTACCCTTCGACCAGAGTATTCTTATATACCAGGTGTTGAATTGAAGGTGTTAGTATAAGTGTGGACCCTCTCAGTATAGAGATTTATTAACTGTTTCAAATTCTACCTTACCCTAATGTTTATGTTTTATAAATAATTATATTATAAGTTTCTAAATGTGTGTTCATGTCAATTCATACACCCTTTATATCACTATTGTGTTGATCCACCATTGTTGGTTCCCTAATGAGTACGTATATACTCACACCATTATTGTGAACATAGTGTGAACATAGCTCATAGTCCATATTTTACGTATCTAAAAACATAATGGTAGTTGATAGATATTTCCTTCATTTTTATGGTGTTAAATCTAGATCAGTTCCCATAAAGATTAATGGATATTGTATTTTGAGGTTTATAATATCACATTTCTTTCGTCAAGATTATATTCATCAGTTCATAGGCCATGATTGGATATTATAGTTTTTACTGTGGTATTTCATGTGAGTTTATGTGATTTAATATTGTATTCATACATATTGTGTGTTGTAAATTCCTTTCATTGGTTTTATTCTATTATGACAGGATTGATCTGGTTCTTTATTCTTAAAGATATCCACTGTCACGACCCGTCCTCGGGGCCCGTGCCGTGACTACCCCAAGCCCGCCTTCCATAGGCCAGGGGCTGGCGACTAGCACCAAGGCGTAAAATCCCAGTAAACAGGGAAGGCATTGCCTTTATAAGTAACAACCACCACAGAGTCAGCAAGCGGAAAGTAACTACAAAGTGCAGAAAAGTAAAGGGGGCCGGAATACAAGCCCAACTGAAAGTACAACTGAAAAGTAAAGAACAGCAACTGAAGAAAAGACGGCGGCCTCGTGTCGTCCACTGGCAGTCCCACCTGAAGGGTGGGTACAGATAGCCTCCAGGCTCCTCGAGTCCCACGTCCGCTCCGAGCACGTCCCGCCCAGTGGTCCACCTCCAGGTACCGTCCTGCTCCACGCCCCAACCGTGACCAGCGCTGTCCGTCGTCTGCATCCAACACAACAAGGTGCGGGCATAGCCCGTGCAGGGGTGAGTATAAGCTACTCAGTAAGGACCCCGAGACCCCCAAAGGTCTCCCGAAATCCACAAAGGATATAGCACAAAAGAAAGATGCAATCACGAAGTAACATCTGACTCGACTTAGGTATATGCCCATACATATACCTAAGTCCCCAATTCTAGCTCTGCTCACGAGCTCAAGAACAACTCAATCCACAAAGGAAAGCAAGACTCAAATCCACAAGGAGAGTAAACGGTAAATTCACAAAGAATAGTTCGACACAATCCACAAAGGTGAGTAACATAAGATTCAGCTCAACCAGGTATACTTTTTCAGATGACGTCAAAGATGATCACTGATCCATCTAAGTCGTCGGACCCACGAAGGATTGATAGGTACTAACCCCCGCAAAAGACCCACGTAGGATCGGGCTCACACAGAACCTGTAGGCAGTGGCTCACACAGAACCGGTAGTAAGGACCCACATAGGATCGGGCTCACACAGAACCTGTAGCACTGATCCACGTAGGATCGCTGAGTGCAGTAGTCGACGCAGTCCACTGAGGATCTCTGCACAGTCGTCGCCGCAGTCCACGAAGGATCTCTCCTCTGCCGTCGTCTCAGTCCACGGAGGATCTATGCTCTGCCATCGTCGCAGTCCACGGAGGATCTCTGCTCTGCCGTCGTCGCAGTCCACGGAGGATCTCTGCTCTGTCGTCGAAGTCACAGCCAGCGCTAGGGTTCCCGCACATAGCGAGCTCGTTTAGGAGGGTCCGCTCCACGAGCCGAGTGGCTGATACATCAACTGACACGTAGTCCGAAGTTGAGGTATCCAAAAGTTCCGTATTGACAACAGGATCTCAACGCAACAGACGGCGCGTCAATCGGACGCCCGGTCTGAGAGTTATTGGCATTTTCGTCCCAGGGGCCCGGTTGGTTTTTAGGGCAAAACCAACCCGACCGTACTCCGCCTGTATCCGATCCTCGGGCGGAGTATGCCAAAAGTTCCGTCTCACTTGGAGGAAACTACCACAGCTGACGGCACGTCGATCAGACGTCCGTAGCTCAAGTTATGAGCGTTTCCGCTCCGAGGGCCCGGTTGGTTTCGTGTACGAACCAACCCGGACGAACCCAAAGTCTTCCGAAACCTTGAGTATAATATACCAAAACGACCGTCTCGATCCAAGGATCGCGTAGCCGCTGACGGTTCGTCAATCGGAGGTCCCAGGCCCAAGATATGGGCAAAAGACCGAAGAGGCCCGAAAACGGGGGTTCTGGGCCCGGGGCGACCCGGCCCGAACCCCCCTGGGTCGGCCGAACCGGGTCGGCCCGACCCGGCCCGACCCGGCTATGCCGGGTCCGGTCCGGCCTGGGTGCGGCCCGGCCGACCGGACCGGCCGGCTCGGCTTCGGCCGAGCGGCCGAATGAGCCGCCGCGGGTTTGACCCGCGGCTTTGGAGAAACGCGGCCCGCACGGGCCGCGTGCTGGGTGGCCGGACCGCGGACGCGGTCCGGCGGTTCGCCGCCGCCGCGGCTCGGCCGCGGCGGACTCCTCCGGCGGCGCGCCGGGCGCCGCCGCCTCCGGTGGCCGGCGCCACCGCCACCTTCCGCGGGCCGCCGGAGTTGCTCCGGTGGCCCGTTTTGCCTCCCGCCTGCGCCGTTGCTCCTCCCGGGGGCCGACCTTCACTGCGGGATCAACAGATCGCCCCTGCCGCGCGGTTCGTCGTCGTCCGCCAAATCCGCAAAAAAAAAGGAAGATCGGCGGAGGGTTTCCGGATCTTGTTTGTTAGATCCGCACCCTCCGCGTTAGTCATAAACATCATCGGGAGGAAAAGAAACGACCAATCAACAATTTTAAATAAATTTAAAATTGTTCCGTGATCGGTTCTTTAAAATTTAAAAGAATAAACACGGGAAAAGCAAAATATTTCAATTCAACCCTTACCTTGTCGTCGTCGTCGGACGAGAGGTCGTCGCGGAATCGCTCGTCGCGGATGAAGGAGATCGTCGCGTCGTCGCGGTATCCGGCGTCGCGTCGCCAATCTCCGGATCAAGAACAAACGGATTTAATTAATTAAATCTGTTGCCATGAAATTTAAAAAGGGAGAATTTAAACGATCCGATTCTCACCTTAGTTGCCGAACGAGGATCGGCCGCGGAAGAAGAGGCGTCGCCGAAGAACGTCACGGGTAAAGCTCGTCGACGTCGCAGATATCGGTGTGCGTCGTCGAATTTCGGTCGCCGGCGTTCTTCACGTTCTTCGCGTTCTTCGCGTTCTTCGCGTTCTTCGCGGGGAGGGTGGAGGCCCAGAGAATCTCGCACAACGAGTAATCCTCCAAAGGAAAGAGTTGGTCTTATTTTATTATTTTGCCAACGAACGCAAACGCGTAAGTAACGACCCATTAAATTCGTTGAATTAATTCAACGAATGAAACAACCCATTTAATTCACGAAATAAACCGCCCAGTTAAATGGTCTGTTAAGAATTAAAGAAAACGCGTCGGTTGACTTTTCAGTTACTTTGACGGGTTTTCGCGGGTGCGTTACTTAGCGAAAGAAACGGCGGGGCTCGTGCGGGCCCCACCTCACAAATATCCTACCAAGGGGGTAGGATATTTCTGGATAGCATCCTATCCAGTTCAACTCAGTTCAAGCCGTCTTTAAGTGGCTTCCAGTGGCTTCCAAGCAGCTTAAGTGAAATAAAATAAAGTTGTCGCACAAACTTATTTTATTTCTGACTTAAAGCCCCAAAATTTAAAAACCACGTCTGAGCAAACGCAACTCCGGAAGAGGCATTTCTAAGCAAATACCGGCGCTGCGATTTCATCGGTGCCCTCAGAATTTGATTCCGGGCACCTGTTCAAGAGATAGAAAACCCGCTCGTCCGTTCACTGAACGTACCCGAGCTAAACTTCGGAAATTGATTCCGGGCACACCGGGCCTCGGAATCAGGTGCCGTATGAAGCTGCGCTCTTGTAAAATTCCAAAGAAAATTAAGAAAAAAAATTTCCTTGAAATTTGCGGGTCTTTACATTACTCCCACCTCAGGGATTTACGTCCCCGTAAAGATACATCAAAAACTAGGGGAACAAATGGGGGTACTGAGCATGCATCTGAGCCTCCCGCTCCCAAGTGCTCTCCTGGAGGTTCCCGTGCTGCCATCTGACGCGCACAAGAGGAATCGACCGACCACGTAGGACCTGCTCCTGTCGATCCTCGATCTCCACTGGGACCTCCGCAAAAGTCGCCCCATCGTCCACGTCCAGCTCCCCAAAGTCGATGATGTGCGTCGGGTCGTGCACGTATCTCCTCAGCTGAGACACGTGGAAGACGTCGTGCACCCGGTGCAAATGAGGTGGTAGAGCCAGGCGATAAGCCACCTCTCCTATCCTGCTGAGGACCTGGAAAGGCCCGATGAAGCATGGAGACAACTTGCCGCCTCGGCCAAATCTCCGTAAACCACGTCGAGGTGAGACACGCAAAAAGACGTGGTCGCCATCCTCGAACTCTAGTGGCCTCCGCCTCCTGTCAGCATATGACTTCTGCCGGCTCTGAGCTGTCCTCATCCTCTCCTGGATGATCTAGACCTTCTCTATCGTGGATCGGACCACCTCTGGTCCCACGAGTGCTGACTCCCCAGGGTCTGTCCAGCACAACGGTGATCTGCAGGGTCTGCCGTACAACGCCTCGTATGGTGCCATCCCGATGGTGGAGTGGTAGCTGTTGTTTTACGCGAACTCCACCAAGGGTAGGTGGTCCTCCCAGCTGCGACCAAAGTCGAGAACACATGCACGGAGCATGTCCTCGAGTGTCTGTATGGTCCTCTCCGTCTGACCATCCGTCTGAGGGTGGAAGGCTGTGCTCAGATGGAGCCGCGTCCCGAACGCCTCCTGCAACCCCTTCCAAAGCCGAGAAGTGAAACGAGCATCTCGATCGGAGACGATAGACGATGGAACACCGTGAAGTCGTACGATCTCCTGGACGTAAAGACGTCCCAAGCTCTCCACTGAGCCCTGCTCTCTGATGGGTAAGAAGTGTGCCGACTTGGTGAGTCGGTCGACAATCACCCAAATGGAGTCGTGACCTCTGGAAGTGCGTGGAAGTCCAGTCATGAAGTCCATAGATATGCCATCCCACTTCCACTCCGGGACCTCCAAGGGCTGTACCAAGCCTGCTGGTACCTGATGCTCTGCCTTCACCTGCTGGCAGGTGAGGCATCGTGAAACGAACTCTGCCACAGCTTTATTCATGCCCGGCCACCAGTGTTGTCGCCTGAGATCCTGGTACATCTTCGCCACTCCGGGATGCACCGCCAAGGGAGAAGTGTGAAACTCTCCCAGCACCTCCTCTCGTAAAGCGACTGGTACGAAGGTACGTCCTCTGAAAAGGATGTCATGCTCTGCTCCAAGGGAGAAACCATCAGGCGCCTGACCTGAGGATATCAGTGCACGCCGGGTCTCACAGTCAGCGTCCCCACGCTGAGCCTCTCTGACCCGCTGTAGAAGTGGAGGAGAGACTGTGAGAGACTGAAGAAAGGCTGCTCCGTCTCTATCCACGAAGGATATCTGTAAGGAGGCTAGCTGCTTCGTCGCCTCCTCAAGTAGCTGAATGCCCGTCCTCCTGCTGAGGGCATCGGCTACCACGTTCCCCTTCCCAGGAGTATAGACTATCTCAAAGTCATAGTCCTGGAGGAACTCATGCCATCTCCGCTGTCTCAGGTTCAGGTCCTTCTGAGAGAAGATATACCTGAGACTCTGGTGGTCAGAAAATACTTTGAAGTGCTCGCCCATCAGATAGTGCCGCCAAGTCTTCAGAGCGAAGACCACTGCTGCTAACTCCAGGTCATGAGTGGCGTAGTTCTGCTCATGCGGCCTCAACTGACGTGATCCGTAGGCGATCACGGCCCGCTCCTGCATCAGGACGCACCCGAGTCCAGTCCCTGACGCATCGCAGTAAACTACGTATCCAACTCCCTCCTCAGGCAACCTCAAGATAGGTGCGCTGGTCAATCTCTGTCTCAGCTCCTGGAAGCTCTGCTGACATCTGTCTGACCACACGAAGGGTTTCCCCTTCTTTGTCAAAGCTGAGAGTGGTGCCGCAACTCTGGAGAAGTCTGGCACGAATCTCCGATAGTATCCGGCTAGGCCCAAGAAGCTCTGCACCTCTGTCACGCTCTTGGGTGGCTCCCAAGCTAGCACTGCCTCGATCTTCGCGGGGTCCACTGCAACTCCCGCCTCAGAAATGACGTGCCCCAAGAAATGGACCTCACGTAACCAGAACTGGCACTTTGAGAGCTTGCCATAAAGCTGGTGCTCTCGGAGCTTGTCTAGCACAACTCGCAGGTGGTAGGCATGCTCCTCCTCAGTCGTCGAGTATACCAAAATGTCGTCAATGAAGACCATGACAAATCGGTCGAGGTATGGCTGGAAGATCCTGTTCATGAGACTCATGAACACTGCTGGAGCATTGGTTACGCCGAACGGAATAACCAAGAACTCATAATGGCCATACCGACACCTGAAGGCCGTCTTCTGCACGTCCTCGTCTCGAACCCTGAGCTGATGATATCCTGACCGGAGGTCTATCTTCGAGAACCACCGCGCTCCCTTGAGCTGATCGAAGAGGTCATCAATCCGTGGCAGCGGATACTTGTTCCTCACTATCACCTGGTTCAGGCGACGATAGTCAACACACAGTCGCAAGCTCCCGTCCGCCTTCTTGGCGAACAAAATCGGGGAAGCCCAGGGTGAAACACTGGGTCGGATAAACCCCTTGCTCTGCAAGTCCTCCAACTGTACCCGCAGCTCCCGAAGCTCGGCGGGGGCCATCCGATATGCTGGAGTAGATATCGGGGTTGTCCCGGGGTACAAGTCGATGTAAAATTCTACCTCTCTACGAGGAGGTAGCCCTGGAACGTCGTCGGGAAAGACGTCCACGTACTGGTCCACCACTGCAGGAAAAGCTGGACTCCGCACGTCCACTACTCCTAGGATGAGGCTAGCCAACTGATGAGAGATGGGCTGCACTCTCCTCCGCGGAAGTCCATCCTGTGCTGAAAAGGTTCCCTTCTCGCCGGTGAAGGTAAACCTGCTCCCGTCGGTGCGAACACATCGCACCTTGCGCCTAAAACAGTCGATCTGGGCATGAACCGTGGATAGCCAATCCATGCCCAAGATGACGTCGTAAGGCCTCGACGCCGCTACAAGGAGATCCCAGCCGAAGCTCTCGCCTCCTAGAGTAAGCTCACACTGCCGGCACCAGTGCGTAATCGTCGAGTCTGCTCCCGTAGGAGTCCTTAGCCGTAAGGATCGAGCCAACAGCTCAGTCGGAATCTCCGAGCTCCGAACAAGGGTAGAGGCTATGAAAGAGTGACTCGCTCCTGTGTCTATAAGTACTGCAGCAAAGGTGGAATAGACACAGATCGTACCTCGAATCATCTCTGGCATGTCGGGGTCGTAGGCCTCCACTGCCTGGAGCTGGGCCTGCCCCTGCCCACCAGCTCCCTGTGGTCGAGGTGGCCCTCCTGGTGGTGGTGGGGGTAGAGCCTGGAAGCGTCGCCCACCACCCGCTGCTCGGCCAGCTCCTCTGCCTCGTCCGCCTCCTCCCTGCGGACCGCCACGGTCGACCCTCTGCCTCTGCCGGGGTGGCCCCTCCACCGTCTGCTGCTCCTCTGATCGGCGAGTCGGGCAGTCACGAGCCATGTGACCCTGCCCGCCGCAGGAGTAGCACAGCCTGCCTCTCGGAAGGCTGGCACTCCGCTGTGTGCCTCGCACTGCTGAGCCGGTGTCCTGAGGCCGTCTGCGTGGGGGTCTGGTCTGCCTGGACCCGAGAGTCATCCGTCGGCTACCTGCTGCCGAAAACTCAGCTACCTGCCGCCCTGCGCTAGGTCTCGCCGCTGAAGAAGGCTCTGCCAGGAAGCTCTCGATCAGGAGGGCTCGCTCCAGCACTCCCGCCTGGGTCGGAATGCTGAGGGAGATCAGCGACGCCCGAATCTCCTGTCGCAAGCCCTGCTCGAAGGTCCGGGCCCGGAAGAAGGGGTCCCGTACCATGTCGGTCGAGTAGCGAGATAGGTCAGTGAACCTCGCCGCGTACTGAGCGACCGTCATGCTGCCCTGGCGCAGCTGGAGAAGCTCCTGGATGCGCACCGCTCGGAGGGTGGCCGGGACGAACTCAGAGCGGAAGAGGCTCTCGAAGTCCGTCCAGAGCAAGGATGCCTCATCATGAACCTGGAGCATCAAGCTCCACCATCGTCCTGCCGCCGCCTGCAGGAGGCTCGCCGCGAGAATCACCATGAGATCCGCTGGTGTCCTCACTAGCCTAAAGATCCGTACCACCGCCTCTAGCCAGTCCTCGGCGGCCTGGGGGTCCGCCTCACCGCGAAACCTGGGCGGTCGCTAGCTCTGAAACTCATGCAGTGCCCTGAGGCGACGTGCATCGTCGGCGTCTGGTACTAGCAGCATCGGTGGATCGGCGGGTAAAGCTACCGCCGGTGCCACTGCTGGCAAAGGGCCCTGCACCGAGGCCTCGTCGCTCAGTGGGCTGCCGTCGCGCCCTACACTCGGAACCCTAGCTGGCTGTCGTCGCGGGGCCATCCTGAAAAGGAGAACAAGAGCACCATAGTCAGAACAGTATACCTGGTGAGCTGGCACAAGTAATCACAAGGAAAACTTGAGACTTTCATGAAGCAGATCAGTATACCCGGTGAGCTGACACAAGCAATCACAAAGAAACTTTAAACACACACGCAATAAATGTCTTCATGCATTAAGTCGGAAATCAGGAGTCAGGGTCTTGGTGTACGGATACGTCGGCCGCCGCACCAACACTGGGCTCCCTGAACTGATAACCACACTCAATACACTAAACACTATTGCTTCATATGGAAAGAAAAGACGATCAGAGTCTGCGGTAGAACCGACCACCTCTAATACCAATTTGTCACGACCCGTCCTCGGGGCCCGTGCCGTGACTACCCCAAGCCCGCCTTCCATAGGCCAGGGGCTGGCGACTAGCACCAAGGCGTAAAATCCCAGTAAACAGGGAAGGCATTGCCTTTATAAGTAACAACCACCACAGAGTCAGCAAGCGGAAAGTAACTACAAAGTGCAGAAAAGTAAAGGGGGCCGGAATACAAGCCCAACTGAAAGTACAACTGAAAAGTAAAGAACAGCAACTGAAGAAAAGACGGCGGCCTCGTGTCGTCCACTGGCAATCCCACCTGAAGGGTGGGTACAGATAGCCTCCAGGCTCCTCGGGTCCCACGTCCGCTCCGAGCACGTCCCGCCCAGTGGTCCACCTCCAGGTACCGTCCTGCTCCACGCCCCAACCGTGATCAGCGCTGTCCGTCGTCTGCATCCAACACAACAAGGTGCGGGCATAGCCCGTGCAGGGGTGAGTATAAGCTACTCAGTAAGGACCCCGAGACCCCCGAAGGTCTCCCGAAATCCACAAAGGATATAGCACAAAAGAAAGATGCAATCACGAAGTAACATCTGACTCGACTTAGGTATATGCCCATACATATACCTAAGTCCCCAATTCTAGCTCTGCTCACGAGCTCAAGGACAACTCAATCCACAAAGGAAAGCAAGACTCAAATCCACAAGGAGAGTAAACGGTAAATTCACAAAGAATAGTTCGACACAATCCACAAAGGAGAGTAACATAAGATTCAACTCAACCAGGTATACTTTTTCAGATGACGTCAAAGATGATCACTGATCCATCTAAGTCGTCGGACCCACGAAGGATCGATAGGTACTAACCCCCGCAAAAGACCCACGTAGGATCGGGCTCACACAGAACCTGTAGGCAGTGGCTCACACAGAACCGGTATTAAGAACCCACATAGGATCGGGCTCACACAGAACCTGTAGCACTGATCCACGTAGGATCGCTGAGTGCAGTAGTCGACGCAGTCCACTGAGGATCTCTGCACAGTCGTCGCCGCAGTCCACGAAGGATCTCTGCTCTGCCGTCATCGCAGTCCACGGAGGATCTCTGCTCTGCCATCGTCGCAGTCCACGGAGGATCTCTGCTCTGCCGTCATCGCAGTCCACGGAGGATCTCTGCTCTGTCGTCGAAGTCACAGCCAGCGCTAGGGTTCCCGCACATAGCGAGCTCGTTTAGGAGGGTCCGCTCCACGAGCCGAGAGGCTGATACATCAACTGACACGTAGTCCGAAGTTGATGTATCCAAAAGTTCCGTATTGACAACAGGATCTCAACACAACAGACGGCGCGTCAATCGGACGCCCGGTCTGAGAGTTATTGGCATTTTCGTCCGAGGGGCCCGGTTGGTTTTTAGGGCAAAACCAACCCGACCGTACTCCGCCTGTATCCGATCCTCGGGCGGAGTATGCCAAAAGTTCCGTCTCACTTAGAGGAAACTACCACAGCTGACGGCACGTCGATCGGACGTCCGTAGCTCAAGTTATGAGCGTTTCCGCTCCGAGGGCCCGGTTGGTTTCGTGTACGAACCAACCCGGCCGAACCCAAAGTCTTCCGAAACCTTGAGTATAATATACCGAAACGACCGTCTCGATCCAAGGATCGCGTAGCCGCTGACGGTTCGTCAATCGGAGGTCCCAGGCCCATGATATGGGCAAAAGACCGAAGAGGCCCGAAAACGGGGGTTCTGGGCCCGGGGCGACCCGCCCGAACCCCCCCTGGGTCGGCCGAACCGGGTCGGCCCGACCCGGCCCGACCCGGCTCGGCTTCGGCCGAGCGGCCGAATGAGCCGCCGCGGGTTTGACCCGCGACTTTGGAGAAACGCGGCCCGCGCGGGCCGCGTGCTGGGTGGCCGGACCGCGGACGCGGTCCGGCGGTTCGCCGCCACCGCGGCTCGGCCGCGGCGGACTCCTCCGGCGGCGCGCCGGGCGCCGCCGCCACCTTCCGTGGGCCGCCGGAGTTGCTCCGGTGGCCCGTTTTGCCTCCCGCCTGCGCCGTTGCTCCTCCTGGGGGCCGACCTTCACTGCGGGATCAACAGATCGCCCCTGCCGCGCGGTTCGTCGTCGTCCGCCAAATCCGCAAAAAAAAAGGAAGATCGGCGGAGGGTTGCCGGATCTTGTTTGTTAGATCCGCACCCTCCGCGTTAGTCATAAACATCATCGGGAGGAAAAGAAACGACCAATCAACAATTTTAAATAAATTTAAAATTGTTCCGTGATCGGTTCTTTAAAATTTAAAAGAATAAACACGGGAAAAGCAAAATATTTCAATTCAACCCTTACCTTGTCGTCGTCGTCGGACGAGAGGTCGTCGCGGAATCGCTCGTCGCGGATGAAGGAGATCGTCGCGTCGTCGCGGTATCCGGCGTCGCGTCGCCAATCTCCGGATCAAGAACAAACGGATTTAATTAATTAAATCCGTTTCCATGAAATTTAAAAAGGGAGAATTTAAACGATCCGATTCTCACCTTAGTTGCCGAACGAGGATCGGCCGCGGAAGAAGAGGCGTCGCCGAAGAACGTCGCGGGTAAAGCTCGTCGACGTCGCAGATCTCGGTGTGCGTCGTCGAATTTCGGTCGCCGGCGTTCTTCGCGTTCTTCGCGTTCTTCGCGTTCTTCGTGGGGAGGGTGGAGGCCCAGAGAATCTCGCACAACGAGTAATCCTCCAAAGGAAAGAGTTGGTCTTATTTTATTATTTTGCCAACGAACGCAAACGCGTAAGTAACGACCCATTAAATTCGTTGAATTAATTCAACGAATGAAACAACCCATTTAATTCACGAAATAAACCGCCCAGTTAAATGGTCTGTTAAGAATTAAAGAAAACGCGTCGGTTGACTTTTCAGTTACTTTGACGGGTTTTCGCGGGTGCGTTACTTAGCGAAAGAAACGGCGGGGCTCGTGCGGGCCCCACCTCACAAATATCCTACCAAGGGGGTAGGATATTTCTGGATAGCATCCTATCTAGTTCAACTCAGTTCAAGCCGTCTTTAAGTGGCTTCAAGTGGCTTCCAAGCAGCTTAAGTGAAATAAAATAAAGTTGTCGCACAAACTTATTTTATTTCTGACTTAAAGCCCCAAAATTTAAAAACCACGTCTGAGCAAACGCAACTCCGGAAGAGGCGTTTCTAAGCAAATACCGGCGCTGCGATTTCATCGGTGCCCTCAGAATTTGATTCCGGGCACCGGTTCAAGAGATAGAAAAACCCACTCGTCCGTTCACTGAACGTACCCGAGCTAAACTTCAGAAATTGATTTCGGGCACACCGAGCCTCGGAATCAGGTGCCGTCTGAAGCTGCGCTCTTGTAAAATTCCAAAGAAAATTAAGAAAAAAAATTTCCTTGAAATTTTCGGGTCTTTACATCCACTATATGTTCGTGTCATTATAGGTTTTCGGTTGGACCTGATTATGTGTTATATTTATTAGCCATTGAAAAATCATTTCCCACGTTTTGTACCAAGACCATAGTGCTAGGTTCCAACCCTTGGAGAAAAGTGAGGACTAATTTGATTGTAGAATTCTTGGTCTGGGTGAATTAAAGGTATTTTTTTCTTGTATGTTGCATCACTTATCTCTAATAGAGGCATAAATTTCATCTTTATAAAACTACGATTTCAACCTTGTTTCTGAGTCTTCATCAATTATCATTTTCCCCTCAAAATACTAGACAATAAGGTGAACCCATTTCATTTAGGCACCTATTAATGAGAAGGACTTGTGTATACGCTTTTTCTCCGAAGTCCCCATCATATGACCATAAAATACATGGAACTTGTGTACTTATCACATGACGTTAAAAAACAATATCCCATATGAACATTAAATTGATCATAAAAGTCTGTTATACATGACATAATCTCCTTGCAAGAGATTAAAATCCACATGAGAATCCCAATGTGTGGTTTTACCTATCCAAAATACAATGGTAAGATAAAAAATCCACCCATTTCCAAGAACCATGGATGACCTAATTCAAGTTATTAAAAAATATATATATATTCCAAAAGGATTCATCATAGATCCATATAAAAATCCTATTAACTATATTCTGACTATCTATCCTGATCTATGGTCCTTTTCTCATTAAACTAAGGTTTTCTCCAGAAACCCTATATTAATATAGATCCACCTCTCATCTCCCCTACCAATGAGTCCAATCCATACTGAATCATTCTAAGAACGTTGTATGACATGATTTATTTTATTTTAAGACATGAAGATAAATCCAAATCACCTATATTAGATCCACCCATGAATTTATCAATATTAAAATTTCTCCCATCATCCTATCACTTAGATTCTTTTTAACTCTCATCAGGTATTCTATCATAAATAATATTCTAGGATAATGTTTTTCATACCATTTCTATGAATTATTTGTTTATTGATTCTAGTTATTTTAGGATATATAGTGACATTAAAGTCACATATATTAGACCCAACCATATATTTTTACCATCCAACCATGAAAAAAATCCAATCCATGCCCATTAGTTCTACATATATCGAAAAAAGATAGTTCACCCTCAAGTTACTCACATTTATGATGGTTCAAATTATTTGTGTTAAAAAATACACAATTTTTGTACACACATGGGACTTTAGTGACATATTCCATAAGGGTTGGGGGAGTGAATTTGGTTATAAAACTCATTTTAATTTCCTCGTGTACCTAAGAAACTCTAACTGTCCTAAATGATCTTGTCCTTATTTTTTAGTTGGGTCACTCTTCTATCACCTGTGAGGTATTGATATGATTAACTAGTGTTATAATATTATAATTATTCAAATAAGATTGATTATCACATCATTAATATACCCTGATTTCTATCAGGTAGAATATTAGTCAAGCATGTATACAATACACAAGAATTTTTCTTTTTTCACCCGCACTATGATATATCCAATGAGCACACACTGATGTTTTTTATATGTTAAAAAAATCCAAAAATATTATTTTAGCGAAGGGTTTTGGATAAGTAACTATTATTCAGGGGTTAATTCACCTTACAAGGTTTAGGGACAAATCATTTCCACCTAAGGGTCACTCACATTACAAGGTTTATGGTTATATCACTTCTAACAATTGGTTACTCTTTTTTTCCTCTCACTTTTCTCAATTTTTCATGGGTGAATTAATTCTGGTACACATCGTGATACATGAATGTACCATGAAATAGATGATTCACAAATTAGTAATCGTTGAAATTTACACTAATCTTTAAATAAATAGTTGTGAACATCACCATAGTAGATTAACTTTTCTTTTTTAACTAGTCATCACTAAATATATATTTTGGGAAGGTCAATAATGATTGAAAATCACGTGCTGTATTGTTCACATAATATTAATACCTAATTCACACTTTGTTTAGCTTTTTAATCCTCTATGATACTTTTCACCATCATGAAAATTTCCAGTCCTTTATAAAACATCTCACTTTTGATAAAAATTTCAATTCTCTCTGAAACATTTAAAGTTTTAAAAAATCACAACATTTTTCAAATATTTCTAAAATATTTTGAAACCTTATAGTTCAGATTAACAGAAGCATATTCATTGTGAAAATTCTATTCTTATGTATGATTCACATAAAATTTACTTTTTCACTGATTATTTTACATTTCATAGCCTTCAAATCATAAAAAATTTAGGATTATACAAATTATGGGTGTAGTGACCTATTTATTGATATTTCCACTCCGTCGTGAAACTTTTCTACTCACCCCCACAATTGCATGAAACTCTACCCTATGTTTTTTAAACTCCATTTATTAATGAAATATCTAAAAATATATTCCATTCATGTATACTTCCAAAAAACGTGGAATATTTGTAAAACATTTCACCTTCATGATAATTTAATGATTCTAGAAAACATGGTGTATTTATCTAATAGTAAATCTTCACTAAACTTACCACATTTGATAAATTCACATTCATAATTCACCAATCATTACAGAAACAATATTTATTCCTTGAATTACATGCATTTTCTAAATTTTAGTGAAGAATTATAAAAACATAAATTTCATAAAACTATTTCAATTTTATGAAAACACTTTCTTTTACATATTTCCTTGATATGTCGTAGAATCAACATCTTTGTGAAACTATTGATTTTAATGAGTCATCATCCTTATCCTCACATTCCTATACTAAATTCATGCACATACTCAAACACATTTAGACTAATTTATTTATGAATACGTCATGGTATTTATAGTCATAGAGGTTATCCATGATGTTTTCATGTTATAACCCTATAAGGGTTCTCCCTTTCATTAATATCTTGAACCTATCTCTCAGTATTATCATGATCAATATTCTTGGCTCACATGTTACGTAATGAAGTATGCTACTTTACCTTTATCACGAACGTCACCATGTAAATGGAAACTCCTCACATGATACTTCAACTCACCAATGTTGAAAATTATAGTTTTGATAATGGATAAAATACATAACACATTGAAGCACCAATTATCATTGGTGTCCAACAATATCCTAATTTGGATTTTTTGGAAAAATTTTAATGAATCAATTTACTCATTTTCAATGAAATATAGCCATGAATACCAATACCAATGAATAGAAATACCTATTAGTGATTCATATGTGTGATCAATATCAACTATTTTATAATGTGTGGCACAAAATAATACCACTTTCTTAAACCCCACTAGAAATATGATTTCATAAACAACTCCCCTAGTGATTCATCTTCCTTTAATGAACATATTATATATCATCACATTTAAAACCTTCACTTACTCCATCCCTTATGAATGGTTTGGAAATAACACACACACACACACACACACTCATTCAGGACCCTTTCATTACTAAACAATTTACACATGGACTCATGATCCTTTATTCTCCCCCTTTGACATCAAATCCAATGTATACATTATTCCACATGAACCAAATATATAATTTCAAGGATGGTCATATATTGGGAAATGTACATAACAATTTTAGAATCATGTCAACCTCCTCCTATTTTTTGATACCATAATACAAAAGCATTTGTGTTATGATTCCATTGACGCCATGCATTTTATCATTGAATTCTGTTTCCTTTATCAATTTTGTGCATTGGGGTATTCATACTCACCCCCTTTTCAACATGTTCATTACATCTAATAATAATATATAATTCTCCCACATTGATATAAAACTCCTCCACTTGTTAGGCCCACTGGTTAGACCTACAAACTCACGTATTCTCTAATATAATTTATACACATGTAAACTATAGTTTGAGAAAAAAAATCCATATCATCTAAATAATTTTATATGTATCCTCCATTAACATGATTTTTATTAATTTACCTTTCCAAATTGAAATGATCCATAAGAAAAACTTTTAGTCCAATGAGTCGAGACATGGTGTAGGAAATAATAGATAAAGTTAGTAATACAAAAACTATCCATTTCACTCACTTAATTATGTACTTCTCAAATAGTTAAATAAGTCAATCTTCTTTCATGGAATTATTCAATATTTTTTCTTCATATTTAGACACCAAAACAATACTAGTTATTAAAGCATACTAAAACTATCATCGATAATATTAAATTAGATAATATTATTTTTTGAATCATTATTGATATGAAATATTGAAATGATGACTTGTGTTTTATATTGAGATCAGTTCCTGAACTATATTTAGTAACTGGTTTCTTCTCTCATCCATAGAGTAGCATTCATTGTTTTCTAAGTAAATTATATATCAAATGTTCATTTCAATACACTGCTTAAATTCATATATTTTTCATCTAATATAACACTGAAATTTAGCGTGAAGTTTATCCATCCTTAACAACCTCTCATATTCTAGGAACAATAAGACGATATCACATTCTAGATAAAAATGAAATAAAACATTGGATATTATTCTGCTTCCTATTCACCATTATTAAATCTTCATGATCTTTAGTTAGAGAAATCATGTGTTCTTGACATCAATGTTTCATGGATCTCAATACCACTTGAAATAAATTGATTTATAATCTTTAAACTATTGATTCAAATAAGTTGGACTCGTATTTAATAATATAACTCCTCTTCTATTCTCATTCATTGGAATTCAATATAAAGAAAAATTTCATGTTGTACTAATTTGAATCCGTTGTATCTATGGGGAATGTAACAACACCAATTTATATATTTTCATGTATCTTCCCCATAAATCGTATCTCCCTTAAAAATTGAAACACTAAAATAGTATTTAAAATAATTTAAATACATAGGGAGTGGGGATGTTTCACTTACTAAATTTGAATAATGATACTATTATTGATAAAGCAACCCTTTAGTATCACACATTCCTTCTCCCACTTTCATATTCGGGGAAACTAATTCCATCACCTCGTCAACCACTTATTCTTCCTAATTATTATTAATGGTAAGATTATTTAGTACCTTACAAGATGATATCCTTTTAGTAATGATACTTCCACAACCATAATTTTAGTTTTTTTATTTAGACTTCCCCTTTTATGTTTTGGGAATTTCCTTTTCCATACATCCCAACTCAAAAACTCTTCTTCCTTGGGCACTATTACCAAAATAGACCTCATCACATGTTATTTTCTAGATCAATCATCTATGAAACATATTATAGTTCATTTACCCCTAACATATTTATCAACTTAAAAAACTCATGTAATTTTTTTGTGATGTATCTATCATACGAGGAACTTTTTGAGTAATTTTAGTTTTATAGATCATCCTCTTAGATTTATGGGAACCCTTATGTCGAATGCATGTTTTTGATATTATTTTTATATAATAGTTTCTCATTTTATTAGGACATACGAAATTTATTTTTATCTCTTCCTTTATGGAATTGTTCCCAAAACAAAATAGGAAATCCTTGAATATGTTCTCTACAATATAACATTGGGATTCCTCAAAAATTTTATTACATAGTGAATCTTTAATTATTCACTCATATGCATTTATCAAAGAAAGATAAGGTAATTTGTTTTCCCTCAAAATATGTTTTATTTATTTTCCAAGAGGGATATAATGAGTAAACTAATATTGGTGATTGATGCTCCTTTTTTGTGCTCCATTCATTTCCTCAAGACAAGTAATTTTTTTACCCATCTTAGAAGAAATTCTTTCAGTGAAAAATTTCTTCCTATTAGTCACATGAATGGAAACATTTCTTATGAAACTTTGAGTTATATTTTTTCTATAATGCCTAGCCATATGACCCTGATAAGCATACATAAATAATCATCCATTAAAACTATTAATCAAATAGTCACAACATGGATAAGTTGTATTTACTGTAGACACTCTTCTTCTATTAAGACCTTATGATTCTAGGAAAGCACTCATTTTATGTCCCATTATTCCATAGTAGTAGAACTTAATGGCTTCCTGCCTCTATGATTTAGTCATCTAGGTTTAGAAAAATGCTTCCACTTAATTATAAAATATGTATTTCTGCATTTTTGGATTTCACTTATTGATGATTCCATGGGAGGGATATTCCTTTCACATTTAATATTTTAAAATTTTCATAGAAAAAATTGATATTTTCATCCTTCAATTTTAATCAGGAAGTCATATTGTAACACCCTGAGCTTCCACGATATGCTTCTCTTTCAATAATGCAATAGCTTGCACTGTATGCAAGTTCAAGATTCTAACACACTGTGACCAATAAAAATAGCCATTATGAATAGTAATACCCACGTTTTGAAATTATATATATTTTATATTTCAAAATGGACTTCATTTTTTGATTCGGAATATCAAAATTAGCCTATGTTGAATTTTTGGTATTTTTCTGAGAACTTCAAATTTTTTATGAATAGTGAAAAATACTAAAAAACAACATTTTTAATCAAAATAATTTATAGTGATAAATTATACTATTGAGTTGTTTTAAAGTAGAATTAGAATATATTTTTACCATTTTATCCAATGGTGGTCATTATAATTAATTTCACTTTGAAATTGGACATAAACAATTGTCAATCTTTTGATATACATTGTTTCTTAAAAACATGTTATTTGTTGTGACAGCGGGAATTAATTATAAAATTAATTAATGAAAATTATATTTTTAGAATTTTTTAAAATAGACATTATTTTTGAATTCCAAATATCAATTATATCTAAGGGTTAAATTTTGGAATTGTTATGAAAAACTTCAATTTTTGATGAAGAGTGAAACCACTAAGTGGTAGTTAAAAAACTGATATTTCGTCTAAATGAAACTTTAACACTTCTATGAATTTAATTTCAAAAATCTGACATACATGGTTGTCATTAAGATATAAAATGTGGTTCAATGGGATAAAAATAATTTTTTGGTGAATAGTAACTTTTATGTTTTATTAATCGCGGTTAATGGTAATTAGTGAAATTTAAGGTAAAGATAATGTTATAATAATATGAAATGACTGTGACACATGTCCTACTCCTATTATATGAGTCATGGATGATCAATACAATACATGGGTCAACTTGGGGACCCCATGGAGCCACTTGTTTAGGAAAATGACATTAAAAACTTTTTATTTAATGTTAAAATAAAAATGTCACAAACATGAGTTGTTTTACTAAAACAATTTTTAAATGGGGTTATAAAAGTCATATTTTTGACTATAAATATTCATTAGAAAGATAAAACGATTTTATACATCATGATATTTTTTTTTATAATTTTTAGACATTAAATAAATTAAATTATTTATGACACCATGATGATTCAGCGATTACCTCATTATTTAACGATTTAAATAAAATGAAAAGATAATGTAAAATCTAAGACCTATACATGTCAAAAACCTATTGAATGGGTGTATTTAGAACTATAATCACCTTATCCTAGAAATATATAATTTTGGGACCTTTTAAATCTGAAAAGAAATTTATAATAAAGTACCCTTTTATAACTTCCCAAGAGTGCCTCTCCTCTCCCCTTATAGAAGGCCCCCCAACTCTACCACCTTACCACAAATATCAAGCCTTTGGATCGGCCAAACCCTGCCCATTTTGTCTCTACACATCCCACTATTACACCTAGAAGCCTCACTTTGGGAATAAGTCTTCCCAAGGAAGCCTCTGAGCTCAAATCAAAAAGAGTTACCCGTTTTAAAGGTAGTGTTTTCTCTTGTGTTCTTATGTTTTATTTTGCTTCTCCAACCCCCTAAACTCTATTTATTCATTTATTTTGTAACAAAACCAGTATCCTCAATATACTATGATGTTTTTATAATAATTATTCGAGCTAAACGTACAAACACTATCATATAATGGTTAAAGAACATACTGTTTCTGTGGATGGTGAATTTCTGCCTCACGAAACGATGATTGTTCAACACTCATATAACACATTCAAAGGTGGCCATTATGATGTCACTATATTTATATATGATATATATTATGTTTAAGTTTTACTTAATCTTATGTATTTTTCATTTATGTCATACCTTTATGGTTTCCATTATGGGTAAATGTGATATTTTCATTTTAGGAAGTGCGGACTACCGCCCCCTCAAAGTGATTTGAATCGTTAATGCCATATGTGTGATGTATAAAGGATGGAGTAAATGGTATTATACATTATATTATAATATAATTATAGTGTACCATTATATAATTATAATTTCATTCCATTAAATATGAAATATAAATGAAAGTAGCGTTCATGCGTACGTACGACTTACCATCTCCATGAGCGGTGCATTTCATTTCTTACCTCTAAATGTTATGTAATATTATAAATGCATGTATATACTGGATATATATGATATATATGATATCTACATCATGAATATAATTCTGGATATAATATACATTTCAACACATGAACAACTTCTAATTATAAGAAGTTTATTTTTGACACCAGTACCAAAGATCGAAAAAATGACCGTTATTAACTTAAATAATTACATAATGTTCATAACATGGTAATAAGTGATATAAAAGGAATAATTAAAATGGAAGAGGTTCTTAATAAAATATAAATTAACTCTATTTTATTATTCATGGGGTTAAAGAATGATCAAGTCAATTCGGACACGATGTAAGAGAACTTCTTAACCCAATTTCTATTCTTTGGGTTAATCTCCTACATTCAAATTATGTCATGATATTATTATGTCCTATCTTGTATTTGTACTTTATTTATGTGTAAATATAGTGAATAAACATAATAGATTTATTTTATTTTAAAAAAATGATCTTTGTAAGGGACTTCGTCTCAATATCCTTTCATTGAGGCATATTTTGTTTTATACACAACTTTCATTTATACGATGTATAAACCCCTTTGACTTTTATGTTTATTCAAAAGGAATATTTTTATACGAATCATTTTACTAAACAAAAAAAAGAATGTTTTTTTGTCGTACGTATGTGGTGACAACGACTTCTCCACCGCCATGACCATTATTTGAGTTTTGGATTCCTCTACAAGCCATAACTATTTTTAAATGAAAAATAAATACCATGTTTTAATTTTCTTTTATTTTTGTATTGAAAATGGTTTTTATAATGTTTTTATTATATAAATGTGTTGTATTGATATCTTGTGATTGAAATGTGGAAATTTTATGTTTCCTTTATGCATGTTTTATGGGATACGATTATGTTATGGTTTATGATATGTTTAAACCTGTTCATATGAGGAATGCATTGGACTTAATAAGTGACGGGTGGAGCCTGCTATAGCTCCTCGATGCATCGGTAGGTCTCATGAGACAAACTAGTGCCTTGGAACGAGGCCTTGAAAAAATATGAAATTTTTAGTCTTAGCACGAGGCCTTGGCTACGTGGTTATGATAGTATGGAATTATGAAAGTCCATCATTATGAAAGTGGTTATTTATATTGCATGTGATTATTCGACTAGTAGAATGTCCATGTGAATAAGTAAATGGCTTTATTTAATTCTATTTTGCCATATTATGATGAAGATCATGTTTAAAAGGATTTTGTTTAGTTATACATTGCCTTAAATGTTTATGTTTATTTATGAAAGCTTCCGCTATATTGTTATCCTTACTGAGCATCTGAGCTCACCCTTATAATGTTTTAATTTTTCCAGGATGCGAAGAAGTATTTTAGGAATGACTTGCAGGGATAGTCTGAAGGGGATATGAGTGTGGAAAATGGAGACTATGTTATTGTAGTTTTTCACATTATGATGTAATGTAACATTTATGAAATTATCTAGTGTTTCCAATGCTACTAAACTAATCGCTATTTCAATACTTGATCTTTTGTGATCATGAAAATGTTACGCAATAATGCACCGACTCTGGGTAATTGGGGTCGGGGTGTTACAGTTGGTATTAGAGGCAGTTTAGCACTATCCTTGGAAGCTAGATTTAGATAAACTCTGATTAGAGCACATAACCATAACATAGAATTTGAGGAGTAGTATAGAAGAACATCATCTAATTTTGTTATTATATAGATTTTGTGAGTTTTCTGAGAAATAAATCTCTGTCTGGATACGAGCTAGTAGAGGCGGCTATGGAACAGATTTACCTAGGGGTAAAACCCAAAAACACTACTTTGAGCTAGACTCGAATGAGAACTAGTTCACGACAACGGGACTTGTTGCACTCTTGGTTACGACACTCCTGGGGGATATGCTTAGGATAATTCTAATTTTATTTACAAACCACTATAAAGAGGTATGAGTATATACTTCCTCAAAGAAAACATTTTTGTGATTATGGATTATATCCATAAATAGTTCAATTTATGTTAATGGTTTTTCATGTTTGGAATTATGTATTTTGCTTCATAAAGTAATCTAGTTTATGCCATTGTTTAGAAATGAAACCTAGTGGGAGGAATTGAAACCGTATCAATGCACGCACTCCATGTAGGGATTTACCTCCTGCTCAAGATAATTATAGTGGAGCTGGTGATACAACTGGTGCTGATCATCTTATCACTATACTGGGACAACTCACTCAGGTTATGAATAATAACCTTACTCTTATGGAGCACCCTGATCCAGAACGTGGAGGATCAATGTTAGACCGCTTCGTGAGACAACAACCACCAACATTTAATGGGGGTAAAAATCCCTTAGTAGCTGAGAAATGGATAAATTCCTTAGAAAAAATATTCCATGCCTTAGGGAGTAGTGAAAGGGAAAAAGTTATCATGGAAGTTTACCGCCTCACTGGAGATATTGATCAATGTTGGTCATTGATTCAAAACACAAAGGAAGATGATGAAGTATCAAGTATGTAATGGAGGGAGTTTAAGGAAATTTTATTAGAAAAATACTTTCCACATGACCATAGAGAAGATAAAGAAAGGCAATTTCTGAGTCTGAGGCAGAAGGAGGATGAGAATGTCGCAATGTATGAGGCTAACTTTACAAGCTTAGTGAGGCATGCTCCAGATTATATACGTAACCCAAGAAGTAAGATTGAACGTTTCATCGATGGGTTAAAACCATTTCTCCATCGAGCTTTAGTATCAAAATCTTTCTCAACGTATGAAGATATTGTATCATGTGCTATCAAGACAGAAAAAGAATTCTCTAAGTCTTATGACAACAAAGTAAAGTAAGAGAAGAAGAGAACAGTAGAACAAGAGATAGATAAATGGAAATAGGGAAAGAAGGATTTTCCATTATGCGATAATTGTGGGAAGAATCACCCTAGTACTTGCCTAAAATGAATGGGAGTTTGTTATAAATGTGGAGAAAAAGGTCACCAGGCTCGTGATTGTAAGGTTAATAAAGAGTCTATCAATGTTGAATGCTACAATCGTGGGGAAATGGGGCATTATGAAAATAAATGTCCTAAGCGTCAAGAAAAATTACCTCAGAAAAGGCCAACGGATCAAGGAAAATCTTATGTTGTTACTACAGTTGAAGTGGAATGATTAATGTATTGGTGCTTTTGGACTCAAGGATTATATTTTGGTTATAAGAATAATGTGATATATATAAGGATTGTACTACAGTACTTGTTTATTTCATTAAGGATTTAATTTGATGAAGGTAATCATATTTTTAGTATGTGACAATAAGAGAAACATTACTCTGTTTGGGGAATCTGATGTTACAATTGATTTTGGAATTTAGAGTCATTTTAGAGAAAGTCTAGACAGAGATATTTTGGTTAACTATAAAGGTTGGAATGGATTAAATTTAAAATTGGATAGTATTGTTTAAGGTTGAAACATTTCTGAAGATTAATTTTGGAATATTATAATACTATATTTATAGGAAAAAGACAACCTGCAGGTCGGGGGATAACCCGTCGCGTCGGACAAAGCTGCAGGAATCGAACCCACAACCATAGTGAGACATGCCTTTATTACCTACTACTAGCATACAAGAAGTCCCTGGTTATTAAAAAAAAGTTTTCCTAATCTATATGGTTTGTGTTAATATTTAGAACCTTATATAATTAGAATAAATAGAATAATTTTTGAGTTCTGTTACCATTTGGAGTGAAAGATGGGTTTGTGGTAAAAATCTATTAAAGAATGAAAGTCTACATTACAAGTAAGTATATTTCCTTTAGTTCTTAGTAAATCTCCTAAATAAATTCCTCAACATTATAAAAGGTAACTTAAAACAAAAATGTTGTCGGTTAACTTTTCCAACTGGGGATTCAATGAAAATTTAACCAATCACAAGTTTGTGATTTTCTTGTGGTTAACTTTCTCCTAATACTGTTTTATACAACTCTCCATCAGACCTTGATGGTTATTTTTCCTCCATATCCAGATTTTCATAGAATCCTAGTAATGGATATCTCGGGTGACCTTTGTATTTCTCTTTCTTTCTTTTAATGTTATATTTTTATTAACACTATTTCCGATGTGGTTTTTCCACAAAGGTATTTTCTATTTTAAACCTCTTATTTTCAATGAAAAATATCAAATTGCAAGGAAGCAATTTATTGAAGGAGGGGAGAATGTAACACCCCGAGCTTCCATGATACACATCTCTTTCAATAATGCAAAAGCTTGCATTGTATGCAAGTTCGAGATTCTAACACACCGCGACCAATAAATATAGCCATTATGAATAGTAATACCCACCTTTTGAAATTACATATATATTATATTTCAAAATGGACTTCATTTTTTGATTCGGAATATCAAAATTAGTCTATGTTGATTTTTTGGTATTTTTCTGAGAACTTCTAATTTTTATGAATAGTGAAAAAATACTAAAAACAAATTTTTTAATCAAAATAATTTATAGTGATAAATTATACTATTTCGTGGTTTTAAAATATAATTAGAATATATTTTTACCATTTTATTCAATGGTGGTCATTAAAATTAATTTCAATTTGAAATAGGACATAAACAATTATCAATCTTTTGATATATATTGTTTCTTAAAAACACGCTATTTGTTGTGACAGCGGGAATTAATTATAAAATTAATTAATGCAACATATATGTTTGGAATTTTGTAAAATAGACATCATTTTTGAATTCGGAATATCAATTATAGCTTAAGGTGAAATTTTGGCATTGTTCTGAAAATGTTCAATTTTTGATGAATAGTGAAACCACTAAGTGGTAGTTAAAAAACTGAATTTTCATTTAAATGAAACTTTACCGCTTCTATGAATTTAATTTCAAAAATCCGACATACATGGTTGTCATTATGATATAAAATTTGGGTTAGTGGGATTGAAATAATTTTTTGGTGAATTGTAACTTTTTTGTTTTATTAATCGCGATTAAAGGTAATTAGTCAAATTTAAGGTAAAAGATAATGTTATAATAATATGAAATGACCTTGACACATGTCCTACCCCTATTTTATGAGTCATGTACGACCAAGAAAATACATGGGTCAACTTTGGGACCCCATATAGCCACATTGGTAGGAAAATGAAATTAAAAACGTTTTATTTATTGTTAAAATAAAAATGTCACAAACATGAGTTGTTTTACTAAAACAATTTTTAAATGGGGTTATACAAGTCATATTTTTTACTTTAAATATTCATTAGAAATATAAAACTATTTCCTACATCATGATTTTTTTTTTAATTTTTAGACATTAATTAAATTAAATTATATATGACACCATGATGATGCAGCGATTACCTCATTATTTTACGATTTAAATAAAATGAAATGATAATGTAAAATCTAAAACCTACACATGTACAAAACCTATTGGATGAATGGATTTAGAAATCTTATCACCATATCCTCTAAATATATAATTTTTGGACCTTTTAAATCCGAAAATCATTTTATAATAAAGTAACCTTTTATAACTTTCCAAGAGTGCCCCTCCTCTCCTCTTATAAAAGGCCCCCACCTCTACCACCTTACCCACAACTCTCAATCCATTGGATCGTCCAAACACTGACCATTTTGTCTTTCCAAATCCCACTCTTACTCCTAGAAGCCTCACTTTGGGAATAAGTCTTTCCAATGATTCCTTTGAGCTCAAATCAAAAAGTGTTACCCGTTTTAAAGGTACTGTTTTCTATTGTGTTCTTATGTTTTATTTTTCTTCTCCAACCCCCTAAACTCTTTTTATTCATTTCTTTTGTAACAAAATTAGTATCCTAAATATACTAGGATGTTTTTATAAGAATTATTCGAGCTAAACATACACACACATACATCTAATGGTTAAAGAACATACTGTTTCTATGGATGTCGAATTCTTGCCTCACGAAACGATGATTGTTCAACACTCATATAAAAACTTAAATGGGGGCCATTAAGATGTAAATATATTTATATATGATATATGATATTTTTATTTTTTACTTAAGCTTCTGTATTTTTCATTTATGGAATACCTTTATGGTTTCCATTATGGGTAAACGCGATATTTTTATTTTAGGAAGTGCAGACTACCACCCCCTCAAAGTGAATTGAATCGTTAATGCCATATGTCCGATGTATAAAGGATGGAGTAAATGGTATTATACATTATATTATACTTGAATTATAGTATACCTTTATATAATTATAATTTCATTCCATTAATTACGAAATAGAAATGCAAGTAGCGTTCATGCGTACGTACGGCTTACCGTCTCCATGAATGGTGTATTTCATGTCTTACCTCTAGATGTTATGTAATATTATTAATGAATGTATATACTGGATATATATTATATATATATGATATATACATCATTAATATAATTCTGGATATAATGGATATTTCACCACATGAACAACTTGTAATTATAAGAAGTTTATTTTTGACTCCAGTACCAAAGATCGACAAAATGACCGTTATTAACATAAATAATTACATAATGTTAATAACATGGTAATAAGTGATATAAAAGGAATAATTAATATGTAAAAGGTTATTAAGAAAATATAAATTAACTCTAGTTTATTATTCAGGAGGATAAAGAACGATCGAGTCAAGTCGGACACGAGGTAAGGGAACTTCTTAACCCAATTTCTATTCTTTTGGGGTAATCTCCTACTTTCAAATTATGTCATGATATTATTATGTACTATCTTATATTTGTACTTTCTTTGTATGTAATTATATTGAATACACATAATAGATTAATTTTCTTTAAAAAAATGTTATTTGTAAGGGACTTTGTCTCAATCTCCTTTCATTGTGGCATATTTTGTTTTATACACAACTTTCATTTATACGGTGTATAAACCCCTTTGACTTTTATGTTTATTAAAAAGGAATCTTTTTATACGAAGCGTTTTACAAAACAAAAGAAAAGAATGTTTTTTTGTTGTATGTATGTGGCGACAACAACTTCTCCACCACCGTGACCATTATTTGAGTTTCGGCTTCCTCTACAAGCCATAAGTTTTTTTAAATGAAAAATAAATACCAAGTTTATTTTCTTTTATTTTGGTATTGAAAATGGTTTTGATAATGTTTTTATTATATTAATGTGTTTTATTGATATCTTTTGATTGGAATGTGTAAATTTTAGGTTTCCTTTATGCATGTTTTATGTGATACGATTATGTTATGGTTTATGATATGTTTAAACCTATTCATTTAAGGAATAAATTGGACTTAATAAGCGACGGGTGGAGCCCGATATAGCTCCTCGATGCATCAGCAGGTCTCATGAGACAAACTAGTGTCTTGGCATGAGGCCTTGAAAAAATATTATATTTTTAGTATAGGCACGAGGCCTTGGCTACGTGGTTATGATAGTCTGGCATTATGCATTCCATCATTATGAAAGTGGTTATTGATATTTCATGTGATTATTCTACCTGTAGAATATCCATGTGAATAAATAAATGGAATTATTTCATTTTATTTCGCCATATTATGCTGAAGTTCATGTTTAAAAGGATTTTGTTTAGTTATACATTGCCTTAAAAGTTTATGTTTATTTATGAAATATAATCTGCTATATTTTTATCATTACTGATCATCTGAGCTCACCCCTTTCAATGTTTTAATTTTTCCAGGATGTGAAGAAGTATTTTAGGAATGACCTGCAGGGATAGTATGATGGGGATATGAGTGTGGAAAATGGATACTATGTTATTGTAGTTTTTCAATTTATGATGTAATGTAACATTTATGAATGTATCTAGTGTTTCCAAGGCTACTAAACTAATAGGTCTTTCGAGACATGATATTTTGTGATCATGCCAATGTTATGCAATAATGCACCGACTTTGGGTAACTGGGGTCGTGGCGTTTCATATATCCTACAAACCAGATCCTTATTCTATTTTGGGTTTAATACTCTCTTATATTTTTGTTTTGAGGGGGATAATGCTAGATTTTATCTCCTTCATAATGACTATTTTCTTTTAAAATTAATATAATTTTTTTTAAAGAAAGTAACATTTACTATTAATTTTTACACACATTTTTAGAATTCCATCATTCTACGCCACCCTTAATAGAATGATACTTTAGTCCTCCTCAAAAAACTCCTTTATGTGTGAACCCGATTCATCCTTCTTTTCCATTTTATTTTCAACCTCATTTAGATTAATAATATTGAATTTAGAACTAGATTTTCACTATTTCAATTTGGGAGAAATATCTTCTATCCTATTGGCTTGATTATCATTTCCCCCAAAACCTATACTGATTTCAATTATTCTATGATTGGGTATTATAAAATTTTTATCCTCATTTTTAGGTCTTTAATATAGATCCATTGAGATTCATTATTCTCTTTTAGCTCCATAATATATTCCTTCACCCCCAAGTCAAGATCCTCTAATATGTGGATAAATTCTGCCTGTATATGTCTGGATATTTCATCATCATCAGAATTTACAACATCTCTTGGAATATCAATCCCCATGGATAGTCATGCACCATCATTTTTTAAATAAGTACATTAACAATTATATTCGTTCATGCCATTTATTTGTGATCTTATAGATTCTTTATATTGATTAAAACCACATAAAAGACTATCAGATTACATATAATTACTTCATATATATTCTTCTTCTTAAAATTAATTCCCTTTTTCTAGATGTGTAAGAATAAATGAATTTAACTTGAAAAACCGATCATATCAATTTTGATAAAAAATTAAATATGAGAAACCTTACCTCAAATACCAATTGTTGGACCCATAAGGGATGTTATGAGATATTCCCTAATAGGGGGTGAATCTAGTTATAAAACTCATTTGTGTTTCCCCACATACCTATGAAACTCTCATAGTCCTAACTGATCTTGACCTCACATGTTAATAGGGCCACTCCATTGTTCACTAATAAAGTGTTTATCTTATCAACTAGATTTATTATCATATTATTATTCATGTAATATTGATGATAATTCAACCCACATGCACTATTTTTTATCCTATAAAATAGAAGACCAAAAAAGGAACATGAATCAATAACTTTTAATAGTTAACATGCACTGGGAAATTCCCAAGGATTACACACCGATGTTGGGTGAAATTGTCAATATCCCTTAATAATATTTCATTGATGGATTTAGGCACAATTATTTCTATATCCGGTGTCACTAAAATTACATGTTTTAAGGTCAGATCATTACCACCCATGGTTCACTCCCTTTATAAGGTTTAGGGTCAGCTCACTTCCACCCAAGATTCACACCCTTTCTTATCTCCCATTTATCACTATTTTAGGAGGGAAATATTTTTGTCACATAGGAAAAATGAATTAATAAAAAAATAAATGAAAATTCAATGATTACTGCATGTAAAACATCACAATAATATTTTAAAAAGTGGTTGTGAACATCACCATAGAGTCTTTACTAACCCATTTAAACTATTATTTAAGGAATATATCATTTTTAAATGTCTACAATGAGTGATAATCACATTCTTTTCTATTGTATTGAAAAAAATTCCCAATACACTCATTAACATAGCATTAAAGGCATTCATTAAACTCTTAACTCTCAAAATAAATTCCAATCCTTCATGATACATTACAATTTCATGAATTTTATAATCGTTCGAAAAATAATACATTTTCATGAGAATCAAAACCATTAAAATTATCTTCCAAAACGTTCAATAAACTCTTTGGATATATTGAAAAAAATATTTTCTTCGTGAAACTGATGTTCTTTTGAATTATTTATGTAAGAAAAACCTTTTTGAAATTATTTTCAAATTTAGAGCCCTCAAATCGTCAAAAATATTATCTTATCCAAATGTGTTGGGGTAAAAAAATATTTTTAAAAAATTCACCCCCTTTGTGAAACATTCATTCTCTCCACCCCCATTTCATGAAACTCTTCCCTCTATTTGTGAAACTACCTTTCTTCACAAAATATTTTAGCATTTCATCCCTTCAGGTACACTTCCAAAAAACATGGAATCAACACATAATTTTTCACCATCAATAAAATTATATGATTTTTAAAAGAATGGTGTCTTTTTATAACTTTTTTACTCCCTTAATCATTTAAATTTCATCAAACTCACTTTTATGAATCACCAATATTTCATGAAATAATTAAAATTTTTCCTAAAATACATGCATTTTCTATCTTTTGATATGGAATTATTGAAAAATTAATATTTCTAAACATTGATGTGTTTAATACAATCGGTTCATTTAATAAAAAAAATAATTTTCAATATTTCCAAGAGATGACATGGAATCACCTTGTTCAAACAATAACTAGTTTATGTGAGCCATCTTCATTTGATTTATTTATTTTTGTTAAATTCCCACACACACTCAAACACTTATAGAACCATTTATTTATGAATAAATTATGTTATTCACAATCATATTATTTCTCCATGAACATTTCATGATGAAACCCTATATGTGTTCACTTATTTATTTTATAGCTTCAGACCATCTCATAGTATTATCGTTATCTACATTTCGGGATCATGCATTTCTTCATGTAGTCTAAAAAGTTTCCTTTATAAGGAACACAATATTATCATGAAAATGTATCATCTATACCTTAATTGGTAACACCATAGTGTTAATTAAATCACGTCATCCAAAACTTCAATAATCCATGTTTGATAATGATAGGGTTTAAAATAAATCTAATACACAACACAACGAAACACCAATTCTCATTTCTGTATAACCATAATTTTATTGTACTCAAACCATCTTGAGAATTGATTCTCCAATGAAAACCCTCATTTATAATTTTAATTATACAAAATCATTTACCACATCATATCCTAATGGACTATCCTTGTATTATGGTGATGGTAAATGTGTTGTGTATACAGATTACAGTTATCCATCCAAGTGAAAAAGGTCATGAATAAATAAAACATTGTATTCTTTTATCTAATAGGCCATTCTCAACTAAAATTTTTGTTAAACTCACCACATATATATCTTGACTATATAAATCTAGGAGTACCAACCTTAAAGATTATTGATTAATTAAAACTCATTATCATTTGAATCATGTTTTTTGAGATTAAAATTTAAATAATTTATTTCCATGAAATGTTATGGTGGCATAAATTATTATGAAATTGAAATTTTAATGATTCATATATTTTCATGAATTGATAGTAAAAGTAAAAAATATATAATAATTTGAAAAAGGATTTGAGACCAAAAATTTTATTTATGAATTTAAAAATATGGAGGAACATCCATAGGGAATATTTTTTGACAAGAAAATAGATATAAAAATAATGAAAAAGATTAACATACATAGTATATAGTATTACCTTTTTGGTAGAGTATATGAAATACTAAAAAATTAGTTAATTGGAATCCATTAATCATTAAAGATTAAATTTTTTTGAAACCTTTTATTTAACCAAAAACTATAGTTTCTTAATGTGTGTAAAAGTTCATTGGTCAAATTTTTGATATCTCAGAGCTTGTATACTGTGATCTTTAACTGCATTTTCATTATAGAAATGTGAGATTCATATATATATCTATCACTAATGATTATTTTTTTTAGTAATTTAATATTTTAGATTCACCATTCCATTATTTATTGAACTCTCATTAATTCATCTCCATTAATTTCATGTTGTATTTTGTGGTTTTATATGTGTGATGATATCATTCATGAGTTTTAACTCATTATTTAATAGCTATGGTTTTCTAAATAATAGCATACTATTCTTGGTAGTGTAATCCTTATACTCCTAGACAAACAAAGAAAAAAAATATGCATTTTATATTATTACGTATCTCATCTATATTAGTTTGGGCGATTAAATCCTGGGTGTAATATCATAAAAATTCATACATTATTAAACTCATAGAAAAAACATCAGTATTAAAGCCTTTTTGACTTTTGAGACTTGAATATACATTGGGATAATGGTACGTATAAAAGATATTCTTAGGTATGGTGAAGATGTGTGTAGAAATTAATTTAGAATCTCTATATTGGTAAGATCCAACTTTGAAGAAGACTAATCAACATGTATATCGTGGGAATCTTAGATAATAGGAACACTTGGTGGTGTCATGTGAATTATTGTGAATTTAGTTTCTTAAGATCATATTTTGATTTTTTTGATATAATTATTATTTGAATGATCCAAGATATAAATCATGGTATTATTTGGGTTGTGTATAGGAGTGATGATCATTATTTAGTGGTATGAGGTATATTTTGGTATGAATTATATGACATGAATTAAAAATATAATTTAGGATTAGTAATTTATGAATTAATATAAGTTGTATTGAGTTATGTGGTATTTAATATTAAATGATGCATGAGTTTATTATGGTTTTATTGGGTTTGAGAATTTGATTTCCTGACACTGATAAATGATTTAGAGTATCTAAATGGAGTTCTACAGTTATGAATTCATTGGGCCAACATCTCTTGGGACTTAATGGGGATGACAAGTTGTATAATGGGAAGGTTTTAATGACCTGTTTACTATTTATAATGGTAAAGGTGGTATTATTGTCTTATTTATGAATTTTTCATAGTTGAGTATGAAGTCATATAAAAATTTGGGCTCCGTCTTAGGGAATATTTATTTTTTAGAGGATTCAATATTGTTATTGGGTGTTTAGTGATGAATTATTATGTGTTTTAAAAATGGTTTGAATGTTTTAGGTGATTTTAGGTTTTGGAGGTGACCATAGGGTGTAACAACATCAAATTTCGAATAATAAGTGGAATTGAGTGCTTATTTGGGGGTACTAGGTACCCAGTGTAGTTGGGAAGAATGGGTGTTGTTTATTGAGAGCCACCAGGTACTCGGTAGCCTTAGGCCAAATTTTATCTTAGTAAAATATTTTTTTTGGTTTTCATCATGTTCATATTTTCAGTATTTGGGTCTCACTTATAGATAATCCTCCCCTTACTGAATGTGAGGCTCTCTATTATCTCCTCCTTACCCTCTAAGTGATCCTTGATTCAAGGGAATTTCAATGATTTTTCTGTAGAAAAAATAAAAGTTAATATTCCCTCTTATTATTATTTTCATTATTTCCCATATATACTCTAATTCATACAACTTTTTCGAGGCGTTTTAATGGATATATCTGGCCATGGATTTGTGAAATATCATTATAACTTATGGATTCTCCTCCATGTTTCCAGTGGAATAACATCTAGATCAGTATTTCATTTTTAATCATAATTTAAATTGCTGGTGATTGAGGTATCCCTTTAACTATGGTTTCTTAAAATCTAGGGTAAACTATTATGGTAATTCCATGGAGATTATTTAGAATTTTGGTATTTTATTATTTTATGGAAGTTATAGAGTATATTTCACTAGTTTTTATTGTGAATTTAGTAATCTTATATTATAGTGGCATTGTGATTTGGATATTTTGGAATAAGAATTTTGGTTTAAGAATTGTCAAGGGATTTAGAAGATCATCCCTTGTTGTTATGTCTTACTATTAAAATTTTTAGGTTTTCCTAACTAACTGAGTGATTCATAGTCTATTCATGGAAATGGAATACATAGATTTTCATTAAAACGTAAGAAAATTTATCATTTTTTAATGATTACAAATATATGTTTTATAAATAATAATTTTGTATCAGGAATTAAAAAATTTACAAAAAGTTTTAGGATCTATATAAAAAAATGTACTTGATGTCGAATATGTTAAAACTTAAGAAAACCTATTTATGCATCGTGCACTCCAAGTGAGTCTTAACTCATCTAATTATAATTATCTTAGAATCTGATATAGGATACCCTTATTATATTCAAGATTCCTTAGATTTATTATTCCTATGTGTGAGGTTTTTCTTAAGAAATTTATATCAGGAAGAAATGATAACCATTTTTTGTATCAAAATTTAGGGTTCCTTGAGGAAAACTTATAGGTAGTGGGTTTCACTTTGAACATGACCATATTATATTATTATATTAACTATATCATTTTAAACCAATGAGATTTAACTAAATAATATAATATAAATTACCTTTCCCAATATAATTTAAAATCACTATATATGGTAGTTATTTAATGTCACTATATTAGCTAGAATAATTTACTGTAAATAAGTGGTCTAGTCTAAAAGGATGAACTATTAAGTATTTTTTCCAAATTCTTCAAATACCATGTTATGATTTTTTTATCTTAAATATATTTTTTTATCTTCTTTAATCACTTAATCTCCTTTATCCTTATTTAAATATTTCAACTATTTTTGTTACATCCACCTCTTACCTCTTTTGAAATTGTTTTTCTTAATTAAAATAATTTTTTGAAATTTATCATTATTAAAATTATACTATTTTATTAGTTATAAAGTTGATCATTGAACTTATAAAATTATATTATGTCATATTATGAAAGCATGTTCCTTATATCTTGTTTATTCCTTTCATATAATTTAATCACCAAATATTGATGACCATGGTTATTATCATGTTCGACAACCATGTAGTTTAGTTATGGTGTTGTTTCTATAGAGTATATTGTGTTATATATTCCTTGGATGAAGCCTCATTTGGAACCCCACTAATATGTATCAATGTTTTCGGTGGATTATACCTAATGGATCATTGAGAATATAGACTAGAATGTGTGACTACCACTTGTTTTCATTCAATTCATGGAGTTTTATATCACTATTCATAAGCATATACTTCTTTTTAGGAAATATTTTTCTTTTCTGTTATTATTATATCATTATGAAACAACGATAACTTTTCATTTATTTAGAATGTGTTTTCCATATGATTTGGAAATAATGTTTTGGTGTAATTCCTACAGTAATCTTTTGTATGACTAATACTTCATGTAAAATCATGTTATTACCTAAGTAAACATTACCAATACGTGAAAATTTGTAAAACTTTTATTCAAATCAAGGATACTATTTGTTACATATAGAGTATGTTAGATTCATATTTTGGTTTTTGTAATTATATATATTATGTTTGTGTGGCTTACGTCATAACTTGGTGATGGGATGGCCTTACAGTGACCTGACTATGTATGCCTCTTCCCTTATTCCACGTGACAATATATGTATTTGACTATATACACAAATTCTCCTTTCCCAAATAATAGTCATTTTCTAGGACTTAGTATGTAGACATACCAAGATTGAATGGTTTGAAGGATTAACCTTCCCATAGGATGATCTCAGATACGTAGTTATTAATTATTTCATATTTATTTCTTGGCTTAATTTTTAATTGTAGAAATAATTTTTATTATATGTATTGAAATGTAAATTCCTGTCTATATGCACACTTGTTATATCAGTGATGAGCTAGGAATCCTTTGGTGGTTCCCTATAGATTCGGTATATATACACACTTTGTATGTGCACCTCAGTGGAAACAAAGATTCATAGACTACATTTCAAGCACCTACAAACAGGCATTTAGTTAATGGACGTTTCTTCCAATTATGGTCAGTGTTGGAGTAAGATAGATTACGACATGGAGAAGTGAATGTGGCATTTTAAGGTTATTATCATCACATTTCCTTACTCATTCATGTACTCTTTAGTTCATATAAACATTTAGATATGAGTTTTATTTAGTTTTATATTTTTATTGTTTGTATATGATTTAGTCTTTCCTGCATAAATATAGTGTGATGAGAATCATATCAATTTTATTTATTATCTAATTCCATGATTGGTCTGGTTTTTTTCTTGGGAACATATTACATATAGAATCGTAATATAAGGAATATGAATTGATCCAACACTGGATCATATTTATAACTCATGGGTAAATTATCCCCTAATTTTTTTTATCAAGATCAAAAGTTCTATTTCCCTTCCATGAGTATCAGGTAGTGTCCCTAGGGTAGTTTAATTTATGATCTAGGTGTAGTTTGGGCATTTAGGTTATAGGATTTTGATCACATATCTTGAGCCGAGAAGTAAATTTCAACTCTGCAAATCTCCCAATTCATCCTGGAATCGATGACTTCATCTCTTCATATTAGGTTTTCACTAAATACATTATATTTTAATGAAACCAAAAAATATTCCCTTATTAATGAGTAATATATGTGATGTTGGATTTTTTATATTGTACTCATTGTACGAATCTAAACTACATATAACTAACATCCTTCCTACTTGATGTTATACTATACTACATTTTTTCCATCACACATGGCCTTTAAACTACTAAATGCGGTCCAATATATATGAAATAATCTTTTTTAATGAGAGTTTAGTCTATGTATGAAAACTATCATGTGGTTATACCCATCCAATGGACAGTTCTTGGAAAAAAACTCCCCCTATTTCTAAGTTTTCTATGTGGGTTGATTCCTATTTTTAAAGGATACATAGTAATACATGAAAGACTCACCCTGGGTCAAGCCTTGAATCTTATCAAATATATTCCCACTCCCTATCTTAGTATATGGACCCTTAATTATTCACATTAGGGTTTCTCAGTCTTCTGTATATTTGTATGGTTCTATACCCCTTTTCCCAAACATGACAGTTAAATCTGTACAATGGACTTCTAGGAACTACATTTGATATTGTTATTTTAAGATGTGTAGTGATGTCCATATCAGTTATCGTAGACCCATACATTAATTTTACCATCATTCCATCCCACCATCATCCAATTACTTGGTCCCTTTTAGATGACATCATACATTTGTTTCATAAGCCTTATATTGGGACAATAATATTCATGTCATTTTTGAGAACATTGTGTGGATTAATTCCTATTATGTTAAAATATGACGTGATAAAAACAATTAACCAATCCCAACCTAGCCATAAATTATACAATAATTATACCCCCACTATCCTAGAACATGGGAACTAATTTGTTCATGATTGGTTTATTTACATTAATCCCATGCAGGGATGAGATTATTTATGTCAATCTTTGAACTATGTGTCTTTATTCTTATTATTATAGAATAGTTTGTAAAAGTCAAATCAACTATCTTTGACCCATCTATAAATTTTACCTTCATTACACATCCCATCATCCTAGAAATTTATATCTCTTTAGTTCATGGAAGGTTTTCTTTTATTAAAGGGTACTATAATAATAATTTTGATATCAATAATTAGAATTATGCATGTATTGATTCTTACTATTACAATATATGTCATGACATATGTATCACTAATCTTGGACCCATATGAAAATTCCATTCTCATCAAATCTTTCATCCCTTTATATGACCACCTTATGCATATAAGGTATTTATATATTTGAATTTATAGTGAGACAATATATATTTTCTACCTATAACTACAAATGTATTTATTCATATTATTACATGTTATGTTCTGATTTCTAAACTTTGTTTTATTGACCAAAAAACAAATATATATCAACATCCACTCCCTTAATGGTTTTTGTAATTATCCAATAATGATTGGTCATGAACTATATTATTTCAGTTAACTTTTTAATACTCCTTTTCTATATACAATATTACTTTCATTAGGAATTTTAATCAATACAAAATATCAAAGGATATTGGTAATGAGTTTATAAAATCCTGAAAGACCCCCTATGTAGTTTTGGTGAATATTCCACATTTACGGAACTACTTTTGATAGAAAAAGGAATATCTTCATCTTAAAATAGGATATTATATGATCCCATATTTCCTCAACATCATTACAATGGAAGCCAACAATTGAATTTGGTCATTGGACATCGTCAATATACTTATTTAATAGTACAATAATATTATATTATTTTAAAATAAATTCAATGGTTTCCCTATCATATCCATTTTCATTTCAATATTCACCAAATTTGATAACCAAAATTATAAATCACATAACTTTAATCCCTAATTAAAATGGGATTTAAATGCTTCTAATATCCTTACCCGCAATTGTGTTTGGATGTTTCCTTCCTTCTTCTAAGAACAATAACCATAGAATACATGATCTTATCCTTGAGGAAGTCTATATTGGAACGATATCCTTTATTCACATTGGTTTTACAATTCTATCAATACTATATAGTCTTCTTATGTGTTGATCAAAGTGGAATGACCATAAACTTCAACAAACTTTGGTTAATTCTATCCAACCATAATGATAATCTCTCAGTATTCTAAATTGAAAGAAAATAAACATCTAAAGAAAATAGATATTGTTCTCTCAGGGTTGAAAAACTATAAAAGGAATCCTGAAAAAAATTCATTTCTCCACATTAAAAGAACACACCTTTTATAGAGTAGGATAAAAACTGTGCACTTGAAATATAAAATGGAACAAAAAAATTCACGTCAAAAACCAAAAAATGGAAGGAAAAGTAAAATCCACATTCCTTACCACTAATCCTTTCCCAATAATTTCATGGAAAAAGTTATTGTTAAATGTAAAAGCGTACATTTGGTATGGACTACCAACTTACCCTGGAGAAATTCAAGCCATTTTTTCTAGGCCTACAGATATACGAAAAAGTAAGATCAATCTCAATTTCTTCCCATACATGTTTATTTATATGATTTATACTAAAGTAAAAAAGATATAATTTCATGTTAAATGAACCATATTGAAAATTTATTATCACATGAAAAAACCTTCTTTGTAATTTGAATTATACTATGATATTCACCTTATCATATATTAATGGACTAGACATTGAATATGATGATGCTAAATAGAATATGAATCTATATTTCTTATATCCATACAATATCAATATTTTATGAAGAATTAAAACATATAAACCTTTTAACGGATGGGTTTTTGTAAAGATTATAATTATGGAAAATTAACTACATATATGGCATTCATATATATATATATAAGAGTTTCAACATTAAGGATAATTGATTAATTAAAACACTTAATAATTTTACTAAAGTGTTTTATATTATAATTTTCCTAATTATTTTCCATGAAATGTATATATGGATCTCATTATAATGATATTCCTCTATTCAATATTTCTGGATTTTCAAGAATAAACAGTCAAAGATATAAAATCTATGAAATGGATAATGGTTTAGCGAAATGGAATTTAATTTAAAAGGTAAAAAAAATGAGCAACATATACAAGGTATTGTCTTCCTTTGTGAAATTTAAAGAAGATAAAGAAAAAAATTTAAATAACTAGGTTATCAATTATTTCATTAGTAAGGTGTTCCATATCAATAAAAATTTCATAGAAGGATCAATCGACCATTGAAAATCTACTTGTTTGATAGCCACTAAATTATCCAATAAATGAAATTGCTCTATCCATGTAACAAGTCATTATTTTTTATTTTCGATAGATCCAATATTGATGGTTATAGTAAAAAATAAATTTTCATAAAACAAATTTGAGATTCATATATGTCCATATCTACTACCTGATTATTCATGAAATTGTTGATTCACGATTCATTATCCCTTTTTTTATTCCACTCATGCACAGTCCTCTCCATTAATTCCATGTGGTGGTTTATAGTTTTGGATGCGTGAAGATCACATTATTAAATTTCTATCTATTATTCGAATAGCCCTCATTTTATGAATGATAACATAGGATCCATGGAAGTTTAATATTCATACTCCTAAAATCATATAGATATTATATATTCAATACATAAGGTTACATAAATCATATATAGGATTTAGAGTTATTAATGCATGGATATAATACAATTCCTATTATAATATCAATTAATTCATATTGGAAATTTCAAAATTGGAGCCTATCATGTAATCTAGGATTGCAATATACTTTGGGATGATGATATATATTAAAGAGGATATTGGGATTGATAAATAAAAGGAACGATATATATTTAATCTATATATTTTATGGGGCCGACATTAAATGAGATTGTTAAATATGTGTATCATAGAAATCATGGATAATATACAACCTTGGTGAAATTTTATGGATGTTCTATGACTGATATTTATATTTTATGTTACCATAATCGAATGGTGAAATTATAATCCCATAACTAACCGTAAATACAGAATATTTATTCTTGTTAACTGGTGTGATACCCACAAAATATTTATTAGTCTTAGCGATGGGAGTATCTCCCTCATTAGTTATAGAGTCCAACATATTAAAATAATCTCCAAACTCTTTTCCATTGTGCAATTTTTTCCTATCTCTGATAGGTGTCCGACTTGTTTATGGGTTGGTTCCCCTCAATGTTACACCTTGAAATCATTCATTACAGGACCAAGAACATTCCAATCTTAGATGATTCAAGGAATCAGATAATGGAATATATATGGGAACACTAATTCCTTTATTCATTAGAATCAATGATAATTTCTATAGTATTGTAGGATGTTTCATTCCTTGATCCCAATAACAGGGGTAAAGGATAGTCGACTAGACACCCCAGAATTGATGTATAATCTGGTAAAACATATATAGATCAAAAATAGAGGCCCCAGTAACCCTATTTATAAGAAACCCATCATTGATAGAGATTCTACATGAGTGTTCATATTCCATTATAATGATATTAGTATCGATCATTCCTAAAGGATCTCTATAAGGGGTAAATTTAAACAATTAATGATTCCATAGTGGATGGTAAAAGTTTTGGGAATCCACTTTCACTACTCCTAAAACAATAATTTCTAACAATATAGGGTTAAATAGAGACCAAGGATAAAAAACAATGCTCCTATGAACATAGCTGTCGAGATGTGTTGTTATCCAACCATGGAATAATTGAATTGGAAGGCTTGTCCTATGAAGATTTTCACCTCATTGAACATGACCTTAGACATAGAAGAGTAACCCAAAGTATTACCTATTTCCCTGAAGGTAAATATAATTTTATCATAATGGTGGTATCCCTTTCCCATTTATAAGAATCTTAAGCTGATAATAACTATCCACTGAGAATCATCTATATAAGGTTAGATAAATTTAATCCAAAATTTAACTTTAATATATTTTGATAACCCCATATCATATGTTGAGCATCATCTAAAATATAACAATATTTTTTTGAGCTCTACTTCCATGTTGGTATATATAGGTCCTCAATCTATTTACATTGGTTTTTGACCCTTGATACTGAAGAAATATATTGATCTAGGCATTATAGGGGATATTGAAAATCAGGTGAATTTATTTATTCAAATTTATTTTGAATTGGTCAAATAAATATATTTCTATAATGAGGGTTTCTTCAATGTCATCCTAGGAATTGAAGAAAAGGAATAATTTTTCATACATCTCACCTAAATGGTGATTCCCCCAAATGTGTGAATTTCGGATGGACATATGAAAGTATCCTAATGTGATAGGTGAAATTTATTTGTTTTTAAAAACCATCAAGTAACTAACATAACGATGACATTAGAATAGTGAAAAACTAATAAGTATGAATCCCAAATGGACTCATATAATTTTAATACACTTGGATGGTCATCAAAATCAATGCGTCTTTGCTTCACCTAGTATATAAATGACCACATATAAAATTAATTTACACTAGATAGAGATCCCATTAATTACTATATTAACCATTCATAGAGGATATTTTTATATTTGAATACCCTGGAAGGGTTGTTTTGGACACTTGGGGTCCTATTTTCCACTACCATTGAGGATTTTACTATAAGTATCATTCTTAGTCACCAATTTCAATAACAAATTCTCCATAAAAGGGGATTTTTTTTATTGAGTGTTCCCTAATAATGATGTTATCAGTTGAAAGGATGATTATTATTTGATTCAATAATTAGTGAATTATTGAGGATACTAAATCTATATAATAAGATCCTATATAATGGGTAATTATGAAAAGAAATTTTAAATTAGTAATGAATGTTATGGATGATGCGATTTGATAAGATTTCCTAAACTATGTTTGATATCATCGATCATTAAATAAATGAGAGAAACTAAAAATTCATTAGGGTTGGTATTAGATGGTCCAACTATTGTCTTCATAGAGAAAAAACAATAACACGTGTTATATAAAGAGGAATTAAATATAATGAAGATGAAAAAATATCTTTCATAAATTTCAAGAATCTAGGACTTAAAGATTAAACATGTGAGAATTTTCTATGTGTGACCTTTATAAAATCTAATCATGCTCAGGTCATGGTTCCCAAATGGTCATGCCAAGATACATATGACCAAGCCATGGAGACCAATTGAAGTCACCTAGCATGCATAACCCAGGTGGATCATTCCAAATCATTTATTCCATTATTATCATGTCCATCCTCTATAATATTCCTAACATAACCAATAAAAATTTGAAATGATTCCATGAACATATCAATAAGATAACAAATGACTTATGTGAAAATAGAGGTATTAATAAATAGGATTTTACCAGTTCTTTGGTGTACCTTGATAATGTGTTCCCCCTAATTTATAGAGTAGTATTGTATATGTCTAAAATTACACATCATAGACCAATTCTAAATAGAGTGAAAGTACATTTATGGACCAACATGGATGCCCATGTTTCCAGCTACATGAACCCACCTAAGTATGTTGAGGGTATAGACAGAGCAAAATTCCCACAAAAGACATCTTTTCCGTAGAATTTAGTTGTTGGTGTGTTGATTCAATCCAATTATAGGGGGAATTTGTTGTTTATTTAATTTCATAAATGAATTAAATTTTCATAGTCTACAAAAGATTAGAAATATTTTAAAAAGGATGAAGGATAAGAGGGTTCTTATTCCTTAGCCATTTTTCACTAGCGTCCTAATATAAAACATATCTAGGGGTTCCATTATTTTTTCCGTATCGAGTAGTACCCCACCTAATTCCCTATCATGTTTTATTGTGTTACACATCTTTCTCCAAAAGAAATAGTAGCCTGATGTGGTAAAAATTAGTTATCTTGGAACCTAAAACACTTTTCCTAAATAAATATATACTAACTAACATTTCAATAAAATTGAGTTAGAGGAAAAAACCTCTAATATTTGACCACATGAAGTGTGAATATATTCATATCAATATTCCTAAGTAAGTGAGTTTTGAATCTAAACAAATGAGGAAGGAATGTAAATGATATGTATTTGGGTCCTTCATTAGATATGATCATTGTAAGAGGAGACTTCATAGAAATAATTTCCAATATTTGGGACAAGGCAATTTATTTTAATATTCTCTCAAGAGAATAGTGCATAATATCATAATACCTAGTTATCCCATAAAGGTTGCATGACTAGTTTTTCCATTAATGATCAAAACCTAGTCCCCATGGCCACCCAACTAAGTTCCCATTCACTCAGGTTCCCAAATGTAATGTCACTCAACCTTTGAGACCTTATTAACATGGAAGATATGCTATTACCATTGGATCCATTCCCAATTTACATAAATTGGTTCCCATCCTCATATCCCATCCATCTGAGTGATTATTCACCCATCATTCCAAACTGGTCACCCATTTGACTAGGTCATCCATTATGGGTCATCCCTTATTCCCACAACTCATCCAACATTTAATCTATATGTGTTTTTTTTAGTCATGTCATTTACTTAGGCTGAGATAATTTTCCAAAAGACATTGTTGACTCATTGTAGACCAAGACAAGCCGATAAGGATACTTACTTATGAAAATATCCAACACCACACCCCAAAATATATGAATGTGTTATACACATCAGTGTGATCCCGTTATATCATTAATTCCCTTGACAAATAGAATTTTTAATCTTTTATGATATCTTAATATTATATTTCTTCACAACTAATGGTATTCAAGTGGTATTTCCAATCATGTATTCAAATAATAATAACGATTCTCTCCTTAGGGAAGGCTCACATCACATGAATGTTATGAACCAAAAACATGTTCACCAAGTGTATGATCGGTATTTTAAGTATCCTATCAGGTCTAATCTATTAGAAATTAATTATAATCGACCTCCATATTGGTGTAATTCATAATCCATCATTCACCCAACTAATCTATTAAGTTAAAATAAAAAGGTATACTAATGAAAAAGCCCAACACAAACCATTTTTATATTACATTCTATTATAAGTCCATTGTGTATGATGTTAAAATTCTTAGAATTTGTCCAAGTCATATTTCCTAAAAGTAAAAGATTATATAGAAGTAGTCATATAATCTTAAAATGAATATCCTTTTCATTTGAAACATGGACTTAAAGGCACATAATTGGTCTTAGACGCATTTCCTTATATATAAATTCTTTATCCACGAATGAAATACCATAAAATGAACAACAATGGACCTTATTACACAACATTAAAAGTAAAGTCATATCTTCTTTAATGTCAGAAAATTATGTGGGGGGTTTTCCCTCTATAGGGATAAATAATAAAATCTTCTGATAAGCCTAATACCGACTTGACAACACCAACCAACTCTTTGAATGGTAATAAATTCCATAGTTCCCAATTATATTGATTTAAACCATAGTTTATCCAACCAATGAGGTAAAATATATAGAACCTATCTTATGTATATTTATAGAACCTATGATACATGCATATGTTCACATAGATTCATACTATTTAGGGATATATTTCATGATACAGGTAACTAGTATTTTTGTATACGAATTTCATGAATACATATTAAATCATTAAGAGAGTACCAGACATGGAAATAAGTCCCTTCATTTTATGATAAACCTGCCCATAATCATGAACTTGAAGTGAAATTCAAATAATTTTTAGATAAAATAAATAGTTTTCTACCCTTGGGATGAAAGTTATCATAAATTAGACTAGTGGAGTGAATGCATGAGGGGAAACAACATTTTCATTTAATAATTTTGATCTTGGATTACTAATTTTTCAATGTTTTGATTATCGATATCATTATTAAAACATTTAACTGTTGTAAAATCCACACTAGATTAATAGAAAATATATATTTAATTATGTTAATTATATATTAACATTATATAAAATTCAATCAAGGATCGCATAAATCATCGATGTAAAGATTTATATTATGATCTATTTTCTTAATGTTAATTATAGATAGTAGGTTTTTTCTTGGACCATATTTGAAATATCAAATTTCTTGTGCTTTATTCCACCATACCCCTTAAATAATTTTATATCTGTATACCTTCTTAAACACTATTTGGATATATTGAATTGATCTATGTAATAGAATTAAATTCTTGACAATTTTATTTTATACAAAAGTAAATAATATTAGTAATAAATATGTATATGATTCATTATGTATATATAAGAAACAAACTATTAAATTACTATGAATATTATCATGTGAGGTATGGATGTGATACATATAATGTCAATCGTGAGATTAAATATTAAATCGTTTAACTAATATAAAACTGTAATAATCCTTATAATAAGGATCACATATTTAGAAACCTTGATTAATTTAAAAGTTCATTTGTTCTTATCCAAGCATCAATAATATATTTTTTAGGTGAAAATAGAAAATTTTATCTTAATGTGAATGTTTCCTAACAGATGACTGGATAAATAAATCAGATTTGATTCTAGAGGTATGGTGTTGAGAATATTCATCCGATGGTTTGAGAAATATATTATTTACTCAAAAATACAATAGTTTTATTTGATATATTTAACAAGAGTTGTTAACTAAACTATACATGGATTAAGAGACAAACATATATGAGTTTTGACAAGATGAAATATAGGTCATGGAACACTAATTTTACAATAGTGAAATTTATGATTTTAGTGGGAGTATATTTAACAAAACACTATATTGAATAACAACATACATGATCCTAATAAGAAAAATTATTATTTGTATATATTCATAGAATTAAATGGAAAATTAATTTTATTAGTGGGATCAATATTTAATTAATAAAATTTTAATAGTAATGATTTCATTGAATGGAATCATAATTTTATAATTATTATCAAATCATAGGAAAAATTATACATTAAAGAGAAACCCACACCATATGAAAAATTTTCTTTATCCTCACAAGAGGTAATATATGCTTATGAAAAGTAACAAAAATATTTATATGATATAATATTTCATAGGTTTTGAACCATTGTTTTTATTCATTAGAATATAAATACAGGGAATCATTCAATGTGATTGAATGGATAAAGTACCATCATAAGAATCATAGGTCTAAATAATTATATGATATAAAGAAAAATTTCTATAACTCTTTATCATGAGTATTAAATATTGGATGTGCATAAAAAATTTATGGTAATTTATAGATTCTAAAAAATATAATAAATTGATCAAGGAATAAATAAATTTACTATTAAGGAATGGATCAATAATTGTTTCATTTTATTTGGTTGCAATGAATTTTCTCCATCCTATGGGGTTTTATTTATTTTTATAAGACTGTAATTTTGAACAATTAATTTGGAAAATATTTATTTTTATATCTTTCTAAGAATGGGAATTAATATCATTTTTAATAATGAATTATTGTTGATTTATTTATAATAATTAAAAGTTTTATGGTTATGTTAACATGTATAAAGGATTATATATACTAGATCTTGATGATAACATATTTGATGTAAATAAAAATGGTAAAAAATTAATGATTTTTTCTCCACATATCCTTATCATTTTCATATATGTGTTATAAATAAGAATCACGTCTAACAACCCTATAATAATGGAATAATAGATTAAAATGTTTATGAATTATTTTATGTATATGGATCCTTTTTATTACGTAATATGACAGAACAAAATTTCAAGGGTTATGGGTAAGGATTTAATGATTTTTTATAACTCATACATATTGATATATATGGTTATATAGTTAAATTATCTCAATGTGGATTTTAGTACTTAATTACCTTTACTAATGACTTTAATATGTATTGGTACATATATTGTGACATTCACAACCTATTTTATAGAAAAACGAATGGTTTGATTGACCAAACAGCCTCAAAAACACCTTCCCATATTCCAATGGCTACTGGATAAGAGTGAAGTTGTATGGTGGCACGATGCATAGACTATAAAATCTTTATCATAGTGAGACACTATGGTATATAATCAGAACACATAATTTTATATATTATAAATAACATACAAAAAGCAGGTAATAATATCATATATTGATGATTTCATGATGATATAAAATATAAAGTAGGAAATCTATGGTATCAGAAATACAAATAGTACAAATATAAAAAACTGAAATAAAATACCAAAATGAACTATATCCATTAGCATCCCAAGAATTGGCTCACTCTTATGCTCCCCATATTCCATCCTAAAGAGAAATCCAGTATCCACATTTGGGATATTCCCTTTATCCTTACCTATATTCATGAAATATACCTGAGTACCAAAGAATCGCCTGAATGTCTAAGAATGTGCATCTTTTAAAATTTCATCAAGGGACCCAAGGCATGTAACCAGGGCATCCAAGATTTTGTAACCCCAAGGAATCCACATAATAGGTCCGGAAATTCCTAAACAACACACCCATTTGAAATCCATATAGGAACAAAAACATTGTGAACTTTTGAAAGTCATGCCAAATCATAGTGATCATCCCATTATGTATGTATATTTGGTTTCTAGCTTAATCTAAGGTATAAAACCTTTGAAGTACACTACTAAGCGTTTCTATCCAAACTAAGGAAATATATCCTTTCATTTCCAGAAGGCGTCTATTGGTATCCAAGGGGATAATCCAAGGTGTTTCTTTTCCAAATACATCTAGGTAAAACTATGAAATTATCCTGAGCATTCTATATTTTTTCTGACGATCCAAATGAATATGTGACATAAAGACATGTAATTAATTAAAGAAAGACATTAAGTGAAACCCGAATGGGTATACCAATTAGTAATAAAATTAATGAATCGGGAAGAGTCTAATGAGTTCACTTATGTCATTCCAGGCCAAGAATCCAAGGATTTCTCAAAGAATCCCACACCATTAATGGTTCTGTGAATCTCCATAAATAAAATCTAATTAATAACTATTAATTAATCATATTCTCAAGTGAATTATCAGTTCAATTTCACATTTCAATTAATTCAATTAATACATTACACTTGTAAGTGACATGCTATACAATCCCTAAGGGGTAGTTTAGTTTCATAACAAAAAGGGATTTTCCTAAGGTCCAACCCGAAAAACCCTAATAATTTTTTTATATACAAAATAAGGTTAACATATGAATTATGTTAAACATGATTTATGTGGTGGTTCATGATGAGTTTTATAAACACCAATGGGGTCTAGGGTTTTAATAGAATATTCAAGTCAGGGTATAGGTGACTAATTAATGATGTTATAAACTTTAGGGGAAAATCATGGAGAGTCCATCATGGGGAAGAATGAAAAAAATTATAAATGTTGACACTTTTATGGAAAAGAATCATACCACCTACATAGGCCCCATAGAAGAATCATCATCTAATATTTGACCTATATTTGAGCTAGAATGAGGAAAATATGAAAATTGGTTAAAGGCATTTAAAATATGGTATCATAGCACAAAAATATATTACACTAATGATGATGAAGATAATCAAGGAAAGAAGGAAAATAAGTATTGTCCCCACCAAGGGTGTTCCAATGTGACTGATGATAACCGAATCAAAGGATAGATTCGGAAGACCCACCAAAATTACAAGTAGACGAGAGGAAGAAGTGATGGTGGATACAACTACATGAACTAAGTGTAATTTTTAAAGGAAAAAGGGGAAATTGGGCCATTTTATAAAATTTAAAATAGGTATCAAGGTTGGATAAACAATGAACCGAATGTGTATTAAGTCTATAGTAAATGAAATGCCTACACATGGTTTGCAGATTCCCTATTCATATTTTATCAAAACATGCACCTCTAATTTTTGGGATTCATGGTTGAGTTTTATAGTTATCCCAAATCGTCTGCTAACCTTGTGACCCATAAAACTTATCCAAAAATTGGAAATTTATTTGCTAAAACCTTCCAAAATTCTCTCAAAATATCATATACTCCCATGATAACACCTATTAAAGGTTAAAACTGGTTTTGAATGAATTAAAATTATTATGTACCTTACTGAATAATCTAGATCTTACAACCTACCTTCCATAAGACTACTCATCCCCATGTTTCACTTATGAGGTTTTTTAAAACACATCTAAGAAAAAATTTGTCCCCTGGGCACATTAATTGTTATCCCTTTCCAATTTCACCTTCAATATACATTCAAGATATCATAACACCTAAACCAGAGGAAAATTCCTACATTAGAAAGTATTTGTGATATGATCGATGATGTAAACTGGATACTCCTCAAATTATAAATGAACCTAAAGTTATATTTCCATGGAATTCAAGGATTGTGGAAGGTCAAAATAATAATTCTAGAAATGAGAAAAATGACTCTATTATATATATCCCTGTAAGGATGATTGAGATATATATGATATACTACCATCCCTAACCTATCCATTATTTAAAAAGGCCCAACAGATCTTGGTCTAAACTTACCTTTCCACTGGATATATCAATGACAGAATCTATATGAAATACACAAGAAGACCTCATCTCCCATGTCAAAATTCATTGGTTGGAAATAATGATATGTATATTAATTTTTGATATACTATGCAATTTGAATGATTTTTATAATCAGTTGTATATATTCAAATCTTTTTTTGAATAAGATGCACTCCTATTTTCACTACCTTCCTTTCCTATAAAAATATAGAGGTGATTGAAATGACTGATTGTATATTTCCACGTAAGTAGCCATCTGAATAGTTCCATGGAAAATGTTTTTATATGAAAACTCATCAAGAGGCAAGTGATTTTACCAAAAACCTAAAAAATAAAGGATACATTCATGGAGAATGTCCTCCATTACCAGTATAGTGTTCTCTTACCAACCGTTAGTTTGAGTGTTGTATTCGATACTCAAAGGTACTTTTTAACAAATATCCTACTGTATCCTTTCTAGAACTGAGTAAAAAACAAAGAATCCCTATCTTAAACAACATTATGTGTAATCCTAATAAGGAATATGATCTTTAAAACATATAATATTAAAGTATTTTCCACTAATATGGTCTCCTATATATGAATTAATTTGGAGACATTTTTCTGCCTATCCATGATCAACCATACAATGTCACTACCTTGAGGTGACTAGGGTGACCCCATCATGAAATCTATGTAGATTTTTCCATTTCCATTTTGGGATGGATAGTGGATATAAAAGTTATGAATTCCATTGGTGTTATACATTTACCTTCTGACAAGTGAATCAACAAGCAACAAACCCTATGCTCTCAATTTTCATCCTATGATAGTAATACTAAAAGTGAAAATCATGATAGAACTTCATGATTCTAAGATTTACATCCTACATTGAATAATGATACTCTTACAGCAATTCCTATTGGTTATTTATAGGATCCTAGATATTCCTATGGATATGTAGGATATCATCCACATCAAAAACCCCACTAGTTGGTTGGTCTTTACCAGAAACAATTTCCCCCAAAACGAAGTCCTCAATATGTTAATGTTTCATCCTCTTCACTTGATTAAAAAGTGAGAAACTATATAATAAATCATAGAGGATAGTCTACCTATGAAGCTATTAAACTTCTAGATTCCATTTAAATGTATACCCATAAACATTTATTAACTACCAGAATCCTGAATAGCTTTGTCATAAACCCTTCAGCTCAAAGAATCATCAATTTCATTAACTTTACCCTGTAGGTAAAAATTCTCAATGTAAAAATATTATTGATATTCTAGTAAAATTCATTTTTCAATGATTTAATTCATGATGAGAGAATTTTTATTTAATGGTATTATGTTATATGTATACCATTAACTTTTACCCACATAATTAATGTCTCCAGGAATAAAATCATGAACGATAACTGCCAACATGTGGTCAAGAATTAGAAAATTATTCTTATGATTCCTCAAATGAGGATACCTATATGCCACAACTCATTACCCTTACATTAAAATAGATCCCTACTTGATTCATGTTGTGTCATAATAATCTACACATAAATTTTATAGGATTATAAAAAACTAGGGCTGGAACTGAGGTAAACATTCCTTTAAACTCTTGAAAGGCCTTATCATAAGCTTGAGGCCATGTGAATTTTAATCCCTTCTTTTTCATGCATGCATGTGGTGCTTCATGGAGAGAAAATTTCTATATGAATCTCTATTAGTAACTGAATTTTCCCAAAAAAATATATATATCAAAAATGTTCTTGGGATTTTAAAAAGAAAAAATGAATCTCTATTACATGGATCCATATATATCCCTAATTTTGGTATAACGTGACCCATAAATTAAACGTTTTTATCCACAAGTGGAAGTTGGTGATCTAGGAATATAGTCTATTCCCTCTATGTGTACTCAATATGATTTCAAGTTGTTTTGCATGATGATGTCTAGTTTGAGAGTACACAAAGATATCATATAAAAAAAATACCATAATAGAATCTAGGATCAGGTGGAGAACCTGAATTTTAAAGGCCATTTAAATACTATGTGAATTCATTAGACCACACAATATCAACTTATATTCATATAATCCATACATTCTTCAGAGAGTTGTATGTGGTATATTTAGGATCCCAATAATCACTTGATGATAATCTGATCTCAAATAAATGTTTGAGAATCCCTTGGATCATCCGAAATGGATAAAGAAATCATCATATAGGTTTGTGGGTATCAATTCATAATTATTGGAAAATTAAATAGCTGATTATCCACACAGAACTATAAAGTAACATCCTCATTCTCGAAAAAACATTTGGTGATCCCCAATGTGATGTATGGGTCTATATAATTTACATGGATTCTATGTCCATTAACTACCTCATTAGATCCACAAGAAAAATAGGATCCATCCAATATAAAGTGATAAATACCGGTTCTACTCTATGAACAAGATCAATGGTGAAATCTTCCTCTCTCTCTATAGGTAGCCTAGAAAATTAATTAGGAAAGATGTCTCAGAAATTCTACACCAATGGGGGAAGTAAATCCATAATTATTTTTGATCATCGTGAAAGTGATAGAAATTTGGGCGGATACACCACCAAGAAAATTATTCTTAGGTCCAACATTGTTTTTTTAGACATCCAATTCTCACTTTTGAACATATGTAACACTATTTAGTAATGAAAAAGACACAAACTGGCCATAAAAATAAAAATGAGATAGAAAATCACCTAAACAATCCATATCTTGATTTAATTTAAAAAATCATCTCAAGTATAAAAAGGTTCCATAAAACTTGATAATCATCTCTATAGAGAAGACTCCTTGCATCACCAAATACTCTCTGAATAAATTCCCAATAAAGTTTCCAAATACATCACCCCATAATAGTATTCAATATCAAGAATAAGAATTATCATTATTAAAGTAGATACGAATGATTGTGAGGTTCCAATTTCAACAAGAGGATAGTAATGTCGAGGGTACTATTATTATAACTCATACTATATATCAATTAGTGCACTACTCAATAGGTGAAGGCTTCCTTGCCTGTAACTATCTAGATCCATGGCCTAGAGGTACAACCTAGCCTACTTGAGCAACAATACTCTTTTAGAGATGAACAAACTATATATATATATTTATATATATATCTATATATTCCTTGACCACCTTCTAATCTAGAATTTATAGTGGTACTCCATCTTCCAACCTAGAAGGGAGTGATTGATCCCACTATAGAACTGGTAGTTAGTTTCGATCTTCTCCATTTGGCCACTAGTGGAATGGTTCAGAAAAATATCTAGAGATGGTCCATTATACCATATAATCGACACCCTAACATGTTTTAATATCACCGAGGCTTCATGGTACCCTATCTTAAATATTTATGGAATACCACATAATAATCAATTAATACAATCTTACTACCACTACCCGGACAGGAAGCCCTAAGGTGACAGTTCCTATCACTAGATGAACCACTTCCCTACCAAACTATTGAACCAACATTCCCTATACCATCAGCATCCCTTAGATTATAATTGTAGGTATAGTCCTGGTTAAAAATTACTGAGATATTACTCAATTTGAATACATTCACCTGACACTAAATGTAATATCTAAGTCCATCCTCAGAATTCATTTTCCATGATAAAACATGACCAATAAATGTGGGTATAAATCACTAGAGATCAGTTAAATGACCTGAGTAAACCCTAAATGCAATAATAAACTTACCTAGATGAATTAATTCCCTATAAAAATCATCTATCAAGATCTTTATGAATAAATAGTCAAAAAAACTATTCTAGAATCCTTTCTAGACTAGACTATAGTATTGATATGCTTGTGTTAGAACATCTCACAACCTCTTGGAAGATCCTCGATGCATGTTAATTGTGAGATTCAACCAAATATTTAGAGGAGTCTCCACATTATCAAGGAACGTATAGATATAATCAAGTCGTGATTCAACTTCTTAGGTACTTCCATCCCCCAATAAAATATGTGGGTACCACCATTGAAACTCGTGTGCTCACTCAGACCTAGTGGGAGCATCCTATGGGGATCTCTTTACAACTCCTCATGATTTAAAAGAGGAACATCATATTCAATAGAAAAAAAATGAAAAAAGACCATGATTAAAATATAATTTAATAAATTGAGACTCTTTAAAATATATATATTTAAATAAATTCAATATCTTCGATTTCTTATGTTGCATGCAACATCAAGTTTAAATAAAATGTAATACTATATTATAATTTTATTATTTAAAAATGATCATTAGAACCTAACAATTAAGTTGAAGATTCTAAATAGAATTAAATAAATTATGAATATTAAAAGGTTCACACATGTTTAAAATAAATAAAAAATTTATATATTTATTAGAAATAATATAAGAACCTTTTGAAATAAAAATACATCTCTTCTGAAAAAACAGCATGTTTTAACGCATCTATGGGTTTAGTATTAAATTGAATTATTTCACATAAATTGATTGAATTTGGAAAAATAGATTACATATTTAAATTGATATTAATTTCTATTATCTAATAAGGACAACATAATTTTTTATCATAATGAATAGTGAAAATAGTAAAATTTAATTACGATGGTCAAGGTAAAAATGGGTTTACTATAGGGTTAAACTAATAAGATAAGAGATAAATTAACTATTACTTGTAAAAAATAGATTATATGGCCATATTGAGTCCTTATAGCCACTAAAAATTAGTAATTTACCATTTTTAAGGCTTTTAGCATGAGAAAATGCCACCTCTCCCCCGCTTATAAAAGGCCACCTCCTCTCCTCCCCACTCCACACATCCAAATTTTTTTACACCAATACCTATACAAATATATTACTTATATACCTCCTTATATCATATATGCTGTATTTTTATTATTAATCACTCTTAATAAGGTTTTTGTAATAATATAAAAAGTCGCTCTAAATAAGAAGTAAACTTATTAAATATGTGTATTTGTTTTATTTATTTCTCAGCCTCCTTAAAATCATCTTAAAATATGATAATATAATAAAAAAGTTCCCCTATATATTGAAGTTTTATTATGTATTGGTAAAAGCTATATCCATCTCAAATATAATCAAACAAGAAATTAAATAATCAATAATGTGTATGATGGACTATCACATCATGAACCGATGTAATTTGTTTTCCATCACCACCTTTATAGGATGAATATAATGATAGATTTAACATATTTATATGATAATTATGAAATTTATATACTTCTATAATTATGATATAATACATACTATTTTTGATGAAGATGTGGCATGTTGATTATTATCAACAACCTGATTGTGGGGGTTCTAATGATTCATAATCATTCATTTTGGGTCAGCATTTCTAGATGGTCTCCAATGAGTTATGTTCGTGGAGATAGAAACAACCAATGGATTGTAGATATATGATGACACATGTTCCTAATTTCCAATGGAAGGCGCTAATTGGGAAACTTGGCCAATGAGACTTAAGAACCCACATTTGTTAAGAGGATGGTAGGTCAATCTCATCACATCAATTTGGGGGAATTATAACCTAATTTGGGGCTCACTTATAGATTTGTGACATGATCAAGACATATTTGTTCAATCCCATGTATAACACGGATCACCCTAGGGATAAAAACAGTTCTTGGCATACACATATTTTATAATTCTCTGTATGTATCGAAGGTTATTCATTAGTGGAGATATTTGTATGTATTGGAGGTTATAAATCAATGGTATATATTTATGGAAGAATTATAAATTATTTGGATGATTAAGATTATTATGGTTTTTTAAGCCACACAATGGGGAGTTAAGGGACTTATCAATATCTAGGGAGATGGTAGGTATTTTTATGTCTGGATCGAACCCATAAAATAGGATTTATACATATACTTTTAAAAAGAATAAGAACACATATAGTTCAATTCCACTAAACGGGACACATCATACCATTAATGGTCGTGTGATAAGGGCCAAACCATATAGTTTAACATCATCTTCCACGGATTACCTGGAGGAAGATTCCTAGTCAATGTCTGGTGTGGGACTAATTCTGAGGCAGACTGAAGTGCCTGGAAGAAATCCAGTCTCTCAGGTGGAGACAATATCTTTTTAGAAATATGGCCAAACAAGGATGTTGGTGAATGGGGCTCAGAGGATTATGGTTCTCTTTGTTGAATGTGACCCTACTAGGAATATGTAATAGATAATATTAGAGTAAATTTTAATGTTAGATTTAGACCTTAGGGGGGATTCCTACATATCCCAGTTTTTTAGGAATAAAAGACCACGTAGTTTGGATGGTTCATTGGGAATTACACCTATTGAGGATTCCCAGGGTTTCTTAATTAGAAATATCAACCTCTTATAGTTTTTTTCATAGAGGATATGGAAATTTGAGAGGATGGAGACATGGATTCCTATCTTACACCTAACTGGATGCCCATTTGAATGAGTATGGTTGGGGATTATACCATATAAGAGGCACATTGGAATGAATGAGGATGAGGCTTATACCAAAGGGGGCCATTATTTGTAAAACTGTGGGGAAATTCTCGACTCATGGTGATTTGGAGGTTTTATTAGGGATTGCAGTTTATGGTATTCCCATGAATGTTTGAGGATTATACTGGGTATGTGACCTACTATTTATGGAACCATGAAGAAAATATCAACTCCTGGTAGTTTGGAGGATTGGTTGGAGATTACACTTCATAAGATACCCATGATTGGTTGGGGATTATAATGGGTAGAAAGTTCATATGAGTTGGGATCATGAATATTTCATTATTAACAACATCATATAATCCCACACGAGTCATGATCAGGGTGATAAATAAGTGGTAGTGATATATCTGAAGAACCACATAATATTATTTTGTGTCATAGTGGATGCGTTCTAGGCCCAATAGAAGTGGGAAAGGATGTTGATGTTTCCATATACCCTCTTATTTTTGTAACCTAGAGAGTCACATAAACTACTAGACATGAACTAGGGAAGGGGAAGAGGGGAAAGAGTACCACATCCCACAGGAGAGGTTAGTGTATTACTCCATGAGGGATTCCATTGACTGGTTATTGGGGAATAGCGGTGTATAAGACACTATACCTCAAATGGAAAGGAAAGTATGATCCTTCCCATATCCACTGAGAATGGGGAGGCCCACATTAGTTCCTATAAGTTTAGGACCCTCATTACCATGAGAATTTATTATAGAGAGTGGTTTATGGACCCCTTTATTAATGAGGAAATCATTATCACCTCATTTACCATGGGTATGTATGCTCAAGAGGACACACAGATGTTCCCTATGATTTTTTCATACATATATGGTTGTTTTTTTGAGAGTTCCAAGCCTGAAAATATTGTATTGGTTTGAGGATGGGCCTATGTTGGGAAGAATGGCCATGAGAGTGGAAATATGGAACACCATTGGAGGCCCTATTATATATAACGTGTTCCTATAGAGGATGAAGTTCCCTCCACATATTTCTTTTCAATGCAGGTGAGGGTACCATCTATGTAGCGCTTTCTTATGTAGGTATGAGATCCTTCTGATTCATATTGTGCTATATGTGGCTGAGATCACCCAATGTATCATCTTCTTTCATGGGGAATGGATCCCTCAATGTATCATTTTACTATGCATGATAGGGATACCTCTATGTAGCTTTTTACTATGTGGGGTGATAGACCACCAAGAGGCCATCTTCTTATGATTTTTGGAGTGGAATCCATAAAAGGGTTTTTTTATTTGGATAATCAGATGAATTAATTCTCCACATTTATGTTATATAGTATGTTTCAGCTTCACAAAATCAATGGCTATGAAAGTTTCTTTCACTTTTAGTCTTCTCCAGGTCCTCATGTCTCTTTATTTTCTTCACCTCTCTTGGTGTTTTAATAGAAGAGTAGATAAGTTGACTACCAGGACAACATGTCATCCAGGATGGGTCCTAATAATTTTTTTAAGAACCCATGAAGGTTTCATATTCTTGTGAATGTTTTAACTTGTATGGGATATAAAACACTATCACAAACGACTTATCATTTGTAGGGGTGGTCGTTTGAAAGGTATGAAAATTAACTTCCTCACCCACAAATGATTTTTTTTATTTGTGGTAGATCAAGAAAATATTACATGATTGGCCAAAAAGTCACATATTATAGATGATTTCATTTTTGGGACTCCATGTATTGTGGTGTACCATGTAGTGAGTTTTTTTATGCGGACCCAATCCCTTTATTGAATCTTGAATTCCATGAAATATATTCTTGAACTATCATTCATGTTTATATTACCCCTAAAATTTTTTGGAAGCCTTTTCTCCTTCCATGTGTATTTTTCAAGGACAATAATTTACCTTATTACTTTCCATTCTCTGGGGGATATGATAATGTCACTCATGTGTATGGTGGTCTACTGCCTCATGAAACAATGTGATTCAGTTTTCTTTTATGCTTTACACAGAATGTAGTAAAACTAAATTCATGAATATATGTTATATTTATAACCCAAAAATACTTGTGGAAATATAATATCACATCTAAATTATTATAAAACAATCTATTGGGAAAAATTAATGTCGATCATGGGTATGTGCTAACTATCACTTCCACATAGAGAAGTGAATTTTTTTTCATATTAATTTATCATGGAAGGTAATAAGGATGGATTTGATTTATATGAATTATATATATAACATAATAATAATTATTTAATTTTTAATTTTTTTAATATTTATTTTTTTATCCGTTGGTAAGAATGGAAACAGTGTTTATGTGTACATACAGATTACAGTCTCATTGATCGGTGTAATCCATTTTCTATCTCCAAATTTTATAGATTAATTTAATTATATATAAAATTAATATATATGATATTTAAATCATTTTTATAACTTTTTATTTACTGGAATGATTATTAAAGTAAAATTTATGAAATCACTATACTAGATCATACATGAAAAATGAAACAATTACTGCAAGAAACAACAATTTTAACAAAGAAATGTAAATAAATATGTGATAAAAGAATATAAGTAAATCATATATAGTATGAAATATATTATTTTCGTTATATAATATATTTTTATTAAATATATATTTTTATATTGTATATTCAAACATGTGTCAAGGAAATCAGACCAAAGGTAAGGGTTTTCTCCTCTCACTTTTATTTTTGTGAGACATACACCATATTCACCGTATATTCATTTTCATGGTGTATATACGTCCCATTTTGACATTTTATATTGTGAAAATATTTATATTATTGGTATTTAATTTTTTATGTTATGTTATATTTTTCATGGGGATTATTATAGAAACGTTACCAAAGTGGTAAGGTTTTATTACAAAATATCATCTTTATTCGCGATTGTTTTTGTCTAAGTCACCTTTGGGGAAAATTTATGATATTTTTATATTAAAATCAATTTATATTATTATAATCTTATTATTAATTAATTTTTTCATGAATTATTACAATTTTATCAATCTTAGGTACTTAAAGTGATTGATAAAATGTTTTTAGGAAATTCCCACATTATTTCTCACTTTGGTAGAAAATCCTTTTTCATAAAAATCCATATTTTTTAAATATGTTTTTTATATTTTAAAGATGTTTTACTAAAGATATTTTTACTGATTTTGAATTTTCATAATACTTGTTATATTTCACACCTTAAACATGATGAATGAATTTGAATTTTTATGTTATATGTGGGGCCAAAAATTACATAGCCCCATGATGCATTAGTAGGTCTCATGAGACCAACAAGTTATCCAAATTAAATGGGATTTTACCCATAAATTTAAATTATCATGTGAATATTCTAGATAGTATAATTTAGAAGATTATAACTGTGAATTACCTCATTATGAGATCACTTGTTTATTACCATGTGACTAGTCAATTAATTAGAATATTCATTCATATTTTTCAACCCCATGTGATTAATTATATGGATTTATTTGATCATAAGTTATTCCTTCCATACTATACTCAAGTTATTTCTTAAATGGATTGTGATTCAGTTATATACCTTTTCATATTAATTATTTCTTGGATTTAACAAATAATTAAACAGGTAATATATGAAGTAATGTAGTTTTATATAAAAAATGTTTTCTAAAGTTTAAAATGTTTTTATAACCAAATCCAATATAAAATTAATAAAAACGAAATTAATTATAATATTAGTGATAAAAATGAACTAATTGAACTTCTAAAACTATTTTAAAAGAAAATTTAACTTTTTAAATTCATTAAATTAAAATATAGTTTAAATTTAAAATCAATATTTTCCACTATTCATCGAACGAATCCTTCTTTTTTGAAAATTTTAAAAAATAAGTGTAATATAATTTTGACATGATGATTTAAAATATGAGGGTAATTTATTAAAAATAAATTTACATAAGTGGATGAAATGTTGTTTTAATTTCCATGAACAAAATTAAATAAAAATCATTTTAATGAATATTTTTTTCAAGCATAAAATGGTTTCTCGTAAAATTGATTACTTATTTACTAAGAATTAATAAATTTATATGTATAGATTAATAATACTATATATATGTTTTATAATGTGGTTACTCATATTCATACCCACCAATTCAATTTCTATTTCACATTTAAACAATAATATTTTTATAATACATCTCAATTTACTTAATGATCAATGTTGCATGTCAAATGAGATATAAAATATATTACTCATTTATACTAAATTATTTGGGTGTTTTATTCTCCCATGCGTAAATAAATGTTTCCATTAACATTTTGTCTTGATTATCAAAGGTTAAAAATTTGAAAATATTTTTATTGAAAACCCACATCATATAGAGGGAAAACAAAACTTCTTTTTAAAAGGGTAAGTGGGAAGGATAATGGTTAACTCATTATTAGGTTCCAAGATATGAAAAAAATTATTGGCAAGTTAAAATGTAGTCATGGTAAAGAAAACTACCATATATAGACTAAGTGAGAGAGATATAGAACATTTTCAATATAAAGTTAAAGAACACAAATACCATAAACTATTTCAGATAAATTATTATATCATTACATATTATTATAAATAAAATACAATGGATAAAAATAATTATGCATAAAATATATCAAATTCCAATAGAAAAAAACTTCAATCCCTCTACATCAATGATAACCATAACAAGTAACTTCATTGGTCTAGTATTAAGATCAGGGATCAGGGAATTAACTGGGATAATTTCCTTGTTCCCAACATATAATACATTGAACTATTAATTTTTCCTTATTATGAACTTTATATTCTTCCATCGAATTATTCATTTCTCAATAGAAATTAATGTCTCTATATCCTTTTTTCACACAAAAAAACATCTTCTGGTTCCCCAAAGTCATTTTCCAGAGTATATATCCCCACAAACATAACATATATTAAACTAATCTTCTTCACTCCCTATACTTAATTAAATTCCATTTTTCTATTTTTAAGTGAGTCAGGATACTCACCCATGTTGAGATTATCAATCATATAATGAGATAGCTTATTCAGAACAGTCAAAAGGTTTCACATTCTAAATCCCATTTCACCTTTTTAATAAGGAGGACAATCATTCCATTTTCCATCACATTAAATTTTAACATATTTCTTCTAGGATAAGACATTAGCTAAAACCTAAAAATTATTGTGTGAAAAACATTAATCATAGTGAGAAATCATGATATATTATTCAAAGTATGTATAAATAATGACATGTTATTTTTAATATAAAATTCCTTAGGTTTATCCTAGGTCATCCATGATCAAGATATATTCATTTCTATATTAATACTTCATAAATAAAATGTAATATAACTCAATAATTTCCCCCAATTGTGTCAAACCAGGTGAAATTTATGGGCATTCTCACCTTGTACTATAATGATGGTTGATATATACTCACCTAACTATTTTTGGGGTTATAGTCCATAGATTCATATGTTCCAAATCTAAATCCATATTTGGTATCCAAATAGAGATTAATTTCTAGGAAAATCACTTAATATCTTCCTTACAAAACATTAGGTTATTATCATATTCATTGACTTATCCTAATGATGTATGCTAAAATTATATAATACTTGTAACAGATATTGATTAAACATTTATTTTATCACAATATATAAAAAACCATTCATTTGATACATAGATATTACATATTAATATGTTAATATTGAATATATTTCAAAAATACACATTTGGTGACGGTAATGGTTTAGGGACTTTGGAGACTAGATACACTATATTCTTATTTAAAGAATGATCTTTAACATCTCCAGTAATGATCTTCCCACACAGCAATTATCATATAAATATAATACCTAAATCCATTCATCATAACTTAGGTAAAGGAAACATAAGAAATAATGAGATGAGATGCTCAGTAAAACTACAAAAGGGAGATATCAACAATCACTTAAATATAGCATGAGAATAAGGGTATGTGAACATGAGATTAAAATTTTAAAATATATACAAATCATATTATAGATGATAATGTTGAATCATATCATAAATACTAGATATTCATAATATATGAATAAAAGAGTAATCAAATCACATTATCCATGATAAATTAACTTAGACACAAGGATGTGGAAAAAACACAAGTTTATAAAATTTCAAACATGTATAAATAGAAATGTATTCACTCATTAAGTTAAGGACATGAAAACAGACCCTCACATAAGCTTATGGAAATAAAAAGTTAGAACACACATAATCATATGGATATGAAATCAAAGTCCACAAAAAAGTTATGTACATGATAACTAGATTTATGCATAATCCTCTGGACATGATCCCTGGTCCACATATAAAATTGTAAACCAGAAAAAAAATTTCCACACAAAATATTTATCTAACGAGTTATATATCCTTAGAAAATTCATCTAAGAAATATAACAAGACCATAAATCACATAATTATAATCCATTCACATATATTCCATAAGGTCGAGAAAACATTTTTCATTTATCATAACTTAACATCTAGAATAGAAAAATGGTTTCATAAAAATATCAGTACTATAAAAATTAAACATCTATATAAAGAATAATTATAGTATCATAGAATAAATTCTCCATTTAAACAAAATTAAAATAAAAGGATTTCATCAAAGATTAACGTTACTTTAAAAAATACTTTGGAATATTTCTTGAGTAAAATAAAATTTTAATTTTGAAATAATTTATTTAAAATATTTAAATTTCTCAAATATTAAGGATAAAAATTTCCCTGAAAATAATTTTAAAAACATCGAATGGAATGTTAATTTTTTGTAATGGCCATGACAGCAGAAAAATTCTTTATTGTTGTGTTGGTTAAAACAACGATTGCGTTCATATTTTTGGTAAAAAGTTAAAAGTACCTCGTTTGAAAAATGATATAGAAAATCATTTTTAAAAAAATTTTAAAAATAAAAAAATCTGTAAAAATTACATTAAACTTTCATAGTAGGGTATTAAAAATATTATTGAAAATAATTTGAAGAAAACATGTATATAGATGAAAAATATTTCCAACCAAAGTGAGAATAATCTATGTATTTATTAAAAATATGTTCTTAGTTATTTTAAGTAAAAAAGATTGGAAAATTATACTATTATTAGAAAATTAAATTAATAAATACACCAAAAGATAATTCATGAGAGTATTTATGGGAATATCACGAAATTTCATTATCAGATATGTATTCATAAACAATCTCGTTAAATAATGAGTTTGTTAAATAAAACCATTACACAATTTGGTTTTTTTGGTTGTTATCCCCAATAAAAAATAAAAAAAATGAAAATTTCAATATCACGAGATATAACATGAAATATGGGTAGTATATACACCACACAAAATAATAAAGGTTCAAATATTTCATATGTATTAAAAAAATTAAATTGAAACTATAAATCCCATAGATTATGTATTGTATTTCATTGTATGTGTTCGACACTCATGTATAATAAATATTAATTTCTTGGAAATGTATTCTAGTACCATAATAATATATATAATAATATATATTACTTACTTATAACATATTCGCACTATTTTGTTAACAATTCTATGTAAAAATCTTTCTTCCAGATGATAAAATATTCATTTTTATGCATGTTTCGTTTCACCCATCCCAATCCTTATACATTGATCATTGTTACATCATATAAAAAACATTAATAATTATAAAAATATAACTCATATTCATTATATATATAGTCATCAAAAAACGTTTGATATAGAAAAATGAAATACATCATTTATGGAGACAATATGCCATACATACTCATGGAAGTAGTTTTCCCTTTTCGATGGATCGAACAAAGAGTAGTTAAATAATAATTAACCATTAAATAATCATAATAATATAAAAAATATATATATTTTTATTAAATCCTTAATTATAACCATATATGTAATGTTGTGATGAAAAATTAATTGCACAGTTATATAGAGACATTATGACGTATACATGCATGAGTAATGTTTTTTTTGCTTTATATATGATAAAAAGAAAGTGGAAAATGAATGTTACAATATTATGATAAAAAATAAGTATATTAATGATAATTAGTAATTAATAATTATATATTAATGGATACCATGGATTTATAAGTGGTAAATGATAAAATTAAATTGAATGTGTTCTTTTATGATTTATACCTCTTCATTGAGAAACCACTTTTTACATACACATAAAGCCTTCAATGGATGGTCAATTAGAAAGACTAGAGGATCTGGGTTGTGGTTAGGTAATGTAGAAAGATATTAATTTTGATATTTTCTCATATAAAGGGCCCAGAAGGTGTGTGTAAAAGACGATAGGAAGTTCAATTTTATAAGTGAGGTGTGGGGCACTTATGGAATCACTTAAAGTATTAAATTAATACATGTTAATTATAATGGAAAATATTAAAATTTTATAATTGGAATATAATGTTATAATTATCCTCAATATTTACATACAAAAAAAGTTCGAAATGTTATGGTTTTTTTCACCCTTATTTCTTAGTTTTAACCATATGTTAACCCTTTTGACAATTGATGTGTTATCCATGTTTTGTACTATTTAGGGTCAATAAAGTCGTCATAAAAATTCATGTGTCCCATAAACATAACATGGTTGATATATTTAATCATTTACCATTCAATTTTCTGAATATATGATTTTTATGAATTTTAAATCATTTAATAAAATATTGTGTTTATAAAATATCATTAGTGTAACTTTTCGAAATATAAGAAATATTATAATATAATATTTTTGTAACTAATATAAAATAGTTAAAAATAAAATATAATTGTATATAATAAAGTTAAAGATTTAATATAATCATGAAATAAATTTTTTAGTGCTTTATATATCATTTTTAAACAACATAGTTTAGTTTAACCCTTTGGTTAACCAATTTTAACCTTAATTGTGGTAATGAATTTGTTAATGATAATGGGTTATAATTTTACAAATAAGTTCACAATTATATCATAAATTTCATATTTATGAAATTTGAGATAATTTATCATCTTAATTTTCGTCTTTTAATATTTTTATGATTTTATTGATTTATTTAAATATTATTTAATATAAAATTCTAATAATTTAATTGTAAGAACTATTCAAATAATTTGACTTTTGAAATAGAATGAATGAAATGTAACTAGAATATAATCCATTAAAACCTCTATAATATGTTATATTTATCTTATAAACCATATTTACACTTTTAATTATTGTGAAAATATGATTTTTGAGTTTTTAAAATAATATTATACTTTTTATCTACTGTTTGTACAAGAATAATGTCAGTGTTGTGTAAGCATTAAAGATTATTAATTCATCTCCAAAAATTGAAAATAAAGTATCAATATAAAAAAAATTCATTAATGCTTAAATTAAACCCTTATAAACAAATATAATTTATTTTTATCAAATTCAAAAAATATTATAGATATTAAAATCAAGAAATGTACTTTTTGATGTTATATATTACTTAAATATTATAATGGAAAAAATCAATGCCAAATGAAAATAAAATGACATATTTTCACATATTAAATGATTGTGGAATAAATATTATCATAAAATGAAATAACAAAGAGTCATAAAAATTTTAATGCCCTTTCCCAATGTTTTAACATTGTTTTACCTGTTTTACCCATATCACAGCGACAAATATTTACCACAGATACTATTCATATTGAAAAAAATAAAATGGAGATATTTAGAAGAATTAATCCACTTGAATCAAAATATTATATCATGATTCAATTAACAAATTAGAAAAATGTAATTTAATATTTATCTTGCAAAATGGGATGAAAAATAGTTTGCTGGAAAATGTTTTACAAAGTAAAAAATGTTTTTATACCAAAATACAACCTAAAAATAACTCCAAATAAAAAAAATGTAATATTAATTATATAAATTAACTAATTTTAATTTTAATACCATTTATAAATTACTTTTTATAACTTATTTAAATTAAAATGAATTTTTCAATAAAAATTAGTATTTTCAGTATTCATCGAGATAATTAGTCTTGTCAATAAATTATAAAAATGTAACTCTCACATAATTTTTACATTTTAATTTCTAAAATTATTTTACTTATTTAAAATAAAATTTGAAAAATTGTATGAAATTAATTTACAATTCTTAAACACAAAATGAAATAAAAATATTTTTGAACAAATCCCTATTTTGAAACACAAAATGACATCCCTAAAAACAAGATGATTATTTAATAAGAATTATTCAATTCATTTTTATTGACTAATACTACTATAAAAATATTACATAATATGTTTACTCATATTATTACCCACCAAATCAATGGGTAGGTTGTATTTAAATAATAACATCTTTATAAGGTATCTCAATTCACATAAATCATGGATTGAGTGTTATAAAAGAAATGACACAAATTATTATTTTAAACTAAATTTTCGGGGTTTCACATTATCCCCCACATAAATAAATTTCACTCTCTAAATTTTACCTCATTCATCATAGGTTCAACATTGGAAAATATATTTCTTGAAAATCCATATCAAATTGAGGGATAATAAAACATATTTTAAAAAGGGGAAGTGGGAAATATAAAGGATACCTTAAATAAAAAATAATTAGGATCCCAGATAAGAATAAAATTAGCGTGAAGTAAAAATATAGATATGTTGGAGAAAACTATCACCCCAATATTAGTAGAGATAGACCGAGTACATGGACGTGATAAATTTAAAAACTAAAAAACTATAAATCTGTGAGGTGTGAAAATATCATTGATTTATCACTTATGAATGTAAAATGATATTTCTTTATTTCAACTTCTATTTCCGATAACTTCTTTTACTATCAATATAGAGAACATGGTAAAATTTACTTACATTATTTCATTGCATTTCATAAAAACAATTTCATCTTTTGGCCGTTAATCAATTAATTTCCACTTCATCTATTACTAAAAGAAATGAAGACGATTTTTACGCATGAATAAGTAAAATTAACATTTAATGGAACACAAGACCCATAAAAGAATGAAAATTCATTACTAACATCTTTAAAAATTTTCCAAGACCAAAATGAGTAGAAACTTTTATCTAATATCAATAAACCATGCATTGATATCAGAATTCATAACATTAACACAAAACATTTAAATTAAACCATTTTAAAAATATTTAACCTTTAAACCCATCCAAAATACATCTAATGTAAATAAAAATCCGAAAATTTATAAATTAGGTCACTAAATTTCCAAAATCCACATAACATTAATCTTAAAATAATATAATGTATCTCTTAGTGATAGATATCAAATTTTTGAATATCTTGATGATATATTGTTCTAAATCATAGTAATAACTTGAACTACCATAGAACCTCAATTAAATCCTACATGCTTCCAAAAATGTACTATCTTCCCTTTCATTAAATAATGTCACAAATTATTTAATATATTCCATAAATTTAAAAATGATGTAAAATTCATCAAAGATAACATAAACCAATTTTTCATTAAATCGCTAATCAGTTCAATGGTCATCAGTACTATCTCATTTTCTTTATCAATAACAACAAACTATTTATCCATACTAAATATTATTATCTAAAAATTGGGTATATATTAATGGTTATATTTTCATAAATAATGTGTTTTTTCAAAAAACATCACATTACCAATAAATCAAATTTCTAGGTGATAAATACCTTTCAAAATATTCTTGACAATCCATTAAGAAAAGTTATTGCAGAATAATCCCAAGATTCATCATGAATCTTATAATAAAATTAAAATTCATAAAAATAGTTCTAAAAAATAAATATAAAATTCCAACACATAGAAACATCAATTATTTACATAACATATCCCATTTCATGGTCTTAGAGTTATCTAACTATTAGGTTATTGACTGGGAAAATTCCTTTATTCACCACTAATAAGTCATTAAACTATAAATTTTACCTTTAAATGAACTTAATATCCATCTATTAGAGTCATTATTTTATCTAGTATGTAATTACTTTATGACCTTACTTTCCACACATTTTACATATTCTCATTTCTCTGAGACATTTCCCTCAGTGCTTCTAACCACATACTTGACATTTAAGAAACTGAATATTTTTCCCTCTATGCACTTTATTAAATTAAATTATCTTCTTCTTATTATGTGTGTTACAAAACTAATTTTTTTTGAGATTTTAATCATATAATGAGATATATGATTTGGAAAAATAAAATTTTATCACATTCCAGCTCCAATTTTACTTAGTTTCTCATGAGGATAATCATTCCATTGTTCATATCATTAAGTATTAAGATAATACCACATTGTTCTGTCCATTTATTAAAACTAAAAAGTATAGTGTGAGTAACAATAATAAAAATTAGAAATCAAGAAATATCATTTATAGGATGTCTTGATCATGAATCATTATTTTCACTCTGTAAAACCTTCGGTTTAATCGGGTTATCTGTTATTTTCATCTATTCAAATACTTTATTATGGTTTATAAAAAATGTGAATTAACCCATGAATTTCCCTTGGGAGTGTCGAACCAAGAGTGTAGTAAGGTAACACTCACCATGCACTAGAAGGATGGTTGGTATATACCCTACCAACTAATTTTTGGGTTTTCACCCCTAGATTCATCAATATCAAAACCAAGTCCACTTATAGTATATTGGCAAGGATGTATTTCATGAAAAAACATATAATCTCATCGTTACAAAAAAATTAAGGTGTTATCATAATCCTATACATATCCATATAATATTCAACAAATTTATCTAATCCCACTCTCCAAATATTGACTAAACCATTCCTTTGATACGAACTATAATGATATGTACTACACTTACATAGATATTTAATCATAATTGTATTGAAATCAATCTAAGTAGTCGTTACTCAGTTTCTTGTTTAATAAATTATAATAAGACATATGTAATCACATCTTGGAGGAAAAAATTTTATATTAGTAATTGTTAACTAGATAAATATATGAAAATAAAATTACATTTTAAATGTTAAAATACATGTATAATTTTATTTTCGAATTCCATTATTCCCTTTATTGTATCCTTTCTTATCAATTAAAAAATACTTTTGTATTTCCTTGGGTAGATAAAATATAATAAAGGGGTGAGCATAGATTCGTAGTTAGGGAATGAGTATAATGGAAAATATTAATAAGGCCAGATCAATATACAAAGGTAAATAACAAAAGAAAATCCATTTAGAAAATTACTAGAGAATAATATAGTATGAATAAAATATGAAAAACGAATTCCATATAAATAATCACATGAGCTTGAAAAATGTCCCTGAATATTTTAACTAATCAAATTATCACATAGAATATCAATGATATAATTCATAATTATAGAATGTATAACGAAGTACATTTGAAACATACATTTGAGGCTTGTTCCAAGACACATAATATCATTCAGGGTTGTGCCATGATATCTAATATAACTGAGTATTTTTCAAATAAATCTATATAAATGGGAATGGTCTTGCCCAAAACATTCATTAAATTAAATGGGTGAAAAAAAATAAATATAATAATTCATATTTAAGCAATAATAAAAAACCATAAATGCATTATCTAATCAATAAACATAGTCATAAAATATATAGATTAAATTAATGTTATCAACTCAGTAAATCTCTAGTAAAACTGATCATAATCTATCTAGAGAAATAATAATGATTTCATTATTATGGAATATACCCATTAAATTATTTGTGATGTAAAATAATTAATTATTAGATAGGAAATTAATTTTAAATATTAATTGGAACATTTCTTAAGATAAATTAAGTTTCTTAAAAAATCACCCCATTATTTAAAAATCGAAAAGTTTTAAAATATTGTCAAAATACATTTCATTGAAAATAACTTTTAAAAAATTGTAATCTCTAGAATATTAGAAAAAAAATGTATTTAAAAACCCACATGCAAAATTTAAAATGAATATTCATGGAGATGATGTGGATGATAGTATGAAATTATATACATGTCGTATAAGTTAAAAAAGAACATTCGTTTTTACACTGTAAAAAGGGGAGAAAAGTGCATCATTTAGAAAAATTAAAAAGAGTTATGTGAAAATATTTTTAAAAATAAAACATGGGTAGAAAATTATTTAATAAATCAATTTTTTGATTATACAAAAAGATTGAGAACATTTTTAGAAAACATGGTTTTGGAAGAAAAATAATTTTTGACCGAAGAGAGAAATAAATATTGATTTTCTTAATCATTTTAATCACCAAATACAGTATAAATGATTCTATTAGTAAAAAAGGTTCAAGAAAAACTATAGGATATTAAAATATATTTATTTTATGATGTTATTATCAAATAAAAGTCCCAAGGTAGACTAAAACAAAAAAATCCTAAATACTGATGAGATTGTGAAATAAACTATTATGATTGTGGAAGTTTTGTTTCATAAGCCCCAATGATTAAATAACTTTAAATAAAAAATTAAATACAATGAATATAGTTGAATTCATTTTAAAACAAACACATTATGGAAGTCTACACACTACATAAATGAAAAAATTGGTTAATATGGTGTATCTCTTGCAGCAATAAAAGTGAGATGAGAAACTCTTACCTCATTATTACATTTGGTTGAACATACCTTAAAATCTATTATAGTGGTATTAAACATCTTATTAACTCATTAATGAACCATAACCATATTTATAATATCATATATTACCTTTTTATTACATCTTATCACCCACTCATTAATAATATTTCATTATTATAATTGTTTTAGGTGTAAATTGTCTTTTTTTCACATTCTTATTTTGTTATGAAATATCTTGTTCTTTTACATACTATATAGTTTGGTTTTCTCCATAATAATTTTCATAAAATAATTGTTATAAATATATATCTCAAAAAAACATAAATTAGTGATGTTTTAAAACGTCTTTAACTCATTTACCGATGCTTCTAATAAACATTACAAAATGATGTGTTACTTATTTTCTAGCATTATAATCAACTCTAATTAAAAAAATCTATAAAAGTTTATAATTATCATTTTTTATAAATTTCACTAATTAGAGGTGTTTATCAACTTTATTAATTAGGGACACCTAATTTAGAAATGTTTTTTCAAAAATTCTATTAAATTATTTAAAAAATATACATGTATTTTGAAATGTGGTTATTACATTAAAATAATTTTATTTATAAAAAATTTAATTTTTTACATTTGGATACATATCACATGTTCTACTCTCCATCCCTTTCCCTACTCAAACCTCCTCCCACACTCTTCTCATCATGAACATTCCCCCCTCTCCTTATCCCATACCATGCTCAATAACATGCATTATATACTCCCAAAATAGTATAGGATGCAACCCCTGGGAATCAATCCCTATAAAAAATGCTACTAATACATGGGAAGTGGTTAGTAGGATGATATAATCCAAAGAAACTACCCTGAAAAAATGACCCATCATTGAAATATGATCTTGTGAAATTAGTGAAAAAGAAATCAAGTACCTTAGATGTTATAAACATCATTGGAAAATATTGGGACTCTCTTGTTGATGATTAGGAAAGGGAATCTAATATATATCTTCCATCCAGAAATATGTTCTTACATGGGCCTTATAATGGTATATTTGTTCATAATAGAGTGATTAGTAATGAGGATGAATAATTTTTTATTCAAATTTCTCATTATATTATGAGCGTTATTGATCCCCATCAAGATATGCATTACAATGTTTCCTCTGATATGCATGAAGGAGTTGTAGTCACCCAGACTAGAATTAATAATACTTTTGTTGTTTCCCAGGATGTTAATGCTTCTGATGATAATAAAACCTTTGTTATCATTGTGTATGGTCTTGCTAAGATGAATACAGAGACTTATAAATAGTTGGATAATGATAAAGGGTACATGCTCTAGATCATATCATGGAATTCAGAAATGACACACATTTATATGCAATTAATGCCTGATGATAACTCATCTCAGACTATCAACAAGGAGGATTTTCCTAAATAGAAAGTTTCAATTAGAAAGGTAAATTCAAATGGAACAACTAATTATACAATTCATGTTTTCTACCCTACCGAACACACACATCTGGATGTTTAGATATCCATTAGTAATAAATTTCAAGAACATTTTCAAATAACATCTTCGAGGTCCATATATAATAACATTCCAGTTCAATATAAGGAGCATGAACCCTTGATATCTAATGAAAGTACCCTGAATAATTCAGTTGTGGGTAAATGCACTACCAATCACGGTCTTTCAGCTCAAAGAAATTAAAATTGTACAAAAATTTTTCCAATGGTAGATAAATGCACGGGTGATGAAATTATTCTCTATCAATGTAATGCAATGAGTTTTTTAAGTCCAAAAATATTATACAACAGATAATGCAGAATAAATGATGAAAAAATTATTATTCACCAGAAAATAAACCATAAATTGAAATTCTAGGGGGAATAAAAAATGGGGACCTTTCTCTGAACACATGTTTTAATGAAGATCCTCTTCTCGAATTTTAGAGGGTGTGAAAACCATGAAACAATTTCATCCCTTAAACTTTATATCAACAAGAAAAATCTGGATATTCTAGGTCTTTCTGAACCAAAGAGATTTACATGGAGAATATTTCTTCTATTGAGAATTTGGGTTACTAACTTACAAATACTAACCAGTATAATAATGATACTAGTAGGCTTTGGGATTTTTTTCTCTTAACACTAGATGGTATATTTCATATTATATCTATAGAAAAATGGTCACTTTCAACTACAATCACATAGGAATATAACAATGATTCTCCTTCATATATTCTTATAGAGGAAATCCAGAAATAAGGGGCATGTGGAATAATATTCAAGGAATGAGTATCTCTATTAATTTTACATGGACCCTTATTAGAGATTCCAATTCCATTATGAATCCAGATCAGAGGATAGGCATTTTTAACTCACCTACCTCAACCAAAGACTTTGAGGCCTGTATTGAGAATAAATATCTTTATGAATTTAATTTGGATGGTTTGAAATATAACTAGCATAGAATATACCTTGATTATATGGTGGTTAGTGAATTTGATAAAACCTTTTTCAATTCTTTGACCCCAGATTCTTGGGCCCTTATAACATGATCTACTCTTGCCAAATTCAATTCTATTCACCCCTATTTTAGAGAAGCTAGTTACCAAAGAAGAAAACCATCCATTTATATTTAAATTCAATAATTATTTGAAAATTCATCTTTATTTTTTAACATTGTTCTAGGAAACATGAGATTCTCTCAACATTATAGAATATTCCTTAGCATGTATTATAAAGTTATAAATTCTCAAGAAAAAATAAAATGTTGGGAGTAGATAATGCATCCGTAACATTGATGAGAAACTTTTCAACTAGATTCTCTAATGAATACCATACAATTAAAGGATAATATTTTTTATTTTTTGAAAGGTATTGATAATGAAAATGATGTTATTCGTGACCTGGATTATTGACATAACCTCAAGGAAGGTATGTAGAGAGAAGCATATAAAGTGAAATTACTAATAGTATTGTGAAAGAAACACTAAAATTTTTATCTCTCTTAAAATATATATGAAAATAAATAGTCCATTGGCTATTATTAGTGATAATGGGAATTTATATTATGAGAATGAAGATATGGTTGCTCATGTTGTATCTTATTATAAGAATCTATTTAATGCTCCCAACACTTGCACTGAATCAATGTAATATATTATCCAAAATATTTTTAATAATGAGGACTAATGAAATTTATCCATAGTCCCTCTTAATTTTGATATTAGCTATTAAGTTTTTGTATTAAACTATTGAAACTATCCTGGTATGAATAGATTCACTAACTCCATTCAAATCATTATAGATATTATTCAATATGATGTTTCTAAAGTTATCAAGAATTTTTAAGGGATATTATCTTAAAAAATAATTTAATTCTCAATTTCATTCACTCATTACTAAAGTATAGGATGATAATGATATTCATATATTCAAAACAATTTCCGTGGTCTAGAGAATTTTCAACAATATTGGGAAAAATATTGAAAATAGGCTTGCTTGCAATGCCAATTGGATTGTGTCCCCAAACTGGTTTAAATTCATGAAAGGCAATACCTATTTATGATTTTATTATCACTACTTTTTAATGTTTCAATATTATTAGGAAACACACTAGCGAAAGAAATATTTCTCTCAAGATTGATGTTAAATAGGATTTTTTTACATTAGATTGGGGCATTAGATATAAGGTTTTGACCAAATTTGGATTTTTTGAGGGAATTTTTAAATGGGTAAAATTTATTATGAGCTCATCCCACATCTCAGTTCTTATCGATAACTCTCATGAAGGGTAAATAACATTATTAAGAGTGGTTATACAAGGTGGTCCTCTTTCAAAAATTATTTTTTCTATGGATGTGGATTACATAAGTAAGCTTCTCATCAATATGGTGGATACCAAAAAAAATAATCCTATTAGGAATGATAGAGGCCGTGTTTCTCCCACTCATTTATTATATCCCAATGAAATCGTCCACTTCACTCATGGTGAAAAAATAAAAGAACATAAAAAATGATCTCCTTCATTATGAAACATTTTCGGGGCATATGCTTAGTTGGAAGAAATTATACTTTTATTTTGGATGAAATATCATGCTTCTAGAAAATTGAATAACATCAATGAGTTGGGAATCCATGATGGTGTGTTCTCATTCATCTATCTGGGTTTTCCCTTTTTTTGGGAATACCTACTTTGTGAAATTTTTTCACATTGTAATCGAGAGTAGAAATTATTTATCCTCATGGATAGGAAAATCACTATCAATGGTAGGAAGGATCATCATTGTAAATTTTTTTTTGTTTCCAAATTCATATATTAATTTATATATTATAATTGTATGGATAAAATAATTTAATACAATAGTGTTACAATAATGAACTTTTTTGGAGTTTATGTATCCTACAATGTATAAATTAAACTGTTCCATAAAAACAATGATATCAACCTATTGATTTTTGACAGCCTATATGGCCAACACTAATAACTTTATTCTTGAATATTAAAGTTAAAAACTAATGGTTGGTCATCAATAATTAATCTATAAATTTATGATTAGATAAATTGAAAGGTACTCCTCTCCATAACAACTAAATCTCTCCTGATATACCATTTGATAAACATATGTCTATTAAGTATAAAATGATGGATTCCTTGGATATCCTTCCTATTGATATCGTGGAAATTGTTTTGAACAATAATTTAATTTATGTTGAGGATATTCTTGTTGGGATCCTAATTCTAAGAGAATATTCTCCTAAAAAAAATTTATTGTGATATCAGACCTGGTTATTTCTGCACTTGGACTAAATAAATGAAAAAAACATGGATTTTTTCTTCCAGAATTTCTCTTTCTTATATAATGATGAATTACAAGTTTACCACTTATGAAATTTTTCATTTTTTTAATCAATTTGAGCTAAAAATGTTCTCTATGTAATCGATATAGGGATGAAATTGATATTATTTTTTCTCAACTGTTTTATAATGGATGAATTATGGAATGTAGTGGCTGATATCTTTGAAGGATAGATTCCATGAACTATTGGAATCATGAATAATTTAAATGCTTTTATGTAGCTTCCCTTCTCATAATGGTTGTGGAACTTTCTCAATGAGTAAAACACCGAAATCCTTCATGTGTTTTTGTCTATCTATAATAAAAAGATTCATGATGGAATAACATTATTCATTCAAATGGTGATAGCCTGAATCATTATTGTTGTGAAAGGATAAAATGATCATAAAAGTAGGTTTTCTGATAATTTTATATACTAACTTTATATTCTTAGGCATTTTGGAGTTTCAGGTAATTATCAACCTCCCTATAAAACCGTTAAATTTAAATGGTTTCATCCATTTCCTGGAAGGATAAAATTCATAATAGATTGCACCTCAAGAGGATGTCTTTTTACCTTTATGTATGGTTTTGTATTCAGTAATCATTTTGGTAATTCAATGTGATCCCTCTTTGGCCCACATGGTACAACAACTTCCCTTTATGATTTAGTGGTTGGGGTCATCAATGCGGTTTAAGTGGTGATACACTAAAGAAGGATCAACTTATGGATTGAATGTGACCGTACCATAATGGTGACGACAATCAGAAATGGTACAACACATGTAGTGACTCATAATTTTTAAATGACACTTATTTCCAAAATGAATTTTTGTTACATATTATATATTATTATAAACATAAAAAATAAAGTTAAACCAATTTTTTTATCTCATTAACAATTATCATTAGATTATTCATCCTTAAAACCAACTATAAATACAAAAATAATAGCTAGACAAAAAATATATAAGAGAATTGCTAAGATTAAAATGTATTGATCACCCCAATATACTAGATTAATCACTCCCACTGAAAATTCTAAAAAAACGAAACAAAATATTAGTAATTCAAAAAAATCATATGGAAATGAAAATATAACATTAAGATAAATTTTAGTGAATTTTGAGTGAAAGAATGAAGTGGTATTTAAATGGTATAAATAGACATTTGACTACTGGGATTCAATTATTAGATCACAGGTGGAAAATATAATCATTGTTCAATATGACATTTGGACACTATATTTGTTGGTCAATGTGACCGTTAGAAACTATACAATTGGTTGATAAATTTCCCATTATAATTTGTGTTTATAAGCAGTGATGAAAAAATAAAATTGACAAAGAAAGGATAATCGATGGCCTTAACCAGTAGAGTCATGTAATCTGAAACCCATTTGTCTAAACAAGTGATGGGGAATTTTCACTTGTTTTTACCATTGACCAATCCCAATAAAAACTCTATTAATTTAATCATGAATGAAATCATCTATGGGAGAAGTTCATGTTAGTGGAAATTACAACTCGGTCGATATTAGCTGAGGTACCCCACGAAACTATCACCATCTCACACCTTACCCTTAGGTAATAAGTACATGTAATAATGGTTTACATGTCCTACCCTTAGTTAAATAAGGGTTAAATTAATTTTAATAAATAAAAAATTTTATTCCACTATTTTCTCTTAAGAATAGTTTTTCATAATAAAATATATGTTTAATTGAGTTGAATTTGATAATTTGATTTTTAGATGAAAATATAACATAATTGTTTTTTCTAGAGAGTATATATAATTTTTATAATATACAAATGTATTCTAAATATATATTTTTTAATAAAACATTATTTTAAAACACTATTGTTTAAATACTAAAAAACAATTATAAATGCATAGTAAATTTTTTATAATTGATAGAAATGTTATTATTCCAGTAAAATTTATAATTTTAAATATATATGGATTATTATATTTAAATTTTGAAATTATCATATATTAGAAATTTTTTCTGATAAAATAAACCACATTTTTGAAGTCACCACATAAAAATATTGTTAGGTTGAGTTTATGAAAATTTTATAAAATATTGTATTATTAAATAAAAAAACATATAGTTTTAGGGTTTCAATATTTTTTATGACATAATATTTATGGAATAATGTTTTAATAATTAATTAAACACAATTTCGGACATAAATAGTATAATATGATTTTTGAAAACATTAGTTTTTGTAATTATTATTCTTGCATGCCAAAGGATGTAATAAAAAATGTTTTTGGTTCTCGGGGGAAAAATTACTTAAAACGTGACCCAAATATCTAAATCGAAGATAAAAAAAATTGGGTAAGCTAATTATTCTTCATTTAACACAACCATGTTTTCGAAGACCTATATTTGGCAACTATTAAATTATTCTCCCAAGTTTTCTATAAATATCCACCCATTTATCCACCCCCTTCACTCCCAATCCATCATTCATTAATTTATATTGATTTTTCCTACCATAGTATACCCCAATGTTTCTTAAATCCCCTATGGTTTTATCATCATGTTTTAGCAACAACACTTCAAGGTAAGGGAAATCTCTACAACTGTTTTCCAATTAAGAGTCCTTTTTCTGCTATGAATTTTAATTTCCAAGAAAATTCCTTCTTTCCAATTTATATTATCCAATTACTGAAATAATAGTCTTTTATGAATGGGTGACCCTTTTCCCCTCCCATTTTACCCTTTTATAAAACCATGTTTTATACCTGTCATGTATCCAAATTTACATGCAAAACTTATCTATTATCCTTAAGAAATTCTTTTTTCTTATTTACGTGGATACCAAAATATTTTTATTTTCATTGGGTATTCAACTATATGAAAAAAATATAGATTTTATTTGGTTATTTACATATACAAAACTTAAATTTCATTTCTTGGGTTAAAAATGAAGCAATGATCATGACATTACTCTCTTTCTAATACAATGATTTTGATAATAAACCCATTCTTTATTCTCTATGGGTTAAGAATGAAATTATTTATTATGATATATGTGGTTCACATTCTAATTAATAAATTTGTAGGGTGTCAATTTATTTTGATATAATTCATTAGATAAAGAATTTTATCTCTAGAGATAACATGTTTTATGATACCTTGGTGAATAACCTAGGTAATTTTTTATTTATTTCACCCTAGTGACAAACTATGGTGATATGATTATGAATGTCCCATTAAACTGTTTTAGCCAAATTTCAATGTTAGTATTTCTTATTATTATTATTATTAAATTCCCCTTTCTCATACCTTATTTTTAGGCATTGTGTTCTTACTTATATGTCTGACGATCCGATAATATATGTCTCTCTTAATTATTCCCTTACTAGGATTAAGGGTCACCACTTTCCTTTGATTTATTACAAATACATATTAGAAGAATTAGAAGTAACCTATAGTAAACCCTTGAAGATATATTTCAAGTGTTTTTAGAACAATGTATATGTTTTCATGTATTATGTAACATATTTTAAAGAAACTAAATATTAAAAGATCATCTGTTTGTACAATTTAATAAAAAGTAATGTAATAAAACGAAGGATTCCATATATTGAATCAAAGTATGGATTAATTATTCATAGAAATTAGGACATGATAATTTTGTGAAGAACTCAATGGAAATTTCTAAATATATGAAAATATCCTAGTATTTTGGTGAAGTAATATGTTACCGGTTTCTGAGAAAATAATTCTGTATCTGGATACTAACTAGTGGATCTTTCTCTAGAACAGATGTATCTAGGGTTAACACCCATATACAACACTTTGATCTATAATTACAAAAAAACTTTTTCATGAAAATGATCATTGCCGCACTCCAGGTTTGACACTCACCGAGGATATTATTGGTTAGTCAGAATATTTTTATGAACCATTATGAAAGATATATAGAAACATTTGTTGTTATTAGATGAGATTAATAACATATTTAAGTTTGAGGTTTTAAGACATAAAATAACTTCAAATTAATAACATTCATAAAGGTAACATGCTTCTCACTATGGTTTTATTCTTTTTTAAAAATTATAGGAAATAGGAGGAACCATGTAAATGATTAGTGCTACAAATAATGCATTGATGGAATTCAGACAAAATAAGGAATAGAAAACCCTATGAGGATGATAAATCAACTAACTGAAGTTATAAAAAATTACTTGAATGAAGTTGAGAGACCAAACTCCCCTCGAAGGTAAAAAATTTCCATTTAGTCATTTATACATCAATGAAAACCTTACTTAAGTGGATATACCAACCAATTGATTGTTGAACATTGGATAATCCCTATAGAAAAGATATTTTATATACACCATTGTTTTGTGTAATAGAAATTCACCCTAGTAGTATACTACTTATTAGGAATATCTAATCAGCGTGGATGATGATTAAAAACATAAAGAAAAGAAAGGAGACTTATGGTATGGAGTGGTAAGAGTTGAGAGGAATAATTTTAAATAAATATTCCCCCCATTCGATGTGAACAAAAATCTAGATAGAATTCATTTTATGGAAGAAGAAGGAAAATGAATCTGTGGGATGATATGAGATGAACATTACTAGACTTTCTCGATACACCTCTATCTTTATTATAGTTCATATAGGGATGATTTATAGATTCTTGGGTGAAAAAAGACCCCATCTATGCAGGAATCTAGCTAATAGAGACTAAGAAATCTATGGAGAGATAGTATAGATTCTTATGAAGGATTAATTAATGTTTTGATAGATGAAATGGTTACATACCTCGAACGAGAATAATAGATAAATAGAGTCAAAATCAGGGAAGAACATTGATTATGGAAAAGGAGGAAGGAATGTGAAGCTTCCCACTTGCAACAAATGCGGGAAGAATATTTCAGGGAACTAAATTTTTTGAAGTGGAAATATATTAATGTGAATTTTATATTACCATATAACATGGAACTATCATGGTGAGGTGAAGCTTCAACATCTCAATACTAACGAAAAAGGGAAGATGGTGTTGGTCCAACAAAAATTTCAATGCTTCATGTGTTGATGGCTTGGGAACTTTTCTAATAAATTTCAAAATCATAATACAATAGAGGGTAACCAATATCAACCTTGTGATAGGCTAAGGGATAAAGGGAGAGAATTTTATATCATGATGGATGAAGTAGAGGCTCCAAATGACGTGGTGGTAGGTACTCTAATTGGGCTCTCCAATCTAGGATGGACTTTGTTTGATTGTTGTTTTACACATTCCTTTATTTTATCCTAGTTTTCAAATAATATTGAATAATTTCCCAATTTTCTTATAAGTACAGTTATAAGTCAAGACTTATAGAGGGATTATCCTAGCATCAATAGTGTATATAAATTCTAGTATTAAATTTGGTGAGTACAATCTCATTGAAACTCCAGTAGCCATTCCCATGGTGGAATTCGACAATATACTTTGGATAGACTGGACCAAAAATTATAATTCCACGATAAAAAATAGAAGAAAGAAAATTTTAGTAATCCCTAATGCACAAAATATAGTCATCTTCTTAGGAGAGATATCCTGATAAGATCTTTTCGTATAATAACCCTCCATTTTCTTTCTTTATTGATATGATGGGTGAGGGGGGGGGGAAGAAATTAAAGTATAATGATAGAAAAAACCCCCATAATTTAGGAATAAATTATATATTTCATATATAGTTACCTGAAATACCCCCATAATGAGATGTAGAGTTCTCCGTTGAACTCATACCTAGATCCAAGATGATACCGAAAACACCAAATAGAATCAAAATACAGAGTTGGAGGAATAATATAAAAACTTCTTGTTCTTTAAAAAAAGGGATTTATCAAACCAAGTGTGTCTCCTTGTGGTGACCAATTTCTATTTTTGAAGAATAATGGTGGATAAATGTGGTTATTCATTGATTGTGGAGAACTTATTAGGATCACAATGAAGAACAAGTACCCTCCCCCATGTATTGAGGATTTTTATGACTAGCTATGTAGGGATCAATTCATTATCTAAGATTGAACTTAGATATGGGTATCATCAATTGTGGGTGATGAAATAATATATTCCAAATACATTCATCCAAACAAGATATGGCAATTATTATTATTCTGTTATTCCATTCATCTTTACTAACGATCCTACTATAATTTTGGACTTGATGAATATAGTTTTATAGGAATACCCTGATAAATTAATTGTAGTTTTTATTGATGATTTTACAATATATTAAAAAAATTATGTAGGTCTTGCTGATAATCTAAGGGTTATATTTAATACTCTAAGGTAGGATAATTGTTTTCTAAAATTCATCCAATGTGAATTTTGTTTATAATAAGTTTCATTCTTGGGGAACATTGTAACCAGTAAAGTAATTTCGGATGACTATACATTGAAAAATGATGTAGGGGAGTATTCGTATCCTTCAATTGTAACTGATATTCATATTATCCTTTGTTTTCCATGATATTATAGGTGTTTTGTGAAAGAAATCATGACTTTCTAATCCACAAACCAAGTTACTCGAAAGGAGTCTACATTCATCTAGACAAAGGATTGTGCCAAAATCACCAATGAAATGAATAATATATTAGTTAATGGCTGTTAACACAACCCTCTATCATAGAGGCATTCATTATTTATAACGATGCCTCTCATAATGGATTTTGGTTCATCATGATGAAAAATGATAGGTTATTGCTTATGAATCTCTATAGTTAAATAATATTTAGAATAATTATCCTATGCATGATTAGGAGTTTTCGATAATTATTATTTCTCAGTAAATATGGAGGCACTATCTTTATGTATAGAAATGTGATATATATATATATATATAGACCACCAATGTTTTACATACATATTCATGCAACTGGAATTGAACATGAGACAAAGAATATGGTTGGAACATATTAAAGACTATTTCTATTCAATTAATTTTAACCCTATATGAGTAAAAAAAGTCAATAATGTATTAGTTAGGATATGAACTATTATTTTGGAAATAATTAAGATTCAAGGAGATCCATTGATCAAGGACCTAGTAAAATTGGACATGGGAATCATATGTAAAGGGATATCATACACCCTTTCCCAAATTAGTTCACAACTATCATTGATAGATAATATAATGATAGATGAATGATAAGATACCTTGTTACAAAATAATTTTGAGAATATGAAGAATGGGATGTTTCCTGAGATCAATATTGATAAAAAATTTGTATTTAAATTTCTTACAAGGCAGGGTGTTTTATCTATCTTAGAGATAGAGAAGGATTCGGTGGATAAATCTCATGGATATACGTTCTCTAAAAATCCATGATGCACTAAAATGTAAAGGGACCTCCATGATCATTATTGGTTGGATAATATGAAAAGGGATATTGTTGACTACACTGTAAGGTTCTTAGTATGTAATAAAGTTAAAGTAGAGAGAAAAATTCCTAATGGGGTATTGGAACCACTAATCATACCAACATGGATGTGGGATAATATCATAATGGGCTTCATCATTGGTCTCCCATGTAAATCCCATGAGAAAAATATGACATGGGTTATAGTGGATTGAATCATCAAGATTTTCCTTCTCATAGATATTTGGGATGATATCCCTCTTCATAAAATTCCAGGATATAAGTAAATAATGTTGTGAGGTTACATGGGGTGAGACTTTATATGATGTATGATAATGATAAAAGGTTTACATATATATTCTGGAGAAGTCTCTAACATGATTTGAATACTAAATTGAATTTTAGTATGGCTTATCACCCACACACTAATTTTCAATCTGAAAGGACTATTCACACACTCAAGGACATGATGTGAACATTATTCATAAAATTTACTGGTGGATGGGATCAACACCATACATTATATTAGTTTTCATAAAACAACATATTCCATTTGAGTATTCAAATAGAACCATATAAATCTCTATATGGAATGTGATTTTGAACTCATACATATTGGGATGAAGTTGATGGGAGGGAATTTCTTGGGACCAATCTTGTAAAAGATATGACATAAAATGTTCATAACATCCATTGAAAATAAATCCTACTTTGATTTAGAAGAAGAGATATGTGGAAAATCATAGAAGGGTATTGGAGTTTGATGCCGGGGAAACATTTTTCCTTAGAATTTCACCATGGAATATAGTCATGCAATTTGGAAAGAAAGGGAAGCTTAAACTTAGGTACATTTCACCTTTTAAATACTTGATCACATTGGAGTAGTGTCCTATCTACTATAATATACACCAATTATTTCTCAATTTTGTGATGTATTACACTATCTCTCTTGAAGAAGTATATACATGATCCCTCACATGTACTAAATTCTGAGGTGGAAAAATGGGAACATGATCTCTCTTATGAGAAGAAGTTGGTGGGGCCCTTGGACCATAGGGAAAATGTTTTACGCAATAATAATACCCATATAAACATATTGTTTTGGAGGAAAAAATATATAAATAAGATACATGTGAACTAGGGGAGAAAATGAGACATAATTACCCTTATATTTTTCTCAATTGAGATAATGAGGTGAAAATTTGGGGACAAAATTTATTAAGGGGAGGGGAGAATGTAATGAAAAATAGTTTTTAAATGATATTTGTATCCAGAATAAATGTCTATTACATATTATATATTATTATACACATATAAAATAAAGAGATACCTACAAAATTTTATCCCATTAACAAATTTCATTATATTAGTTAGTTATATAACCAATTATGATGCCAAACATTACAACTAAAAAAATATATAATAGATAATATTTGAAATTATGGATCTCCCAAATCTAATCGAATCGTTACACCTGAAAATTCTATTGAAATGGAACAAAATTTCAGTAAAAAAACTAACATATTATGGAAATGAAAATATAACGATAAGATAAATTTTAGTGAATTTTTAGTGAATGAATGGAGTTTTATTTGTATAGTATAAATTGAAGTATGACCATTGAGATTTAATAGTTATATGGATGTTGGTCAATATAACAATTAGAAGCTATACCCTTTGTTGATAATTTTACCAATATAATTAGTTTTAATACAAAGTACTAACAAAGGATAATTAATAGAGAATAGAGAATTGATGGGATTAACTCTAGAGTCGTACCGTTTGAATTCCATTTTTCCAAAATAGGGAGGGACATATTATCACTGGGGTTTTACATCGATCATGACCAATCTGAGATTTAGTATGTGAAGTTTTAACAAAATGTCCCACATGAGAAGTTCAACTTATTTGAGATTACTACTCAGCCGATGTTAGCCGAGACACCCCAAGAAACTACCACCATCGTACACCATACCATTAGGGTTTATGCGGGTGTAATACAGGGTTATGTTTCCAAAAATTAGTTACATAAAGTGTAAATTATTATGTATAGATATACTTTTTATACCATCAGTCCCTCTTAATAATATTTTCTCTTAATCAAATATTTGATTAATTAAGATGATTTTGATGATTTATCTTTTGGAAACAAATAGAACAAGATTTTATTTTTCTAGAAAATATATATAATTTATCTAATAAACCAATGTATTTTGAATAGTATCAGATTTAATTAAATAGTCTATTGAAAATGTAGTATTTAAATAATAAATGACAAAATAATTATAAAAAGGCCCAAGTCTATTTTAATAAGGGATAGAAATGTGATTGTGCATAAAAATTACTATTTTAAAATAAGTAAGGTTTTTTATATATAAAAATTAAAATTCTCATATATAGAGAAAATTTTCTAATAAAATAAGTATCATATCTAAAATCAATACATTGTGAATTTTCTTGGGTGAATTTATAAGATTTTTCTAAAATACCTTATTTTGTTAATGAATAGTAAAAAAATACATGTTAGTGTTTTAGTATATTTTATCACATTATATTTATTTCATAATTATGTAAAAATTAATTAATCACAATCCAAGAACTATAATATTTTATTTTGTTAATATTTTTTATTTTTATATATTTTAATAAATTTTGAAAACTATAAGTGCCTTTACAAATCCTAAAAAGGAAAATTTTATTTTTAAAAGCATTACTTTGTGGAATATTCAATATTACATTCCAAAATAAGTAATAAAAAACGTTTCTTTGTTTTTCTAGATTAAAAAAACATATAATTTTACCAAAATATCCAAAACCATGAAAAATATTGGGACTCTCTTGTTGATGATTAGGAAAGGGAATCTAATATATATCTTCCATCCAGAAATATGTTCTTACATGGGCCTTATAATGGTATATTTGTTCATAATAGAGTGATTAGTAATGAGGATGAATAATTTTTTATTCAAATTTCTCATTATATTATGAGCGTTATTGATCCCCATCAAGATATGCATTACAATGTTTCCTCTGATATGCATGAAGGTGTTGTAGTCACCCAGACTAGAATTAATAATACTTTTGTTGTTTCCCAGGATGTTAATGCTTCTGATGATAAAAAAACCTTTGTTATCCTTGTGGATGGTCTTGATAAGAAGAATACAAAGACTTATAAATAGTTGGATAATGATAAAGGGTACATGCTCTAGATCATATCATGGAATTCAGACATGCCACACATTTATATGCAATTAATGCCTGATGATAATTATTCTTAGACTATCAACAAGGAGGATTTTCCAAAATAGAAAGTTTCAATTAGAAAGGTAAATTCAAATGAAACAACTAATTATACTATTCATGTTTTCTACCCTACAGAACACACACATCTAGATGTTTAGATATCCATTAGTAATCAATTTCAAGAACATTTTCAAATAACATCTTCGAGGGCCATATATTATAACATTCCAATTAAATATAAGGAGAATGAACCCTTGATATCTAATGAAAGTACCCTGAATAATTCAGTTGAGGGTAAATGCACTACCAATCACGGTCTTTCAGCTCAATGAAATTCAAATTGTACAAAAAATTTTCCAATGGTAGATAAATGCACTGGTGATGAAATTATTCTCTATCAATGTAATGCAATGAGTTTTTTAAGTCCAAAAATTTTATACAAAGGATAATGCAGAATAAATGATGAAAAAAAATTATTATTCACCAGAAAATGAACCATAAATTGAAATTCTAGGGGGAATAAAAAATGGGGACCTATCTCTGAACACATGTTTTAATGAAGATCCTCTTCTCGAATTTTAGAGGGTGTGAAAACCATGAAACAATTTCATCCCTTAAACTTTATATCAACAAGAACAATCTGGATATTCTAGGTCTTTCTGAACCAATGAGATTTACATGGAGAATATTTCTTCTATTGAGAATTTGGGATACTAACATACAAATACTAACCAGTTTAATAATGATACTAGTAGGCTTTGGGGTTTTTTTCTCTTAACACTATATGGTATATTTCATATTATATCTATAGAAAAATGGTCACTTTCAACTACAATCACATAGGAATATAACAATGATTCTCCTTCATATATTCTTATAGAGGAAATCCAGAAATAAGGGGCATGTGGAATAATATTCAAGGAATGAGTATCTCAATTAATTTTACATGGACCCTTATTAGAGATTCCAATTCCATTATGAATCCAGATCAGAGGATAGGAATTTTTAACACACCTACCTCAACCAAAGACTTTGAGGCCTGTATTGAGAATAAATATCTTTATGAATTTTATTTGGTTGGTTTGAAATATAACTAGCATAGAATATACCTTAATAATATGGTGGTTAGTGAATTTGATAAAACCTTTTTCAATTCATCGACCCCAGATTCTTGGGCCCTTATAACATGATCTACTCTAGCAAAATTCAATTCTATTCACCCCTATTTTAGAGAAGCTAGTTACCAAAGAAGAAAACCATCCATTTATATTTAAATTCAATAATTATTTGAAAATTCATCTTGATTTTTTAACATTGGTCTTGGAAACATGAGATTCTCTCAACATTATAGAAGATTCCTTGGCATGTATTATAAAGTTATAAATTATCAAGAAAAAATAAAATGTTGGGAGTAGATAATGCATCCGTAACATTGATGAGAAACTTTTCAACTAGATTCTCTAATGCATACCATACAATGAAAGGATAATATTTTTTATTTTTTGAAAGGTATTGATAATGAAAATGATGTTATTCATGACCTGGATTATTGACATAACCTCAAGGAAGGTATGTAGAGAGAAGTATATAAAGTGAAATTACTAATAGTATTGTGAACGAAACACTAAAATTTTTATCTCTCTTAAAATATATATGAAAATAAATAGTCCATTGCCTATTATTAGTGATAATGAGAATTTATATTATTAGAATGAAGATATGGTTGCTCATGTTGTATCTTATTATAAGAATCTATTTAATGCTCCCAACAATTGCACTGAATCAATGGAAGATATTATCCAAAATATTTTTAATAATGAGGACTAATGAAATTTATCTATAGTCCCTCTTAATTTTGATATTAGCTATTAAATTTTTGTATTAAACTATTGAAACTATCCTGGTATGAATAGATTCCCTAACTCCATTCAAATCACTATAGATATTATTCAATATGATGTTTCTAAAGTTATCAAGCATTTTTATGGGATATTAACTTAAAAAAGAATTTAATTCTCAATTTAATTCACTCATTACTAAAGTATAGGATGATAATTATATTCATATATTCAAAAAAATTTCTGTGGTCTAGAGAATTTTCAACAATATTGGGAAAAATATTGAAAATAGGCTTGCTTGCAATGCCAATTGGATTGTGTCCCCAAACCGGTTTAAATTCATGAAAGGCAATACCTATTTAGGATTTTATTATCACTACTTTTTAATGTTTCAATATTCTTAGGAAACACACTAGCGAAGGAAAAATTTCTCTCAAGATTGATGTTAAATAGGATTTTGTTACATTATATTGGGGCGTTATATATAAGGTTTTGACCAAATTTGGATTTTTTGAGGGAATTTTTAAATGGGTAAAATTTATTATGAGCTCATCCCACATCTCCTTTCTTATCGATAACTCTCATGAAGGGTAAATAACATTATTAAGAGTGGTTATACAAGGTGGCCCTCTTTCAACAATTATTTTTTCTATGGATGTGGATTACATAAGTAAGCTTCTCGTCAATATGGTGGATAACAAAAAAAATAAATCCTATTAGGGATGATAGAGGCCGTGTTTCTCCCACTCATTTATTATATCCCGATGAAATCGTCCCCTTCCCTCAAGGTGAAAAAATACAAGAACATAAAAAATGATCTCCTTCATTATGATACATTTTCAGGGCATATGCTTAGTTGGAAGAAATTATACTTGTATTTTGGATGAAATAATCATGCTTCTAGAAAATTCAATAAAATCAATAAGTTGGGAATCCATGATGGTGTGTTCTCATTCATCTATCTGGGTTTTCCCTTTTTTTGGGAATACCTACTTTGTGAAATTTTTTCACATTGTAATCAAGAGTAGAAATTATTTATCCTCATGGATAGGAAAATAACTATCAATGGTAGGAAAGATCATCATTGTAAAATTATTTTTTGTTTCCAAATTCATATATTAATTTATATATTATAATTTTATGGATAAAATAATTTAAAACAATAGTGTCACAATAATGAACTTTTTTGGAGTTTATGTATCCTACAATGTATAAATTCAACTGTTCCATAAAAACAATGATATCAACCTATTGATTTTTGACCGCCTATATGGACAACACAAATAAATTCATTCTTGAATATTGAAGTTAAAAACTAATGGTTGGTCATCAATAATTAATCTATAAATTTATGATTAGATAATTTGAAAGGTACTCCTCTCCATAACAACTAAATCTCTCCTGATATACCATTTGATAAACATATGTATATTAAGTATAAAATGATGGATTCCATTGATATCCATCCTATTGATATTGTGGAAATTGTTTTGAACAATAATTTAATTTATGTTGAGGATATTCTTGTTGGGATCCTAATTCTAAGATAATATTCTCCTCAAAAACTTTTATTGTGATATTAGACCTAGTTATTTCTACACTTGGACTAAATAATTGAAAAAAACATGGATTTTTTCTTCCAGAATTTCTCTTGCTTATATAATGATGAATTACAAGTTTACCACTGATGAAATTTTTCATTTTTTTAATCAATTTGAGCTAAAAATGTTCTCTATGTAATCGATATAGGGATGATATTGATATTATTTATTCTCAACTGTTTTATAATGGATGAATTATGGAATGTAGTGGCTGATATCTTTGAAGGATAGATTCCATGAACTATTGGAATCATGAATAATTTTAATGCTTGTATGTAGCTTCCCTTATCACAATGGTTGTGCAACTTTCTCAATGAGGAAAACACCGAAATCCTTCATGTGTTTTTGTCTATCTATAATAAAAAGATTCATGATGGAATAACATTATTCATTCAAATGGTGATAGCCAGAATCATTATTGTTGTGAAAGGAAAAAATGATCATAAAAGTAGGTTTTGTGATAATTTTATATACTAACTTTATATTCTTAGGCATTTTGGAGTTTCAGGTAATTATCAAACTCCCTATAAAACCGTTAAATTTAAATGGTTTCATCCATTTCCTGGAAGGATAAAATTCATAATAGATTGCACCTCAAGAGGAAGTCTTTGTCCCTTTATGTATGGTTTTGTATTCAGTAATCATTCTAGTAATTCAATGCAATCCCTCTTTGGCCCATATGGTACAACAACTTCCCTTTATGATGTAGTGGTTGGGGTCATCAATGCGGTTTAAGTGGTGACACACTAAAGAAGGATCAACTTATGGATTGAATGTGACGGTACCATAATGGTGACGACAATCAGAAATAGTACAACACATGTAGTGACTCATAATTTTTAAATGACACTTATTTCCAAAATGAATTTTTTTTACATATTATAAATTATTATACACATAAAAAATAAAGTTAAACCAATTGTTTTATCTCATTAACAATTATCATTAGATTATTCATCCTTAAAACCAACTATAAATACAAACATAATAGCTAGACAAAAAATATATAACAGAATTGCTAAGATTAAAATGTATGGATCACCCCAATCTACTAGATTAATCACCCCCACTGAAAATTCTAAAAAAACGAAACAAAATATTAGTAATTCAAAAAAATCATAAGGACATGAAAATATAACATTAAGATAAATTTTAGTGAATTTTGAGTGAAAGAATGAAGTGGTATTTAAATGGTATAAATAGACATTTGACTACTGGGATTCAATTATTAAATCACAGGTGGAAAATATAAGAATTGTTCAATATGACATTTGGACACTATATTTGTTGGTCAATGTGACCGTTAGAAACTATACAATTGGTTGATAAATTTCCCATTATAATTTGTGTTTATAAGCAGTGATGAAAAAATAAAATTGACAAAGAAAGGATAATCGGTGGCATTATCCAGTAGAGTCATGTCATCTGAAACCCATTTGTCTAAACAAGTGAGGGGGAATTTTCACTTGGTTTTACCATTGACCAATCCCAATAAAAACTCTATTTATTTAATCTTGAATGAAATCATCTATGGGAGAAGTTCATGTTAGGGGAAATTACAACTCGGTCAATATTAGCTGAGGTACCCCACGAAACTATCACCATCTCACACCTTACCCTTAGGTAATAAGTACGTGTAATAATGGTTTACATGTCCTACCCTTAGTTAAATAAGGGTTAAATTACTTTTAATAAATAAAAAAATTTATTCCACTAGTTTCTCTTAAGAGTAGTTTTTCATAATAAAATATATGTTTAATTGAGTTGAATTTGATAATTTGATTTTTAGATGAAAATATAACATAATTGTTTTTTCTAGAGAGGATATATAATTTTTATAATATACAAATGTATTATAAATATATATTTTTTAGTAAAACATTATTTTAAAACACTTTTGTTTAAATACTAAAAGAAAAAACAATTATAAATGCATAATAAATTTTTTATAATTGATAGAAATGTGATTATTCCAGAAAAATTTATAATTTTAAATATATAAGGATTCTTATATTTAAATTTTGAAATTATCATATATTGGAAATTTTTTCTGATAAAATGAACCACATTTTTGAAGTCACCACATAAAAATCTGGTTAGGTTGAGTTTATGAAAATTTTATAAAATATTGTATTATTAAATAAAAAACATATAGTTTTAGGGTTTCAGTATTTTTTATGACATAATATTTATGGAATAATGTTTTAATAATTAATTAAACACAATTTCGGACATAAAAATTATAATATGATTTTTGAAAACATTAGTTTTTGTAATTATTAATCTTGCATGCCAAAAAATGTAATAAAAAAAATTTGGTTCTAGGGGAAAAATTACTTAAAACATGACCCAAATATCTAAATCGAAGATAAAAAAAATTGGGTAAGCAAATTGTTAGTCATTTAACACAACCATGTTTTCGAAGACCTATATTTGGCAACTATTAAATTATTCCCCCAGGTTTTCTATAAATATTCACCCATTTATCCACCCCCCTTCACTCCCAATCCATCATCCATTAATTTATAGTGATTTTTCCTACCATAGTGTACCCCAATGTTTCTTAAATACCCCATGGTTTTATCATCAATTTTTAGCAACAACACTTCAAGGTAAGGGAAATCTCTACAACTGTTTTCCAATTAAGATTCCTTTTTCTACTATGAATTTTAATTTCCAAGAAAATTCTTTCTTTCCTATTTATATTATCCAATTACTGAAATAATAGTCTTTTATGAATGGGTGACCCTTTTCCCCTCCCATTTTACCCTTTTATAAAACCATGTTTTATACCTGTCATGTATCCAAATTTACATGCAAAACTTATCTCTTATCCTTAAGAAATTCTTTTTTCTTATTTACGTGGATACCAAAATATATTTATTTTCATTGGGTATTCAACTATATGGAAAACATATATATTTTATTTGGTTATTTACATATAAAAAACTTAAATTTCATTTCTTGGGTTAAAAATGAAGCAATGGTCATGACATTAAGCTCTTTCTTATACAATGATTTTGATAATAAACCCATTCTTTATTCTCTATGGGTTATGAATGAAATTATTTATTATGATATATGTGGTTCACATTCTAATTAATAAATTTGTAGGGTGTGAATTTATTTCTATCTAATTTATTAGATAATGAATTTTATCTCTAGAGATAACATGTTTTATGATACCTTGGTGAATAACCTAGGTAATTTTTTATTTATTTCACCCTAGTGACAAACTATGGTGATATGATTATGAATGTACCATTAAACTGTTTTAGCCAAATTTTGATGTTAGTATTTCTTATTATTATTATTATTAAATTCCCCTTTCTCATACCTTATTTTTAGGCATTGTGTTCTTACTTATATGTCTGATGATCCGATGATATATGTCTCTCTTAATTATTCCCTTACTAGGATTAAGGGTCGCCACTTTCCTATGATTTATTCCAAATACATATTAGAAGCATTAGAAGTAACCTATAGTAAACCCTTGAAGATATATTTCAAGTTTTTATAGAACAATGAATATGTTTTCATGTATTATGTAACATATTTTAAGGAAACTAAATATTAAAAGATCATCTGTTTGAACAATTTAATAAAAAGTAATGTAATAAAACGAAGGATTCCATATATTGAATCAAAGTATGGATTAATTATTCATAGAAATTAGGACATGAGAATTTTGTGAATAACTCAATGGAAATTTCTAAATATATGAAAATATCCTAGTATTTTGGTGAAGTATTATGTTACCGGTTTCTGAGAAAATAATTCTGTATCTGGATACTAACTAGTGGATCTTTCTCTAGAACAGATGTATCTAGGGTTAACACCCATAAACAACACTTTGATCTATAATTAAAAAATACTTGTTCATGAAAATGATCATTGCCGCACTCCAGGTTTGACACTCACTGAGGATATTATTGGTTAATCAGAAGCTTTTTATGAACCATTATGAAAGATATATAGAAACATTTGTTGTTATTAGATGAGATTAATAACATATTTAAGTATGAGGTTTTAAGACATAAAATCACTTCAAATTAATAACATTCATAAAAGTAACATGCTTCTCGCTATGGTTTTATTCTATTTTAAAAATTATAGGAAATAGGAGGAACCATGTAAATGATTAGTGCTACAGATAATGCATTGATGGAATTCAGACAAAATATGGAATAGAAAACCCTATGAGGATGATAAATCAACTAACTGAAGTTATAAAATATTACTTGTATGAAGTTGAGAGACCAGACTCCCCTCAAAGGTAAAAAATTTCCATTTAGTCATTTATACATCAATGAAAACCTTATTTAACTGGATATACCAACCTATTGATTGTTGAACATTGGATAATCCCTATAGAAAAGATATTTTATATACACCATTGTTTTGTGTAATAGAAATTCACCCTATTAGAATACTACTTATTAGGAATATCTAATCAACGTGGATGATGATTAAAAACATAAAGAAAAGAAACAAGACTTATGGTATGGAGTAATAAGAGTTGAGAGGAATAATTTTAAATAAATATTCCCCCCATTCGATGTGAACAAAAATCTAGACAGAATTCATTTTATGGAAGAAGAATGAAAATGAATCAGTGGGATGATATGAGATGAACATTACTAGACTTTCTCGATACACCTCTATCTTTATTATAGTTCATATAGGGAAGATTTATAGATTCTTAGGTGAAAAAAGACCCCATCTATGCAGGAATCTAGCTAATCGAGACTATGAAATCTATGGAGAGATAGTATAGATTCTTATGAAGGATTAATTAATGTTTGGATAGATGAAATGGTCACATACCTCGAACGAGAATAATAGATAAGTAGAGTCAAAATCAGGGAAGAACATTGATTATGGAAAAGGAGGAAGGAATGTGAAGCTTCCCACTTGCAAAAAATGTGGGAAGAATATTTCAGGGAACTAAATTTTTTGAAGTTGAAATATATAAATGTGAATTTTATATTACCATATAACATGGAACTATCATGGTGAGGTGAAGCTTCAACATCTCAATACTAACGAAAAAGGGAAGATGGTGTTGGTCCAAAAAAAATTTCAATGCTTCATGTGTTGATGGCTTGGGAACTTTTCTAATAAATTTCAAAATCATAATATAATAGATGGTAACCAATATCAACCTCGTGATAGGCTTAGGGATAAAGGGAGCGAATTTTATATCATGATGGATGAAGTAGAGGCTCCAAATGACGCGGTGGTAGGTACTCTAATTGGGCTCTCAAATCTAGGATGGACTTTGTTTGATTCTTGTTTTACACATTCCTTTATTTTATCCTAGTTTTCAAATAATATTGAATAATTTCCCAATATTCTAGAAGTACAGTTATAAGTCAAGACTTATAGAGGTATTATCCTAGAATCAATAGTGTATATAAATTCTAGTATTAAATTTGGTGAGTACAATCTCATTGAAACTCTAGTAGCCATTCCCATGGTGGAATTCGACACTATACTTTGGATAGACTGGCCCATAAAGTATAATTCCACGATAAACAATAGAAGAAAGAAAATTTTAGTAATCCCTAATGCACAAAATATAGTCATCTTCTTAGGAGAGATATCCTGATAAGATCTTTTCGTATAATAACCCTCCATTTTCTTTCTTTATTGACATGATGGGTGAGGGGGGGGGGGAGAAATGAAAGTATAAAGATAGAAAAAACCCCCATAATTTCGGAATAAATTATGTATTTCATATATAGTTACCTTAAATACCCCCATAATGAGATGTAGAGTTCTCCGTTGAACTCATACCTAGATTCAAGCTGATACCGAAAACACCAAATAGAATCAAAATACAGAGTTGGAGGAATAATGTAAAAACGTCTTGTTCATTCAAAAAAGGGATTTATCAAACAAAGTGTGTCTCCTTGTGGTGAACCATTTCTATTTTTGAAGAATAATGGTCGATAAATGTGGTTATTCATTGATTGTGGAGAACTTATTAGGATCACAATGAAGAACAAGTACCCTCCCCCATGTATTGAGGATTTTTATGACTAGCTATGTGGGGATCAATTCATTATCTAAGATTGAACATAGATATGGGTATCATCAATTGTGGGTGATGAAATAATATATTCCAAATACATTCATCCAAACAAGATATGGTCATTATTATTTTTTTGTTATTCCATTCATCTTTACTAACGATCCTACTATAATTTTGGACTTGATGAATATAGTTTTATAGGACTACCCTGATAAATTAATTGCAGTTTTTATTGATGATTTTACAATATATTAAAAAAAATCATGTAGGTCTTGCTGATAATCTAAGGGTTATATTTAATACTCTAAGGTAGGATAATTGTTTTCTAAAATTCATCCAATGTGAATTTTGTTTACAATAAGTTTCATTCTTGGGGAACATTGTAACCAGTAAAGTAATTTTGGATGACTATACAATGAAAAATGATGTAGGGGAGTATCCTTATCCTTCAATTGTAACTCATATTCATACTATCCTTTGTTTTCCATGATATTATAGGTGTTTTGTGAAAGAAATCATGACTTTCTAATCCACAAACCAAGTTACTCGAAAGGAGTCTACATTCATCTAGACAAAGGACTGTGCCAAAATCACCAATGAAATGAATAATATATTAGTTAATGGCTGTTAACACAACCCTCTATCAGAGAGGCATTCATTATTTATAACGATGCCTCTCATAATGGGTTTTGGTTCATCATGATGAAAAATTATAGGTTATTGCTTATGAATCTCTATAGTTAAATAATATTGAGAATAATTATCCTATGCATGATTATGAGTTATCGATAATTATTATTGCTCAATAAATATGGATGCACTATCTTTATTTAGAGAAATGTGATATATATATATAGACCACCAATGTTTTACATACATATTCATGCAACTGTAATTGAACATGAGACAAAGAATATGGTTGGAACATATTAAATACTATTTCTATTCAATTAATTTTAACCCTATATGAGTAAAAAATGTCAATAATGTATTAGTTAGAATATGAACAATTATTTTGGAAATAATTAAGATTCAAGGAGATCCATTGATCAAGGACCTAGTAAAATTGGACATGGGAATCATATTAAAAGGGATATCATATACCCTTTCCCAAATTACTTCACAACTATCATTGATAGATAATATAATGATAGATGAATGATAAGATACCTTGTTATAAAATAATTTCGAGAATATGAAGAATGGAATGTTTCCTGAGATCAATATTGATAAAAAATTTGTATTTAAATTTCTTACAAGGCAGGGTGTTTTGTCTATCTTAGAGATAGAGAAGGATTCGGTGGATAAATCTCATGGATATACGTTCTCTAAAAATCCATGATGCACTAAAATGTATAGGGAACTCCATGATCATTATTGGTGGGATAATATGAAAAGGGATATTGTTGACTACACTGTAAGGTTCTTAGTATGTAATAAAGTTAAAGTATAGAGAAACATTCATAATGGGGTATTAGAACCACTAATCATACCAACATGGATGTGGGATAATATCATAATGGGCTTCATCATTGGTCTCCCATGTACATCCCATGAGAACAATATGACATGGGTTATAGTGGATTGAATCATCAACATTTTCCTTTTCATAGATATTTGGGATGATATACCTCTTCATAAAATTACAGGATATAAGTAAATAATGTTGTGAGGTTACATGGGGAGACACTTTATATGATGTATGATAATGATAAAAGATTTACATATATATTCTGGAGAAGTCTCTAACATGATTTGAATACTAAATTGAATTTCAGTATGGCTTATCACCCACACACTAATTTTCAATCTGAAAGGACTATTCATACACTCAAGGACATGATGTGAACATTCTTCATAAAATTTACTGGTGGATGGGATCAACACCATCCACTATGTTAGTTGTCATAAAACAACATATTCCATTTGAGTATTCAAATAGAACCATATAAATCTCTATATGGAATGTGATTTTGAACTCATACATGTTGGGATGAAGTTGATGAGAGGGAATTTCTTGGGACCAATATTGTAAAATATATGACATAAAATGTTCATAACATCCATCGAAAATATATCCTACTTTGATTCAGAAGAAGAGATATGTGGAAAATCATAGAAGGGTATTTGAGTTTGATGTTGGGGAAACATTTTTCCTTAGAATTTCACCATGGAATATAGTCATGCAATTTGGAAAGAAAGGGAAGATTAAACTTAGGTACATTTTACCTTTTAAATACTTGATCACATTGGAGTAGTTTCCTATCTACTATAATATACACCAATTATTTCTCAATTTTGTGATGTATTACACTATCTCTCTTGAAGAAGTATATACATGATCCCTCACATGTACTAAATTCTGAGGTGGAAAAATGGGAAAATGATCTCTCTTATGAGAAGAAGTTGGTGGGGCCCTTGGACCATAGGGAAAATGTTTTACGCAATAATAATACCCATATAAACATATTGTTTTGGAGGAAAAAATATATAAATAAGATACATGTGAACTAGGGGAGAAAATGAGACATAATTACCCTTATATTTTTCTCAATTGAGACAATGAGGTGAAAATTTGGGGACAAAATTTATTAAGGGGAGGGGAGAATGTAATGAAAAATAGTTTTTATATGATATTTGTATCCAGAATAAATTTCTATTACATATTATATATTATTATACACATATAAAATAAAGATAAACCTAAAAAAATTTATCCCATTAACAAATTTCATTATATTAGTTAGTTATATAACCAATTATGATGCCAAACATTACAACTAAAAAAATATATAATAGATAATATTTGAAATTATGGATCTCCCAAATATAATTGAATCGTTACACTGGAAAATTCTATTGAAATGAAACAAAATTTTAGTAAAAAAACTAACATATTATGGAAATGAAAATATAACCATAAGATAAATTTTAGTGAATTTTGAGTGAAGGAATGGAGTTTTATTTGTATAGTATAAATTGAAGTATGACCATTGAGATTTAATAGTTATATGGATGTTGGTCAATATAACAATTATAAGCTATACCCTTTGTTGATAATTTTACCAATATAATTAGTTTTAATACAAAGTACTAACAAAGGATAATTAATAAAGAATAAGGAATTGATGGGCTTAAATCTAGAGTCGTACCGTTTGAATTCCATTTTTCCAAAATAGGGAGGGACATATTATCACTGGGGTTTTACATCGATCATGACCAATCTAAGATTTATTATGTGAAGTTTTAACAAAATGTCCCACATGAGAAGTTCAACTTATTTGAGATTAATACTTAGCCGATGTTAGCTGAGACACCCCAAGAAACTACCACCATCGTACACCTTACCATTAGGGTGTATGCGGGTGTAATACAGGGTTATGTTTCCATAAATTAGTTACATAAAGTGTAAATTATTATGTATAGATATACTTTTTATACCATCAGTCCCTCTTAATAATATTTTCTCTTAATCAAATATTTGATTAATTAAGATGATTTTGATGATTTATCTTTTGGACCCAAATAGAACAATATTTTGTTTTTCTAGAAAATATATATAATTTATCTAATAAACCAATGTATTTTGAATATTATTAGATTTAATTAAATAGTCTATTGAAAATGTAGTATTTAAATAATAAATGACAAAATAATTATAAAAGGGCCCAAGTCTATTTTAATAAGGGATAGAAATGTGATTGTGCATAAAAATTACTATTTTAAAATAAGTAAGGTTTTTTATATATAAAATTCAAAATTCTCATATATAGAGAAAATTTTCTAATAAAATAACTATCATATCTAAAATCAATACATTGTGAATTTTCTTGGGTGAATTTATGAGAATTTTCTAAAATACCTTATTTTATTAATGAATAGTAAAAAAATACATGTTAGTGCTTTAGTATATTTTATCACATCATATTTATTTCCTAATTATGTAAAAATTAATTAATCACAATCCAAGAACTATAATATTTTATTTTATTAATATTTTTTATTTTTATATATTTTAATAAATTTCAAAAACTATAAGTGCCTTTACAAATCCTAAAAAGGAAAATTTTATTTTTAAAAGCATTACTTTGTGGAATCTTCAATATTACATTCCAAAATAAGTAATAAAAAACGTTTCTTGGTTTTTCTAGATTAAATAAACTTATAATTTTACCAAAATATCCAAAACCATGAAAAAAACATTTTTTAAGCCAATGGTTTTTCATTTTATGCAACCAAGTTTTCCAATACCCACATTTAGAAATTATTAAACAATTTCTACACTTTTGATATAAATACCCACCCATTTATCTATTCACCTTCTCTACCAATCCATCCAACATGATTATATGTTAATTTTTACTATAAGGGAGGATCCCCAATGTTTCCTGAAGGCCCCATGGTTACATCCTCATGATTTAGGAACAACTCTTCAAGGTAAGTGAAATCTCCACATCTCTTTTCCATTCAAGAATATTTTTGGGGTATGTCTTCTAGTTTTGAAGTGAATTCATTTTTACCTTATTCTATTATCCAATTACTATAATAATATTCTTTTATGAATCGTATGTCCTTGTCCCATATATTTTAACCATTTTCTAAAATGATGTTTTATAATTTTCTTACTGCAGAATTAACTTCTCAAAATTTCTCTCTTCTCCTTATGAAATTATCTTTTATTTTCTTTATTTCAATACCAAAAACATTTTATTTTCCATGGGTATAAACCAATATGTAAAAAGTATTTATTTGTTTCATGTTTTTACATATATGAAACTAATATTATCTTTGATGAGTTAAAAATGAAGTAATGATCATGTCTTTAAGATCTTTTTTTATGCCAAGATTTTGATAACACTATTAAAAAACTAGGAAATATCCATGGACCTATAGCCACAGTTATCCAAAACCATGTCTATAGGATTTTATGACAAGTATATACCCAATGTATTAGATACAAATATGGCTATAGTGAATACTTTTGAAGGCTATAGGTAGGGTTTCACGAAACCGTGGCTACAGAAATTTTTTTACAGAGCTATAGCCTTAGTTTGGGGAAACTGTGACTATAGTTTCATTATATTTGGGCTATTTCCATGGTTTGGTCAAAACATTGATATAGGTTCATTTTACCTAGGATTTAGCCATGACTAAAGTAAAATCATGGCTATAGGGTCTTTTTACAAGGGCTATAGCCACAGTTTTGGTGAAATGTGGCTATGTTGTCTTTTTCCAAGGGCTATAGCCATAGTTTTAGTAAAATTATGGAAATAAATTATTTTTATCATGATATATTGACAAAATTTGTGTAAACTTATTTCTATAGTGTATTTTCTCAATAATATATAGCCACAGTTCCTCAAAACTGTGGTTATAGGTCTCCCTCCCTTGTGCGGGAAAATAATTAACCCGCATAAAATAGAGGGAAGTGTTACAGCCACAGTTCATATTCTATAGCCATGTTTTTTAATAATATATAAAACAATATATATTTATATATACCCAAAGGCATCTGTGGAACAGTGGAAAGGTGGATGGTGCACATATCCGAGGTACAGAGATCAGATGCTGGTGGGAACATTTTATTTTTGGTTTATAGCCACGGTTTACTTGGGCTATAGATAGGGTTTAAATTGTGGCTATACACCTATAAACCATAGCTATATCATTTATATATATCCACTCCATTACATTCCATGACCAGTTGGAACCATGGCTATAGCTTTTGACCCATATAATCACAGTTTTTGACCGTCACTAAAGCCCAATTTTCCAATAGTGTAAGAAAATCATTTTTTCATTATCCTGATGTTATTAATCAAATGATTTATTATGAGATATGTTTCTCAAATTAAATATGAAATAATAATGGTGTTCCCTGATATCACTCCATTGTATTGGGTAAATAATTTAATCTCTAGAGATGACATGTTTTATGATAACTTAGTGAATAACCTTGTTAATTATTCTTTTATGACACCAAGGTGATAATCCCTAGATATATGATTTTTAATGACTCATTTAAATTTTTTTTGCCACATTTCCATTTTAAGATTTAAGGTTATTATTATTATGATAATCATTTTGATCATGACTTATCATTATGCATCATGTTTTTACAGATATGTCTCAAGATTACAAGTTATTTGTCTTTCTTGATTATTCCCTTACTAGGCTACATGCTCACCCATTTACTATGATGTAAGTCCCATGTATATGAGATGTAGTAAAATTAACCTAGAGTGGGCCAATAAATATTTATTTCAAGTGGTTTTAGAATAATATATTCATTTTCATGTATTATGTACCTTATTTACAAGAAACTAAAAATTAAAATATCCTCTGTTTGTACCATGTGATGAAAAGTTATAAAATAAAGAGGTTGGAGCCCATTACACACCTAACATTGAAGTTGAATACTATGTGGATTTATATCATGGAATTCCATTCATCAAATACTTATATTACAACACATTAATTCCCCAGAGAAATATACGTGGTTGATAGGATATAAAATAAAAGTATTAGAACCACTAAATTGAAATTTATCAATAAATTACATGATGATCTTTTTTCATTCTAGAATCTTGAGTTTTGAAAAAAAAATCACCATTTCAAACTTTTGTAAATTTATTTATTCAAAAAAGTAGAATTTTCCTTTTGGGGAAGTTCTTATTATTACCAAAAATATATATATGTTTATATATTTGTGTCTATGTTTTTATAAATTAATATATATATATACACACACATTAACATCGATGGAGGGAAAATAGACTATATATTTAATTGTTTATTTATCACCATTTTTTGAAAACCTCTATAGTGTTTTTAGCCATTTTTTTTAATAATATGGCTAATTTAGCTATGTTTTTAGTCACATTTTAAAAAAAATCAATGTTTAAATTTAGCAGTTTTTCCCAAGAAATTTTTTAATTCAACCACATTTCTTGAAATACAACTCTAAATTAGCGATGTTTTTAGAAAATGTGGATAAAAATGACTAAATTCCAATTTATTTAAGTTAATCAATAATAATTTTAAAACCAATAATCATATATGGTTTTGAGTAATGAATTATTTCATTATCATGTAGATGGAAGGTCATACATATGCATTAGTAATGTTTCCATTTTTCAATGATCATTATGGAAATGAGGTAAATGATATTTTATATTTATAGAATGATAATAATTTCACGTAAAACTTATTATTTATTTAAATACACTAATATATATCATCCGTTTATTGTGGTGATGAAAATAGAGTCATATCGCTTTGTGATGGTGGTTGTCTACACGTACACGAACGATGTTATCATCTTTAAGTGAGTGAAGGGGAAAGAAAATAAAATTGTATATTATCATTATGAAATAAAAAATAAGTCATAAATATCCTAATTAAATAATGTATATAAAATATATTGATAAAATATTTCATTATATCTATCCATGTTATGTGTTAGTGGAAGATGAATCTCATCGCTTCACAAGGCGACAGTTTGTCGTACACAAAGAAGACGTTATCGTATCCCACATGGAATAGAAGGTAAAATAGATATATATGATATAATTACTCCATATGTATAAATATGTTATAAATATCATATATAATTTATATATTTCATACTACCAGACCATGAGATTTTTTAATGGGAAAATGTATGACATTAGTTCATTAGATGGTAATCCACCGTACACACAAATAATGATTTTATTTCCAATTTGATGGAACTAAGGATGGTTATTGGTTAATAAATTTGTGTAACAATATCATAGTATATGAAATATACCGTGTTTAATTTTGTATGTATAAATTATAATTTAACTGTGTGGATGAAGACATATTATAAAAACACTCATTGAAGAACATTACCTCTTCTTAAGGTAACCTCCATATGTTTATGGGGAATTATTAAAAGGTTGTATTTATACAAAAAATAAGGATTCTAGGATGATTTAATAGAATATTAAAATTTATGTGATCATTTAATGGATGAACCCAATGGATATAGAGGTGTAAAGAAGAGTGGATAGGGGTGTAATTTTATAAGTGAGGTGAGTGTCAAACTTGTAGTTTTTGGAAAGAAACGAGTGTTACCACGTTTTTCACATGCCACAAGGGTCTAAAATGTATTATTATCTACAATTATTTATTATATAGTCAAAATATGGTCACGAAATAAATTTATAAACGTTTTTATGTTAATTTAACCCTTATATATTTATATTAACCTGTGATAAATCATTTTTTTTACCTTAAGTGCTGTAATTATATTTTTTTATTCTCTTAATATTGGTAAAATAATATGTTAAGCTTATTAAAGAATTTAAATTATACTAAATTAAAATATATAATTTATTTTTCCAAGGTCTATTTAGAGAAGGGAAAATTCTTAATTTAAAACTAATCCCACATACTTGATGAAAAAGTTGGTTTTCAAAGTAAAAATGTTCAATATTTTACAATGTTTTAATTTCTAAATTAAATATGAAGATGATTCCGATAACCAAAATTGAATTAATATATATATATAATTTAAATAATTTAATTTAAAACTAATTAATAAAATAATTTATTATTTCTATAAATTTAAACAAAATGAAATTTTTCATTCAAAACACATTATTTTTCACTATTCATTAAAAAATGAATCATTTTAGAGAAATAAAAAAAATTAACCATAAGATATTTTTTATATTATTATTTAAAAAATTAATTTTATTTTTTCACATTTCTTTTATAAATTTTGTAAAAAATAATTTTATATTATGTGTGAAAAGTGCAACTAAACCATCTTTTAGAAAAAATACATTTTTTTGAAGATAAATTATTTAATTTTTAAATGATTCTTATTTTAATTCTAAAAAAATATATAACCAAATTTTTTTATAATTTAATTTTTAATCTTCATACCTAACAACATAGTGGTTGAGTTATAATGTTTTATTTTATTACACTCTACTTTAACTCTAGGTTACATGTTCCCCAAGCAATCGAAGTGATTAAATAAAAAAAAATCCCAAAATCTCAGGCGTTAAATTTTCTAAAAAGATTTGTGTTGTGTGCGATAAATTTTATCAAAAAAATGTTATGATTTTAAAATATTGTGGTGTTTTATTATATCTCCATTAAATAAATTACATCCACACAATTTAATCTTTATCTATTAATCAAGGTTTTGACATTTACAAATTCCAGTTTTGAAAAACACACATCATAAAAGTGTTAACTAAACCTCATCTTAATTGGATAGAAAAGTAAGTTCAAAGGTCTTATTTAATAACACCATACTTGGTTTCCAATTAAGGGAAAATATTTGGGAATATTCATGGTTGAAAAGTGTAAACAATTGTAAAGAGTGATAGAGGACATTTAACATATGAAAGTAAATGATCAATGTAAAGTTAAAGACCATAAAATCGTAAATCTATGATGATTTGAAATTCCATAAGATTCATTAGATATAATGTTAATTTAATAAAAAAATTTAATGATCCTTTTTTGAAAGTTGAGGAATTATTTTTCATATATGAAATTATATGGAAATATACTTAATTTATATGTTCCTATTTCATAAGAACAATTTAAAACATTAGTTGTGCTTTAATAAATTTCAAATTCATTTCATTATCTACGAAATAAATATCCAAAAACATAGTTTTTTATGCCTAAATCACTGGATTTAACTTTAAATGGATCGTAATATCCATAATAGAATTATAAGTCAATCCTCTAATATATAATTATTATTATAAAGAACTGGTTAGCACATGTCATCCAATATGCTTGAATCTCTATATGGTTATGTAATAAATTTATCTCTAAAACCTCATCAAAAGTTCAACATAAAAATTATCATAAATGGTTAATCTTATGAACCTTTTAAAATATTATGATCCATAAAATTAGAATGAAGGTCATTTAATTTCCAAGATGAGCATATAATTAATCAGTTATAAGGTGGTTATTAATATCTAATCAATTTATCCATATAAAATATTTCTTTATCCAAACATAATTATTTCAACCTTAGGAAAATATTAAGGGCTATATTTACCTCAATAATTTGATTTCCATGATGTTCAACTAACCACTGAATCATTTTTTTTGGTCATCGATGTAGTTCAACATACACATCCCAAACCTTAATAAAAATTACTATAGTACAATCCTTATACCATTCATGAATTTCATTAAAACATTTTTTTACAAAATATATCAAGGATACACATAAAAGGTAATAGTAATCATTCTCCTTTTTATGTATTAATAGAATAATCATTACCCTGAACCCTTAGCTCATTTTTGATTATTTTTCTTTTGGGGACTCGGGAATTCATTAGCGTAGAACCCATTCTCATTACACTAGAAGAATTTCACATTAAATGATTATTTCATTCTCATAAATTCATGATTTTGGTGGACTCTTTTTCCATAATTGATGAAAAATCCTTTTCCATTTAAGCGTGTAGCCATGTGTTTCATTCCGAAAGTATCAATTGCTGAAAAACACTTCTTTCCCTTCTTCCCTTCATCTATTTTTCCATGTCATCATCTCATTCTCTTTCTTCCCTTCGAACCCATATGGCTTGGTGAATTAAATCTCTATCTTAATAGAACATGATATTATGTATGAGTATGATGAGAATTTTTGGATGAATAGTTCCTATTATTGGATTGGCTTAATCCCATAAAATAAACATTTAATTTTCTATTTAGATTACATAAAATGTTCACAACATGCCTTTCCAACCTTGTAAAGCTAGCTTCACACTTAACAATAATTTTCCCTTGTTTATTTTTATGACTCAAGAACTGTGTTTCTATATCCTCTCATTGGTCACATGGAAAATATTTTTCCAACATGATTACATTGAAATCCTTCCACTCCATGATTTTTATTTCCTCCTTATCTGTAGTGTTTTTATTCAATGTACACCATTGATCTATAGCTCCTGAGAGATGATAAATTTCAATAAAAACATTCTCCGTTTTACTTAATCCCAAATAGGGAAATATATTTCTATTGAACATAAAAATTTCTCATCTAAAAATGGATTTACAGTCCCATTTAATGTTGGAGGTTGATTATTCATCAAGCAGAATAACATTTTTCTACCACATGGTGGATTAGTAGGCTACTCCAAATTATAAATCTTATTACTCATAACACAAGTCATATGCCACAATGTGGTATTCATTTTTTCTATTCTAGTTTTATCTCCAGCTCTATAATTATTATCTTTCTATGAAGGAAAATCCATATATGGAGAATGTGCATTGATACAATTCCCATTTCTCTATTAGTCAGCTTTTATAAACAATGGAATACACCAAATTAGATCATAATATTATAAATCATAATGTACAATCCCAAAACTAGTGAAACAATTAACATAAATTGAAAACATTATGCATATCTAATCACATAATCATAATAATGGTTTCTTTGGGGATATCATTTTTCAAATTATACATAATAGTTTGTAATTAAAATGTAAAATATTCAAAGCATATCCCATGGTAGTGTCACCCTAGAAGTATATTAAATACATTTTTTGTTCACCATGTGATGATCAGCGAAAGACCAATGTCCCATATTTAGATTTATTAACCCATGGTAAATCTATCCAAGTACAATTTCTGCTTATAGTATCCATAAAGGGATGAATTTTCCTAGAAAACCCATATAATCACATACTTTTCAAAACATTTGGATATTATTATATACTTATTCTCAAATTATACCATAGGATTATGTTCCCTAATATATGTTTTTTTAAATCTAGTTCCCAAATATTCTACTATACCTCCTATGATACCAACTACAGATAATCAGACTCTAGTTAGCCCGAGTTCGTTTATGGTTTATTACATTGGCATAAGATACAAATAATAGAATCCCAAAGGACCTAACTGTTGAGTTATTTAGAAAACTAGATGAAAAATTGGAAATCAAGTTACATTTTAAATCATAATATATGCTAATAATTTTCTTTGATAATTCCATTATTCCCCTCACCATATCCCAACATATCAATCACAAAAAACGTTTTGGTATCCGGGGTAAATAATACCAAATAAAAGGGTGGGATAAAATGATAAATAAGGGTATGTTTACAATGGATTTTAGGAACAAATAATAAATAATCATTACAGAAATAAAAATTACTAAAACAAATTCAATTTAATCAATAACTTGAGTACAATATGGTAGGAATAATAAATAATGACATAATTCTATATAAATAATCATATGATCTTGAAACATGACCATGTTGTACCTCTTGTACCCCTCGTGGTTTAATTTTCTTGATCACAATCACTCTCTTATTTTTCTAATATTGTGTTAAGTGTTTTTGGATGATAGGCATGATTTCAGGTTGCCAAGGAATTAGGGCCAAGAAGGCAAGAAAGCCAAAGTGGACTGATTTCAGTCCTACCGGCCAACCGGTGGAAGACCACCGGCCAGCCGATGGAGGCCTGGACAGAAGGCATCCCTCTGTCCAGACCACCGGCCAACCAGTGTCCCACCGCCGGCCAGTCGGTGGAACCCAGACAAATAGTGTTTGCTACTATCTCAGCACCGGCCAACCGGTGGCCTCCTCACCGGCCAGCCGGTGGTGCCTGAGCCCGAGCCCTCTCCCTTTTTCAAAGCACTGGCCAACCGGTGGCCTAGCACCGGTCAGCCGGTGGAGCCAGTCAAACTAGTCGTTGGGCTTTGACCAGACTTGTCCACTTGCCTCCCAACGGCTCCGAAGGCCTCTCCAACGGCTCCGAAGACCCCCAAAGTCCATTTGAGGGTTCCCCCTCTATAAATAAAGGACTAGGAAGCCCCGGAAATGAAAAGGAAGCCCACAGGAACATTTTTGATCATTTGGCGAACCTCCGGCGCATTCTCTCAAGGAACCTCAATTACTCCAACCCACTTCCACATCCAAGGAGCACCATCAAAGAAGCTTGGGAGTTCTCTTCATCAACTCCATCAATCCTTTGGCGCCCAAGGCTTCTCCCCATTACGGTTTTTCATTGCTTTATTTATTTGGAGCTTCAATTTGGGTTTGTGCCTACAAAACCCTCATTTCTCTCATCCTCTCTTCTTTGGGTTTTCACACCACCTTCAAGATGTGAAGAGGATAGTCAAGCCTTCCCTTTTAAAAGGCTTGAGTCATAGGTGAGCTATCCTTCACCTATAAGAAGGCTAGTGGGTTCTTGCTCAACCATTAAAAGCAAGTGGGTTCTTGCTCAACCAATAAAAGCAAGCTGTAATAGGTTCTAGACTAACATTAAAGTCTAGTGGGTTTCTTGCTAAAACCATTAAAAATCAAGCGGTAGTAAATCTCTCAACGGTTGAGTTGGGAGCGGAGACCTAGGCTTTGGTTTAAGCTGAACTCCATTATCAGGTTTTGTGTCTTGCCTCTTTTATTTCCGCTGCACTTTTACTTTGATTTTAAATTGTGAATTATTTTTTAAAAGGCAATTCACCCCCCCCTCTTGCCATCACTTCTCCGCCCAACATTTGGTATCAGAGCCAAAATTTGAGTAATACCCTAACCGGTTTCAAATTCAAGATCCTTTGTTATGGCTTCATCTTCTTTCTCCCCCGAATGCTATTCCTTGGGTCGTGCTCCATTTTTTGATGGAACCGACTATACATATTGGAAAACCCGCATGACCACTTTTCTTAGAAGTATAGGATATCCTATTTATAAAATTTTCATGCATGGTTATTCTCTCTCTTCTCCCGATGAATCCAAATGGACTCAAGCCGATATTAAAAATTTCGAGCTTGATGGCAAAGCCATGAACGCTCTACATTGGGGCCTTGATCGTAATGAATTCAATCGAGTTTCCACATGCACCTCATCACATGAAATCTGGAAACTATTGGAGGTTACCCATGAGGGGACCAACAAAGTTAAGGATACTCGATTGGATATGTTCCGTCAAGATTTTGAGTCTTTCACCATGCATCCATACGAATCTATTACTGAAATGTTTACACGTTTTACTGATGTTTGCAATGGGAGAAAATCTCTTGGAGATGATGTGTCTGCAGAAACAATGGTCAAGAAGATCCTTTGGATCTTACCAAGAACATGGGCACCAAAAGTCACGGCAATCCAAGAAGCAAAAGACATCAAGAACATGCCGGTCGAAGAGATCATCGGATCCCTCATGACCTATGAGATCACCATGAGGAGGCAAGCTAAAAATGAAGGCAAATCGATCAAAGTTCCAAAGAACATCGCCTTCAAGGTTCAAAAAGAAGAAAGCTCCTCCTCCTCATCGTCTTCCTCTTCAAGCGGCGATTCAGAAATGGAGAATCTTGCCTGCAAAATGCACAACTTCATGAAGAAGCACAAGAAGGAGAAATCCCGCAAGGCTCAACCCAACGAAAAATACGAGCCCGAGGTAACATGCTACGGGTGTGGCAAGAAAGGCCATTACAAGCCCGATTGTCCACTCAACAAGAAAAAGGCCAAGCAAAAGGAAAAGAAGAAGGCATTCAAGGCCACATGGAGTGATAGCTCCACATCCTCCTCCTCCTCCTCAAGCGACAACGGTAAAAAATGCCTAATGGCATTTCATGAGGTAACCTCTTCCGACTCCTCTTCCTCTTGTTCTTCCAATTCTTTTAATCATTTATCTTATGAGGATCTCCAACATGCTAGAGATCAATTGGAGGAAGGTTTTCATGAACTGTCTTCCAAATTTGTTGCTTTAAAAAAGAATTTCAAAAAACTTTCTTCCGAAAAGGAACAACTTCTCAAAGAGAAGGAAGACTTGACCCTTAAAATCCAAAACCTTCCCGATGTTGAGTCTATGGAATCAACAATCAAAGATTTAAGGGAATATCTTGCCAAATTCACCCAAGGTGAACAAAATTTGACCAAATTGCTAGGTTCCCAACACATATCTAGAACCACCCAAGGGCTTGGCTATTCCAAGCAAGCTTCCTCTTCCCATGCTCCAACTATTTTTGTAAGGGGGAGCTCTCAAAATAAATTTTTTAATTATTGCAAAAAACCCGGGCACTTAATCTATGAGTGCGATTACAAAAATGCCCGGTATGGAAGGCCCAAAACTATTTTCTTTAATGATGAATTTTATAGTAGAAGACCCGCCACTAGACAAGTTTGGATTGAAAAATCCCTTTTAGCGAGTCTCACCGGACCAAAATTTGTCTCAGTTTCAAAAACCACTCCCCGGTGATTTGTTGTTTTTATTTAGGGGGAGTTAGGTTTGTTTAAGCATTTTTGTTTTATATTCAAAATTTTCAAATCAAAACTTTTAATTCAAAACATTCAATTTAAAACTTTCAATTCAAAATTCTCATTTCAAAACATTCAATTCAAAACTTTCAATTCAAAATTTCATTTCAATCTTTCATTCAAAACTTTTAATTCAAAAATTTTCATTTCAAAACTTTCAATTCAAAATTTTCATTCAAAATTTTCATTCAAAACTTTCAATTCAAATTTCAAAAATTTCAATTGATTTAAAAATCTCTTTCTTGTTTTTCAAACGTTTCCCTCAATCAAGTTTTATGCCTCATGCTATTTTGATAATCACAAAGGGGGATAAATTCTTGGTTGATTGGGGGAGAAATCTTTCTCTCATGCTTTGCTTTACTTTCCCATTTATCCTTTAAATCATGCCTTTCATTTCATTTTTACATTGTTTGTTTTAGTGATTGTGATCATCAAAATAGGGGGATATTGTTGTACCTCTCGTACCCCTCGTGGTTTAATTTTCATGATCACAATCACTCTCTTATTTTTCTAATATTATGTTAAGTGTTTTTGGATGATAGGCATGATTTCAGGTTGCCAAGGAATTAGGGACAAGAAGGCAAGAAAGCCAAAGTGGACTGATTTCAGTCCTACCGGCCAACCGGTGGAAGACCACCGGCCAGCCGATGGAGGCCTGGACAGAAGGCATCCCTCTGTCCAGACCACCGGCCAACCGGTGTCCCACCGCCGGCCCACCGGTGGAACCTAGACAAATAGTGTTTGCTACTGTCTCAGCACCGGCCAACCGGTGGCCTCCTCACCGGCCAGCCGGTGGTGCCTGAGCCCGAGCCCTCTCCCTTTTTCAAAGCACCGGCCAACCGGTGTCCTAGCACCGGTCAGCCGGTGGAGCCAGTCAAACTAGCCGTTCGGCTTTGACCAGACTTGTCCACTTGCCTCCCAACGGCTCCGAAGGCCTCTCCAACGGCTCCGAAGACCCCCAAAGGCCATTTGAGGGTTACCCCTCTATAAATAAAGGACTAGGAAGCCCCGGAAATGAAAAGAAAGCCCACGAGAACATTTTTGATCATTTGGCGAACCTCCGGCGCATTCCCTCAAGGAACCTCAATTGCTCCAACCCACTTCCACATCCAAGGAGAACCATCAAAGAAGATTGGGAGCGCTCTTCATCAACTCCATCAATCCTTTGGCGCCCAAGGCTTCTCCCCATTACGGTTTTTCATTGCTTTATTTATTTTGAGCTTCAATTAGGGTTTGTGCCTACAAACCCCTCATTTCTCTCATCCTCTCTTCTTTGGGTTTTCACACCACCTTCAAGGTGTGAAGAGGTTAGTCAAGCCTTCCCTTTTAAAAGGTTTGAGTCATAGGTGAGCTAGCCATCACCTGTAAGAAGGCTAGTGGGTTCTTGCTCAACCATTAAAAGCAAGTGGGTTCTTACTCAACCAATAAAAGCAAGCTGTAATAGGTTCTATACTAACCTTAAAGTCTAGTGGGTTTCTTGCTAAAACCATTAAAAAGCAAGAGGTATTAAATCTCTCAACGATTGTGTTGGGAGCAAAGACGTAGGCTTTGGTTTAAGCCGAACTCCGTTATCAAGTTTTGTGTCTTGCCTCTTTTATTTCTGCTGCACTTTTACTTTGATTTTAAATTGCTAATTATTTTTTAAAAGGCAATTCACCCCCCCTCTTGCCATCACTTCTCCGCCCAACAGACCATGGATACTCTAACCAATCAAATAATAACATGGAATATCAATAACTAAATTCATAATGATAGAACACACAATTATAGACATTTAAAGCATACTATTAATGGGTGTGCCATGACATTTAATACCATCAGGGCTTGTGATGATACATTTAATACCATCGAGTTTTATTCTCTGAAATTTAAATAAATTGGTAAAACCTCAGCCCTAACCATATATAGGTTGTCCCATAAGACATATTTATTAAATGATGGGATACTGTAGTCCCCTCCCATCACTTAAATATTCCAACACATTATTTATATTAATTGGTGGAACATAATAAAAATTAACATTTTATTTAACTTATCATACAAAATGTAATTACATTCCCCAATCAATAAACATAATCATAAACCATCTAGAGTAATATGAAAGGTATCAATATAGTACAACCCTAGTTAAACTTATTATAAAAAATCGAGAGAAATAATGAGGATGGTATCATTGGTTTATATACCTATTAAATAATAAGTATCATAATGTAATTTATTCTTATGGGTAAAATTATTTTGAAATACAACTTTGAACTTTTCTTAAATAAAATAACCTTCCTTTGATAATCACCTTTTTATTTTAAAACTATAAAAGTCAGAAAATATTTTCAAAATAAATTTCATTGAAAATCACTTTTAAAAATAATAATTCTCTAAATATAATGAAAAAATATTCTTTAAAAGTAAAATTTTAAACATGCTATTTAATCTTCAATGAAATTATGGTAATGATAGAAAGAAACTGTTTATATGTTGTATATGTTAAAAATAACCTTCCTTTTGTATTGTAAAATGGATAGAAAAGTTCCTCATTAAAAAATGAAAAGAAATTTAATTTAATATTTTTTTAAATCAAATATGGGTAAATGTTTCTTTAATAAATCACTTTTATAATGTTAAAATATTTATATAAAACATGGTTTTGGAAGAATTGTTTTTTGACCAAAGAGAGAATTAAAATCATATTTTCATAAACAATCATAATCATTTTTATTTACTAAAGAGATAAATAACTGGACTATTACTTGAAAATTTTTATTAATAATTATAAGATAATAAAATAGAATTATTTTCGAATATAAATGTCAAATAAATCCATTATGTTAGACTTAAACAAAAACAATCCCTAATAATGATAATATTTTGAAATAAATTTTTCCCATATTGGTAAAATTTATGCCATAACCCCTTGGATGAAATAACATTAAATGATAGATAAAATTACATGAATATAAATGAATTCATGATATATCAAAAAAGAGGGTACTATATAAATCTCGAATAAGAAATATTTTGTTAATATGTCATATGTCTCACTAAAGTAAAAGTGAGTCGAGAAACCCTTACCTCCCACTTCCTTTTAGTTGAACATACTTCAACCTCATGTATAGTGGTTTTAAACAAGTTATTAAAATATCAAAGAACAATATTAATATTTAAAATATCATATAATATCCTTTTATAACATCTTATCACCCAATCATTAATACTCACTCATTATTCTCATTTTTAGGTGTTAACTATCTTGTTTTCTTATTAATATTTTGTTAAGAAAGATCTATTTTTTGTGCATATTATATTTTCAAATTATCACTAGTATAATGATAATGAAAAAATAATTATATATATACATTAAACAATTTTTTAAAACAAATATTTATAGGTGGTTTTGATAAATGAAGTACGTTATTATCATGGAAATGGTAGGTCGTACCTAGGCATGAGTAACATGTCCATTTTCAATTATTAGTATAGAAATGAGGTTGGTGTTATTTTATCTTTCTATAATGATAATAATATGATATATGAAATTTTATTAATTTAATTACACTTATATATATCATCCCTATTTTGTGGTGAGGAAAATAGAACCACATTACTTTATGAAGGCTGTAGTACACATGTACACGAATGTTGTTATCATCATTAAGTGTGTGAAAATGTAAGAACAGAAAATGATATATTATCTTTCCATAATGATTAATATATCATGAATATCAGAATTATTTCATTTATATCACCTATATTAATTTACATTATCCTTATCACCTTCCATGTTATGCATGAATGAAATATGAATCACAACACATCGTGAGGTTGTAGTACATCGTACACACGAGCGCCATTATTGTATCTCCTAAGGAATGTGAATTTAAAAATGTATATAATATATAATAACTCCAAAGTTAAAATTATTTTATAAATATCATATATATATACATTATATCTATCATCATAACAGATCGTGAGAGGTGGAAATGAAAATGCGAATGACATTAGTGCGTGAAGTAGTTTTTTGTTGTTCAAACGAATGAAGATTATGTAACATATTTATTAGAAGTTCGGCTGGTTTTAGGTAATTATATTTTTATAACAATGACTTAGTATATTGGAGATAATGTTTTAATTATATCATCATATTTTAATAATAATTATAGGAGTTGTAGGATGTAATAGAATAAAAACGCTCATTGAAGAATGCAACCTCTTCTCTAGGTAACCTCCTTAGGTTTGCACCAAGACCTTTGAAGATTGAATTTAAGCCAAAAAATAGGCTTAAAAGATGAGTAAATGGATGTTATGAAGTGATTTTGGTAGGTATTTTTATCCAAAAATTTTTAATAGTGTGAATAAGGATGGATGGGGGGTTATCATTTATAAGTGAGGTGAGAGCACACTTTTATTTTTTGGAAAGAAAAAGATGTGCCCATGTTTTTCACATTCGAAAAGGGATTAAAATAGATTATTATCAAGAAATAAAAATTATATGATGTAAATATTTTTATATAATATATTTTATAAAAAAAATTGGTCATTTTAACCAATATTTTTTTAGTTTAATCCCTGGTAAACCCATATTTAACTTAACTGTGGTAATTAATATTATCTATTTTCAATATTAATTTTGGTAAAAAATTGTGTGGAACATATTAGAAAAAAAAATTCTATTAATTATAAATATGGAATCCATTATTTAGTATTCTATTTATATAAGTATAAAATGTTAATTTAAAATTAATCCCGCATACATGATACGAAATTGAGTTTTTAAAGGGAAAATATTCAAAATTTATAAAATTTTAATATCGAAATTCAACAATAATGTGACAGTAATGAACATAATTGGATTTATAGATATAAAATTGAAATAATATTATTTTAAAATTAATTACAAATATAATTTAACTTTGTATATAACTTAAAGGAAACAACAGTTTTAAATTAAAATTCAATATTTTTCACTATTCAACAAAAAACCAAACATTTTAAAAATACCCCAAAATTAATGAAAAACTAATTTTGATATTATAATTTCAAAAATGAAGTGTATTTTTTCAAATAATTTTTTAAATTTTCTAATAATTAGTTTTAAATTATATGTGAAAAGCACAACTAAACCATATTTTAGATGAAATGCCATTTTTTAGAAAACATATAGTTTTCTTTTAAATGATTATTATTTTATTTATAATAAATATATAACTGTAATTTTAATTATTTAGTTAGGAATATTCATTCCATCCAACATAATATATATGTTATTCTAAAATAGAATATTATGGTTCATTTTTACTCGGGGTTGTGTAACGTCCCCGACCCGTGAGCCACTAAACTGGTACCCTAAGCCGGGTCGCCACATGAGCTCAATCACACCTTCTCATACAACAGTGGTTGCCAAATAGTGGAGAGGGTCTAATGAGTCATGTGGAAAGAATATTCCCTCTTTAATAGATTAATCCAAAAAAACACAATATAGATAGCAGAAAAGATATGAAATAACTAATAAACATGCAATCTAATCATCTCCCAAATAGGTACAAACCACAATACAACATTGACAATGTCATGAAATACTGTTAGTGCAAGTGAATAAAAGCCCAAAAATAATAAAAATGGATAATTCCTAAATTGGTCCCATCACTAGGATACCTCTCCATGTACAACCCTATCCCAACTCAACATCCTATAAGAGGGCCTTTTCCCATTTCCTAATCTGCAACCAAGAAATCTTCTCTGGTACCCAACGACGGCCTGATTAGGATGTGGGTACAAAATTCAATCGGCCACCACCAACGGTGTCTACAAAATATCAAGTCGAATAGATAGTGTATGAAAGTGAAAATGAAATGGTATGTAAACAAGGGAGAGTTTAGGTGCCATTGGTTAATAAGGTTCAATTTTTTCATTCATAGAATTTAACCTAATTCCATTTCTTATACCATCATTATAACATAATCCATTTTAACACATTCCCAATGGGTTAGGAAAATATATCATATACATAAGGGTATAAGGAAATAAATCACAATGCACAAGGAAAATAAGTTATGTCCCTATCTCAAAAGGGATACACATACCACATCAACACAATATCATCACCTCAAAGACTTAGTCCCGGTGGAATTCATCCATTATGGGAATATAGCCTTGGTCCCCTTCCCTAACCCGTGCATATATGGTGTGGAGTTTAGAGCCCCAGTCTATCTCAACCTGTGGGTGTAAAACCTCATGTCAATACCCCACTCTACTAAGACATGTGCACATTATTATTTATCAAATCACAACTACCATACCACAAAACAACCCAACACAACCAATGGCATTGGGAAATCAAAATACATAATAACACCATTGGAATTAATACCACCCCATAACCCATTAATACATTTTCCAATTACAATTCATAACCATTAATCCAAATTCTCATTCTCATGCCTTAACCCCTAATGTGTATTCAACAAACCCATACCTTAGATAATATTCTTCAATTTCCATATATTAACCCACTTATACCATTCATATTTCACAAGAATCTACCCCTTATGCACTCACGTACAATTCTCATGTCACATAACACAACCACTAAATTACATTCCATCATTTGGTGTACCATATAATTCCAATGTATTAACCAATTTGTCATATTCATCCATTCCCTTATTACATATCATTAACATATTCCAAATTTCTTATTCCATTAACCAATTACAAGTTAACTATTTAATATTAACTTGTCCTCCTAGGCATTTCTACCAAATAATTGATCGGACAATCGACATAATCTCATTGGACCCATTTTTCCCATTTTTTTGTCATTCCAAACAACCCCATGTTCTATTATAACACTATATATATCTATAATCCTTACATTTAAAACTTAATCAACCATTGAAACAAATTCTACATGGACTTCACACTTTACTCAGTAATCCCTCACTTAACTCAACCACTCTCTTAGTCCGGGATTGCGACCGCACCCCATGAGTGGCCCTAAAATGGTAAAATCATCCCCTATTGTAGAGAACCAAGCTTGGCGTACAAGAAAATTACATTACTTTTGTGGAAAACTTAATACATGACATAAAAAGATGCCCAAAAACCATGTTAGTTTAGTTTCTTTGGAAACTCGTATCATAATCTTCTAATCATTGTTAAAGATCTTCAACATCTCCTATAAAGATATTCCCCTTTTTTCTACCTAAAACCTTCCTTTAAATCATGGGGATAAGAAAACATAAAAAGGTTGATCTCAAATACTCAGTAAGGGTAAGCATAGAAAAAATAAAACAAACCATATACATTTGAACTTAAAAACATAATCATAAATTTTAAACATCAATATATTGAGTCGTGAAATATATCATGGCAGTACGTAAAGCATAGATCATAAAAGAAACATTAATCATGATAAAATAGCATGGGAAGAAAAAATTTAATTGTGGAAAACCATTAAGCACATGATATAATTTCTATAGTAGCCATGTCATTACTTCCAACACCATCATAGTGGACAATGTCCATTACTGAACTAGGTATACTTTTCATTGCAGCCCTGTATTACTGAACCAGATTCACCTTCCATTCCAGCCATGTCTATGTCATGAGATATAAATCTTTACCCAATTAATTGGATGGATATATAGGTCCCACCCATCTCATAATGAAATCATTCTTACGTGTTCCACAAAATAAACATAAATTATTCATCATAACCCAAAGAATAAAAGAGGTTTTATAAACATTATCCCATCATAACATTATCCATAAAAAACTAATGGATATCATTTTATAATAATATAATTAAAAACATGAATATAATAAATACATTATACATGAAACATAAACATAATGTCATATTAGATGGAAAATAGTATTGATAAAACACTTGAAATGACTTCTTGAGGAAAATATCCCTTCCTCTTCAAAATCATATTCTTTTCACAAAATATCATGCAGTTTTAAAAGAAAAGAATTTTGTTGAAAATAATCATTAAATATTTTAGTGGAAGGTTCATGAAAATTAGGAATTATAAAACCTTAAAAATCAGTTCATGCCGTATAAGTTAAAAAACATTCTCCTCGTACTTTTAACTGAAAAGTCAAAATGTACCATGTATGGTAAACAGAAGAAAGATTCCTTACATAACACAAAGTAAAAGTCAAAGAGGGGTAAACATGACTTTAAAAATATGTGGAATAACATTAAACACTTTTTGAAATACATTTTTATGGACATGGATGAAAAATATAACCCCAGTAAATACTTAAGTATAAGCAATCTCGGATAAAAATGAGATAGAAAAATTATCCCTTACTTTATGTCTAATTTCATTCATATGTGTCCGAGATTCATGTATTATGGGTTTAAAAATATTATTCACTTTTAATAAAACCATAATAATATTTATAATATCATATATGATTCACTTACGACTTTATATTACCCGTTCATTTGTCAATTCCATGTTAAAGTAGCATTTTGGGTAAAATTGTTTCATTTATCGTACGTGTTTCGACTTGTTGTTCTTCATATTATTACTTATATCCTGATTTAATTAATTCCAGAATGTAAAACATGATTTATATATTATATATATCCATCATAAAAATAAATATTATTGATTGATAAATGGAATGAAATACACCGTTCATGGAGACGGCAAGCAGTACGTACGCTTGAACGTTGCTTTCGTTTCCTTATTGAATTGAATGGAATTAAGTAAATGGAAAAAATATGTACATAAATCCAGTATCATTATTATTTAATATATTTCATGATTATTTTTTATATATACTTTATAACCATAATTTAATGATTAATCATGGAAAATGAATCTCATCGCATTCGTGGAGACGGTAATCTGTACGTACACACGAGCGATGATATCATTACCATAATTATTGAATGGAATTTAAGTGGATGATATAATTCATCAAAATAAGTATTATGTTTTAATAATCATATATAGTTATTATTTCTACCATTATTCCCATCCATGTAAGGTGGTGGTGGGAAAACAAATTACACCACGACGTGGAGATGGTAATATGTACGTACGCACGCGTGGTGATTTCGTTTTCCGTAGGATGGATAGAAGGTGAAATAGGTTTGGTTCATATTTATAATAACATATATGTATATGAGTGTTACTTATGTTATTAATTTAATAGTAAACAACAAAATAAGAGGATGTAGAAGAAGAAAAAAACTTGAAAGAATCGGTAGAAGAGAATACTTTTTCCTCGACACACCTCCTTTAAACATCCTCTTAAGGGACTAGAGTTGGTCTTTTGAGAAGACAAGAACCTCCATAATGTTACTAGGGAAGTTTAAAATAGTAATAGGGAGGCTGTGGCCTATCATGAAGGCTCAAATTTGTGTGAATAGGGGAGGGAGGAGGTGCCCTTTTATATGGGAGGAGAGGGGCACCTTTGAAAAAACATAAAATATTATTTTATAATAAATTTATATTCAGTTTATAATAGCTCCAAACTGACTTATTTAGAGGATATTATGGTTATGGGTCTAAATAATCTCAATAAATATGTTTTAGGCAAGTTTAGGTTACCATTATAACCTTATAATTTAGATTAACACTAAGTTAAATAATTTAACATTTACCGTGTCTTCTTGTGTTCCTACACTATATGGTTAATAAACATACTATAAACTGCCAATCGAACCAAAATTGGTTCATTAATGTCATATATATTATTATATAAGTATTTTGGACGAATAATAGATTTTTAGGAGTATAATAGAAATTAATAATATAATATTTGTTTTAAAAACTCTTTTATGTCAATTATGACACAATTTTGTATTTTGTTTTTTCTAAATTAAAAACAACATTATTACTTCAATAAAAATCATTTATCCAACCCTAATATATTTTTTTAATCTATCAAATTAGTTTAATGCATAAAAAGTTTCAAATTACATTTATTTGTGTATTTATAATATAATTTATGTTAATATTTTATTAATAAGGTAATTACAGCATCATCATTGTGTCATAAATAAATTAAATTATTTCATGTCTAAAAAATATAAATAAAATAAAATTATGTAGTAAATCTTTTTATATTTATAATTAATATTTATAGTCTAATTTATCTTAGGAGTAACCATATATTAATAATTTTTTAGTTATTAAACATTGATTTTAACTATTTCAACTCTTCTTTAAATAAAATAATAATAAATGTTCTAATCAAATCCATGTGGACTAAAGAGGTTCATATTTTATTGCTAAGGTTTTTTTGGTCTAATTTCATTTATCCAATAGAATTAGGACATGTGTTAGGGTAATAATAATATCATTTACACCCTTAATCACCCTATTTACTTTTAAACATGGTAAATAAATCTAAAATGTTTCTATTCACAAAAAATAATATAATCTTTTTGAAACACATTTTACTCATTGATATTAACCGTGAGTCTCAGATTTTAGATATTCAACTCACATAAGCAGTAAAATTATGTTTTATTTAAATTTGTAAATTCTCATAGGAGGTGGGTAAAAGAAGGTAAAAAGTCCAATAACATTTTTTATATCTAAAATTATTATAAAATGACTCAAATGAATTACATTGAACATATATAGGAATTATGTATCTATATTTTCCTAAAATAAATTTAAATAAAATAAATAAAAATTTAAATAAAAATTCGGTTTTAAACTATAACTCAGTGTTTTCCACTATTCATTGAAAATTGAACGTTTTCAGCAAAATACCAAAAATTCACCCTAAGATAATTTTGATATTCTGAATCCAAAAAATGAAATCCATTTTTAAGGAAACAAATTATAAAATTTCAAAAATCGGGTATTACTATTCATAACGGCTACTTTAAATAATATTTTAATAACATATCGTTGTTAAGTGAAACTCGGTATTGAGTACAACGCAATCTATCTAGGAAGGTTTCTCTTGCGTGTAACACAAGCCAAGAATAGTGTTGTGTATACTACAAGCTAATACTGTCTTTCCTATATTGCAATATAATCATGGTGTATCATACAACACAAGACATCAAGGAAATTAAAAATAATATTTCTCAGAAAATTTCGGGGTGTTACAATCAACCACCCTTAAAATGAATTTCACCCTCAAAATTAGTCGGGATTATAAATGGTTTACTAATTGAATGTTTCAATCATAGAAACCCATAGCTTAAAAAAGAATAGTAAAAATTAAATTTAAAAACTAATGTATGAAACGTAACGGTTAGCCAAATTAACTCATCATTGGGTTTCCACATAGAAGCACATAGGTGAAAAATTGGATATGGAAGAGAAATCTAACCATCATGTTGTGATGGAGAGTGGTAGAAAACATGGATATGAAAAATCAAACAATAACAAAACCATAAATTTGTGATGATCTAAGGTACCATCTGATTCATCGGATATGAGGGTACTAGGACAATGTTTTTGGTTTTCATTATCATTTCCCTAAAGTTGAAATTTTTTAATTAGAAGAAATACTTACTTGATTTTGGTACAATCTAACCGTTGGTCATTCCATGAAAAATTTCCACTTCATCTATTGATGAAATAAAGTTGAATTTTTCATTTGTGAAGTGTTAGCAGATCATGCGATAGAATGATAGGTCATTCCATCTTTCTCAAACAAAAGGTTAGCAAAAGTTATTAAATATACATAAGTCCATCTATGGTGAGATTAATCGTATATGGTTCCTAAAATAGACTTATACTTCATATATCATATCACATAATAAAATAAAACTAATTTATACTAACCATGAACTTCATGTAGGCCAGTGGTAGGCGATAAAGGCTTGTCGGACTTCGGTTGTGGGTTTGATTCCCACAACCCTGTCTGACGTGACGGGTTGTCGCATGTCTAGCAGGTTGTCCTTTTTTCTAAAACTATATGATTATAACATTCCAGCATTAATATCGAAAGAGTTCTTTCCTTAAACAATACTATATAATGTCCAACTTAATCCATTCAAACCTTTAGTATTATCAAAAATACTTCATGTCCAATCTCATAGTATAAAGAAAATGACTACTAGAAAGGTAATTTATCAAGTATTAAATACCATCATTTATCCCCCATATATCCTAAGATATATCTTGTGGGTCACAGACCTAATATGTAAATTCCTTAATCATGTATTATCTTAAAAAATGAATACCCATTTAACATTAGTGAAAACATGAATGCGGTCAAATGTAAACTCATTCCACATACCAAAATCCCAAAATTTCTATATACTCAAACCATGATATAAATTTGTCCTTATATCAGTCATGAGCTCATGAATACATTCAAACATATTATTTTCTCCTTATACCTTCATTATGTGCATATCATATGCTTTCCAAAAATATTTCAATCACTTTTCATGGTTACCGGTACCATTCAACATATACTTTCAAATACTCAAGGAAAAAAATAGTGTAACAATCCTTAGATGTTTCATTACTCCATTGTACCATACATTATTTCTGATAAACATTCAATCATTCCAGTTCCTTCATAAACCATTGAACAAGCTTCAAAACGTTTTTCATCTCATATATCATTTGTAGTCTCTTCATCATCAACAACATAAATAGTACCCATACGACCATACTAATTCTCTTTATGAGACATTCCCTTAGGGAATTGGTTTTAATTATGCCTATACATTCCAAATTTAATGAATTTAACTATTTCTGAAGTCTTAGATATACCATTATCCTTTTCCATGGAGTTAACAGAACTTTTTCTTTGGAATTACTAGATTTGTGTACTTCTATCCTATACCCAAATCATCTTTCAGTTCCTTTGAAACATTATCCTTGATGTCTCTTTACACATGATATACATAAGGAAAATTGAACTTTCATTCCTCTATGATCATCATGAAACTCATTCTTTCTCTTATTAACTGAGTCAGGAAAATTACCAACATTGTAATTATTGATCATATTACGAGATTGATGATTAGGAATAATAACGATGTTTCACCTTTCAAATGCTATTTCATTTTCTTGATCATGAAGGATATCATTCCATTGTCCATAATATTATCCATTAACATGAATCTTCCGGTTTCTAGCCATTTTCTAAAACAGAAAAAAGAATAGTGTGAGAGGAAAAAATCATGCTAGGGAAACAACATAATTTAGGGGAGTACTTTCAATCTCTAACATCATAGGTTTAATTCTATGATCAGTAACGTAATTCTAGTACTATAACCTAAACTTATACATAACCTTAGGGACATCCCTAGACATACCTTAGAAATATCTCTAGGGATCTCTCTAAAGCTTTCACGTCCTAGTTTCCAAAGGTTAAATAAACCTTCGCTCAGATACCAACTGTAGAGACCCAAGATTGACGTACAAGGACATTACATTACTTTTGTGGAAAACCTAATACATGAAATAATAAGATGCCCAATGACTATGTTAGTTTAGTGTCTTTTGAAACTCGTAACATAATCTTCTAATAATGGTTAAAGATCTTCAACATCTCTCATAATGATCATCCCCTTTTTTTCTACCTAAAACCTTCCTTTATATCACAGGGAAAAGAAAACATAAAAGGGGTGAGCTCAAATTCTCAGTAAGGGTAAGCATGGAGAAAATAAAAAAACCCATATACATTTGAAGTTAAAAACATAAACAAAATGTATAAACATAAAAATCATGAGTCATGAAATATATCATGGCATTATATAAAGCATAGATCATAAAGGAACATTAATAATGATAAAATATCATGGGAATAAAAGATGTAATTGTGGAAAAACATTAATCACATGATATTATTTCCATAGTAGCCAAGGCATTACTGCCAAGACCATCATAGTGGACAAAGTCCATTACTGAACCAGGCTTACTTGTCGTTCCAGCCCTGTATTACTGAAATGGATTCACTTGCAATTCCATCCATGTCTATCTGATGAGATATAAATTTTTTCCTAATTCATTGGATGGAGATATAGGTCCCACCCATCTCATAATTAAATCATTCTTACGTGTGCCACAAAATAAACATAAACCATTCATCATAACCCAAAGAATTAAATGGGTTTCATAAACATCATCCCATCATAACATTATCCATAAAATACAAATAGATATAATTTCATCATAAGAGAAATCAAACCATGAACATAATAAAGACATTATACCTGAAACATAAACATAATGTCATCTTAGATGTAAAATAGTTTTGATAAAACACTTGAAATGAATTCCTGAGGAAAATATCCTTTCTTCTTCAAAATCATTTTATTTTCAAAAAATGTCATGAAATTTTAAAAGAAAAGGATTTTGTTGAAAATAATCATGAAATCTTGTAGAGTAAGGTTCATGAAAATTAGGCATTATAAAACTGTAAATATTTTTTCATGCCTTATAAGTTAGAAAAACATTCTCCTCGTACTTTTAACCGAAAAGTCAAAAAGTACCACGTATGGTGAACAAAAGAAAGATTCCTTCCATAACCAAAGTAAAAGTCAAAGAGGGGTAAATATGACTTTAAACATACATGGAATAATATTAAACACTTTATGAAAAACATTTTTATAGACATGGATGAAAAATATAACCCTAGTAAATACTTATGTATAAGAAATCTCAGATAAAAATGAGATAGAAAAGTTATCCCTTACCTTATGTCCAATTTCATCTGTATGTGTCCGATATTCCTATATAGTGGGTTTAAACATATTATTTACTTGTAACAGAACCATAATAATATTTATTATATCATATATGATTCACTTACGACTTTATATTACCCGTTCATTTGTCAATTCCATGTTAAAATAGCGTTTTGGGTAAAATCGTTTCATTTATCGTATGTGTTTCAACTTGTTGTTCTTGATATTATTACTTATATCATGATTTACATAATTAAAAAAAGTAAAACATGATTTATATATAATATATATTCATTATATAAATATATGTGATAGATCGATAAATGGAATGAAATACACCATTCATGGAGACGGTAGGTTGTACGTACGCAAGAACGCTATTTTCGTTTCCATATTGGATTGAAGGGAATTAAGTAAATAAAATATATATGTACATAAATCCAGTATCATTATTATGTAATATATTTCATAATTATTTATTATGTATACTTTATAACCATACTTGAATGGTTAATCATGGAAAATGAATCTCATCGCGTTCGTGGAGATGGTAATCAGTACGTACGCATGAGCGATGATATAATTACCATAATTATTGAATGGAATTGAAGTGGATGATATAATTTATCTGAATCAGTATGATTTTTTAATAATCATATATAGTTATTATTTCTACCATTATACCAATCCATTTAAGGTTGTGGTGGAAAAACATATTACACCACGACATCGAGACGGTATTTCGTACGTACGCACGCACGATAATTTTGTATTCCGTAGGACGGATAGAAGGTTAAATAGGGTTGGTTCATATTTATAATAACATATCAGTATATGAGTGGTACTTATGTTATTAATTTATTATGAAGCAACAAAAAGAAGAGTAAGTAGAAGAAGAAAGAAACTTGAAGGAATCAGTAGAAGAGATTACCTCTTCCTCGACGCACCTCCTTTAAACTTACTCTTAAGGGACTAGAGTTGGACTTTTGAGAAGAACAGAACCTCTATAATGTTACTTGGAAAGTTGAGAAGAGTAGTGGGAAGGGGTTTTCCGAGCTTAAAGGATCAAATTTGTGTGAAGAGGAGAGGGAGAAGTTTCCCTTTTATAAGGGAGAGGAGGGGCTCCTTTGAAAAAAAATATTATTTTATAATAAATTCATATTCAGTTTATGATGGCTCCAAAGTAACTTATTTCAAGGATAGGGTATGGATGGGTCTAAATCCTCTCAACCAATAGGTTTTAGATAATTTTAGGTTACCATTTCATCTTTAACATTTAGATTTAACTCTAAGTTAAATAGTTTATCTTTTATCGTGTCTTCTTGTATTCTCACACTATATGGTTAATAAACTTACTATAAACTGCCAACAGAACCCCAATTGGGTCATTAATGTCATATATATTATTATATAAGTCTTTTGGCCGAATATTAGATTTTTAGGAAAAAAATATCAATTTATAATATAATATTTGTTTTAAAAACTCTTTGAGGTCAATTTTGACACTATTCGGTATTTTGTTTTTTTAAATTCACAACAGAATTATTAATTCAAAAACAATTCATCTAACCAACCCTAATATGTTATATTAACCTATTAAATTAGTTTAATTCATAAAAAGTCTCACATTACATTTATTCAGGTATTTGTAATATCAATTATGTTAATATTTCATTAATAAGGTAATTACTGCATCATCATTGTGTCATAAATAAATTAAATTATTTGATGTCTAAAAAATATAAATAAAATACCATTATTTAGGAAATATTTTTAGCTATCTAATTAATAATTATAGTCAAATTTATCTTATGTATAACACTATATTAAATTTTTTTTTGTTATTCTACTTTGATTTTATCTATTTTATCTCTTCATTAAATAAAATAATAATAATTGTCCTAATCTAATCCAAGGGGACAAAAGAGGTTAATATTTTATTCCAAAGGTTTGTTTGGTCGAATTAAACTTATCAAATAGAATTAAGACATTTTTTAGGGTAATAATAATATCATTTTTACCCTTAATTACCCATTTTACTTTTAACCATGGTAAATAAAAGTAAAAAGTTACTATTCACCCAAAATTATTCTTATCTTATTGAACCACATTTTACTCATTGATATTAACCGTGTCTCTCGGATTTTAAAAATTCAACTAACAAAAGGGGTAAATTTATTTTTTATGTAAATTTTCAAATTCTCCTAGGTGGTGGGTAAAAGATGGTAAAAAGTTCAATAAAATTTTTATATATCTAAAATTATTATAAAATGACTCCAATGAATTACATTGAACATATATAGGTATTATGTATCGATTTGGACCCAAAATAAATATAAATAATATAAATAATTATTTAAATGAAAATTCGGTTTTAAACTATAACTCAGTGTCCTCCACTATTCATCCAAAATTGAATGTTTTCAGAAAAAAACCAAAAATTCACCCTAAGGTAATTTTGATATTCTGAATCAAAAAATGAAGTCCATTTTGAATGATAAAATTTATAAAATTTCAAAATGTTGGTATTACTATTCATAACAGCTAGTTTATATAATAATTTAATAACATATCATTGTTTGGTGAAACTCGATATTACGTACAATGCAAGCTATCGAGGAAGGTTCCTCTTGCATGTAACACAATCCAAGAATAGTGTTGTGTATACTACAAGCTAATAAGGTGTTGCGTATAGCGCAAGATAATCTTGATGTATCATACAAAACAAGTCATTAAATAAATTAAAAATAATACTTCTCATAAAATCTCCGGGTGTTACATCTACATATCCCACGAGGATTCGGAGGGTTTCAATTGGTCACTTATACACCCATTTTTATCAAACACTCCAATGAAAACAAGAAAAAAATTGGGGGAAAATAATAACACAAGATTCCATGCACAAATCTAAAACAAAACTATGTGATAATTGTTGTATAACACCTACCTCAAATACGAGGATGAAAACACTCTTAATCAAAGCAATAGATTAGGATTCAAACACCCATAGATTTTCCAACCAAGGTTTTACATGAAAAGGAGGTTTTTAGGTCTTTTGAATGAGATAGAAGAAACTAAAAAACTTAATCCTCAAAAGAGAAGCAAGAGGACCATTAAACTTACCTGAGGATTCGATCCACAACGAACAATGCTCCAAACAGCCAATAATTGAAGGAGAACCACCCTTTGGACGCTTGTTTCATCGAATCTATTCATTAGGGTTACTGGGGGTTGAATGGAGGAGAATCCCAAGTTGGGGTTTAAAATCCCAGAATGCCATTTTTGTAATTTTCTCTAATATATTGGGCCGCATGTTTTACCAGTGTGGTTTTCCAAAATGTGCGCAAACCTCACATAAGGAACAGTCTAAAAAAAAACCCCATCGCATAGTTTCTTCATGATTCCGCATGTTTTTCTTATCCGTGCACCAATAGTGTGTAAGACTCTATCCATGGCTACACGGTATCCTGGGATTCTCGCACGGGTTGCAGTAACCATGTGCAAATCATGCAACATGCCCACGAACTCCCTTTTCTTCCTCTTTTCATGACCCGAACACTCAAAACACCCCTATTTCATCACATGATCCAGGGAAAACACTTATATAGCCAATAAGAAGAGGCCAAACGAAAACAAAAAGAAAAAAAACTTGAGAAAATTTGGGTTTTTACAGTTGTGTTTTCCACAAGCTATGAAAGGGAAAAAATTTATAAAGAAATATTTTTCCAAGTCTTGTGTGTTATCTTTTCTTCTAGGAATAGTGTTTCATGTCATTAATTTTATCACATAAAATGTTATTATTTTATAATCTCAATGTCTTATATTAATATATTAATAATTAATATATTTTACAAATAAACATCTAATGACTATAAAGGGTCAGTTTCTTCGGATACTAGATACACAATATTCTAATTTCATGAATGATCTTAAAAATAAAACATAAATATATACACACATAGTAATATTATAAAATATTCCCTACATAAAATAATTCTTCATAACCCAGGGAATGTAATCATAATAAAGGGTTATCTCATATTCTCAGTAAGGGATAACATGGGAGACATAAATGATAAATTAAACATAATAGGAGCATAAGGGTATGAGAACATGGGAATAACATTTAAAAATACATAACCCACATATCATATATCATAATACTAATCCATGGAACAAATCATGGACGATCATAACAAATTAATCAAAATTATATCAAAGAATTTGAGATTTGATAGCATAACATTGACTTTGGTAAGTGAAAAAAACATAAAATTATAATATTGTGAACATATATATAGAAAAAGGTTTAGTAATTATGTTAAAGAAGTGAAATCAGGCCCTCCAATAAACATATGGAAAAGAAAATAGGCTTGTTCATAATCCTATGGTAATAAAAACGAGGACCACACATAATCTTTTTGACATTAACAATAAATCTATTCAGAATCATATGGACATGAAAACTAGATCCAATCATACAATTTTGAACATAAAATCAGGTTGAAATGGAAGATATTTATCACATGAGTTATCCATCTTTACATATTTCTTTGGAGAGATATAACATACCCACCTAAAAGATGATCACAATTCATTCAAATGATTACCAAAGGACAATGAAATCATTTAACATTTCATCGAAACATAACATTTGGAAAAAAAAATATTCTTTACAAACATCTCATCACTATAAAAATACACCATCCCCTACTAGAAAATATTCTATCTAGGATACGTTAATTATGAAGAGAAGTTAAAACCTCACAAATAGCCCAGAAAAGGAATTCTTTATGATTGAACATTTGTTCCATCCCAAAAATTCATCATTTACGATGTAAAAAATGTTCCATCTCAAATAAAATTAGCGTGGTTACATGCCAACAAGTGGTAAAACATTTTGAGATTAATAATAGTAATAAATGTCAAATTTTGTCACCAATAGTCATTACATATAAACTTTTTGTGATGGGAAATAATTTCGGTCACAAATAAAATTTGATTAAAAACATGTTGGTGAGAAAATTAATTCCATCACAATTAAAATTAAAATAAAACGGTCAACCTCCCTTTTTCCTATCCATCACGTTTCTTCTCTCGAAGGTTCCATGATGCATGCCATCCAGCCTCCCCATCAAAAATACCATGTTCGTAGTTAATTTGTTTTATTTTTTTGTTCGAATCATCTTGGTGCAAATTCCCCATGTCCACTCTTTTGTCCTTTTGTTCTTTTTAAATATTATCATATATGAATTAGTTTGGGAAAACCCAAGGTTAATAAATTTATCTGGTTTTCATGGTTTTCTATTTAGGGTTACTATAGATTAATTATTCCTTATTTTCATGTTCATCAGGTCTACAAGAGTGAAATCAATTGAATTTTACTATTATTTCTCATTGATTAATTTTTATATTTAATAGACTTCCATTTTTTTCTTTTTTATATTAATGCACTATTATTATATTTTATTATAAAAAATATGTTATGAAAATTATTTTGGGATATCCTATATTGATAGTGTTTATATAAATGTATTTAATTGGTTAATTATATTTCATACTTATAGTGATATTATTTTTGATGAATTATAATAATACATTAATTATGGAAAATATGGTAAATGATGTTTGATTGTTAAATTATGATTTATTCTCACTTTTTAAAAATTCACGTGAATATTGTTTTGAAAAAAATTAGATATATGTATATATAATTATATATATATTAACTGGTGAATATATTCATATATAAATGTTTTTAACAAACAAGTATTATTTTTGATATATATCTATGTGTGACTATGTGTGTGTATATGTTTTTATGTATGTATATACAGATTTGATATTTTTATTTGTTTTAAAAAAGATTCATAATTGATTGGATGTATTTATATAAATTAATTAATCTTATAATATATATATATATATATATATTACCTTATTAATAAAATGATATAAACCTTTTAAGAAAACCTGTAAGGGTGTTACTATACATATATATTTATATAAAAAAATGAATGATTTTAATATATATATATACATGTTTATTAATATGTGAATATATGTATAGAATATTTTAAAAAAACATGTAACATTATATATATATATATATTAACATGTGAATATACATATATAAATGTTTTACCAAAATTTTTACAGTTTATGATATATATATATGTATGTATATATGTATGTACATATTGATTTGGCATGCTTATTTTTCTTACAAAAATTAAAATATATTTGATTAAAAAATTATCATATATATTTACATTTTACCATCTTAATATGTATAATTAAACATTATAAAAAATTGTCTGGTTTATTTTATATATATAAATATATATTTGATATGTATATTTGTTTTAAAAAAGTGTCAGAATTTATTTGAGGTAATTATATTAATTATGAAATCATGGTATATATATATATATTAATTGTTACAAATGTAATAATAATTTAAGTAATTAGTAATAATCATAAAATAATTTTCAATAATTAATAATTAATTAGTCACGATTATTATTAAATATTAAATATTAGTTTTAATTACAAAATATTATTAATAATTTCAATATTTAAAGAAATTATGATAATTTTTAATAAGTTTCCAATGAAAAAATATGAAATACTAATAACTGTAAAAAATTTAATAATTTTATAAATTTAGATATAATTAATAAATAATTAGTATTACATAATGAAAATTTGTATCAATCAGTAAAAAATTAAAAATAAGTTTAATAAATACATACAAATTTGTCAAACGTTGTAAAAAATATAAAAAATAAAAATAACTATTATAAATTTAAAATTATTGATATAAATGATGTACTAATTAAAATAATAATTATTATTAATTCCTTAAAATGTTGTAATATTTTTATATATTAATAAAATATTAGAAATTTCACCCTATGATATGATGTTTCGAAACACCTCACATGAAAAAATGTTAGGTAATGACTAGGTTCAACCCATCATCCCCTACCTAACAATAGTCACATATTTCTGATACGATACACCCATATAGAGATATTTCATTTTTTGTAAAACATTAAAATAAAAAGATAAATGATTTACCATCATGTGTGATGTTACAAAACTCTCAACATGTACAAATGTTATGTTGCATCTAGGGTAAACCCTACTTCCCAAACGTAACATCAGTCTCCAATTTTTCATACAACACACAGTTTAGGCGATACCTAATTTTTATAAATAATTATAATAAAAATTTTAAATGAATTGCACTCACCAGTAATGTAACTAAATACCAAACACACACACATTTTATGTAACGCTTAGGGTAAAATTCAAATCCCGGACCTAACAGTGGTGTCTGATTTCCCATCTGAGAAACCATTCGAGAGATATTCCATTATTTTTAGAAAATAGAGTGTGTGTCATATATTATATTTAATATTTTTATTCTCTCTATACTGAACCTCTATGCACCCTGAAATCCAATGCTAACCCATTGCCTCTCTGTGATAATTTTCGATAGAATAATACAAGGTTTTGTAATATAATAATAATTTACATTTAGTAATTATAATAATTATTTATATTTTTTAAATAACTATGGATGTAGGACGTAGACACCAGTTTCTATTACGAGAAAATGATTTGATAAATCATCATAAAAATGCCAACTGGTCTGGTATGAATCTTATCTACATTGAGGGTGTTGAAATAATTATATCATTTTCACCATCAAATTCATGATTTTTTTCCGATGGAATAGTTGAATTCCCATTAAATAAATTTTATATTTGGGGATTCAAAATGTTTTCCAATGTTTTTCATTCTCTATTACATTTTTGTTTCTAGAAAGGCAATATTTTATCTATCAACATGGTGAAAAAAACCCAGTAAAAAATTTAAGTTTTTTGTTTTCAGATCCATCATTTTATAATTTATCCAATGAGGTAGTTAGCCTGTATCTTTTAGAAAAAACAACCCAAAATGGTTTTCCAAATCAAGAATTAAAACCTTATCAATTTTATAATATGTTTAATCTGTTAATGTGGACATATATTTGGGATTCTAGATGTGAAAACCTAAAGCTATTACAACATTTATGTATACTAAATCATATTTTGGAATGTCAAATAGTTGTTGTGATTAGTTTTTTTGTTCACTTAAATCAATTCTTCATCACAAATAAACCTTACCTATAAGTTTCTATAAATGTAAGAAGTTGGTCCATAATTTGTGTATTAGTTATCACAGGATTGACTGATGTAAAGATGATTTCAGATTAAATTATGTAATTATGAATCATTAGTTAATTTTCTAACATGTAGGGAATCGAGATATAAAGAGACGCAACAAGGAAGCTCTAGATTTCTTATCAATCAGTTGAGGTATTTTCCTATTACACTCTGTCTACAACATTTATTTATATCTCGAAACACAACTGCATTGATTTCGAATAATTAATAATATATTTCCATCAGCAAAATATTAAATCATCAATTTGATGGTGGTTCATGAGGTCACATTGATCATATGCATCCTTATTTTTTCCGTAGAACCTCATAAAATATGGTTTGGTGTTTCTACTAATTATTTTTTTCCAATTTGGTGATTAAAATGATCAGTATTATTGTTTTCCGGTATTAATTACCCAGTACCACTCAAATCCATGGATGTTGATGAAGTAACCATATATCTATTTGACATTATAAATTCCATGAAAGTCAATTAAGAATATCAATGTTATTTTTATGGTACTACTTGATGGGTTATTTTCAATATGGGAAAAAGTATGACTACATTTTATATAAAGAAGATCATAATTTTACATTGACGAATACATTAATGTGGATGATTAGTGACTTTTTTGTGTATGATATGTTTTATAGATGAAGTACACATGGTCCAACATCATGTTTATACTACGTGGCTGAGACAAAAAGCATTTATTCTTGGAAATAAGAGAATGTCTAGTAATTTTGACTGTAATGATAGATTTTTTCTTGGGGATCACCCTTTTTAAATAAAAATAACAATTTCATGAAAGATATAATTGCATGTAAAGTGCCTCTAAAAGTGATCATCAGTATTTAAGTAAAATCTATCATATATGCATTACCTATTTTCAATTTTGGAGCAAACATAAACGAATAAAAAATAAATGGTTTTAGGAGAAATCATAATTGGATAATCGTAATATTATTTAGGATATTCCACATTGGTCTGATTTTTTGGTTTGTCACATGTTAGATGTAATGCATATTGAAAAGGATTTTTCTATTACATATTTTATACCATATTGGACATAACAATTAAGACCAAAGATAATTAGGCATGGTCAAATATTACCTACAGTTGCAGATGTCTTGAATTTAAATTATTTGAAGATGAAAGAACAAACATTTCGATGTAATGCATATTGAAAATGGTTATGCATCAAACATGTATCATTATATTAAAAATATACATATGATTTGGTAAAAAGTCATTAATTCCTTAACATAATGGAAATATTTCTTCCTATTATTCATAGAGGGCTGTTAAATTCATTAATATGGGTCATGTTTAGAAAAATATAATATTTATTTTGAGATATTTTTGTGAAATCATTGCATTATGATTCATTTAATATGTTTCAAAAAACTATTATTTTAATTTTATGTAAATTTGAGATAATTTTCACACGTTACCTTCTTTGAATCACTAGAATATTTAATATTTCATTTTATGTATAAAGATAAAGGTAGATGGTTAGAACTATTCCGATGGATGTCTCCTTTTAAGAGATTTATGATAAAATTAATGAATAAAGTATGTAAAAAATTACTAGTTGAAGGGTTGATTGCAGAAGCATTCTTGCTAAAAGAAGTTTTAAATTTCAGATCATGCTATTTTCAATCAAAATATATTTCAACACATAATCATATGGGTAGAAATGAAAAATGTGTTGATGATGACAATGAAAATTATTTTTTAGTTTTTAATCAACCTGATATCTTTTTTGGTCATTATCATGAATGATGGATTTTAGATAAATAACTACACATAACTAATAAATATGTTCTGCTAAATTGTGGAGAAATGACATGATTTTAACAGCATAAAATATTATTATTTAATATAAACTTCTTAACAGATATATTTATTTAAATTATTATTTTTGTAGAATATATAATGACCATATCAAAAAAACAATTTACATAAATTACATAAACTACTCACGAAGAACGTCGTCAATAGATTTTTTCATATTAGATTTAAAATATTGGGAAACAATGAAAAAAAATATGAAATGATATTAAAATAGTACTATTATTGGAGAACTACATGAATAACTTGAGGCTAAAAATATTCATGATTTTCTTGAGAGGTAAATCATGAAATTTTATTATCAAAAAAATAATCATGAATAATATCAATAAATAATGAGATTGTAACATAAACCCTTACCACTTTGGTAACTTTTGAGTTGTAAGCCCCATGAATAAATAACATAAAATGAAACATTAAATATCATGTTAAGATGTAGAATCATGATAAATCATGTAAAATAGATTTTATGTGGACCAAATAATAAGAAACTTGATGAATATGGAATATTTCTTTCATAAATAAATTTGAGGCTAGAAATCCCTTACCTCAAGTCTTGAAACTTTCCCTGAACGTGGGCATGGAGGAATAGTATTTCAAGACATTTAAATAATGTTTTAAAGAAAATTCCCCTACCTTAATTCTCATTTATCATTACAGGTTCTCTCAAACTTGAATAATAAAATTTAATTAGTTTTAAATCTGTATAAAAAATTTTTCCTGTCCAATATTCTATCATTTTTCTATTTTATTTCAATTATTAGCATGAATTGTTTCCCCAAATCAGTTGAGTTTACATCATATGTTTTGAGGTTTTTCGGTTCATAATCACAAAACCATTATGATTAGTTTACCATGGTAAGGGGTTCATTATTCTATCATGTAAAAATATGGATCCTGACATAAATATAATTTTTAAAATTAAATATAATTTTATTACCAAACATGAACATTAGTCTTAGAAAATTAATTAGATCTTTTCATAGATACGGTAGTATGCACGTACACATGAATGATGTTTTCCTATTTTCTACAGGTTTGAAAATAAGTAAATTAGATAATATTCTACATCAAAATAATAATAAGTTTGATGTATATGTAATATTTATTCACTAGTTTTTTCCTACCTAATCATCCTTGTGAGGCGATAATGAAAACGAATGGTATCACTTCATGGAGGTGGTAGTCCACACATACAAACAAACTATTTTATCATATTTCAATGAATGAGAAGGTTATAAATTAAGTAATATATATTATATTTACATATTAATAATTATATTATAGATATTATATATAAAAATTTTATATATCATGATAATTACCTATGAAAAGAGGTGATGTGAAATGAAATGCATTGCTTCGTGGAGATGGTAGTCATTAAATATGCTTGAGCGATGCATTCATTTCCCATTTCGAGGAAAATTAGAAGAATAAGGTTTGTTCCAATGACATAATTAAATATAATTATATCAAATATAATTATGTTACTATATCATCATGGATATATAAGATTTTATGATGTTGGAATAATAAAAAAATGAAAGAACTTGGTTAAGAGTTATACCTCTTCTTTGAAAATCATCCTTTGTAATACACCTTAAGATTTCTAGGATTGGTAATTTTGTGTGACCATGACCTCTAGTACATTGGTATATAGGTTGGGAGGAGATTTGGGTAAATATTTTCGAACATTAATGACTCAAGAGGTTTGAGGACGGCTAGATAGAAGATTCCCATTAATAAGTAGGGCGAGAGGAAGACATGTAAATAGTTGAAATATTTATATATAATATATGTGTAAGTCAATCCAAATAGATAAAAACATATTCATAAAGAAATAAAAATAGAAAAAAGAGGAAATAGATTAAAAAATCAATTTTATATAGGTTTATATTTAATTTATACCATATATTTTGGTTTCACCCCCTCATTGACCTTGTTTAACCATAAATGACACAAAAAAATCATTCTTTAAGCGTCATGTTATTAATCTTAAAAATTAAAAGTTTAACAATGATGAAAAATGAAATATTTTTTCACAAAATTTACATCCAACGGAATCAATATATAATTTTTTTTAATTTTCTATTGATTTAAAAATATTTTTTAACAAATTAAAAATTATTTGTGGTCATTTTTAGGACTATTCCTATATCATGAAATTAATTGAATCCAGATAATAATGAAAATACAATATTATATAATTCACAATAAATTATAAGTTATAATAATCCATTAAATTCTTGTTACACCATAATATATATGCAGAATATATTATATTCACTATTTCAAAAAAAATTATTCTTTATTTCTTCTGATTGCACAAGTGTTTCATCGACATTGCATAATAAATCAAGGTAATTATGTCATCACTAAAAATAAAAAATAATTTTAATTTAATAAAATTAGTTTCTTAATATTCAAAATATGTATTTATAATCATCCATATATTCTTTGTTATCCCTACGAAATCATATTACATATATTAAAAAAAATATAGTGACTATTTTTTTTAAATTTCTCTTAACATAATATAATATAAATACCACAATAAAATTAATGTAAAAATTGTAAAATTTTTGAATGTAGGTTGGTTATAGTCTAATTAAACCCATAAAAGTACGTAAATTCAAATTTTAGTTTGTATGGTGATAAACATTACCTTGATTACTATTATTTAGGATTAAAAATTAAATTGAAAAATTTACTAAATTAGATCCTCCTCATTTTAAATATGAGATCCAATTTTTTATTATTAAATTTATTTTATTTTTAAAAATCATTTTCACTGTATGTCTAAAAAACAACAATAAATGAATTTTGTAGAAAAAAAGTGTTTTAAATATTAATAAGGTAATAAAAAAATAAAGTAAAATATTCATTAATATATAAAAAATATGATTATATTTAAGTAATGGGACATTATTTTACATGAAAACCAAATCCAAAATATAATGGATCTTTTAAATTTCAAGATTTATAGAAAATAATTTGAAGTCCTGCCAAAATATGCATTTTCACTATTTAATCAATAATTAATCTTTCAAAAAAATCCAATTAATTAATCATATGCCTATTATGATATGATTAATTAAAAAATTTTATCAATTTTTAGATAATATTTATAATAGTGGTAGGAATTAATTATAATATCTATTCAGAAAAGAAAATAAAAACCATTTTTGAAAAAAAATGTATTTATAAATCATAAAATGACTTTATTCTCATTAATTATCTAAAACCCATAATCAAATTAATGTTAAGTACTTAAATAATATTTATAATCAAATTATTTCATAATAATAATTTATCAGTATTTATTTATTTAATCTATAAAATTATTTTACAAACATAAAAATAGTTTCATGAACAGTATATGTTTTAACTATAAATGATTTTCTATTCATTTTAAAAAGCATAATAATCAATGGATGGTTGAATATTCATATTATTAAGGGAAAAATATCTATATATATTTCAATATATTGGTATCCCTATTCATACTCATCAAACCAGTAGATAGGTTATAATAAACATATTTAAATAATAGTATATCGTGATTCATTTATTTCTGGTATGGCATATACCATATGCTATCAAATATATTACTCAAATAAAAAAATCGTAAATATTTTGGTGAAATAGTTCCCATTATTAAACATTGAAATATCTCTAAATAATATATATTCCTTTCAACAAAATGATCTAAATTTATATAATAACATATGTGACTGGAAAACAATAGTTTATTTTTTAAATTTTCATATTAAAATGAATTGTTAGATATTTACTAAAAAATTGTGTTTTTAATGTCTTAACATGAATCATTTTAAGAAAATATAGTTTTTAAAAGGCCATTGGGAGTATATTTACAATTAGTAAAGAGAATAACTTAACCAATAAAATATTATACTAGTTTAACATGAATGTTAGTTTCAGTATTTCCTAGGGAATTACGCCAATTAAATTTAATATCACTTTACCATTATTATTTTTATACTATATTGTTAAATAAAAATATAAAATCTTATATTGATTTCATGGAAAAAATGGATGAATTTTTTTTCCAAGGATGATAATTCTAAACATAAAAAAATTTTAAGAAAAAAACATAAATTGACCGCATAACATTTGATATCATGAAGTTAAATGAGTTTGAATATGTTAAATGTTTTTTATGTTAGGAATATATTTCATAAGTCTCACCATCATTTAAAATATCTTAATTCATACAATTTACTCACTAGAGTGTTTAGTGGGATATTTTTATCAGGTGGTACATAGACAAATGACAATAATAACATATAGATGTAATGAATTAATGAAATTGTTTTCATATTAGATGCATGAGGGTCTAGTAAAGTGTCTTGGTATAATATATTTAAGATATTTATATAACAGTTGTATAATGTATCATGAATTTATTATCAAAAAATTCTCTATTTATCATTCATTCATTTATACTGCAATTTACTTTACATGAATGGTCAAATGATAACATGGAATCAAATGTATGATGTTTAGTTTACAATAATAGATGACCATCATAGAGTATAATATTTTGTGATGATATGTTATGTTTAGCACGAATAAACTCTTATAATAATTAAATATGTTTGTATATTATATATAGACAATAAATTCAAAATGTAATAAGTTGATACTTAATACTTAGATTGAAATACCAATGTACATCTCATGGATTTTCATATTTTCACTGATAAACATGGGGTTGTATTGTTATTATCAATCCCCATAATAGTTAGAGTCATGATAATGAGTTTAATATCAATTCAACAGGTAATAGTTCACTATCTATAATATATGTTGAGTACATCACATTGGATGAATCAAAGAAGGAGTTGGTGTGGTTGAAAGGGTTGATGGAGGATCTTAAAAGAAAACTACAAGGTGTGGAGTTGTTTTGGTACTCACAAATCCCAATTCACATTACCAATAATTTAATGGCACATTATCAGTTAAAACACATTCATATGAAGTTCCACATGATTTATAAGTATTTAGAAGATATATTTTTTAGACTTATGGATGATTAAAGACATTCATAATATAGTGGATATGTCAATGAAGGTTATTTCCAAGGAAGTTTCTTTGTAGTGTTGCACATCAATTGGACTTGGGTAACTAGAAGTTATATGGGAAAACTATGTTTCTGACTTACAAAATTCAAGGATGAAGTCAAGAGAATATGGTCTAGGAATTAGTCATTGGGATTCCTTCATATTAATCTCATGTGAGAGACTGTTAGGTGTTTGGGACTCATTTTCTTGTGTAGGAATGTAAGACCAATGGAAGGATATAAAATCTAGATGGATTTTTGAGTGGAAGTGGTTGGGTTTAATTCCCTAAATGATAAATGAAAATGATACCGAAAATTATTCTGTATAACTAAATATCCAAATCCAAAATCACTAGAATATACATTGGATTTTATATCTTGTGATCTCTTCATATAGGGAATAGTGCATCGAAAAATATAGTTAAGGCAGTGGGATTCTTTGACTACACGGAGGATCATTCATAATGAAAAAATTAGGGTAATAATGGCCCTAGGATATTATAGAGGGGTGGTGACCACAATTACAAATTAGTTCAATATAATTATGAATATTGTGTTCAATTTTGAGAGTGTATTAAGTGTATTTATCGTTTTTATCATATTCTATGTCTAATAATAAATCCAGATTCCCCCATGGATTAGGGTGTGGTCCTAAACCACATAATCCTTGCTGATCTTATGTTTTTGTCACTATTAATTACATCCACCAATTCTTTTCTATATTATCTATATGTTATATGTTGTGGTGTGGTATCTTAGGTGCGTCTATCTTCCATGTTCCAGACATTTTTGGGTGGTGTTCATTACAGATCTTTTTCATTCGTGTTTAATGTCAAAGTATAGTATATTCCAGTGGTTTTATCATAAGGTGATAGTGGACCCAATTTTAATTTATAGTAACATATAATTAAATATAATAAATAATATTATAAATTTTTTAACACTCCATTCATTTCATTATATGTTACGTGAAGATAACTATCCACATGCACCACACAAAACTAAAACGAAACCATGATATATTGTAATAAAAATATAAACAATAATTATGACTATTAAAGCCTAGATATAGAATTATAAGGAATTAATATGAGTATCCATTTCATGATATATAAATAAAATTAAAATAAAGTCTACTTTTAATTTGATGGAAATTCAATTATTTTTCCTAGAATGATTTATGAGATCATTTATTGTTTAGATAAGTATTTTTTAATAAATTACCTTCTAGTGACATATCTATTTATATTTTAAGGGAAATATAATTAATGATGATAAATTATATTTAATATTAATAATAGGTTAACACTAATATAGTAAATAAATGATATGAAAAAAATAACAATAGTTTTCTTGAATACGTTGTATTCCAATTGAAATCACTTTCCATTATATTTTATGAATTTATTCATAAATTAAATTTAAAATTTATATAATTTTAATTTTAAAATATGAGGTTCATTTTTTTATTTAGATTAACAACATAAGCTTAATATTAATTTTTTTTAATTTTTCTAACATAATTGGTTTTTTAGTTGAATAGTAAAAAATATTTATGTTGCTAATACCATAACATTTTTATGACATAGAAGTTTTTGAAACCATTTTTCTATAAAATATAAATATTTTTAAAATAAAATAAATAATTTGAATATTATCTATTAAATTTATAAAACTCATTAATATCATTTTAGAAAATCATGTAACATTATATGAATATTAATTTTCATTAGTTTCATTAATTAAATTTATGCATGGGAAGTTAAGTTTAATATTTATTTGAATGTAAAAAACTCATATTTAAATAATAATAATATTATTAATGTCATTATAATCAATAAAATTTATAAATTTTTATGATACATATCCCTTATTCAAAGAAATACATTTTTTTTCTAAAACCAGGTTTTTATGCGTTATATATGCTAACATTAAAATTAAATTTTATAATTATATAAATTTAATTTAGTAAAATGGATAAAATATTTTATATCATCAAGTTAATAATGATTAATAAGTTTAATTTCATTTTTAGGCCTAAAAATTATATTGTCAAGTGTAATGTTAATTACCTTGTTAATGGTGAAAAGTTTAATTATGAATTATTTTAATGACAACCCATTATTTCTCACTTTTAAATTAAAATAATTTATTTTTAATTGTTACTCTAATATTATTTATATTTATATATATATACATATTAAAATTAATTTAATGGTCAATAAATACTAAATAAGATTAAGAACTCTTAACAGTGAAAACATTATTTTTCTACAAAATGAGTTTTCAATCTATAATTGATATTAAAAAAAATTAAAATGTATATTATTATGAAATTTAATTGAATAAATTGGGGAGTAAATTCTTTCTTCTTATATATATATTTTAGAAGGTATTACCTTGTATTTTTAATAATATATGAAATTACTTAATAAAAAACTAGCTACAAAAAATGGGTAAAAATATAAAGGTAAAAATAAAAGTCTAAAATAACACATAAATTGTCTCAAAATGAATGTATGAGAAGATTTTATACCTTATATTATTCGACGCTACATATTTATTAATTTATTAGTAATTGAACCATGAATAGTGTCAGGTAATTATTGAAAAATGTTGACTTTTTTCAAAAGTTCCCTTTCTTCACATATAAATGGATATCACTTCCACACTTTCAAAGTCACACATCGCCATAAAATTATTCCATGAAACTTTTTAATTTTTCTCCCAATATAATCCAATTCCACTTAAAAAATTCCATGTTTTCCCTAATTTATCCTAAGACCAACAATTCAAAGGAGTATTCTATGGAATGATCAAGTCTACCACATATGTATTATCTCATTGTTATGTTATTCTTATTAATCTCATTGTTTTAAATATGTTATCACCATAATATTATGATTACTTAATTATCATTTTTATACTGATATAAAGTTATATTATTGATACACCTCCTATTTATTCATTTGAATCCACTTATATAAACAAAGGAATATTTTTCATGGGTGCGTGTAAACTAATCCCCATGAAGAAATTTTATTTTTCTATTTTCATCTAGTTTTTAATTATTTATAAATAATTTTTAAAATATAATTCATCGTTATAAAAACATAATTTTAATATAATTATGGCTCTACTATAATAATATTATGGTAGAAGAACCACCTTCTTAGCCATACTCACCCATCAAGTTAAAGTGTTTTCATGTTTTGGTTAGTTTAACCATTGATATGAATAATGATATAAAACTTTATAATGGATGAATATTTGAAAAATTATATTAATATAATTATAATTTTATAATTAATTAAATATGTATCTTGGTTTTAGAATATTTATATTAATTATTTAACTTATTATTAAAATAACATCTTCTATCTCTAAAATTATTTCAATGAGTTGACATTGATTCAAATTTTACACAAACATAAAGAAAACCTATTTAATAAATAAATATCATAAGATAATAAGTGGTGTAATTAAAATGAAATATATAATAATAATTTTCCTCATTATGTATTTTTAAAATTTTATTTTATTATTCAATATGTTAAGTGCATGCGCAGAATGAATATGGGGAAAACGTACGGGTTTTCTTATCGAATTCTACTATTTGATACATGTTTAGTAATATACACCAAATTTTATTTATGTTGTGTATATAATTACTATTATGGAAATCATATCATTAATTATATTTTAATCATGGTATTTTACGTTAAATTACATAACAATATTTTAAGGGGTTTGGATTAAAATTATACTAAACCCAAAATGGTTCTTTGTCCCAAATATTAATTCATTGAGACATGCTTACATATGCACAATGTTTTTCATTAAATGGTGTATTAAATTACCATGGATTTATATTTATCATATATTTTTTATTCATAGAAAATACTATGAAAAAGTAGTTCCTTTTCATCAAATAGATATTAATCTATTCTTACCCCAGTTGTAATTTTTTAGGTAACTCAATTTCTATTACCTGAGTTATTGTCATACTCTTTGACTTAAAAGTTGGTTACATTATACCAGTTAATTATATTATATCATATTTTATTTTTATTCTATTAATTAAAATTTCTAATTTCTAATTTTTCTTTTTTGGTATATTTATTATTTCATGATGTTTGTTTTTATTTCAATATATATTATTATTGGAAAGTTTATTATATATTTTTTAGCCATTAAAATTATTCCTATTGATGGGTTATGATCATTTTACAAATTTTATTGATATTAGAAAATGTATTCGGATTATATATGTTTTTATCACAAAACATATGAGTATTGGAAGAGTTAATATGTTTTGTTTGACCTTCCACCTTCTTTCTTCATATGAAATATGATCATTTTATCCCATTTATTAGAATGGGTAAATGTATTGGCATTCCATACATCATTATACCAACAAGGATGATTATTGGAGAAGTTAATTATGAATTGTTTATTCATTTTATTATAATATTAATTTGATGAACTTAAAAAAGTGACTAGTGGGTCATGGAATTATATAGCTTGTTGATGTGATTGTAGGTTTCATGGGACAATAATGTTTGGGAATTTTGTGTATACGTACCCGAAAAATATATTTCCTTGATGGATAGATCATGGTGTCTAAGATCATTATGTCTTGGATTATGGAATGGAATTAGCTATCCAACAATATACATTTCATCTCTATGGAACTATTTATTTTAATTAATGGGATTTATTTATTTTCATTAATCTCCACAGATATATTATGCTCTCAATTTTAGGTGATTAGGAAATTATGATGATTACTTATTTATACCATAATAATATGTGATGTCTAGTGCATGATTACCTCATTTATGTGTTTACCCTTACAAGGTGATTGATCTCACCCCTTATTATGTTTTCAATTCCTTAACTTTTGAAAAAATTTATTACAATAGATATGTCTAACTAGATAGCTTTTGTGAAGAATTTTCATGAGATTTGGAAGACTCCATATTGATTAACTAGTTTCATATATATTGGATAAGATGTATGATTGATACAAAGAACATGGAATTTTCTTGTTATTAGTATTTCATATTTATATAATTCTATAAATATAAAAATATCTTTGGGATGTATGAGATGAAATAATAATTTTTTAATTTGTAATTAAGGATAATTATAAACATGATTTTATGGTTGTTTCCAAGTGAGTATGTAAAGTTTCTATTTAGGGAATTAATATTAGGAGTGTGGTTCTGAGGCATAATATATACAAAAATCCATAAACATTAATGATATCCAAGAAACTATCTATATTTAGTTATCTCCATTTTGTAGTACAAAATTTACTACATCGATCAATTACATGATATATCATGTATTCTCCAAACTCATCACGAGAATCTTATCTTGAATAGGATGATTGAAAAAAAGATTTTATAAGGGGTATTTCCATGCTTAGTTACAAGATTTATGTACTCTCTAACCCCATCCTCATGTGATTTTTTTAATATGATTGGAATCCATCTATTTTCAATTCATGTTTATCCTATTTGGTAAAAACTATTCAAATTTAACAATAAATTAATAACACACCAAAGGTATACATATAATGTATCATTTTATACAAGAATAAATCATATAAAGTAAAGAATTAAAATATATAAGTATAAACTCTAATACATACATATATAAATTTATACAAGATTAGATATAAAGCCTATATTTTCTAATACATTTCAAAATATGTACATATAATAATTTTCGTATATATAAGTATAATATTATATATATATATATATATATAGAAACATTAATTATGTAAATAAATTAAACATTTATCTATAAATAAATGATTATGAAAATTTGTGTGTATAAACATAAAAATAAAAATTTATATATATAATTAAAACTTGCCTAGCATAAAAAATTAATTTAAAGAATATTATTTATAATTATGATACAAAAACAAAGGAATTATAAAAAAATACATAAAAATTTAATTAACATACTAATTATTATGTATATTCTTCATCTCATCATATACATTTTCTGAGAAAGTATTTTTATTCCCAATGTGTAATTCATTATTATTATTTTGGGTTATTTATTTATTTATTCATTAATTTATTTGCTAAATTATTGTTTATTGTTTGGTTCTTTTAACCTAGGCATATATTATTCCCTTAAATTATTTGGATACCCTTATTACTCTTTAGGAAGTTAGATTTTTTTGTCTTTAATTTTCTAATAATTATAACTGTTTCATGAAATTCATAATGTTTATACGAAATTTGATTATTTATTAGGGAATTTGGATTTTATTATGACATGTTACTCGTTTAGGGAATTTAATGAAATATAAATATTTGTTTGAACTTTTTTGGAATAGAAAAATCAATTTTTTTTTATGTGATCATCAAACCCTATTATATTATATATATATATATAAGACAATACAAATATTTGAATCATGTTTTTAGTATATATAACTTTATTACATTATAAATATAACTATAAATAAAATATGTATACCAAATATAATATGATCTAATATATATATATATATATATATAAACAATAAAATTATATATATATATATATATATATATAAAAACAAATATATATACACAAATTTATACATATAAAAAAATATAAATAATGAGAAGAATTTTATATTTTGGTAGCATTAGTGTGATGTGAAGAAGATTTTTTTGGCATGGATTACATCTTTAGAATTGGATTCCATTGGTAAATTGTATATTTTTCCCATGATGGAGATTTTTAGGAGGGATAATCTAGATTTTAACAATGTATTATGAATATTAAAGGATAGTTTTGGATTTATTGACAATAAATATGTTGAAATTATGGAATAATACCTTAATGATAAGGAATAATGTGGTTAAGGTGATGCTTATACGATAGTTTACAATGGGATTGACTTCTTGAGAATTGACTTTTCTGACCTGTAATCAAAAGGGTTGTTTTGTTGGATTCATTGTCCACACAAAGATAATAGAGTCTGAAAAATCTTTGGAAGTGAAAAAGAATTATATATGGATCCTACATGGTTAAGATAAGGGTTATTGATATGTTTGAGTAATATTGGAGAACATGTTTTCAAAATTACACTTCATTGGATATACCACACCATAGTTAGTGGGTGTGGTGATGATGGATATGAAGGTAGGTGCGACCACGACATGGATTATGGTCATTGTATACAAGGAGATTCCCAATATGGGAAACCTATAATAGGACACACCATTCTAATCCTCAAGGAATAATTCTAAATATCTTATAATAAATGACCAAGACCTATATAGGCATGTTGGTGGTCGTGGTGAGTCAAAAATGGACATTAAAAATGCACCACACCATTTCACCGGGTGTTGTTTCTTTGGAATCTACCTATGAAATAGTAAAAATGTATATTGGTTACAATGTTGAATAAGATATGCTGAGTAAAACATTGAAAAATATTTAATTCCACATCATAGAGGAATCTCCATGGATTAGAGTCTATTCTACATTGAAGACCTGAATCTTGAAGTGGTCAAAATGAGCAAGGGAGATCGACCACATAGTGGGGATGGTCATATTTTCCTTAGATTATATCTCTAATATAGAAGAATGAGCATTATGGTTGTGGTTATATACCAATTCAAGGTTTTTTATTAGACATTTAATGTGGTGCAACACTACCTACTGGCCATGAAGTTGGGTGTGTTTAAGGGTCTATATTCCAAGAAATACAAATAAAATGTCGTGGTTTTTGAAGGAATTATATTTTTGTGGGTATTTTAGAAGGATACACACAAAATGTTGAGTAATTAAATATATAAATGGTTGGGTGGGTCATCATTTCCTTATAAATCATGTGTCTCAACATTAGATCGTAATTCCAACCTAATTCAAATTAGTTTTCATCATTCCTAAGGTGAATTAAACAACGATTTAATTCCACATTGCAAAGTGAATTTTTTTACAATAATGTAAATATGTCAACTGTAGTTTTGGATAAAATTGAAGAGGATTTTATGTTGGAATTATGGTTTTTTTTAATAGAACATAATTAAGATGAATGGTGTCAAATTATAGGTTTTATTTCCTCCTTATATCAAGATGGGAGATAAGCTAGAATAAGAAAATTATTCAGTCCTAATAATCTTTTATAATTAAACTTTTAAATGAGATAATAATTCCAGGGTAGTGGCTGGAATGAAGAATAAAATATTGGAATCGGTTAAATACTCTACCAAAGGAAGAAGGGAAACAAAACTTCTATGTAGTAAAGTTATAATTCAATACTTTTTGTTGAAATAGGAATAGTATTGTTTAAGAGTAGATAACGACATGTATATGAAGAGGTAGAAGGGGACTTTAATGAAACCCATATAATCTTAGTCAAACTATGAATGTAATTCTATTTAAGGTCCCTATTGGTCCAAAAAATGTGTGGGGATCTTCCCAGAGAAGTGAGAGTAGGAAAATAAAGGAAGTGAGCTAGAAGTTTCATTGGGAGATAGTGATTTAACCCAAAAAATTGTATGGAAGCGTGATAGGTAATGGAGTAACCTAACATGATCCCCCTGTGAATAACCGTGTTCTATATTGTGATTTGGTGCATGAAAATATTCAATGACTTCTCTATGGATGTATCCTAGTGATGGTGATACAAGTAAATTATTTTATCCCTTTTACTTTATTCATGATCAGTAATAGTTGTTAGAGAAACATAAATAAAATCATTTATCAAAAAACTAGTGGTCTGATTAAATAAGATGAATTTGAAGAAATAGATCATTCTGGGTGTCTTTCATGGTTAAGAGGTCAAGATCCCTATAGAGTAGTGAGAGTTAAAGTTAAAAAGGTGTTTCAATTTGAAAATAACATCACATACCCATATTCACCACTCCTCTAAGGTTAATCTCACTCCAATACCCTATTAAGGTAATAAAAAGTTGAATGGAAGGGTATGTGAATTATTATTATATTTTTTATTTCTCTAACTTGATCTAAAGTTCTTGTTGCAAGGAATCCATCATGAAAGATACTATATTTAATGGAAAGAATTACAAAACATAAAAAACTAATTTATTACTAATATTGTATATTTTCATTGAGTTCCATGAGGAGATGTTGAGTAAGTAACTGTTCTATATTTAAAATACCGATTTATCAATGAAATTGATCAAAGGAACATTGAAATTGACGACTCATTCAAAAAATAATTAAAGGGTTATCTTATAGAGGACATCTATATGGAAGATGAAAAAGGAATCTTATAAATTTTTATACAGATAAAATTGATATAACTCAATGGAAATGATGATGAAATGTTCCTCCCATCTAAAGTCAAGAATAATAACACAACAAAAAAATTGCATTTTTATGGTAGTTTTTTATTTGGAAGTTGTTTATGCCACCGCCAAATGCTTCTATGATGGTTTCAAAAAACCACCAGTAAATTTGGTATTGAAATTCAACATGTATTAGTTTCTTAAATTTTGCGGTGATTTCTAAATACTATCCTAGAAATTTTGTTTAGCTATGGTTAAAACATACTCTAAATCCTCAATATTTTTTTTCCTGAAACAATTATGAAAAAAATGAAAAAACCTGCTACTAAATCATAATAATGTTATACGGAAGTAGTTATAACTGATGTGAAAAAATATCTTTATTATTTAGTTGTAGTTAAAATTATCACTAAATATTAATATATCATATTTAGAGGCGGATTAAACCACTGATATATTCTATTATTTAAAAAAAGGATGTTGTAGAATCTATAGCTCTGGAACAGTAGTCAACCCTAAAAAATGCACCATTGCAATATAGAGAGTTCCAAAATAACATAATATTCCAAATTTGTAATATCTTCATAGTACCCAATACTCCAAAAATCACTAACATCCCAAACACTGTTGATCAACATAAAACCAATCTAGAATGTATCTTATGATATCCCACATCATCCAACTACCCAAAACATTCTAACCAATGCATCGAAATTTAGCCATAGAAATCAATTTTTTACTAACTTAAAAATTAACCTCATGATAACATAAAAATAATAATAAATTCAATAAAACAAAAATATATATCACTATCCAAAATTTCAAACATTGGATATTATAAAAAACATCATTCACATATATACCCTTTTCCAACAAAATATCATGAGAAACATTCATTAATTATAACAATATCCACCTATAATGACAACACAGATCACTAACTGATAAACACTACTTGACACCTCATCCATATCCTTTTCCACTTCCTTTTACCATTACCTACAAGAAAATTACATTGAAAATTAAATAGTGTTATATATTTATATTTAAACATAAAAATAAATATTTTGTGAACTAAATGATTTTGAAGATGCGTGATTTACCAGCTCACCACCAGTCTTCAATGTAGCATGACCAGGGACAGATCTAGTCATCTTCTAATATAAATAAATAAATTCTTTTTACAAAGAAGATATCTGAGCCCCCAGTACATGGGTTTTTCTATTCATATGAAAAAATTTATTTATAATCTCAGGGTAGGGAGTGACTTTAACCTAGAGTAGACATAACTGAATACCCTGATGGCCTTCCAAATACGTCTTATGGTAATGGTCCCAAACCCATCTCACGCATTCGGCCAAGATTCACCTTCCCAATCACTTTACCAACTGGGTAATCATGGGAGACTGAGAAGGACTATACGAGATTGGCATCCCATAGTTCTTTAATTTTTATATATAAATCAAATATCAGTCTTATTTGAAGAAATATATATTAACATAGTGAAAAATGACAATAACTTATTATATTGAAAAATGAATTCATACCCCAAATTCTTTTTCCATATCATTAACATAAATTCCATTATATTTTTAATAAACATTAAACCACAGTTCTGTTTCAGAGACTTGGTTCACTAAATTCGGTGCCTGCATTAAATAATGATAAATCAACAACTTAATACATGAAATATAGAATAGTTTCTTATTAATTTTCAAACTAATGAACACATAACCAGAGTCGATCTGTTTATGGAAATAATATTTGACCCGACAATGTAAGGGATGATTATCTTAGCTCAACTTTATGCATTCTTCCATGAATCTTCCTAAAATAAATAACATGTAATATAATAGTAATGTATTCAATGTAATATTCTTATAATATGCGGGTATAAATTTAAAATGATATTAATATAATAATATATATTTAAATACCATGTTCTTCTCATGAAAATGGTTATCAAAAAAACATTCAATTCCTCTCCAGGTATCCCATTGGTTACCTAATCATATATTTTTTGGGTTCTCAATGATGTATTACTAAATTTATTCCATAATCTCAATTTAAAGTACTTACATATAATACCCAATTTTTTTAATGTCTGTATTCGTACTATAATATCAGAAATAGGGAACTGGATAAACATATGTAAAAATAGCCACAAGATTCATTTTTAAAATATTATAATATAAAAACACAATGACATTAAATTAGACCATTATTTATTAAAATTACCATTATCTATGAATGAAAAAAAATCATTTTTCAAAGATGGAGGCATATGACTCCAATAATCATACGTAATCGGAAAGGTAACTGTATCCACCTCCAGCTGGCCTATAATATACCCAAATAATCAAACAGTGTAATCTGTAGGGGCCCCATAATAACCAAATGGGACTATCGTTCATCCTTTCAGATTCCAAACATCTGAACCAATAATATTTCTCTCTATAGTGTCACTGTTTCCATATTATATTAAAAAAATAGTTCATAGTATAAAATTTTTCAATAACATTACTCATACTAAAATTTATACCTATAACTATCACACACCAATATCACCATGACGAAACAAGAGTGATGACCTACTCCATCACTGTTGAGGCTATTCAATGGGGAGGCATTGGATGAGCTACTGATGGGATTATAATGGAGAATGTTCCAATATATGACAGAATAGAGAGATTGATAGACGTTGTAAGGGGTCATGCAGATGATGTCTTAGATGTTGTAGGGAAGGATACTTATGAATCATCATCAATCGGTATGGTCGAGGGAACGCCACTTGAGAGTCTACTAGAATTAGTAACAAACTTCTTCCTTTTCATTCCTATCATTTAATCAAATAATATTAACTTAAAAACATATATTTCTAAATATTTATGTAGAAGAAGAGGTAGAAATGATAATAGTTTCATAGTAATGTGAAACAGAATATATATAGCTATGATAATGAATGCCTACACAAATAACATAAATGGTCGATAAATGATTGGTTGGCTACACATACAATAATTTTTTTCCTTCAATAATGTCATTTTACTACTCAATCCTAACTTCTTCTACTTTATCCACCCTTAAGAGACTAAAATTTTTAATATCATGATTAAAAAATAAGTTTTCTTCTTACTATTGATGGGATTTATCGTCAAAGGTCAAATCTTCCACTTCATCAATCATATCAACCAAGAATAATTGTTTTATGTGATAAACTACACTTCAACCTTCATCCATGAAATATTCCACATAATATACTATTTTCTCTTACGATGATAAGATATATGGATCATGAAATTCAGGGTCACTAACATCCATTAAGAGAGAGGATTTCAAAGTAGTAAACTTTATGGAATATCTTTTAACACCTATAATAATATAGACCCAATTGAATTTGAATAAAATAACTGAAAATGACTGTGGTAGTTTAATTTGATAATATCATTCATCTTTCTACAGTATCCCACTTCGAAAAATGTAAATATACCACTATTGTTTGGTTTCAAACCCTCTTCCTGATCGACTGTATAGAATTTAAAGCCATTCACATTGTAAGGGTTGAACTTTATAGCCTATTTTAGTGGACCTCAAGAAAAAAAAATCAAATATTCTAACAAGCCAGTTTGACTATCAGTATTCATGATATACAAAAATAAAAATAAATTATTATATTTACAAAAAAATATGTGTTAACCTAATATCCATATTGATTGTGATATTTATGAACTTACATGTTGTGAAAACCATTCGACAAGATCTTTATTAATATATTTTCTTATATCATTCTCATTTTAGGTTGAGCATCTCAATTATATCTTTTTTTTTATTTTGAGGTCTTCAATAAAAGTTTATACCATTTCACTATTTAGTAGCACATATCTATGTACCTGTAATAATTCTATTTCTGTTTGTGTAACATTTGTTCTCTTCCCAACTAATTGGTAAATAATAGGAAATATTTTTCAATTATCACGTAGTTGAGATTTATTTGATGTGATTTCAACATGTAAAACTAAATTAAATCTTGTCTCAATATCATCCAAGTATATATAAAAAAGGTAAGCCACTCCTCTGAAAAATATCCTTTAGAAAAAGATCCTTCAGGTTGAGAATTATTTTTCACGTGTGATTTCAAATTCCCAAGATATATAGGAGATAAAATAAAAAATTATAATAGTATATTTAATGATGTTCTATGATTTTTTACTTAAGTTGTAAGAATAAAAATTATGTACCTATCAATTGGATACATCTATCGATAATGAACGATTCCTTTAATTTAGCTTCCTCGACCAAATGCACAATTAAATTCATCATCATAGAAAAAACGATGGGGGAAAGATCACATCTACTGTAAAATGTGTCAATAAAAATCTCTCCTAAAGGTTTTCAATCTCAAATGGTTATATAGTTTTCTCACATAGTTTCTTGAAGAACGTGATAAAATTTAGTACAACATTCGGAACCTTTTCATGTAATATTGTATGCCATGCCAATGGTAGAAACTAATGTAACAAAATATGTGAATTGTGGCATTTCAATCCATGAAAAATATGATTCTTTAAGTAAAAAAACCTTGATATGTTACTTAAATACCCATCAGATACCTTCATATGTTTTAAAATTTTAAGGAATCTATCTTTATCCCTATTTTTCATTGTAAAAAATTTACGGAGCATACTATCCATTATCATCTATCCATAGGTCATGATTAAATATATTTTTTTGTAAACATTTACAAGAATTAAGATTTTCCTTCAATTTCCCATGTTCACTAATAAATATAAAGACCAAATTGTCACAAAAATTCTCTAAATGTATATATCATCAAGATTATGGATGAAAAAAAATTAAATTCCAAATAGAGAAGGTTAAAGACTATAATTTATTTCTACCATCGTTGCATTCTGATTTCACTAGGAGATGCACTTTGAACTTGTTTCCCCCAATAAATTGAATTATGCACATTCCCAAATTATGTTTCATCATTTCCATGTTATATCAATATTTCAGAACCTATCAATAAAATTGGAGGTGGTATATGATCAATAGAACCATTGAATTTTGACTTGTTCAACCAAAATCTAAGAGATGCATCAATAAATATATGATGACAGAAGTAGAACAATTTTTTATTAGAAGGTATTTTTTCATGATCAAAATCAATGTTACAAATAGGACATGAAAAACACTTATATGTGTTCTAACCCGCTAAATTCCCACATCCAGGGAAGTGACTAATGGTCCACAATAGAGAAAATTTCATTTTTAATATTGTTCTAGAACATGCGTCACATGTATCAACATCGTTGCTCCATAACTCCTGTAATTATTAAATTAGTGGATGTAAGTTTACATAAATATCATTTCCAGGAATTTTTTTCTTAGAATAATAATCAAAATGATAACATAAATTTGTTTCATACACATCCACATAGTTAGATTTTAAAAGATCACAAAAACCATCCAAATGATATAAATCATGCTCAAAGTCCCATGTGGGGAGAATACATCAGTAGAACATCCCAATCAATCATTCGTACGATCAGATAAGAAATTTTTATTTAATGAATCAAATGTATTCCTCAATTATGAATCTATTGGATGTCACATTATACAATAATTGTTAATGTCTATAGAATTCCACTTCATGTTTTCGGTGGTTTTTGATGACATGAAAAATCATTAAAATTAATGCTTTAAAGGAATGAAGTTCAATACCTTTTCAAGCATGTTTTTTTCTTCTTCTTCATAGTATTATGTTTATTCATACTTCCAAACTTTCTAATTGACTTCCATCTATAAAAAGATTTTTTTTTCCAATTATTTCAACTTAAATACTCTCCCTAATAAATCATATAATCATTGAGACCCATGTAGTTTTCCATAATTCAAACCAACCTTGTTCACAACATTCATCATTATATAAAAATACATAGGGATATTTACGTTTGGAAAAGCATCACGTAAAAATTCCAATATCATGGACATCATCTTATTTGAAATTCTATATTGGAATTTGATATGGTACAACTTATATAGAAAAGAATGTTTTTGATATTTCAACCAACCACTCTAAAACTCTTGATTTCCATCATAAACTAAACCATAAAATGAATTTTCCTGATCAGTAAATTTTTATGTTATATTAGTCTCTATCGAATCAAGAGATGGATCCAATGATTTGTTACAATCTTGATCTGGTTGTCCTATAGTCTAAAAAACACCACTTTTCACGTTTCTATTTTTAGAAAACTCAACTAATTGTTCATATATTTTTGGATGTTTATGTTCATGTCCTTCAATGTTTAATGAATCATTTAAAATAGTTTTCATTTCTTTTTTCCTTTATCAATGAATTTGGTAGCTCATTATATCTATTGAAATCAGTGCTCAAACTTTCTATGACATTCAATTATCTATGACAAATCGAATACAAATATTTAGTAGGGAATTTCCCTAATACCAAGTCTTCATAAACATCAAATCTCTTCAACAATATTTTAAATTTACATTTAGTACATGGATATCTTATTCTTCTGTCAATGGAATGATTGGAAATTGAAAAATCTAAAAACTCCTCCAAACCCTTAGCATATTGAGTTTTTTCCCTCAGTAACATGATCCCTATTTTATCAATATATATCACAATATGCATGAATTGAGTGATATGTTAATGCCAACATATAAATAGAAAATATATTTAATGTATATGTAAATTAAAACCTATTTCACCCCATTTTTGAAATAAATCAATCCTTAGTGATTTTGTAAATTTTCTTAAAATTAATAAGGAATTAGAATAAAATAAATTGTTATAAAATTTACTATTTAAACCATTTGTACATTTAATGATTTATACACAATATATACAGTGATTGTGTGTTACCAATTTTTTCTTAATTCACACAAATTACTAAATTAGGATATTGTAGAACATATGATAATTTTGTAATCTATACAACCCCATTTATGGAAAATATAATTAATATAGATCAATTGAAACGAATCATGTAAAAAGACATCCCTTTTCAATATAGTTTTTATCATCTTATAAATCCGTCACACCATTTACAGACCCTACCAACTATCACTTTCCCTTGATCTTCACATGGGTTAAAGATATTCTATCACGGGAGAAAACCATATCACCATATATACCATTTCATATGGAGAATAATCATCTATTTTAAAGTTCTATTAAAATGGAATTAAAAATTACACATCTATTTCCTAAAACATTAAAAACATAAAATATTACTTAAACAATATATAACACTATAAAAATTTCAAAAAAAATATCATTCACAACCTCAAAAATATTTATTATAAATAATTACTTCTATATACCAATATGATATAAAATAACACATTAAAGAGTAGTGGTTGAAATTTTGATTTATCAAAAGGGTATTTGAGATAATGGTTTTAATGGAAAGCATAGATATTTTGTTATCTTAATAAGTTCATGATCATCATTTTCAATGATGAATGTGCTATTTTTATTTTTTTCAAAATGGTTTTACCCCATTGGTATGTAAAGGATTGATTAATTTTTAAATTGGGAATCTATTTTATTGTTTTTCAGGAAGTGAAATCAAAAACAATATTACAAATATCACTTTCCAAAATTTATTAATATTATAAGTCATGTAATAACCCAAATCTTTATTTTAGGTATGTATCTTAAATTCGGGTAGTTTTTAGGAAAAAGGAAGAATTGGGAAGTTTTATAAGTACACACTGTGTAATTTTGAGTACACTCTGGGTACCTGGTTTCCACGTTTATTTGTGTACTTGTCATGTAACGGCCGAGTACATGGATGTGTAGGTGACCTGGAAGAACACCTATAGTGGGAGCATGTTGAGGCTAGTACACAAAGTGTACATTAAATTAACATGCATTGTACTTTTCATTTTAATTGATTAATCGGAGTAAGGTTACATCACATCTCTAGAAATACCTTCTTCAAACCATCGTTCATCCAGGAGCAACTGGGAGAAAAAATCAAAGTATGAGCCATTGTTTCTCTGTCCAAGGTCTAATCTAAACTCTAGTGGGGGCGTTAGAATCCCACCAATGATTTCTTCCTTCTCCTTGATCCTCTCTTCATGATTCCTCTTCTCTTGTGGGTTATTCAAGGTTGAACCTTTTTTGAATTCTTACGATCTACATTGTTCTAGGTCGATTCAAGGGTTGAAGTTCAAGAGTTTTGATCGTAAAACATCGAGGTTGGTGATTTCTGTCTTTTTTATTGTCTTTGTATTGTTTGTGATAAAATTACTAAATTCCCATGTTTAGGGTATTGTGTTTTTTGAAATTTAACCCCTCTTAGGACCTATTATGGTGTGATTGATATATAAAGGGGTTATTGATTGAAAATAAGGATTTATGACTTCATTATTGGTGTGTTTGCCATGTTTTATTGATTGAATTTGATTGGTCTAGAATGCTTATTTGTCTTGTTTTGTTTTCCCTAAAACATGTTGTTAGGATGGAGTTATTGTTTATATGAGATTCATATTATTTGAATTGTGAAAGAATGAAAAAGGGGAATAGACTATGGGATCTTCTTGAGATAGGGTCATTTATATATGAATTGTTGTCATTTTGACCTAGAGGTATTGACTGTGAGAGTGGTCGGGTGGTTATTGACTGGAGGGTTTAGGCCATGAGTCCTACCTATAGGGTCATTGCTAAATGAATTTTGGACCATTTGGAAATGACTATGAGAGCTTCCAGTGGTCATAATATTTTATTGTTGATATGCAAACAAAGGGGGTATTGACCATGAGAGCTACGAAGGAGTTCTTTTGTAAATGATTAGTTCCATGTGGACTTAAAGGGTCTAGACAATGTGAGCATTCCCAATGGGTCATTATTACCTATTTTTATTTTAGGTTAAACCAAAGGGGTTAGACTATGATAACTTCCCCAGATGGTTGATTGTGAATAAATGAAAAATTGTGATGAGCCTGCCAAGATAAAGAAAAATATTGGATTTCGACTTACATGGTTGTATAGATTGACTTCTAGGATGTCTTTTGTTACTATTATATACAGGGATATAGTGCTTTGGATTGATTATTAGGTTACATTATTCAATGGTTTTAATAATTTATAAATAAAAATGAATGTAATTGAAAATTGTAGGATTGTTTACTTGGAGCCCTTCCATGTTTATTGCTTCATTTCTACACATTGACTGCTATATATATTCACTAACATTTAGGCATAGATCTTTTGGTGGTTTCCAACTGTGATTCATCTCACATCTTGTTTGGGTCATGATTTTAGACCCAAATAGATTATATGTTTGTAGGCATATATAAGGGAAAGTTCCCTTCTTTATCTGGTACTTGATTACTATTGGAGCTGGAGAGTAAGGGACCAAGATGACGATTGCGATGATGTTGGATTTTACCTTCTTCTGTAATTTGGTTTCAATATTGTATTTCCAAAATTGTGACTTGTTTGGATTATTTCCTAGATAGTTGCGACGTGCATCATTTATATAAATATATGCTATAGTTGGTTATACTTTCAGTCTTCCGATGTTTACTTTTGTTTTATGGTATTATTACTTCCGTTAATGTTTTTTATTTGTTATTACATTGTGTATAATTTTCCTATGAGGTTATAGTTTTCCACTATTAGACCATATCCATCACTGCAAGTCAGTAGCGTTTGGCGTTTGGGAAAATGTGCTTCAGGTTATGTGACCAATCAGGTATGGGGCACCTTTGGGCATCACCCAGATCTAGGACGTTACAATGTGGAATTAGAGGAGTTTATTTTCTACTTTGTCTTACTATTTGGAGTCTATAGACATGGATAGGTAGGAATGGTTAGTTGGTAATATGTTGTACCCGAGAGTAGCTAACCCCAGTATAAGGAAAATCCAAGGTACCTCAAACATTGAAATGTTTCTAATTTCTGAATTGTTAAAGATGATTTGATTTCACTTTTGGGTGATACAAATGTCTTTTTCTATTATCATTGATATTATTGATTTTATATTTTTTTGCAACATGATGATATTAAGGTATTCCATCTCATGCATCATATAGGAACATGATGGAGATCACATGTCATGCATTCTTGTGATACCATTTTTATTGAATTACTGATTTCATTTTGTTGTGATATATGATGTTCTAGATATGCATATTGTATTGATATATTCTATGATATAATACCTACTATTCTAATAGGGTATTGGAATATGTAAAGTTTCATTGGGATGGATTCTAAACCATGGTCCCTTAGGTGTTATCGGCCCTCTTGGATCAGAATTTGGTGGATCATGTGTGAACTTTAATTGAAATTTCTCCAGATATGATATGAATAAGGATGCCAAACATTTATTCACTGGAGTATGGGCTCTCACGGGTCAGAATTTGTCATGTCGTGGAAAAAATTCATTGTTTTAAGGGTTTAGGATAAGGTTTAGATGACTACAATTTAGAAACCCATACGACACGACGTGTGGTGTTATGAACACATGCCATGTGTTCTTATGTTCTGGAAGAACTGATTTTTATTAAATTCATGCCATATTTTGGGAGTACACACATTGAAGTGCATCACAGTGTAACTAATAGTGTGAGCAGTGACACGGTGTTAGGAAACATTTGGTATAACATATCGTGTCTAGATTTTAGACACCATTTTGTAAAGAATCATGTATCAAACCATGTGACCAAAAAAATAGGTGGATGAAACATAGGTTGTACACATCATGTTACTTTTATGCATACCGTGTAGAGTCTACCATGTATCCAGCTGAGTGACTAATGACATGGGTGGTTAGAACTTAATTAGTACACGTTTTGTCTAGGGTTAACATTCCGCATAGTGTTACTCGGGATAAAATTGTGTAGTTCTTGATATGTAGAAATATTTATCTAGGAGGGAGGATCGAATTACACTATGTGTCTATGGAGATACACACCATGTGTATGGGTGTTTCAAGTCCAGGTTTAGTAGAGCCACACACTATGTTAAAGTCTTAAGGAAACACGTTGTGTGTGGGTTATACACACTGTGTAACCCTATTTTATAAAACATGAATGTTTCTCCTCATGATCCATTTTTGACATTCTATGTTGATGTTCTTGATAATATTGAAATGAGGTGTGTGATTGAACTTGTAAAGTAATTCCACCAAGATGTCCTTTGATTGTATGCTAGGTAAAGAGAAATGACTATACAACAGAAATGGTAGATCAGGGACTACTAGTAAATCCACCAATCGTGCCTGTCTTGGAACCAACTGTTATACCGGACACAAGTGCTGATTCACAGTTCCTTGAAGACTTTTTAAGGATGTTACAGACTTTTCAGGGAGCAGTGCACCCTACCCCATCTATGGAAGTGTTGACGATGGTGTTCTAGCAGCCGCATCCTCCCACTTTTTAGGGGATGGAGGACCATAGGTTTTATAGTCATGGTTGGAGGCCCTGATTTCTATCTTTTATCATCTGGGGATGCCTCTAGAGAGGAGGGTGAAGCTCCGATTTACATGTTATGTGATTCTGCCAACAGATGGTGGGATGTTATCTCACAGGTAGGACATCAGCAGGATATGGATTGGGAATAGTTTTAGAGGACCTTCTATGACTACATAAATCTTGGGACATTGAGGGACAATTGAGCTCGAGAGTGTATTCACTTGGAGCGGGGTACTCTTACAGTGATGGAGAATTATTCTCGCATTATAGAGCTTTAGCGCTATGCACTTGTTCTGGGAGGTGACGAGTTATCCTTGGCTTGATGATTTGTGGATGGACTCAGGTATGACATTTGACCATAGGTGAATCTTCCTGGATAACTTCAGTTATGGTTATAGACAACCAAGAGCTGATTATCGAGCACAACATGAGGTATTTGGGAGCTGTGAGCCAGGGTGGTTCAGCATCCAAGGCTGGTACTCCTTCGATAGATACTAATAATTTACTTAGGGATATTTCACACTATGTTTCTTTAGGTATCAAAGTGGTATGATACTAGTGCAGGAAGAGTGGGCATACGAGGCCACATTGCCCGAATAACCCAGTTCAATGCCGGTCTGGTGGAAAGATGGGTCTCCTACAACGTTTTCTATGCATGTTCTCACCAGTAGTGAGTGAAAGGGGTTCTGTTAAGACTCCATGTTCAGGAGAAGTTCCACCAGTTTCTCACCAGTTAGAGAATTGGATTTCGTCTTGTCATTCAAGCTGAGTAGGAGGTCGTGGTTGTGGCAGCCAGTCTGCAGGCTTTCAGCGACAATAGGGTGGAGTAGCTCAGGGTAGTATGGAAAGGTTGCAGGGCCATGGTACATTCTAGATTTTTATAGTTTAGTAGACCCATTATGAGTAGGATCCCAGACCCTCTATGGTTGGAGGTACAATTCTAATTGCCTCTATTTTATCTTCTTTGCTTTTCGATACAGGGGATTCCCATAGTGTTATATCTATTGCTTTTGTAGAGATCCTTGTCCTTTGTATCTTTACTTATATGGATGTTATGAAACTAGATAGTCTTTTGGGGATTATAATTGGCAGGGTTTGTTTGTGCAAGGATTTCCCTCTTGAGGATAGTGTGTGTCACTTCTTATGGGATCTCTTTATCTTAGATATGACAGGCTTCGATTTCATTCTTGGAATAGATATTTACTCACTTTCCAAGACTTTTTTGACGTTTATCACCACATGGTGAGTTTCAAGTCACCAAAGGGTATGTCTTTTATACGAAATGGAGAATGGGATGTTCAGGCGATGAGAGCTAGACCCAAGCATCATGGGTTGAGAGGAATTATAGCCCAGATCTCTAGATTATATCTGGATTACTAGGGGACTTCACATATGGGCTTTCCACCATTGGTGGTTCATTTCAATGATGTCTTTGTAGATGAATATTCTGGATTACCTCCAGAGCAAGAGGTATATTTCCCTCTTTAACCTGTGTCAAGAGTGGAACCAGTGTCTATTCCACATTATAGGACAACTACACCTATGTTACATGAGCTCAAGAAGCAGTTCGAGGTGTTGTAGGCAAAGGGTTTCATCTAAACCAATACTTCTCATTTAGATTCACTCGTCATTTATGAGATGAAGGTAGAGGGTACCCTCAGACAATATGTAGATTATCATATGGGGAACAAGTTGATGGTCAAGAAATGATGTATGTTGTTGAGGATTGATTATCTCTTTGATCAGCTTCTAGGATCTCGAGTGTTCCTGAAGAATGGAATGAGATCATGTTGTCATCTGTTGTGCATTAGACCATCAGATATACCTCTTATAGCCTTTTGTAAATGGTATGGTGTACAAGTATTTTGTTATGTTGTTTAGTCTCAGGAATGCTCTAGTAGTTTTCATGGTACTGTTGAACCGAGTGTTCCCTCTTTACATAGATTCATTTGTGGAAGTCTTTGTGGAATATATCTTGTTGTACTCTCACACTTGACACAACCATGCCACACATATTGAGATAATTTTGAGTAAAAGGAAAGAGAATCAATTAAATGCTAAGTGTTAGTACCAATAGGGGCCTATATACCCTGAGAGGGGGGGGGGGGGTGAATCCGGGTATGGATATTATTTTTCAAAATTCTTAATGCCCTACTGGATATTTACCTCTTGATTACAAGGGTCACTTTGTTTTCACTTGTGTGTTTATTATAACCACTTCTTTTCTTCTTTATTTGATGATGATTCTTTAAATGCAATGCAAGTAAGAAAACAGGAAGACACATAGATTTTTACTTGGTTCACCCTCACCGGGCTACATCCAAGGAGCATACAACCGTGATGTGCTGTTATAAAAAATCCACACAAGCTCACTGCCAATAATGTTTGGGATAGATCACTTCTATGCCCAGGCTCACAGCCTTTACAATGTTTAGGGTCAGCTCACTACATTCCCAAGGGTCACTCTATGTTTCTCTCTCACTGGCTACTGACCGGTATAAAGGATTACCTTCTTCCTCTTCCATGGCTCACCGCACTTGGAAGGGATCCACTCACATTTTATAGACTTATAAGTATCTTTATCATCACTAATGAATGCATCCTCTACTATATATAGATGCTCTATTGAAGTCTAAATTTCATCCACTGATGAATACCGCTTTACCACAGATGCTCTGAGCAATTTCTAACATTCATGAAACCCTAGGGTGACTTGTGTGCCCCTTTAACTAGTGCAGAACCTCTTCCTCCGTTGCGGAAAAAACAACTTCCAAGCCACACTTGTGCACCACACTAGTGATCCTAACTTATGTTCCACACAAATTTCACGGCACACATGAGTTGTACACTTCCACGATACAGTTGTGCGTCACACTTGTCCTGCACACTTGCGCGCCCCACTTGCGTGCCCACTGAACTTGCCCGTCACTTCCACTTGTGTGATCAGAGCTCGATTTTCTCTATGTTTTGGGATTGTTGATAAATGAGGATTGTAGATATCTATTTGTAACCATTTTTAGGACTTACGCTCCACACTTTTGCGACACTCTTGCGCGACACAATTGCGCGCCAGTTTAGGACTTGCACACCTCTTTCTTTACTAGTCATATTTTGATATGATGATCTATGAAATATGACTTGAGAGCCACACTTGTGTGCCATAATTTCATGGCATACATGGGCACCACATTAGGACTTGTGCGCCACACATTCGCGACACTTTTGGACTTGGGAGCGACACTTGGGTGCCACTTTTGGACTTGCGCGCCACTTTTCCTTTGCCGAATTTTTGATGTTCGGAATTCAAAACATTCATGTAGTACAACATTAGAAACCTCATTAACAAAAGATCACAACTCCCTTTTCCAAAAACACCATTTACCATTCTCTAGGAAAACCCACTATGTCAACAGTTTGGGTCATTGAGACTAGCTTTGTCAACAAACACAACATGAAGTCTTGCATTTTCGACAAACACAATCATCTAAAAAATGCTTCAATGATTCCTAACTGATTTTTTCCCAACAATATCCCCCTATCGGTTTGCTGACAACTCTTATCAAAACAATTCTCTATTCATTGATACCTCAATAAGGATTCATTCATCTTCAGCTACCATTCGCCTCTTGCGATATAGATAGCGATAAAATATTTACTCAACACAAACCTTAACCACATATGAGAAATGATCGGTGTGAGAAACAAGTGTATCATGAGAAGTTAATCTATGAGTCACTTCGTTTCTAACACCACTATTGATAACAAACTAACACGAATTGAAATTTTCATACCAACGTGATACCAACCACACTTCTTCTTTTATCATGATCCTCAGTTATCGTGATATCTATTCTTTGATCGATCACAGATATCATCGTCTGATTTAAAAACGCTCCACCTATCTGATTGCTCTCCCCTATCTCGCTACTCCACCTATCAGCTTCTTCCTATGTCTTTGATAAAGACATTTTCTAATTTCATTAGACGCAGTTTCTCCCCCTTGAAGAGTTAGTAACTCACCCCCTTTGTCAACAAACCCAAAGGACACTCCTCTGTGGTATGAGTCATCAAAAAGAACACATATGAGCACAGTAGAGAAAAACACACCCTACCTTGAGGATATGGGTGCTCCCACATCCACACTTTTCAAGTGTGGGGAGTCGACGAGACTCACAGAGCAAGTCGATGCCTCTCAAAAACATCATTGGGTAAGGCCTTTGTGAGAACATCTGTAACCTGTAGCTCTGTAGGCACATACTCCTACCTCGCAAGCCCTTGCTCCAACATCTCCTTGATAAAATGATATTTGATCTCAATGTGATTTTTCCTTGAGTGATGAATTGGATTTTTGTTAAGATTGATATCACTTGATTTATCACACTGGATTCTGATCGGAGACTTCACTTCAAATCCCATATCATTAAGCTGCTTCTTCATCCACAATATATGTGTGCATGTTTGAGTGGCCGCAATATAATCAGCCTTCAAGGTAATCATAGAAATGAAATATTTTTTCTTGTTTAGCCAAGAAATACACAATCTACCATGATAAAATGTACCTCCTGATGTTTATTTTCTGTCATCTATTTATCCAGCCCAATCTACATCTGTATATCCCAATAACACTGGCTGAGATTTTTCATTATACATCAGACCGAAATCCATGGTTCCTTTGATATACCGAAGTATTATTTTGACTATGAGAGTGTGGCTTTATTTTGGATTTCGTTGGTGACATGCTTCTCAGCATGTGGAAAAAATAATATCAGGTCTTGTTGCTGTAAGGTACAGTAAACTGCAGATAATTTTCCTTTATTCTGTGATATTAACTGCCTTGCCATTATCATCTTTCGATAATTTCAGATGGGTAGAAACCAGAGTCTTCATCTATTTGGAATTTTCCATTCCAAATCATTTCAAAATATCCTTGGAATATTTGGATTGAGAAATTAATGTTCCATTCCTTCCTTGTGTCACCTATAGACCAAGAAAAACGGTTAGCTCTCCAATCATTAACATTTCGAACTCACTTTTCATGAATTCAGAAAACTGTCTACACTGAGCTTCATCTGATCCACCAAATATTATGTTGTTGAAATAAACCAATACCACCATCCTTTGATTACTTTTGTTGTTGAAATAGAGATTTTAATCATCTCTCCCAAGCTGGAAACCAAGATTCTTCAAGTATTTATCAAACCTTGAGTACTATGGTCTTGGTGCTTGTTTCAGCCCATACGATGCCTTATTCAGCATGCAAACATTGTTCTCATCCTTATGAATGAGAAAACCATATGGCTATTCAATATACACCTCTTTCTCTAGAACCCCATTCTAAAATTCCGATTTGACGTCCATCTGGAAAACATTGAGCTTTCTTTGCACTGCTATGGCTAAAAATAATCTGATTGTCTCTAGCCATGCACCCGATGCAAATGTCTCATCAACATTAATAACCTATATTTGGGTGTATCCTTTTCACATCAGGCATGTTTTGTTTCGAATCACTATTCCATATTCGTTCATCTTGTTGTAAAAGACCCATTTATTTTCGATGACGTTCTTATCTACTGGCCTCAAAACAATCTCCCATGTTTGATTCTTCTCAATCTGATCTAGCTCTTCATTCATGGCTTGAGCCCAGTTTTCATCTTCAGCTACATCAGCAAAGAATTCTGGCTCAACCTGAGATAGAAAAGATGTTTACTATAGTTATTTCATTCACCTTTTCTGAAATGGAGCTGATTAATCACCAATGATATTTTTCCTATCAATTTTAGCTCGACTATTTAGCTTTTGTGTAGATAATGATTTTATATCCTCATACTCACCATCTGTATCTTCTTCTGAATAAACTGCAACCACTTCTGCTCTCCCAGAGTCTCTTACCACTTCCTCACTTATAACAGAAAACTTTTCACTGTGTCACTGTTCAATGACCTTGTTTCTATCAATTAATTTCTCAGATTTTCGTTGATGCACCTTTTATATTCTCTCGCACCTTCTTGGTTTCCTGAATGTAGTCAGCTGATACCATATTATTAGAACAAAGTAAATAAACCTGAAAACCCTATGTGTTTCTAATTGTCCCCCAATCATTCTTCATGAAAATAAAAATTCATCCTTCATATACCATTGAGATCTTTCATCTGATTAGGATATATAGTGATCCCCCTGTGTTATGAAACTCTTCCATTTGTTAGGCAAACTATATAGGCACTTAACCGTTTTTCTCCTCCCACATCATTTATTCTGATCTAGAACTCGACATTGATCCATTACCCAAATATCTAAGCTCACTCAGTTGAAACTCGGTGTAGGAAACAAGAGATAAAGTTAATAAAACATTCACTTCAGGTTATGATATGTTTCTCCCTTTCTTCATCAACTTTGCTACCTGATTTGAGTCAATTAAAACTCTGAATCATATCACTTCTCCATTTTTCATCTTTAGATGCCACTTCCCCTTGGATCGTATCTCCCTAAAACCAGAAACAATTGAATCATCAATTAACAACATTTATTTACATAGGTAGAGGGGTGCTTCTAGAATCCTCAAGATGAGGATTTAGGTTGATCATGATGGGTCAACTCGTTGATTCTTTTTTTCTGAGCATCACACTCTTTCCTTGAATCTTCTAGCTTCCTTAATAATCTTAACTGCTCTGGCCATATGACTAAGAAATCATTACCCACATGCTAAGACTTTTTCATATATTTATATTCTGCAGGCTTGTAAATTTTCATAATTTGGGGTTTAATACCACTTGTACACACTTCCATCATTGATGTACTACCAATATTACACTTCCCTTGATTCTGTCTCTAGGTAGGAATCTCTCTGTTTGACATCTTCCCTTTCTTATACCACCATTTTAGGGATCTTCCTCATTCCTCCACATTCCACTGTGGCACAAAACATGTGAGGTTTTTAGTACATTCTTGGTTTACCATTCTTTTATATGATATATGAATCACCACACTATTTTTGTGCAGATGGTGAGTCCGCCAATGCGTCCTCAATATTCATTATCACAGCTGGAGTAGATCTCCCCGTAATCTTCCATGTTTATTCACATTCTCTCCTTGAGATCTATTGTGAGTATGTCATAGGAGGTGACAGATACACCTTTCGTTCAGCTCCATGTGATTCCCCTGAGGCTCTAAGCCTATTCTTCACCTTACCACTTTGTCTCCCAGTGTATAATTTCTCATTATGCATCACTGGAGTCCAGAATCTCCTTTTGAGTTCCTTTTCCTTTCTTGCATTCTTCTTGCTGCAATTTCATGCCAAATGCCCATAATCTGAACATATAAAACATTTTCAATCAAAGGCATACTTCATTTTGTCATTTCAATGTCGAGATACCAATACACCATGTGTTCTTCTTCTGACACAGTGCTCTTGATCTTCCTAACACATACTCATGGTGTGTCCCATTCCTCTACAGTAATGGCATATAACGAATGCTTTCCTCTGAGAAACTCTACTTTCTGATTTACCATGACATATCTTATTCTTCTATGATCTAGTAATGTTTCTATTTTCATTGGATGAGATATATTCTTGTGCCTCTAAAAAAAATATTGGTGTATGACCATGAATCCCACAAAAATTTCACATGCTATCATTTCTTCCTATAAATGCCTTTTTAGGACTATCTCCATCACCTAGAAGGTTTTTCTTATCCCTAGAGATTTTGACTGCTCTTTTCCTATCACGCATAGGAGTGAGATCATCATATCCAATTCCTGATTTCCCCAGAATTAATGGCCTTTAGGATGATACAATCCATTCATGATACTCCTCTGATGTAGCATATTTGGATTTAATTTCATCGTCACCTACTGAAGGATAATCAAATAATAAGTGTTGTGCATCCTTCAACTTGGGCCTATTTTTTTATTTAGATTTCTCCATTTCAATCATGACTGATTATATTTATTCTTCTATTTGTTAAATATTTATATCTATTGATTCATGTTGAGTATCAAGTTCTCCCTTGAGAATCTTTCCTCTACTCATCTCATCTTCTAAATCATGTGTCAGATTATCCACAATGCCACCTTGCTTCTTTAATTTAAAATATTCCTGAGAAACAGATTCAGAGACGGATGCATTCTCTTGTTGTATTCTTTGATTCTTCTGAACTAGCTCAGATAGATATGTTACAAGATCATCATTTCTGGATTTTAAATTCAGAATTTCATATGTTTCTAGACTCATTCCCTTAACATGAGATTTGATTTTTTCTCTCTTTATAGACAGCTTTTGCAGTTCTTCGTCTTGAGAATCATTCATCTCCCTTAGATCTGTGGCCACATCAATAAGCCTTTGATATAATCTTCTTATCTTATTAACCTCAATTTCCATTACTTGGATTCGGATATCTTTAGACTTAATCTCTTCATCCCACTTCTGATCCACTTCTTTATCTTTGTGGAAAACTTCAACTTTTCAACTTCTCGTAGTTTCTTCATCATCTGTAGTTCCAACATCACTTGTCATGTCAGGTTTTTTACTCATTCCTTCAACATCATTGAATGAGTAAGTATTTTAACTATATGATTCATCAAAACAATTCGTTTATTAACTACATACTTCATTTAACTGAATCACAATCATTCTGTTGACAATTCCATACCGGGGAATTTCACCAGACTTCTGCTTCTTCATTGAAGTTCATCACTTTTCCATGACACACCAAGATAAGATCAGACTAGATAGTTAACATAAGAAATCGACTAAAATAAGTGAAAAAAACAAATATGATAAAAGAAAACATCCCTCTGATACCAATTGTTAGGACCAATAGTGGCCTATATACCCAGAGGGGGGGGGGGGTTAATTAGGGTATGAATATTCATTTCCAAAATTCTTCCTGCCCCACTGGATCTTGACCTATGTATTACAAGGGTCACATTTTTTGAACTTGTGTGTTTATTATGTCCACTTCTTTTCTTCTTTATCTGATGATAATGCTTTAAATGCAATGCAGGGAAGCAAGCAGGCAGACAAAGAGATTTTTACTTGGTTCACCCTCATTGGGCTACATCCAAGGAGAAAACAATGGCGATGTGCCATTATACCGAATCCACTAAAGCTCACTACCAATAATGTTCGTGATAGATCACTTCAATGCCCAGGCTCACAACCTTTACAATGTTTAGGGTCAGCTCACTGCTTTCCCAAGGGACACTCTATGTTTCTCTCTCACTGGCTCACTGCTGGAAGAAAGGATTACCTTCTTCCACTTCCTTGGCTCACCACACTTGGAAGGGATCCACTGAAAGTTTATAGACCTATAGGTCTCTTCATAATCACTAATAAATTCATCCTCCACTATATGTATATAATCTGTTGAAGTCTAAATTTCATCCACTAATGAATACTGCTTTACCACAGATGTTCTAGGCAATTTCTAACTTTCACGCAACGTTAGGGTGACTTGTGTTCCCCTTTAACTAGTGCACAGCCTCTGCCTTCATTATAGAAAAAACAACATGTTCACCACACTTGAGTTCCACAATAGTGTTCCAAACATCCATTCCACACACCTTGTACAACACACTTTCGTTGTACGCTTGCACGGTACACTTGCGTGTTACACATTCCCCACACACTTGCACGCCCCCAGAACATTCCTGTCACATCCACTTGCACGACCAAAGATTGGATTTTCTCTAAGTGTTGAGATCAACGATAATTGAGGAGAGTAGTCATCTATTTATAGGAATTTTGAGGACTTGTGCGCCACACTTTTGTGACACACATGCATGCCACACTTGCGAGACATTTTAGGACATGCGCACCTCTTTCTTTCCTTTTTCATATATTGATATGATGTTCTTTGAAATATGAATTGTGCGTCACACTTGCGCACCATACTCGCACGACGTACATGCGCACCACTTTAGGACTTGCGTGCCACTTTTGGACTTGTACGCCACATTTCCTTTCCCAAATTGTTTATGTTCTAAATTTGAAAAATTCCTGGCATACAACATTAGGAACCTCCTTAATAAAACATCACAACTCCCTTTGCCAAAAAAAATTTCCCCATTCTCTATGAAAATCCACTTTGTTAACAATTCGATTCATTGAGACTCTATTTTCAACAAACACAACATGAAGTCTTGCATTTTAAATAAAAACAATCTTCAAAAAAATGCTTCAATGATTCCTGAGGGACTTTTTCCCAACACTATGCTCTCAAAATTTCACATTTGGATAGACTGAATTAACTTCTTGGTTCATGTTACGTTGGAGACAGAAGTATCAGAAGACCCATAGAAAGTTAGAGCAGTAGTTTCTTGGTTGCATCCAAAGAATGTCTTTGAGTTACAAAGTTTTATAGGGATGGATGGTTACTATAAGAACATGATAAAAGACTTTTCACACTTATAGGAACCATTGATAGGCCTGACTATGAAGGGTGGAATGTACTTGTGGACAGATTCCTCTGATTCATCCTTTCCTGAGCTAAATGGGAGATTGACTTCAGCAAAGATACTAATTATTCTGGAGCCAGACAAGAGTTACACCATTTTTAGTGATAAATAATGTATTGGGTTGGGAGTAGTGCTTATTAAAGGGGAGGGATTCATTGCATACGAGTCTCAGTAGTTGACGCCACATGAGAGGAATTACCAGATGCACAGTCTTGAGATAGCTATAGTTGTGCATGCTTTGCGCTATTGGAGACATTATCTTTTGGGAGAGCATTTTGTGGTATAATGTGACCAAAAAAGTATCAAGTATATCTTTACTTAGTGATATCTGAATTTGAGACAGTGAGGGTGTGTTGAGTACCTTCAGTCATTTGAATTTGAGCTTTCCTAAATGTGTAGTAAAGGCAACAGAGTGGCTGATGTGTTGAGTAGAAGGACTCATGTACAGGCATTTTAGGAGGCCAGTAGTGAGTGGAAGATTATGTATTTGTTTTTTAGATGCATTTGGAGGTGCACTAAAGATAGGGGAAGATGTTTCATTATTCTATATATTTTACCTATACTCTATTGGATCGATTGAAAATGAGAAAGCTATCAAATTCCAAAGACCTAGTCCTACAGAAGAGTGTGTCATGCGTGGACCCTACTCCTGGGTGGACCATATATTAGGATGAGGTTTCGAATTTTCATGGAATCATATGGGTTTCATTCGAAATACTTGAGGATTTGATGTGATATTTTCATTCCTCAGTTTGGGTAGTTCATTCAGGTGTCACCAAAATGTATTGAGATCTACAAGGTCCGTATTTTTGGCCAAGTATAAGGAGGGATGTTGCTGGTATTTAATGAGATGTTTCACCTATCATAAGGTGAATATGGAGCATCAGTAAACAATAAGGCTTTTATAGTAGTTCCCCATTCCCAATTTGAAATGGAATGATGTCATGATGGTTCTCATGATGGGTTTACCGAGGTCGACTCGATGGAATGATGTGGTTTTGGTTCTTGTTGAAAGACTCACGAAAGTTTCACATTTCGTGCCGATCAGGTAAACCATTAGTATTGATGATCTTTGATGGTTTTACATCCGATAGATTGTACATTTTCATGGTGTTCCACACTCTATCATTTCAGATAGGGATGCCCATTTTACTTGTCATGTTTATAAGGGACTAAAGATGGATTTGGGTACACAGGTACTTCTAAGTGTAGCTTATCATCCCTTGAAAGATGCCAAGTCTGATCATATGATTCTGGTTTTGGAGGACATACTTGAAGCATGCATCTTGGATTTCAATGTTTCTTGGGAGAGACACATACCTCTCGTGGATTTTTCCTACAACAATAGTTTTTAGGAAATGATTAAGATGGAACCCTAAGAGGATTTTTACGGTACACTATTCTGATCAACCCTATGTTGGATGGAGGTAGGAGAGGAAACCATGTTTGGACCTCATCTTGTCCAAGAGACCATTGAGAAAGTGGATTTGATTTAGAAGAAGATTGCCACAACACATTCTTGGCAGAAATCTTATGCTGATTGAAGGGGATGACCTCTAGAGTGCAACGTCAGAGATCAAGTTTCTTATGTGTCACACCAAGGTTGGGGCACAGAAGGATTAGAAGACAGGGGAAGCACTCAATGATATAATTTGAGCCGTTTGAGGTTTTGGAGAGAGTCAGGTCAGTTGCCTATCAGCTGTAGTTACCTGAGGGGTATCAATCTATGCACAACGTCTTCAATGTTTCTCATCTGTGATATTACTTTTTATACATGTCTAACTTTTTTTACACCGAGGAGGTTAGGTTAGAGGTGGTTGCATCCTTTGAAAAGCACCCTATTCAGATTGTGGATCGCAGAATGAAGGAATTTTGTGGTTAGCCTATTCCTCTGGTACGAGTGTTATGGAATCATGGGAGAGTATAGGATGAGGCTTGGGAGAGGTAGGCTGACGTATAATCATAGTGGATAGAGTTTTTTGAAGTTTCATCTTCTCCACCCTTGGAAGGGAAATTTGGGGATGAATTGATTTAAGTGGGGATGTTTGTAAGAACCTAGATCATGATTTCAGGTATAGATCATGAATTTGGGTTTTTTTTTATGAAAAAGGAGGAATTGGGAAAATTTATAAGTACACATCGGGTACTTTTGAGTACACGCCATGCACCTAGTTGTCGCATGTAGCTGTATACTGGCTATGTAACAGGTGAGTACATGGCCACGTAGGTGACCTAGAAGATCGCCTAAAGCAGGAGCCAGTTGAGGATAGTACAAGGCATGTACATTAAATGAATATGTCATGTACTTTTTTTAATTAACTAATCAGAGTGGGGTTGCATCTCATCTCCAAAAATACCTTCTTCTAAACGTGGATCATCTAGGAGCAGCCGAGAGTGACTATAAAAGTCTAAGCCACTGTTTCTCCATCCAAGTTTTGATCTGAACTCTGGTGGGTGTGTTGGAATCCCACTGGCGGGGTCTTCATTCTTCTTGATTATCTCTTCCTAATTCCTATTCTCTCGTGGGTTATTCATTGTTGATTGTTTTTATCCTTTTTAGATCTACATCATTCTAGTCCTATTCAAGGAACGATGTTAAAGAGTGTTCATTGTAAAATATTGAGGTAGGTTGTTTGTGCCTTTCTTTGATTTTATTTGGATTATATATGATAAATTTCTTAATAACCATGTTTAGTATATTTCAGGTTTTGAGAGTTTAACCCTATTTAAGTCCTGTTATGGTGTTGTTGATTGAGAATGGTGTTATTGATTACACATCAGGTTTTATTCTGTGATTATGGGTGTGTTTCAATATTATGATTGATAATAGCTATTTGGACTAGAATTCATGTTAGGCTTGATTTTTTTCATGCTTCGTGTTGTTAGGATGTAGAAACTATTTATTTTAGATTCTTGTGATTCGCACTGTGAAATCATGACCAAGGCGAATGGACTATGAGATCTTCTTGAGATAGGGTCATTTATGTATGAATTGTTGTTATGTTGACCCAGATGTATTGACTATGAGAGCTACCTGGTGGTCATTGACCAGAGGGGTTAGATTTTGAGACCTAACTATAGGGTTGTTATTAATTGGATGTTGGACCAAAGGGCATTGAATATGAGAGCTTCTTGGGGTCATTCTATTTTATTGTTGATATGCAGACATAGGGGGTATTGATCGTGAGAGACACCTATGTGGTCGTTTGTTAATGATTAGTTCCATGTGGGACCAGAGGGTTTACACTGTGTGAGATTTCCCAGAGGGTCTTTATTTACTATTTTGATTATAGTTCAAACCAAAGGGGTTAGACTATGAGAACAATCCCATAGGTTTGATTGTAAATAAATGAATGACTGTGATGAGTCTGCCAAGCCAAATCACAGGCTTGGACTCGGTCTTCCGTGGTAGTTTAGATGGTCTTCTAAGATGTCTGTTGTTACTATTATATAGGGGAATATGAAGACTAGTCTAGATTCCAACGACACATTATAGTATAAAGGTGCAGTTATTTGGGGCCCTGTGATGTGTGCCTCACAGGCAGATGCAAAAGATACAGGGCATCACTGATTGTTTTTATCTTGGAACTAATGGCTACTAACTTTCTTGGGATGAGTTGTGAGATGGAGATCCCCTTACCCCTCAGTTGGATTTCATTGAATGAGCACACACAGACTCACACACACACACACACACACATATATATATATCCAGTTTCTAGTGCCCACTGCTTGGGTTGTGGCTACTCCCATTCCAGGAGAGGTGAAGATGCGTGAGGTATACCATGTGCTTTCGATTTCTAGCTTCTCATTGTAGGACGAGTCCACTCTCCTACTATAGGTAGATAAGATTCAATGACGAGTTCATCTCCTCACTGTTTGGAGCTCCTTGTGTTTGGATGAGTCTACTTTCACTCTCTTGTTGGGTTGAGCTGTATTCATTCCATTCACTCTTGTTTTACCTTGTTCTCTCTTACTTATACCTTTTTTAGTACCTCTATTACTACTCCCTTAAGCCTTAGGGGTATCCTATTGAGTATTCTCATACCCACCCCTACTAGGGATTTTCCCGCATTTGGTGTTCCCTTGAAGACGATGGGCATGTTGATCATGATATTAGAGGAGCTTAGGGATATAGGGTTCTTGGACTGCATTTTGTTGTCATAGATTGGGATTCAAGAGTGATATTCTCCCCGTTGGTTTACTTTTCCACTTTTTTCTGTGTTTTTTCACTTTTATATTTGGGTGTGTAATTTATCCATTTCCTTTTCTTCTTTAGTTTTCTTGTACTTGTACTGTTTAGAGATCGGTGCATTTATGTTTGGTTTCCCTTTTATATCAGTTTTGTATCTTTCTTTCTTTTCCTATGCACTTTTGTGTTGAGTTGAATGCATGTGTGTGTACAGTTGTTTAGGCAAAGGCCTCCCCTAGTTTTTTGTGCCTTCAGTGGTAGTCGCCAGTACCGGGCCTATCGAGGTGGGATTGGTTTAGTTGTGGCTTGAGCCCCGGTACGAGTTGGGTTGTGACAATGTCATATAAAAAGTTGTTCGACCCTTGGGACATTTTTCGCGTTTTTCCCTAAAAAGTTAATGTTTGGGTTTACGGAAACATTGTTGAAGTGTCTCTCAGGGCCGGGAGTTCGGTGATGGTATGGGCAGCCAACTTATCCATTCACCATGACCTTGATTACCCTCTTGAAGACTCGGCACCCTGAGACACTTGTTGCTGGGAACAATGGTACATGCATCATATAGGATTGAGTATTTGACTTTTCTTCTCATGTTAGCTCCCAATATCCATTGATATATATATATATATACATATTCTCATCTGAGTGTGATGCTCCTTGATAACATTCAGGATGTCTTCACGATGACAGCTATCAGAGATAGTAGCTCTGGTTCGCGAGGATGATCCTGTGAGTGAGGAAGACTCAACTTAGGACCAATCATGTGAGCCCCTTTCTCTAGGTGGATAGAGAGAAGCACCCCTACTTTATAATAATAATACATCCCCAGTAAAGCAGGCTGATGACGTGCGCAAGCTGAGTGCACTTCGCAAGTTCTAGTACCAGTGAGCACTGAGGTTCTGCGGTGAGCTAGACCCTCAGATAGTGGACGTTAGGCTAGAGTCTGTGGTTCACATCTTCAGGCTTGTACAAACACCAGTAGATTGGATGTTGACTTTGGCAGTCGACTGTTTTCCCTAGAGCAGCAGGACGTTGGTGGAGCTTGGTTAATCAGACACACGATGAGTTGGCAACATCGTGGGATGACTTTCAATAGCTGTTTCATGGGAAGTTTTACCCCTCCTTATTAATCTACGTTCTACTTTAGGATCTTCTCAAGTGATGGTTGGGAGGGATGACAGTGACTGAGTATCTGACTAGGTTCACAAACATTGCACGCTACTCTCTAGACATGATCTATAATGGTTACTTCTGAGAATAGAAGTTCGAGCAGGGACTCCACAAAAGTTTTAATTCTATCATTTCACCCTTATACATCCACACCTATGTCAGGTTTTTGGAGAAATAATTGGTGACAAAGAGCTTTTTATCAGATGAATTCCATAAAGCTGGTTCTGGTAGTGATCACAACAGAGCTGAGACATTTGTTATAGCTTGTAGACACAAGACAACGAGACCTGAACATAAGAGATCATCTCATGATCAGTCTCAGGAATGTGGTCATATGGATCCTAGATAGTTCAGTGGAATCATGGTGGAAGAATCTCATTGGCATGTTCACTAATGGTGTGGTTGTATGGAATATGACCTTAGCGGGATGTGCGGGAAGTTCCAGGCTCACCCAGTGCAAGAAATTTTAGAGTAGTTAACTTCCTTGTGTCTGAACCCTGTGGAGAAGTAGGGTACAACCTTTCATCAATCAAAAGGGTTCGATCTTTATCTTCTCGAGTGCATAAGGGAGTCTTAGTTATAATGCATCATATATGAAATCCAGTGTGACCAGATATCCTTTGGTGTTTCACCATATGAATATTCTGAAAGAGGGAATCATGAGACCTTGTTTCAGTGACAAACAGTGATTCTAGTTGTTTTGTGGTATGCAGAGGTTCGTCTGGGGAGGAAAACTATCCCCTGAGTTCTATCATGTTATTCAAGACTATGAAAGGATATGGATAGTTCTCATTTCACCTTTCCTTACCCCAAATCGTAAGAGTGGGTACACGACATCTTACACATGTTGCAATTGATGTCATACGTGTGTGTTCCTACACACATCCTCAATTGAAGAAATCCTTATGAGGATGGACCATCCCTTTGGTTCACATTATTTGGATGCATAGAAACATGAAACCTTTCCTTAGGAGCATGATAGTTAAGTGTAGACTCAGTATCCCGAGTTGTTTCCCTAGTTTTTCATTTCAAGGATGAAAATATTGAAGGAGGTAATAATGTAGAGAACCAATTTTTTCCTAATAATTCTTTGAAATATTTATAAGAATATTTATACAGATGGTCGCTGAGACAACGTGCGATTTTGAGGATCGGTGTGCCCGTAATTAATTTTATAAAAATGTTGTGTGTTTTTATTTAATGTATGAACATTTATGTAAAGAAAATGGTATATCTCTTAAATGGTTGATTGGATCGGAAATCTGAGACCACGGTTGGGTCTGAAAAGTTGTGTTTCCCCTAGGCGCAACATAAAATAAGTCAGTACAGGGTGTTTGGACCCCTCACCGATAAGCTGTGTGTTAAATGGATAAATTAAATTATTAATTTAGTCATTTAATGGCTCAAAACCGATTAACTCTTGGAAGAGGGGCACTATCCCCACTGATACACATCCTTGTGATGTGACCTAAAACCGTGCGGGCAAGCCAGTGCCGCCCAATGTGAATAGTATCAAGGAGTAGTGATTTGGGCCCCATTGACTTGTTCCTGGTAGGTAGATGTGACGAGATACATGTAATCATAGATGGTTTTTATCTTGGAACTGATGGTTACTCAATTCCTTGGGCTGAGTTGTCTGATGGAGATCCCCTTACGCCTCATTTGGGTTTCATCGACTGATCACGCAGAAACACACACACACACACACATATATATATATATATCATGTTTCTAGTGCCCACTCCTTGGGTTTTGGCTACTCCCCTTCCAGGATAGGAGAAGACTCTTGAGAAATGCCATGTGATTTCTGTTCCTAGCTTCTCATGGTTAGAAGAGTCCACTCTCCTACTATATGAAAGGAATATTTGATGAGGAGTTTATCTCCTCACCATTTCTTGCTCCTTGTGTTAGGATGAGTCTACTTTCACTGTCTTATTGGGTTGAGCTTTACTATTTCCATTCATTGTTGTTTTACCTTGTTCTCTCTTAATGGTCCCCTCTTTAGTACCTCTCTTTCTTCTCCCTTGAGCCTTCAGGGAATCCTACTGAGTATTATCATACTCACCCCAGCTTAGGATTTTCTTGCATTTGGTGTTCCCTAGCAGACAATCCACAGGTTTATTGTGATATCAGAGTAGCTAGGGATATGGGGTGCTTGGAGAGAATGTTGTGTTCATATCTTGGGATTAAAGAGTGAGAATCTCCACATTGGTTTAATTTTTCACTTCTTTATAGGTTGTGGAACATATCTGGTTGGGTTTTTAATTTACCCCTTTCACTTTCTGCTTTAGTTTTCTTGTACGTGTACGGTTTTGAGGTCGATGAATATATGACTGGATTCCCTTTTATAGATGTTTTGTATATTTCTTTCCTTTCCTCTACACTTTTTCATTGAGTTGAATTTGTGTGTGTGTGTGTGTAGTTTCTTAGTAAAAGGCCTCCCCTAGTTTTTTGTGCCCTCGGAGCTTGTTGCCAGCCCCTGGCCTATGGAGGCGGGCTTGGGGTAGTTGTTCCTAGAGCCCCAGTATATGCCGGGTCGTGAAAATATGGTTGTAGGTATAGATAAGGTAAAGAACCCCTCTTTACCAGGTAGTTGATTTTTGATGGAGTTGGAGAGAAACGGGCCAAGCTAAGGCTTACGATGCTGTTGAAGTCTAATTTTTTATGTACATTTGTTTCAGTATTGTATTTCTACAATTGTAACTTGTTTGGATGCCTTCCAAGATACTTGAGACGTGCATTATTTATTTATATATAGGTTGTTGTTGTTTATACTATCAGCCATCAACTGTTTACTTTTGTGGTATGGTATTAATACTTCTGCTATTGTTTATTATTTGTTATTTTGTTGTGTATACTCTACCTATGAGGTCATAGTATCCCCACTATCAGACCATGGACCTCTCTTTTAGTCGGTTGTGTATGGCCTTTGAGAAATGTGGTTGAGTTTATGTGACGAATTGGGTTCGTGGAACCTTTGGGCGGCACCCAGATCCGGGACGTTACAAGTGGTTTACAGTAAGTCATTTCAAACCCATGAACCAAATAAATTCATATGAAAAACATCACACTAAATATATTCACATTATAATAGTATTTTATTCCAATTTTCCATGAAAAATTTCAACCTACATCAACATTAATTGAAATTACTCAGAGAAAAGATGTGGACAAACCATTAAATTATTTTTTGACAGCAAGTGATGTTGTTAAGAGTCTAAACCTATTAAATTGATAAATTCTTGGAAACCCAACTTTTTAAATCATGTTAATTAAAAAAAATTACGAGTAATTTCTTTTAGAGAAAACCCATATTGAAATTTTATAAAGCATATTTTTTGTGCCAATTTATACTTGAAGTACAAATTTAATTAAGTTATAAAATTAACCTATTACTTAAAAAAAGGAAAATCATTGAAAATATTGAATTACACTGATGAAATTATCATAGATACATTATATTAACATTATTTATCTAATAAACATGTTTTAAATTCCATTAAAATAATCGAATAGAATGGATTGGTAAAACCAAGTACACTAACTATTTTTTTTTGAAGAATGGGTTAGTAACATTTTGGGGGTTTTTGTATGGTTTTCAAATGGTGTGCCTTATTTATTTATGTTATAAAATACCCCAGATAAAAAATATATCAAAAGAGTAATTGGAATCCCGGTTAAGAGAGGCACCCTAAAAATAATTGGAAAATGAAAACTGATGTTCATATATACATAACTTTGTTTTGAAGTATCCATTTAATCTCTTTAAGATGTCAAATTATTGTTATCAAATGATCAAGACCACTATATGCGGGTTAAAGACATTTTAGTTTTTTTTAAAGCCAAAATATATAAAAACATAATTGAATTTTATTGAATTGAATGCATCTATAAAAATAAAAAATTCACTAAACCCCATTAATAATATAATACTCATAGATGTAGTATGGTGTGAGATGAAAAAAATGAAAAAATATAAGAATTATAATAAATTGAGAAGAATCAAATTAATAAAATTCTTACATAAACGTATAGAGACTCAATATAATAAAACCAACCAAAAATTCTAACAACACTACCATGTACCAGATATATTAGTAGCTAACTAAATTTAATTGAATCAAACAAATTCATCAAAATTTTACATGACCCAGGCCACCACTACTCAACTTGAATCACAACAAACAAAATAAATGTAATTTCACCAATAAAAAGCTATCTAAATCAAATAAAATAAAATTATACAAAACTAAATAAAACTTGGTTGAATGGAAATTAATTGAAACCAACCAAACCCTACTAATAAGAACCTAATAAAAAAACAAAATTAAAAAAACTTGAAAATAGAAAAAATGATTTGATTAAAATAAAATTTAAAAACATTTGAAAAATGAACCCAGTATAATAGAACGAAATTTTTGTTATTTGAAACTATTTTCATAAACTAATAACAACTATAGGGCATACTAATGGGGAGTCAAGCGAGATGTGGGGTTGGCGGGGATGGATCATATGAGAATGATAGGGAGATAGATCGGGGACCTAATGGCTGAACATTGAACTGGGGTGTGAGGGAGATAGATTGTGGTAGGAAAAGGGAGACAGATCGAGTGAAGGTGAGGGTGGGGGTGATGGCTCAGTGGGTTTAGTGGGGACCACAACACCAGAAAGGGATCTTCCTCAAAGTCCTTGAGTGATATAGGAGCCCCAGTGAGGGGGAACCACCATGGACAAGGGCTCGGTATTGGGGGAGGGGGTTTGGGGTAGGAAAAGAGACAAAGATCAGGTGAGGGTGGGGGAGAGGATGATGGATTAAGGGGCTCAGCAGAGACTGCATCGCCGGGGAGGGCTCATAGTGCTCGGGCTCAAAGAGATTGTGGGATACTGGAGCACTGGTGAGGGGAAACCACAATAAGTGAGGGATCAATATCGAGGGAGGGGGTTCAGGGGAGATACTCGGGGGGGGGGGAGAGATGGTGGGACATGGGAGAAGTGTTTTTTTAATAAAAATACAATATTTAATAGCAGTTTTTATTAATTTTCCAATAAATAAGGAATTTTTTGTAGTGTAATAAGGATGACAGAAGAAATAATTATCCAACCATTATAAAATATTCTGAATCTAACATTTCATATTATTCTAACACTATTTTGGAAAATTTTATTTAATTTTAGACTCTATTTCAGAGTTATAAAGAATATGTGATGAAAAAATTTATACATCAGCATGTTTCTAATCAATAAGGTGTTAATGTAATGGCTAATTGGAGATACCCCCTCTACAAGAGAAGGTATAATAGTGGAAAGACATGAATGATGTTTATTAAGTGTTGATTAAAGATTTTCCCATAGATAAAAAGTGGAAAAATCAATTATCAGTGACCATGAATTACATCATAAAGAAAATATCGGCAAAGATAATATAACATAGAAACATTATTATATATCATCCACAAATCTTTTCTTGAAAAAAATTATTTGGAAATGGAATTGAAGGAAAAAATACATCATATCAATATTGAAATTAATGAAGGAAGAAAAAATATGATGGATACTACCTAAAATATAATGGTCATGGAAGCACAGTTAAAATAAAAATAGTTGAATATATGGGAATATAAGGAAAGGATGAGCACCTCAAATGAGAAGATAATACTTCATCCAAAATCATCCAAAACAAGAACAAAATGTCCAGATATGAAATCTAGATGAAAATAGATGTTCCATGTTAAATATAAAATTGGTGATCTACAAAATAATATGTATCTAAAGTGATATATTTGTGCAAGTACTAAGAACACTATGAGAATGTGTTTCAAATCCAATATGAACAGTGTTTAGAGAACTCCAGCAATTCCAATATTTCAATCAAGGAGAGTCCTTATGAGGTATGATTCCTAAGGTAATTTCATTATTTTTCTATCCTAAATCACATGGACATATTTTCAAATATGATTAATTAATGTAAATTCTACGAATATATAAGGAGAAACTCCAATATTATGAAATATTGAGAAATAGAATATTTAATAAATGTAGAATGTTATTCTAGAAAACTATTTCCTTGTTTTTAAAGAATAAATTTGACCCTCAACCAAGGGTGTAACATGCACAATGATTTAGATATTCATGAAAAATCTTTTAGAAGGAAAGTAGGGAAGTATAAAAGAATAAGAATGGTTTTATTCTAGACGTGGAAGAGGCGGAATTAAAGAATAATTCTCCTAGTAAGTGAAGAGAAAAAATGGTTTATTTAAGTTAGAATTTTAATTATGCTGAATTTTTTATAAATATATAGTTAACATGAAATGTAAATTTGTTCTATTGGTGATGCTTTTTTAATATGTCCTAATTCATAAGACATGTGAAATAGATTTTTAGAGACCATACATTATTACATCATTTGAAGAAGTTGATTATAAGTGATTAATTGAATTTGGGAAATGAAGTTTTAGAATTTACAAAATACAATAATAAAAATTAAAAGGGAAATGAAAAAAGTGATGTTTTGAGTTTTGTCTAGGCTATTTTATGGTAATTTTTTTACTCTTTTTATATGAGTTTATTATGAAAATGTCCAAATATATCAGCTATACATGGAACCGTGAACCTTTGATTGAGTGGGAATGTTGGTCAACCCTAACCAGTTAAAATAGTGGCGTGAGTGTGCATTACTTCAAAAAGGATCCAATACAATAAGGCTAGTGTGAACACATAAGGGCATCCATTTTAGATGCAGAGACCATGCCATAGGTCAATAACACATAGGTGAGGTAATTGGCATTATGAGTGGACCCCATTACTCACATCTAACATGTATATTGTTCTACGTTATTTATTTATTGAATGAAGTATAAAGTTATCTTAGACGTGGAATTTGAAAAAATAGAGAACTATTACACTATTTAAAAATGTTACATCAAGAGCTTAGGACATCTGATATCTTGTATCATGGCCATCTGATCAATGATATCTTTATTTTCTTCTATGATCCTCACCCAATTGTTCTCATATACACTAAAGACTATGGATAATGCTTTAGTGATTTAATAGATCTTATGATATCAATGCATATGAAGAAATTAAATCGTGTGATTCTCCAGATTCATAATCTTAATTAATTTATGTGTTCTGTTATAAAAAATAGTGAAGTTATTGAAGCATGTCACTATCCTGTAAGTTACTCTCCATGAAGTGTTAGATTTACTTGAAAATTATTGATGATTGATGTTATATCCAAGAGAATATTATATAAATAGAAGTGATTTCATGCATTATTGAGATAGCTAAAAAAGAATATACATTAGTGATGTTTTTATGGAAACTAGTCATTATCAAATATGGTGAATTGGTTCATGCATGAGATGGATGTATGTGCACATAAGGTAAAGAGGTGGTTTAATAAGAATCTAGAATATATCTATGAATACCCTCAACCCCTTCAATATGATCTTAATAAAAATTTGAAATAATTGTGATAATGATATACGGAAAAAAAGAAAGCACATTGTTTTCACTTAGGGATTACTTGAAATTATGATGTTATTTTCTATGAATTCACGATCACTTACTATAATTAAGTTTTAGGTGTTACTTGATTCATTTGTTATCTCCATGGTATAATTCCATAAAACATGTGAAAAATTGTCAGGACCTCTACGGGAATGTTGGTGGAACAGGTGAGTCAAAAAAATAATATTAAAAATAAAAAAATACAGTTAAAATGTCAGGGTGGGTGGGAATACAGATGTGTAACATAGTAAATGAATGTAGGTTATTCCATGAAAAATTGTATGGTGAGTGCAACATGGAAAATGTTTTTGTGCCACCTTATAGATTGGTCATCAAGGTTGAGAGTTTTTAATTCATTGAAGACATGAAAATATAATTGGTTAACAAATCTAATGACAGTGGAAATAACCATGGTGATGGGAATGTTATCATATAAATCTACCTATGATCCATGGGAAGGATCGTTATGGTCATGGTGGGGGTAATTTTGATGTTGTTTTTCTCAGACAACAGAAGTGGTGAAATGCGACCAACATTCCATGGTGTTAGGTATGTTGAATTGTTTGTTATTCTAATAATAAAAAGACCATTATGTGGTATTCATAGGAAATAATTTTTTTGGGTGTTTTTGGAGGATATACACCAAATGTAGAGGAATTAAATATTATTATTCTTAGATGGACCATCAATTATTCCTAAAAAATGTGCCTTAGTTTTAGACAATGATTTAAGATTAATTTGATAGAGTTTGGGAAATTAATAAGGTGAATGAAATGGAGATTTATTTATATAATGAAAATTTTGAACGATCTGACCACGAAGATGTCATGTTAACTGCAGTTATGGAGGAAATAATGGATTGTGTTTCATGGACATTATGAGAAATTTGAATGGTCTCATAATGTTTCTTATAGGTGTCAAATTACAGGACGTATGGCCTCATTAGTTCACGATGGGATATCAGATGGATGTAAAAGACTATTTATACCTAAGAATATTTTATATATGAACTCAAAGAATAGGATAATAATTACATGCAAGGGGACGGAAGGAAGAAGAAGGGGTTGGAACATGTAAATACAATTCCAAAGGAAGATGAGAGACATCATTTTTGCATAGTGAATGTGTCATTATAGACATTATTCTAGAAAAAAGAAGATGGCTATTTTGTAGGAGGTCATTGAAAATAAGTGTATAGTATAAAGTGTATTTAAATGAGACCCTTAGACACTCTGTGAAACCATGTAATTGATGATAGTGAAGAAATCTTAATTTCTATAAATTTTGTGGAGATCCTCCTAGAGTACTGAATGAAGGAGAAAATTGGATGTGGTATTATAGTGAGCCTTAAGTGATACTACTTAAACCCTAATAATTATAAGGAAGTGAGAATAGTAATGGAGTGACCTAACCCCAACCCCTTATAAATAGTAGTTCACTTTATGGTGATTTGGTCCATGAAACATTATAGATGAACACTCCTGGGATGTAGCCTAGTGAGGTTGAACCAAGTCAATTCTCATGTCCCTTTTACTTTACGCATCCATATCAAAATTTTATTAAGAAAAATGAAACAAATATGGAAACACATGACTATTTATGTGATTGAATCCTATCAACATCAATAAATATATCGAATCATGTGTCTCCCAAGGTTGGGAGGTCAAGATCCATATAGAGAAATGAGATTTAAATTAAAAATTACATTAAATAGAAAAGCACAATGGATACCCTGATTCACTACCAATAAGGGTAATCTCACTATAAGACCCTACTATGGGACTAACAACATTTTTCCAAGGAGGATAGATTTTGGATCAATAATACCCTAACATAGTATTTTTTTGTACATCAGAACAATTTTCTATTACTCCTGTGGATGCTCAAATATCTATATGTAAATGGTTTTCTCATTATTTGGGGGGTCTTTAATATTAATACTAATTTATTTGTTCCATGGGTGAATAATAATGATATAAGTGATTCCATTTATAATGACAATGGAAAACATATAACTGTCTAACAAAAATCTATTATAGTAGGATGGAATCACATGGTTACTGAAGCAATGGAAGTACTTATAGGTATACAGATTGAAGTATCTTGTGGATAGAATGATATTATCGAAAATAAAATTTCCAATCAATTTTAAAATTCCCCTGTATCTTGGAAGAAGATATATAAGGTATTTGGAAACATTTTTAAGAATGTCTAAGCCCCTTAAGAAATGTTTCCTTCTTGTATATTTTACTTGGTTCACTAAGATGTGAATAGTACTTCTCACATTCTATCTTATCTGAAAGGATTTGAGGGGACAACTATTATGACATTTTCATTCACTAATGAAATATTTTACGTGGTAAAATTTTATTTATAATGTTATTTAGGTTTTAAAAAAACCAAGGGAAAAAACACACCCACACCCACACCCACATATATTTTTATATATATATATATATTTGTGTGTGTGTGTGAAGGTATACACAAATATATACAAATTTTTATGTGAAGAACAATAAAAAATTATTAGGGATCTAATTAATCATATTTTCTATATATAAATTTATATATACACACATATATTCAAATTTTTATATAGATAGAATCTTGGATCACACATATTTATAAAGGAACATATAAAGAAGAACAAAAAAATCTTGAAAACACATGCAAGATTAGATGATAAATCCTTAAAAGGATATGAAAAGAATACCTTCGGTTTTGAGGGACAATTATTAGTCCAAGAATACAAATAGAGGTAATCAAAAGTTTTAGGTGTCATTAAATCGTGATTGAAGAGAAGTTATGTGACTCTTAATGTTCATTTAAAAATAGGGAAATGATTTCATTAGTGCTAGCTAAAAAGTCTTCATAAAATTAACCTTCATAAGTACTAAAATGAAAATAACTAAAGAAAAAACTTCTTTTAACTATTCTAAATTTATCATTGATAATGGTATATCATTATCATAACTATAAAGGAACGGAAAAAAGTACTTTTTTCTGCAATGAATTGTCATGAATTGATAAATAAATCTTTTATCGGTATTAAAATTAAAACAAATTAAGGAAGGATTTTTCAGTGCTGAAGTCAAGAAAAATAATCATCTAACATGTGAGGTAGATACCTTTAAAATCAATATGAAAAAATGAATATTATAAATTAAAAATTAAATTTAATAATTATTATAAATTACGAAATATATAAAAATGAATATTAAAATTTAAACATCATTGTTTTTGTGGACAAACCTCACCGTACCCTCTATTTCACACCTTAGTTTACAATTGACTATCCCATTCATTGTCACATGAATCCCCTAGTCTCACTATAGCAGTGTGGTGGAATAGGGTAAAAATGCCTCAAACCCCAATCCCCAACCGATTGAAGGATTTATCCACATGTTTGTAATAACGATCCTGTAAGATAATAAGAATAAATTGAACTCTAATACCTCCAGGAGATCGAATAAGAAATCTACCACATAGGCACTCCTGCAAAATTTCTTCAAAAAATAATTGAATAAATATTAAAAAAATAATAAATTAAAAAAGAATAAAGATTATTAAATAATAATAATTATATAAATTTCAAAATATTAATAATTAATAAATATTAAAATAAAACAGGACGAACATTATAAATTATATTTATGTACACAATAATTATAATAAATCAGCAATCAAAAATGAATAAATAATAATTGTATAATGATTAAGGTAGAAATATATTAAATTAAAAGTAACTAAATATTTAAAATATCAAAATATTAATTAAATAATTTACAAGAACATAAATAATATTAAAAATAAATAAATAAAAGTAAATAAATAAATATTAGTAATTGTGAATTTATAAAAATATTAGATGAGTAATATTTAAAAATTAATAAATATTAAAAATGAGTTAAAAAATAAAAAATAAGGATAAAAATTAAATATAAATATATATAAAAAGTATAAAAATGAATAAATTAGAAAAATATTTTAAAAAATAAAAAATAATAATTATTGAATAAATATTAAAAATATAGAAATTGAATTAATATTTAAAATTATATTTAAATACAAAATATTTACAATAAATTACTAATTTTATAAATCTATATAAAATTAATATCAAACCTTGGGAGATAAGTTCTACCTCCCAATGTATGGTTTCTTAAGAATTCAAGACTGGAACCCCATTTTCAATCTATATTAATTCAATAACTCAACCATATGGATTTGGATTTGTATTCAAGGTCTTAGCTAGTTTTTTGGGCATCTCTAAATCCTATGAGACCTAGCCTTTGTTCTTGAGGTTCTAATTAAGTATTAAACATAGATTAATTGTGCTAAATATAATTACTTTTTCATGGTCTTAGTTTAGGTAGATCTTTTTCTTTCCCCTCTTTGAGATTGTTATTTTAATTTATGTTGAAAATAGAGTGGAATTGTCTTTTGATTTTGAGAAGATTCTAGATTTATGTAGGAATTACCATTCCATTGGACACTCTATTATGTTATATCATATGAATAACATTTTTATTAATTGAAAAAAAATGGACATCTAATTGAGAATTGAAAATTGAAAATTCATATTAAGGATGCATGTACCAATCATGTTTCTAATATAGATTTAGAGAATCCTACACAAACTAATGATTTGGTTTTTCAACTAGATTGGACCATAAAGGTTGGTTTTCCCTTATAATAATGGATTCTTCTAAAAAAATGGTACCCTTTGGGTCCATAAGATATAGAATTCATAATTATAGGTATCAAAATAAGCCTTATTATGATAAGAGTGGGGATATGAATTTATTATTGGGACAAAGGCCTGATCTCTCTTTCAACCCTACTCAGTCTTTTACTAATATTTATTTGTTATTCATGGAGGTGACATCTGTGATAATAAAGTATCCTGGTGGTGGGGTTCTTAGTACCGTCATATTATTAGTGTAAAAGGAAAAATTGTTTCTTCCATACCTCATAATTAATGTGTTTCAAAAATTGTGTCCTCTCTAGGGATTGATTTGTCATTTTCTAGGAGTAAGGATGAATGGAACACAACCACTCTACATGGTGTTACATTATTTAACTCTGGAAATATTATGGGTAAAAATATTTTGGTAAACACTCATGGGAACCCAAAAGAAAGGCATGAAAACTCATTTAGGGTTAAAACTACTCCTATTATCCCCAAATTGAATGGGAAATAGGATGTCACACTTTTTCATTTATCGAATGTGAGGAAAAAAACCAATGTTCAAGATTGAGACAAATAATACTAATTCCCTTATTGTGGTGATATAACATTACGATCATAGTGGTAATTTTATATAAGATGATGCTATTATTGTAAAGGATTTGATGACATGTAGTCGGGGAAATAATGAAATTTTTACACTAGTGAATTAAATGAAAATATGAAAGAATGAGTTTGTTTATGGTATAAATAAATTTAAGAGGAATCTATTTGGAAAGAGTTCCATATAAATTTATCTTGATACTTGTCACTAACTCGAATACATTCAAAATTAGGCATATAAAAAAACCTTCTCAAAAAGAATAGGACACAACTGTAATGGTTTAGGAAAATCATTGTATAAAATAAGATTTATTCAAATTAAAAGTTATCTCAATGTAGTTTGTGGACTTATCATCCCCTGATTATGGTGGATCACCTGATTTAGGTTAGAATAATATAATAGCTGATGATACAGGTGATACCAGGGATTCACCTTCAAGAAAAACTGAACCTATTATAAAAGACATGAATTTTTTGTATTTCTGTCACAAGAAATAATTCAAAGAAGTAAAATCCACCAAGAATCCCCCTTGGACCGCACAATTCTAAAAAACAATGAAATATAATTATACTAATTTTTTAATGGACATGATTAAATAATGTGAGGAGGAAAAGGAAAATAATACCCATGTGAAAATCCCAAAAAAAAGGATATTGTGAAATGGGGTTGCATCAGGGACTCAGTGATGTGATAGTATGCTGGTTTGTCCCACAAGTTGTGTATATATATAAAAAATGGAACCTATAGTTTTCATTTATAATGACTACCTCAGATTTGTGGAGATTATATCCTCTGACATTAGAGACAATATCTAATCTATCCCAGATCCAGATATTGAGGAAATATCATTTAAATATAGTAACTAAATAAATCTGGAGTTTTCTAGAGAATCCATCAAGGAAATGATGTTGTATGAGATGATAGATCCAGAAATTACTCATTACAAAGAGATTACAATGAATGGTATTCGTGGAACTATACCTAAAACTTATAATAAAATCATCATATATACTATCAACACATCCAAGATAAATGGTTCTAGGAATTACAATCATAATTTTGACTTATCATATGTAATAATATCTAAACATGGTTTTAGGGGTAGTGGGTATACTTGAAGCAAGAATGTTCCCCAGAATTATAGCACCAATACAACCTCTAAGGTGGGGGATCCAAAAACATTTGACATGGATGACCTGAATGAATCATAGTACAAATCTATGAATTAGAACACGTGTCAACACCTTCATGGTAGGGTTATACCACATATAAAGGGTAATGGTTAATCTTTTCTTATTGCAAGTTGCATATGATTAGAATATTATTGGAGAAAATATTCACTCTAGATTATTTTATAGTTTTTTTGTTAACCTATTGTATTTGGTCACTTTTCATGAAATTTTGTTTGACATTAAAACCCCTAGTAGCACTATATAATTTTTAATAAATGGATAATGAGATTGGTAGTCTTGGATCATGGTTCTAACAAATTCATATTAATTTGAGTTCCATTTTTTCAATTAAAAATATACATATATTAATATATCTATTATCATATAAATATGTGTGTGTGCACAAGCACGTTTCTGAAGAACGCATGGGAATGTGTGTGTGTAATTGTTTTTATAGTTGAAATGAACATATATGTGTGTATATCTAACTACATACACTACATAAAATATTTATATTATTCTAATTTATAAATAAAATAAACTAAAAATTATTAATAAAATATTAAAATAATAAATTATTTAATATTGTTATTTAAATATCTATAATTACCAATCCAATAAACATATATAATATTAGTATAATTATACATAAAAATTATTTCAATATAAATATTTGTGTGCGTGTGTGCACACGTTCATGTCTAAAGTACCCAAGAAAGTGTTTTTGTGTGTAATAGGAGAACTTAATAGATGTGTGACATCTCAGATTCTAGAGACCCAGAGCTGGTAATTATATAACATTAATTGGTAAAAAAATAATGGAGTTCCCAAAGGATTAAATAGTTTTGTTGTCTCGGAAGACTATATGAATACATACCTAACATTAAAAAATATATTTTATATCATCAACATATCTACAGAACACGACTATCCCTTATATCATATCCTTGTAAATTACACATTATCATCTTCTAGGATTCTTGGGGAAAGTAAAATAAATAAGGGTGAGTTCAGATGGTCATAAAGGAGTTGAATATAACAGAATCTTCCATATAATAAACATATCATGAGTGATATGGAAGGACTAAATTAAAACCATGAACAAATAGTCAACTAAAACTGAGATCATTCTATATCCATTAAAATCAAGGAAAACATGGATAATAAAAATTATTAATCTAATATTGATGCAATGTAGAATGTAAAACATAAAAAATTCTTATCCAGAACTTGTTTCAACATACTATCCTATTATGGGAGATGATATAAACAAAAACCCAACTATTTTTCTTCTCAAAAGACATGTAAATGCATCGAGGAGATATATAATTTCCAGCCTCACCTATTACCTAATTCAGTCCAATGCATTCCCCATAAGAGACATCGAGACATTTCATACCATTACCTAAGGAACTACTTCTTGAATAAAACATGTTTATCCATATAATGATAAATTTTAAAATAAAATAATTCCATATTCAAAATAAAAATGTGGATATTTAGGAGAACTTATCATAATCAACATTGAATTATTTGGGTTTAATCAATGTAATATGAAGTAACCTTATCAAATAAATATAGTGGTGAGTGTTCCAATAATGTATTTAGTTATCCATGAAATATAATAATTATCTTTAATAATTTTCATAGTTTGTATACCAAGTTAGTGGTAGTAAAAATTAATCATCAATGTTCATTAAGAGTGTATGAATATTCCATGTAATATCCCCTTAGAGTATCTAATTTTGTTTGTAGTCTTATTCACACTCATCATACATGAGAGTGATGATTGTTTCAACGTTCACCGAACCCTATTAAGGGTGTTTAACCGTTTGTGTATTTAGGCCACAACAAAATCCACATTCTAGTTTTAATGTATGGTTTTATTTTCAAGGGAATTATGAACACTTTAATTTGATCAAAATACAGGTTATTTTTCAACCATTAAAAAGATTGAGTTTTTCAACAATTTTAGTAAGAAATAAATCAACAAAAATATGAGATAGGGATATCAATATATACATATAAATCACTTAAATTTAATTATTAACATTGAAAAAATTATTACATAACAATTTATACATCACACAAAAGAAAATAGGTGGTGACTACAATATTATTCTAAAAGAATGAAATTTGAGATGGAAGAACCGCACTTATAGCCAAGTACAATTTTAATAAAAACCGACTAAAAAAGATGGATCCAAATTGATATTGTAATAACTTTAATAAATAAATTTAATAATATAACAGAAAAAATAGGAAATATATATAGAACATAGTGGAAATTACATGTTTAATACAAAAAATATATCAAAGAGATGAACTTGATACAGAAAACCCTTTCATGGTATCCAGACCTCCAATATCATGCACAAAAATATAGTATCACAAACATAGATATCATAATAAATTATATTTAAAACTTAACCATTTTCGTTTTCAATTACAGTCTTCATATATTTTTATTTCTATGTAAATTTTATTAATTTTCCACATCGAGTGTTTATGGTTTTCATGGACTGTGCTCATTTAATAATAGTGGTGTTCGCATTCATTATTATTTCAAAAATAATAATTAATAGATCATTAAATTTATTATTATTTATTATATATAATTATATAAGATGTTTCAAAATCCATTCATGAGTGTTTTATTCTTTATTCATGAAGATGAAATCAACAACATGCATGTTTTGGTGTTTTTTGATGATCGATGTGTGTTTTTTAATTAACGGATTAAATATTGATATAACATCTCCATAACCAAAAAAATAAATATTTACACATTGATAACATTTTATTCCAATAATTATGTTCCCACAGTCATTCATAATATATATTAATAGTAGTGTTCAATTAGGTGGATAAACCAACCCAAACATGAACATGCTCAGATTTAATGACAGCTAAGGAGGTGGGTTTGCTGTAAAATAATTATAATAGAAGAATAATGATGGTTTTTAGTGTGTATTATTGAGATATAAAAAATTTTAAGGTTTTATATCATTATGTAATGGATATTGAAATATTTCAGAATTTGAATAAAGCATTTTCCACTTAGTATGCTTATTTTAAATGATTATATTAACAATGAAGTTTGTTGATCATATATTTAATAGGTTAAAAAGTTTTATGTACTATAACCATTATGATATCATAAATATAATATTTATACATCAATATCATCCTTAGATCCGACCTGTAAGTTAGTTAATGAGAATGAAATTGGTTTTGTCGTTGATGCGGTAATTCACATAACACCCAAACAACAATTTTGTTTTTTCATAATGGACTAGGTATATGAATACACAATTAATATACCCATATTATAATAAAATTATTGTATGTAAATAAATCTAATATAATTGAATTGTTTTTATATAATAAATTTTAATTAATATAATTAAGAGGAAAATCAATGTAGTTTATAATACACATATCAGGGACTAGAAATTGTCTTTGAAGTATCATTAGAAATGAAGGTACTATGCTAACTAATGGTTACAAGAACCACTTGAACAGAGGATAGGGTTATGGGAGTATAAAATGGTATATTTTTTTGGTAGAAATTCAAATAATATATGAGTTTTGAAATGGCCAAAATATTACTCTTTTATAAGTGATGAAAATGGTAGTTTCGGGAGTTATCCTTACATTTTGTATGAACAAATGTTACTATTAAAATGTAAATGAAAAATAGACATAAGAGGTGGGTATAGTGAGAGTGGGTGGAAATTCACCTCAAACAATTGTTTTTAGGGAAATTATAGGGTTTAGGGATTTTTTAAATTTTATCTTTTATCCTAATTTACTTGTTTCATCACAATTAATTTTTAACCTTAGTAATTAATTCTACAGAAAATGATTATAAGTTCACCTTTTTTCCAAATTTGATACTATTAATTTTAAATTTTATTAAGATTTTATAAAATAATATTTTTAAAAGTGTGAAATTTTAATTTTAAAATAAATACACTTAATCTCATAATTTGTTTTTAAAAAACAAGTTTTAATCATTAAATTTAAATACAATATAAAATTATCTTTCATACTCATTTTAATGACATATATTGATTTATTATAAACAAATTTTAGTTTTAATGCTATCATGGAATGAAAAAACCGAATATCCCTTAAAAATAACTAATTTAATGGAAGGACTAAAAACAATATTTTCCTAACAAATTAAAATTTTAATTAATTCAAAAAATGTTGGACATGAGATTTATAAGTTCAATTGGTATTTTAAAATGCATATTTTTATTCAAGAAATTATTATTTGATATCTTTGAATTTTTTTGAAACTATTATATCAATATTATGAAATACTAAATTCATAAAAATTATATGTTTCATGAAAACCATATTTTTGATTAAAAACAACCTTTCTAGAAAAATCTAAAAAAATCCTACTACAATAATTTTGATATTACGATTCGAATAATGATGTTTTTTTGTTAGTTTCAAATTACAAAATCTATTTCATAAAAAAATAACGAATAAGGCATATTTAGAATGTGATAGTCCAGGATATTATGTTTACATGCTACAGTAGGGTCGAATGTATTACAACATCTTTATAAATATATCGAACTATATATAGTGCATATAATACTATTAATTTTGTTTTTTTTTATAAAAAAGATACTAAAATTGATTAGTAAAATATAAGTATTAGTATATTAATTAATACTGTTATAAAAATACTATTAATTAATAATTATATAAATATATATAGAATTAGTATTACACGTAATAAAAAATGTGAATATTTATAAATTGTTTTTAAATATTATTAATTAGATTATAATAATATCATTAATTATATAAATGAATAAAAATATTAATATAAATAATATTTTATAATTAAATTTATAAATATTATTAATGTTTTTTTAAATAAAAATTATTTTCAATATGTTTTTTATTAAAATATTAATATTATATTTATTATCAAATGTATTTAAAAAATCGATAATTTTTTATATAAATTATAACTTTTACAAAAATTATAAATTACACACACACACACACACAAACACACAAATATATAGTATTAAAGTACATATGTATGCATAAACTATATTTGAATGACAATAATTATTGGTATTATAAATGATGACATATATAATATTCTTAATATTATTATATTTAAATATGAAAAAATTCTATATAATTAATTTTTCACAATTTGATGTTCAATTTCTCATTTAATTCAATTCAATATGTATATTATTTTCAATGAATAATGTATTTTTTGATAATTATATGTATTCTAGTTAATATATATAAATAATCTAGTAGGATAGTGAAATTGGTGGTTGAAGCCTGTGTGGGTTTTCCCGCAAAAGCCCGCATAAAATGTGAATAAAAAAGTCAAAACCCCCCCCACATAAGCTCACATTTAGTATGTAGTGTTTACCATACATTTTTGAAAATTAAATTTTTTTATTGGAATTATGATACGGTAATTAAGACGCTTGTTATTATCATTGGAATTTAGGATAATGAGAATGTCCAGTATCCACATAGGTTTGATTCTTCTTTCACACATACGATGACAATTATGAACAAAAAAAATCAACAAATCAAGTTGTAACTCCATCCATTTTATATTACAGGGTCCAACATCATTGTTTCATAAATTTAAATGATCATGTACTATATATTAAGTGAACCAGTAGAAAAAAACCCAAATTTGTAATTCCCAAACCTTTGTCACATTGGCAGCAGAAAACACATCATTAAAACTCAGAAAACCATCAATGAAGACCTGAATCCTCCTTAAATAGATCTATAGTGTTGGAGACTATCACAACCCTCTATATATTGAACCTTGAAGTGTAGTGGATCCTTACTGGATTATAATAAGAAAGAGTGCCTTTCATGTATATCTCATCTAGCCTGGTTGAAGATCTATAAAATAATATGCTTGGAACACAAAAGAACTAGTATATTACCCTTGCAATGATACACCCATGACGTGTAAAATTGATCAAGTTGACTTGTTCACATGGTTATAAAATCTGGCCCATGATCCGTTCTATACTCATGTGGGATTACACACCCCAGCCTGCACTCACACAGGCTAAAATCTCATAAATCATCCTTCAAACTAGTCAAAATATTTAGCCCCTCCCCACATTATATACTCTCCATACCCATGATGTTATCTATACCCAAACAATTGTTACTGTATCAATGTGTGTTTGTGTGTGTGTGTATAAATAGACACACACACACACACAGTAAAATGAGATATGTGAAATTGAAATACCAAATGACTTTTATAATTGTATAATGATATGCACATATACATATATACACATACACACACACACATATATATATTTTTCCATACACATACATAAATATTCATGCACTGTTTCAGCTCCGAGGTGGTGCATTTGGGGTGATGACAAAATGGTCTGACGAGAATCCTCACACATATCTTATTGTAGAGATAGTCTCAAGAAAAATTTATCATATCTTTTGTTTTGAACCATTTTTCGTAATTACCCTTTAATATGGGTTAGATTAGCCTTTCCTGGACTGGGCAGATTATCCCTTCTGTATTGAGTGGGAGAGGCCACAAATACATGGTCCCAATAGGCGATTGAATGGGTTCATGTACTTATGGAATCGGTCCTCCTAGGATATAACTTCCTCAGATGGTCACCAAATGGTTTATTTGTGGATCTAGAAATCACTAACAACACTGGTATCCCTGATTTATAGACCTTCTTTCCAAAGGCAGGCACCCGTTGGATGATTATTTTGCCAATTAAACTTAATAATTCTATTGTTTGAGAGGATGGGAAGTTGGTCTCATCTCACCCTTTGGGGGGGGGGTATTATTACATATTCTAAGACTCTCTTATAGATTTAAGTCATGTTAATATGTTTGTGAATCCTTGGTTAATTCATGAAGAGTGTGTCCATGGGATACCTCTAGTTTGCAGGATCGTCGTAGGCATACATGGATTTGATTCTACAGAGGTAATGTTGATATAAGTCACATAATAAGAAAATATAGAGTTTATCTTCATCCAGGGAGGATGGAAGGTGACTTGATGATGGGGTTGAACCCATATGATGAGCTTCCTATGTATCCCTAGGATATGAATCAGAGCCCACGTACATCAAAGTTATTGGGGCTTACGCATGGAAGATTCCCATTTGAGGGGACATGATTTGGTGAACACTTTTGGAAGGTAACCCAAGTAAGATCGGGCCTTCAAGTAGGTTTTCTACATATCCAGTTTTGACCAGGAATCCGAGTTATTATAGTTCAGAATGGTTGGGGATTATGCATGGAATCTGGCCATTTGGGAGGTCAGGATTGGGTGAGACATTTTACAATGGAAGCCTTTTGATCTCAGGCCTTCAAGTAGGCATCCAACATATCCTAGTTTGACCATAAATCTAGGTTCTCATAATTCCGAATTATTGGGGATTACTCATAGAAGCTTCCCATTTGATAGGTCATGATTCTGTGATCCCTTTGGGAAGGTCACCCTTTTGAGATCGTAGCTTTATGTAGGAATCCTACGTGTCCTAGTTTGACCAAGAATCAGATTTATCATAGTTCTGAATTGTTGTGGCTTACGTATCAAAGCTTCCAATTTGAGAGGTCATGACTGGGTGAGCCATATGGGAAGGGCACCCTTTTGAGCATGATCCTTCAAGTAGGTGTCCTACGTAACTTGGTTTGATTAGGAATCAGAGTTCTCGTAGTACAGAATTGCTGGGGCATACGCATTGAAGCTTACCATTTGAGAGGTCATGATCAGGTGAGCCCTTTTTGATGTGCACCATTTTGAGATCAGGCCATCAAGTAGGCATCCTACATATCATGATTTAAACAGGAATACGAGTTCTTGTAGTTCAGAATTGTGTGGATGTTGTAATCATCAGAAACCTCTATGCCCACGTGAGTCATGCTCAGTGTGAGAAACAAGAGGATGTGAGAGATCGAACCAACCACATGCCTTCTATCCAGTTGATGGGAGATGGAGAGCCTATGACTGATCACCATTCCACATTGAATAGAAGAGTAGGTGATCACCCTTAATCCCTAGAATGGGGAAGTTCACATTATCATCCTAAGGTTGGACCCCAGGTTACAATAGTAATGTAGACTTACAGACGTCCTTGGATTCCAAACCGTTGTGGGGAGAGACTTCATGAATCAAATTACCATGTGTTTGTAGACTTTAGGGGAAGTGCTGATGCACCCGATGGTCTGATCCTACAGGTCTGGTGGCTTTGGAGGAGGCTTTGGCATGATATTGAGAGACTGGGTTTTGGAGGGACTATAGAGGACTAGAAATTAATTGAGGGGAGAGATTGGAACCATAGAGATGAATACCAGAAAACACCCCATTTTGTGTATTGTTTTTTTATATGGGATGTGGGAAGCTCCACATACCATAGTCGTAGTCGGGTAGAGGGGTTGTCCACGTACCGAAGCAGTAAGCAGGCTGGGGAGAGCACCACCGAACCCCATAGTGGTATTCAATCCTATGTATGGTCTACCACACTGGTTTAGGATCTATATGTGTACTAATTCAATACATGATGCTGAGTTAAATCTATGTAGCGATACACTATAAAAACACCATATTGAAGGAGGGTCATAGACACTATCATTCATGGGGCATTCATTCGTGATAAATATGTGGTTCGTGATTTCACCAATTATGTTCGTGATTCTCATATTATTATTAAGTTTCCTCATTTTTTTGCTTCGTGAATCGTTTTACATACGTAAAATGTTGTTTGCAATTCGGGCTTCACCAATGATTCAGGAAAGAAGCCAAAATCTTCCCTGAATTCTTTCATCCAAACTATGGGGTCCCCTTTGAGCTCTGTTCCTCCTTTCAATATCAATTATTTATATTATCCTTTTATAGATCATTAGGGAAATCATATCTATGTGCATGTGGTGCCATTTATGGAAGCTCGCGAAGAGATATCTTGATTCAAAGAAGACTTGATCAACCGAGGTTTGTGGGGTATGTTGTTTGTGATCATAGTCTATGAAAACCTGCCTATTTGCTTCAACCATGAACCTATGAGTTCATTGCATTGTATGTGGATAGACATCCTGTGCATGATTCCCTCAGTAATGTGTTTTTCAGTCATCTAGATTTGACGGTCTTCAATTCGTGGGATAGTACCTTTCAGGTCATTCCGCATACCGGTGGTTCTTGGTTTATTCGGTCTGCGTACCCTTCCCAGTGATGGTATGTGGGTCACATTAAATTCCATGAAAACATTATTTACTTCATGTTTCTTCCAATTTTTGTTACTCAATTAATGTTCATTCACTTTACTAGACTTGTATTAATAATTTCGTGCTTCTCCAAAGTGATTGTGGGATTATTTTCTTCCATTTGGAAAAAATTTTAAGACCCTACAAATGCCCCTAATCAGAATGGGGTCCATTCAGAATGAAGAGCAGACTATTCCAATGCAGAAGCAGTCCTGAACTAAAATGGTTTCTCATAGAATAGATAGGTATGGTAAAAGGGTACCACACCAATATATAAAGGCCCATTCCATTTTCCTTTTACTATTTCTCACAGTGAAAAGTGTTCTCAACTCTCCCCAGGCTTCCTCTGCATTCACAGACCATTTCTTTTGTGAAAAACACACTCAAGAACCATTTCTCACATGAAAATAACTGAATTTTTTTCCATTTATATTCTCCTAAATCGAATTTTCAATTTCTCTAATATCATTGTGGAATTTAAAACTAAAAATAGGACTTCCGCGTAGGAGACCGCTACGCTACTTGTGTGTCCTCACACCAAAATTGAACCAGAAAACCGAACTCTAAACCTTAATAATCTAAAAATTAAACTCTTAAACCACAATTTTTTTTGAAAATAAACTCGATGAGGGAATGGTTCATGAAATACTCTTTTCGAATACCCATCATTTCATTGTCCAATACTATATGGCCCAGTGCCATGTGGGTGCTTCGCATACAATGGTTGTACACGGTATAATTTTTTTCCTATAGCACATCAGTATGTGGGGACTATCTCTGTGTATCATGCAACATGCAGGAATTTCTTCCATGCATCATGTAGTGTTCGGTTAATGTCTACCATGTACCATTTTTGGGAACAGTACACAGAGCCCCTTTCAGATATATTTTTATGTCCTTTAACCATTTTCTGTTACCTTTATACACCACGTTTTTTATTAGACTAACTTTTTGTTGGATTTTGGATCTTCTTGTGTAAGCTACAATGGCTCTTTCCTAGGATACCACATACATCATTACTCTTTCTGACTACTGCTACTTCCCCTCTTTCTACTGCTGAAGAATGATTGAAGAACATGACCTCTTTGGTCGACGATAAAATTATGGTCATTCCATTACACCAATATCTTGAAACTCTACTTACGGTGAGCCAAAGGGAGTACCCGGATTTTTATAGGCTTCCTTATTATGGGTTTGGTCTATTATCTGATATAGTGATCCAAGTGCCAAATCCAACCAATTAGCCTACTGCCTGGATAATTAACACATCTATCTCTAAGGCCTTGATTTCATCCCTGGGGCATTATATTCTTAAAAATATTTCCTAAAGGACCTTGTTGATCAACCAACCTTGAAATTCATAGTAGGTGAAACGGAGTCCCGACAAGATGACCAACTGTTACCAGAGCATTGTGTGGAGATCTACAGCAAATGAGAAACATGGCTAGTCATCCAGGTAGGATATTCATTCTAGAGGCTCGTTTGTCTTAGATTGGGGGTGGCCGTTTTGGGTTTTCTAGAGTTGCGAATAATTTGGAACTGAGCTGCAGACTGCGGGACTATACAGGGTTTCTTGGGTTTCTCAGTCATACACTCACGATCCCACTACCCTTATCTCATAGCTCTTAGGTAGGTGGAGTCGAGACACCAATATCATCAATTTAACCCACAACATGGTCAGCATCAGTCTTAGGGAAATCTAACTAATTTTGGGAGTCCCTATCTTCAAGGATATATACGATGAATTCATACCTACCTCCACTTTTTGGGATGATGAGGAATGAACCCCTCCTTTGTCCAAGAAATGTTTCATTCTGGCGAAGATAGTTTTGGGTGAATTTGATCCCTGTCTAAAGAGAGACGTTCCTTTTGATAAGTGGTTTGGTGTCTTTATTAAACATAATGGTCTAGAGCCTGATCGGTGGAGACCCAGGTCATGTCCTACCAAAATCATATACAGGTGAGAAGGTACTTATTGGACCACCCTCAAAGTGGAAAATTTTCCAAAGTGGGGATGGGGGATCATCCCTGACATTGATCGATTATTTATACTTATGGAATTGTTGACGATGATGCTCACTGGCTGGCTCTTTCCAATGTGGGAATCTGGTGGAGTAAGATCCTCAACCATCACCATGGATTCTCAGTTGGCCACTAGTAGATGTATCAATTTGGCTATCCCAGTGTTGGCCAAAATTTATTGCCTACTAGGTTGAATCAGTGATGGGGGACACCTTATCAGATGAATGGTCCCTTACAAATATTTAAGGGTTACATAGGTACCCATATAAAAGGTTATTCCTTTATCAATTTGTTACCAATTATGCATTCCACACTCCGATTGTACCTTTAGAGCACTAGTGGGGTCATGTCGGTGCCTTGGACATCACATGATAAGTAAGAGGAGAAAATAAAAATAATGAGAAAGTCTTAATGGCTTTTCTCAACATTTACAAACATTTCTCTTATCACCCTTATTATTCCCCCAATAGTACTATTATGAATAATACATCTAATGATTTTTTCAAGGAATTTTAGTTCTTTTTATTGAGATAAGGCTTCATGGTTGCTCATAGTGGAGGGGAGCTTATTTGAAAGGGATATTCACCTTGCAGATTTAGTTATCAATTTCACTATGTCCAAAAGTTGTATCCTCATGCTATTGATAGTTCTCATTAAGAGAAGAATCTAATGAAATTTCATCAACAATGACAAATTTTTAAATGGGAGGAAACCCAGTTCCATGACGGACTTCAATATTCTGGGGATTCTGTACCCATCCTTAACAAAATCTATATTGAGGCCGAGGTTAAATCATACCAGAATGGACAATTAGTTGATCTGGTTTCTTTCATGACAACTTCCAAGCCATTTGTGGCAATAGGAAAGGAGAAGAAAAATAGAGTTTTTGAACACTCTCGATTGGAAAAATTCCTCTGAAGGCCTCTCAGCTCCACCCCAAGGGAAATTATGAAAGATGTGGTTGTGACCACACATGCAGATGAACGAGCTGCAGAAGCTGCTACCGGGATTCCACTATCCATTCCCCCTGAGGCAAAGTTTCCAGTGGCTTGGAGACAATAAGACCTTTTAAATGATCATCCATCTACTCGTGACCAGTCCCCTCTTGATTTATGGAAGCTCCTCTGAACTAGGGATGTTTCTATTAATGGCAATGGAAATGTGTCAGCACCCGCTGATGTTTCATTTGACGAGGATCTATAGAGGGCGGGTAGTTACCTTGAGAACCTCAAGACCCTAATCTATTCCTGATGTTGTTGCCACAAATACTTGAATTGGGTACTTTCCATGCTGTGATCAGAGACCGATGATGAGGATGAAGATTTTGTTGGCTCACCTATTGTGGAAACCATAGAAAAAGCTTCTTACATTCTCCCAAAGTCTCGTAAACGTTCATTTTCTCAAGCTCATGAGTTTCTAGGGACACCTATGAAACATTTTCGATTGTAAAAACCTATTCTGATCCCCTTCAGGAACTGTACAGTGTTATCCATCCCAGCCACGAGTGCATTTTGGGATTCCTGGAGAGTCTTGGATGAACTGAGGGTGAACGCTTTAAATGAAGACATATAGTGGCTTCTTCAGGGAGGGTGTTTCGACCTTTTGGGTTTGGGGGGAGACATTAAATCTACTAGTATTTCAGCCAATGAAGACCCTAATTAGGTGGGAGCCCACTTTAATGAAATTTAAAAGTGTCTCTATGCACTTTTAGTCAAACATTACTGGTCAAACTGTGTGGCATTGGTGGCAGTACTCCCAAGACTGACGTGATAGGTTTTTTTTTCTACCACCTATTATTTTGATGTGGAGAAGATAAAGGTTCCCCCAATAATTTTAATTTTATTTTGTAGGATCCTGTATGATTCCATGAAATATATATTTTCCCAATTTATTCCCCTAGAGTCCTGCAGCTGGGGAGTGTGCCCTACCATTGATAGGGGGTACTGCAGAATGATCCCATGTAGCTCAAGAACACATGGAAGTTGTAATTGTAGACACCTCCAGGTAATTTCTCCCTCCATATCCTCTGAGTACTATTATTCAGGATTCATCTCAATGACAATAAAATAAACTCAAGTAGCCCTCCCAAATGTCAAAGTGCTTTAGGATGGGAATCACAAGTAATTGTCTTCCCACCTGGAAGTTGAACAGAGTACCCTTATCTTGTCGACTCACTAGCCAATGTATGTATTTTGATGAAGGACCTATCAGTAACCATATGGTGACTGCTCAGGCATATAAAGAACTTATCCCCTTTATAGAAAAGGAAGGGTCCCCAGCCTTTGCAGTTGACCAATGCTGGGAAACAGGGAATCTGAAGAGACAGGGGGTACTGTTGACCCTTCAGGTGTGTCTGCTCCTATTCAAACACACTCTTCCTCAATAGTGGAAGAACATCCAAAAGTTTCCGGATTATTTGACCGTGTTGACTCATCTCTCAAGGAGATAGGTATGGTGGTCTTTATAGTAGGGGCTAAATCCAGTGGTGAGGCCCATGACCTACTGAATTTTGAAGGGGATTAAAATCCTAAGGAACCAATAATTTGTGATTGAACGAAATTTTCCCCTATAGATAGAGTCACTTGAGATATTGATATTCTGCTTGGTCATGATGGTTGTGCATTAGTAACATTTGTTGAGGCTAATGATCTAGCCCCTTAAAATTTGGAGTAGGCTATCAGACCCTTTTTTCCAGTTTTGAGAGAATTTGTGTTTTCGGCCCCCAGGATCTCGAGACCAGTACCCATATCATGATTTTCTATTCTTATTGGAATTATATTAGTAAGAAAACTTTTGAGGGCCACCTTTGGGGATACTATTTCATCCAAGTATGCCCTCAGGTCTTCAGTATTCCCATGTAGACATGGAGAACAACTGATTTTTGAAGATGTAGAAATACATGTTTTAGATAGAGGTAATGCTATGGGGGTGGGGGGTATTAAATTCATCTCCTCCATATTCTCAAAATCAAAACCACAAGCATTAGCAATAATGGTGGACACCCCCACTCTATCCTCCATTACAATTATCGAAGATGAGTCTTATGTCGGGTTGAGCCACACTATATCCTCTAAATCAAGTCCCACTCTTATGATGTTTATTCCTAAATATATTTCATCATCAAGGAGTAACTATGATACCGATCAAGATTTCTTGGTTTATCTTCATCCCATCTATAAAAATGCATAGATGAACATTTGGATATTAATTTCTAAGACCCCATTGGCTGAGATTCCAAATATGTTTTCAAAATTTCACTACCAGTTTGTGGCCCTAGGTTTTGGTGGATTTGAATATCATATTATTCATGATATAGTGCGGCAGGTGATTACTGCTAAGGAATAAACTGGTATGCATGATTCTCTAATTTCCATGATGGAGTTGATAGCGCATTATGTTGCTGCAAGGAAAATTATCATTGAAGAAGATGCCAATCACGCTGGAGCAGTCGGAAGGTTGAAAAATGAACTCATGAAGCAAGAGTCTTTTATAGAAAAACATGACCAAGTTGTGGTGCAACGGAGCCATAAACTAGAGTTTCTTAAAGAGGAGTGGTCCTCGGATATGTCTACCATTGAATAGAGGCGATAGAAAATGAAAGAAGGATAATGGACTGATCTCGAAGCCATGAAGGATGCGGAGGCACTACGGGAAAGCACAAAGGATGATACTGTTAATTTATCAAAGCTTCTCCAAGCCATTGAGTAGTCACATCAATTGTTGATTCAACTCTCTGATTCCATCGAACATCTCTTATAAAGATCATGTCTTACTTTTGAGGAGAGGCTTCAGGCTATGGATTCCCACCATATATTTTTTATGAAATATGATGGAACTAATTTTCCTTCAATTACATCTTCTTTTACTATTACTGTCACATCAATTAATCACAATCAATCATATAAAAATCATTTTTATCATGTATTAATTTTAATCCATGATTCAAAACTAGTAAATTGAAATAATTGACTCAGCCCTTAATTTTTTTCTTTAGTTGTAGGACTCAGTGAACGTAGTTCGACTATTACGGAGGTTTTATGGAAAACCTCATGAACTTTTGTGTTTTCTTCAATTTTACCCTAATTTTTTTCCTAAGCCTACTTAACACGGGATTATCCGGTATAACTTGGATTTTTCATAGGCTGTCCTTTGTGGGTTTCAACCTAAAAAGATTCATGTCTTTTTGATATCTCCAAAAACATTTTTTCTTTTAAATCAAACATATTGTAAGTTTAGCGAACTGATACTTGATTTTTATCCAGAGGTTCCCTTTCCAGTTTTTCACTCTAGTGAGTATGGTTCCTTTTTCACTAGTAGTTCACTGTCCTACCAATCAAACTTATTACTAATGTTTTAGGTTGATCATATTTGACCAAAGATAATGGTTAAAGGGCCCGAATTTGGGATTCTTCAACCAGGAATGTTCTAATATCAACTATAAATGGATTATAGAATTTTCAAGGACCTAAATTTGTGAATTTTGGACATGTATGAGGCTTAGGGGCCATTTTAGGCACACAGATGAAAGAGAGGACTCTCTTGAGGAAGAAGTTTTCCTTGATTGATGGCTTTTTAGTAGGAGATATATGAAGAGCCAACGGAGCATGATGTGCATAGTCAAAAAAAAAAGTGTTTGTAAGACATTGGCCTTCCATATCTGATGGCCTGGTTAGATTTTCAACATTTTGAATTTATTTCAATTTTGGGAGCCATACTGGGTTGCCGGTTTGAGTTATTGTGTCCAAAAAAATTAGGGACATTAATATTGGGTTTTAGAGAAAAATTGTTCCCACACAATTCTTACTTGTAGTATTGAGAGTTGGTGAATGGTCAGTTGAATTAGAAATCCTTTTTATGTCAGGTAATTCAAAGAGATGAAGGTATGTAAGACATTATCTAGGGTTTTTCCAAATCCGTGGGTGAGACAGGACCTAAATGTCATTTGAGCATATAAAAACATGGAAGGACACTGCTAAGAACGAATTTTCATTTGATAGACAGTCTCTTTGTAGGCGGTATATGGAGATCCTCTAGAGAAAGATGTGCATACTCAGACAATGGATTCTATAGGACATTGGACTTCCATAACCACTGGCTATGAAGGATTATAAGGATGGGACTTTTCTAAATATGTTATATGATCTTCGACAAGGGGGGCACCTGAACACGAAAAGGGACATTTTATTTAACTAAAATTATATTGGAATCCTTGAAATGAGTGGTGGAATTTTTATTTTTTATATAGATCAACATCACACATATAAATGGGGTATCTTTATTTTAAAAAAACCTCAAAAGAGACCACAGATGAATTGAGCCTGCATGTTTTACTATATCCACAACCTGGGTAGGAAGGAGAATGTAAACCATGTCATTGAAGGCCCTTGAATCAAGAAGGGTGTTATGATGCTTGGAATCCATTGGGTGTACTATGATAATATTAGACTCTCTTGGGGGTGAATTTTCCTTTGATTGATTTTCATTTTGTAGGAAACATATACAGAGCCACCAGAGTATGATGGGAATAGCCAAAAAATGGTGTTCGTGGGACATTGGCCTTCCATCTTAGATGGCCATGGAAGATTATGGGGATTCAAGATTTCTCAGAGAAAGTAGTTTGAGGTATGGAAAGCGTTTATCTAGATATATTAGAGACATACGAGCAGTGATTTACTCATGAAATTAGGTGTCCCTTACATAGTTCTAACTAACACACAGGGTGAGGCATTCTTCCCATCTTTGGGGTACCCTGACATTTGATAATATATTCCCAGGATGTGCAGTTCCTTACGGGGAAGGGAATTGTGACATGCCTTTTAGGGTTGTGCTACTAGGAACAAATTCCTAGACTATTTTTCCATAATTTCACTGTGGATCTCTCACTAAGATCTATAATCTCACATGAGCTGTGCTTAGTGTGAGAAACAAGGGATTATGAGGATTCCGAGTCACCACTTAAGAATAGAAAAAACAACATTAGAGAGAACTTTAATCGTAAACCAATGCTATGTAGTTTAACATCGTACAACATGGATGATTTTGGCCATAATGATTAATGTCAAATAGTGAGGACATTATATTATGCAACTTAGAGTCATGCGACAAGGATATAATGTTGTCATAAAGACCATTAATAGCTTCAAGTTAATCTTGATTGGTGTGTTCTTGCATTTTATAGATGTGATTGATGATAGAAGGTATAAACCATAGTCCCTAAGTGAAACTTGGATTAGAATGGACGACATGGGGCTTGGAAGCCATCGGGCATACTGAGGTGGGAGACGGCTCTCATGAAGACAAATTTTCCTTTGATTGATATCTGTTTTTTAGGCAACATATTCAGAGCCATCAAAGCATGATGTGAATAGTCAAAAAAAGGTGTCCAGTGGAAAATGTCCTTCTATCTTAGATGGTTATGAATGTTTACGAGGATCCATGTTTTCCTATAGTATGTAGTTTGAAATATGGGAATGATGTGTATGGGAACGTAATAAATACCCAGACCATGATTAGTTGTGAACTACTGGAGCTTCAATATGGATTTGAATCATATTTATAAGGGGAAGAAAGATCTTTTGACTTATTATGAGTGGGGTCATGTGCGGGATCTTGTGACCTTGTGAATTGGGCCACACATGACTCTAGAAGAATCTCATAGTTTACTATCATGTGGTCAGGACCTTTCATGGACACCCCGCACATGTTTGGCTTACACACGGGGGAAGGGGCATTTATTTAGTGGTGGCTGGGCCGAGATGCTGAATCTTGGTGTAATTTAGTATCCTATAGAGGTAGGAATCAAGACACATGTAGTTATGAACGTTTCCTACAAACGTTTGGTCCATGATAGTACATTTGTTTCAGTGGATAGGATAGGATGCTGAATCTAGGTGTCACTATATATCTTGTAAGGGTAGGAATAATGACGCACGTGGTTCTAAATGTTCCTCGTACCGATATGGCTCAGACATAGGGGTAAGAGTATTTTTATCATCCACTATGGGTGTCGGGTCTAATATATTTCTCTATAATTCGTTTGTGTAAGGGAATCCTTACCACTAATCCTAATCTCATGTAAGTTATACTCGATGCATGAAACAATGAATGACAATAGTTTCCATCATAAATGTGGGGATATAGAGGATCTGATAGAGGCAATTTTTATGGTGGTGGTTGGGCCAAGATCGAGGATCGATGCATCACTACGTACCCCACAAGGGAAGGAACCAAGCCATACATAGTTTTTTGAGGGATCATGTAGTTTATGATCATACAATTAGGATGCTTTGTGCTATGCCGTTAAATGTCTTGCAACATGGATGCTATGTTGTTCAGTTGAGCATCATGCATCGACGACATGAGTAACAATTTAATGTCATGTTTTCGGGATGGGTCCCTAAAGTTTAAAGTAATGTGGATAGGATTGATACTCATAGTTTAGGATCATAGAGTTTGTACAATGACATCACAGTACTACAACTCATAGTTTAGGGTTATAGAGTTTGGACCATGACATCACAGTACTACAACAAATAGTTTAGGTCCATAGAGTTTGGAAAATGAAATCACTATACTACAACTCATTATTTAGGGTCATAGAGCTTGGACCATGACATCACAAGACTACAACTCATAGTTTAGGGTCATAGAGTATGGATCATGACATCAATGTTTCTATTATGAGAAATTCTTCTTCAGAAACATTGCATTTGTGGGAGTTCTGATGAGTTGTCTTTCCATTGATATGAGGGCGTATGCTTCATTGGAATAGACTATATGTATGAAATATGGTCCCTATCACTTTGTTTCAGTCATTAGGGGATTTTTACCAAGTACCATTGGGGTTCTTAGGACTAAAACCATTTCTCCTTAATTGAATGATCGATGGAGAACATTTTTGTAGAAGGATCATGCAGTCTGATTTTGATAGATTTTCAAATGGTGTAAAGTGAGAATAATTTTCTAATATAGGTTTTCCAACTAATCAAACCATCTATGGGAATTCGTATCCTTGGAAAGTTGATCGCAAATGGACAAACAAAGTGATGGAACATTAATTTCGATTAGAAAACCCACCTTTTCTAGGTATACTAGTGAGTACGAGGTCGCATAGGTGGCAGTGCGGGTCAGGGTCCGGTAACCCATAAAGCATGAAAGATCTTGTCTTTCAAGGATTTATTATCATTATCTAGCATATTTTGAATTATGTTGGACGAAGTATTATTGAAAGCCCCTATCTTCCCATTGGACATCACTTGGTAGTGGGATGAATGGTTGGATTTGATTCCATACTCCTGGTATAATTTCACCAAGTTGGAAGAGCAGAGGTTGGTACCATTTTCTATCAGTATTGTATGAGTGACACCAAATCTGGTAATGATGTTGGCATTCAAAAAGCTAATGATGCTTTTCTCCCTGACTTATTTAAGGGATATGGATTTATCCATTTAGAGAAGAATTCGGTTTCAATGATTATGAACATTAATTTTCTGGCTATGGTAGGGGGATATGGTCCAAAAATATCCATTCAATAGGAGAAAAAAAGGCTAGGAGTACTTAGTTGTATGAAGTAAATCCGGAGTTCGGTAAATAAAATTAGCATGAACATGGTAGTAATGACACTTCTGGGAGAATATGGAACAATCATGTATCATAGTTGGCTAGTAATACCCGAGCCTTTAGACTTGATGATAGGTCTTGGTTGCTGATTGTTAAGCTCCACAAGCTCCTGCATGCACTTCTTTCAGGACGGAAACATTCTCCTCTCCATCAATGAACCTTAGAAGGACATCATCAATGCCTCATGTGTTGAGAACCTTTTATTAGTATACTCCTTTGTAAATGAAAATTTTAACTTCCCGTCTTCGGACATGTTCCCTTCAATCCCTATCTGGTTGTATTTCCCCATTTTGAAGGTAATTTTCAATGGGCGTCATCAAGCTGGTGGTGTGACCATAAGGTTCATAAACTGTTTTAATTTCGTCAATATCCCCCATATTGTTCCAGACAAATGGAAAGACAATTCAATGGTGGGAAATTATAATAACCATTTCATCCCAGTCAGGATTAGCCTAGGTTGTGGCTGCATTTTCCAAAGCATTGACTTGAGCATTTTATTACATGGGGACAAAGTTCATGGTTGGTTCTGATGGGAATTCTTCCATCAGTTCATGAATATGGTTCATCAAGGGGGGAAATACATATTTCATTATGTCATAGTGACCACTGACCTATTCGATGACTAGATATGAGTCACCTTTTATCTTATGGTGTTTGGCTGATGCATGAAGTTCTAGATCTAGGCCTTCTATGAGGGACCGGTATTCTGCTCATTAGTTGTGTATCCCTCCAAAATTGGGATATAGTAAGGCAAGACCTCCTTTTCGGGGGATACAAGTATAAATCCCAAACCACCTTTTTTGTGCTTGGGATCCTCCATCCTTTTCCCCTTAATGATTCTAGAAGCACCATCGAAGTTAATTTCCCATGTTTAGGGGTTCTTATGGATAAAGAACACTTCTTCATCTGGAATTTTGGCATCCAATTGTGATGTTTCATCATGTGGGTGATCTTCTAGGAAGTCATATACTTTATGACCTTTGATGGCCTCTTGGGGTATGTACCATATGTAAAACTATTGTAGGTTCACTCCCCATCATGAGAGGCATCCAGTTAGGATGGGACAGTTGATGATATATTTGAGCGGGTTGCAGTGGGAGACCAAGTGGACCTCATGGTACTCTAGGTAAGGCCTCAGTTTTTAATCATGATGATTAGGGCTAAGTAGTTCTTCTCAATTTTTGAATATTGAGTTACAACCTCAATCATTGTTTATCTAAGGTAATAGAGTATGTTCTCAATATTGGCATTATGTTTCTACGCAAGGAAGGCACCAAATGACCATTCCAAGGCAATTACATACAAAATGAGTGGTCTCCCCTCAACTGGAGGCATCAACAACAGTGGTAACATGATATATCTTTTGAGATCTCCAAATGATTCTTGGAAATCATTATACCACTCATATGTAACCCATTTCTTGATTAAACTGTTGAAAGGTAAACATTTAACTACCAGGTTTGATATGAAACATCATATGTAGGCCAGGTGCCCCTAGAGACCTCTCAAATCGGTGAGGTTGAAAGCCAGGGGATGCTGAGGTTGGATTTTGTCTTCTCAGGGTCGGCATCGATGTCACGATGGAATCCGAAGAATCCCATTAATTTCCTAGAGGTAATTATAAAGGTGCACTAAAGGAGATTCATCTTTAAACATTGCTATCGTAGTTTCTTAAAGGCAGTTTCCAGATTTGATAGGTGGTTTGAGCTCTTTCGTGATTTATCCACCAGATCATAGATGTAACACTAAATTAATTTTCCCAAGAAGGGATTAATGATGTGGTGCATGATGCACTCATATGTGGATTCGACATTTTTATAGCAAAGGGAATCACTTTATAAATGAACACTCCCTGAGGGGCCCTAAAATTCGTAGATTCTTCATCTACTTTGGACATCCGGATCTTGATGTATCCAGAATAGTCATCCATGAAAAATAAGTCCTCATATCTGACGGTTACGTCAATCAACAATTCTGTGATCGGGACTGGGAAATCATCTTTCAAGGAATACTGATTAAGGTCACTAAAGTCAATGCAGATTATAATCTGTCTATTCTTATTTTATAAAGGTACTATGTTTTCCCACTAGATTGGATACTAGACATATTGTATGAAGTTATATCTAATAAACTTGTCTACTTCAGCCTCTATTATAAAATCATGTGTTTGGTGGATCATTCTGGATACTTTCCTACAGCCCCAGTCATCTTATGGTAAACCATGATGGCTTGTGGAAACCTCCAGATCGAGGCACAGAATTTCTGTGTAGTTCCAGGAAAACACTTCTCGATTATTCTATAGGAAGTAGTAATATGTCTCCTACTCCATGATAGGGATATCCACACTTCCCAGAGTGGGTCATAGGTCGTCTTCGGTGATCAAGTTTATCTCCCTAAGTTCTTTGATTATGGTAGAGACACCTTCTTCTATTGTAGTAGAGGAATCATTGAGGTCATATTATTATTATTATTCTGTGTCGTCCATTTCATCATCTTCTTCCTCTTAGGATGGAGAGAGGATACTTGAGATGAACTCTCCAATATAGGGAGAGAAATCATCCTTTTCCTTAGTGGGTAAGGAGGGGGAAATTTTGGGTTCCGAGGATGGGTCAGGAGCATCTTCGGTAGGTATTTTACTTTCATCATAGGAGTCAATTGATTCTTCCATGTCTTTGGACTTGGAAGCCATAATGTAAATCATGTAGATAATTGAGTCTATATCCAGGATTGAACTTGTACATTCAACATGGTTCATGGGTAATACATAATCTTTCCCATGATACTGGAGGGGCTTGGCGGGATCAATTTCCAATCCATTCATGGTAGTGATCCAATCAACATCGTCTGATAAATATTGTGTATTTCCTAGTTTATGGTAGTCTACGTCGATGTAATGTGACTCATAGGACACAAATGGGGAATTATCGATGTGAAATTTCCAATTTTTTCATTAGTGAAATATTTGATGCACTGATGGTATGGTGTTGTAATTGTAGCACGATGATACAGCCAAGGCCTCTTAAACAGGATGTTAAAGGCCAGAATATTCCAAACTAACAGAATCTCAGAATCTGACTTGAGGTCTTTAAGCCATGTTTTAATCTTGATTCATCCGAATGACTTCTATTCTCTTTTCTAATATCCCATCAGAGTTGTGGTTCAGGGTGTCAAGATGTGTTCATCATAGCCTAGCTGATGTAGCATTCATAGTGGGAGGAGGTTGACTCTAGAGTTGTTGTCAATGAAAATCCTCAAGAAATGATTTCCATTTATCTGGTCAGACACATATAAGGGTTTGATGTGCCCTTTCATGATGGTGTCTTCATCCCTATATGTGAAGGAGACAACGACGTGAAATTATTCGGGATTGGCATCCTTCCAATAGACTATGACTTCTGCTACTTTTGCCTCGAAGTACTAGGGGATTAGTAAGGTATTTATGAGAACCTCCCTATGATCTACAGATAAATGTAATGCATCTAGGATTGATGGATTTTTTTGGAACCGAAACCATCAATATTAGAATTTCATATTTATATTCTAAAGGTCAGCGCTTCCCAACTCAGGATTTCTATTTCATAGACAATTTAGGGTCTTGATCATTGGATATATATGGTTTGTCCTCTATGATAGGATCTATTGGAGTTGTGGTCCTTTTCGGGTTTGGATGAACTGGTTTGCCCATATTCCTTGGGGGATTTTGTATTTTTTCTTTTTCTGATGGATACTCCAAGATAACTAGGCTTGGATTTCGTTCGGTGGGGGTGGATGAACATTTTGTTTCCCGTTGTGTCTATCAGATGGTCCTTCCAACTATGCAAGGGGAATTCGGGTTCATGGTCATAGTCTTCATTAGAAAAGGGGTCTATCAAGTGAATGACATTAATGGATCAGAAGATCAGTTCTTGATCCGACAATGTTTTTGTCTGACTGCCTTCTTCTGATGGTGTCGTTTCGCAGGGTAGTGCCCATAGTACTGGTTGGCGGGGCAGTACCCATTGTACCATTTGGCAGGCAAGTCCCTATTTTACCATGTTTTTTGGTATGAAATTCAAAAGTGTCAACACTGGACTCATCATTGTTTTCAGCCCATCTTCTTTCTCCTTTTTATGCACTTATGGAACTTAGAGTGCTACGGGGCTAAGGATAACGTTTGTGTTGCTTGAAGAGGTTTTGGGGGCACAATGGGTTGTTTCAACTATGCATGGAGGATTCCATGAACCTGGTTTAAGGGTTTTTAGGTTATCCAATTGTCAAATTTTTTATCCTTACTGGCGACTGTTTCCCATTTCTTTTCCTCTCTTGAGTCTCAGGTGGAAACAAATGCCAATTGTGCTAGCGGCGGTCCCAACTTGACTGTCCTAGAATCCACCACATTTTTTAGGATATCCTTGAAGATGAATAATTCTTAGATGGTGTGTCCCATTATTCAGTGATAGGGAATATAATTTTTTTTGTCTTTGAGACCCACTTCATCGGCTCTCTTTAGCTTCGGTAGCCGAAGCATGTTTCAATTTATGGAGGCTATAAAGTAGTTGCAGACCTGGTCTTATCATAACGAGTACAAATTATTTATTAATTCTTAAAATTGATTTCTATTAGCACCCCATTTCTCATCTTTCCGAGGTGGGGGTGGATGATAGCATCCTAGGGGTCCCACACATTTTGGTGGAGGCCTTGTGATTGAAGCTGGTGTTGGGGGTGGCTTAATCATGATAGAAGCTGCTTTATAATTTCCCACTCTATTTCCTAGGGTTGATGGGGTCACTCAGGACATGATATTGGTCTCCTTCAAGGATTCTTCTACCACATGGTCAATGGAAGAGGAATCCCGGAAACCACTTGTTTAATTCACTAGGATTGGAGGTGTTCATAATTCATCACGAAGATTTTCGATGCACATAGAGATCAATTCATCATGGGGAAGCGGTCGGTTCATGTAATAATTCAGGACATTCAATCGAGAAATGGATTCTAAGACTCTTTCATTCTCTCAGTACTTGTAGTTTATGAGATCATTGATCATTGGACTAGGTAGTGTTGAACTGAATAGGAAGAGAAACTATCACCAGAGGTCCTCCCAGCCTGTGATTGATTTAGCTGGTAAGCTAGTATACCATATGAAGGTCAATCCCTATAGGGTTCGCACAAATCAATAGATTTTTACTACTTCTTTCTACTCCATAGTTCCCATCATGGAGTCACATTAAGAGCTATTGTGAATTAAATGTTGTTTCAGGTCCTGTTTTCCATTGAATACTAGGAATAGGGGGTTTACAATGATTTCCAGTGGTGGAACATTTCTCACCCAATTAGGTAAGGGTTTTATCTCTGCTTGTATCAGAGAATGACACCCCTCTATGTCTTCTAGTTGAGTTTTAATTTGCTCAATGGTGTTTAAGATCCCTTAATTAATATCCTTTTGGGATTGAACTTGAGCTCATGCGGTAGTGTCTAAAGATTGGTGTGACTGTGCTACTGGAATTTGGGGTGGATACCCAGCTGAGGTATCTTTTTGGGTTTACCAGAATATATTCTGGCTGCCTTCGATGTGGGGGGAAGTCTTCATTTCCTTATGGGGTTGGGTTTAAGTAGGTTTATGGTAACAATACTAGATTGGACGGGCCTTTGAACTTAACTTCATTCACTGGGATGAGTTCTTATGGAAATGCCACCTCTTTTATGAATACCTTTTGATGTTTTTCAAGGGGAACACAACTGGAAAGGTATCTCCCTCGATGCAGCTCGACATTAATTTGCCTATGCTCTTTCATTTCTTCATCCTACTTATATAATGTTTCCTCGAGAGTGAGGGACACATTCTCAGGGGGAGGAGGCGGTGGGTCATAAATGACTTTGGAATTAGTCTTCTCCTTGTTGACGATTCCCAAGGGATGTATTTACAGATTAACTGAGGGGGAACCCAAATTTAGGACCTCTATTTGGTTCCAGGTATGCACACAATCAAGCTCATTGTGGGATGCCTCGTGAAGGGAACCATATTCAATTACATCCTCTCCCTCTGTGTGATTTATTGTGAGGTGTGTGGGGTGGAAATTTACCATGTTCATTGACGAATAACACATTGGGGGTGGTGTACCTGGTGCCGAATTGTAGGTAGGATTTGTGCATCCTTTGTTGGATTTCCTCCTTCTATTCTATGGTTTCTTCATGTTTTGTGGAAAATATGGACCAAAAGGAAGCCCTGATCCAGCCTCTTCATGCACATTTGGCTTAGAGGGTTTGAACCATGAGAAAGGGTCGAACAGGTGACTCCTATCTTCATCGTTCTTACTATACGGGAGAAGATAAATGTTTTTTGTGTAGGAACATGAGGTAAAAATTTCCCCAGCCCTGCATGATGGGGTTGTTATTTCTCTTCCATTGATTCAATATGGTCTGGATTTGCTGGTCTTATGAGGAAATTTTGTTTTAAAAATCCCCCAGCCCTGTGGGATGAGGTTGTTCTCGCATTGTGGTTGTAGCCACTGCTAGTGACACTTTTTTTATTTCACGCACTCTCACATGGGTGTGAGCTGAGTATGCCATTGGACCTGCATGGGGTCTATCAACTCTCGAAGATATGATAACTGCTTACCGGTTGGCTTCCCTTGGGTGGGAAGCCTATTGAATGTTCTTAGTTTTTTGACTCTGAATATTTTTTACAGGTTGATCTCTTCATTCCTAATGCTTTCGAGATTTACTCGGGGCCGGTTTTTGTTGATCCTTCCATCTTTCCTAAGAAGGGGTTTCATTCGATTGTTTATATTGTGTAATGACGTTACAATATGTAATTTCTAACGGGGTTAGTTGGACGGTACATAGGGTGAAGTGTAGAGCTCCACATTCTCCCAATCCCTAAATATGAACTCCATTTGGGGCATCACCAATGTGGCAATGCAACCTGTGAAGTGCATGGAGGAAATCCATTTCAGGGGTTTTCTTTCGCCTTTTTTATCGTGGATGTCGTGTGGATGGGAGGGTTTCCAGGCCAAATAGATGGTAAAGCTCCCCTATCATGTTGACATGGTCCACATAATCTTCATAGAGAATAAATTTTTTTTAGCTGGTGAAGTGTCTTCCATATATTGAGGTGAATGTCATTCATACATTCCCCAGACAACTCCCTGGTATGTCAAAGTGAGAAGTGGTTGTAGGCCAATAAATCACTAGTATATAAAATATAGTCAGTTGTCTTCTCACAAACAACATATCATGTTGTTGTTCTTACGTGGGCTCCTCTACTTGATATAACTTGATTGACTACTTCGTAATAATTTCATTCCAAGCAGTCATGATGGTGGGATCCTCATTGGTATGTGAATGGAATGGGGGTGGATCAGAAGAGGACAATGTCCCCACACCATCCTATGGTTGAGAAAGGATATCACTCTTCATAGACGGAATGCCTGATATCTCTGACTCCATCATTCCATGAACATCAGCATAGGAGGACTTTCTCAAATTTTTTTTGGCAAGGGATGGACCTTCGTTCTAGTATGAATTTTTATTGTGGGTAAGATCTTAGTAATTGGTGTTTCAATGGTGAGGGATACCATTGCAACTTGATTCCCGACTGCGAGAAATGTATTTATGGTGTATACCTTGGTGAGGAACTTCAGGGTGGGCTATAGTGAGTGGAGGAATACTTGATTTCAACGAGGGGAAGACCTTCTCAATGACTGCTATGATAGAGAGGACTACTATCATAGCTTGATACCTGGCTGCAGGGAGAATTTTTGTTGTGTACATCTTGGGTAGGGCCTTCATGATGTACGGAAATGAGGGGAGGACCTTTTCGTTGCTTGATGTTACTATGGTTTGGGCCTTCATAGAATCTACCATTGCGTGTACGACCATCAAAATTATTGTCATTATGGTGAGGACTACCATAATGACTCAATGTACAACTATAGGGAGAAGCTTATCTGCAGCGTATAACCAGGGGTAGACCATTAGGACAGACAAAATAAATGAGAGGACCTTCATGTTCTCCAGTCTTCAGGTAAAGGGGATGGATACCCCGATGCACATTAGGAGGTAGAATCTCATGATTGATCATTCTTGGCCCACAGAGTTTGCCCCCATGGGTGCTCTGGGAAGGACCTTTAGAGTTACTGGTAGAGAAAATGCAGGGAGGGCCTTTGCAACTGCTACCGCCACTTCCATAATTTGACAATGAATTTTCACAGTCTTGAGCCTTTATTGATATATGTTTGAGGGAGTCACGAACCCTAGCTTTCAGCAGACTAGGATCATGTATATTCTCTTCATTTTCCAGTAGAATTTGGCGCATTTTATTTTTGAGTGCTCTCTTATAGGTAACCGGTTCCACCTGCTGTAGGTAAGTACCTTCAAATATGTGTCCCTGTCTAGTTGGGTCCCATGATGTTGTCGGGATAATTTTAAGGGAATATTGAGTTTTGAAAGTGATATATGCATTCCCTAGAGTGTCCACCAAATTGGACTGGAATCCCCCAGTTGGAACGAGCATTTTTTCTCAATCTGGTTGTCCATGTATCTCAGTATATTATCGTTAACCCTCCTGGAATGGAGTTGGGACACATAACTACTCTGTAGTGACAAACCCATTTTGCGAGAAAGTCATTTCGTTCAAGGAAATCAGGTCATGGGCCTGGTTTCTCACATTCACTGCTAATGCAATAATGTTTTGTCATGTTTAGATGATATGGTCTAGGATCGATGTCTGATCTTCCACCATTGCAAGAAGTTCTTAGATACAACATTGGATGGAATGGGTATGAATGACATTCTAATCTCAGAGCAGGAGTTTGTGCATGCTCTAATCCTCCATGGGTTTCCAGTAGATATTGGCCGTTCTCCAATGTTGGGATAGAGGAATTAGTCTTCCACCAGTTTTCTTCTCCAGTTACCACCATATTTGGCTAGTGGGTTTCATCTTCACGAGTGGGGATTTTTATCTATTAGCTTTCTATTGTATCGGTCTCATAGGCTTTGTATTCATCCATAGGAATTTGTCTCTGATCATATTTTCTTGTTGCCCTGTCTGGATGGAGGGCTTGATTTGCATCGGTATGTATTTGTGCCTGTGTATAGTTGGTTGTTGCCCTATTTGGTTGATGGTATTTTTATGCATCTATAGACATCTATATATACCTATAGTTGGCCGCTCTGTCTACCTAGTGGGACCGAAGAGCACTATCAGGAACATGTACGTGCTCATATTGTGCCACCCTATCTCCGTGGTGGGATTGATTGGAGCGAGAAGAGTTATATATACGCTCATTGAATGTCACTTCATATGTATGGGGTATTTTCTCTTTAGGAACCCGAGTAATAGTGTGTTCCTGATTATACATTTTACGCCCTGGGTGAAAAGCCAGAGAGGCCCAGGTCTCGTGGACTTCAGAAGGTGCCCTCGGCAGAAGAACCTCATTGGATTGAGGAGGCCTCGTCTTCCGGTGTCGGTGGTGATGCTCTCTAGTAGGTCCCCGTAAGTAATACCCTTGTGAAGTGGATATGAATTTTTCAACATTGACTTCATCCACCTCCCCACGATAAGGGAGGTACTCATTGTTGTATTCTGACGATAGGCACTTGAAATTGTTTGAGATGACCACCAGGGTTGCCTTGTTCTGGGGTGCCAACCACGGCTGAGGAGGTGACTGCTGAGTCCTCGTAGACTGGAGGTGTTGTCTCGCGGCCTCCAGTGTTTGGAGAGTACCATTTCAGTGGTACTATTTTATCAACATGTTGGATACCCATTGTTGAAGATGCTGTGTAGGTAGGGGGTCCTTCTCATCGTTAGGGCCCCAACCTCCTGTGGGATCACTAATGCATGTGTGTGTGTATTAGACGTAGAGATTTCATTTGGATCAAAGTTTTATTTGCGGGAACCTGCAATATATATATATGACATAAAGAACACAAAACATTGTCAAAGTATCATTGTTTTAAACATATGCATATTTAACGATTCTTCTTGGTTACCTCCCTATTTTTTCTTGTTGTGAGGTGAAGGGGCTTGAGTGGGGTAAGAATTCCACCTTGGTTAAGGATTCATGTTGGGTTCACCATTTTTTTGCCTCTGTGGTGGGGCATTTGGGGTGATGAAAAAATGTTCTGATGATAATACTCACACATCACTTATTATAGAGACATTCTCATGTCAAATTCATCATTTCTTTTGTTTTGACCCGTTTTTCATCATTATCCTTTAAAGGAAGGTGGTATTAACCCCAGAAGAACTGGGTAGTTTACCCCTTCTATTTAACAAGAGAGACGCCACATTCAGATGGTCCCAAGTGGTGATTGAATGGGCTCAAGTACTTGTGAAATCAGTCCTCCTTGGATATAAGTTCATTGGATGGTCTCCAATGAGTTTATTGGTAGAGCCAAAAACACACAAAGGCCCTAGTTTCCATGATTTATGGACCTACTTTCCAAAGGCAGATGCTAAATAGATGATTATTTGGCCAAATACACATAAGGACTCCATTGGTAAAGAGGATGGGTAATCGGGCTAATTTCACCCATTTGGGGGAATTTTTGCCTATTCTAGGGCTCTTTTGAAGATTTATGTCGTATTCATATGTTCATTAATCCTTGGTTCATTCCTGAAGAGTGTGTCTATAGGATACCCTTGGTTTTTAGGATCTTCATGAGCATAAATAGATTTAATTCTATAGAGGTAATGTTGACTTAAGCCATAAAATAAGGAACACTGGAGTTTATCTTCATCAATAGGGTAGAGAAGGTGACTTGATGTTGGGGTCAGATAAATAAGATGGGATTCCTATATATCCTTTAGAGGGGACTCAGTTCCCACGTAGTTCGAAATGGCTGGGGTTTATGCATGGAATATTACTATTGTAGGGGAAATGATTGGGTGAACCCTTTTAGAATGGCACCCTTGTGAGCGCATGCCTTCAAATTAGTCTCATCTGTATCCTGGATATGAAGTTATATTACTTCCTAATGAAATTAATATGATGATGGAAAGGATGGGAATTAAAAATAAATACCACTGAAATCCAGATGATGGTAAAATTAATCTTCAATGTAATCAATGTAATGAAGGAATTCATGCATATAAAAAAAGCTTATGTAATAAAGAAGACAATGAGTTTCATATTAAGTAAAGAAGAATAATAAGAGGTTTATGAAGTTGGAAAGAATATTTTTTCTCCATCTTAATGAATAAATATAAATCAAAGTTGGTCTTGATAATCGTAATAAGAAGACATATTTTTTCATTCTTAAATTTTATTCATATAAAAATTAAGGAATAAATTTCCATTTAACACATGCTTTCCTTGTAATGAGGAAATCAGAACGGGTAGGTTGAAATTTAGGTGGGGCAAATAAACAAAATGTAAAAAAATCAGTTCTGATTTGTTTGAATGTGGGTCAAGAAAATCAGAGTGACAAAATTCCATTATCATAATGAAGAAGTTGTATTCGACAACTGGATTCATGAAACATGGTCAGAATAATGTTTATTTAGAAGTATTCAAATCCATATTTACAAGTGGGTCATGAAATGAGGATGACCATCATAATAAATAATCTTAAAGGGAACATAATAGTGAAAAATTATAATCAGATTGAAGATTTTTTAGAAAGACTGAAGGGAAATGAAGTTAATAGAAGTTCCAAAATTCAATGAAGATTGAATGAGGCAAAAGGAGATTCGAGATTTAAGGAAATATTTAATATTTCGGAAATTTGGAGAAGTGGTAAAAACTTTTAGAAGACCAATTAAACTATTTTGGTGAGCCTATAAAAGAAGAAGAACACTTTGTGTTTTTTGTGACTTGCATCCCTCATGAAAGGGGAGAGAGAATCTCCACAATTCTAGAAAGAAGAAGCTTACAGATTGGTTTCTTGAAGAAGTTAACTAAACAGAAGAAGAACACGAAGAAGAAGAATGAAGGATGTCATATTTAGCTGCCAATCATATTGAACTGGATAATCATAATAGGAAATTCATATTGAGATTTCTGGACTGAGGAAAAGTAATTTCATATTTTTTTAATGTTGTATTCTGAAAAATATACATTTTATGTATTAAAAAATTTGACTTGGGAATCAGACTGGTAAATTAGACTGAGTATTGTTATAAAAATTCCAGAATTAGTTATCAATTTCTGGGTGAGAAAGTGAAGAATTATTTTAAAAGATGATATTTGAGAAAGTTGATCAAAAATCACCATTCCAAGTTTGTTACAAAAACCATATTTCATCATTTTGTGATTCTTAAAGTACATGAACTATTGTATTCAACATAGTGCTACACAAGTGTTAGGGAATATCCTAATCATAGTATTACATAGAAAAAGATAGTTTTCTATTGGATTGTGTAGTATTGGATTACTTGCAAACCATGACAAGGTCTATCTAATCATGTTAAGTAGTGAACCTTGTAGTTTTTTTATTCAGGTGGTTATGTGTTTTATTTTTTTTCAACAGAGAAAGAAATCCATGACAGGAGGTGAAGGTTTTTTATTAAGAAATGAAACATAATAGAAAATGATATCACTGATTCACCCCTCCCCCTCTCAGTGATACATGAATCCTAGTTGTGTAATCTAAATTAGTATCAGAGCCGAAGGTTCCCTTCACTATGGGAAAATGGCTATTTATGACGGGTTATATTAGACGATTCAGGGGCATGTCACAAATAACTTTTCATAAGGGGTAATTTGTGTGGGGAAGATTACCCCCATCACAAATAACCATTATTTGAGATGGGGAATGACCACACATCGCAAAATATTTGGCACAAACTGCCCGAAAAACCACATGTAAGGTTATTTTGCGATGGGTTTCTATTCTCGTCGTAAATAATCGGCGGTGGTTTTTAGTATTTTTGACGAGATTCTTTCCTCATCGCAAATAACTAGCAGTGGCTTTTAGTATTTGCGACGAGATTATTTCCTTGTCGCAAATACTTTGTTGGTGGGTACTATTTTTATTGGGGCCCATAACAAATAAGTTTTAAAAGGCCCACTTTAATTAATGTGTGCCGAGGTATTTGCAACAATCCCCACCGAAAATTCCCCCGACATAACTAATCTAACCTATATATACCCCCATTCATTTTTCCTCTCAATTCACTCTTTAGTGAATTTCTCCCTTTATCTCTACTGAAAAAATTTCTTCTCAATTTTTAAAAGTTTAACATTTTAAATCACCCCATTATCTTTGACATTAATACTTCAGAAGCATCCGTTTCAAGGTATTTATCTGTTTTTTATTGTTTAGTCAATTTATTTTTATTTAAATTTTTATAATTTTTTTAATTAGATGAAAATTATTTATATTTGAATTAAATATTTGTTTTTCAGTATTCATTTTTATTAATAGTGATATCTAAGTGTTAATTAACAATAAATTTTAATAAATTGTAATAATTTTACATAATTCCTAATAATTAGCAATCACTTGTATTAATTAGTAATAAATAGTAATTAAGTGTATAAATTAGTAATAATTATAAATAATTAGGAATAATTATAAATAATTTGTAATAATTATAAATAATTTGTAATAATTCTGAATAATTCGTAATAATTCTAAATAGTTATTAATAAATTGTAATAACTAATAATAATTAGAAATAATTAGGAATAATTAGTAATAAATTTTAATATTTTAAAATAAATTTTAAAAATTAGAAATAAATAGTAATAAATAGTAATTAGTAATAATTAGTAATATTTATTTATAATTAGTAATAATGAGTAATAAATATTAATAAATATTAGTAAATAGTTATAAATAGTAATAAATAGTAAAAAATATTAATAAATAATAATAAATAGTAATAATTAATAATAATTAGTTAAAAATATTAATAAATTGTAATAATTAGTAATAATTAGTAATAATTAGTATTAATTAGGAATAGTTAGTAATAAATTGTAATAATTATGATTAATTAGTAATAAAGTTTTATAATTTGGAATAATTAGTAATAAATATTAATAATTAATATTAATTAGTTATAATTAGGATTAATTAGTAAAAAATTCATAAATAGAAATAAATTTTAATAACTAGAAATAAATATTAATAAATATTAATAAATAAATAAATATTAATAAATAGTAATAAATAGTAATGAATATAAATAATTATTAATAATTAGTAATAATTAGCAATAATTAGTATTAAGAAGTAATAATTATAAATAAATAGAAATAAATAGAACTAAAGAGAAATAAATAGAAATAAATTGTTATAATTAGTAATAATTAGTAATACTTAGTAATAATTATTAATAATTAGTAATAATTGTGAATAATAAGTAATAATTAGTAATAATTAGTAATAATTAATAATAAAGAGAAATACATAGTAATAGTTAGTAATAGCTAGAAATAGTTAGTAATTGTTAGTAATAGTTTGTTATAATTATGATTATTTAGTAATAATTTGGAATAGTTAGAAATAATTTGGATTAGATAGTAATAATTAGGATTTTTTTGTAATAATTGGGATTAGTTAGGAACAACTTGGAAATAATTAGCAACAACTAGGAAATAATTAGAAAGAAATCTTAATAAATAGTAATAATTTGTATTAAATAGTAATAAATAGTTATAACTAGAATAAATAGTAATAACTAGAATAAATTGTAATAAACTGTAATAAATAGTTATAATTAGTATTAAATAAGTAGAAATAATTAGTAATTAATAATTAGGATTAGTGTGGATTAATTAAAAACAATTAGGATTAATTAAAGTAATTTATAATAAATCATAATAAATTCGAGTACATTTATAAATTTGCACAATTTTTAGTAGATTGGTGGAATTCCTTTTGATCGATTCCTTAGTTCGTTGAAACATTTTCCACTAAAATCAATATAAAAAATCTACTCGGACATACGTCGGAGTAGATTTTTCAAGGAGATTTATGTTGGATAAAGATTCCAGGTAGGGAGATGTTAGAATAAAGAGGCTCTCTTTCTTAAAGAATCAACCCATTACAACTTTCTGTGATTGAAATCACTATGAATATTATGATTTGACGTACAAATATCCATTTCTGTATGCAAGAGAGCATGAAGAGCATTTCTATATTGTTATTATTCCATGCTCTTGTGCATACGAAAATGGTTATTTGTACGTCGGAGTAGACTATTCTTAGTGCTTTTAATTAGATATTGCTTCAAGGGAATGAGTCATCTTGAAAAAGAAATACCTTTAATTTGTTGTAAATTTTGTTACAAATAATTAAGAATAATTAGTACAAAATATATGAAATTCATAAAAATTTGTGGCAATTAGTATAAATTTTTATAAATGAGTGTAGAACACTATAAAATCATAAAAAATAGTTTAAATGACTATAAAAATAATATATATAATCCTAAATTCATAGAAAAAAAGAATTTAATTATCTTCTCTTTTTTATATAGTGTTTATCTTATATCTAATTATTCAAAATAACTAATTATTTCATTTTTTTAGAAAATTATGGAATGAGGAATTTTAAAACAATTGTTATTAGGTTACCATTCTTGGATAACTCATCACAAGAATGTAAACGGTTCTGGTTTAAATACTTTATATATTGACGGTGTTCAATATTTCTTCTCATTTGCATCATAGAAACCTAAATTTGTTTCAGAAGTGACAATTTAGTGTATTTGTACGAAATGTGCTCTGAGGATGTATGACACATTTGACAACATTAGAGCTCATTTATTGCATTTTGGTTTGCAACTAAATTATATTTTTTCATATGAACATGGTGAACACAGTTTTAGAAAAGATATTAATAATTTGGTTCGAGATCCAACATAGTTTCAATGTTTACTACATGATGTGGATGGTCATTCTATTCAACAAACTGAAACAAATGCTGATGTTTATTTAACTCTTGAGTTGGAGCCGTCTTATTAATATGAGTTGTTGAGGTCCGCTGAGTATTCCTTATATCCCGGTTTCAAGATAACAATATTTTAAGTAATTTCTAAATTTATATCCATAAAATCAGATAATGGAATGTCAAATAGTTGTTTTGATCAGATATTTTCTTTTTTAAAAACACCGCTACCTGAAGGAGTGTGATGCTAGAAAATTATTATGAGGGAATGAGCCTTGTTCATAATATGGGTCTTTGTTATAAGAGGATTCATGCATGTTCAAATGACTACATCTTATATTATGGTGAAAATGAGTTGTTGGATAGTTTCCTTACAGGTGGACAGTCAAGGTAAAAAGAATCTAAACCAGATTACTCTGGATTTTTTCCTATAAAAAATTGAGATATTTCCCACTCACACCAATATTGAATCATTTATTTGTGTCACAAAACATAGCATCATTGATGTCATGGCACAAAAAAACATTTCAACTAGTAAAATCTTAAATAATCACTCTGATGGCAATTCCTAGAAAACATTTTTTCCAAGTGCATTTTTCATTTTCTTTAGAAACCCAAAACGTGTGATTGGGTCCCTCTATTGACGATTTCTATACATTTGGTTTTTACGTTAGTCAGTATTCATTTAGGCCTATGTTTATAACTCTGTATAATTTACCTCCAAGGATATTGATTAAGAATCCATATATATTTTTGACCTTATTAATCTAGGTTATCCAAAAAACAATGTCAATGCTTATTTGAAAACCTTGATTGATGAGTTGAATTAACTATGGAGTAATTGTGCCAATACATATGATGTTTCAATGAAACAAAACATCCTACTGAAAGAAGCATTTATATAGAAAAATAGTAACTTTCCAGCATAGGGAATGTTATCTGACTGGATTTAAAATTCTACAAAATCATGTTCATACTGTATGAGATACAATAGTGAATTTGTTCTTGTCAAAGGAAAAACCCTTGTTTCTTAAACTGTTATCAAGTATTTATTCCAACAGTTCATCCTTTTCAATGAAACAAATATCATTTTAGAAAAGGAACAGTTTCAAGAGATGGACCTCCAAGAATGATAATTAGTATAGAGTTGAAATCAATTTTCACTTAAATACATACCATTAATTTATACCAACAATAAACTAACAAAAAATTGATGGGTTTGGAAAAGAGAAAAATTGGATAAAACAAATCATTTTTAGGATATTCCATTTTGGATTGATTTGTTGGTTTGTCACATGTTGGATGTGATGAATATTGAGAAGAACTATTTTGATAATTTATTTCATACAGTTTGGGATAAACCATATAAGACTAAAGACAATGTGACGACATGATTAGATCTTTCCCAAATGTGCAAGAGATCAGAACTTGAACTGTTTGAAAATGTCAGATCACATAAGTTAATGAATCCTAATGCAGCTTATTCACTATCCAAAGAGATTCATTTATTATTTTGTCATTGGATTGCAGATTTGAGACTTATAGATGGTTATGCTTCCAATTTGGGAATATGTGTCAGAAATGGTCATATTACCGGATTGAATATTCATGAATATCAGGTTTTAATGGAATGACTTATTCCAATTGGATTAAGTTATTTTTAAAATACAATGATTTGGGATTCACTAACAGACATATAGTATTTGTTTTGAGATATTTGTGCGTCATCAACCAACTCTGATATCATAATAAAATAGTAAGAAGATGTCATTTTAATTTTATATTAACCCAAAAAAATCTTCCCATTAGGGTTTTTTGACTTAATTGAACATTTGATATTAAATTTTCCACATGAAACAAAATTTAGAGGTCCAGTGTAGTTACGATGGATGTACCTATTTGAAAGATACATGTAGATATTTAAAAAAACATATGTAACAATGCATCAGTTGAAGGCTCAATTTTAGAAGCTTATTTCCAAGAAAAAATTTATATTTTCTTCTCTTGTTAATTTCAATCTAAATATCCCTCAAAATACAAAATCATGAGACATAATGAGGGAAATGTTGACAATACCATGAAAAATAAATTAGGAGTTTTCAATCAGCCCCCGAACATGGATTTGGTGGAGTTAATGAATGATGGATTTCATATGATGAACATCATAGAGCTCATACATATATTCATTTGAACTGTGATGAAATGAAACCATACGTACTATTATTTCACCTATCACTTATTCTATAACAATTATAACACTACATTAATATTATTTTATTTGTAGGATAAATGATAATCTTATCAAGAAACAATTTACACAATTTACAATATCTTCTCTTAAAGAACATCATCACGAAAAATTTCCTACTCGTTTCAAAAATTGGTAACATATATTATTTTTTTATTTCACATAAAAAAAATCAATTAAATACTTGTAATGGTGATTATTGCTTTTCAACTTTTTAAGCATCTCAACATAGTGATAAAATAAACAATCAATTGTCTGTGTTGAGTAACCCACAATAAAAAATGGTTAAATATTAAATGTATATGGGTTGAATGGTTATCAATTTCATACATGTGCATATGGGGAATAAAAAAATCAATGAATAGTGGTGTTTTATTCAGAGGATCTCATCACAGAGAAACCAGAGTTGAATTTTAAAGATTTTTGGAATAAATCATTGAAGTGTTTTATTTGGGACAAAATTACGTAACAATGTTTAAATGTAATTGTTTGGATACTAAGAGAGGATTATGTTTTCATAGGATCCATGGAATCGTTGATATTAAATAAAAATATTTATTTTTTAGTTAATGATCCATTTTTATTGGTACATTAGGTACATCAAATTTATCATGAAAATTATTGTGCTACTTCAATGGACTAGGATGATTACTGGAGCATAATAAAAATGAAGTCTCGAGAGAATTAGTTTACTAAAAGTGAATGTGGATCCACTGAAGTGAAATGAATTGAAATTTTTAATGTGATTTCTCTGAATCTGTCTTTTACATGAAGAAACACAAATATAATTGATGATACCCCACAGTTAAGGGTTGATAGTGATGATAATTTTAATGATGTTACAACTGAATTTGAAATGAAAAGAGATGTTGAAACTAAAACTAATATTGAAATTGATGATGATGGGGAAAAAGATAATGATATTGACATCAACGACTATGATGATGAGGATGAAGATGAACATTGACGTAGTTAAATGCTGGTTATAATCATATATAATATATATCTATATATAATAGTTGGTTTCGATTGTTTTATAATAATAATGATATCATGTTTCGGATGGATCATGATTTTTTTGTATGTTATAGGGGGGTGATCTCCCATTGAATGAGAATGTGGTTAGATCCGCCAACCCTCAGACTATTGGCAGTTCAGGGAACTCAGAGGGGGGTTGGTCTTACCCGATTGATGCTTCTTGACCCTATACATGAGAGACGTCCACATATTGGGATCGATCGATGCACACAGAGGTATGTTTTCCTGTGAATTTTAGTTATTTTTCATTAATTTATTTATATTCTAATTTTTTGATTTATTATTCTCTTTTTAAATCATTACGTATATAGCTGTTGGACCGGGGAACGCTATATTGCAAAATTATTTTTTTGATGTATGGGTGTCGTGGAATTAGATTCCCATCAATGTTCAGTAGTACATGTACAAGAATTGGATTGTACACAAATAAATTATATTTATTTTGAAATTATTTTAATTAATAACTTGATAATATAAATTTTCTGTAGGATGTATTGTATCCCATTGAGGAGAGAATGCATGAGGCTATTTGGAAGGCATGGTAGGGAGCTATACGCACATGTTTTAGTTAGTTTTTTCACAATTTCAAATGGAATGCATTGGAGAAAGTAGGAGCACAAGAGTTTGATGAGACATGTCTCATCCACCGACCTAATTATATTTTATCTCAGGTTTGGGATGGATTATATAAAAACCTATTGAGTAGGATGTTTCAGAGTAGATTATCAAATGGTCATAAAAACAGGAGGAGATAAGAGGTGACACATCTTGATGGTGTTCGTACGTTCAGTATGCATAGAGAGCATATGATAAGTACACTTTTTTTTAAAATATTGTATATGAATTTAAATGTATGTTGTTTATTTTATATTCATATGGGAACTAACACAAAATTATATTATGGAGTACGACATTTATAGGAAGATGTAAGGTGATCCAGCCATTCGGGAGATTAGAGGTGCTCACCAGCATCAGATTCTGGTCAATATAAGTTTTTTTAGTATTAAATTTAACTTAAAATAATCTTTTATCTCTTTTAATTTGAAATTGCAATTGATGGCTTCATATGAGACCACGACGTCTTAGACAAATAAAGAGAGTCAGGATGAGACCGATGGTTAAACTAGTGCCCCCCAATTTGATGGAGGAGCATGGATACAGTCGACCCAGTATGGATTCAAGAAAGGCCGAGTTGTTGGTATCGGCTCTTGTGTAACCCCAGTGGGTTTTTATAGCACCTCTGCGATATTGGTGTCCAGCTCAAGAGGAGCTCTCATAGAGTTATCATCATCTCATGCATAGTATTAGGAGCATCTACGATCTTAGAATGAGATTATTGAGACTATGTGTATCCAGCTGGTGTAGATGCATCTCTGGCAACAACAACACCAGGAAGAGTTCATCCGATAATAGTTGCATATACAGGATGTGATGTGTTGATAGAGATAAGAGCATGAGCAGGAGTATATGGAATAGATGCGATGTCTAACTCGCAATTTAGGGATGGAGTTCCCTCCACCATCCCTTTCTGATCCTCGAGATAACCCTCCCACTGATCATAGATGTATTTTTATTTTATAATGAAACATCTGAATGCATTTTTTAGTAATATTAAATATTTAATTTTTTAAATAGTGTTTGTTTTATATTTTCTCGAAAATTACAGTTTTTTATTATTAATTGAATTTTTTTTTATATTTTTTTATTATCTAATATATTTTTTTATTTTTGTGAATACTTAGGTTTTTATTATATTACTAATATTATTATTTAATTATTATTTATAATATTATTATTATATTATATTAATTATTTTTTAATTAATTATCATTGACAAATATTAATATTAATATTTTATTTATATTAATATTATATTATGTTTTATATTTTATAAATAATTTTACTCTATTAATATTTATATTATGTTCTTATTAATATTAATATTATATTATATTAATATTATATTGTTGTTAATATTATTATTATTTTAATTTCATTATTTTTGATGGTTTGTCGCAAAAGGGGTTATTTTTATTTATATTTGAGAAGTAATTATGATGGTCCATTGCAAACGAGTAAAAATTGGGAAGCTATATGTGACAAGTTATTGGTCTGTCACAAATAGATTCTTAAAACAATTGCCGAATATTTTTTGCAATGGTTTTACCACGTATCACATATAATGTATTTTTGCGATGGACCATCAAAGAAAGTAATATTTTCGAGGTTCTTATCCACAATGGGTCATTTTCAATGGGAACCCGTCACAAATTACCCATCATAATAATCATTTTTCTCTAGTAGTGATTTATTTATTATTTACTAATGTTTTGAAGAGTATTTGTGATGGAGAATCTGAATTTTATGAACTGTAAGGGGATTCTAGTATTTGATTTAATGAAATATCATATATGTAATGATAGAATTATTCCTAATCATTTGTCTCTTGGGTATGATGTTATTGAAGCTACAAAAGATGGATTTCCTCATATTTATAATAAGGTTCCACTTACACATATCGATAAGAAGAATCTTTATAATGATTAAAGAGATAAAAATTATTTACTTTCATCACTTTATAAAAGTGAATTTATAAGAGTGAAAGGCGTCACCACTGCCAATGGTATTAGGTAAAAGTTGAAAACATTTATAAAAGAAATAAAAATGTGAAAAATTGAAAATCATAAATCTTGATGTTGAAGTATGAATATCTAAAAAGGGTGAGTATGAATATGTTGGGGACTTTTTTACCATGGTGAATGACATTTTTAGTACTATTATATGTATTGGTGAAAATCTAGAAAATTATATAGTTTAAAAGTACTTATGAATTCATCCTCAAATATTTGTTTCTGATGTCTCCTCAATAGAAGATAGTGAACCTAAAACTCTATCTCTAGATAATATTTATAGTACTCTACTTACTTATGAAATTAGAAGGGAAAAATTTATAAAGGGAAAAAACAAAGATGATAGGGAAATGTCTATCAAAGCCTCAAATAAGTAAAAGTCTAAGAAGTTTCTTGAGGAAGATGATGAAGCAAACTATGACTCCAAACATGATTTATATAAATGTTTTGTGGAAATTTTATCCTTGTTTTCTAGAAATGTGAGAATAGGTACTAGTAAATAAAAAAGGAAACATCACTTCAAGTGTTTTTGAATATCGATCATTGGTTACTTTGGATAATTTTCCTCAAACAAAGAAATATGAATATAATGATGAAGAAGAACTAAGGTCTAGAATGTAGTGGAAGAAATAAGGTGATAAGGATAATTATTTCTCTTAAGGGAATGATAAAAAGTTCATCAAATCTAAAATTAGAATATTTTGGTTTAAATATGAAGAAGAATAAGACAGTGAAGATGAATATGAAAAAACATTTTCTGAGAAATCTCAAGACCATAATTTTGTTATAATAGTGAATAATGATGATTTCAGAAGTAATAGTTTTGAAGGACAATAAACTCAACATGAGTTTCATTTGAATGAAAAGTTGAAATAATTCTTGAAAAATATTAAAATTTATGAAAAGGAAAAATGGAAATTGATAAATGAATGTTCCTCAACAATCAATCAAGAAGGTATTTTTGGAATAAAGAATATATGTTTAGGGGAAATGAGGAGAACTACGTTACTTGAACATGGCCTTTACCATTACCATTAGAGGAAAACCATGATTACTTCAGTGTATATTAAAATCTATTATTTATATGGGACAAGTTTATATATGACTTGATATGAAATGTTTTCTAGAAAAAATCCAAATTTTAGATACTTAATAGTTATTGGGAGTCTATGAATTATAAAGAATAAAGGTGGTAAACTTTAAATGTTTGATCAGAGTTGAAATTAGAATTTTTTTCCTGGCTATACACTAGAAGGAAGAGCATACATATTCTTCAACAATAAAATAAGAATAATAGATGATTCTTTTAATGCGAAAGTTATTGATAATGATGAGGAAGATAAACAAACTTATACTGATAAGGTAGTTGAAAAGGTTAAGAAATGTATTATTAACAATGATAGTAAGGATTCCGAAAGTGGTAATCCTACTCAAGAAAAATAATCAGACTCACCTATTTTAAGTGACTTGGATGAAACTCAAATAACTCAGCCTAGGATGAGGATGCTGGTGGAGGCTGAAAACATTATTGGTGATCAACATTATATGTTCCAAACAATAATAACATCAAAATATGTTATACATACTACTTTTTATTCAATACTCGATCCTAAAGATATGAATACAGACTTTGAGAATCTGGAATGGGTTCAAGATACGAATAAAGAGATTGATCAGATAGAAAATATAGATAATTGGGAACTCGTACACAAGTTGGAGAAAAAAATATATTTTTTGTATAAAGTGGGTTTTCAAGAACAAGATGAATGCATATGGTAAAGTGATAAGTAACAAAGCATTATTAGAGTGAAAATGATACTCACAAATTGAAGGTATTGACTTTGATGAGACTTTTTCCCTGGTGGAAGCATTAGAAACTATCAAAATCATTAATTCTATTACAACAAAATGAAGTTACAAAATCATTCTAATGGATGTGAAGTCTGTATTTCGTAAGGGAGATCGTAATGAGGAATTTTATATTGAAAAAACTTGTGGCTTTATTTTTGGAAAAGTTGAACGTTGTGTGTGTTAGTTAAAGAAATAATTGAATGGGATTAAACAAGCTAGGATATCATGGTATTCTAGGTAGGATACATTCATAATGTAGATGATTTTTAAGAATGTAAGGGTTTAATGGAATGCTTACATCAAGTAATGAAAAGTGTTTTCCCTCTTCATAATTATTTATGCTGATGAAATTATCTTTACAAGGAGTGCTGAAAGAAGATGTGAAACATTTTCTAAAGAGATATAATTTTTTAAAAGTCCATTATGGGTGAAATTAAATACTTTCTTGGGTTACATGTTTTACAAAAGAGGAAACACATTTTTCTTTCTCATGAAAAGAATTCCAAGAAACTTCTTTAGAAATTCAACATGGAAAATTAAAAAAGTATTTCTACACCAATTTCAGGGAGAACTAGGTTTTCTAAAGATGGAGAAGGATAGGAAGTTGATCAAAACTACTTTCAAAAGCTAATCAAATGTTTGTTATATTTTGACTAGATTATGACATGACATTTTTTATGTTGTCACCATATGTGAAATATTTCAGAGGTCTCCTAAAGAATCACATTTACTATCTTGAAAAAATAATTCTAAAATATATCAAAGGAAAAAAAATTATAATCAGGTATGATATCATAGAAATTATTGATATATTTAGGTATTAAAATTGTGTTTGGGAAGGAAATGTTTATTATAGAAGACCCAAATCTAGTAGATTTTTCTTTCTAGGGAAAATTTATGTTTGTTAGAATATAAAGAAAAAAAATTCACTAACTCTTAACACAGTATTAGTATGTTGCTTCCACTCAAGTTGCTACCCAACTTATGTGGGTGAAAATTCATTTGGAAGTCTTACTTATTTAAGTAAAGTTACCCTTTCTCTTAGGATGTGATAATCAATGTAAAATCAACCTTATAAGAAATTTAGTACAAAATTATCATTCAAAACATATTGATATCAAATATATTTTCATCAAAGAGATTTTGGAGAATAATGAATTGAAGTTAGAGGATATTCATACATTAGAACAAGTTACTGACATATTCCCAAAACATTTACCAAAGAAACCATTTTATAAATTGAGGTTAAAAAAGGTAGTTCATCCTCTTTATCATCAAGGATGATCTATGTGTTTTTGTAAACTCTCTAATATTACATTTGCATAGTGTTTTCAGGGGGTATAATTGATTCATAAATCTATCCTTATAGAATAATGCATTAAGGGGGAGTTGTGGGGAATCTTTTACACCAACATATAAGTGTGTGAACTATTTTAAATATTTTTTTAGTGGAAGAAATGAATCTAGCATGTAAGTGTGTGAACTATTATAACTATTTTTTGGAGTGTTTATATGAGAAAAACATTGCATTCCTATGAACTTGAAAAAGTGAAGAATGATGAGGAATAATATACGAGGAAAAAATTTTAGGAATAAAGCTTATGAAGAATTCTGAGAAATAAAATTTAAGGAAGGGATGTAAGGAAGAAATCTAAGGAAGAGATGCTGAGGATGTTTTTTATAAGCCCCTACTTTTGGACAACATGATTTTTCTATCAACGGTTATTATTCCATATAAATATTTAGGCCATGTAGGTTTAGAATTATTGATAAGAAATCCATAGCTTCAGGTTATAATATTCAATGATTTATAAACCATGGTTGACAACAAAACCTAAATGGGGAGATTTTTAGGACCAAACTAATAAAGAAGATAACAATATTCCAGAATTGACTATTTTTTCATGGAAATTTCAATGAACGAAAACTCACCTCACATTGTTTTTAGTAAAAATCGGACTGAACATCATATTCAAGAAATCATAATCACATTTATTAAGAAAGAAAATTGTATTGAGAGGATTGTTCAATGAAGAAAAGGCTCATCAGAGTCACCTTGGGCCCAACAAGGGCTTCTGATCATAATGAGGAAGACATTCAGATTTTGAAAAAGATCCAATAAGAAAATGAGGATGTTTTTCTATTTTTTATTTCCCAAAAAACAGATGTATGTTTTAAAACATTTTATTTAAGCTTTTTGGAAGAAAAAAAGGTGATTCCAATTCAATTCCGGAAAATTGTATTCTGGATTAGTAGGAAGGAATGATGCTTCTAGAAGAATAGTAATTTATAATATTTATTAATGAATGTAATAAGATACTAGAAAGTATGGGATGTTAGAACAGTATCCTCTGAAATTATTATGATACTAAAGCTGATCATCAACGTAATAATATGTATGATGGATGTTATTATTACATGAAAAAGTTTATAGAAGAATGATGTTGTTGATTTCCATGTTCATAAATGAATAATTAAAAGTTGTTGAAGAAGTTTGAAATAATCTGATGTCAGCATCATAATTAATAAATCATAATGAGAGTTGGTTTCAAGAATCATAATGAGAACAACTACATTTTCCTTCTTATATTTTTGGTAGAATAGCATAAAAAATAAATTTTTGTTGAACAAATGATTACATCATAATGAGAAATCAAAATGTGAATATAGACTTTGAGGTAGTGCAGAGAAACATAATGAAAATTATTCAATTTTTATTTATTTGAAACCCGATCATGAAAATTGGAGTTACCAAATTCCATTATTATAATAAATAAATCTTATTCATAAATCTGATTAAAGAATCAAAATTGGATGGAAGTTTGTTAAAAAGTTTTTAGTTCCAGATTTACAACTGATTCAAGAAATTAGGGTGTCCATCTTAAAGAAGAATCATTATGGGAAAATCAGAATGAAAAATCATAACTGGATTGATGTTTATTTAGAAAGACTGAAGGTAGCTGTAGTCAAGGGATGATATGAAATTCAAGGAATATTGAATGCATCAAAGAGAGATATGAGATTTATGGAAATATCGAAGATTCATGAAATTTCGAGAAGCAGTAAAACCATTTAGAAGCTCGCCAAAACAATTTTGGTGAACCAATAAAAAGAGGATAACACTTTATGTTTTTGTGTGACTTCCACCACTCATGAATGAGGATAAAGAGGCTTCACAATTATAAAAATAAGGTTTTGGATTGCGTTCTTGATGAAGTTAATGAAACAGAATAAGAAGAAGAAGAAGAAGAAAGAAGGGTGGATATTTCATATAGGTGGCTTTCATATTTATCGGGATAATCAGAATGGGAAAATTGTATTGAGATTTCCAAACTGAGGAAGAAGAAGTTCAGATTTATTTCAAGTGGTATTCTACTAATGTTACATTTTCTAAATTCAATAATCAGACATGGGAATTGGATTGGGAAATCAGACAGATTATTATTATAAAATTCTATGAAGTTCTTATCTCTTTATGGTGAATAATGTAATGAATTATTTTGAAGGATCTTATTTTAGAAATTTGATCAAGGAGAATCATGAAATGTTTATTACAAAAAATTCATTACATTAATTAGTGATACTTAAAGCACATGGACTATTGTATTGAAAATATTTCAACATTAGTGTATGGGAATATCCTACTCATTGTATTTATATCATCCTACATTTTTTATTACATAAAATTGCATAAAATTTTAAAAATAGAGGATATTTTGGGTTTAGGGTCTTGTAAATCAAGGACATAAAACATGAATACTAAAAACAGATTATTCTAATCCACTTGAATGTATTATTAGAGGTTCATCCTAAGTACATTTAGAGTATCTCATAACCTAGGGAAATACGTCAATGGAAAGGGGTGATCATAAATCTGAGTATGGGATAAATAAACACATAGAATGTAAGAGAGAGTAATATAACTAGGAAAGTTCATATAAAAATTTGGAAAAACATAAAATAAATAACATGTATCAAAAAATGTAAATGCGGCTACAACATTTAATATAGACATTCATAATCATATCACCAAAGTCCATCACAAAGGTGTCATAAAAATTACTATGCTTATTCACCACATTATCGTAAAAATTTACCAAGGATATTCAACAAGGTATCCTAAAAATTTCCAAGGATATTCACCAAGGTATCATAAAAATTTCTTAGTATATTCACCATGGTATTGGAAAACTTTCGTAGGTTATTCACCAAGGTATCGTAAAACTTATCATTTGTAGATATTAATTTCTTTACCCAATTAATTGGAGTGATATCAGAGCACACAATTAATATGTCTTTATTTTCAGGTGATCCACATATATTATAATAAAACATTTAATAAATTACCCATAGAGAATAAAATAAACGGGATTTATATCAAAATCATGGTGTTTTAAAAAATGCAGATAAACATTATCATTATGTCATTTATAAACCATGGAAAGGGAATGATGGTTTTATTTATGTAAATTATAAAATAAAATAAATAATTTTGTTTATCCTTTTTAATACCTTTTGAAATGAAAGCGTTTTGGGTATTCATATAAAGAAAATAATATAATTTCTTGATAAAAAGAGAGAGATTTTGAGATACCAATTCTATAGTGTAACGAGTATGAAACATGGTTTTATAAAAAATTAAAATCAGAGGGTATAAGGGTCACCCATTCATAAAAGACTCATAATACATTAGAGGGATAGAATAATATGTAAATAAGAAAATTAGATAGAAATTTTAATGGAATACCTCATATAATAGAACTTGAATGAAAAAGAGAAGTTGTGAATTCCCTTATGAAATTTCAGCAACATAATGGTGCCACATAAAAATTCATAAAATGTGTTTATGAGATAAAATGGGGTCTATAACAATATACACAATATTTAAAGTAAGGGGTATTTGTAATTACATATCCCAACATAATTAAATTTAAATGAAAAAGGAATAACATAAATGGAGTGCTTGAAAAAGAGAACAGTGGTAGATTCCCTTACCTTGAAGAGTAACTTCTAAAACCTGATGATTGGGACCTTGGATGCTTAAGGGAACCTTGGGTGGAGTAATTTGGAAGTAATACTATCATAAATTCGTGTATAATGATTTTGGAATGAATTTAAATGAATCAATGGGTTGGTATTTATAGAAAAAGAGGGGGAGTTTTCTATTAATTTCAAAGGACAACTCATTAGTGGTATTTGCCAAACCATGGGCTTTATCATGGTATTTTTCCATGGTATTGGCCACTTTGGAAACCTCATATAATATTTTAGTCCATAATAGTTGAAAAAATCTTTTCTTTCTCATTACATCATATTGACATATTTATGATTTCATTAAACAAACGGAAAACTAAGAACTATATTTTTACTATTCATCAAAAATTCAACTATTTCAGAAAAATCCCAAAAATTCATCTTAACCATTTTTTGGCATGAGTAATTCAAAAATTGACTCTATTTTATAAAAATAAATTTCATTATAAATTAAATTAAATAAAAAATATTAATACTTAACTACTAATTTGTAAAACATTTATTTACTTGTATTGTGATATAATTATATCTAATTATCATTTAAGACTACTAAAATATATTTACAGATACTTAGGTTAGGTTAATTTTACATTGGTAAAATTAATATTAAAATGAAAAACATTACTAATCCAAAGGGTCAAGTTATGATTCACAAAAGATTATGTCGGTCTTATAAGAATCTAAATAACTTATTGATTGCAACCATGCCTATTCGTTTTTTTGATAATCATTTCATAGAATCAATTATTTAATAATTATTTTTAAAAATATTATTTAATTACTATTAGTCAAAGAAATATTATTCATCAAATACTATTCATAAAAATATTATTCACCAAATATTATTCATCGAAAAATACTATTCATAAAAAAACGAAACATCATAGAAAACTACTAAAAATTCACCCTATATTAACTTTATCATTTGGAATTATAAAATGATGTTTATTTTACAATAATAATTCTATAAGTATGAGAAATTTAACTTTTAAATATAAAAATACTTAGTTACTGAAAATAATAGAGGATGGAAAATGAAAAGTGAAATTGCATAGTAAAATTTGTAACACTTAAAAAAATAAAATTATTTTATCATTTACATTAAAAAGGTGTTTTTTAATCATACTATTTAATTAAGAAAATAATTATTCAAAATAACATAATTTTATATAATAATTAAATAATTTCTAAAAAGTATGGTTTGTGTTCCAAAAGACAATTTATCAAATTTGTATCAATTAAACATACGTTGTTTTAAGAACAACTATTATTAAATGTATATATCCCATTATTTTTCATAGTTGAATTAATAAAAATTTATCCATAATGTATAATGTTATCAATAACTAAAATGTAATTTTACATGCTTATATTGTAAAACATAATAAAAAAAATTAGAGGAAAGAGATCCATAAATAAAAGAAGTACATTTCTCGGATCTTTGCATTCTTTCTCTTTAATAAAATTATGTCCTCATAATTTTTCTCTAATTAAAATTTATTTATAACAAGAAATCATATATTTATAAAGTAATTTTATGTCTTAAAAAATATCATGCTTATAAAAATTATATTTTTTAACAACAATTATATTTTCTATAAACACTTCATAATGATTCATAAAAAGATTGTGATTATCCAAACATATCCCTCTAGAGTGTCATACTAGGAGTGCAACAAGGCTCGGTTTCATGCACTACTTTCTATTCGAGTCTTGCTCAAAGTGGTGTTGTCAGGTTTTACCCCTAGATGCATCTATTCCAAAGACACATCCACTTGTTCGTACGTAGATTGGGATTTATTTGTTCGGAAACCACTTGCTTAATATTTCACCAAATACTAGGATGTTTTCCTATATTTAAAATTTTATATCGGATTATTAATAATGTTTTCATATCCTAATTTCAACAAATTACTATACCATCCTTTGATACCAACTATAGCATCCTGACTTTTAATTACATAAAATTACATTTCATTTTACAAACATATGGTCTTTTGGGTTCATTTTTCTTGGAAATCAAGAATATAATACAAGAAAACTTAAAATAGATTCTTATGATCCACTTGAAATGATTCTTCAAGGTTCATCCTAACTACATTTATTGCATCTCCTAACCTAGGAACATACATCAAAGGATAGGGGTGAACATAAAGACTAGTAAGGGGAAAAGAAAAAATTAGAATGAGAGAAAAAGGCATATAACTAGGAAAGATCACATGAAAATAAGGAATATCATAAAAGAAATACCATGAATCATAACATGTAAATTCGGCTAAAACATTTAATTTAGACATTCATAATCATATTACCAAGTTTCATCCCCATGGTGTCATAAAATTTACCAAGGTTATTCACAAAGGTGTCCTAAAAATTACCAAGGTTATTCACCATGGTGTCGTAAAAATTACCAAGGTTATTCACCAATGTATCATAAAAATTACAATGTTTATTCACCTTGGTATCGTAAAAAATTACAAGGTTATTCCCCAAGGTGTCATAAAACTTGTCATCTCTAGAGATTAATTTCATTACACATTGCATTGAAACGCTATCAGGTCACACCCTTAATATGAATTTATTTTCATGTGATCCAAATATATCATAATCAAACATTTCATAGACAACCCCTACTGAATTAAGGAAATGGGTTACATATAAAAATCATGGCATTTTAAAATGTGCTTAAAAATTTGATCATTATTAAATTTATAACCCATGGTAAGGGAATAATTGTTTTATGTATGCCAATTCCAGAATCAAGTAAATCATTTGTATTTCATAATGAATACCCCTGTAAAATAAATAGGTTTGGGTATTCATATAATGAAAATAAAATAATTTCATGATAAAAAGAAATAGATTTTAAGACGAACATTCTACAACATAACAGGTATTGAACACGGTTTTACAAAACATAAAAAAGATGGGTGAAAGGGTCACCCATTAACAAATGACTCATAATACATTATAAGGATAGAATAATATAAAAATAATAACATGGAATGAAAATTTGAATGACATACCATGTAAAAAAGAACTTGAAAGAAAAAGAGAAATTGAGAATCCTCTTATGAAATTTCAGTAGCCTAACAGTGTCACTTAAACAGACATAAAATGTGTTGATCAGAGGAAAAGAGGAATATGATAATTTTTACACAATATGGACAGTAAGGGGGTGTGTAATGGTACTTCCCAACATAATAAAATGTAAATTAAAAAGGAATAAAATAAAATGAGTTCTTGAAAAATAAAAGGGTGGTAGATTCCCCTTCCTTGAAGAGTAACTTCTAAAACATGAAGATCAAGACCATGGGTATGGTATCCCACATTTTTAATACAAAACATTACATGATTTGTTTATTAAAAAAATATGATATATTGTATTTAGTGTCTTGGAAATCAGGAACATAATACATAAAAATGTAAAACACATTCATATAGTCCACTTGAAAGGCTTCTTTATGGTTCATCCTATATACATTTATTGCATATCATAGCATAGGGAAAAATAAAAAAGGAAATGGGTGATCATAAATCCCAGTAAGGGAAGAAGAAACACGCAGAATGTGAGAACGAGTCATATAACTAGGAAAGATCTTATAAAAATGAGGAATAGCATAAAATTAATAACCTGAATCATAACATGGAAATGTTGTTACAATATTTAATTTAGACATTCATAATCATATAAGCAAGGTACATCTAAAAGGTTTCACCAAAATCACCTAGGTTATTCACCAAGGTATCATAGAAATTACCAAGGTTACTCACTAAGGTATCCAAAAAATTACCAACGATATTCACTAATGTATCATAAAAAATACCAACGTTATTCAGCAATGTATTTTAAAAATTACTAAAGTTATTCCCCAAGGAATCGTAAAAATTACCAATGTTTTTCACCAAGGTATCGTAATACTTTTCATATCTAGAGATTAATTACTTTACCCAATAAGTTGGATCACAATCACGGAACACCCTTAACATGAATTTATTTTAATGCGATATTCATATATCATAATCAAAAATTTCATAAATATTCTATATAGAATTAATGAAATGGGTACCATATATAAATCATGTAATTTTGAAAAGTGCATAAAAACATGATCATTATGTCATTTATAACCCATGGAAAAAGATTATGGGTTTTATGTATTCCAATTCATGAATAAAATAAATAATTATTTTGTATTGATTAATACAAATGTAAATGAAAGAGGTTTGGGTAATAATATTAAGAAAACAAAATATATTATTGAAAAAAAGAGAGAAATTTTTACTTGAAACTTCTATAGCATATCGGGTTTGAAACATGGTTTTATAAAAAATAAATAAGAGAGGGGATAGGGTTAAAAAATTAATAAAAGTATTATAATAAATTACAGGGAAATAATAATATGGAAATATTAACATTTTATGGAAATTGTAATGGCATACCACAAAAAAAGAACTTGAGAGGAAAAGAGAAGTTGAGAACTCGTTCAAGAAATTTCGACAGCCTAACGATGTCACTTAATATTTTATAAAATGTGTAGATGGTAGAAAAAGGGGTCTCTAATAATATTTTTAAAAAATATAAATTAAGGGGGATATGGAATGAAATATACCAACCTAATCAAATTTAAATTAAAAAGGATTAACAAAAAGGGAGTTCTTGAAAAAGAGAATGGTGGTAGATTCCCTTATGCGGAAGAGTAACTTCTAAGACATGAAGATTGGGAGCTTAGGGCTTAAAGGAACCTTGGGAGGACTCATTGGGAGATAATACTATCATAAATTCATGGATAATTATTTTTTAATGAATGTAAATGAATGAATGTATGAGTATTTATTGTAAAAGAGAGGGAGTTTTTTTTAATAATTAAAAGGACACATCATTAGTGGTATTTGCAAAACCATGTCCTTTCCCATGTTATTTGCCTACCGTATTGGACACATGGGACACCGAAAATTATATCTTAATCCAAAAGAGTCTAAAAAAGTATTATCTTACTCATTACATCATTATTACATAGTTATGATTTCATTAAACTTACCGAAAACTCACAATTGTATTTTTACTATTCATCAAAAATTCATATATTTTAGAAAAATACCAAAAATTCAACCCAATAATATTTTTATGTGTAGAATTAAATAATTATCTCCATTTTATTAAAATAAATTTTACTTTAAAATAAATTAAATAGTAAAATATTAATTATTAGCTAATAATTTATAAAACATTTATTTACTTATACTATGATATAATTATATCAATTTATCTTTTATGATGATGAAAATGTATTTATAGATCCTTCAGTGTGGTTACTATTCAATTGATCAAATTAATTTTCATAAAGATAACATTAGTATTCCAAAGGGGCAAGTTACTATTCACTAAAAAATAAAGTTGGTCATTTTAGACTCTAAATAACTTATTGATCGCAACCATGTATGTTCATTTTTCAAAAATAATTTCATAGAATCAATGATTTAATAATTCATAAAAAAATTATTTATTTCCTATTCATAAAAAATAATACTGTTCATAAAAAAACTATTCATCAGAAAATTGAATCTTCTTAGAAAACTATTAAAAATTCACACAAGATTAATTTTGACATTTGAAATTCAAAAATGATAATTGTTTTACCATAATAAATCTGTAAGTATGAGAAATTTATCTTTTAAATATAAAAATAGTTAGTTATTAAAAATAATTGTGGAAAGAAAATGAATAGTGAAATTGCATAGTAAAATTTCTGCCAATTAAAAAAATTATTTTATCATTAACATTAAAAAATAGTTGTTTTAATCAATTCATTTAATTAAAATTATCCTTATTCAAAATACATTGATTTTATATAATAATTATATCATTTATGAAAAGTAAATGTTGGTTTTGAGAAGAAAATTTTACAAATTTACGTCAATTAAACATATATTTTATTAAGAAAAACTATTATTAAAAGTGTATATCCCCCTACTGTTCATAGTTTTACTAATCCAAATTGATTTATGATGTATAATGTTCTCATTAAAATGTAATTCTATGTGTTTCTATTGTAAAACATGATTCAAATTTATTAGGAGGAAAGAGATCCAAAAATAAAAGTACATTTTTTTCAGGTTATTACAGTCTTCCCCCTTTAAATAAATTACATCCTCACAATTTTCACTTTTTAAAAATTTCATAATATTAGAAATAATATAATTATAAAGTAATTTCATGTCTTAAAAAATATAATGCTTAAAATAAATAATATTCTTTAACAACAACTACCTTTTCAATAAATCCTTCACAATGATTCATAAAAAAGTTTTTGACTAACCGAACATATCCCCTAGGAGTGTCAAACCAAGAGTGTAGTAAGGTCAATGGTCATGCACCAGTTCCAATTCATGTTTAGCTCAAGTAATGTTTTCAGGTTTTACCCCTAGATACATTTTTTCCAGATCCACATCCACTTGTTCGTATCCATATATGAATTTATTTGTTCAGAAACCACTTACATTATATTTCACTAAAATACCAAGATGTTTTACTATATTTAAACATTTATATAGGGGTTTCCTAATGTTTTCAAATACTAATGTCTACAAATAACTAGACCATCCTCTAATTCCAACTATGGCATCCCACATTTTTATTACATAACATTACAAAAAGTTTTACAACAAAGGATCATTTGGGGATAGGCCATGGTTATATGATTGTGAATGTCTAAATTAAATATTGTAGACACTTTTAAATTGAATTATTTAGGTTATTTATTTTATGGTATTCCTCATTTTTATATGATCTTTCTTAGTTATATACCTCTAGCTCACCTTCTAAGTGTTTCCTTTCCTCTTACTGGGCTTCATTATCATCCCTTTCCATTGATGTATGTACCCAAGTAATGAGATGCAATAAATGTAATTAGGATAAACCTTGAAAAATACTTTCAAGTGGATTATAAGAATATGTTTTAAGAATAGTTTTTTTATAACACAATATATGTTTAATTGATAAAAATTTGATAAATTTTCATTTCGAACCCAAATTGTACTTTTTAGAAATGATATAATTTTTATATAAAATTATGATATTTTGAATAATGATTATTTTAATTAAATAGTATGATTAAAACACCCCCTTTTAATTGTAAACGATAAAACAATTTCATTTTTTTACGTGTCAAAAATTTCACTATGCAATTACACTATTCATTTTCTATCTACCATTATTTTTAATAACTATGAAAGTTTATATATAAAAGTTATATTTCTCATACTTAAAGAAGTAATATGGTAAAAAACATAATTTTTTATTTTCAACTGTTATAATTAATATAGGGTGAATTTTTAGTTGTTTTCTAAGAAGTTTCATTTTTTATGAATAGTTTCTTATAAATAGTATTTGATGAATAGTATTTTTTTATGAATAGTATTTTATGTATGAATATTATTTGATTAATAGTATTATTTATTGATGAATAGTAAAAAAAATTAAGAATTATTAAATAATTAATTATGTGAAATTATTTTCAAAAAACGGACATACATGGTTTCTATTAGTAAGATATTTAGAGTCTAATAAACCAACATAATTTTTCAGTGAATAGAAACATGACCCTTTGAAATAGTAATGTCACCCTTATGAATAGTAATTTTAAAAATGGAATAGAAACCTAACCTAAGGATGTATAAATATATTTTAGTCATCATAAATGGGAATGTGATATAATTATATCATAGTATGAGTAATTAATTATTTTGAAATTATTAGTTCAAGTATTACTATTTTATTTATATAATTTTATTTAAAATAAAAATTATTTTTTATAAAATGGAGAAAATTTTTGAATTCTACTTGTAATGAACCCGGTTGGCCTAAACCCCAACGAACTCGACCACACCTGAGCCCATCCCTCTGGCAGATAGTAGACCCCCACCCCCACAGACAGATAACAGGCCCCCACCTCAGAATGGCCCAGATAACACGTGGTAGGAACTATCCCCTGCCTGGCGAGGATTTAATACGCCTCCCCCGTAACTCGAACCCATGACCATAGGCTTAAAGGCCAACCGGGAAGCGTTACGAGTACCACTAGGCCATTGCGGGAGAGGTGTATTAAATCCTCGCCAGGCAGGGGACAGTTCTTGCCACGTGTTATCTGGCCCAGTTTGAGGTGGGGGCCTATTATCTGCCCGTGGGGGTGGGGGTCTGCTATCTGCCAGAGGGCTGGGCTTGGGCATGGACGAGTTCCTTTGGCATTAGGGCCACCCGGTTCATTACACTACTTGTCAAAAATGGTTATAGTGAATTTCTGTTATTCTCCTGAAATAGTTGAATTTTTGATGAATAATAAAAATACAGTTTTGATTTTTTGGTATGTTTAATGAAATCATAAATATTTCATAATGATATAATGAGTATGATAAGATTTTTGTAGACTATTTTCGATTAAAATATTATACATGGTGTCCCAAGTGGCCAATACCATGGGAAAATATCGTGGGCAAGCCTATGGTTTAGCAAATACCACTAATGAGGTGTCCTTTGAAATTAATGAAAACTCCCTCTATTTTACTATAAATACCCACCCATTACATCATTTAATTTCATTTAAAATGATCACCCATAATTTTATGTTAGTATTACATCCTAATGTGTCCTCCCATGTTTCTCTTAAGCCCGCAAGGTTCTGATCTTCATGTTTTAGATGTTTCTCTTCAAGGTAAGGGAATATACCACCTTCTATTTTTCAATAACTCATTTTCTGTTATTACTTTTTAATTTACATTTAAATATGTTGGGATAATTTATAAAATATCACCCTTAATTTCCATATTGTATAAAAATATTTTGGAACCCCTTCCTCCCTCATCAAAACATTTTATTAAATTGTAACTGATGTTGTTAAGCTACCGAAATATTATACAAGAATTCTCCACTTTAATTTTCCTTTTAAGTTCCCCTTTTTTAGGTATATCATTAAAATTAACATACCATGTTATTATTTCCGTAATAATATGAACCTATAATTTATTACAAGTATTTCATTAATGGGTTATCCCTCTAACCTCTCCTTTTAATTTCTTATAAAATGATGTTTCATACCCGGTACGCTGTGGAATTTTAATCTCAAAATCTCTATCTTTTTATCAAGAAATTAATTAATTTTATTTATATTAATACAAAAACCTTTTTCATTTCCCTGGGTATTCATAAATACATAAAATTATTTATTTATTCTATAATCGACATTCATAAAACCATCATTCCCTTTCCATGGGTTATAAATTACAAAATGATCATGTTTTTAAGCACTTTTCAAAACACCATTATTTTGATATGTAAACAATTTAGTTTATTCTATATTGTTTATTAATGAAATGTTTTATTATGATACCTTGGTGAATAAACTTTTTAATTTTTATGATACCTTGGTGAATAACCAAGGTAATTTTTATGATTCCTTGGTTTATAACCTTGGTAATTTTTACGAGACCTTGGTGAATAACCTTTTTAATTTTTAGGATACCTTGGTCAATAACCTTGGTAATTTTTATAACACCTTGTGTATGAACCTTGGTGACATGATTATGAATGTATAAATTAAATGTTGTTTCCACATTTAATTGTTATGATTCATGTTACTTCTTTTATGGTATCCTTAATTTTCAGATGATCTTTTTTGGTTATATGACCCTTTCTCACAATCTATGTGTTTTTCCCTTACTATGAATTATGGTCACCCATTTTTTTCTCTATGTCCCTAGGTTATGATATGCAATAAAGAAAGAGGTGATCATAAACCCAAGTAAGGAATAAATAAACACTTAGAATGTGAGAAAGAGGAATATAACTAGGAATTGTCATATGTAAATGGCGCATACAATAAAATAAATTACATGAATCGTAACATGTAAATGCGGATAAAACATTTAATTTGTAAATTAATAATAATATCACCAAGGTCCATCTCCCAAGTGACTTAAAAATTACCACGGTTATTCTCCATGGTATCGTAAGACTTTTCATCAATAGATATTCATTTCTTTGCCCAATGCATTGGAGCAATATCAGGGTACACCCTTAATATGTCATTATTTTCATGTGATACACATATATAATTATCTAAATTTTCATAAATAACCCATAGAGAATAAAATAAATGTGTTCATATCAAATTCATGGTGTTTTAAGAGGCTCTTAAAAAAATGATCATTATGTCATTTATAACCCATAGAAATGGAATGAAGATTTTATTTATGTTAATTCATTAATTAAATAATTTTTTTTTCTGTATTGATGATTACCTATAGCAATTAAATTGGTTTGAGAATTCACATAATTAAAATAAAATAATTTGTTGATAAAAATGGAGAGATTTTGATACAAATATTCTACAGCATAACATGTACAAAACATAGTTTTATAAAACATTAAAAAAAGAGGGGAAAGGGGTTACACATTCATAAAAGGCTCATAATACAGTAGAGAGATATAAAAATGGAAAAAAGAAAATTATATGGAAATTTTAAAGATATATGACATAACTGAGAACTTGAATAGAAAAAGATGATGGGAATTTCCTTACGAAATTTTGGAAGCCTAACAGCATTACTTACAAAAATCCATAAAATTATTTGATGAGAGAAAAATGGGTTTCTCATCATTTTTACACAATATGGATAGTAAGTGAGATATTTAATGACATATAACAATATAATAAAATAGAAATTAAAAAGTCATATCATAAAAGGAGCACGAGAAAAGAGAAATGTGGTATATTCCCTTACCATGAAGAGTAATTTCTAAAACATTAAGATTGGGACCTTGGGGATTTAAGACACATTAGAAGGACTCCTTCGGATTAAATACAATCATAAATTCGTGAATAATGGGTTTTTACTAAATGTAAATGAAATAATGGGAGGGTATTTATAGAAAAAATATGGAATATTTCATTAATTTCAAAGGACACCTCATTAGTGATATTTGTAAAACCATGGGCTTTCCCATGATATTTTCCCATGGTATTTTCCACTTAGGATGTATAATATGTTATTTTAATCCATAAGAGCCCACTAGTTTCTTATATTACTCATTAAATCATTATCACATAGTTATTATCTCATTAAACATATCGAAAACCCAAAATTGTATTTTTTCTATTAATCAAAAGTTCCACTGTTTCAAAAAAATCACAAAAAAATAATCCTTTCCATTTTTTGGCATGAAGAATTTAAAAATGAACTCAATTTTATAAAAATTTATTTTATTTTAATAAAAAATAAGTAAATAAAATATTAATACATAACTAATAATTTCTAAGACATTTATTTTCTTATACAATGATATAATTATATCATATTGCCATTGAAGATGAATAAAATATATTTATACATTCTTAGTTGAGGTTACTATTCTATTTCTTATCTTACTATTCATAAGTGTAACATTACTATTCCAGAGTTACTATTCACTAAAAATTACGTTGATCTTATCACACTCTAAATATCTCCCTGATCGCAACCATGTATGTCTATTTTTTTAAAATCAATTCACTGAAAAAGTTATTTAATAATAAAATATTTTTTTAAATATTCATCAAAATATTATTAATCAAATACTATTCATCAATAAAACACTATTTATCCAATACTATTCATCAAAAAGTACTATTAATCCAAAAAAATTGAAACTTTATATAAAAATACGAAAAACTCACCCTCGATAAATTTTGACATTTGAAATTCAAAATTGATGTTCTCATGAAACAAAATGTCATTCAATTTCCATTTATTGTAAAACCAAAAAAAATATCTTAGCAGTAAAGTGATCTAAAAATAAAATAAGTACATTTTTTCAGGTAGTTACCTTTTTCTCCTTAAAGAAATTGCATCCTTGCAATTTTCTATTATTAGAAATTTGTAATTATTTTTATTATTTTTATTCTAAAGTAATATTTTTTCTTAAAAAATATCATTTAATCAAATATAAATCATTAACAATAATTAATGTTTCGATAAATCCTTCATAATGATTCCTAAAATGCTTTTGATGAATCAAACATTTTCCCTGGGAGTGTCAAATTAAAAGTGAAATAAGGCCTGTTGTCATGCACTAGTTATCATTTGAGTCCATCTCATGGCAGCATTTTCAGGTTTAACACCTAGGTACATCAATGAGAAATAGGCATATAACTAGGAAAAATAATATGAAAATGAGTCATACAGTAAAATAACTAACATCAATCATGACATGTACATGTGGCTACAATATTTAATTTAGACATTCATAATCATATCACCAAGGTTCATCACCATGGTGTCATAAAAATTACTAAGGTTATTAACCAAGTTATCATGAAAATTACGATGGTTATTCACTATGGTATCATAAAAATTACCAAATTTATTCACCAAGGTATCATAAAACATACCAAGGTTATACACCATGGCATCTTAAAAATTACCATGTTTATTCTCCAAGGTATCGTAAAACATGTCATGTCTAGAGATTAATTTATTTTCCCAATACATTGGAGTTCTATTAGGGAACACCCTTAATATTACTTTATTTTCATGTGATCTACACATATCATAATAAAAAAATCCATAAATAACCCATAGAGAAGAAAAGAAATGGTTTTCGTATCAAAATCATGGCCTTTTGAAAAGTTCTTAAAAACCTGATCATTATGTCATTTATTAACCATGGAAAAAGAATTAGGGTTTTATGTATGCCCATTCCAGAATTAAATAAATCATTTTTGGTCTTGATGAATACCCTTAAAAATGATAGTGGTTTGGGTATTCATATAATGTAAATAAAATAATTTCTTGATAAAAAGAGAGGGATTTTTATATGAAAATTCTGTATTGTGGATGTCTTTGATTTCCAGTTTTCTCCTATTTTATATTGGTGAAGATGGTCTCTTGAGTCCCTTCGCTACGTTTCCCGAAAACCGTCGCCGAAGGTGAGGTGGTTCAGTGTGTTTTGGTCTATCAGATTTGATCCGAGGTGAGTATTAATTATTTCCACCTGTTTCGCAGGTATTGTATTTTGAAATTTATGTGTTTTTGACTCCCTATTATGTGTTTCATGGTTTGTAGTAATTACCTTGTTGTTCATTGGTCGCTACTTTGTGAATTTAGTCCATCTTAGTTCATCAGTCACTATTTGAGTTGAGGTTTCTCTTATTGCCTTGTTTAATTTAATTTTATTTGAAGCCATTTGGTTATTATTAGTTTCATTTTTTGTTGTTGAAGTATGTTATGGTGTGGATTCGAGTTTTTTGATGTGAAGATCTATTCGTATATACATGGGTAGGCATATACATATACATATCCTCCTTGCGCATGTTCCCTCACGGAGCTGGCAATATGTGCTTGGATTAAAGGATATATATATATACACACAAATATATATATATATATATATATACTGAAATGTATATACATGTAGGTGAAGCTACCTCGGGCTTCCATTGTCAAAAGATGCGTGTCTTGAGGTATTTTTTCTACTTAGTTTATTCTTATTTTAACTACTTAGATATCGTACCATTTAATTTAAGGTCCTTCACTGTTTAAAAGGTCCTTGGTTAAGTTGTCATAGTACGATGGACTGCTAGATGTGGTTTCAAGTATCTGGGTCCAACATCAACTCGCCTGCGTGTGCGTTGGTAAGTATATATATATATATATATATATGTGGGTTCCCCTATTACATGTATAATCATCCTTGACAGTGATTATACATGTATGGTTCTAGGTATTCCCATGTATATATATATATATATATTTATATATGCATATGTAGGTGAGTGGATACTGGTATATGCATATGAGCATACCTATAAGGATCCCCTTGAACAAGTTTATGGGCCATGAGAATGTGTGCATAGGGGATATTTGTCCTTGAATGCATGCAATGATGCATATTCTTATAGTGGGAGATGTATCGTTTAGTTAGAAAGAGCCAAGAGCAGATGTGGATGGCTTAGTTCTACTCTGAGGCAGGATGGGTGCCCAAGTTGGCACGAGAACATATGTATATGTGGTTTCATGGAATACCATTGGTGGATGCTTGGTTTTCAGGGTTTTTATTCCAAAATAAATTTTTGATTAGTGATGTGATTTGAAGATTTTTTTTAAGAAATTTTAAAAGGAAAATGATTTTATAAAAGTGATTTTAGTGTTCGAATTATTTTCAAAATGGATAGTTTGTGAAAATTGTCATTTTTGAAATAGGGGTTTATGCTTGAATGGAGATATTGATTTGGTATTATTTTTTTTGATATTTGATTTGGTTATAGTCTGGTTTTGTGATTTATTTGTTTATGGGATTGATTCTTATTTTCGAGCGGGTGTTTCAAGGTTGAAATGATGTTTTGAGTTTGAGTTAATGATTTGTTGTTAAATGAGGAGACTTGTTTTGTGATGTGCTTCAGGTTGGTTTAGTGCTTCTTATTTAATGAATGTCACCCAGAAATGTTTATAGGTCCTTGATAGGTCATTTTCAGTTTTTAGTTTTACCCATACCCCAAGTGGAGTGGTGGGGTTTTATTTCTTTTCATTGTTTTTTGTATTATCTATGGTGGCCAAGGTTCGATAGGGGTTTCATTGTAACTTAAGGAAGTCGAGGGTTTCTTCAAGTCTTTAGGAACTCTATATGTTTTAAAGGGAAAGTTTTCATGGTTTTTTAAGGGTCATGTTCGGGCTTGAGAAGGGTGATTACTACTTTCTCCTTGCAAGTTGGGGTCCCAATGAGTGAACTGTGAAAAATGGAAATATTGTTTTTCAAGGTGCTCATGAAGGGATCTCCATCTTCTAAAGAGGGTTAATTGGAGGCATATATTCATGGAATGAGTATTTCTTCAGTTCCTAATTCTCATTCCTAAGAATAGAAACTCATTTTTTCAATGTTGTCAATTTGGGCCTTATTTTAAAGAACTTTGTAGCCTCTTCTATAATACCTTAATGGTTGTTCCTTATTAGTGTAAACTTTATCTGGTTACTCATTATTTTCACTAATTTTAGATTTTAGGTGCTTTTCTTTTGGAGATGTATGTGGTTTATGGATCTTATGAATCATGGTCTATCTTGGCATTGCTTGGTGTCTCTTTTATTTGGATTACCATTAGATTGGGGGTCTTAGGCTAGTCTGTGATGATGTTTCTCATTGTTTTTGGGGCTAGCCCATATAGGTGGGTTCATGATGGGATATTCAATCCACATTGTCGAAAATAAAATGATATTTACCATGTGGGTTCTATTGTACTACTCCATCCGAATATGGTTGGGAGACCAATGTAGGACATATTCCTGGAGACATTAATGGATTATTCACCTATACCAACGGTTTGGAACCGTTGGTATAAGTCCTCAAACCGTTGGTATTGCCTATACCAAAAGTTTGGGGAGCCGTTGGGTGATTTGGTGTGGGGAAAGACCTATCCCAACAGTTTTCAAACCGTTGGTATAGGTCTTTCCCAAGGGTTTTCCAAACCTTTGGGATAGGTCATTCCCAACGGTTTGAGGAAACCATTGGGATAGGTAAATATATAAAAAGAGTTCCAGTGGAGTTTTGAACCCAAAACTCCACGTTATATATTAATGAATTTACCACTATCCTAGATTATCCATTCTGAATATATTTATATGTAATTTATATATTGATTTATTTGACGATATTTGATAAATAAACTCATAAAAAAATGACACCTATCCCAATGGTTCTCAAAACAACTGGGAAAGGCCTATTCCAACGGTTTTGAGAACCTTTGGGATAGGTACCCACCCATTCCCAATGGTTTGTCAAAACCATTGGGAAAAGTGGCATCAAAGTGGACTTTTCCCAATGGTTTGGCCAACCCATTGGGAAAAGTGGTCTCAATGTGGACTTTTCCCAACGGTTTGGCCAAACCGTTGGAAAAGCCATACCCTTTCCCAACATTTTTTCCAAACCATTGGGAAACATGGCCTCAAAGTGGAATTTTCCCAACATTTTGGCCAAACTGTTGGGAAAGGGGACCTATACCAACGTTTTTTACCAACCGTTGGTATAAAAGCATTGGATAATGTTAGATTTCCAGTAGTGAGAGATTACTCATCAAGGTGTTCTTGTCGGGGCACATCCTTGCATCTACTCCACCCAAACCCGATCAATGGAGATGATTAGCCTATACGATGGTTTATATAGAGAATGTTCATTGGACATGTTGATGGAATATATTGATTTCTAAGTTAGAGTATATGGTGTTCCATGTTGTGGTTGTGTTTGGAAATTGTAGTCCCATGTATTTGGTTCTTTCGCTTGGTAGTTTGGCCCCCGCGATTTTAGGTTTTTGGTAGAAAGTGACTGTTCAATCCTCAAGTGGTAGGGGTTTCGTATTGAGAATCGTTGTTTCCTTGTTTCTTGCTTTGAACAACTGAGTCTTTTGGGACTTTCAAGGGGTATAAATAATCATGATGGGGAGAATTTTCATTCCCCAACCCGACGAGTTGTATTTTATTTTATTTATGACATTTTTGGGTTTAATAATGTTATTATTATTATTATGTTTATTATTATTATTAATATAATCATCATTATTATTCTGATGATTAGTATTTTAATTATTTTAATCCTTATTATAATTATTATGTTTTAATGTTTAGTAATTATGGTTATTATTATTTCATTAATATTATTATGATTATAATAAGTATTATTAATATTATGTCTATTATGGTTGTTATTTTTTTATAAAATGAAAATAAATTAAAACACTCAAACCTCTCCCCTCCCTCCATCATATCATGACACACTAGACCAAGGGGGCTCTCCCCTTTATCGTGTGACCACCCCTACACATCCCTCCTTCTTTCTTCAATTCTATCAGCAGTTACTTTCGATTTCTCTTTGAAACTACAATGTATGATTCTCTCTCACTCATCCTCCCTTTTCCTGGCCATGTTTCTCTCTCTCTCTAGCACCCCATAGAGTTCAGCCAAACCCTAAGTATTGGGGGTGTCTTTGATTTTTGGTGTTTTCCTATTCCATGTTAGTGCGTATGGTCTCTTGAGGCCCTTTAGTTCAAGTCTTGAAAAATACTGCCGAAGGCGAGGTGGTTCGGTACGTTTTGGTCTGTCGACATTGACCCAGGTGAGTTTTTTATTATTTTCACTTGTTTCACACCCCTTTTATTTTGATTTTTCTATGTTTTTGACTCCCTATTAGGTTTTTGGTAGGGATTTGGATAGCTTCATGTTGGTTCGTCTCTTTTTGGTTCATCGCTGACACTCGAGGCAAGGTTTAATGTCATTGGTTGGTTTTCTACCTAGTTATCTGGCATCCTTTAGGTGTTTTAAGGTTCTTAGTAATTATCATGTAGTGAGTCGATCGCTGCTTTGTAATTTCGTTCCATGTCGGTTCGTCGGTCACCATTTGAGGTGTGGTTTCTCTTGTTTCCTTGTTTAGGTTCGTTTCATTTTAATCCTTTTTTTATTATTAGTTTCCTTTTTTATTATTTTAGTATGTTGTTGTGTGGATTTTAGTCACTGGTAGCGATGATCTATATGTATATACATGGGTAGGCATGTATATATATATATATCCTCCTTGTGCATTTTCCCTCATGATTTGAGGAATATGTGTTGTGATCAAAGGATATATATATATATATATATATATATATATATACGAAAATGTATATGTGGGTAGGTGAAGCAGTCTCAGGCTGCAATCATCAAAAGTTGTGTGTCCTGAGGCATGATTTTCTACATAGTTTATTCTTATATGGGATTCTTGGTTGCCTCCCCATTTAATTTAAGGACCTTAATTGCTTAAAAGTTCCCTGGTTATTTTTTCATAGAGCGTTGGACTGTTTTTGTGCAGTTTTGAGTCATCGGGTCAAAGAGAGACTCGACTGTGTGTGCATGGAAAAGTATATATATATATATATCTGGGTTACCCCATTACATGTATAATCATCCATGGAATTGATTACAAACCTATGGGGCTAGGTTTTCCCATGTATATATATGAAGAAATTCAGATGTAGGTGATTGGAGACTAGTATATGCATATAATAATACCAATAAGGATCCACTTTCACATGTTCATGGGCCATGAGAATGTGTTCAAACCATCTAGGTGTCCTTGCATGTATGTAAAAATGTATAAGCTCAGTGGGGGAGTTACAACATTTAGTTAGAAAGCATCAAGAGCCGAAGTGGATGACTTGGTTCCAGTCTTAGGTCGGTTCCTTATACCGTAATCTTTAATTAGAATTTATATTATTGCTTTGTGTTCTTTTGAAAATGTGTTTTCTACATTTATATGAAATAAATATTCTATATATATGTATATATAAATGGTTGTGTTTCTTGAAATGTTTTTTTTCTAGATGTTTCGACTATGAAACACGTATTTCCAAAGGCGAGTCGACTTTCGACCGATTCTTTTTAAAAAGGGTAATGTTGTGTTTAATTTTCCAAAGAGTTCCAAGGGGATTTCCAAAATGGGGTTTGGTGTGAACATGAAATTAAAAGGTGGTATTACTTTCAGAAAAGTGGATTGGTTCATTGTAAGTATGGATTTAAGCTTGTTTTTAAATATGTAGAACCTTAATTGTCTAATTAGAATTTCAAATGTCTTTGGAAGTTGAATGTGTCATGTGAACATTTTTTCTAAAGAACATTCATTCTTGTTGAGTAGTGAGGCATTTTGGCTCCTGGAAAATGATTTTTGAAACAGAAAACCCCCTCTAAAGGCATGCCGCCTTATTTTAAAAACATGATGTGTATTTTAAATGTGTGATTTGTGACATGTGCCTAATGAAGAGGCTTATTCGATGTAGTATGTCATAAAAAGGGGAATGCACTTATGGAGGGATAATGGTGGTGAGAGCTTGGAAGGGATTTATATAAAGCAAGTGTTATGTTCATTTTTGTTCTTTTGATAAAATATCAACAGTAATTGAAATAGATCTTATTGGTAACCCCGAGTATCTAGTTAGACGGACTAGAACTAGTGTTCTAGTGATCTGGAGTGGTATCATCACTATTTTACAAAGAAATTTTGATTCTTACAACACTAAATAAACTATTATGATGATGTTGGGGACCACTAGGTTATGAGTATGTTCCCTACTAGTGGTTCATTCATGGGAAATCATAATGTTTTGGTTACGTTTCACCGAGACGTGAGGTTCTAGTGTCCTACTTGTGATAGTTAGCTATAGGGATTTCCCATGGCACTTTTCTGCAACATGATGCTTGTGATGCGATTTTCCTTTCAGTTGTTTCAAGCTATCTCTCTATTTTGGGAAAACCAACTTTTAATTTAAAATCTCATACCTTTCAATATAATGACTAAATGAATGTATGGTATTTATTTTGAAAATATAGTTGTAGAGAAAAGTATTCCTTAAAAATTTATACTAGTTAATTGATTTTGATAAGAATGAAAAAAATTATTTTAATATGTATTATTTTCATACTAGCATGATTGGGAATTTTTTCCATTCGTGTTGACCTTTTTTTTTCTAGTTTATTTATTTTTATAATTATTTAATTTTTCTATGTTAAATTATTCTCAACTTCTTCTTTTAATGCCAAACACTATTTGCTAGCCCGTGGGGATCAGGAACTCCATTCGGGCCATGCCGCAGACCATCTCAGGTGACAGATTCAGGGTCGACCCGAGTTGATTTGTGACACTCATTCATAAGATACTCTTAATACACTAGAGTAATAGAATAATATGGAAATAAGAACATGGTATGTAAATTTTAATGACATACCCCATAAAAGATAAATTGAACGAAAAAGATAAGTTGAGAATTCCCTTACGAAATTTTGACAGGCTGATGACGTCACCTAATAAATCATATGATGTGTTGAAGAAAGAAAAAGGGGTCTCTAATAATTTTTACACCATATGAAAAGTAAGGGGGATATGGAATGACATATACTGACATAATAAAATATAAATAAAAAAGGAATAACATAAAAGGAGTGATTGAAAAAGACAACGGTGGTAGATTCCCATACCTTGAAGAGTAACTTCTAAAACGTGAAGATCAAGACCTTGGGGGCCTAAGGGCACCTTGGGAGGACTCCTTCAGAGGTAATATTGTTATAAATTCATGGAGAATAAATCTAAAATTAAAGGAAATGAAGGAAGGGGTAGGTATTTATAGTAAAAGAGAGAGAATGTTTTATTAATTTCAAAGGGAACATCATTGGTGGTATTTAACTAAACCAGGGGATATCCTAGGGTATTTTCCCATGGTTGTATAATCTCATGTTCTGAACCATACTAAAACACAGAAACGTTTGAAATTCTTCATTTACTAAACTAGTCATTTTTAAAACTGATCTTCAGAATTTAATTTCTAGAGTTGGATCACTCCTAAGTAATGATTTTGTGAACTGGAGAAGGCATGAGAAGTTTCATGAGTGGCTTGAGCAGTTTTGGGAGTACTAGACCTAAAAAACATTAAGTTTTAAATGACTGCTGAGGGCATGTTGTTTGGACATAGTCTACGAAATTATGCATCCAACAATAGTTAACAGTGTGGCCCTATTTTAAAAGGGGAAGTTCCATAGCACATGGGCTACACACGATTTCTTAAACAGTGCACCTAGCCCATGCAGGGTGCGTCTTGGTGGCAAAAGACTCCACACGGTTTTTGCACGGTTTGGAAAACCGTGCGGGTCAAACCGTCTGCGATGCACTGTTTTTAGAATTTGATTTGTTTTAATATAATTAAATTAAATTAAATTAAAAAGAAAGTAAAACTAAACCCTCATCTTCACCCTCTCTCAACTATGATGCACCATCCCAAGGGGGCTCATTCCTTTGACCCACGACCCTCTCTTTCGTCCTCCTCTCAGATCGACATTTGTCTTCCATTTCAACTATTTTCTTATATGATCATCCAGGGTACGGTTCCATCCTCCCTTATATCCTCTTTTTATAGCCTATCTTCGACCTAATCGGTGCCCGGTGTGGTGCGGCCTAACCCTAGGTTTTGGGGTTAATGTTTATCTAGTATTTGTTGGTTCATAGGTTGTGCAGATCGTCTCTCTGAAATTTGGGGTTTGAGTTCTAGAAATCGTTGCCGAAGTCGAGGTGGTTGGGGTAGTTTTAGTCCACCAAAAATCTTTCTGGGTAAGATTTATACCTTCTCCTTTATTTATATCCTCTTGAATTTATATCTTTATAGATCCCCTCATGTATTTAGATGTGTGTATCCTCAGTGGGATAAGAGTATCTTCTTTTAGATAAAATGCACCAAGAGCCGAGTGGACAGCTTGGTTCCACCAAGGGGTAGGTTCCCATTCCAATTACTCTAATTCTATAAATGGATAAATTAAGGTTCTTAAAAAAAATTTTGTTACATATTTATTAATGAAATGAAGTATTATGTCCAATTCTTGTTAAATTTGAATTCAGTCATGTTTATGATTTGAATTTTAAATGTACTAAATGATTTTATGATTAACAATTTCATGTTTTTATAATAAAACCACTCAAATGGATGTGTGATAATATCTAGATAAAAAGTTGTGGTTAGACCTTTATTGGTTGAGTTTTCATGTATATAATATTTATTCTTGATGTTATGTTGGGATACATCATGCTTAGGACATGTCCCTAATGACATTAGAATCACCGAGTTTCTTTTTTAAAAATTATTAAAGGACCAAGGCACCGTCTAAGTGTTTGGTCTACTTTTTAGATAGGAATTACCCATGTAGGTAGTTTCCCTTATTCATGGATACTTGGAGTGTTATATATGAAATTGACATGTTTTGGTAAATGGTATTGGTTGAATTAAATGAATGGTTAATTCTTAATTATTGACCCTCCTATGAAATTATCAAAACAATTTCAAATGTTTGATTGAAAATAACACCTTGGGTGACACGTGGGTTCCCATTTAGGAATGCCATGATGGACTCAATGGGATTTTATACTCATACCATGGGATATACATATATTTCCAAGCAGGAATTCCATGGAAGGACCCGTGTTTGTGAAAAAATATTTGGTTCCACGTCCGTGGCTACCCTTAATATGTTAAAGGAAGGTAATGGTGTGGATCATGAATTTTGAAAATGCATTAATGGTTTTTAGAAAATGTTTGCAATGTTACTTGACCTTTCCACACTAATGGAAGGCAAGGCTTGAACCAATAAATAAATGGTTTCAACTCTATTTGACCTATCCACACTAATGTAAGGCAAGACATGAACCAAATGAATCATTTCATGACTTTTTTTAATGAAATAGGAATGGTTAGACTTGATCTATTCATGGTTTTGATCATAGAATACCACTAGAACTTGTGTACCCCATTCCAAATTCAAGGACGGGTTGCCGAGGTTCAAACCTTTCTAGATATCATTCCTTGTATAATCACCGGATGCCCGATATACTACTGTTGGGTCCCCATGTAGTACTACATGATTCCTTGGATGCACTCCTTGGATTCAGCATTGACAAGTAGGTGCCTTGGATGCACTCCTAGGACCTAGTCCTCGCTTAACCCCATTTTACCTTGTATGCACTCCTTGGACTCGGTAGGCACATTATTATGGAAGTACATGGATTATGATCCTTGGATTACACATTTACCCCTTATCTATAATCATATACTACTGAGTTATCTTTACATGAGATTTATGTTACCTTAGTTGTAACCCTGGAACTCCCTTACTGGATATCAATGTCAAGCTTAATTATTATGTCTTGGGACCTTCACTACCTATTCTATACCAAAGTTTTTTCCTTGGTTATTAACATGGTAAATCATTAATAAATACCATCATAGGATGTCGCGGATACACTCCTTGGGTCTAGAATTGAAAAGTAGGTGCCATGGTCAAAGCCCATCAGGCTCGGTCATTGCTTAGCCCTGTTTTACCTTAGAGGAAACTCCTTGGAATCAGTAGTCGACTAACTCACAATTGACATATAAATAAACTGATAAAATTAACATAATGAACTGATTACATGTCCAGACACCAGCTAAGGGCTAAAGCAGGTACATAGTTTTAGTTATATTGTACTGCTTATTTATTTATGCATGCTTGCATCCTGTTTAATTTATATTACACTATCGGGATTAGGATAAACACTGATGATGCCGGCCTATGGATATTTATAACTCACAACCTATTTGGGGTTTCATTACACTAGGGTACCTAAGTTGATATTTCTTGTTCGCGTGGCCGCATACCTTACTTATTGTTGTCTCCTTGTACCAGGAGTAGGAGAAAAGGATGGAGTTAGAGCTCAGGATTCTCATGAAGATCGCCTTTGGGATTTTAGTTCTTTAATTTATGTGATTCCTATATTATATTTAATTGAAAATAATGTTGTACTATCTACTTCTTTCTGCTATCTATCAATTCCATGTCATTCATTCATCCATTGTATAAACTACTGCTGGCCACTTTTGTTCATTTATATGAAATCTGACTTCCGATTCATTATTATTTCTATATACTGCTTCCCATATTGATTGTTATTTAATCTGTTATACCGCTTCACAACTCTGATAATAGGGTATTGTCTCCCCACTGACTATCCTCACTCCCTCGCTGCTAGTCAGCAGCCTCTGGCATACGGGGAGGTGCACCAGAGGTCATGTGGTGACCGGTCTGGCCACCATCTTAGTGTTGATCTGGGTTGATACAATGTGGTATCAGATGTTGTTTTTCCTTTTGTATTACTATTTTGGGTTTGTAGATAGGAGACTAGGAAAGTATCGGTGCTTGGATAATAGCTGTTCTTAGGACTGATCACCCCACGTACGAGGAATGACCAACTGTCCAGGGATGAGATTGATGTTTATGCTGTTCAATATTACAATTAATATTATTTCACCTATAGTGACTAGTGTACAATATGATGCTTATTATTTTTGGAATTTTGTTAATTTTTCGTGGCATGTTATGGAAAGGATGACACATACATGCATCATATTAGGCACTTAGAAATTCACATGTCATGCATATATTCAATGCAATGTAGTTTCATTAGTATATTTCTTGCTACATATGATTTGGTGCCTTATTAATATTCCATGCTTAGATTTATACCTTTTAGGTAATACAATATCATGCCTTCTGTGCTTACTTCTTGTTATAGCATGATCCCGTGATTAAAATACCATGCTCTTTTGATTTAGGCTTTCTCAATGTTAACTACTTGTGGGGACATGACATGCTAGCTTACTTTGATGTATGTACATGATTTAATGGGTGAAATTTTCTGGTTGCAGTTATAACGGGATCCAATTTTTAGCTTTAAGGTGTATGGGTGCCTTATAGATGGAAAAAGGTAACTAGTGTAATTGAACCATTGTAAAAAGATTTCAAAATTTAATTATTAAGAGAAGATTGGTATCGATTAAATAGTGAAAAATTCCAAACTGTTGTGTGTATTGATGCTTTGCAGGTTGGTACATGGCCACCCATATAATTGGGCCATTATGTTTGACCATGTCAATTATGAATTAACATTGGTACAAATTAATGGGATCCAATTCTCAATCCATGGAGTGTATGGGCACTTTATTTATTTGGAAATGGAAACCCATGTTAAATATGATGGAACAATGCTTTGTGAAATTCTTCTAAATGTGAAAGATGTTTAGTATTGATCTAAAATCAAAATGGTTAGTTTTAAAAATTCAATTGGACCCAAGTAGGTCAGTTGGGAAATTTTTTTATAAGATGACCCATTTGGGGTGTTTAAAATTTTAATAATTGGGCTACTTCAATTGGGTTGTTTCCTAGAGAACAGAGGTTGTTTTAAATGGCCCCCCTGAAGGTCACATTTTTTACTTAAAAAGATTATAATTTGATAGGTTTCCTAATATTGATAGGATTTCAAATAATGTAAAATGTTTTAAAATGGGAGTTTAATAAAACAAGCCTGTTTTTCATTTAGGGAATTGGTTAAAATCAAGTTCCTTGTTATTTGTTTTGAAAATGGTACTTTGATGTTTTAGATTAAATCTGTTTATGATTAAATATTAAATTTGATTACATTTAAGTGGCTTGTAAAATGGACCTGTAGAGGTTTCCACTACTAAAAACGCTCGTGTAAGGGTAGTTCAGACTTCTCCTTAAGTTGCGTTGGAATGAAAGTGTGAGTACTTTCTGTAGGAATCATTTTATGTATCAATGGATTCATTATTGGATGTTAGGAATAGTGACTCTTGTTTGATGTGACCTGGTTTTATGGTTGAAACTTTATCATTGTATGAGGATAACATGTGGTAGTTAAGGCCATCAGAACTTAAATTTCATTCTTGTGCTGTGACTTTTCTCAACTTTTGTGTCATTTGAGTGTTGTTGTCCCATATAGGACTTTTAGTTTTAAAGTGACACCCTTGTTTGGATAGGTGGTCGTGTATTTCATGACCTTGTTATGGGCTCGATCATCATGTAATTCTCTTTTCAATAGGTTATATGTGCCTTGGTCATGGCTAGAAGCTTTGTAGGTTGTTTGACCCTTTATTTTTATTATCAATGGACAAATTATTATGGAGTCTTCTAGGAAAATGGTTATATGAGGAAATACAGATTCGAAATAAAACTTTTTGTACTGTTGATTATGGTCTTGGGTCATCTTCATGTAGAGTGTCATGAGCATTAAATAATCAGTTCATCCCAATAATCAGGATGTTTTTTGAAAGAATCGGGTGTTTTGACATACTAGTCTCGATGTTATAATCTATCGTGTTTATGAGTTGTTAGTTTTCCTTCCTTTTTTCGGATAGTACAATCCTATGGTGGGTAGTGTTGTTTTTAACATGTTTAATGTTTGGATATTTCATGAATTCCCTTAAGGCTTTCAAGTCTTATATCGTATTAGTGCTTGTTAGGCTCCACGACATGAATCTAGTTTGACGATTTTAAGTTCCAGTTTCTGGGTGTGTTTGACTAGAAACCCAATCATAAATCCTCTTTGTGTACTATTATTAAGAGATGATCATGTACCCTATATTGATGTCTTCCTTGATACACTAAGAGTGTTTCAGTCTTATGCCACACTAAATCATTAAAATATTTTGAGCCCATTGGATGATCTTTGTTTGTGTTTCACGCTTAAGCATGGTTCTCCTCGAGGCTTGGTAAGTCCTAATTGATTCTTGGCTTCCCATGTTGGAAGGACTTGTTAAATATCATGGACTCTAGATGTTTCTTTTGAATTTATCTGGCCATCTAAGCCAGACTTCTTTGGGATACCTAAGCCAAGTTTCTTGACTCCTTCTCTTTCATTCAGTTTGATGTTTACAGTCTTAAGGGTCTGTTTCAAATCACACTGCCAGGTGAAGGAAAGTGTGTTCTCAAGGTTGGCAGTGTCTTATGAGAGAGCTTTCTCAACTAGTTCTTGTTTGGATGATCATAATTTGACCATTTCATTTCTATGAAATCATGCCAGGAGTGTCGTAAAAACACTCAGAGTTGTGCCTTGTACAATAATTCCAATGGTGGAGGTACCATGGCTTGGAATTGTCCCCGTCTTCAGTTAAGACCTATGGTGGAAAGAAAAACTGATCGAGTGTTTATATAGAATTTAACCTGATCATGTTTCTATATAAATGGGATCATCTCTTCTCTGTTTCTGTGTGTATGTTGAATATTGTGCAATGGCTCAGATGTTAAAGGCTGAAGGGAAGAGTGCGTAAGAAATACATAGGGTACATTGGGCATTGGTAACAAAATGAATTTTTTTTGAACAAAACCTCACAACCCTTGTAGGTATGGTGGTGTTTAATTTGTTCCTGAAGGCTTCTTGCAGATGAGATGTTTTAAGGTGGTTAGATTGTATAATCCCTTGCTTTGAACCGGACTAAAATACGGATGGTTTTGAACTTTTTCATTTACTAAAGCGATCATTTTTAAAAATGAGCTTTGTAACATAATTCCGAGAGTTATATCACTCTTAAGTGATGTTTTTGAGACTGAGTGAGGGTTCGAGAAGTTTCCCGAGTGGATTGAGAAGTTCCAATAGTACTGGATCTGAAAAACATCATGTTTTAAATAACATCACATGGTGCACAGTTTCTGCACGACCTGCAAAATCGTGCGGCCCACAACAGTTAACCATGGGGACCTATTTTAAAAGGGGCAGTGGATTAGAACACGGGTTTTACACAGTTCCCTAAATGGTGTGCCTATCCCATGCGGGGTGTGTCTTGGAGGAATAAGACTTCGCATGGTTTGTGCATGGTTTGCAAAACCGTGAGGGTCAAACCATGTGCGGCACCCAATTTTTAGATTTAGATGTTTATAATTAAATTAAATTATATTAAATTAAAAAAGAAAACAAAACCATACCATCATCTTCACCCTCTTTCAAATGCGACGCACCCGCCCAATGGGTATCTCCCCTTGGATGCAAAATCCACTCCTTCATCCTCCTCTCAGATCAAATTTCGTTTGTTGTTTCCTCTGTTTTCTTCTCTGACCCTCCAGGGTAAGGTTCCCTCCTTCCTTCAAACCCCTTTCTCCAGCCTCACATCAACCTAATAGGAACCTGGTGAGGTGCGGCCAAACCCTAGGTTTTGGGGTTAATGTTTTTCTAATTTTCATCAGTTCTTAGGTTGTGCGGATGGTTTCTCGGGGCATTAGGGTTCGAGTTCTGGAAACCACCACCGAAGACGTGGTAGTTCAGGTAGTTTTGGTCCACTGCAAATGTCTCGGTGTAAGTTTTATACATTTTCCTTTGTTTCTCACCTCTGGAATTAATATCATTATGTGTTTCCACATGTATGTTCATATGTGTATGCTCAGTGGGAGTGGAGCAGCTAATTTTAGTTAGAAAGCTCCCAGAGCCGAGTGGATGGCTTGGTTCCACCTTGATGTAGGGTCCCTTTCCAAGTCCTCTAATTCTATAAATACATAAATTAAGTATCTTAATACACTTTTGTTACAAATTAATTCATGAAATGAAGTATTATGACCAATTCTTTTGAAATGTAAATTTTACCATGTTCATGATTCGAATGTTAAATGTATTAAATGATTTGTTGGATAAAAATACACTGTTTTAATTATAAAACCACTCCAATGGAGGTGCACTTCTTTCAAGCTAAAAATTAGTCATTAGAACTTGATTTCTTGACTTGTCATGTTTATAATCTTTATTCTTGTTGTTATATTTCGATACAGTATGCTTCAGACATGTCCCTAGTAAAATTATAAAGACCGAGTTTCTTTTTTTAAAGTGATTAAAGACCAAGGAACCGTTTATGTGTTTGGACCAGTTTTTAGATAGGAATTACCCATGTAATTAATTTCCCATTCTCATGGATACATGGAGAATTATAAATGAAATTGAAATGTTTTGGTAAATGGAATTACTTGAATTAAAGGAATGGTTAATGCTTAATGATTGACCCTCCAATGAAATTACCAAATTGTTTTCAAATATATTTAATGAAAATAACACCTTGGGTATCATGTGGGTTCTCGAGTAGGAATTCCATGATGGACTCAATGGGTTTGTATACTCATACCTTGGGAGATACAAGGATTCGCATGTAGGAATTCCATGGATAGACCCGAGTTCATGAGACAATGATTGGTTCCTTGTCCATGGAAACCCCTATTATTTTAAGGTAAGGTAACAGTGTGGATATTGAATTTTGAAAATGCCTTAATAGTTTTTAAAGAATGGTTTCAATGCTACTGGTCCTTTCCATACAAATGGAAGGAAAGTATTAAAACACTAAATAAATGGTTTCAACTCTACATGACATATTCACACTAATGTAAGGAACTACTTTAACCAAATTAATCATTACATGACTTATTTAAGAAATTTGAATGGTTAGACTCGAGTTTCTAATGGTTCTGATCAGATAATACCATGAGCAATCATGTACCCCATTCCATATTCAAGGACCAGTTTCAAAGTTTAAAACTACCTATATCCCACTCCATATATTATTTTTGGATGTCTGGTATACTAATGTCAGTTCCCCATGTAGTACTACATCATTCCGTGGATACACTCCTTGGATCTAGCATTGACAAGTAGGTTCCTTGGATACAATCCTTGGACCCATTCCTTGCTTTTCCCTATTTTAGATTGGATGAACTCCTTGGACTCCATAGGCACTTTATTGTGGAATTATTTGTATTAAGATCCTTGGATTACACTCTTCCCCATAGATAGACTTGGATACTACTGAGTTATATTTCTGTGAGATTTATGTTTCCTTGGTTTTTACCCTAGGACACCCTCACTAGATTTCTATGTCATGTTCCCTTGTAACATCTTGAGACAATAAATTCTTATATTATCGCGAGGTTGTAAACTTTGTTGTTAACATGGGAATTCATTACTAAATACTATCATAGGATGCTTGGGATACGCTCGTTGGGTCTATCATTTACAATTAGGTTCCATGGTTAAATCCCATCGGGACAGATCATTGCATAGCCACGTTTTACCTTGGAGGAAACTCCTTAGACTCAGTAGGTGACTTACTCACATGTGACTAATAAATAAAATGATAAAATTAACTTAATGAACTGATTACATGTACAGACACCAGACTAGGGATTAAGTAGTTACTTGGTTTTAATTATAATGTACTGCTTATATATTTATGCATGCTTGCACCATGTTAAATTTATATTACACTGCTGAGATTGGGTTAGACGCTGGTGGTTCCTACCTATAGAGATTTATATCTCACACCCTATTTGGGCCTCCATTATACTGGGGTACCCGAGTAGAAATTTCTTGTTAGCAGGGCCTCAGACCTTTCTTGTTGTTGTTTTCATATACCTAGAGTAGGAGCAAAGGACCGAGCTGGAGCCTGGGATGCCTATGGAGATCACCTTGGGGATTTTACTTTTTATCTTTACATGAGTAGTACATTTTTTTGTATTGAAAATCATGTTGTACTATTTAAAACTTTCTTCCATGTATCAGTACCATGTAATCCATTCATCCATTGTATAAACTGGCATTGGCCATTTTTGTTCACTCATATGAAATCTGACTTCCACTACTTTATTATTTCCATTTACTGCTTCCGTTGTTGAATGTTATTTACTCTATTATACCACTGTGCAACTTTGATAAGAAATTATAGTCTCCCCACAGACTATTCTTACACCCTCGCTACTAGTCAGCAGCCTCTGGCATATAGCAAGGCCTGCCTAAGGTCATGTGGCGACTAGTCTGACCACTGTCTTAGTGGAGAGATGGGACGAGACGTTACAATGGTATTGGAAACTTGGCACACCTCATATGATAATTTAATCCAAAAGAGTCGACCACCATATTATCTGACACATTACATCATCATGACATAGTTGTGATTTCATTAAACATATTAATAACTCAAAACTATATTTTTACTATTCGTCGAAAATTTACCAATTTCAGAAAAATCCCAAAAATCACCCTAACCATTTTTTGATGTGTAGAACTCCAAAATTAAATCAATTTTATAAAAATAAATTTCATTTTAAATTATATTAAATAATTAAAATATTTATAATTAACTAATAATTTCTACAATATTGATTTACATATACTATGATATAATTATATGACATTATCATTTATGGTGACTAAAATATATTTATACATTCTTATGTTAGGTTACTTTTCTATTAGTCAAAGTAAAATTCATAAGGGTAACAACACTATTCCAAAGGGTCAAGTTACTATTCACCAAAAAATTATGTTGATCCTATTAGACTGTAAATAACTTATTGATCATAACTGTGTACATCTGTTTTTCAAAAATATTTTCCCAGAATAAATTTTATAATAATTCTTAAAAAATTATTTATTTACTATTCATAAAAAATAATACTATTCATCCAATACTATTCATAAAAATAATACTATTCATTAAAAAATTGACACTTCATATAAAACTACTAAAAATTCATCCAATATTATTTTTTACATTTGAAATATAAAAAATGATGTTTATTTTACCATAATAATTTTTTAAGTATGATAAATTTAACTTTTAAATATAAAATACATTTTAATTGAATGTAATAGTAGATAGAAAAATGATGAGTGAAATAGCATATTAAAATTTCTCACACTAAAAAAAATAAATTTATTTTATAATTTATATTTAGAAATGGGTGTTTTAATCATACTATTTAATTAATATAATTCTTATTCAAAATACCTTAATTTTATATAATAATTATATCATTTTTTAAAAGTGAAATTTGGGTTTGAAAATAAAATTTATCAAATTTATCTCAATTAATCATATATTTTATTAACAATAAATATACTTAAATGTGCATATACCAGTTTTGTTCATAATTGTACTAATCCGAATTTATTCATGACATAAAACATTCTCAATAAAAAGTAATTCCCTATGCTTATATTGAATAACATAGTAAAAAGTTATTGGGAGGAATGATATCTATAAATAAAAGAAGTATATTTTTTCGGGTCAATACATTGGGGGCTCAAGGGCACCTTGGGAGGACTCATTTGGAGGTAATACTATCATAACATCATGGAGAATTATTTTTTAATGAATGGAAATTAAGTAATGGGTGGGTATTTATATTAAAAGAGAATTATTTTATTATTAATTCGATAGGAAACCTCATTAGTGGTATTTGCCAATCTATGGGCTTGTCTATGGTATTTGCCCATGGTATTGGCCACTTGGGACCCCTCATATCATATTTTAATCCAAAAGAGTCGACCAATACCTTATCATACTTATTAAATCATCATGTTATAGTTATGATTTCATTAAACATACTGAAAACTCAAAACTGTATTTTTATCATTCATCTAAAATTCAACTATTTCAGAACAATCTCAAAAATTCAACAAAATCATTGTTATGACCCATGTATTTTTAGAATAATACTTTTTAATTTCTATTTATACTTATAAATAAGATCTTATTTTTATGTTAAAGGGTACTCTTATTACGATAGCGTACTCAACACACAACAATGATTTTCTTTGATATCTTATGTTGCACACAACATTGATTTATACTGAAAAAATAATATAATTCTATTATTATTTTAAATGGTAGTTTACACCTAACCGTTGTATTGGAAGGAATGAAAGGAACAAAATACAATATGATTATACATGTTTTTTAAATGTATTTAAATTTATCCAATAAATTTTAGAGGCTTCAAATAAGAATGATTCTGATTATAAGCATGAAATACATTAATATTTTCAAAATGTCATTTTACCACCTTTTATTGGAAAAACCATTTTGAATATATGTTTTGTTACATTTTTATATTCTATTTTAATAAATCAAATTCTTCTATAGAAGCAGGATATAAAAATTTACTTTGGATAAAATTTTGGTATGTTTCTGATAAAGTTCATTTTAACTAATAGTGAAAAATACTACATTTTAATTCAAAACTACATTTTAATATAATTTATTTAAATAGATAGATTTTAATTTTAATTTTTTTAATGTGAAATTGGATTGTATTTTAACCATTAAATCAAATTTTGGTCATTTTATGTAATTTCACTTTTAAACTGGACATAAACACATGTGAATCTTTTGGTAGATTTTACTTCTTAAAAACCCATGTTTTTGGTTCTGACAACAAGAATTAATTTTAAATTAATTACTGAAACATCTATGTTATGAATTTTGAAAAATGGATTCTATATTTGAAATTATTAGGTCCAAATATTTTAAATTGGAAACTCTTCTTTTTAGAAATTATGAATAGAAAATTCAGTAAATATTTTATTTACCATGGTTAAAGGGTACATCTGTTAAATAAGGGTAAAAACTAATATTTTAATAACATTAAATTACCTTAATACATTTCCGAAAACTATATTATGAGATATATCCTACCATGGGTATAATGGGTCTATTTTGGGACCCCATGGAGCCACTTGTGTGTGAAAATTACATTTAATTACTTTTAAATAATAGTTAATGAAATATAAAAAAAACATATATCTTTTAATAAGAATTTTTTTTATATATGGTTATATAAGTGATCTATTCGACTATAAATAGTCATTATAAAGATAAATATATTTAATACATCATTTTATTTAATTTAAATTTGTAGACATTAAATAAAGAAATTTATTTATGACACAATAATGATGTGGTGATTACCTTATTAATGAATTATTTTAAAAAAATGATATTATAAATACTAAAATAAATTTATTTTGAACATTTTTATGACATCCACGAATTATATGTATGAATAAAATTTTATTTATTTTAATTAATGAAGTTTTTTTAATTATTCAAGTTGTTATCAATTTTTTAAAAGTCATGATATGTATAGTATATAAATTGATATAAATGAGTTTTTAAAACAAATATCATTTTAATAAATGACATAATAATCCTAAAAATATGATATTCAGAAAAATGACTTAGATAAGGTTTATAATTTCATTAATAAACCACGTTTTCTCATATTGTCATTTTATGGTAACTATATTTACCATATAGTATGAATATACAAGAAGACATTGTAAGAGTTAAATTAGTTATCTAATGGTTAAAGATAAATGGTAATGTTAAATATGAAACAAAAAATTGTTTAAAAAATATTGGTTGAGATTATTTAGAACAATATTCATCTTATACTATAATTTAATGTGTTTTTTACCTTTGAAACCAAAAATCATTTTATAATAAAATAATACTATCAAACTTTCCTAAAGTGCCCCTTCTCCATCTTTTATAAGGACACCACGCCTAACCCATTACTAACACCTCTAAAGCCTCTTGTATCATAAAATATATGATCCAATAATCTCCCAACATTCCTCCCTTCCTCCTAGAAGCATTACCCTAGACATAAGTCAATTAATGAATCCCATTTATCTTACATCAATATGAGTTTCCCGATTTGAGGTAATGTCTTCTCTCAAGATTCTTCCATTTATTTTCCTTCTCCAACCCCATAAACTCTATTTATTCCATTATTTTAGAACAACACTAGTATCTTCAGTATACTAGTGTGTTTTTATGAGAAGGATTCTAAATCCACTTACAAACACCTCCATCTAATGGATACGAACTTACTGTTTCTGTGTACAGAGAATTGTTGCCTCACGAAATGATGATTTTTCGATTTTCCCTTACCACCTATCATGGGGGACATTATGATGGAACTGTAATTATATAGGATGTTTATTTTATTTTATTTTTATCTCCATTCATCTGTAATTATCATTTAGAACATATGTTTATGCTTTTAATGTTTTATAATTACGATAATTTCATTTAAGGAAGTGCGGATTACCACCCCCTCAATGTGATATGACTCATTCATGCTATACATTGAATGTATATAAGATGGAATTAATGAAATTATATAGCAAATATAAAAATTATATTATACTATAATTATAATATAAAAATGTATCATTATGTTTTAATTCTTATAAATACGAAATAGAAATGAAATTAGCGTTCATGCGTACGTAGAACTTACCGTCTCCATGAATGGTTAATTCCATTTATTATATATAAATATTATGGTCTATTATAAATAAATATATAATATATATATATATATATGAATTATATGATATCTAAATAATGAATATCATTTTTGAGATAATGAATTTTTGACCACATGGATAATTTGTAATTATAACAAGTTCATTTTTGACAAATGTACCGAACATCGAAAAAATGAACGATATGAACATGAATAATTATATGATTGTTATATCAAGGTAATAAGTGATATAAAAGGAATAATAAACCAGAAAATTATTCTGATGCAGTCTAAATTAACATAAGCTTATTATTTAGAGAGACAAGGAACGAACAAGACAAGTTGGACGCAAGGTAAGGGAGCCTTTCAACCTCCTCTTTTAATCAATGACTTATTTTATGTTATGTATTTTAATTTACATTTTATTATATTAGGATATGTTTTTATACATCATTATTTATGTAAAATGTATTCCCATTTGATGAGAGACCCTTTTCTCTCACATCAACTCAATTTTTAAATTTTAAAGTGACATCATTAGGCTGCCGAATTTTCGTAAGGGACTTCATCTCAATGTCCTTTCATTGAGGAATGTTTTGATAATTTAAAAATATCTGCTTTATGTGGTGTATAATAAACCCCTTTAATTTTACTTTAATTTAAATGGAATATTTTTTTCTATGAGGCCTTTTACTAAATGACAAAAGGAAAGTTTTTTAATGTATACGACGACAACAACCTTTCCGCCATCACGAGCATTATTTGGTATTTGGATTCCTTAACAAGACGTGATGTATTTAAATGGAAAAAGAAATATCATAGACCATTTTTACATATTTTAGTATTGAAAATGGTTTTGAATGTGGATTTACTATTTCAATATCTTGAAATTATTTCTTGTGATTGCAAATGATATTTTATCATTGAAATGATGATATTTGAAATCTTTTATGTGTGATGATTATATAATGGTACTTGGATATTTGATGGGTGGTTACATGATAAACCAAATGAAATGTTGTTTCGTGATAAAACAAGAATGGGTGGTTACATTATAACCCCCAATTCATCTGGTATGGAAGTCGGTGTTATAGCTATTCCATTTAGTGATATTCCTGGAAGTCGACCGTACAGTTATTCTATTTAAGTATGTTTATGTCCCAAGTTACCTTTATATTATATATGTTGCTTTATATGGTATTTTTCATATTATTTCGGTTATAAATAGGATAATAATTGATCTTATATTTAGTGATGTGTTTTTTCTACTTCTAAAAGGTGAAAGGTATTAATTTATAATAAAGTATTCATGGTTTACTTGATTTTTTGAAAAACTGAAAGTTTTCCTTTTTTATATATCCCTTACTGAGATTTTATTCTCATCCCAAGTTTTGAAATGTTTTTCACAAGACATAATGATGAATAGGTTCAAGGATGCAATCAAGGAAAATTATTGTTGTTTAAATCATATAACTAATCATCTCTCTTTTTAAAGTGTTTTTGTTTTATGAAAAAAACTGATAGACAGTAGAAGAGTCTACATGAAATATTCATGTCGTTATGAATAAGTTATGACCTCATTCTATAAATCTTTAAACCTGAATAGATCCTCAATGTGATTTATTATCATAATTCAATATTATGTAATGTTTAAGGTTGTGTCGTTACAGTTGGTATCAGATGTCTGTTTAGATACCTTTAAAGGTTATGGATTTATTTAAGAATAAGTGGCATAACCATAATGGTTAGCATAATAGAAAGATTCATAGTTATTTTAGATAAATTTAATGAGCTTAAGATTACATGAATACATATATCTTAGTTTTTACCATCCTCATAATATAGTATAGAACAATTTTACTGATATACTCACATTGGCCTTTTTCGTTTTATTAATTGGTAAGATCTAGCTGGAATGAAAGGAACAATGGATGTGAAGGAACTTGTGGTGATTTTTGGAATAATAAACCGAATAAAATAGGAGATTTAATTAGAATTCTTGTGGTTATTATTAACCAACTATATGGAGTCTTTATTGACATATTTAACCTTGGTGATTTTTCTAAATCATCATATATGCAAGAAATGAATCCCAATGGAAGTTTAGGTAATAATCATAAAGGTATGTATATTCAAAAACCACTGTGTTATGGATGTGGAAATAAACACATAGGAAAATGATTCAAAGGGATAAGAAGAAGTTTCAGATATGGTAATGAGGGTCATAAATCAATAACCTTACATGGAAAAAAGAAGCGATTAGTTGAATCTAATAAACCAAAAGAAGTTCTTCCCGAAGGATCAATATAATGTTCTAAATGTGGTGGGAATTTTCATTATACAAATAGATGTCTTATGAAGAAGATTCGGGAATGGGATCAGTAGGATCATACAAATATATGTTTAGAAATTCCTAATGTCATTCCAATTTAAGATGAGGAAACTAAAAATGACCTATGAATGGTCTGGATTATTTCATTGCTCATGTTTTTACATTACTAGAATCATAGGAAATTAGTCATGATTTTGTTTTTAGGAAATAAGTATAACAGAATAAAATGAAAAAACAAGGATAAAGTATCATGAATAATGTTTGATGATTAAGATGTATTTGAATTGAAGAGTTATGTTGGATCTATGGATGATGATATGTTTAAATGTATTAATGATAGGATTAATTTGGGATACTTTTTCTAGTATGTGTAACCCCGAAGTATGATATGTCAGAATATAATTCGAGGAATAATTATCTGTTCTTGTGTGGACATAATGGATAAACTTAGGGTTTCATGTGATATTTTCTTTTTTAGGAAATTATGGGTTATTAGTTTTTGGGATGAAAAATGTGAGTTATCAAATAACCTTTGAGGTTAAAACATGTTATTGTTATTTCTGAGTAATTTTTCTCATTTTTTGTGAATGTTATTAAATTTTATATGGTTTTTGAAAAAGGGAAACACGTAGAACATGTGACAACCCATTGCGCTGGACAATGCTATAAGAATCGAACCCAGATCTAATGCGCGACAAGGATTTATCACCTACCACTGGACTACGTGAAGTCCCTAGTTGGTATGAATAATTATTTTTAGTTATATGTTTTTATGGATCTAGAATAAGTTGATTTTTGGAGATTATGATTTATCAATTGGATAAACTTAGTATAGGAAAATGATTTGGTTATTAAGCGATAAAGGTTATTTTTGTAATATTTTCTCTCTTTTGGGGGACACTATAGGCCTAAGAAAATGTAATACTATGGGATATCATTTGAGGAGTAATGGTAAAATTTTATTTTTGAAGAATAAATTTTTTTATTATAGACATATAGCAATTTGGGTCATTTATGAAAATGAATAACCTATCATATGAAATATGTGATTTGGTTAATTACACTTCAATATGTGACTTTAAGAGTATTAAATTTTATTTGGAGATAAATGTTAATATTTACTATGGAAGACTATGTTATTAAATTCTTCTGAGTTTTGGTTTTCAATATTAGTTTGGATTGTATTGAATAATTTTAAGGACAATTTTGTATTGAATGGTCTTTGTTGACCGTTTGGTATTGTTTGTTGAAATTTTGAGATTAAGAGTAGTGTTCCTTTTTAGAAAGTATTATCCTTCATAGAGGATTATCTAATCTCTTAATAACCATTTTTTGGTTAATTTCTTGATATAGGGGAAATATATATTTCCACTTTTTAAGGGTATGTGATTCTCTAGAAGCTGATTCTAGTTCTTTAGGTGTTACCATGTCATCATGAATACTCATTATTTGGAGAAAAGATGAGTTTGTGGTAGAAATTTTGTAAAGGATGACAGTCTACAAGATATGTAAGTATGATTCCTTATGTTCATAGTCAAGATCATCAATAAATTCCCCAAAATTATGAAAATTAACTTAAACAAAAAATGTTTTCTATTTACGTTTCCTACTGAGGAATCAAAGACTGTTTAACCCATCAAAAGTTTGTGATTTTCCAGTGGTTAACATTCTCCAAATAATGTTTCTACTACTCTCAATCAAGACTTGATATTTAGTTTCTATTCAATATCCATGATTTCCTACACATAATCATAGTATCTGTTATCTCAAGAGACCTTTTTTACTTCTCTTTCTTTCTATTAATGTGATACTTTTGTTGACTCTTTTTATGATTTGGGACTTTAAATGAAGTTTCCAAGACCAATTTTAAAATATCAAGGATGCAATTTCCAAAAGGAGGGAAAGTTATAATAACCTAGGTATTAATAGAATAATAATTTTGTATTTATATTAATACTTATGAATAAGAAATTAATTTTACATTAATGGGGATGCTTCTTCTGATAGCGTACTCAACACACAACAATGAATTTCATTGAAATCATATGTTGCACACAAATTTGTGTTATACCAAAAAATAATATAATAATATTATTATTTTAAATGGTAGTTAACAACTTACCATTCTACTATAGGGAATAAACAGAACTAACAACAATATTATTATACATGTTTGGTAAATGACTTTACATTTATCCCAAAAAATAAGAGGCTTAAAATAATAATGAATCTGATTTTAAGCATTAAATAGTCTAATATTTTTAAAAGGTCTCTTTAACAACTTTTTATAGATAACTGTTTTTAAATATAGTTTTTATCAATTTTATATATTCTACATGACAAAATAATATAATTTTATAGAAGCGTGATATCAAAATTTACTTTGGATCAAATTTTTTTATTTTTCTAATAAAGTTCATTGTTTAATAAATAGTGAAAAATACTGTATTTTAATTCAAAACTACCTTTTAATATAATTTATTTATATAGTAATATTGTACTTTTAATTATATTTAATGTGAAATTGGATCATATTTTTACCACTAAATTAAATTGTCTTCATTGTAAGTAATTTAACTTTTAAATTGTACATAAACACATGTCAATCTTTTGGTAGATTTTACTTCCTAAAAATATGTTTTTTGGTTTCGACAATGATAATTAATTTTAATTTAATTACAGAAACTTATGTGTTTTGAATTTGGAAAAATGGATTAAATATTTTAAATAGGGAGGTCCAAATTGTGTAAATAAGTTACTTTTATTTTTAGACATTATGAATAGTAACATCATAAATATTTTATTTACCAAGGTTAAAGGGTAAATCTGGTAATTATCGGTAAATAATATTATTATAATAATATGAAATTACCATAAATCATTGTTTAACTCTATTGGATGAGATATATCTAACCATGGGAATCCTTGGGTCGATCTTAGGACCCCATAGATCCACTTGTGGGTGAAAATGACATTAAATTACTTTTAATTTAAACTTATGGAAAATATAACATAATCATATATATTTTACGAAAACTATTTTTATATGGGGTTATATAAGTGATAATTTCTACTATAAATAGTAATAAAAAATCTAAAACTAATTCCTATATCATGGTATTTTGTTTGAAATTCTTAGACATCAAATAAATAAATTTCTTTATGACATAATGATGATGTATTGAATACCTTATTAATAAATGATTTAAAAAAATGAGATGTTAAATATTAAAATAAATTTATTTTGAAACTTTTTTTACCAGGAAAGAATTTTATGGATGATTATATCTTGTTATATTTGAATGAAATAAGTTTTTCGAATGATTCATGTTTTAATGGATTTTTTAAAAATCATGAAATGAATAGTATATAAATTGACATTAATGAGTTTTAAAAAAATATTATTTTATTAAATGATATAGTAATCTGAAAAATTTTAGATTAATCCAAATGACTTAGATATTGTTTATCATGTCAATAATTAATCACTTGTGGTTATATTGTAATTTTATGGAAATAATATTAACCATATGGTATGAATATACAAGAATACATGGTAAGAGTTAAATTAGATAACTAAGGGTTAAAGCTAAATAGTACGGTTAAATATGAAACCAAACCATTTATAAAACCTATTGGTTTAGAGTATTTCAAATAATAGTCATATTATCTTGGAATTTAATGATTTGGGGATCTTTTAAAACCGAAAATATTTTTTTAATAATATAATACTTTCATTCATTCCTAAAGTGTCCTCCTCCCTCTTATAAAAGGACACCACATCTAACTTGTTACTCACATCTCTCAAGATTGTTGTATTGTCAAAAATATACTCTAATAATCTCATAAAATTCCTCCCATCCTCCTACAATACTTCCCCTAGGCATAAAGCATCTCATGAAAGCCCCTTGGCTTAAATCAAAAGAAGTTACCCGATTTGAGGTAACGTCTTCTCTCAAGATTCTTCCATATATTTTCCTTATCCAACACCCTAAACTCCCTTTATTCCATTATTTTATGAAAAATTAGTATCTTCAGTATACCATGATATTGTTTTGTGAAGGATTCAAACTAAACTTACACACACCTCCATCTAATGGATGCGAACACATTGTTTCTATGTACGGAGAACAACTACATCATAAAACGACGATTGTTTGATATTCCCCCACCACATCTCATGGTGGAAATTATGATTGAACTATAATTATATATGATATTTATGATATTTATTTTATCTACATTATTCTACAATTATCATTTAGAACATACCTTTAAGCTTTTCATGTTGTATAATTACGACAATTTAATTTGAGGAAGTATGCTCTACCGCCCCCTCAAAGTGATATGACTCATTCATGTTATAAATAGAATATATAAAGGATGTAATTAATGAAATTATGTAACATATATAAAAAATATATTATAATATAAATATAATATACCAATTTATCATTAATTTTCCATTCAATATAAATATGAAATAGAAATGAAAGTAGCGTTCATGCGTACATACAACTTACCATATCCATGAACGATGCATTTCATTTATTATCTCCAAATGTTATAGACTATTATAAATACATATATACAGAATATATATGATTTATATGATATCTAAATCATGATTATAATTATTAATATAATTTACTTTTGACCACATGGACAATTTGTAATTATAACATGTTCATTTTTGACTCATATACCGAACATTAACAAAAAGACCGATATGAAATTGAATAATTATATGATTGTTATAGAAAGGAAATAAGTGATATAAAAGGAATAATAAACTAGAAAAAGGATATGAATAATGTACAAATTAGATTGAATTTATTATTCAGGGAGATAAAGAATGAACAAGACAAGTCAGATTCAAGGTAAGGGAACCTTTCAACTTCCTCTTTTAATCAATGACTTCTTTTATGTTATGTATTTCAATTTCTATTTTATTATGTTGAGATATGTTTTTAAAACTTCTTATTTCAATAAAATTTATGCCTCGGTTATGAGAGAATATTCTCTCTCTCATCAACCCATTTTTTGAATTTTAAAGTGACGTTATTAGGCTGCTGAATTTTCGTAAGGGACTTCATCTCAATATCTTTTCATTGAGGAATGTTTTGATAATTTACAGGTCTATCATTTAAAAGGTTTATAATAGAACCTTTTTACTTTTATTTTCATTCAAATAGAATATTTTTTCTAAGAATCATTTTAATAAATGAAAAAATGAATGGTTTTTAACGTATGCGGTAACAATGACCTTTCTACCGTCATGAGAATTATCTAATTTTTGGATTCCTTAATAATATGTGATGTATTTAAATAGAAAATAAATACCATATAACATTTTTACATATTTTTGTATTGAAAATGGTTTTTAATGTTAATTTTCTATTTCAATATCTTGAAATCATTTATTGTGATTGAAAATGAAATTTTATGATTGAAATTTTGATATTTGAAATATTTTATGAGTGATGATTATATAATAGTACTTAGAAATTTTACAGGTGGTTACGTGATAAACCAAATGATGGGTGGTTCTATGGTAAATTAAGGATGGGTGGTTCCATTATAACCTCTAATGCATTGGGAATGGAAGTCGGCCGTATGGCTACTCCATTTAGTGATATGTGTGGAAGTCGGCCGTATGGTTATTTCATTTAAGTGTTTTTATTCCCTAAGATACCTTTATATCAATTAATATTATTTCTATAAACTTTATGTCAATATTTCAGTTACAAAGATGGTAAAAAATGAGTTTATATTTAATGACGTGTCTTGCTACTTCATAAAGCTAAAATGTATTACATATTGATAAAGTATTCATGGTTTACTTTTTTTTGAAAAACTAATAGTTTTCCTTCATTATGTATCCCTTAATGGAATTTTTATGATCATAACTTGTTTGGAAATGTTTTTCAATGGACTTAATGATGAATAGATTCAAGGATGGGATCAAGGAAAAGTCAGGTTGTTTAAATCATAGTACTAAACATGTCTCTTTTTAAAAATGTTTTTGTTGTATGAAAAATGAATAGTGAGTAGAAGTGTATAATTTAAATATTCAAGTTGTAATGTATAAGTTATGACCTCATTCTATAATGATCTAAACCTATAAATATCTAAATTTTTAATTATTAACTTAATTCAAGATTATGTAATGTTTAAGGATAGGGCCTTATATCCATTTTTTACATTTATAATTCAAATATCTCCAAAATTTTATAAAAAAAAATTCATTTTAAATAAAATAAAATATTAATACATAACTAATAATTTATAAAAAAATTATGTACTTATAGTATTATATAATAATATCACATTATCATTCAAGATAACTAAAATATATTTATACTTCTTTAGGTGAGGTTACCTTTCCATTGGTAATATTAATATCAGTAAGGGTAATATTACTATTCAAAAGAGTCATCTTACTATTCACCAAAAAAATAAGTTGATCCTATTAGACTCTAAATAACTTATTGATCAGAACCATGTATGTCATTTTTTAAAAAATCATTTCACAGAATCAGTTATTTATTAATTATTTTTAAAAAAATATTTCTTTACAATTAAGAGAAAATAATACTATTCATAAAATACTATTCATTAAAAATATATTATTCATCAAATACTATTCATAAAAAAAATTATTCATAAAAAAATAAAACTTCTTTGAAAACTACAAAATATTCACCCTATATTAATGTCGACATTTGTAATTAAAAAATTATGTATATTTTACCATGATAATTCTGTAAGTGAGAAATTTAACTTCTAAATTTAAAAATACTTAACAATTAAAAACAATAGAGGATAGAAAATTAATAGTGAAATTTCATATTGAAATTGTTGACACTAAAAAAAATTAAATTATTTTATCATTTACAATTAAAAGGGGTGTTTAAATCATAATATTGAATTAAAATAATCATTATTAAATATAATTTAATTTTATATAAAAACTATATCATTTCTAAAATTTATTATTTTGGCTCAAAATTACAATTGGTTAAATTTTTCTCAATTAAACAAATATGGTGTAAAAAAACTATTCTTAGATGTTTATATCCCATTATTTTTCATAGTTATACTAATCAAAATTTATGCCCGATGTATCATTTTCTCTATAAATAAAAAGTAATTATATGTGATTATATTGTAAATCATAATAAAAAGTTATTTGGAGGAAAGAGACCCATAAATAAAAGAAATATACTTTTCAGGTTGTTACAGTATTCCACAGAAAAGGATTTCTTTCTAGTGGATTGTGTGGTACTAGATTATTTCTAAACCATACTATGTTCTAGCTACAATTGTTGAGTGGTGAACCTTTTAAATTATTGTGTCCTGGTGGGTTTTTTATTTATTTTCAGTAGATAATGAAATCTTTAATAGGAGGTAAAATTGGTTTCTTAAGAAAGGAAACTTGAAATAAAAAAATATCACTAATTTAACTTCCCCCCCCCCTTAGAGATACTTTAATACTGGTTGGGTAATCACACAGTTGATATGGATACAATTTCTTATATAGGAATATTATCCATTTTGGAGATGATTATACCAAAGAAGATTCATCCACCTCCTAACACATGTATATAATTAAAGGGTTATTTCTAGTATAGAGGGTGAATTCCTTCACCCGACAATTTATTTTGTCTTTATAAAAGGAAATCCATTCCATTAATAAGATAAAAAAAATTAAACTAAAATGAGACTTAGAATTTTTTAAAGAAGGACATTCCCACAAACCTCATAATGGGATACAAAAATCATAGAATTTATCATTGATGATATCAAATCATTTAATTTGGAGAATTAATGTTCTTAGAATGTAAGATAATATTGAAAAATTGAAATATGATGCATGCCTATCGTGGGGTGTGAAAAAAAAATATTTTAATTACCAAATTATAATATAGCAGTTGATCCTATGTAGTTTCCCAAAGAAGAGTGCAGATAAAAAAAGGTTTTCACTTTTTGTAGGTTTTCGAAAAATGATTGGTTTTAATTAATTTAGAATATGTGAGAGAAATAAACAGCTTTAATTGATTGGTTTCCAAACAGATGACAAAGATGGTGATAAGAGAAGATTTGGATAGAACTTGTGTTGTGATATCATGGTCTCCAAATTTTTCCATTTTTTCATCCCTTAAATGGTAAGAGAGGTATTTTTCTACCGAGTCTTCTCTCTCCCTTGGTCAGATGGCCGCAATGAGAATATTCCTTATCCAAAACCTTTGACCAGTCTATCCTCCTTCTAATGTGTGTAGGATTGTAGATGGTTTTCTTGATTAATTAGATGAATCCCTAACTAGGAATTATTTTTCCCTAATAAACTAATATTCCACATGAAAGCTTACACACATGCTGACTACCATCGAGCACTTACCATCTGACCCTAATCGGTTCCACCATTAAATGAATAGAATTGGGTGGAGGGAGTTTTGATCATCAATCAAAGTAATTTAAATTAACAAGATTAAAACATAACACAACAGCATTCCGAATTGAAAACTGAATTTATGAATGAAACCTAATGAATAAAGAAGAAATGATCTTATTACATTGATGAATAAGAACACAGGAAAGCACATTGGTCCAACCTACCCCTTTCTGATCACTAAATGAAACCAACCCTCCATGTATACGGAATTCGACATGATGTAGGATATGGATGAAAATTCAATAAATGAAAAATATGAAAGTAAAAAAATCTATAGAAGGTCTTTGTGCAATGCTTATATCACTTGTCTATTGGAGGGTGTGGGGATGGAATGGAATGAGAGGTAAGAGCTCCCCTCCTTTTATGTAATGAATTTATATTGGAAAGTTGACGCATTTCATCCCTAATTAATGACCGATGTCAAATTTTTTAATTCATGTAAGTTATTAATTTTTTTTGTCCTTCGACCCCCAATATTTTAGAGTATTTTGACACGTTTTATGCGTGTTATGGCCATTTTACCTAGAGAATTGTTTTCCCAATCAGATTCTCCAAATTTTAATCTTCTGGATTATCATGTATTAATTCCCATGGAAAACACCTATAGACGAATTGGATACTTATTTAATGTTGTTCCAAATCGTATTTCATGTCCACCCAACAAATTACTGTGCAATTGTCTAGCACATATACAAGTTACTAATTTTTTATTGGATATTTCTTTTTTGGATGAAATTTCCCGAAAGCTTCCATAAAAGAATTTTGTTCAAAAGGTCACCTTTATGATCTAATAACATTGTGAAATATATTGTAAAAATGATCCTATGAGTCCTATTTTTATTACATGTGGAATTATCTAAATTTGATGTGTGTAGACCGTGTTGTGCCTTCGTTACTATGGTGGGGTCCATGCTGTCCACTCAGAAAATTCTTCAACTTCATTGATTTTTTAGACCTCTAGATGCTTGAATAATCCCCCAGTCTAGAATAAAATGATGAGAGAAATAAATAAAGTATTTTAAAAAATAATCACTCAATTTTGAGTTATAGTTTTAAGGAAATTACAAAAATACCATTGGTGTAAATTTTTTTCAAAAATATAATATTAAAGAAATTTCACATTTTTTATCAACACACTATATAAATCAAATATTGTTGTAATAAGATTATATTGATGAATTATTTTGTATAAATAATTGAAATACATATTAAATTTTTTTTAAATATTATCTCTATCAATTACCCCACTCATAAACCATGTTTCCCTCAAGCATAACATCTCAACATTAAATTTTTAAGGGCACCAATGATAACGATATTTAAATTCCAAAGTAATAAAATAAAAAAATCAATGAAAAATCAAAATTTCAAAAATCTATGTGAACTATTATTATAATTTCTCATTTTTCAAAGAAATGATCAAATCATGAATTTTACATTCCTATTTTAAAAATCATTGAAATTTTCCTTCATTCATTCATGCTCCTCAATTCATTATTATTAAACATTCCAAATCATTATTTCCCTCACGTGAATCTATTCTCTCATCTCTCATGATACAGTTAGAGTAGATTTATTATCATATAATGAGATCATTCTTCTTATCCATAATCTTGTAAATGAACTACTTTTTCTACTTTGTGAAGGAAAAAGGAAAATGAAATCATGAGGACTTGCGGTTGAGGTTCAAATGACTCTAAGGCTTGCTGTTGGTGAGATTTCATGCTTTAAAAATTCAGGCGCAAAGAGGAGACTAATATATTAAGTATATTGATTTATATAAAAATTAAATTTGTAATGAAATTCTCCCCTTTAATGTAGAAACATCCACTTCACCAAAACTCAATTAAAGGTTATAATCAAGTAAGAAAAATGAATAATTTGTACACCCTCTTGAATTTTAATTTTTTTCAAATATTTTGTTTTATTTTTTAGAATTGTTTGATTAGGTAAAACATAAAATCCATCACCTAACCACATATAACAACAAGATTGATGGTTTTAAAATTGGTGATTTTTGTTTTCCCTAAAACCAACCTATTTTTTCAATTTTTTGGGTTCTTTTAATCATTTTTGTCATTTTTTTATTAAATAAGGGGAAAAATGAAGTAAAATTAATACACCATAAAACATTATTTATTCCTACAATAATCATATCCACACTTCATCCTTACAATTTAAATCATCCCTTCTACCATGATTCCCTTCACACCCACAATTTAACATTAAAATATCATGAAAATACCCAGAGTAGGGTAGTAATGGATAAAAATGGATTGTAACCTGGATCATACCTAATAAGGTCAATCATGGTCACTATGGTATAAAATAAGGAATGATGTAAATAATTTATTTTAAGGATAAGTGTATTTTCAAATGATTCTTCAATCATTTTAAATTTGTTTTTGTACAGTCATAGATTTGATAAGTTTGAATATATGTTTTGGCAGGTGACATTTTCCAATATCACTCAAGAAATAATCATAAGATAAAAAAGGAAATATTTGGTCTAGAAATCCTCTTGGGATTGTGACATATTATTTAGTACAATCACTTAAGGCATAATTAATAATAAAAAATCAATTCACATGAATTTCATAAATTCAATGCCTGAAAAATGGATGTAGAATTTAATTTACATAAATCAATTAATTCCTTCATATCATGAGTCCTCATTTTAATATCTCTCCATTACTTTTAAATAATAAATTCCCTATTTAACTCATTCAATTTCACTAACATTGAACTCTAAAACATGTCATCACTATATTCATAAGAAACATGTGTCTCCTAGATAAGCCAAGTAAGGAATTAATTCAAGTATGGGCCTACAATTTCTACTTCAACCTAAAAAATTTTTCAAATATGGGATTATAGTTGGAAAATATTAAATTTAAACTCTTACTCACCATGAAAATTGACACTTCAAACGTAGTCTATTCAAGATGTTTTTCTTGAATATTTTCACGATGTGTGTTCTTCTAACTATATTTTTTTTCACCCTTACATCATCATCATTAATGGACTAGAAATATAAAAAACAAATGATAGTGTAGGCCTATTTAATCAGTATAGTATATGATTTAGGGGAAGTGTGGAAAAAGGGAGAAAAACATCTAGCTACCTCTAAATATTGCTCTTATTTATTGTCGTTGGATAAGAATAATTTAAAAAATAATAATAGAAAAATTATTGAATAATATAATCCCTCACCCACACTTAATTGATGCAGTGTCATCAATATATTCAAATTGAATTTTATTTTTTATGTAAAAATTACTTCTTTTCATCTAGTTCAAAGTAAATATGCAACCTGCATGTTCTTCATTAGTATTCCGGGTGAAGGAGTGTGATCTATTCCACGGGTTCATGAGGTATGGTCCCATGGAACATAATCCACCTATGCCCATTTATAGTGATTGGGTCTTATCCTTCGTCCTTGTTGATCTACATTTGTTTATGTTTGAATTTGTATTGAAGCACTTAATCTTTATGTTTGAAGCTTATTTATTGAATAAACTTATCATGGGCCATCCATGTTCTCTCTTTATATATAATTGAATTCTTGAATGATTCTCTCCTGATTTCCTCTAGCTCCTGTAACAGCAATCTTCTCTCATTACCATCTTTCTCTATGTCCAGATTCATTTTTCTTACTGCCTAGTAGGCGTTGTGCTTCAATTCCACAAGAATGTAGAATCTCTTTCCATTAATAAATCAATAGGGTATCATCCATATGGGTGTCTTGTAGGATATTCTATAATCCCATAAGGTATCCTCTAACCATTAGCTCCAGTCCATCGGGTTGGGATTAACAGCCTTTTCCAGAATGGCATGGATTTCTCTAATGGAGATTTATTCTTGGACATTTGTTTGGGGATGATATGTTGTTTATGTTTTATAATTTACCCCATAGTTCTTTAGAAATTATTACATTTTTTGTTGTAAAAACGAGTTCCCTGGTTTCTGATGATTCCCTATGGCACTCCATGCCTACAGAATATGTGATTCCTGACAAAATCACAATCAACATTCACATTATCATTTCTGGTTTTCTTTTCTTCCATCGATTTTGAAACATAGTATAGAGCTAAAAAAATATAAAAATTGACAAATTAAATTGGGAATTGACTCTTGAAATCTATGCCCCATGCTTCAAAAATTTCTCAAAAAGTCATTTGTTTTTGAGGAATTTTCTATCGTTCGGAGATGTTACCATAAAATTATCATTTTTCACATCTTTTAAAAAATCCATATATATTCTAGAATAAGGTGGGATAATAGAGTCAAGATTATAAAAAATTTTGGGTAGTCCTATGAGGTCCAAAGTGGTCTCTAAAAGATAATTTATGATAGAATTAAAACCCTGATTCAAATCCACTTCTTAGTAAGCATCTTATTATGATTTGAACATTAAAAATTTTCCACATAAATGGGTCATCACAAATATAAAATCTTGATTAAAATTTAAGCTTGTACTGTATTTGAGATCATAGGTGAGAGGTTACTTGAGATGTAAACAAATAGTTGGAAATATTGGAATACCATGGTACTTCACCATTGATGATGTAGAGTTGTTCTCTAGGAATCTCCTCATTGATTGGGTTTTGGTTTGGAATTTCTGCTTCAGTAGTATGGGTTAGTCAACTAAGATGATCTACCACCTGATATTCAGTTCCCTTTTTCATTTTTTATTTCAAAATTAAACTCTATTAATACTAGTATCCATCTCACCTATAGAGTTTTCGCATCCATATTTTTCATTAAATAACTTATTGTGGCATGATCAGAAAAACAAAAACATTAGTTCCAAGAAGATACGATTTGAATTTATCTAGTGGAAAGATGACTATAATGAACTTGTGGTTGTGTAATTTATTGGTGTGGTATCCATGTTTATTGATTATTAGGAGATGACTTGATTTTTTCTTTCAATTAATTGTGATAGAGAGGCCCCCACTGCTTGGTTTGAATCGTCACAAAGTAACTATAAAGGGTATTCCAAGTTGGGTGGTTGCATTATTGAGGGTGTGATTGATCTTTTCTTCAATTCATAAAATGACTCCCTGCACGCATGATCGACATTAATGTTATCATCCTTTAAATGTAATCATTAGAGAGGGGGAGAAATATTACTAAAATCATTGATGAGTCTTCTGTAAATTCATGAATTCCCTAAAAAGGATCTTACATGTTCCACACAAGGTGCATATGGAAATGAATTTATTACATCAACATTTGATCTATCAACCTCAATCCCTTTTTGTGAAATTATATTCCCCAAAACTATTCCCTTTTCAACGATGAAATGACTTTTTTTTTAAAAAATTTGGACAACGTTCTTTTCAATGCATGTTTTCAAAAAAATTTCTATATTTCTTAAGAAATGATCAAATGAAATTCCAAGAACTATGAAATCATTGAGAAAAACTTCTAGGAAACCCTAAATATGCTCTGATAATATAACAACCATACACTATTGAAATATACCTATGGAGTTTCTTAGGCCGAAATGGATCCTTTTGTAGCAAAATATTCCAAATGGATAGGTGAAGTTCATTTTCTCCTCATCTTCTGATATGATAGGTACCTGGAAGTATCCATAAAATCCATCTAAACATGGTAATAAGTTTTTTCAACTAACCTTTCTGGAATTTCATTGATAAATAGTACAAGAATGTTGTCCTTCCCAATGACATGATTTATTTCTTGTAATCTATACACACTCTATTGTTATTTTTACTCTCATGGGGATCAGTTAATTTCATCCATTTTTAGTAGTGGTTAGGCCAGTTTTCTTAGGGATTACATGAATTGGTATGACCCACTGAGAATCAGATATTGGGTAAATGATTCCAGATATTAGCAATTTCTCTATCTCCTTCTTAAAATCCTCTATTATGGAGGAATATAGTATTCTATGAGGTTGACTAACTAGTCAGCAATAACATTTTAAACGTATTCAATAAGAGAAGATCTTGGGATTAATTCTAGGTATATCATCTAAACTTCATCCTATAGCTTGGACATATTTTTGATAAGGTTAACTAATGTTTATTCTTGTGAATGGGATATGTTATTGGAAATTATTACCAGAAATTTCTCTCCTTCCATTAAGTAAGAATACATTAAATCATTCGGTATTTGATTAAGTTCCAAACATGGGGTATTTCAAGTTATGATATTGAATTTAGGTTTACCACTTCTATGGATGGATTCTACAGTATCATCTCAATCTCTTTTAATAAATCAACATAAAAATTAGATTCTACCTCTTCCTCCATCACGAGATCTAGATTTTCTGGATCATGAGAATTTGAACATTCAAATAAAAACTTTTCTCTAAATGATAAGAAGTCATGAAGCATACCTTAATATTCAATTGTTTCTATACCTTCATAAAGGGTGATCACATAAAGTGAGTGATTTCTGGAAGGAAATTTCATCATATCAGGAATGTTGAAGTGTACATTACTATCTCTAACATTCATTATAAGTGATTCATCATGGACATTGTGTATAGTCCTTGTTGTTTTCAAGAAGGGTATCCCTAGGATGATTGGATATTGGCCTAGGGCGTGATATTATTCCATGGTAAGGGATAAAAGTCAGCTGGAAAGATCAATCATTTTACTCCCTCGAGTACATCTTCTAAAAATCCATTTTGGGAAAATAGCGTATCCGTTTTCTAATTGTATCACCACGTGATTTGGATTTAGTTCTTTGATATAAATGGATAAAAATACTGAGTGTAGCATAACATTTATTGAAGCTCCCAAATCACACAGTTCATTAGTAAAATTTAGAGACCTAATGCAGTACAGAATAGATAATGTCCCTAGATAATGACACTTTTGTTGTATTAGTGGTGTTATTAGTGTTGATACACTTCTTCTTAATTTTATTATGTCATTTCCATCCAACTACTTTATTTTATTTCATAGATCCTTCAAGAATTTTATATTCTTATGAATTTTTAAAATCGACTCTAGTAGTGGGTTGTTAATCTGAAATTTTTGGATGGTCTTCTGAATTTCCCATTTAATTCGTTCTTCTTCACCATTCTTAGACTCAACTAATGCAAATGGTGACGGTTCTTGAATATCCTTTTTCCCTTTTTTGTTTATGTATCAGTGTTTCTAGACTTTCCTTCATGAACCTTGTTATTTATCCTTTTATTGATATGGTCTCCTCAGTGTGTGTGTATGGGTTTATCTTTAGGAGGTTTCTATGAATCCTAATCCTCACATTGTCAAGGTGGTGTGAGTTCCTTTTGGCTTGGGGTTGTAATTTCATGGACATTATCCACTGGAATTAGAAATTTATTATGTCGGGATTTTATCTTGGTTCTTGGTTAGAAGATCCAATCGGGTTGAAAATTGATTAGTTATATTTTAAATTTTATCATATGTTCCTAAAAATTATGTATCTAATTGATGATATTTATTTTTCATTGCAGTTGTGGGTTGTAGGTCATAATTCTATGCCTAGAAAGGTGGTGGTTTGAATGCTTGTTTTTGATAGTAGGACTAATTTCTAGGTTGTTGGAATGGTGTTGGGTATTGATATTACTGTTGAAAATATGATCTAGCTTGGCTCTGGTGAAATCCATATCTCAATTAGGTCTACGGTTTGAATTTACTTTACTGATAGGCTACAATACAACATTCTATCTCCCACACTTCTAGACATTGATATGTGTAATTATTAGTAGAAGATTATAAACCACATACATGAATGAGGCTTTGTTCTTCCTTCACTTGGTTCATAGCAAGTTGTCTTATAAAACTATTCATTTCTATAATTATTGATTCAAGTAATTCTGAGGAATAAATTTAATTCCTTACCTCGTGAGTACTTATTTTTCCCATACCACTAGTGCCAAACTCCTATGAGTTTTGTGAAATATTTTCAATAAGACCTCTCGCATCTGCTGCTAACTATTCAATCAAGGATCCTCTATATGATACATCTAGAAAGTTGTGATAATTTCCTAGAAATCCTTGGTAGAATAAAATTATTTAATGGTGTTCTTCCACATTCTGATATGGTAATCTAGCGTAGAGCTTCTTGAATTGGTCCCAGTACTCATAAAGTGTTTCACCGGTCAGTTGGAAAATGGAAGAGATATTTTTCTAGACAACTATGATCCTGGATGTGGAAAAAAACCTTGTTATGCTGCATCTTCTAATAAATTCCTAGTCATGGAATTCTCTTGGTTGTAGACTATACAACCATTCCTTTTATTCCCCCTTTACATAGAAGGGGAATTCCCACCACTTTACCTATTCTTCTACAACACCTCTGGGTCTACAACTAGATCACGCATTTGTAAATTTATTGATATGTCTATTATGGTACTTATTTGAAAGACTATGTAATTTAAGAAGAATTTGAGTCATGTTAATGCACAATAAAAAATTATTTTCTATTTCAGGGATAACTAGTTGATTTTTTTGGTTAGTGAATTGTGGTGCGCAAAGCTCACACAATGTTTTGTTGTGATTTTCATCCATTGGAGGTTTAGAATGATCACTGTATGTGTCACTCGAATCTTTTAGGTGAATTTTCTCAAAATATAATTTAATTACTTATGTATAATATAGCAGTTGATCTTAGGTAGTATCCTGAAGAGGAGTGCACACAAAACAAGGTTTTCAGTTTTTGTAGTTTTTCTAAAAAACAATTGGTTTAAATTAATTTGAATGACGTGAGAGAAATAAATGGATTGAATGGATTGAATTTAAAATAGATGAGAAATATAGTGATCATAGTGGGTTTGGATAGACCTAGTTATGTGCTATTAGGGTTTCCAAATTTGTCCACTTTTTCATCCATTAATTGGAAAGATAGAGATTCTTATACTGAGTCTTCTCTCTTTCTTAGCCAGATGGCTATGATTGGTATATTCCTTATCAAAAGAACATTGATTGGCCTATCCTACTTCCAATGTGTGTAGGATTGTGGATGATTTTCATGATTAATTAGAGAAATACCTAACCAGAAATTGTTGTTCCATAATAAACCAATATTCTACATGAAAGCATACACACATGCTGACTACCATCGAACACTCACCACCAAACCCAAATCTGTTCCACTGTATACAGATTAGAATTGGTTGGAGGTATATGTGATCATCAAAAAAAGAAATATAAATTAATAGGATAAAAACCTAACACAAACAAATTTGGAATTTAAAACTAAATTTAGGATTGTAACCATATGTAGAAAGAAGAATTGATCTTATTAAATTAGAGCACAATAACTCATGAAAGCACATTAGTCCAACCTCCCCCATTTCTGATCACTCAATGAAACAAACCCTCCATGGAATGGGAATTCAAGATGATGTGGGATATGGGAGACATTACAATAAAAGGAAAAGCGGAAAATAAATAAATCTATAGAATGTAGCTACAAAATTATTTCCTCTCCAATCGATTGGAGGGTTTTAGTATAGAATGGAATGAGAGGCAGGAGCTCCCCTCCTTTAATAGGTAGAATTTCTCTTGGAAATTAGTTCAGTTTTTTACCTCATTAATGACTTAATATTTCATTGTGTCCTTCATGAATAATATAAAAGATATCCTTTTCCATACACCGTCAAATATTTAGAGTATTGGGACCTTTTTTGTGGGATTTATGGCTATTTTACTCCATGGATTTTTTTCCCAGTCAACTTCTATTGATTTCAAACTTCCTGATAATCATCAATTAATTTCCTTGAAAAATACTTATTCACGTATTTTAGCCTTTATAGATGTGTCTCCATATATTATTTCACATTCACCCACTGAATAATAGTGAAAATGTTCTTTTCATGTAGGAGTTATGAATTTTTTATTGGCTATTTTTTTTCAGGATGAAATTTCTTGGAAGGTTCCTCCAAAGAATTTTGTTCAAGGGCCACATTTATGATCACATAACTCTAAACAATTTAATTTAAAAATATCCTATGATTACTATTTCCATTCTATTTGGAATCAACTCAATTGGAGGTGTGCCGATAGCATTGTGATTCTGTTATAGTGGTGGGGTCAACGATGTCTGCCCAGAAAAATATTCAACTTCATTGATTTTTCAGATCTCAAGATACTCGAATCAGACCCTAGTCCAGAATACAAAGTTGAAGTAAATAAATAAGGGATTCATTATAAAAGAATCACTCAATTTTGAATTATAGTTTTAATTAAATGACCGAAATACCCTTGGCATAAAAATCATTCAATATCCATAATTATGCACATTTAGAATTTATCTCAAAACACACCATAATTCCAAAACTGATGCAATAAGGTCATATTGATAAATTGGTTTGGATTTAGTAAATGAAATAGATATAAAAAATGGGGAAAATATTATCTCTATCAAAATACAACATGACAAATAGTAATCTGAATTAGAGGTTACATGTACTTCATTCATCAGGATCCGTCTCACCGTAGTAATTTTCTTGTTCGCATAATCTTAGATATTGTCAATGCTCATCATGCTTTTCAACCATTGGAATAGATAATTGGATTTGATAATGGACAACATCTATAAATTTATGACATAGAACTGTATATGGTTCCTTAGATTGAACTTTATTTCCATCCATCATGTTATGCATTTCTTCAAAAAAAAATTGTTACTTTATGCACTATATTTCAACACATAAAACTTATCTTGTTTCCATTTTGACATATCACTCAGTGAATCGTTACATACTTTTTTCCAAAAGTAAATTAGATCTTCTTTTACTTATCACCTTTATCAGATGAAATTATTTGATATTTCATCCTCCACCCCCTTAATTTATTTGGAAATTCAACTATGTTACATTTGTTAATTGTAATTTTTGATCGATGGATTTGAATAATCCCAAGATATCCTATAAGAGTTCTTATCATGTTAGGAATATAATTAGGGAAGTCATCACATTATTTATCACTTTGGTTGATGACTTGGTTCCTCCTATTTCCAGTCATTGGAATGAATAAAGTGAAAATTAGGGATGAGTGATTTAAACAAATTAAACATATGAACTAAAATCTAATAACATTAAGGGATAATTTATAAATGAAATTAATTACATAACTTTATAATTTATATGAATAAATCGAGGTTATCCAGGAACTATTTCCTATAGTATCTAGATAGAGATGAATTTTATTTGAAACCACTTACTCCATATAATTTAGAAAGAAATTGGATTTTTTTATGTTTAGTCTAATCCATATAGATTTCTGTAGAGTTTCCTAATATTAATCCCAAAAATAACTAAACTTTCTTTTGATACCAACTATGACATCCCTTCACTTTATTAGAATTTAATTATCAATTTATTAAAAAAGAATACACATAATAAATCCCAGAAGATCTAGAAGTATTGTGTATTTGGGTAATTAGGTACATTTCATAACAACTTAAAATTAGTGGTACATAAAAATTATTGAATGCTTACTTACTATGCTCATAATTTTCCATCATTCTTAAAACATTATGGGATAACATGGGGATATACATAAGAAAGGGGTGATCTATAAAGCATAGTGAAGGAATAATGAAATCATAACATGAATAAAAAATATTTTTTTATAAAATAGGTATTTCAATAGGACATAAAATGTTTGATAATCATAAACATGAACAAAGAGGCATGATATAGAATATTTACTTAAAATAAGCATGAAAATGTGGTAACATCATTATGCATGACATCGTAAGTATCGATCTGCGATAACTACCAAGACACTATCAAATGGTGTAAAAGTTCCATAAAGAAATAGTTTTAATCCCTAATCCCATACATGATGTATCATGAGACTAAAACACATCCCAATGTATTAGAGAGCTATATAATTCTAGCTGCAGTCATCAATTTCATATCATGTACATGCATAAGTCTTCCACCTAGATCCCATAACATATGGATGTATTTTATTAATTTTATCCCCACAATGAAGGAGTGCGGGTTAAATAAATGGATTTTCCTAAACAGTAAATTATATTTACATCTAGGTGAATACCCGTGAGTAGAAATGGGGATATAAATTCATTACTCAATCGTTGGCATGAAAAATTTTAGTGACATATCGGCAGCATAACAGTAATACTTAAATATTGATAATATATTTTAATTATAGGTAAATGAAACTCTAATAATTTTGATATCAAAATGAATATAATATGGATGTGGAAAATAATATCCCAACATAATTTATTGTATATCGAATGAAATAAAATAGAGAATATGATAGAATAAAGAAGAGAACGATAGGATCCAATATTAAATTTCGGCATAGTAAATGCTTAGGTAAATGATATAATGAGAGAGGATAAATGATCTCCCATTATTATGAAATGAAAATAACAGTATAGATATATTTATAAAATCATGAAAATATAACAAATTGAGATTCAAAAGGTCTAAATATAAAGAAGGTGCTTGGATTGAAAATAAGGGAGAGATGTCCATTACCTTGAGAGGGTGATTGCAAAAGGTGATGGTGGGGCTTTTTTAGAGCTTGGGGAAGACATGGGAGGAAAATAAAGAGTGGATGGAAGAGTAAGGATGCAATAAAATGGTTTTTCTGAAGATGAATTGGATTTTGGGTGGGTTTATATAGGAAAATAGATTGTGATTCTTTATTATTTCCCAAACATAGGTTTAGGAATCTATATAATAAAATGATGAAAACACAAAACATTCGAGGGTTTTTTCCTGTTAATTCTAAAAAAGTGTATTTTTCATTAATTTATATTAACATGAGTAGAAATAATTAAAATATTTCCCTTGGTGATGATGAAGTGAGTAATTTTTATAAAAAAATGTTTTTTAGAACTTAAAATATAATATTGGATTTGAATGAATAAAAAATGCTTTATAAAATTAATCAAATAACCTCAAGATCACATTATTTTAAAAGGTTTATAGATATTTTTTTGATGATACCAAATATATAATTTATTACATCAGTTTTTTTCATTATAATTTCATAATATAAAACTTATATTTATACAATATTATTTTTTTACCCAAAATTTTGAATTTCAAAGAAAATTTTGAAAAATTTCACCATCAGATAATTTTGACACACTGATTGAAAAAAAAAATTATTTTATCAAAATAATTCTCTATATATGTTCATTATCACTTAAAAAAATTATTGAGAAGTTCTTGTTTTTTTACAATAACAATTTTCTAACCCATATAAAAATGACATTTAACATCATAAATATCATATTAAAATTTATATTTAATAAAAATTATTTAAATTTATTATTTTATTACAATATAATTTATTTTCAAAATTCCCAAATTCCTCAAAAATAGATTGATTACATCAAATTGCATATTACTCAAAAATAATATTTGTGATTTATCGTATTAGAATGAAAATCATTTATAATGTTGGAAAAATAATTCATAATTATAAACCATATTCAATTGAAAATAAAATATTCATATATATGTTTTTATATATATTTTTAGAGTCTTGATACATATTCCTTGTTTACATTAGAAAACTCTCTAAGAGTAAGGTGAGGGATGGTGAAATTTTAATGGGGTGGTTCGACATACATGGTTTGGGCCATGATCTCAAGGAGCTTAAACTTCATCCATAAATGGTTTTGTTCATTATTTAGTTTTTTGGATCTCATCTTGGGATTGGTCAAGGGAAAATCCTAATAATGTTATCTCCCTCGCAAGCTTCGATAAATGGGATTCATCCGGTATGATCTTTCTGGTTGAGGTCATTACTTATTTTGTGTGTGTAAATTGGATTTATCAAAATCCTATGTTTATATTAATCATTTGATCACTATTCAATGACAATATTATCAATTGTTATTATTAATAATATATTTTTTATTTTTATAGGATAAAATATTTCAAAAAATAGAGAAGTGAATTTGTTTTATATAACCATAATACATAACAGGTCATTTAAATCAATCACAAATGAAATTTTATTTATAAAAGTATGAGTCATTACATACACATATGTACACAAATGTCCACATACATATAAATGTGCACATATATACACATACATATAGATACACATACATACACATATATACACTTATATACATATATACACAGACACATATACACATATACATATACATATACATACAAACAAACATGGATACAAAAATTTTGCACACACACACATACATGCATATACATATACATCCATGCATACATACACATATCCACACACACACACAGGCATGCACATACATATAAAAAAACAAATAAATACATGCATACATACATACATATAGACATACATACATATTTACACACACACACACACCCACCCACATACATATTTTATTTATACATATATATACCAACCACAATTCTTTTTAGTGATTTTTTCCTCTTGCCCCACCATGATATTTTCTGGTCATATAAAATGGCGTGGGTAGGAATGGAATGAATTTTAATGGAAGTAATCATAATATCACATCATGATGCTTATTTGATAGACTCAATATGGTATTGTTTGAATATTTTACAACATGAAATCATTTTTCACATCATGAAAATTCTATGGTTAGTGTTTCGGGTGATTTTAATTGATGAAAAAGTTAGTAAAACCACAAAATATGATTCCCATGGTCCTCTTACATGAGAGATGATAAGAGATGTAGGTTATTGATTCAAAGAGCCCTACTGATCTCATTACTCCATCACATAAATATCTGTCTATTGTGATGTATTCTACTCAGCACGTCATAGTTTATTCAAACCATTAACATTTCCAATTATCATTGAAACTACCTTCATCAAATAGTCAAGTCTTATTTATAATTGCAAAATTGGAAGAAAAATAAATTGGATCTTGATGGATTTTTTGCTGTATTACAGGATCATGGATCTACATGGAAAGAGGGTATCACATGTTGTTGTGCATGTTCTATTCAAGTGAGATCTATTAACAGTATGTATTTGGATTTCTGTTTTCATAGTTTCTTATTTATTATATTTAATTGTTTATTTTTACATTTCTTTATGGTAGGGATTTTTCTCAGATTGATTTAATAATCTTTATGTGGACCACCCTTGGATTGTTTAATGTTGTTCCAACTAAGTGACCAGATCTATAAAATCTCATTGAATTTTTTCTTTCATCGTGGGGTTCAATGACACTTTTTGAATTTAATTAATTATAATATATTAATAATTAATTAATTTGAATTATTACCCTGATTTAGGTGTTAAGAAGAGTCTGGTAGATCAAAGGAAAGAATAAAAGTTCATGGAAGACTAAGGTAGTTATTGTTGACCCATTGTGTAAAATATGAAAGTCACTCTTTGAGGCAGGTGGTCTAGAACATTTCCCTTTTTCTGTTTCATTTTATTATAGATAATGAGACATGTGTGATCCTGCCAGCATGCCAAGTGTGGGACCTAATGAAATTTTTAATCCCCTTTTTTATGGAGAAGTGATATGCCTAGAGCTACCTGAGACCCAGTTGGGTCCATTAGCTTTCAGACCAAGACCTGAGGCCACCCATATGTTGTTCCAACCTATATGAATATATTTAGAATTGAGAAGAATAACCCGAGATCCCCAAGAATAAATGGAAACATTACTTTTTCTATTTTATCCATTTAGTTTGGTTTGTTATGTGATTCAAAAGCATGGGTTGACAATAAATTATTTAGCATAGTAATTTTTACGAATATGTTGAGAATAAATATTGTGTCTTAAAAGTGGTAAATTGGATTTGAATTGTCTTGGTGTGTTAAAATAATGAAAAAATTCTATTTTTAAATGTCAACGATTTTGAGCCTAAATGACAACGTAATATAATTAGTTCCAATAATTATAATAATTGAGAAGCTGAAATTATAAAATATAATTGAATAGATGAATATTAATTAGATGAATTGTTAAACATGAAATATGATATTATTTCTGGAATGCATGGTGATTAGTAAAAAAATTACTTGCTGAGAATTTTTTTAATATGATTCTTTTATGATTTATGCATGTGGGTGGGATGTTATAAGACATGTTAGATTTTATCATGTTATGATTTCGTTGTTTTGTAATTATTATAGGGCTTGGTCTAGTTATGAAAAATTTATTATAAGTCTCAGCCTGAACTATACTATAATTCTGACAGGGATTGGCCTAATTATGTTCAAATACTTATAAGTCTTGATAGTTTTATGTTGTAATGCTTATAGGGCCCGACCCAGTTATGTTGTAATTATTATAGGTCCTGATCCAGTTATGATCTAATGATTATAGGTCTTGTATTAATTTTTCAATGATTATTATAGGTATCTTTCCCGGTAATTTGATTAGACTATATGTGATTATGCCATGTCTTATTATGATCTGGACACTGTGGCTTTAGTTGGAATGGTTATGATATTTCCTCAAAGCTATTCAGGAGTTGTTTCATAAATGGTTGTTATTTTTATGGATGGCTTGGTTATATGATGTTCTTAAAGATAACTGGAAATTTTCCAATGTAGTTTTGGAAGACCTCAGGAGTAAACCCAGAACATGAGGGTTAGTAGGTTTATTTTATATACAGTATTAATTTTTTTAAAATTAATATCCCTATTTAACACTTATTCATGCACTATATCCACAAATATGATTTGTTTAGACATGGTGGTGTAGACCAATTAAGTTGTACTAACACCTTTCATGGGAATCCATTACACTATGGAACCCAAGAATCACTTACATTATTATAACTTGATTTTTTGGGTAGAGGATTGCGTTGGTGCGGAAAAAAGGACACCTTAGATGTTTTTCAGGGATTGCATAATGTTTATCTTGGTTATTAAATAGATTCCATTTTTTTACTTTTTCTTACATGGGAATGTATCTGTGACTTGTCCAGCGGGAGGATTGTTGTATGTGTAGAATGGTTGTTCAATCCTTTATTTAATTTCATATATTATAGTATTATGCCTATTATTTATGTTTACTAGGTTTATTTATTATAATGAATAATTTTTTGTCCATTTTTATTATTATTGCAGACTCAGATATGAGGATATAGTCTCCCCACTATACCATCTTAGACCTCCACTACTAGTCTTAAGCCTCTCTCATGTGGAGGGGGGGTCTGAGTTCATGTGGTGATCTAGTTAAGCTATTGTTTATGTAATAATCCAAGGTTTTACATTAAAAATTTAAATCATAGGAGGTCTCTTTTATTACATTACTATTTGGGATTTCATAGACTATATATTTAGGAATGTGTTGTTGTGTAAGGTGGATATTAGACTATTGTGTCATGAACACCGATTCTGGTATGATGTTTGGGTTACCAGGGAATGGGGGTGTTGTTTTAATTTTTACTATTATCATTATATTTTATTTTTTTCCTTGGGAGACACATATGACGATTTTATGTTTTGACATATGTGGAATTTTAGGTTATTTAACCATTATCAAGAGGATAGTGAGTTCATTTTGACACTTCTCCTATAGAGGAAAAAGCATCTCATTCATCATATTAGGCATGAAGTATTTACATGACATTTTGTCCATATAGATTTTGATTTCAATGATTAATCATTCAATATTTCATAATGTGTCAATGAATTCTAAAATGATGTTTGTGTGTATCATTTCATAGTGGTATTATACTCATATGGGCTCACTACTATATGGATCCTTCTCTTGGAACATCTTGTGAACCTATTGTGAGTTGTTCCATGAAGAATATGACGATGATTAAATCCTTGGGAACAATAGGTTTAGTGACCTACTAGGATGAGTATGGTATCAGTGCATACCATTGTACAACTTTTGGGTGGATTTTTTTCAGGTTTTTTATGTGTGAAATAATCATATTTGGAGCAGTCTCATGTGAAGATACTCTAAGAGGATGATTACCCTTGTTTTGGGTTAATGTTATATATTTTTCTGCATCTCCGTTATGAGACCCTATAGATAGTTATCTTGGCAATTTGATAACCTATGACATTGGGATGGGTGCATACTTAATGACTTATGAGTTATCACCTTCATAGTGGTTGAAAAATTGACTCAGTGGTCAATCCTAGTGAATTTTGTGAGACTGAACCAGTGGGGCTAGGTGAGATACCTAAATAAATTTAGTTTTTACATAGACCCTAGTGGGTCTATGTTTTTGTTTGTTTGACCATGAACTATTAGACTGGTTATCTATGTTGTGGATATTTTTTCGTGAGAAACCGATGAATGGGAATTTACAGGGGGTTTGGAGATAAGAACCATAAATATTGGTACTTTATGAATTAAGGTGTTCTTTTGAGGATAGGATCAGGGTGATTCTAAAATTGCATAGTGAATACGCATTAATAGTAAAATCAGAGCATGTGACAATTCATGTGACTGTAGTAGAAGAAGGTGACATCCAAGAATGTTGATGTGGTTGAAATTTCATTTACCAAGGATAATCATATATGTAACTCCCTTATCCCATAATAAAGAAGTTAGTTCCTTATTTCATTATGTTAGCATATATACAAATATATCACATCCCAAAGGACCGATCATTTTAGTATTATTGGAAAATTGGATACATACATGAGACTTTTATAACAAATGAATACACTAATTAAAATATAATTTTTTTGAATGTAAATTTATTACATTTAGAATATCCTCTCATATCATTCCTTAGTACACTTATTGGATTCAGGGGGAAGGAAAAAAATTAGGGTGAGCTGAAATGATTAGTAAGGGTAAAGTAAAGTGGAAGAAATAACGAATAAATGAAGAAAAAATATATATGGAAATGTAAATAACTGAAAACAAATTCCATTTATATAAATGGATAAGGAATAAATAATATGGAAAGTAAAATACCTAAAAAACATTCCATTTAATTAATAAACTGCGAATGAAATGAATCCATTGATCTTATCATACGAAATCATCGTGATAATAACAATAATAACTAAAATATCTACCAAGTAAGTGATTAATTATTGGATTTCATAACTAAGGCACATGAAAACCTATACCATCAAGACCATTACCAAGATGGTTATAAATATCGATATAAATATATTTAATTTGGCCAACTTATTTCTCTCATGGAAACCTGTCAAGGCATCGAGGGCCTATATAATTTCTACGCCCCACTCATCATTTCTAACACAAATCATTCCTTATATTAACTAATAATAATAAATATAAAAAAAATATAAAATATCTATATTGAATAGATAATACAAATTTATGAATAATTCCTTAGTGGAGGATAACTAACAACAAGGTTTGTTGATGTTATTGAACGATAATTAAAACATTCTTGTGGAAAATAGTCATTAAGCAGACCAAAGTGTCTCATACCACTTTGAAAATTTTAAATCACAATTACCATGAAGTAATAACAATAAATAATCTTAGAATATAATGATAATTAAGAAATTAATTATAAAAAATTTCAAATTGTAGTATATACACCATATAGAAACAACTAGGTGCGAACCCTTACAAAATGTCTCGATGAGATGAAATTGAGATGAAATCCCTTACCTTGCATTTCCTTTATTGTGAACAGCCATTAACAACATGTATAATTGTTTTAATGGTATTAATAACTTATTAAAAACATTATTAATGTTTATAGAACCATATATTATCTACTTATAATATCTAATTTCCCATTTGAAAATAAAATTTCATTTTTTTTTAATTTTCAGGGAGTTAATTTCTTAGATTGTCAAGTATCATTTAAAATATAACTTGTTGTTATTATTAATTAAATAATGGTTTCATCATATACATAATGTAAAACATTATTTTAATATCATATATATTCAGAATAAATGTATTTGTAATAATTATTAATGTTTGGAGATAGGAAATGAAATGTACCATTCATGGAGATGGTAGGCCGTACCTACTCAAGAACACTACTTTCAGCTCGTTTTCAGATTTTAAATGAATGTAATGTAAATGAAATATTTGTATATTAAAGTTTTATTATCATATATATATGTCATATATGTTTCAAATGTTCATTAAATTCTTCATTAATATGTTCCATGGATGAATTACATCACTTTGGTGTGGTGGTAGTATACACATCCACAAACTTTGTTATCTTATTTATAAAAAGTAAAATCAGAAGGGTATGCGTAATAAATTAATTACGAAAAATAAAGGCACAAAAATATCAAATATAACATATATAATACTATTTTTATCATAATTCTTAACCATGAAATGTTGAAAAGGAAAAACATACAATAATCATTTCAGGATGCGATATTTTTCCATACACATAAATAGTATGTTCGTTACCCAGTAGATGGAAGTTTATGTAAGTTTATGTTAAAATATTATCATAAAAACATATAAATACATTTATTATAGTATTTTATCTATATAATCATGATAAAAATATATTTTAGTGGATGAATAATTGAAATAAAACAATATATCTTTAGGAAATATTTTACCTCTTAATAACAGAACTCCTTTTGGTTCGTACAAAAAGGCTTCATTGGATGGATTTCTATCCAAGATGAGGATTTTTTATTTATAGGAGGTATTTTTAGGATCTATTTTTATAGATATTGGTTTTGAAAATGTGTTGTGAGTGGTGTGAGGAAGTGGGATAGGAGGAGGCCTCTTATAGAGGAGGATATTGGTGTTTTTTTATTTTAATCATTAGTTTATTATTTTGGTTCAAGATAATATATAGTTTTGATTCCCATAACTGAATACTAGAAATAGAGAATGTGAGTTTCATATTATGGTCACTTACTTCATTGATGACTCAATAATGAACCAATAATTCATTTATTCATATAAAATGTTAAATACCATAAATTACTGTATTTCTCTATTCAAATAAAAATCATCTATTTTAGAAAAATAAAAAAACTCACCCTAATAATTTTTTGACATGTTGAATTAAAAAATGGAATAATTTTTATGATAATATCTTTCATATATATGTGAAATGAAATTTTTAAATAAAATCATGATTTACTAAAAGAATACTAATTTTAATATTATAACCGATTTTATGAAACATTAAAAAATTAATTATGGTCTCATGAATTATAAATATAATTATAATAAAACAAAATATAACATGATGAATATATTTTATTAAAATAAATTATATTTTAAATAATTATTTTAATTAAAAAATGTGAATAATAATTTGTTTTTCACAAATATACCAATACTTAATTTATCATTTCTAAAATATTAATTTACTTATTCCATGATATAAATATATTATATTTTTATTCATTATATACCTAAATTTATTTATACTGTAATAGGATATGATGATATTAAAATCATAAATATACTATTATTACAAAGAAAATTAATGTTTTATAAAAATTGGGATTTAACACTATTCACTGGAAAATAAATTTTTTCAGAAAAATAACAAAATTTTACGTTGATCTAATTATTACATTCCACTATAAAAAAGATCATTATTTTTAATATAATTTATAAATTGGTCAAAATTTATTTTTAAAACCTGTGATCCATTAATAGTCGGTTGTACTTTCTTTAGAAAAAATATAGTACTTTATGTGTAATATTGAGTTTTTTCAAATCTTATACCTATCAAATATATTGGATGAATGTAAAAAATATTTTATTGAATATATATATATATATATTTTACATTAATATCTCTCTTTAATTTTAATTATTTAAATTTATAAAGGTAAAACACTTTTTTAAGAATAAAATAGTTTTCAATAAAAAAGTTCCCTTTTATATTCAATTGATTCATATATTCATTTATAATTAATTTTTTTTTCAATTAATTCAACCATATATTTTCATAATTTAGTTAATATTATTCATAACTACCATCGTAACTTCTAGGTTATATCTTATTTTATGAAATAAAAATAAATTAATAATATATTATTGTTCATTAATTCTCGGTCTTTCGTGTAATGCAAGACAACTTAGTGTTGTTTGAATCATAGGCTTAACATGATGATGCGTATAAATAACGATACAAAAAATTAAATTTATTATAAAATGAAATCATTGTAATGTATTAGGGTGTTACATTCTCCCCACCATTAATAAATTTTGTCCCGGTAATTTTAAATGTAACTTCCAAAATCAAATGATTACACTTGGAATTTACTTTGTAGGAAACCCACATAAAAAAAATAGAATTAATAAAACATCTTCTTAATAAGAGGGAAATTTAAATGTAATGGTTACCTTAAAATTAGTCTTAAAAATAGGAGAACATTAGCAGAAAGAGAAAAAATGGACATTGAATTGAAATAAAACTATCACGTTCTGATGAAGAGTGATAGAAAACGTACTTATGAGAATAGTAAGAGTCACAAGGCTATAGACTAAAAATTATCTAATGGACCATTTGACTCATAGAAAAATTAGGTACTAGGATATAATTATTGTTTTAAAGATATTTTCCTTATATGTGAAGACTTTATTTAATTCATAAAATAAGTATATAAGGAAGAACACTTATATGAGAATTAGTGTTTCATCATTTAATCAATTTGCACCACAAACTCATATTTTTCTATAAATGATTAGTGTTCAACATCAATTTTACAAGCCTAATTCTTTTGAATCAACTTCTATGGATACAAAAATATTAAAATGTACAACTATATATTCTTTATATTTTTATACATTAACCGAAACCAAAATTTTCAGAATAAGATAAGATAATTCAACATAAGAATCTCCAAAATTCAATAATAAAACAAATAATCATACATAAATCATTCAGAAAATAATTATCCTTCCTCAAAAATATTATATACAATTATTTAAACCAAAAAATCAAAATTATTTGATCATAAATTCATTTCAATAAATCAATCACACTTAATTTATTATACCAAAAATTGAATTACCTAAATCTCATAATCTCCAATGTTTGATAATCATTTCCATAAATAAACTGAGTCATCCTATGTACATAATAAAATAATATTTGAATAAAAAATTCAATTAATCCATATTTCATAACAACATTATGTTAACATTAATCTTATATGTTTCTAAAAATAGATAATATATTCAAAAATAAAATTAATTACATAATTGAAAAATAATTTTCCAATACCAATTTTATCTATTTGATAAAGAAAAATTCCAGAAATAACTTAAAAAATTACTGATGGCCAGGATATAATGTAGGATAGTGTTAGAAATTTCCCCCTTTTCACCCTTTGGTTGTGGGTTCAAGCCCGGCTAACTTTATGGATGTGAATGGTTTCCACCCAGCCTATGGATCGTTATTTTTATAAATCTATATAACATTAAAAATAATTAACATAGACATCCTTGAAATAAATTTACTCACTAAATAACATTTTAATTAAGGTTTTCAATACAACCAAAATACATAAATAATTCATCCCTTTATTTCCACATAGGTCCTTTCGTAGACTAGAGTTTAGCCTATATAAGATGGAATTTCCTAAATCTAAAAACCATAGTGTGATCATTAATTATCATATAAAGAAGAAAACATAAAATTGTTTTTAGGATGTAAAAATCATGGCACATTATTTTCAATCAAAGACACCTCTGGTTTTCCCTATGACTTCTATTATAGATATCAATTAAAATACATAATAATAGTTTATAATGAAAATTGGAATTATTCTAATCATATCCCTGAGGAGTTTAAAACCAGGTGCATAGTAAGGCCCGTTTTCATGTACCAGCATATGCCATGTCCGGGCTGACAGACCTTTTCAGATTCATTACCCAAATGTATAGTTATTCTAGATCCACGTCCACTTATAGTATCCATACATGGATGTATTCATAGGAAAACCACAAAATATACATATAACTGAATCTCTATAATGTTCTTCAATATTTATCCTAAAATTATACAATAGAGTTATGCTCCCTAATCTATGGTTTACTAAATCTAGTTTCCAAGGTATCTACTAAACTTTCTCTGATAATAGCTATAACACCTCGAACCCAAATTCAGGGATTTGTTTCCTTGCTTTAGTTCATTGACATAGATATAAATATAACACATCCCAAAGGACATATCAATTTTTAATCCTTGGTAAACCAGATACATACATGAGTCTTGTATTACAAATCAATACACTAATTACGATTTTTTTAAATAACTTTATTCCATTTATAATATCCTTTCATATCTTTCCTTAGTATACTACATTGAATCCTAGGTAAGTAAAAAAATAAGGGTGAGCTTAATTTCTCAGTAAGGGTAAAGTATAACGAAAGAAATAATGAATCAATAAGAAAAAATATATATGAAAATGTAAAAAACTAAAAACACATTCCATTTATATAAATAGGGAAGGCATAAATAATATGTCATGCTAATGAAATGAAAACACATTCCGTTTAATCAATAAACTGATAATTAAATGAATCCATATATTTTATCATATGAAAATATCATGGATAAAAATAATATTATCTAAAATATATATGAAGTAAATAACTAGTTATTGGAGTTAATGTATGAGGCACATGAAAACCTATACCATCAAGACCATTAAAAATATGTTTAAACCTATATATAGAAACCGATTTAATTTGGCCAACTTATTTGTCTCTTGAGGGCATTTCAATGCATCAAGGGGATATATAAAGTTAGGCCCCCACCCATCATTTCCAATCCAAATCATTCCTCATAATTTTAATAATAATAAACAATATTCCTTACAAAATATCAATATTTATTGGATAATATGAATTTATCAACAATTAATTAGTGTAGGATAACTAACAAAAAGGTTTGTCGATGTTATAGAAAGGTAATTAAAACATTCTTGATGGAAATAGTCTATAATCATTCCAATGTGTCCCATACCTCTTTAAAAATTTAAATCATAATTAACATGAATTAATAAAATTAAATATATTATAATATCACGAGAATGTGGAAATTTCATGATAAAACATGTTAAATGGTAGTATATACACCATTTAAAAGAAATTTTGTACACAACCATACAAAATGTCTCAATGAAATGAAATTGAGATAAACTATATTACCTTGTGTTTACTTTCTTGTTAAAAAACATTAACCATCAGTATAATGGTTTCAAGAGTGTTAGTGACTTATTATATAACCATATTCACATTAATAATATCATATAATTTCTACATATAATATCTTATTACCCATTTGATAAAAATCATTAATTATTTTCATTATTCGCATAGTTAATTCCCTACATTGTCACGTATGTTTTAACTTTTCACTTGTTGTTATTATTAATAATATCAAGGATTCATCATCTAAAAAATGGAAAACATGATTTAAATATAATATATAATAAGTATATATGTATTTATAATAATTTATAGTGTTTGGAGATAATAAATAAAATGCATTGTTCACGGAGATGCTTTGTCATACTTATGCATGCATGATACATTCATTTCATTTTCATATTTTAAAATAATGAAAATTAAATGATATATATGTATATGTATATTATAATTACAGTATAATATCTACTTCATATATTTTACATATGTTTATTATAATAATATTTAATACATTCCATGAATGAATCACATCCCTTTTGGGAGGCAATAATCTACACATCCACAAATGATTTAATCATATTTATAGAGAGTCGAGAGCATAGGGGTATGTGTAATAAAATAATTACAGAAGAATAAACATATAATAAATAATATATAACTTATGTAAAAATATTTTACATCATAATTCCAAATAATGAATTTTTGTGAAGGTAAAATTAACAATCATAGTTTCCTGATGCGGTAGTTCACTGTACTTAAAAAAAGTACGTTATTTACATATTAGATGGATGTGTGCGTAAGTGTAGTTCAAAAACATATCATAAAAATATATCAGTACATTGGGTATAATGGTTTTGTTTTATAATCATGGAATAAAGATATTTTATGGGGTTTATAGTGGATATAAAACTAAAGAGATTAAGGAAAGATGTTACCTCTTAATTGGGTAATACCTTTCAGTTTGTAAGAAAAGGATTCCTTGGATGTCTTTATAAAAAAGGTAAGGCATAAAGATTGAGAGGAGGGATGTTGAAGAAGGAATTTGGGAACATATTAGAATACCGAAAGTGTCTTGATTTGTGTGCTGAAGTTATAAGAGAGGAGGCCTTTTATAGTAGATGAGAGGGGTGTTTTTTATTATTTTATTCATTAGTTTATTATTTTGGTTCACGACTATGAATAATTTTGTTTTTTATTAATATATATAGTAAATAGAGAATTTTAGTTCTATATTATGGTCACTGACTTCATAGAAGAATAAATAATGACACAATAATTAATTTATTTACTTATAATGTAAATACCACAAATTATCATAATTCACTATTCACATAAAATTCAACAATTTTATAAAAATAACAAGAATTAATCCTTACAATTATTCAATGTATATGATTAAAAAATTGATTCTTTTTTATGAAAATAGTTTTCTAAATAGGTGAAATTTAATTTTTAAATAAAACCATTATTTACTCGAAAAATACAGATTTTAATCTCATAATTGATTTTATGAAACTTTCAAAAATTAATTAACGTCCCATAAAATTACACTATAATCAAAATACATAAAAATATTACATTGTGAATATATTATTTGAAAATATATTTTCTTTTAAATAGTTATTTTATTTATAAAATTTTGAATAATCATTTCTGTTTAACAAAAATACGAATACATAATTTATCATTTCTAAAACATTCATTTACTTTTTCCATGATATAAATATATTATGTTTTCATTCATAAGATAGAAAAATATTATTTACACTTTCCTAGGTGTCTTAAATATTTAAATCATTATTAGAATATTTTTATAATGAAAATGAATGTTTTATAAAAATATGTATCTTTCTATGTTAAAAAGAAAATAAATATTTTATAAAAATAAAAAAAAATCACCTTGAGATGATTTTCATAGTCCTAATTTAGAAATTAAGTATATTTTTTAATAGAATATATAAGTTTCAAAATGTAGTTTTTAAACATGTGCAACATTAAATGGTAGTAAAATTGATTTCTTTCACAACAACAGGGGATGTTGTCTTTAGAAAATTTCTTTCATAATTTCCTTCCTTTATAATCATAATGTATTTATTTGACTCTTTAGTAAACTATTAGGTCACTTTTAGCTACAATTCTAAAAAGTGGGATGTTATAATTTTTTTGCATCATGCCATTTATCATTAACTAACCTATAACTAAATTCATTTATACACATCCAATCTCTAGTCATTTGTGACCATTTAGAATCACTAATCTCCATTTTTTTCAAGGGAATATAAAAAAATTTCTTTGTAGATATCAATGTATTAAATTGCTAAAAAAATTCACTAATTTGGGCTTAGACCACATATTAAGTGGTAAAAATTACATTGAATATCAATAGAAAATGTAATAGTTGTATTATTCTAGGTTGGTGATATTTTCCTCATTCTACCTGATGAATTATTCGTGTTTTTTCTTGAGGTTAAGGAACTCCCACTACATTTAAAATCAGTGAGTGTGAGGAAAATACTTTTGAAAAAACATTTTTATGAACTGTTTCTACTATATCGTATTGATTTCATTACTGGGATTTGGGTTATTGTTCAACATCTACCATGGATCAAATTATCCCTCCAAGTGGAAAACAATAAAATTTACCATCTTGGTTAATATCATTTAAGGATAGGGTGGAAATTATCAATGGTGTTGATCCATTGTTTTGTAATTAATGTATTATAAGATAAACTAAAAAATGAATTCATTTGTTCAAAAACAGTCTCAATTTAAACTTTATATTTCATAGGGGGGTGTGGGTGCTTCCATTCATTTTAGTTTATATTCACAAAACATGTTAACTAAGTATGTATTTCTAGGAAATTCTCAACTCTTACTCTCATCGGGTTGGGTGTCTCATTTGGACAGTCATTTCATTTCCTATCACATTAGTTGATTACCCAGTTCCCTCAATTTAATTCAATTGAATAAATTAAAAAAACATTATAGATAATAATTATAAAAATATTAAACATATAAAATGGTAGGTATGGAAATTCAAGGACTAACTCATTCATTAAATGTTTTCCTTAAACTATGAATTTATAGGTTTCCAACTAAGTTATAGAAAATGTATTTTTGAATATTAAATTTATGGGACATTTTTTTCACCATCATAATGTTTTTTAAAAATTAAATTATTAACTAAATCATAACCCCTTGACGTTTCTAACATGGTGTGTCCTCTTAGGACTCATTTTCAAGCACCATGTGTAGCTCATGATAAAACCCCCCAAGTCTATATAGAGATATTAACTCGATGAACATTTGATCCAAAGCTACACCCACTTTCCAATATCTAGATAATGATGTATTTTCTCAAAAAACAATGAACTCTATAATTTACCAATATTTATGGATGTTTCCACTTTTTTTCTCATTCCCTTCATTTTAATAACGTTCTTAAATTTGTATCCCCAAAAATAACATGACAATTTTCTGATACCAACGATGACAACTCATATCTTTTATATAAATTATTTATTGATTTTTTGAATTAATATTCACAAAAAAAATCATAAAATATTGAGGACTAGTGTGTATGTGTAATTGGAAACATATAACAATATCATTAAATAGGGACACAACTACTTTATTTGTAAATTCAACAAAAGTTCTTTATATTCCATCGCTCTTTTAATACTACTTGGGAAAAAATTGGGACATACATAAGAAAGGGGTGAGATATAAATCCAAGTAAGTGAATATTCAAATAATAAACTGAAGTAAAGTGTTAAATTTGATTAATGTTGAATAAAATGGTGAAATAAAAGGGTAATAATCATAATAATTAACATTTAATTATGATCTAAGATGATAACATAAAGGAATCATTGAAATATGGTAACAAAAAACATGAAATCATAAGCATAAGTCTATAATAATTGCTAAGACATCATAACATATGGTGATTAGTATATCCACCCATGAAACATATTGGGTACCTAATGAGATAAAGACATTACCCAAAGAATTATAGGGACAATTTATTCTGATACAACCTGTCATAATCAAATAATGTACTTGCATTTGAGTGACACATATATCATGTAACATATGAATATATTTCATCATTTTTAATCCCATGATTAAGGAATATGAATTATATAAATGAATCTTCCTTATAAATGAAGTAAATTTATAACTATGTAAAAACCCTTGACATAAAATGGGGGTGGATATTCACAACACAAAAGTTTTTCACGGAAAATTGGGGAATGATTTCGACTGCATAATGAGTGTACATAAAGGTCCATGGAAGGGATTAATGAGAGTGAAAGGATTTATATCATAAATTGGGATTTATATGTACCATAATGGGATGCACAATAACACACGACAACATTAAAAATTGCAAGTACGAATTCTAAATATGAAGGAATTATTTGAATAAAGAGGAAGATGAATATAATTCCACACCTTGAGTTGGTATTTCTAAATGCTTGGGAGGATATTCTTAAGAGCATAGAAAAATGGGGAGGGGTATTTAGAGAGAGATTGAGAATAAAAGGAACATAATTTTCAATGTGTTTTGGTGAATGATAATGAGAGTTTTTGATGGTATATATAAAAAAATAAGTGGAATTTTTTATTAATTTCAAAACATAATTTTAGGACCCTAGGTTATAAAAAATAAAAAACTACAGATCTTACCATAGACTTTCCAATATTTTCTACCAAATAGGATTATTTTTAATTATTTAATTAAATTAAGAAAAGGAATATTTAAAATAATACAATTTTTGTTGTGAAAGTGAGTCATTTTCGTAAAGAATGGTTTTTGAAACCTAAAAAATAAAATATTTGTTTTGGTAGATCCGTGATATGTTTTAAAAAATAATAATAGAACATAGAAATTTACTTTTAAGGGAAACCCAATTTATGGTCATGAATTTTTTTTATTGTATTTATGACATCACATTTTTACTATTATGATGTCATAATACATACCAAATATTTATAATATATTTAATTTTTTTTACCAAAATGGTGAATGTCTAAGAAAATTGTGTGTAATTCACCATTGGATTATTTTTATGTCCCTGATCAAAAAATGGTATTTTTTCCAGAATAATTTTCTAAATATAGTAATTTCATATTTATATAAAAAAAATATTATTTATTAAATAATACCAGCTTTTTTGACAAACATATTTCTGAACCATACAAAAATATATATGCGACATCATTAAATTATGTTACCATTAATAGTTAAATTAATATTACTTTATAAGAATATTTAAATAAAATAATATATATTTTTAAATTCTTTGAGTTATTAAAAAGGATTTTTTTAAAATTGAAACTATATATTTCCCAAAAAATACAGGTCTTATTTCTGTGTATCCAAATCAAATTCTCAACAAAATCATTATATAAACATTTGTATATATAATGTAATGTTGAAATGGTGTTTAGAAAACAATTATATTATTAAAAAGAAAAATATTCAAATTCATACTAATATAGACCAAATATACAACACTTTATTACACCAACATATTCCCTATGGGTAATTTGTGAGATTATAGTACCTATGGGGTGATTCAAAAAATTTGGTTTGGGAGGTGAGCTCAATTAGAGTGAAAATCTCCCATACATAGTTTTTCTTGAAATTAAATTACTGAATATTTTAATGGAATTGGTCAATGGAAAATATTACTGATGTCACCTCACTCAAAATATAAGATCAATGGGATTAAAAGGTTATTATCTTAATAGTTGAGGTCATGACTTCTTCCTTCGGTGCCAATTAGATTTTATTATGACCCTTAATATATATTAATATTAATAGTCTCTATGGAGTAGTTATGTTAATAAATATTTTAATTCCAAATGATATTTTAAAACTTAAATAAAAATTATATATATATTTTATAACATTCCAAAATAAGCAAATATGGGACTTTCCACACACCACCACCATAAACACCTCATGTTACAACTAGATTTTCGCATCATCATAGGTCCCGAATGTATGTCTAGAACCATATGTGATGAGTGTATATAGGAATCCAACCAACATTGGAAATTAAATTGAGGATTACCCCCACTCGGATTTAAACTTGTGAGTTAACCCATATGTGAAAAGTATATATGGGGGAATCCATATGATTATCTAAATATGCAAAACACCATCACTCAACTTTAATGATATAAAAAGACCCATACATGATTATTGTATATAAGAAAATCTACACTGGACTCTAAATATGTCAAATGTCCTTAGACATCATTAAATAATTGAATCGACCCATTTGTGATTAGTGCATATGGGACCACCCACATTGGACTATAAATATCTGAGGCACCCTCACACAAGTTTAATCCAATGTCCCCGCCTAAATCATAAAAAATCAACCCTAGGTGAAGAGATTTAGGAAACTTAGAAAATGACCCGATAAAGCCTATGTAATAAGCATAACATCCCTTCTCCCTCTAAATAACTAATGAGCCAAATATATTATAAGATGTGACTAGCATGATATTCCTTGTGTGACTAGAATAAGAAGCATATGTGATGCGTATATTATTTATCAATACTTTCCATTGGAAAAAAGCCTAAGATTATCACCCTATGTGATGACCACAAGATTCATTAGGAGACGAGCCTAGGAATCTTTATGTGATGATCCATATTTGTCTCACATGATGGGTGAAAGATGATTTACATAAAAAATGTGGACCTCGCTGTGTGATTATCACATTATACATAAGAAGAAAATCCTTGGATGTAGTACAAAATGAGTGTAACTTTCCCCATGAAATTATGGGATTCATTCACCTTTTCTCCAAATATTCCTTATGTTATTCGTAAAATATTAACTCAAAACCTCAAATGAGGAACATAGTTACATATGAACAGTATGACTGATGCCATCACCATCTCTAGTTATATGTAACCACCCTTTTATAGTATAAGGAAGTCTAATTTACCAGTTTCCACTAGAAGATGGTTCTGAGCATTAAATTCACGAGCATGTCTTACATCTATAATGGATACATGAACTACGTGATGATATATAGAGAGGAATCCCAGGAATGAAGAGTCAATATCCCATTATCTCATTTTGACCATGGTGTTGACATGGATTTAGATATCGATGGGAAATTTTTCCACATAGAAATAGATTGAAAAGAATCATTTTCAAGGAAAACAAATAACTAAATTCACAAGCATATTTCTACAACAACTTAATTATTTAGTGTTTATATTTATTATTTACTTCCATGTGCTTGTGATAATTCCAAGAAACATATAATCCCTCAAAAAATTGATAGACTCGTGCTATATATAAAAATAAATTAATTTTTTAATAATCTACATAACCCTTCCCAATTATTTTTAATTATATATTGTAAAAATAATTTTAATTTAAATATCATAATACTTTATTCGTATTCTATTAATATCAAGATAACAAAACTATAACACAATATGATTTTCATATTTTCACACAATAATTTTAATCAATAGCATGGAATATTATATTTTTTTCATCTAAAAATTTACATATTATTATATTAATTATTGTTAATTCAATCAATCTACCAAGATGAAGCTAAATTAGGGAAAAATTGTAATCTCATATAAAATAAACTATAGGTAATGAATCCCAACCTCTATATGATGCCTCAAGATGTACATACACTAAAACAACTAGAGAGAGGGATGTATGAAGGTATCGAAATCAATGAAAGGGTCGAACGAGTAATAAAATAAATTAGTAACTTGATCAAAAATACTCTGATTGAATATAAACAATAGAAAATAAGAATCTCAAATTTAGGGAAGGAACTAGAATTTTAGAATATAATATAGAATTTCTATAATATTTCTAAAATATTATCAAAAACATTATTTATTTAATTCATACTATTCATTTTTTTAATTTTTTCCCCTAACAAAAAACATTAAATCTTCTAAAATCATGACAATATTTAATATTGACAATATTTTATTCATTGTATTAATATATAATGTTAAACATAAAACTTTTATTCTAGGTTTATATTTATGTTCTTAAAATATATTTTAAAAATAAATCTATAGGATATTCTCAATTTACTTATAAAATTGGATAGCATCCCAAAATATGGTTAAATTACATAATGGTTTTCCAAAATATGTTAACATATATTAGATGAAATTTATGTCTGTTGTATAATACCCTTACACACCCTAAGAATTACCATAATTAAAGAGTTTAAAAAGTGGGTTTACCATTACATAAAATCAAATCTCCCTTTACATAGTGGAAATCACATAATGATAAGTGGTGTCACCTATATATAGGTCAAAACTCATGTAAACCTTATTAATTAGACCTTAATATAGTGGTATCCTTATCTTTATTAATTAAAACTAACCCCTAGATTACCCATACATGGAATAGTAAAATGATCACGTGTCATGGTAATCACATTACATTTTGGTTGGGATGGTTGGTTCTGCATGTTGGTTATGAAAATTTTGTAGAAAGATAAATTTCTATTAAACAACCTTACAAATTAAAATTGTTAGTGTTTATTATTATTTCCAAATTTATATATTTGAATATAAAATTGTTTAACCACATTGAAATTACATTAATAGTTTCTAAAACCATGTCAAAACAACCTTTTAAATTATAAAAATCTCCCAATCCATTGAACTCATAAAAAAGAAAAGGCAATGGATTCATGGGAGATCCAAACCATTACATAATATACCTCTTCAACAATTAACATCCTAATGAAATTAAAACGAATCAGTGAAGTGAAGTGTAATAGGTTTGAACAAGTACCATTTCAGATAACTTTCAAATAATATTCCACAACCTGAATACAACCAACACATTACAAAGAAAGAGAATATAAAATTGAAACTCTATTAACTAAAACCTAACTCTCGGGGGAGAACCCTCTAAAATTTGAACACATATATCCATATAAACTAATTCTAGGAAGCTAAATATATCTCAAAAATCAGCCTCAATTTGATCACACATCAATAATGAAAATCAACATGATAAAAAAATCATCACATAAAGGGTTAAATATCAAAAAACAAATGGACTTGAGATTTTATATGTGATTCATGCTCCTAAATAAGTTCTTTGTTTCCATAATGTCTCCATAGGACATGATCCAAGGAAAAATCATTCTCATGAAACAATTTATCCTGGTTGTCCTGAATCTCAACAAGTCGCTCATCAAAGGTTTCATCATCCTTAGAATCCAGTTCACCGTAACAAATGATGTGTGATTCATCATGAAGATATCAGTGAAGATATTACACATAGAATAAATCTTGAATACAGATCATTTATATGGTATGTTCTAAATAATACTCCATATCTCCAAAATTTTCCAACCACAAAAATGTCAAAATGGTAGAGAAATCTTACTCCCATCAATGAATATTTGATGGCTATGATGTCGAGACACCTTCGAGAAAACATTATCTCCAATATTAAAATATAAAGGCCTCATATAAGTGTATTATATGACTTATGATGATACTACATAGCCTTCAATCACTCATAGATCAACTGTGTCTTCTCTATATTATTTTCACAAATTGTGGTCAAAGAAAGGACAACTCCCCATCCTCAGTCCAACATAATGGATATCTCCAAAGTCCATCATATATTCATTCGGACAAAGCCATAACAATAGTGAATTGAAAACAATAATTTTATGAAAACTCCATAAATGGTAGTTATCTCACCCAGGAACCTCAAAAATTCGTAATTCTCATATGTAACATGTCCTATAATGTTTTAAAAGTTTGATATGTCGAATGGTCTTTTATAGACGAAAAGTAATACTTCAGAATAAATAAGATCAAAAACAATACTTGAAACCTCTCCAAACCCTATTGGTAAACTAAAATGACAATATATTGACATATTTCTAATCATATAATACCTCCCCACCACCTCTAAATACAACATCAGTAGAACCTCCATTGAGATCAACTTCTTAACACCGTGTAAGGAGACAACTTCTTTAATTTGATCACAGTCATCCATAGAGCTTCTCATACTCCACAAATTCAAGGAATATATTTTAGAAAATCTATTTAGATGTCATTCCACTTCCATTGGGTAACTTCAAGTGGATGATGCGACCCACTAGGAACATGGTGCTCAACCTTTACCCAATGGAAAACTGAAATCCAATAGAAAAACTCTACAATATATCTATTCATTCTAGACCACCAAAACTGGACTCAAAATTGATGACACATCTTTGTAACACCAAAATGTAATAATTTTTTTATCAATTTAACTCATATAGAACCACATCATGAATCACAGAAGGAATGAAAAACCTCCCCTAAAATAGAACATGATGTTGACCATACTCAAATCAACCTTTAGGTGTAGCCAGATAGGCATCTCGCTCTCTCTAGACATATTCCATGAAATCCCACATATGGGGCTCCTTATCCTATTTCCCCAAAGATTACTAGGTCATAATAAGATATATGTACCCACAACAATCAACTAATCCTATTCCAAGGTTCATCCTATCCAACATTTCCATCACTCTCCAAGAGTATCTTGATTCATGCATGGCATCTCCATGTGACTCCCAGCTCAAAGAATCATCCACAGTATTTAATAATCCTTATATATAGGAAATATAAATTTCATAGTCCTAGAAAAATTACATCCACCATTTTAATCAAAAATTAATGTTTATCTTTGAAAATATATACCTCAACTGCATATGGTCTATGATAATGAAAAAGTGTAGACCTAGGAGGTCCCACCACTACAACTTCAGAGATAAAAAACTATATATAGATAAATATCTAGGATGGTGTAGTTAAATTAATGATTCCATAACTATAGAAACCCCCAAGATATATCAGTACACCAAAATACCAAAATACAAGCCAGTCCAAGCCATCAAGCATCGTAATAAACCTCAAAAGTTATGACCACCTCTATTAAATAAACAACCGGAGTGATGAAAAGAATCACCCTAAAATAATTGAAAGTGGAATGGAATTGGTGAATCAAAAAAAAATCATGATCTTTTCAAGTGAATTATGAATTTAGAATCATAATTTAAGATAATGGATTAACGAACCTCTTATAATAACCAACTTGAACAAGGAAAATCCACTCTTCCACCACATTTTTGTGGCTTCCCAAGAAACTTCACCCTCAAATATTGAGGGTTTCGTGGATAAACTTCCACAAGACACACCATGTCCTATGAAATGGATATTCAAGTCCTATAAATATATCATCTAAATCTTCTTGAACATATTATTCTAATGAAGAACCCCTAAAATATATCGCAGATTCTTTGTATACTCCACCTATGAATAAGAGAACACAATGATTTCATTCTTAAAAAGCACTTTGAATCGACATAGAAACTCATGGATCGCTACATTCATCTATCCCATGAACACTGATAGATTATTCATAAAATAAAATTAAATCACTATATGTCATAATTCCCATAATCAATATAAAAAAATATTCTTCATCATATCCTCACCCTCCACTCACATATGATGATATCTATAACATAAATTGATCTTCCTGATCCAAATATACCTATTCTCCTAATCTATTTAACCATCGATCCAAAAAAGAGTATAGGGGTTCTCTATAATCATCAGATACAAATGATGATAATGAATTCAAAAATGCATATTGCTATTGATATTCTTTGGAAACAGGACATGATCACCCCAAGGCCTCAAATTGGGTCAAATGAATCCTCTCTATAAAAGATCATAAACATAAATCTAAAGATCTCATTAATCAATAGGTTTCATCCTATGTGGATACATTGATAGTCAAGAGATTCCCAATGGGAGATCAATACTAAACATGATCTCTCTTTGTGGGGGTAGCGTAACAACCACTTTTGGAAATTCATGTGGGTATTCCTTGACAACATAGGAAACACCAAAATTTGAAACTATATGGAAATATAAATCGTCCTATCTATCAATCAAGATAGATATTAACATTCCTTTTCCACATGGTAGGGTGTATATTTACAAACAACACTAACTATAAACTATAAGAATCATATAATTTACATTGGATGTAATCTCAAGTACAATACTACCCTATATTCAACTCATAATCCCTATAGACATAATAAAATCCAGATCAAGCTCCAACTTGTGTATTTAAAACTAATGCCACTAGAAACCTCTCCATATCAATTCCCATGGAATATAAATGTAATCAAAATAAAAAATTTCATATACCTATGTAGAATACTTGAAGATCATACCTTGAATTACATTTTAATAACCCAATACAGAAAACTTTAATGTGTGAATTTGACCACAAACTACTCCACAACCTCTCTGGCCCTTATGGATTCCACCACCAAAGCAGTTATTTACTCTTTTCCCTACATAAATGGGAAATCATGGGTATTTAGTCTTCCTTCCCCATCCTATATTTAATAATAAATTACAAGAGAACTCTATTTTAGATTCTTCCTTAGATGATACTTCTGTAAATCCATATCACAAAGTGGACCATCATCACCTTGTGGACTACTAAGGAATGTTAAATACTCATATTATAATGGAAATGGCATCTAAAAAACTAAAAACTCTTGATACACTATAATGGTATTGGAAATATCATTTTATATGAAATGAGATGAAGAATACTAGAACCAACTCCCAATTGTCTGAAATGTTTTCTAATTTTGAAACAAATAGATTTTGTACATAATTATACACCATATAAAATCATGATTAAACCCATAAAATTATGTTTTTACCCTAGATAGTGTCTTTTAAATTAACTTTTTCCAATTAAATACCTCAAGGCATGTGTTGAACATAAATATGGTGACTTGGAAGTGGATCTCTAGAAGAATAGCTTCATCAAAATTCATCTCCATAGGTTACTCATTTAATGAATTAATTAGACATAATGAAAGAGGTTATTATAATAGATACTGAACTTCTGGACACTGAAACTCACTTGATGAGTAGTAATAATATCCTAATAAATATCTGTCATTGTTGTTTAATAATGAAACTTGTTCTAAAAATTATTAATGAAACTTCTTAAATATAAAATTCCAATCCATGGGATCCCAAAAGAAAATGAACCACAACTATTGATCACCCCCACACAATGTTGACAGAGCCAATAAAACCGAGTTCTCCCTATTATAATGAATTGAACTAAAAACAATCTCCACCTCCTCTAGCCAATACATTGTTCATAATGTGAAATAGATCCCTCATACTTATTTAGAGCATAGAATTGAATCTCTAAGAGTGTCATCCACTAATTTTCATCTATTTGAACCTCCAATCTATGATGATATATTGGTAAATACTACTAAAAATAATTGGTATGAAACTAATTAAGACTCTAAAAAAGATCCATTCCTATAATAGGATAATTAATATGAAATACTACTACCAAAATATAGAATATTTATGGTTAATAATCTAATTTAATTTCAACATTATTAAAATTTTCTATCTAAATTAAAAAATTTGTATAAGAAATAATGATAAATTTTCCATTACTAATACTATATCTTAGTGGTACCATCACTTATATTAGCATGTTTAAGGAACATGAAGGTTTTTTTATCAGATCAAAGGGGGTAAAATACTCATTTCATTTCAGGTATCCCTTATTTATATAATGTACAAATACAAACTGATATTGTTTCCCTAAAAACCAATGCATTCTTAAGAGTGATTATCTCAAAACCCTATTGTATCTCTATAACCTAAACATTTATACCACTTTTTACAGACCCCCCCCCCTCTAGTACCCTTCATGTTTTGATGGGGAATATAGAGACTATGTCCCATGAAGCATGCCTCTGATATTAAATGGGTCAATGACTAGTATAAATGGTATATAATCAACACAATGGTCATAATAAACATCAATATGTAATTTAATGAAAAAGATTCAGTAGGATAGAGAACAGTCAACCCAAAGCCTAATAAAAATAAGAAATCCCATTTTATAAGTGTAATTTCATAAATAAGGTAAAATAACATCAAAATACCAAAAGAACAACCTAGTCCTAAACTCTAATAAATCTTAATCAGTAACTTTGGGAAAGTAATTATCATCTCAATTATCAACCATCTATAACAGAACAAAAAAAAGTGGTCATACATATATAGGTTATGATGTAAGATCCTACCTAGAACCTTGGACGAAACTATAAAAGAATCATACTAAAGACCTATAACTAATTATATGAATATAAGTCATCACCTATGAAATTAAATCTATTTCTCATCCTACTCATGGTCCACTCACCAAGTAATGAGTAAAAGTAAATATATTAATATCAAATAATATATATATTTATATAATGTTACCCTACTACCACTTCCCTATTTTTTTCACTCCCACACCCTAAAACTGTACTCCCTATATGCATCCAACCCATAAATCATCTTTACCAAAATTGGGAAATCCATCATAGAAATTTTCATCCCATGATTCCCAATATTACCTTTCAATCATCATCTCATATATAACCAAGAGATAATCGAGAAGGAACCACAACCCAAGTATTATGAATTGTACCTCAAGCCGTCATAGGTCATGCATTTAATCCCATAATAATCCATATCCACTATGATGATATAAAATAATTTTATATTACTTAAAGTAATTACATCCCATAGAAAATTGTATAGTTAACCAAGATATATCACACCCCACATACAAGCATATCATATAAATTAATGAATCACAACATGGGTGATCAAAATTAATATACCATAGCCATAGATAGAGTGAGGTGGTAGGAAAATATATCCATATATTCCATCACCATACTGTATCTTCGAGAAATCACTCCCCTAAACATTTGGGTACTATTTTCCTTACGATATAAGGTCGTTAAGTGTATGAAATCAGAAAATCTAAGACATATCCCAAAAATCCACATTATAATCAACTATTTTGTGACATCCCGGACCCGGCTGCCCATCAACCCAAGCCTTGAGCCTGGTTGGCCACATGACCCCTGGCTCATCTTCCCATATGCTAGGGGATGCCGACTAGCAATGGTGGTGTAATGGTAAGTCAGTGGGAAGACTGTACCCCCATGTCAGAGAATAGAGTGGTATAGTAGTAAAGTAACATAAATAGTGGAAGCACAACCAATGGATAAAAATGAGAAATATGAAAATATACAAAGCAGACAAAAGAAGTAAGGAAAACCCTGATAAGTATAAAAATGCCTCATAGGTAGGGTATGATACAAATGGATGCATGACATGCTCATACAATGGAAATAGAAGACAAGTATGCTTGGCAGTAATACAAAAAGAGAACAAAAGTAGTCCTCGAGCATCTCTAGCAAAGATCGATCCTCTACTCTAGATCTCTATCTAGAACATACATGTATCAACAACTGGACGCTGGGACGTTGCCCCTATTAGTACCTGCAGTAGTAAAGTATACATGGGTGCCCAAGAGGCCACCCAGGTAGGGTGTGAGACAAGTCTCAGTATGCCACCACCAATGGTGTCTACGTGTCATACTAATAGGTGTTCGCATGAAACAATGAGTAATATACTGCATGAATGTAAAAAAATGTAAATAAACAACCCTCCCACTCAGGTTCCGGAAGGACACCTGGCGGGTCTACCTGCTTCAGCTCAAGGATAGAAATCTGAACAAGTCAACAAAGTATAAGTACATACATATAGGTTATCACTGGCACGAGGTAAGAATACATCTCATCCATAAGCACTGTAGCTGGTGTGGGGTAGAAATACCTCCCACCCATAAAGGTTATGTAGGAACGAGGTATAAATGCCTCTCGTCCTCAATCATTGTAGCTGGCATGGGGTAAAAATGCCTTCCACCCATAAAGGTTATATAGGCACGAGGAAAGCATGCCTCTCGTCCATAATCGTTGTACCTAGCATGGGGTAAAAATACCTCCTACCCATAAAGGTTATATAGGCATGAGGTATAAATGCCTCCCATCCTCAATCGTTGTAGCTGGAATGGGGTAAAAATGCCTCCCACCCATAAATGTTACATAGGCATGAGGTAAGCATGCCTCTCATTAATATTCGATGTAGCTGGCCTGGGGTAAAAATTCCTCCCACCCATAAAGGTTATATAGGCATGACATAGAAATGCCTCTCGTCCTGTTTCACAGAGTTTCATCTGGCATGGGGTAAGAATGACTCCTGCCCAACATATGGAGATTAATCTAGGCACGGGGTAAGAACGCCTCCCGCCCAACCACAGATTATCACAAGCATGTAAACACATTATGGCATAACCATTCGCATCAAATTATATAAGGTATTACATCTTATATCATATCACATTAATAAATCATAGCATTTCGATCTTATAATGTCACATAAGCAAAGCATGGCATATACACATTTTAATTCATTCAAGTGGATCAGGCAATCTAATCCTAGCCAACCTCTAACCAAGTCATCTCATTTTCCTAACATAGCTAATTCTATTTCAAGACATATCGTTTAGGTTCAAGGTTGAGAAAAGGGAAAACCTGAAGGCATAACACTTATGGTTGGACACTCCCAGTCCATACCTCTTATAAATGCCCTATAAAGGTTATATTCATCAATACCATCCCACATGGGTCATTTAGATAGTAATAGGTCAATATAAATAAGGGTTTTTGGGAAAGACAACCCCCGACATGACGTTATAAACCCAAAGCGATGGAAAACCCAAAAAAAAAAGAACACATGACCACCTACCATAGGGCTGTAGACGTAGACTCACTTGATATCGACCTCATATTTTCAACAGGTTGGGAGAGATCTAAGTTTTAGTCCAATGACCTGAAAATAGGGCATATGAGCTTGCCTCAAAATAACACAATGGTAGGAATGATTTTCTGAGGAGAAAGGGGTTTGTGAGGTTAGTCTTACCAAGGGTGATCCAACACCTTCGACAGATAGAAGAACGGACACCGGGGGAAGAAATAACAAGAATGAGTGAGGAGAGGGTTTTGGAGCTCAAAGGAGGCTCTCCTATGGTTCTGTCCACAGGTAGAAGAAAGAATGGGTTTTAGGCTTAAGTAGAATTAATGACAAAATTATAAAATTTTACCCAGATCAGGGTCGCACTATGTAGGCGCACTGTTTATCAAACCGTGCGCAAACTGTGCGCATCCCACTTCCTCTAGAATATAGGGCCGCACAGTTTACCCAAACCATGCGGCTTTACTATTCATGTCATGCACAAACTGTGCGCCTCAGTCTGCAACTCCAAATCTCAAACTCCCAGGCTCCGAACAAGCCCCAGACACTCCCTGAGCATTCCTTAGAATGTTAAACACATTAAGAAAGATTACTGGAAATATTTGAAAGCATAACTAACTATCCGTACCTTTACCAGAGAGTCGGGTCATTACAACTTCCCCTCCTTAAAGAATCTCATCCACGAGTTGGCCTTTTTAGGGTAAAGAGGTGTCACTAGGAAAAATCTCCGGCCATAGAGATCGTATATCAGCCTCCCACTCCTAGGTCTCATCCTGTGCTCATCCGTGCTTCCATAGCTCCCGTATAAGAGGAACAGACCTGCCTCAGAGTGTCTTCATGCTCAGGTTGACAATTCGCATCAGATACTCCTCGAAGGAGGCATCCATATCCAGTTCAACCTCATCCAGCTGAAACACATGAGTCGGATCAGAAAATTACCGGTTAAGCTGAGATACAAGAAAAAAATTGTGCATGACCTGATATCTATGTGGAAGTGAAAGTTGGTAAGCTACTGGTCAGATCCACTTCACCACCTAAAAGGGTCCTACAATCCTTAGCGAATGATTACCCTTCTTTCGAATACATCTCTGGCCTAACCTAGGCGAGACCTTCAAGAAAACACGGTTCCCGACCTCAAACTCAAGAGGTCGTCAGTGCTTGTTAGCATAATATTATTGTCTAGACTGAGCTGTCTGCATATGCTTCCTGATAAGATGTATCTGCTTGGTAGTCTCCTGCACAAGACGTGGTCCTAGAACAGCTGCATCCCCTGCAAGAAGCCAAAAAAAAGCAGAGCGACATGGCCTACCATATAAGGCTTCATAGGGAGTCATCTCAATGGTAGCCTGGAAGATATTTTTATAACTGGACTCCACAAGAGGAATGTGTTTCTCCCATGAACTTCCAAAATCAAGAACACAGGCACGTAACATATTGTATAGTATATGTATAGTCCGCTCGGTCTGTACATCAGTCTATGGCTGATAGGCTGTACTCAAAAGTACCTGCATACCCAAGGCCTTCTGTAAACCCTGCCAGAACCAAGATGTAAAATGAGGATCTCTGTCCGAGACAACAGAACGAGGTGCTCCATGAAGGCGCACTATTTCCCTGACATACATTCTTCCCTAGTCATCAACTGTGAAGGTCTCCCGCACTGGTAAGAAATGTGTGACCTTCATCAGACGGTCGATGATAACCCATACAACATCATGGACATGAGGTGACCTGGGTAAACTAGTTACAATGTATATAGACACGTCGTCCCATTTCCACTCCGGAATGGACAACGACTACAATATCCATGTCGGACACTGATTTTATTCCTTCACCTACTGACAGGTGGAACAATGCGTGATAAAACCAGCTATATCCCGCTTCATGCTAGGCCACCAATACTGTCATACCAAGTCACGGTACATTTCAAAACATCCAAAGCACCAACGAACATCCATTTAAGCATACAAAATTTCAGCCATCAACACCGGATCCAACGCTCATTTTCCAAAAAAAACCCCAAGACGACCCTTACCCAAGCCCGTCATACGAGAGAGATAATCACATCATCGTCTCATCAGAAACTATCCAAAGATACTTCCCACTTTAGGATTTAACATTAACGGTCAAACCAACCCACATCTCTATATTTTTAACAGCCTTTCAAAAGCAGGCTTCAAGCGTTCCAATAACGCATCTAGCATGATTTCGAAACAAAAAAAATGGTCGATTCTCCGATGACCTCAAAGCTCGGGTCGAGCTGGTTGTTCATGAACAGCCCTGACTGATAATCCGAGAAGAAAGGAGTAAAGCCACTTCGACCGAATTTTAAAGAAAAATATTGGCTAAGACAGCCGACGATTTATAAGCTTAACCATGATGCCATCTCCCAAAGAATCTCACATTTACCATGAGAATGTTCACCGAAGTTCATACTCGCCTTTCAGTGACGTTTCCAAGACCAATCCATGAATAGACCACACCTCCTGCGTGTAATGCCGAAAGAGAACCAACCAAACAAGCTCAACAGCTTAAATCTTTAGCGTGGCATAAGACTGACACCCTCTTAGTGTATCTAGGACGAGAACAAGATATGGGACATGTTTGTCACATAGCAGAATACACTAAGATGATAAAAATGGATTCTAGTTATTCACACCCAAAAATTGGGAAGAAACAGTCAAACCACCACTGGTCAACTCAAAAGAAGAAACTCAGCTTCACCTACCGACAAATCGAGATCTCAAACCGACCACAATGACTTTTCCACCTAAGGCATCCCATGATCATTCATGATTTACCACCGAAGTCATCCCTAACTAATAGTGTTTTTCAGAAAACTAGATAAAAGTCATGCTGCCAAGCAAGAAATGTCATGCAAAAACATCTGCAAGACTCAAAGGCATTCAAGCAGGCCCGACCATTCCCAAATGGCCCCACTTGTCGTGGTACTTATACCCAGAAGGTCACACTTTACTAACCGAAATGACGCTTCCCACTAAAGAAGTGTTTTTTTCACCAAAATAAGAACAGACCAGCTACTCATAAGAAACAAGTTCATAACCACCTAAACAAATGTGTGATGCTCCTCTGAGCCAAGATCACAACGTCAAAGCATTCAAAGAATCCAAAACATCAGACCAGCATGTCAAAACAATCGAATCACTCAAAAATTATCCCGATCAATGGGAAAACTAGATCCTAAAATGCTCAGGTCAATCTACCAATGAGATGACCCAAGACCGCACACAGTACCACAAGAGATTTAAGTCAAATGTTGTATTTCCCCATATGACCGCTAATATGGATGACAATATAGCAAGTCGTCATAACTAAGAAAGATGAAAGAGTCCAGAAACCAAAAATGCAACTGACCATGCCCGCAACATGTCTAACCACCTAATACCGAGCATTACTCGAGGCTTAAGCTCAAAACAAGGTCAAGGAAAAACACGAACACCCATCTTAACAAGGTTGTCATTAGGAACTGAATTTCCTATAATGGACAACGGTACCCGAATGGTACCCAGTGTCAGAAAGCTCATCGTACAAGCAAGGCTCAAAATCTCTAAGGGTTCTACCTACCACGGGCTATCCCCCCCAAAAAGAATACGCGCTGACCCTATCCCTAGCTCATGCAAGAATATTTCACTAGGCTCAAGATCCCCCTTTTTATTAAATCCACAACTAACAGGACCAACCTACAGAGCAACACTCACGTTTCTATTCCAAGGAATATCACATTAAACATTTAAAACTACCTCTCAACTAGGGTTCAAACAAATAATACCATGCTAGGTTCTAGTTAAGACCATTCAAAAGTACCATTTAACAATAAGGCACTTGGTTTTCTAAACAATGCGCCATGGAAAGAAAAAAAATATCAGGAAAGTTGTAACAAAATTCCTCTTCAATCATTTTACATTCACAGACATTTCATCATAAACAGGATATTTAGCATCTAAATTCATTTAAATCGATTAAGCGCCCTCCGAGGGTCTCATTTATTCAACCTGGGTTCTTCAAAAAGCATACCCATAACCAATAATTTCATCTAAACATACTCCAAATGACCTACTTGGGTCCATTTGAGCTTTTTGAAAAATTAACAAAACCATTTAAAGTAAAAACTCAATAGTTTCACTTTTCAAATTATTCCCAACATAAGATGGTCATAAAAAGTCCCAATAAAATGGGTGGCCACCTACCAACCGTCAAGGTTCCCATGCATCTTACCGATGGAATTTGGCTCCCATTAATCAAAACATTTCCAATAAGAGTTTGACATACTCAAAAACGCAGGACAGGTCAAAAACCTTTTAAAACTAGAACTGCACAAGGAACAGTCACTGAAACCACTATAGTCACTACCTCTTTCCCACTTAACAGTCGAGTCTAGGTCAGGTTCTATTAACATTTTATTTCATTTAACTAATATTTGTTGAAATGATTTAACAAATGGTTTACCAATTTCTGATCCCTGAGGGCCAACAACACCTCATGAATCAAAGTTTGATGCCCATATATATATGCACACTAATAAAATTCATTTAGAACTTACATTCCATTGGTGCGTCATTTCCCAATCCATAAGGGCCCATACTCCTTATGAATTGAAAGATGACGCCACCCATCATTTCTCATTTACTTGTGCTAATTAAGTATTATAATTTCATTTGATGTAAATGATCAGTTTAGTTGGAATTCCATTTTCTGATCCATAAGGGCCCATACACATTATGAACCGAAGAGTGACACCCACTAAAGCCACACCATCCCTTAATACACAACCTGCAGGAAGGGTTAACACAGTTGCACACATATTAACCAGGCATGGAAATAAACAACAGACAATACTTTCTGAAAATTTAAACGTGGCATAACAAGATGCATGACCTGATCATATTGTGCCTATCCTAATGCATGTTCCAATGCATAACCCTCATTTCATCATGTCAAATCATGAAATCCAAATCCCAACATTAAAAATCTCAATAACATCACAAAACATGTGAAGCACCCAACGGTGAAACGATATTAACAGTAAATAATAGAATCAATAATAGCATAATTTAGGCAACTTAGTATTTTCCCCGTACATGGGTTCGCGATGCCCAAGCGCGACATATAACAAAGTCCCTAAGTTTTACCATTCTCCATGTATATCATCGCCAAATAATAAATAAAAAAGAAAGAAAATCACTTGATACCACTTTGTGACGTCCTAGACCCGGCTGCCGATCAACCCGAGCCCCGAGCCCGGTTGGCCACATGACCCTTGGCTCGTCTCCCCATAGGCCAGGGCCTGCCGACTAGCTGCGGGGGTGTAATGGTATGTCAGTGGGGAGACTGTACCCCCATGTCAGAGCACACAACAATATAGTAGAAAAGTAATATAAATATGGGAAGTAGAACCAATTGAAAAATAGGAGAAATAGGAAAATATACAAACCAAACAACGGAAGTAAGGAAAACCCGGATAAGTATACAAAAGCCTCATAGGCAGTGTTTGATACAAATGGATGCATGGCATGCTGATAAAATGGAAATAGAAGAAAAACATGCTAGGCAGTAATAAAAAAGTGAACAAAAGTAGTCCACATGTGTCTCTAGCCATGTTTGATCCTCTTCTCTGGATCTCCAGCTAGAACATACATGTATCAACAACCGAACGCTGGGCCTTTTCCCCTACTAGTACCTGCATCAGTATAGTCTACACGGGTTCCCAAGAGGCCGCTTGGGTAGGGTGTGAGAAAAGTCTCAGTAGGACACCACCAACGGTGTCTACGTGTAATCTTAATAGGTGTTCGCATGCAACAATGAGTAATATACTCCAAGTAAGTAAAAGAATGTAAATAAACGACCCTCCCGCTCATGTTATGGAAGGACACCTGGCGGGTCTACCTACATCAGCTCAAGGCTGGAAATCTGAACACGTCACCAGAGTGTAAGTACATATATATATCTTATCACTAGCACGATGTAAGCATGCCTCTCATCCATAATCATTATGCTGGCGTGGGGTAAAAATTCCTCCCACCCATAAACGTTATATATGAATGAGGTATAAATTACTCTCGTCCTGTTTCACAGAGTTTCATCTAGCACGGGGTAAGAATGCCTCCTGCACGACACATAGAGATTCATCTTGGCATGAGGTAAGAATGCCTCCCGCCCAACCATGGAATATCACAAGAATGTCAACACAGCAAGGCATAACCATTCGCATAACATTATATAAGGCATTGCATCTTATATCATATCACATTAATAAAGCATATAATTCCCATCTTATAATTTAACATAAGCAATGCATGGCCTATACACATTTTAATTCATTCAAGGGGTTCAAGATATCTCATCCTAGCCAAGCTCTAACCAAGTTATCTCATTTTCCTAACATAGAAAATTCCCTTTCAAGACATATCATTTAGGTTCAAGGTTGCGAAAAGGGAAAATCTCAAGGCATAACACCTATGGTTGGCCACTCCTGGTCCATACATCCTCTAACTACCCTAACAGGGTTATATTCATTAATCTCATCCCACACTGGTCATATAGACAGTAAGTGGTCAATATAAATAAGGGGTTTGGGGAAATAAAACCCCCGACACGACGTTATAAACCCAAAGCGACGGAAAAACCACAATGAAAACACATGAACACCTATGTTAGGGCTATAGACGTAGGCTCGCTTGATATCAACCTCAGATTTGAAACAGGTTGGAATAGATCTATGTTTTAGTCCAAATCCATGAAAATAGGGCATATGATATTTCTTCAAAATAACACAATGGTATTAAATATTTGTCGAGGATAAAGGGGTGCTTGAGGTTATCCTTACCAAAGGTTATCCAACGCATTCGACAGATCGAAGAACAGACACCGGGGGAAGAAACGACAAGAGAATGAGTGAGGAGATGGTTTTGGAGCTCAAAGGACGCTCCCCTCTGGCTTTGTCCGTAGGTAGAAGAAAGAATGGGTTTTAGGATTAAATAGAAATAATGGAAAAATTGTTAATTTTTACCCAGATCAGGGTCGCACGGTTTTAGCGCACGGTTTACCAAACCGTGTGCAAACCGTGCGCATCCCACTTCCTCTGAAATGTAGGGCCGCATGGTTTACCGAAACCGTGTGACTTTACTATTCTTGTCGTGCGCAAACCGTGCGCCTTAGTCTGAAACTCCAAATCTCAAAATCCCAGTCTCCGAACAAGCCCCAGACACTCCCTGAACCATCCTTAGAATTTTTCACACATTAAGCAAGCTTGAAGGAAATATTTGAAAGCAAAACTAATGATCTGTACCTTTTCCAAACAGTCAGGTCATTACAAGTTATCCTTAGACACGTCAATAGCTATTGTCTCTCAAGACAACAAGCTTTCACCGCTATGGTAATGATCTAAAATATGAACAAAATAAATAGTATTAACAACATTAATTATATTTTTATAGAAATAAAAAAAGTAACTATTATTTTACTTAATAATCATAAAATGACCCAAAATTCATGATTCCATCATTAATTATATTTTATAAAAAACATTTCATAACAATCCAACACGATTCTATAATCATTGTTCAATTTGTAGATTTAAAACACATGATAGTTGAGCATTTAATTCAACCACACCATGATTATAATTAATATATAAATAATTTATCATACTTAGATCCCCAAAAAACTATCCAATTGGTGTATTTATTAATCATATTTATCATTCCATAAAATTTTAGGTAGTCTATAACTAATCCTAAATAACCATAAGAAAAGATGAACATGTTGTTCATAAATAAAAACCACTTCAAGAAGTTGGAAATAATAATAAGAAATCCCCTTTTAAGAATAATGTTTTTAAGCGTCAAGAAAAAATCAATGTGCATGACCAAATTTTATCCTTCCTCTATATCCCTAGTCTCATCTATTTAAGCATTTTGTACATCACATTCCATCATTCCATTATTACCATCAACCACCACTAGAACCCTAGGAAAATGATCCCATTATTTATCAAATATTCTAATCATTCAAGGTTATCAATATATTTTCATAAAGTATCTATAATACAAGAGTAATCATGTAAGTAGAATAAGTACTTTTTGTATGACACACACACACACCAGGTTACTAAGGAAATATAACCATTACATTATAACCATTAATAAAACAAGATAGGATCTCTTGACCTCAATAAACTATATTTATTTAGAATCATTTCATTACATTCTTGAATTTTCTCACTCATTATAAATATATATAATGAAAATGTTGCACCAGTAACATGAAATTCAACAAACATCTAATAGAGTTTCTAAATTTCCTCAGTTTAAAGGAAAATTAATAATTAAATACTTGTTCTTATTTTTATGTCAATTTTATTATTATAGATTTTAGTTTCTATTCTAATTTCAGGTTCTGGGAATAATACAAGGCATTAAGGAAGCAAATTAAGAAATGACATATTTATACTATCTATAAATATATCATGAAATACAAAAAATAGTTACATGTGACCATTCCCCAAATTTTACCCTTTTATTTTATTATTTTGAAAAAAAATAATCCATATGTTGTAATAATTTTTTCTTCTTCCTTTAATTTCTAAATAATTAAATCTTAACACTGTATGTGATTTCTAGATTTTAAATTAATATTATGGATATAATTAGGAATATTATATTCAATTTCTTCTCATAGTTTCAAAATTATTATCTCCATTATAGATAATTACAAATATCATTCCAGAGTATGATAAATCCTGATTCAAACACACCTACACATAAAAAATGACAGGTCAAAAATCTAGTTCATCTAAAATAAGAATCAATAATGACCTGAACTACAACAATGAGGGAAAATGATACGCACGAGTACAAAAATAAGAGAATGATCATGAATGATCTATAAAAGGCTTGAGGAATATGATCACCCGCATTATTATTTCCCTTACTCATGAGAAAACATGATACTAAAATGATCAAAAAGAAATCATATTTTTGAATATCATATGTCATTTTTCACAACCTCTTGAAATCTAATCTAATAACTTATTTATTTAATTCATATTAATATGTTTTTATTTTATTTCCCTCATACAACACATTTAATCGAAAAAAACCAAAGAATTATTTATGGGAATCAATATTTGACAGATATTATTCATATATGATATTAAACCTAGGATGTTTTTTAAGTTTCCATTTATTTTGTTAAAATAAATTTCATAAAATAATACGTAAGAAGATCAAATTCTATTTAGAAATTTAGGTACCTTCATGAAACTGGGGTATTCAACATAAAGGAATTAAAAAATATAATTTTGAAGCATTAATGACCATTATGTAGGATGAAAACAACCCTTGTGTGATCTTATTTTACCATTTAACAATAGTTAAAAAATTGGGCATACCCTATATAAAATGAAGACAATATTTATATAGTAGATCTCATATAATGATAAATGATCTCACCATTACATATAAAAGAAGTATTGTAAAGGTAATTTATTTTACATTTATGTAGTAGATAATGTTACCATTATGCCAAAAACCCGAACCCAGTGCAGCCCTTACATAAGAGAGGACAATGATCCTAAATAAATGTAAATCACTTTACCTTTATTCATGGAGGAGGTTCTCTACATGGGTAATAATTTTTTTTAAAAAAATTCAACATGAATATAAAATACTTATGAATGATAATGGTTTAAATTTAAAATTAGTTATAATATTAAATATTTACTTCTAAAAAATTTGGAAAACATTAATGTTGTTTTCAAAAATTATTAAACTATTTTTAAAAACATTTAAAATAAGAACAATTACTTGATACATCGAATTCCCAATAACAACAATGGAAAGGAACAAATAATATTTTGGTCTTTATATGTAAATTAAATAAAATTAATGATAAAAAGTATAAAATATATATTTTATTGGTATCGTTTTTTATTTGGTTTAAATGATTATGCTCAAACATTTATTGAGTGTTTTTTTATAAAAAAGGATCCCCATGTGGGGTTAGACATCATGTACAGGGTACACCAACCATTTAATTTTGAAGAGTTCATGATTAAAGGTGAGTGGAGTATGAAAATTGAGGACCTTTTTGGTTACACATTGTTTACCCAAAGTACTCACAATTCACATTTCTTAAGTTTTCACATTATCATGTTTTCACTTTGATGTTAGAATTGGACATATGATGAGTCCCTTCTGAAATTCTTCCTATGTAGATCACTAAGGTGGAATCCATTTGGAATTTTGAGTCCATATATATAGTGTTTAGTACTGAGAGATTTTATTAAGATGATTTATTCATTTTTTGGATTCAGAATCCTCTAAATAGTTGGGTAGTGAGCTATGATACCAGGGTGAGGATAGTGATCTCGGTGATCAACCTAGCTCGAGTGCTTCATGTAGATCTGATAGAGGTTATTTTAGATTGATATCATATGATAGAATTGTGTTATATATTTAAGGAGGTCTATGAAATTCCTTGCGTTTTAGGAATAGTTTCCCAGGTTTCCAAAAGATGAGGTTTACCTTTTAGGTTGAGAACCAATGTTACTTGATCCTTTGGGCGAGGTTAGTGGCGGGGGGTGGTGGTTAGAGTCATTTGTTTTTGTGTTATTGATATGAGTATAAGGGACTCTCTATAATGAACATTTGGAACAATTACTAATCAATTGAATAGTGGGAACCATAATCGGTAATTGGGAATTTCCATGTAGAATTTCTTTTCATTGGATTCCCGTGTGGTAATGTTAGTGATTGAGGATTGGTTTTTTTGGGTAATGCCTTGGTCAAAGACCAAAGAACCATTTATTAATTAAAGAGAAAATAGTTTAAATGAGTCAAAATGATGGGATTTTATTGCAATCTCTTTCAAAGAGGTGAAGTAAATCAGCTGGCAGCACATCCATCCAAATCATTCTCTGGATGAAACCTTTATTGGCAAGGGAATCAGCAACAACATTCGCTTCACGGAAGACATGTGTGGAAATGTAGTCAATCTCCTGAAGAATATTCTAGGAATTCATCCAACGCATAGTGAGTGACAAGGAGAGATGAATAACTCCATTAAAACTGGCTTGAACAATGGAGGTAGAATCACTTTCAATCCACAGTTTTCAACATCCTTTTTGAAGAGAAAAATCAACAGCATGGATGACTCCTAGCATCTCCGCTTCAATGGATGAGGCAATCCCACACCCACTATGAAAGAAACCTTGGCAATGGTCAGCAGAATCTCTCAAAATGGCCCCATAGCTGGTAGGTCCAGGATTGACTTTTGAGGCACCATCGACATTCACTTTAATCCAACCCGGCATCGGAGGATGCAAGAATACTTCAAAGGGGTGCTTCGTCTTCGGGAAAATACCTGAGACACAGATACGTTTGAGGATCTCAAAGTCTCCAATATAATTGCTGCAACAATCTTTTTGAATTGAGGCAGCTTCAAGTATCGCAATGAGAATTTGATATTTTCCTGCATTGAGACTGAAAGAGTGATTATTATGGATAAGATCGTTTCTTACATACCAGATTTCATGTAGTAGTTCCGCCACTGCCTCAAGAAACAAATTTTTGACTTGCTGAGAGGATTCATGTTTAGTAAATTTCATCAAAAGTAAACAAATCAGGCTAGATAAAGACCATGAACAATTAAAAAGCTCAAAGATGTAGTTCCATAGAGCCGAGGCCATATCAAAAGACAAGAAAAGATGAGTAGAATCCTTCCCGTGCAGATTACATAAATGACATTTGAGCAAAGTGGAATGCCAAAGGCTTGAAGTCAAGTTTCAATGGGAATCTATTGTGAGTAATATGCCAAATAAGGGTGAACCTAGAGGGTTTGATCCAAGTCTTATTGAAGGTGCTCACCCATTTATAATTAGATTCATTGCCAGAGAAGTTGTGCATGTAGAAATTTTTCGAGTCAAGTATGAAATTGGGAGCAGGTTCCCAAACAAGGAAGTCCCCAAAAATAGAGAAGGTATAATTCTCAAGTATTTGACCAATACTATTGGGGAGATCATGCCTATGAAGCTGCATAATATCTTTAATGGTATGGCTGGTGTCTACAAGAGTGTAATTAGGAGACATCATAGAAATTAAAGGATTACCCGTCTAGTTGTCACACCAGAATTTAATGTTGGAGTCAGCGCTGGCCATCCATCTGGAGTTATCCATAATCTTCTGATAAGAGTTTCTAATAGAGGGATAGATTGAGTAGTTATTGAAATCAAAATTTCCTTTTAAAAGTTTATTTAGGAATATATGATTTAAAAATTCATAAGATTTAGAGTTTCTATTAGTGAGACGCCAAGTGAATCTCGCTTTCAGGGTATCATTGAACAATTTTAACTTTTTAATGCTAATGCCTCCATTATCAAGAGGTTTACAACATGTCTTTTATGTGATGGTGATGATTTTCCTTTCAAATATACTTCCGGTCCAAATGAAAATTTTTATATAGGTATCGATTTTCTTGAAAGTACTTATGGTCCATTTATAAATCATGAGCAAGTAAACCATCTTAAAGACAATGGTTGATTTGACAAGGCAAATTCTACCAGCCATGGAAAGGGATTTCCCCTTCCAAGTAAAGAGTTGATTTATGATTTGATCAGTGATATTAGAGAAATAAAAAGATTTATGATGTCCCAAGAAAATCGGGACGCCTACGTACGTGAAGTGAAAGAAAACTTCTTTAATTCCAAGGTTACTGGTGATAGTGGTTTTCCTTCTAACAGGGAATTTTTTTCCAAAGAAAATATGAGAGTTGTTCCAAGAAATAGTTTGGATAGAAATGTTCTCATAATGAGAGATATCTTGCTTAAGACATTGAATATTTCTTTGATCTCCCTTTAAAACAAAAATAATATCATCAACATAGAGGAGGTGAGTGGGGACATTGAGGATTCTAGAAGCTTGAATGGGTTTAAGTTTATTTTGATCGAATAGATTATGAATGAGTCTGCTAATATAGTCTTCCGCAATAACAAATAGAATGGCCAAAAGAGGATCTCCCTATCTAACACCTTTAGAACATTTGAAAAAACCTCGAGGGGTGCCATTTATTAATATGGAAATGATAGCAGATTGAAAAAGGTCTTGATTCTCTTGATAAAAATATCATGAAAACCAATGTTTTTCAAGACTCAAAATATAAATCCCCAATCAATGGTAGCAAAGGATTTTTTAATATCAAGATTGATGGCATCAAAACCTCTTCAATTTTTTTTATTGAGAATGTTGGTACATTATGAGGAAAGACAAATGCAGTCTTGGATGGATCTGTTTTTGATGAAGCCAAACTGATTCCATGAAACAATTTTGTGGCAAATCGGAACCAATCTATTGGCAATGATTTTGGTAATGATCTTGTATAGGGTATTGATAATAGAAATCAGTCTAAATTAATGAATTTCAGAAGAATTATCATCCTTAGGTATTAAGATGAGGAATTGAGCATTGATACCCTGAGGGAGAGATCCGTGAGTGAAAAAGGACCTTACCAGTTTACAAACATCTGAACGAAGGGTGTCCCAGTGATTTTGATAGAAACCATTTTTAAAGCCATCTGGTCCGGGAGAACTATCTGACTTTAAGCTAATGAAAATGTATTTAATTTCATTTTCCAATGGAATAGCTAAGAGAGAGTCATTATATTTCTCATCCACCATTAAGGTAATAATATTGGGATCGAGATCAATGTTTATCTCAGGGACATTGAAAATGTCATCAAAGTAAGAGACAACATGATCTGAGATGGCCTCTTCTGAGTCAATGATCAAGTCATTGTGAATCAGTTTAGTATGTGGACGATTGGCTTTTCTGGTTCTTTGGAGAGAGTTATAAAACATAGTATTTATATCCCCATCATCCAGCCATTGGGTCTTAAACATTTGCTTCCAAATTTTATCCTTGAAGGCGAGTAAAGTGTTTAGCTTATGTGATGTATTGACCCCCAGTTGAAGGTCAAAGCTAAAATAAGAGTTGGTACTATGAGTTTGGATTTGATTAAGCTCATCTTCAAGAGAGGTGATGTCAGAATCCCTTTGTAATCTCTTGGATTTACACCAACATTTGAGAGCTTGTTTTAAAATTTTAAATTTGAAGATACATGAAAAAGATTCATGATGATGGTTCATATAATTCCATGTGTTATTAATCAAAGTGACACAGTCAAGGTCTAGAGACCAAAAATTATTGAATTTAAAAGTAAGGGGAGTTCTGCGTTCATTAGATAGGGAGCTGAGTAATATGGGATGATGGTCAGAATTGAGCCTGGGAAGCGTTATACACGAGACATTATCCCAGATGTCAAGGGCCTTCATGTTAACAAAGGCCCTGTCAAGTTTACTGGAAATAGTTTTATTATAATGTCTTCTATACTAAGTGTATTTTTCCCCTGTAAGGTTAACTTCAAAGAGATTATAGTCTTCAAAAGAATATCTAAATTCTCTTGTGGATATAGAATGATGTGAGGGTCTAATTCTTTCAATGGGACTAGGAATAGCAGTGAAGTCACCACTAATCACCCACGGATCCGGAATTTAGTTAGCCATGTCAAGAAGATCTTGCCAAAGATTTATTCTTTGCTGATACATATTATTGGAATAGACCATCATGCTATAGATGTACTGATCATTCCATATAAAATCACAAGTGAAATGTTGTTCAGCGGTTTAAAAAACATTGATTTTTTTTATGGGAGGAGTGATAAAAGATCCACATAGAGTCCGTCAAAGGATCATTTTGAGGATGGGTTATTTTCTTGGAAGGTATTTTGAGGTTTTCCTACAAGGTATATTCAATGATGATTTTATTATATCGATAATCCCTTATAGGGGCCCAATTTTGAGATGGTCTTGAGGACCATTTAAGATGCTCTTCTATGTATGTTTGAGCTATTGGATTCCCATTGGGGTACATTGGTGATCAATGTTCAATTAGAGGTTGTTGAGGAGAATTTGGGATGTTTCAAAAGTAATCATTTCCTATGTATTGGATGATCTATAAGAACCCATAAAAGGGTTTCCTGCTAATTCTATGTCCCTTTGGAAATTTCTAGGTCTCTTGAGAGGCACACCCCAAGATCATGGTTATATTAGGGAAGCCCCTAGTAGGACGTATCATTGTGATATAACCCCATGGACCGTAGGATCCTTTAGTTTTGGTCTCTCCCAAAGGATGGTAATGGAGAGACCATGGTGAATGTTTTTTTGTGAGAAGACATAAAGGACTTAGAGAGAAATTATACTTTTTTGGCATATAGTTGATCAATGTTTCTAGATTAGTTGTTCGAACAGTGGGTTCGAGAGTATGATTGTCCCATGTTCTGTTGGCCTTTTTATGTGTTGCTTAAGGTAGTTTCTACATTGGAATTTATATTGATGGGGAGACCCTTAGAGTATATTAAACTAGGTTTTGGACCCTATATTTGACTTATTTAAATCCTCTGTTGGATTATTGTGGAAAGATGGTGTTAGGAAGCTAATGGATGATATAGATGAGTGATCTCCCCCTAGTTGTGTATGCTCCCTAGATCAGTTTTAGATTTAATTTCCATGGATTAATTTTTTCTGCCAACCTTATATTTGGATCTCATTGAGAAGTGAATCCATCAGTCCAATGGGAATGGAACCTATATGGTGGTGTGTCTATCATGTCCATGTTTCGATGGATCCAGATTGCTTCTATAATTCTTTTAGGATATGAAATATTCTACATCATGTGGATGGATATTTTTTCACCATTTTTGAATATTTCCATTAGATTATTAGAGCCTTGTATATTTGTCTTGTCATGTTAATTACTATTATTACCTATGGGTCCTACAATCATGCATGTGGCATTTATATGTCGTATAGTTCCTATATAGATCTGGTGTATGATCCTAATGTTTTGTGGTTGGGTGGGACACATGATGAAAGTACTTTTTTGGGGGATAGTGTGTGGGTTTATTTACCTCATATATTACAGAATAACCCTTAGTTTTCAATTTTCCTGATTTTTTATCTTCTTGTGTTATCATATTATTGTTCATTTTATGATAGATGTTTTAGTTATCCTATATGTTCGGAGCATCATATGTACATGAACTTGTTATTAAATTAGATTATATGTTCACTACTAGTGAATGACTATTGTGCCATATTTCCCATCCCTTGTATGTGTGGCTTGGTGTTCTTGAAGACCAATTATATTCTTTCATGTTGGTGCACATGTGGTATGATGGAAAGAACTAAGGCCTAGTTTTTCTTGATCAAGTTGAGCCACTCATGTGGAGTCTCAATTTTGGGCTGGTGCAACTTAAACATCAGGGATATTGGATATGTGGTTTGACTCATATTTGGAAGTGTAGCCTGATGTATTTGTCTTTAGTTTGTTTATTTTGTAAAATTTTTTAGCCCATTAGGTGAAATTCTATTTTTTGTTTTCCATTATTGTGGGCTTGTATAACTGTATGTTTAATTTACTTTATTATAGAATTATTATATTTTATTTTATTTTTTTAATATGATATTTATCCTTATGTATGTGTTTTGCTATTTTTTCTATTATTTCTCTATTACAAGAGTGTATAGACTCCACACATTATATTTTGTACCCTCTCCACTAGTCATCTACATCTGGTGTATAAGGAGGTACACATGATGCCTTGCTGAGAGCTAGATCATGTGATGTGTCTGATAAACCTAGGATGGTTCATTACAAAATGATTTTAAAGATATTTAGATTTATGATTTGGTGAGTTCAAATATAGGTGTTCTTGGAATGTGATATAACTTTTGATGGATATCAGTCATGTGGGACATGAAATCCGTTTCTTATTGGAGGTGTCAGATTATAGGGTATGGAGTTTCTATTCCAAGTTTCCATTTTTATTCTTTTATGATTTTACCAAGTTAAAAGGACCTATGTTTGTGGATTTATCATTTATTTTATTTTTTTCCTCTTCACCCATTGGTGATATACTACTATTCATTCATCATTTTAGGGATATATGATTCTTATGATATATGTCAATAAATGGAATTTTTACTAATGATGGAGGTTCAGTTGTTTATGATGTCTAGAATGTCCTATGTAGTGTTTCAAATTTAGGACCATGGGTTCATTCCACTGAACTGAACTGTATGTTTATATATTATTCTAATGATATGTCATGTGAATATTTTGGTGAGATTTTCACTAGTGAAGAATATTTGATCCTTTCATTGATGTTTTTATTGAGGCCCTTGTGGGTCATTAATGGGATATGAGTGCCCAATTAGTGGCTTAATGAGGGAAAACATACAAGATAGAAAATCTGATTGAGCTTCAGTTTGCTTGAGATGGTGGTCTCATTAAACTCTAAAGTTCATGTTTCTAGGGAGGGATTATAACACCCCGAACCCTCTAGGCTGGAGCCGGTGCATTACTTGTGATATTGGAATGGTTTGAAGGAATGAAAATCCCGAAAGAACAATCAATTAAGTAGTCTTCAAGAAACTAGATACATAAATGTTACTCAAAATACATTGAAAAAGGTTAAAAAATACAATACATAACGAAACTAAAAACTGTATCCAAAAGAACTCAATAAATGACCTCCTCTTTGTCATCTATTGATTGTAAACAATGAAAGGGGTGAGCTCAAAGACTCAGCAAAGGTTAAAAATAGTGGAAGCATGAGTAAAATAGTATGTGAGTCACAATCAATCTTACATAATCAATATGTCATAGTGAATAAATGAAAAACCAATTCCATTAATAAACTGCGAATTAAATTGCATCCATAGATTTTGTCCTAGTGAAAACCTCATGTATAATAATAATAAATGATACTGAACAAAGAGAATTATTATTAATTGGAAATCATGTATCTAGAACATGAAACCATAATACCGTAAAAAACAGTTTATTTCTATGGGTAGAAACCCATCTGAATTTTTGGAAACAAACTCGAAGGGTCTGTCCCCGATAACCCATAGGCCAGCGGATTGAAACCTCCCTCTGATACCAACTGTAACACCACGAACCCTCTAGGCTAGAGCCGGTTCATTAAGTGTGATATTGGCATGGTAAGATGAAATGAATATCTCGAAGGAACGATCAGTTTAGTAGTCTTGAAGAAACTAGATACATAGATGTTTCTCAAATTACATTGGAACAGTTTACAAAATACAATACATAACGAAAACTGAAACTGCAACCACTTGAACTCAATAAATTCCATTCTCGTCATCACCTGTTGAGGGTAAACAATGAAAGGGGTGTTCTCAAATTCTCATTAAGGGTTAAAAATAGCGGAATCATGAGTATAATAATAATTGAATCATATTCAATCTGACATAATCAATATGGCCTGGTGAATAAATGAAAAACTAATTCCATTAATAAACTGAGAATGAATCTTCATCCATATATTTTGTCATAGTGAAAAACTCATGGATAATAATAAAAAATAGATAATTAATAAAGATAATTCTTATTAATTGGATTTCATGTATCTAGAACATGAAGCCATAAAAAATTAAAATGATTTAGTTCTATGGGTAGAAACCTGACTGATTGTTGGAAACTAACACGAAGGGTTTGTCGCCAACTAATTTGTCTCATTAGACCTACCGATGCATCAATGGGCTATAGCGAGCCCCAACCTTTACTGCAGTTCCAAATAATTATTTATACATTGATTATATACAATAGAAATATTCCTTTTTAATATCCATATAGATTAGAGTATACAGATTCATAAATATTTCAATAATTAAAATACCTTTCCAAATAAATACCATTTGTAAAATAGTATACGGTTCAGAAAATAAATATATCCATGATATGAGATTATGTATATTTAATATAAATATAATTTTAAATGAAAAGTGATACCAAATTGGAAGTAGGTACACCACAAAAGTATTATTTGGTGTACAATACAATGTTAGTCACAACAAAATAGTAGTTGAGACAATGTCTCTTACAACAATGTAATCGGTCAAATCACATGACCCAAACTTAATAAATCTCAAATGAATCATTGAATAACATGAATATAATGTGAATAATGTAATTATATATCAATTGGAAGTACACATATACCACATACAAGAAATAAGTGTCGAACAGTTAAAATCTCACAGAAATGAATGTGAGATGAAAAACCCATTACCTTTTGCTCGAGTGTGTTATTTTTTTATTTAAATGACCTGAATATTTAAATTCATATTCATTAAGTAATAAGTACATAACCTTATATATAATTAATTGATTTATTATAACTTTATTAGGTTCATTCATGGCCCTTTTAATGGGTTTAAGAGACTCAATTTTATTGTTTTGGAAGCATCTTCTTCCTTGGTTTTCATGATTCATTTATTTTCATTCATGATTGGAAGTTTATTTGAATTGTGGATAAATATCCAGAGTAGTTAATATATACTATTAGTGACATTAAAGAGATATAAATTATCTTATTATGATTATAGTTTATATACATGATTATGAATCATTAGTTAAAAGTTTTTGATAAACGCGTGGATTTAGCTTGCCAGTTTTGTATACAATGAACTCATTTTGTATTATTATTCCATATTATGAGTATGTAAAGATTACATAACATTAATGAGATTAAATACACATATTATGATTTTCTTCAACCACTAAAATGGTTTCATGACCAGTAATGAAGTAGAATGTGAAGAACAAAACTCAGCCATCCACAAAGGTTACAAATTGTAACCTCATGGACGTTGATTTCATTTATAAAAATAAAAAAGGGGGAGTAAGAATATTGATGATGGTTATTCCATTCACACGATATAATTCAAGTATATAGATGATACTGGAGTTTATCATGGTCATTTGGACATAGGTGGTGAGAAGATAAAAAGAAAAGAGATGATCTTTAAAATAAAAGAGAAGTTCCGAGATCCCTTATGAAAATTCGGCAGCCTAACAGCGTCCCTTAAAAATTCATAAAATGAAATGATGAGAACAATAGGGTATATCATAATATTGAAATAAAAAGGATATTAAGAAGAATAAATAAAATAAAACCACAACATATGAGAAAGGAATTTCAAATAGCAAACATAAAAGAAGTGTCGACTTAAAGAAGAGAATGAAGGATTCCCTTACCTTGTAGAGTAACTCCTAGATCATTAAGGATGGGACCTTGGGGGATTAATGAAACCTTGGGAGGACTCCTATAAGGTAAAACCACCAGAGCTTCAAGGATGAGGGATTTTGAAAGAAGGAAAACAAATGGATGAGTGGGTATTTATAGAAAAGGAGAGGTAGTTTTTTAATAATTTCAAAGGGACACCTCACTAGTGGTTTTTTCCACAAGTTGATCATACTTTTATATTTAATTATTACAACATTATGATGTCATAAAACTACCTAAAACTCAAAACATTATTTTTACTATTAATAAAAAATTTATGTATTTTAAAAAGATCCCAAAAATATACCCTAACCATTTTTCGACGTGTAGAATTCAAAAATGAACACCAATTTTTTAAAATAATTTTCTATGTATTTTTAATTTAATTTTAAAACAAAATCATAGTTAATTCCAAAAAATAAAAATTTGAAAGGTATACTTAGTTCTATATAACATTGAAAAATTAATTAAGATCTCATTATCTTATTACCTTATGAAAATTAAATATTATCATTATTTACTATTTATAAGGGTCATATTGCTATTCATTTTTCTATTCATAAGGGAATGTTACTATTCATCAAAAAATCAAGTTGGTTCTATCAGACTCCAAATGGCTTACTGGTCACAAATCTAGATGAACTTTTTTTGAAATTCAAAACATGTAAGTGGAAAATTTACATTTAATGGACAACTTATAAGTTTCTCCTATATATAGTTATATATAAATGTGTTTGTGTGTGTAAAACAATATCTTCTTAATCCAATTTATATATATGATATGACTTCTTGATTTAAACGATATTTCCCCAAAAATCTTATTATTGTAAAGGGTTTATTGTATCTCCTCAAATAATCCTTGTTTTACTATATTTTTTGTGTATATATATACATATATGAATATGAAAATATATAAGTATAAAATACATGGCTCTTTGATTTTCATGAACTTCATAAGCTCAGATTAAGGATTTTGTTAAGTTTAAATTGTGATATGAAAAAGGATTAAATTGTATGGAGTCACTTTGTGTAGGAATGTTTTGATATAAAATAACATTATTCTCTTTATATTCATGTTATTCAATGATTCATTTGATGATCATTACGTTCTGGTCATATGATTTGACTTATTACATTGTGGTATGGGACTTTGTCTCTACTAATATTTGGTTGTGACTAACTTTGTATGGTGCACCTAATAATCCTTATGTGGTATACCTACTTCCCATTTGAGATCCCTTTTCATTTGAAACTATATTTATATTAAATATCCATAACCTCATATCATGGATTTGTTTGTTGTTTAAACAGTATACCATTTTATATCAATATTATAAACAGCATCCACAAGAACTCAACAAACAATTGCTTCATTGTCACCTGTTGAAAGTAAAAAATAAAAGGGGTGAGCTCAAATTTATAGTAAGGGTTACCAATAGCGGAATCATGAGTAAAATAATAAGTGAATCATAATCAATCTGACATAATCAATATGGTATTGTGATTAATGAAGAACTAATTCCATTAATAAACTGAGAATGAAACTACATCCATATATTTTGTCATAGTGAAAAACTCATGGATAATAACAATAAATGATAATGAAAACAGAGAATTATTATTAATTGGTCATCATGTATCTGTCACATGAAACCATAATAACATAAAAACATTTTAGTTCTACGGGTAGAAACCCGTATGATTTTTTTGGAAACAAACTCGAAGGGTTTGTCTCAACTGATATTTCTCATGAGACCTACTAATGCATCGAGGGGCTATAGAAGGCCCCACCCAAAACTTAATGTACAAATAATTGTTTATACATTGATTCAATATAAGAGAAATATGCCTTTTTGATATCCGTATAGAGTAGAGTATATGGATTCGTCAATATTTCCATAGTTAAAATAACATTCCAAATAAACACCGTATGTAAAATGACATACGGTTTAGACAAAAAAACAAATACACGATATGAGATTATGGATATTTAATATAATTATAATTTCAAATGAAAAGGGATCTCAAATGGGCAGTAGGTACACCACATAAGGATTATTAGGTGCACTATACAAAGTTAGTCACAACCAAATAGAAGTCGAGACAAAGTCTCTTACAACAATGTAATCATTCGAATCATATGACCAGAATGTAATGAAAATCAAATGAATCATTGAATAACATGAATATAAACAGAATAATGTTATTTTATATCAAATTTAAGTACAGTTATACCAGATATATGAAATAAGTGGAGAACAATAAAAATCTCACAGAAATGAAAGTGAGATGAGAAACCCCTTACCTTTTTCTTGAGTGTCTTCTTCGTTTGTTTTAATGACCAGAATAATCAAATTTATATTCATTAAATAATAATTCCAGAACCTCCTATACATTTAATTGATTTATTATAACCTTATTAGGTTTATTCATGGAACTTTTATGGGTTTAATATGTTAAATTTTATTGTTTTGGAATGAATTTCTTCCTTCGTTTTCATGATTCGTATACTTGCTCTCATGAATGGAAGTTCATTTTAAATGTGGATAAATATCTAGAGATGTAAATATATATTATTAGTCAAATTATATAGATATAAATTAAGTTATAATTATTATTGGTTATATACTAGAGGATGAATCATTTGTTAAATGTTTTTGATAAACGCTTGGATTTAGCTTGGCAGTTTGGTATACAGTGAACTCCTTTTGTATTATTATTCCTTATTATGAGTATCTAAATATTATAGAAAATTAATGAGATGAAATACATATATTCTTATTTGGTTAAACAATTAAAATTGTTTCATGGTTTGTAATTAAGGGGAAAGTGAAGAACAAAACTCTGTCGTCCACGAAGGTTATAAATTAGAACCTCCTGGACGTTGATTTCTCTTATAAAAATAAAAAGGGGGAGTAAGAATATCAATGATGGTTATTCCATTAAAATGATATAATTCCATTATATAGATTATAATGGAGTTTATCATGGTCATTTGGACAGAGGAGGTGAGAAGCGAAAAAGAAAAGAGAGGATCTTGAAAATAAAATAAATGGTGAAAGATCCCTTATGAAAATTCGGCAGCCTAACAGCGTCGCGTAAAACTTCATAAAATGTAATGATGAGAAAAATAGGGTATCTAATCATATATAAATCAATAGGACAATAATATGAATAAATAAAATCATACCCCAACATATGAGAAAGGAATATCAAATATCTAACATAAAATATGCGTCGACTTAAAGAAGAGAATGAAGGATTCCCTTACCATGTAGAGTAACTCGTAGATCTTGAAAAATGGGACCTTGGGGGCTTAAAGAAACATTGGGAGGACTCCTAGAGAGGTACAATCACAAGATATTATAGGATGTGGGATTTTCAATGAAATAAAACGAATGTATTAGTGGGAATTTATAGAAAAAGAGAGGTAATTTTTTAATAATTTCAAAGGGACACATCATTAGTGGTTTTTGCCAAACCATGGGCTTTCCCAGGGTATTTGCCCATGGTTTTAGCCACATGGGAAAACTCATGTCATTATTTACTATACAGAAGTCGACCATAATTTAATATTTAATTATTACATAATTATGATGTCATAAACTTCCGAAAACTAAAAGCTGTATTTTTTACTATTCATGAAAAATTCATGTATTTTAGAAAAAACCGAAAAATTTACCCCAACCATTTTTAGACATGTAGAATTCAAAGATTAATTCCATTTTTGGAAAATAATTTTCTATGTATTTTTTTTAAATAAAATCATAGTTAATTTGAAAAATAATAATTTTAAAGTTATAATTAGTTCTATAACACATTGAAAAAATAATTAAGATCTCATTATCTTAATACCATAAGAAGAAAAAATATTATCATTATTTACTATTTATAAGAGTCATATTACTATTAATTTTACTATTCATAAGGGTATGTTACTATTCATCAAAAAATTAATTTGGTTCTTTCAGACTGCAAATTACTTACTAGTCACAACTCTTGATGACTGTTTTTCAAATTCAAAACATAAAAGTGGGAAATTTATGTTTATTGGATAGCTTATAAGTTTCTCCTATAATATTTTGATTCACAAAAGATACATTGCTTCATGAAATATAGGCTATGAATAGAATGTATTTAATAGAATCATACCATAAAATGTTTGCGGTGTAATATTATTCCCTCCTTCGAAAATGTCGTCCCCGAAATTTTGTGTATAAATCCCACAAAAAATATATGGGTGGTTCTTCATCATGAAATCCTCTGGTTCCCATGTTGATTCCTCCATATTCTAGTTTCCCCAAATAACCTTTACTATAAAAGTTGTTCGATTTCTCAATACCCACTCCCTTGTGTCAAGAATCTTGATAATCTTTTCACAATATGAAAAATCAGGTTCCTGTTCTATTTATTCGTATATGAGTACATGCGCTGGGTCTGGCATGTACATCTTTAACAATGATATGTGGAAGAAAAACATGAACTCTGGAGAGATTTGCTAGCATCGCTAAACCGTAAACTAAATCTCTGATTCTTCACAAAATTTAAAATGGTTCGATGTACCTGGGGCCTAGTTTCCCATTATTACAGAACCTTAAGACACCCTTCCATGGAGATACATTCAGATATACGTGATCCCCCACTTGGAATTCCAATTCCTTTCTCAGGTTGTCAGCATAACTCATCTGCCTACTTTGGGATTCTTTAATAGGGGCTTGTATTTTCTTCACCTTTTTCGTGGTCTCTTCAATAAGTTCTAGGCCTATAAGTTTCCTCTCACCAACTTCGTCCCAACAAGTAGGAGTTTGACATCACTTTCCACATAATGCTTTATATGGATCCATTTGAATACTAGAATGGAAACTATTATAGTTGGAAAATTACACCAAAGTCAAGTATTGATCCCACATACCTTGGAATTCAAGATAACATGACCTCAACATATCTTCTAGAGTTTGAATAGTCCTTTCAGATTGTCCATCGATTTGGGGGTGATATGCAGTACTCATATGAAGCTCAGTATTAAAATCCTTCAGGAGACTTTTCCTGAATTTTGATGTAAACTGAGGATCTCGATCAGAGAAAATTGATAGAGGTGCACTATGAAGTCTCACAACATCATTAATATAATGTCTTTCCAAACACTCAAGTGGTAAATCCACTCTTAATAGAATGAAATGTGCTGATTTAGTAAGACGATCATTACCCATATTGCATCATTCTTTCTAGGTGTCCTTGGTAGTCTAGTGAAAAAAACCATCGTAATGTTATCCCACTTCTACGTAAGAATAAGTAGAGGTTACATTACTCATTTGGGATGTTGTCTCTCTTCCTTAACTTGTTGACAATCTAGACACCTTGACACGTAGTCATCAATTTCTCGCATCATAATATCCCACAAAAAATATTTTTTCAGATATCTATACATCTTGGTGCTACCTAGGTGTATAGAAAAATTTGAGCTATGAGTATTGTCTTATAGTTCCCTTTTTATCTCAGGTACTGATGGAACACATAACCTCTTCCCAAATTTCAGAACTCCTTCTTCATGAACGAAGTCTTGCAGTCTCCCATCCTTGACTGCATTAATTTCCTTGTGCTAATTCCCATCATCAGATTGAGAATTTTTTATCTTCTCTAGTAAAGATAGTTTAGCAATCATGTGAAATAAGAGTAATGTTTCCCCTTCCATAACAATTCCCATATCCATCTTCAGTAGATCGATGAACATAGGATCTATTTTAGTCCTCATTCGAGTCAAAAGGTTGTGGTTTTTTCTTTCTTAATGCATCTTCCACCTCATTCACCTTTCCTGGGTAGTAGGGTATTGAACAATCGTAATCTTTGAGTAACTTGATCCATCTTCTTTTCCTCATGTTGAGTTATTTTTGTGTGAAAATATATTTCAAACACTTGTGGTCCTAATAAATCTCACATCTCTCTCTGTAGAGATAATACCTCCATATTTTTAGAGAAAATATTATGAATGCTAACTCAATATCATGAGTTGGATAATTTTCCTCATGGTTCTTCAACTGTCTTGATGCATAAGCAATAACATTATCATTTTTCATAATGACACAACCCAATCCAATCTTTGATGCATCTTTGTATATTACAAATCCATCACTTCTAGAAGGAAGAGTCAAAATTGGAGCATTGAAAAATCTTCTTTTCAATTCTTAAAATAATTACATACACTATTTTGTCCACACAAACATAAATCCTTTACATGTGATCCTGGTTAGTAGGTTAGCCATTCGGGTGAAATTCTGAACAAAACTCTGATAGTAACCTTCTAAGACAATAAAACTACGTACCTCGGTTATGTATGTTGGCGTGGGCCATTCCTGGATTGCCTTTGTCATTGCAGTATTAACTAGGATTCCATCCATAGAGACAATATTGCCTAGAAAAGAAACTGAGTGAAGCCAGAATTCACACTTGCTAAACTACCCATATAATTTATTTCATCTAAGAGTTCTCAGAATAACCTGAAAGTGATTCTCATAGTCTTCATATCTTTTTGAGTATATGAGGATATCATTGATGAATACCTCAACAATGTTATCAAGATATTCCTTGAAAACTCTAATCATTAAATCCATGAAAAAATAGGGTGGATTTGTTAGACCAAAAGTCATGACGGTAAATTTTTAATGCCCATACCAGGTCCGAAATACTATCTTACGAGTATATTCATTCCTCACACGCAACTGATGATATCTGTATCAAAGTTCCGTATTTGATAAGTATTTTGCTCTATGATTTTGATCAAATAAATCATCAATCCGCGGAAGATGAGAATTATTCATTATTATAATAGAATTGATTTACCCATAATCAATGCAAAGCCTCATGGATCCATCTTTCATCTTGAAAAAGTGAAATGGTTCTCCCCATGGAGAAACACTAGGTCGAATAAATCCACTTTCACTCAAATCCTCTAGTTTTTTCTTTATCTCTACTAATTCCACAGTATCTCTTCTTTAGGGAGTCTTTGAAATAGGTCATGCATCAAGAATTAAATCAATAGAGAACTCAACATCCCACTCTGGAGTATGTCCATGTAAATACTCTAGAAATACATCAATGTACTCATGTACTATGTTCATATCATCAATTTGAATATTTCTTTCCTCTCCCATAGATATTATTTTATCTTCCTCTCAATAGATTTCATTCAGAAGAGCTACTAAGAGTGTTTCTAGATAAGAATCAGGTGGTGAAGCTTCTTCCCTATAGACAATGGATTCTACACCATTATCAATAATTGAAACATCCTTCTTCTTAAAATAAATCTTCGCATCATAATTTGGCAGCCAATCCATACCGAGAATTATATCAAATTCATTCATTGGTATGATGATAAGGATAGCAACTAGAGCACGTTTTGGTGTCTGGAGGGGGACTAGTTGAAATGCCTGGGTTGCAATGATACATCTCCTAGGAGTTTTGACTGAAAACTCCTTTATTGAATCAAATTGGACATATTTAATTTTCATGGAAAAATGGGAATATATAAATGAAAGTGATGATCCAGAATCAAATAATGTATTGGATATGTTTGAGGAAACAATTAAATTACCTGCCACCACGTCATTAGGAACTTCAACCTCCGCGGTTGTAATCACAAAGGCACTCCCTTGCTCTATTGGCCTTTTCTGAGTCAAGTTTCCTTGATGCTTAGGACAATCATTTGCATAGTGTCTCATCTCTATGAAATTGTAGAATTGAATATCATTGAATTGTTTCTTCCCCGTACATTCATCATATCGATGTCCCTTTTCTCTAAAGTTATAACAGAATCCCATTCCTTTTAAGAATTTCCCGAGATTATTTTTTCTATAATTCTCACATAATGGGAAAATCCTTGTTCTCTTGCTCTTCTTTGGTGCTTCTCATTTTCCTTTGTTATCCTAGCATCGCTTCTTATCTTGGTTTCATTTTAAAATTTTAGATCTAGCAAATTACCTCTCTGTTTTGATGGAACTTTATACAATTTCATCATATGATGAAAATGATTGAGAATCCAGTGCCCTTATAAGAAATGGCTTAAGACCATCAAAGAAATGACCAATCATTTCTGCCAAGTCACATACATAATCTATGACATACCTGTCCATCCTTTTGAAAGTAGCCTCATACTCTACAACACTGCCTTTTTACCTTTGTTTTAAGCTAAGGAGTTCTTTATTCATTTTAGTTCGTTGCTCATGATGGAGTTATTTTTCAATTAAAATTTCCTTAAAATTCCTCCATTCTATATCTTCTATTTCTTCTTCCTCCATGATATTCTAAATAAAGGGCCACCATTGATCAGCGTCACCCTTGAGACAATATACTCCAAGTACTACCTTTTCATTTTCATTGAATCTTAAATCCATGAATATATTTTCAAGGGACTTGATCCATTTCTTAGAAACCACTAGATTAGTAGTCTTTCAAAAATATGGGTTATTTTTCTGCATGAAACAATCCAACATAGGTGTGGAATGGTTATTCGTTAAAACTTGAGTAATTTGTCCCAATATGGTCATGATCTGATCTACTCCAACATTGACTGTGTTGAATTGCTCAGTATGGAGATCCCTACCTTGCCCACGAGTATTTATTCCCCTTATTCCATTATATTTCATTTCTAAGTAATGGGATATACTATATTATTATAATAATCTCAAATATAAAAGAACTCAACATAGATTAAAATTATATGAATAGCTAATATTATAAACATGGTTCCTTTGAGGAACAATTTAAATTAAACTCCTTCATAATGGATGAAAAAAAATGTGAATTATTCTAATCATATCCCTTGGGATTTTCATAACCAAGAGTGAAGAAAGGCCCATTATCGGGCACCATTTCCTGTTCGAGTCTAGCTCAAAGCAGTTTTTTCGGGTTTTACCCCAAGATACTTCTGTGCCAAAGCCGCCTCTACGTCCTCATATCCAGACAGGGACATATTGCTTAAAAGATCCACATAATCTATTCTTTACAAAAATAAAAAGTCGTTCTTGTAGATTTATCCAAAAATACTACATTAGGGATTTGTTCCCTATTAAAAATTTCTTACTCTAGTTTCCACGTTTCCTACTAAACTTCATCTGATACGAACTGTAACACCCTAACCACTCTAGGATGGAGCTAGTAAATTACATGTGATATCGGCAAGGGTTGAAAGAATAAAAATTGCTATGTTAAGATCATTTTAGAAGTCTTTAAGAATCTAGATACATATATTTTACTCAAATTACATTGGAAATGTTTACAAAATATAATACACAATGAAACTAAAAACAACATCCACAAGAACTCAATAAACGATCTCCTCTTTTTCACCTATTGAAAGTAAAAAATGAATGGGGTGATCTCAAACACTCATTAAAGGTTAAAAATAGCGGAAGTATGAGTTCAATAATAAGTTAATCATAATAAATCTGACATAATAAATAGGGCATAGGGAATAAATGAAAAACTAATGCCATTATTAAAATATGGATAAAACTGCATCCATAGATTTTGTCATAGTTAAAACCTCAGGAATAATAATAATAATAATTGATAATAAACAAAGATAATTATTATTAATTGTACGTCATGTATCTAGAACATGAAACCATAATACTGTAAAAATGGATTAGTTCTATGGGTAGAAACTGGTCTTATTTTTTTGGAAAAAACTCGAAGGGTTTGTCGCCAACTGATTTGTCTCATGAGAACTACAGATGCATCGAGGTGATATAGAAGGCCCCACCCACCACTTAATATCAAAATTATTATTTATACATTGAGTCAATGCAAGATCAATATTCCTTTTCGATATCCATATAGAGTAGATTATATGGATTCATCAATATTTCCATAGTTAAAATAACATTCCAAACAAACATCGTTTCTAAAATGGTATACGGTTTAGAAAAAAATATCCATGATTTGAGATTATAGATATTTAATATAAATATAATTTCAAATTAAATGTGATCTAAAATGGGTATTAGGTACACCACATAAGGATTATTAGGTGCACCATACAAAGTTAGTCACAACCAAATAGAAGTTGAGACAAAGTCTCATACCACAATGTAATCAGTTGAATCATATGACCAGAACGTGATGAAAATAAAATGAATCATTCAATAACATGAATATAAATAAAATAATGTTAGTTTATATAAAATAGAATTACACTTATACCACATATATGAAATATGTGGCGAATAATGAAAATCTCACAGAAATGAAAGTGAGATGAGAAACCCCATACCTTTTGCTCGAGTGTGTTCTTCCTTTCGTTTAATGACCTGAATAATAAAATTCAGATTCATTAATTGATAATTCCTGAACATCCTATACATGTAATTTATTAATTATAACCTTATTAGGTTCATTCATGGCCCATTTATGGGTTTAATATGTTAAATGTTATTGTTTTGGAAGCATTTTCTTCCTTAGTTTTCCTGCTTCGTTTACTTGCTCTCATGAATGGAAGTTTATTTGAAATGTGGATAAATATACAGAGATGATAATATATATTATTTTTGACATTAAAGAGATATAAATGTTCTTATAATGATTATAGGTTATATACATGAGGATAAATCATTAGTTAAAAGTTTTTGATAAACGCTTGGATTTAGCTTGGCAGTTTTGTATACAATGAACTCATTTTGTATTATTATTCTGTATTATGAGTTTATTAATGATTCCAGATCATTAATGAGATGAAATACATATATTAATATTTTTTCAACCATTAAAATGGTTTCATGACCAGTAATGAAGGATAAACTGAAGAACAAAACTCGGTCGTCCACAAAGGTTATAAATGGAACCTCATGGACATAGATTTCGCTTATAAAACTATAAAGGGGGGAGTAAGAATATAGATGATGGTTATTCCATTAACAAGATATATTTCCACTATATAGATTATACTTGAGTTTAGCATGGTCATTAGGTCAGAGGAGGAGAGAAGAGAAAAAGAAAATAGATGATCTTGAAAATAAAAGTAACGGTGAAAGATCCCTTATGAAAATTCGGCAGCCTAACGACGTCGCTTAAAATTTCATAAAATGAAATGATGATAACAAAAGGTTATCTCATAATATTGAAATAAAAATTACATAAAAAAGAATAAATAAAATCTAACCCCACTATATGAGAATATAATTTCAAATAGCTAACATAAAAGAAGTGTCGTCTTAAAGAAGAGAATGAAGGATTCTCTTACCTTGTAGAGTAACTTTCAGATCATGAAGTATGGGACCTTGTGGGCCTAAGGAAACCTTTGGAGGAACCCTATAGTGGTAAAGGAACCTGATATTCTAGGATTTGGGATTTGGAATGAATTAAAACGAATGTCTAAGTAGGTATTTATAGAAAAAGAGAAGAAATTTTTTAATAATTTCAAAGGGACACCTCATTAGTGGGTTTTGCCAAACCATGGGATTTACCACGGTATTTTCCCATGGTTTTAGCCACTTGGGAAACCTCATGTCATAATTTACTGTAAAAAAGTCGACCATACTTTTATACTTAATTATTACCTCATTATGATGTCATTAAACTACACAAAACTCAAAACAGTATTTCTACTATTCATGAGAAATTCATGTATTTTAGAAAAAACCCAAAAATTTAGCCTAACCATTATTTGAAGTGTAGAATTAAAATATGAAAAACATTATTTGAATAAAATCTAAGAATTTTTAATTTAATATTTAAATTAAATCATAGTTAATTTGATAAATAAACAATTTTAAAGGTATAATTAGTTCTATATCAGATTGAAAAATTAATTAAGATCTCATTGTCTTATTAACTTAGGAAGATAAATTTTATAATTATATAATAGTTATAAGGGTCATGTTCATATTAATTTTACTATTCATAAGAGTATGTTATTATTAATCAAAAAATCAGGTTCATTCTATCAGACTCCAAATGACTTACTGGTGAGAAATCTAGATGACCATTTCTTGAAATTTAAAACATAGAAGTGGAAAATTTATGTTTAATGGATAGCTTATAAGATTATCCTATAATTTTATGATTCCCAAAAGGAATAGTGCTTCTTGAAATATAGGCTATGAATAGAATTTATTTAATAGAATCATAGCATAAAATGTTTGCGGTGTTATAGGGGTCAGTTCTAGAAATGGGTTGTCTAACCAGTATTATGGTGGGGTCCATGTACCTAATATCATTGATGGTTTGGGTGGGCGTGTTTGATCTTCAATAATGGGGTTATTGATTGCTTTTTTATCTGAGGTGTGGTTAGACATAAGGATTCATTGTTTTTGAGAAGTGGATCGTTGGTAGTGCCTCTAGTTTCATGTTTGGCTTTATAGGGTATTTTTGGTTGGACCCATGTCCCTTATAATTTATAATTTCTCTGTGGTAGCATGGTGAGGGTTTGGTTGGTCACTTATTGCTTAGATTTATGCTTAATGGGAAGTTTTTCATGCGGTTAATCTTGTCATGATGGAGATGCCACAGGTTTGAAGAGTAGTTTTGAGGGATCTTTAGTTTGTTGAAACTAGCCTATTTGAAGAGCATATTTGGTGTTCTTTGGAATTTCATCCATTCATTATTAGGACATGGCCAATGTGAGGGTAATTATTTTTTCTCATTCAGGAGATATTTAAGGAATGTCTTGTGGCAGGGAGTGAACTGTGAGATATTAGATGTCATGATCCTTATTCTCAGTGGTTTTGTGAGCATGGAGGTTTGCATTCTTGGTGATATGGTAATGATCAATGGATTTTTGTTTTTATTTTTCTACTAGTGTATAAGTTTTAGTAGTTGGGTCGTGTCTATGAATTTAATTTAATGATGGGCTTAGTGTGGGCCATGTGGTTTTTCATTTGGGTTAGAGGGGAGATTAAAATTATATTTATGTAGTGGCTAGAATCATATCACCCATGGTAGAATATATCTCATCTTGAGAGATAGATAGTGTTTTTTACGATCAATTGTTCAATGGTTTATGTAGCATCATTTTTTTCAAATCTTGGTGTCGGACCATGGATATTAGTCAACCACTGAGACTTCATTAGAGTGAGAAATCATTATGGTGGGGAGTTTGTGACCCCTAACATCATCAATGGTTGTGAAAACCATGGAAAATTTGAATATTTTTGTTCCTAGTATGGTTTACCGAAAAAATAGTTAATTCTCATATAAGCCAATCTTGAATAAATTTTAAAACTACTATGTTAGTCCTAAAATATGGTCGTTACCTTATGACAAGAGTTTGGAGGAAATATGAGTCATTCCCATATTAATAAAGTATTTAATCTTTAATTTAATAAATACTAACTTGTGTAGTTTTGTTTATTCAGTCATAACATTTCTACAAAAGTGCCATGCTTGTATTCCACTACCACAGTTTTTCCTATAATGGGGGTTTTTCTTATGTGATTCATAAACTCCACATGGGCATCGAGCCTAGTCCCAGGTCTATTTTAATTTTTTCCTTAATATTCTTTTTTATTTTTTACATTAATCGTTCTCTTCCCCCTTATTACGTCACACATACTTATGAAACTTCCTCCTTTATGTTTTTTGGACGAGATATTGATAAGGAGAGAATTGGTAGAGGGAGGAAAAAAGTGACCCTCAGAGAGCCACTACAGAGTTAGATTGGGCATCGGTGGATGTGTAGCACAAATCCAGTATAGAGCTTCATTGGTTTATGCCTGAAAGAAGTTAAGTTTAATTTTTTTTACCATAAATACACATATAATATCCATTTTTAGTTTTTAATTCATTTAATGGGTTGATGGGAATCACATGAGGGTCATTCAAGGATTTATTATGGAGAAAGGGGGTTTTAAACCATTTTGTGGGTTTTTATTTGGGAGAACACATGTAAAAAATGTATTATTAACTGAACACATAGTGTGTGTTCTTACAATTTGTAGAACATGGTTTTTTGGGACTACACATAGTTTATCATTAGTACATGTCATAAAAGGGTGACATAGGGTGTTTTAGCAGCAGATGGCCATCTAGGGTACATGACTAGATCCCATGTGAGGTACATAGATAGTGGTCATGTACAATACTTTTCCAGACTTTATTTGTGGGGTATATGGCTAGACACATGGTAGAAAAAATTTGTAGGGTAAAAACCATGTATAGGGTGATACAAACAGTGTAGTTAGGAATTATACACTCCATATATAGTTGTGATACATGGGATGGTTCCCCATGAGGGGTTAAATATTTTTTACAAGTTTCAAATTCCATGTACTTTAGAAAATAACAGTTTGGGCACCCAGTGGAACATTTCTAGGGTGGTCATTTTCGGTTAGAAGCTATGTACCTGAAGTAGGAATCATTTACTTTACCTGTCTTTTCCCTTTTTTCTGTTTATTTTCCTAAAGTAGTAATTGGACATAGTTGGAGTCAATTCAGATTTTTTTTCTACCTTTATATCCTAATAGTGAAATCATTTCTTCGTTTTAAGGTATCCAGGATGGTGTTTTATATAAATATAGTTTATTTGGATAATTTCGTCATGTTTTATATTCACATTCCTCCGGTGGGTTGGGTTGTGAGTGGTGAGCCCCATGTAATGGATCTGAGATCATTGATCAAACATTTTCAAGTGTTCCTTGGTGATCTATTTGATATTTATTTGGAAGGATCCTATAATCTATGATCATTACAAATCTATAATTAGATATTTATCTATCCCTATATGTTGGTAATGTTAGAGTGTTTGAGGTTTAACTCCTAGCCTGAGGACCATAGCTGTTAGAGCCATTGGGATTAGTCAATGTCGTTCAGTGGCAGTTATGGTCTATTGTTATTATGATACTGAGATAAGACTAAGGGATTCACGATGATTAAATGTGTTCAATTTACTAATATAATTATTAGTGAGTTGGGTAGTTTCCAATTGAGAATTCTCAAGTGACAAGACATTTCGTTCCATGGACTTGTGGTAAAGATAGGTCATGATGATGGTTTGTTTACCATAAATATAGTCTATGGTGTTCTTGTGTAGAAATTTCCATAAGGATTGGATTGTGTTGAGGATCCATTTTAGGGTCTAGATTTTTAGGTGGTCAAGAGGACCATTGAGAACTCCCTTATAGGAATTATTTTTATTTGGGATTCACCTTTGGTCATGTTGTTGACTGAGGATCAGTTAGAGGATACTGATTCCCACTTATGATGCAGTTTCAATGGGTGTATCTCATTCTTTGGATGAAATATAAGAACCTATTTTAGGGTTTCTATAACTTCTTATGGACTTTTTTCCATTTGGGGATCTTTATATGAGTGTGCCCAGAGAGATTGGGTGCTATAGGTGTGTCCCTATAAGGATGTCACGTTGGTTTGTGACCCTAGGGAATGTGGACAATCGTGTTTCTAGTTTATATAGGACGAGGGTCATGGAAATTCCATGTGATTTTATTTTTTGATGTAGATATATAGGTTACAAAGAGATGTAATATACTTTATTGGACAAGAGTTGATCACTGCTTCTAGTTCATTTGTGGGAAGATAGGTCTGAGAGTTGGATTGTCCCATGTTTGGTTGGGATTTGTACATGATGCTTGAGAATGTTTCTTCTCATGAAATTGTACTGAGGAGGATACCCTTGGTATATTTTTCATCATTCATTGAACATAATTTCATTTATATAGTTCCATCAAATGTAGGATAGCTATGGTTATACAAGCTTAGTGAGCTATGGGATGGTCAGGATGAGTGCACTACCCCTATTTGACTAGGCATCCTGGATAGGGGTGGATTTAATTTCAATAGATTTTTTTTTCAGTCACAACCATGTGTATGGATCCCATAGGGTATTTCAACATTCAGGTATTTGTGGTTAAACCCCATAAGATAGTGTATCTTTCATAAAAATGTTTTACTCGATCCTGATTTGTTCTGAAGAGATATTGGGACAAGATGGATTCTAATATGTGTGGAGGTGAGATTTTGTCCCCAGTTCAGATCATACCATTAGATGCCTAGAACATGGTACACAAATGTTTTTTTTGTACCCCGATGGTTATGACATGGGGTCCGAAATTTGTGTCTATTTTATATAGGCATCTTGGATCACCTATATAGATCTGGAAGACGTTCCTACTATCACGTGGCTGGGTGGTCCACATGTTGTAAATCACCTAATAGGGTCCATGGTGGGGGTACATTTTCCTCTTTTGTTAAAATATAACTCATGGTTGTCTATTTTACATATTTTGCATTATCCCCTTTATATTCATGTAGTTGTTTTTTTTATGTCAATTATTTTAGGTTTCAGCTTGGATAGCTATATCACTTGCGTATAAACATATTATGACATCATATTATAGGTTCACCATTGGTGGTGCACAATATAAATTTAATTATCAAACACTATACCTACACCGTGATGTGAATGAATAAATTCTACTTGATTTCATGTTTGAGTATACGTTTACAACGAATGGAAATGAGATCCCATATTTCTTGATTGAGCAGAACCACTCACGTAGAGTCTTAGAATTAGGCCAATGGAGCTCGATAATTGTGTAGACTGAGTATATTCCTTTCATGGGAGTTGGTAGTATATCCTGATGTATTTATTTTTATTTTTTATTTTTTATATCTGTTTAGACCCATAGGTAACCGTAAGTTGTTCATTTTTCATGATTATGAGCCTTTATGTCTATATTATGTATTCCATTTATTATATCATGATTCTATTTTAGTTTTAAAATTATGTGTACTATGATGTTTGTCCTTGTTTATGTGTTTGGTAATTTTTTATTTTTCATTCACTCTCAATAGAGGTTATACTCTACAAAAAAAAAATTAGACTCTTTCTGCTAGTTGGTATCCTCCAGAGTTTAGGGAGGGGTTCTTGAGGCCATGTGGTGATCTAGATCATGTGATATGTTGGGTCGAATATGTATGTTTCATTACAAAATTCTTTCAATGTGTTATGTTTTGATGATTTTGAGGAGTTGGTAGATAGGTGCTCTAGGAATGCATCCTAACATTTTATGGAAATCATAATGGTGTGTCATGATCACCATTACCAATAAAATGTTTCTAGGTCATGGGTATGTTGTTCTTAGTTTTTTTTAAAATTTTGTGATTTCACCTATTAAGATGCAGTTGAGTCCACAAATTTATGAGTTATTATCGTTTTGGCTATATAACATGTAAAAGAGGCCACTGTTCTTGTATCCTTTTAGGTCTTCATGATCTTCATGACATATTTCTATCTATGGTATTATTACTAACTAGGGAGGTTAAGTAGTTTAAAGTGTCTCCAAGGACCTACATGGTTTTTCATACACACACACACACAGATATATATATATACATATATATTATTGGTTTAACTTTACCAAAATAAACCGCATTTATATATTTTCATCAGATTACCAGTCATGTGAATCCTACAACAAGATGTTTACTACTGACAGAGATGAAATATCTGTTTTAGGGATTTATGGAGGCCCCATTGGGTTGTAATATGATTTGAGTGACCTATTAGTGGCTCTATGAGGGAATGGTTGTCTAAGGAATCTATGGATTAGGACTTAGTTCCTTTGAGGTGGTCATCTACCTAAAGTCACATGTTATTTTTTTTGTGGGAGGGCGTGGTTCTAGCCACGTATTTTATGTTGGTCTATATGGTTTGGGACTATGTGTGTGTTATAATAAATGGATTGGGTGGGCATGGTTTTTTTCCTTTGTTGATCCATAAAGGTATACATTCACCATGGTATGGTTAGTCTTGAGGATGCATGTTTTTTGTGAAGTGGATAATTGAGAGTGCTTTAAGTATTGTGGTTGGTTTAAGAGGGAATGTTTTGTAAGAACACTATCCCTTATCAGTTTTGGTTTAACCTTGGGAGTAGTGGTGAAAGGGTGGTTGGATGCTTGAGGCATTTGATCGACACCTGAGTGGAGGGTGTTCAATCTTGGCATGAGTGAGATTCCTAGATTTTTAAGTGTGTCAAGGGTTCTCCAGTATGATGGATATCATCTTCCAAGGGAGAAAGGTCAGTGGTTTTGGGTTCATTATCCAATCTTTATTAGTATGTGGATCATGTGAGATTGATTCATGTTTATTGTTTGAGATCATTTTAATGAAAGTCGTGTGCTGGGGAGTGCACTAAAGGATAGTGGATGTTAAGAACCTTATTTCATGTGGTTTTGTAGTGCATAGGTTGTTGTTTATAGTGATATGGGAATGAGAGATAGTTATTGTTGTTTTCATGTTGGTGATCTAGTGAGAGAGGTTTGTAAAAGTCAATACATTATGTTTGGTGATGGTCATAGTATGGGCCTTGTGGTTTTGTGTTTATGAATTAGGGTGTTGATAAGGATATTCCTGTAGTTCAAACCACTATCCAGGTCATCGATGAGAATCTCTCATGTAGAGAGAGATTTCAGGAAGTTGTAATACTAATCATTGGATGATTGAGAGAATGTCATTTTCTCCAGTACATGGAGTGGGAGCATGGATATCGGTTGACTAACAAGGATTCTCAAGGGAAACAATCATTTTTCAAGGGGAGTTTTTTAGGTCTCTCATTAACAGAGCTTTTTCAAATCAGTAAAAATTTGAACCTTTTTATTCCCTCAAGTGTTCAAGGAAAAATGATAAAATATTCTTTTAGATTATACCAAATAATTTTTCTAGCCACTTTGAATAGGGTGTTACACTAGGATTAGAGTTTTGTATAAATATGACAAATTTGAATTTTTCTGGAATATATAATATTTCATAAATAAAATATTATTTTATTCACATGTGTTCATATAGTGATATAAATGAAATAGATAATCATATTGATAATTTTTATCTACAATATAGTCCATAATGGAATTATTTTCATAGGCATGAAATAAGCCCATATTAGGCTCTATGGCCATTCCCATACCCTTTTTCTTATTCATCATTTTTTGTTTTTTATTTTACATTTTTAATTATCCAATAATTTTCCTGAAAAACCAAGGTAATTCACCTTCTGGGGTCTTCATATATTATAAGGAGAGTGAGAGGGAGGAGGAGACACCATCCAATGATCCACAATAGAGTTTGTTCAAGCGTTGGCAGATTCATGGCACATATCTAGTGTGAAGCATCAGTGGTTTCCTCTTTGAGGTAGGCCTATTTTATTTTTTTGATGTTGATATCCATATATTAGTAGTTTTTATATTTCCATTACTTTAATTTATTTCTAGGGGTATTTTTTGGGATGATCTAGTGTTAATTAGGGATAATCGAGGTTACTAACTATTTTGGTGGTTTTCATTTGGGAGAACCAATGTACATAGAATATAGTTCAAAAAACACATACTGTGTGTTATTTATATTTAGGTAAGATGGTTTTTTGGGACTATACATCATGTACCATAGGTACATTCCATGTATTGATGAATTGGGGTTTATTAGAAGCACATAGTATTATATGGTATAAGGTTATATCTTGTCTGATGTACACAACCAATCAACATGTACTTTTTTTGCCAGACCCCATGTGGGGGGTTCCTAGAAATATACATGGTTGGGGACACAATGTGGGGTACACACCATGTATTAGGTGTTACATGACATGTGTTCAGGCATTGTACACACCGAGTGGGGTTCTGGTACACTAGTAGGTACCCCATATGGGTTTATACATTTTGTACATGGATAACACGCCATGTACTTCAATAAAGTACATGTTGAGTGGCTAATGGTCCATGTACAATGAATAAATTTGGAGTTACATGTGTTTTACACTAAGTACAAATCTATTAATTTGACTAATTTGACCATTTTTATAGTTTATATCCTGAAATCCATCATTTGACATTAGAGGAGTCCATTTGAGTGTTTTCCTCATATAACCCTTTGGTGCATTACTTTTAGAATTTAGTGGGTATATGGATTGTGTTTTTAAATAAAAGAGTTTGATTTTAGGATTTATTTAAGAATTCTATTCATAATCCTTTGGATGGTATAATTATGAACTTTGAGGCCCCGCTGAGGGTTGTGATCTCAGTGATCGAGTTGGATAAATTGTTCAATGGAAATTTATTTTAGGTTGTTTTGGATTGGTCATGGAAGGAAGTATCACGTAGTATCTTTGAAGATCTCATGTTCTATCCAAGCTTGTCGGGACCAGTTACTCATGGTTATAGATGTATATGTGTGACTCCAAGGTGGAGGTCTAGAGATGTAGGATCCTTTAGGATGGGTTGATGTAATAGTGTGGTAGTTACATTAGAGTGTCATTATGATATTGAGATGATTTAAAGGGAATATCTAGAATGGCCTTATTAGATGGTTACTGGTTGAGTGATTATTGGGAACTATAGTGGGTTGTAGAGGTTTCCCATTTGGCATGGAATTTATTTGGATTCCCTTATTGGTGAGTGGGTGGATGGGGATTGGTTGTTTTCTAGTAAGGCCAATTAATGTTATATTATGTGGGATTTTCCCTTAGGTTTCTATTCTTCCGAGGATCCCTTGTATGGTTTTTCATTTCAGGTTGTCAAATTGACTGATGATAATTTCCATGTAGGCATTTTTATGATATCATATGGCCCTTTGAGCGTGTTGATGATTGGGGATCAGTTGGAGGCCACTAAGGTTCTTTTTGGATGTGTTTACATTGGATATGTCTTGTGTTTTGAATGAGATAGAGGAACCCCTCATAAAGTTTTATTCATTTTTTTGATGACTTTGGTACATTTTGGGATCTATGGATGATTCTGTCCTGAGATACTGGGTGCATCAGGGGTTTCTCAACAAGGATTTCACTTTTTTTAGTGACACCAGGGACTATAGTAACCCCATGTTTTTGTTTATCCAAGAAGAGGATAATAGATATCCTATGGTACATATTTGTTTGATTCTCAGTTCCAGGGGACCAAGAGAGGCCACAAACTTAATTTTCTATGATTTTACCATGATACTACCTCAACTATTTGGATGGTGGGTTAAAGATTTGGATCATCCCATATTTGATTGGTACTTTTTCCATGACGTTAGAGGTATTTTCTGCTCAGGATTTCATTTTATGGTGGAAACAATTGGGATATACTAGATAGAGTGTTAGCTATGAGTTATCAAGTTCTATCCTTCATTGTCCAGCTATTGTTATATGATCATACATAGAAATTATAAATATGGATGAGTGCAATAGAACTGGTATAGTATTATCACTGTATATGGGGTAGATTTATTTTTTGTGGATGTTGTTTCAGTCCCTTCCTTGTTTATGGATCCCATTAAGAATTTAATCTATCAGGTCTATGTGGATGGAACCCACAGAGCATTGTATCTATTAGGTTATTGTTTTTATAGAGCATTATATTTTTACAAAACATTCAAGACATGATGAATTTTTAGACGTGTTGAGGGTAGATTCAGTCACCATTATTATTTGTCCAGTCAATTGAATTTTTTTTCCATTAAGTGTTTCGAAAAAGATTTAAATATTTTTTGAGGTATTAGATGTGATGATTATAGATATTTTCTAAATATTAGTATACATGTGTCATCATTTTTTTGAATTGGAACATTTTTTATAACGATATATAAATTAGAGAGTTGGAATATTTTATTGAATTCAAAATAGTAGGAAAATTGTGGTTTAGTTGTGACAAGGTTGGAATTTCCCTTAATATGAAATTTGTATTTATTTTCATTGAATATAATTTTTGTTGGGACATTGTAAAAAAAATTCCCATAACAACTAGCCATCCATGGAGGACCATGACCACTAATGAGGTGGGTAGTCGACTCCCTTGATAGATGGGGTGAGAGGAATGGATTTTTACATCACGTTTCATAAAGTAATATTAGAGGAAGAGGCGATCCTCTATGTGGGGTGGTATAGTGGTGGAAAGACCACCAATAATAGGCAGGGTGATGTATATTAGAGTGGGCCATTAACCAATTCTAGCCACTCCATCTCATGATCTTTATTATAAGGAAGCACGAAATTGGATATAGTTTTAATGTGGAATCAACAAGTGAGGTGTATTGTAGCTACACCATTTAAATATAAATATTGATCCTCAATCTTCTGATGAATTTGATCTATGCTATCGATCTAAGAAGTACATTGTATTATTCTTCTTTAAGCCATTGGTGAGATTCTGCTTAACAGGAATCCTCCATGCAACATTTTCAAAAGATCAAGCCATGTTTTCTAAGGTTAATATCATCATCGGGAAGATACAAATATGATTGAATCTCTATGAAATTATTTTTTCAGGATACATAGACGGATAAAACTGTGAGAAACAGAAATTTGTTAAATATTATTTCCAGTGACTGTGTGATCTCACGAAGAGAATCCTAAGTTAGTATATGTATGAGTTTATATAACATGTGGTCTTCCATATTGATTGAATCAATGATTCGGTGGATAATTCTCCATAATACCTATGAGTGGATCATTTTCATATGTATCTTATCACGTATCGAAGTAAAATATTTAAGGGAGAAACAGAACTGATCACACATTCTATTTTTTTACGATGTTCCATGCATTCAAATTTCACATATGTGATCACATGATGTTTTTATAAGATTGAATAAACCTAATTTTTAATGGAGTGAAAATAACCACATAAATATTTATGTGATGAAAAATAAATCACCATGTATATTGTTATATGAATGAGAATGAGTGTCATGTATGAAATGATATTGATGAATATTATGAGTTTCACATTAATGAGTTGATGAAGAGACTATATACACCTATTTTATGAGAAATTAGAGTGGCATAAGGATATTTTCTTTCATGGAATATGTTGAGTATTGTTATGTGAGGTTCATGCTATGAGTATTGTGTGTTTCTAATGTACATGTGGAGGTGTGTAGCACGAAGAGATCGTTTGAGTCACTATCGCTTTATATAATTGTGCGAGTAGTGTTTTAGAAGGCACTACATTTAATAATTGATTAGTCATTATATATTTAACCATATTTTAAATAATTCAAAGAGTCAATGAAATATGATTCTATTATACAATAGATGAATTCACATGAAATAATGCATAAATGAAAGTGAGAATATTGTGCATTTTTATTATTGCACATTTTATGTTGATAAGACTGTGAAATTTATTATTCACAAAAATGATATTTAAAGAAATACATATAAAATATACATTGAAAATTTAGTGATAAATGTTTTGAGAATGAAAATGGGATAGAATTTCCATTAGTTTTTCAAGATGAATGAATATCCATGTTTTTAATATTTAGTGAAGCTGGGTCTTCTAAACAAAAATGTATTATGGGCCATTAGGTGTTTCACTAAGTAAACTAATGTTATGCAATAAACATGAAATAATTGTTTCAAACCAGCATTAGTGAAAAGGTATTTGAAGTTCAACACGATCCAGTTTTATCTAACAATCTTGTATAGATGGATCTTTAATCGATATTTCTATAGTGGATTGATCCATATATAATTGAATGATTAAACCGGGGGGGTCTAAAAAATGACTAAAGATTTATATTGGGGGTATAATTATTCACATTGCAGAAGGTTCAATTGGGGGTATAACCAACCGTTGATGGCTAATGGAACTGGGGGTATAACAAGTTTGTAATTGGGGGATCTAACTAGTTACTATTTTAATTGCCTTTTTTATAGTGGAGAATCGTTGTTGAGGGGTCAAACCAACATGAAAAGTACTTAGTCTTTTTACGGGTCCTTGTAAGCCCTTCAGTAATGTGGTTTCAATTTTGTTTTACTTGTAGGGTGGGTCTGAATATTAATAGCATGGGATCAAGAATTTAATCAATCATAGAGTTTGAATCAAAAGTTAAAGAATATTTAAAAAATAGTGCACCACTGAATCACCCCCCTCTCAGTGGTATCAAACTGATCCTTGGAAACTGTAATGGAAATCAGATCTCAAGTTACCCTCTTTTGATCCAGAAAAAGTTTTAGTAAATAGATAATTTTAATTTAGTGAATATATGAAGAATTATTAATTTTTATGGAGTTAACTATCATTGATGGAGGAAAAGGATGATTTATTACCTTCAATATATTTTTCTAGAAGTAATATATGAAATAATAGTGGGTTTCCCACCTATTAATGAAGATATTTCTATGAGTCAATCTGATAAGATAAATCATGAACTTGATGGAATGGCTAAGAATTCAATCTTGATGGATTTATTTGTAAAATTATCCACTAATATTATGGGTATCCAAACATTCAAAGAAATCTAGGATAAGCTAAGATGTATTTATAATGGAAATCTAAAATTTAATGAATCCAAGTTTTAAATCTCGAGAATCATGGTTGAAGATATCAAAATGGATGATGATGAAACAATTGGTAACTACATTACAAGTGTAAATGATATTATCATAAATATCAGAGGTTTTGGTGAGAATACGGATGAACATACTATTGTGAAGATGTTCATGAGAAATTTCTTAGATATATTTGATTCAAAAATTTCAACTCTATAGGAGAGAGAAGATCTATCATTAGATGAACTTAATAATACTCTCATATCATATGAAATGTGGAAAGTTCTATAATTCTATAAAAATTGAAAAAGATGAGATGGATTTTGAATCCACGATTAAAGGTAAAACTGTAATCAAGTGAGTACCAGAATCAAGTGATTATGTGGATGAAAAAGTTAGGCAATATATCATTCAAATTATGGCCTTGTTTATAAGAATGATCATAAGTGGAAGATTGAATGGAAATAACAAACAACCACTAAAGTGCTAGAATTTTCACAAATGTGGCCATTTTGATTGTAACTATCCAAAGAATAAGGCTAATGACACTGACTTAGAGAAATATTATTAGTAGAGAAATGAATGAATTTTCCTCATCAAGTAATGAGTCAAAAGACAGAATATATTCTTAGAATAAAATATGCTTTATTGGTAAAAACAAGAAATCTAGAGAATATTGAGATGGAGATGAAGGGGGGAATGGAAGCAAGAGACTCCAGAGCGACGATAATGGTGATGCCCGGGCGGTAATTCCTAATGCGCTGGCCCCTTCCTCCCAGGCATAGTGAGGTAAAACGTCCTATCTTCACTCTCTATGCCACAAATCGTTCTTCCTTTCACCAACCCAGACATCCTTCCTCCTTTCTGGGTGATTCCCATGTTCCCTATGGTTCCCGACCATTATAATGGATCACCCCAGCTCATGATTTCCTCAATGGAATTCAATGTAGCTTTAGATCCCCACTGGAAGATGCATGTGGGTCAATTTATGGGACACTGACCATCTGTAGATACCTTTGACAGATTGTTTTTTGAACCATTGATGTTCCAAAAATGTGCAGTGGTGGGACTACGCGACTAGCGCCATCTGATGATATTCTTTTCCTAGAAAGTTGGTATTTTTGATGCTTGGTCCAAATAACCTCGACCCCTCAATAGAAGCAGATTTTATCTCATTCATTGGTCCTTCATGTTCAACATGTATCGGGATGTTTCAACGATAGTGGCGTGGGTAAGTTTCCTAGATTTTCTGCTTCCTTTCCAGAATCCTTTGAATAAATGCATGTTGGGGAACTTTGTAGGTATGTATTTGTGTTCGGGTAGTCGAACTTTAGTAGTCTGTCACCCTATATCCACTCACATTTTTGTTGAGTATGATGTTTCAAAGCCTCCAATAGAATGGATTTAGATTTTTTTGGTTGATAATTCAGATGGAAACAACGAGTAGTTTTTTAGACTTTTCCAGCATACTGCTCAGGTTTTCAATTGTTAGGCCATTTGGTTAATAGTTTTCATCGGGGAAAAGGATATTCGAAAGTGATGATCCCCCATCCAGAGGGGCCTTAGGTGCAGGTCGACCGTGTTTTGTTCTAGAAGACACTAGATGATGTTGGTTTGGATAGGCCAGGGGAGGTTTTCAGGGCTGCATGAGGGGAATGTGAACTAGGAAGGCTAAAAACTGATGCAGGTGATGATTTAAGGACTATTCTAGATAAAAGTTGATGGGAAGGGTCAACAGTGTCCTTATTTGGATCATACAGTTGCAGTGAAGGATGTTATGGTTAAGGTTCCAGAACAACGGGTTGTGGACGTCCTTTCCCACTTAAGGCATTACTTGGGGATCAGCCCCATATAGGCGAGCGGAGTGGAGGCAGTGTTGGTGGATGGAATGGTTAAGGAGGTTTCCTTGGATGTGGATATGGTTGAGCAATAGGTTTCAGCCAACACTATTGATGAATATGTGGTATATTTGATAGTATGTGATGTCCAAGGCATCAGGAGTCCTCAAGGTTGGGAGTACCCCCATGAAGTGCTGCCTCTAGGGTTGCCTACAACATGGAGGATGGGATACCTGGAATGCCACTACCAGGGAAGTCCTATTTTCTAGCTGCTACAGAACTTCATTGTGGACAAGGGAGGCAGGATGGAGTTAGTGTCTTGGGAGACTTAGACCCAAACACTCCCATTCCTAATTCCTCACACATTCAGAAGGCTGCGAGTGAGGGGAAGAAGAAGGGTTGGGAGATTAAAGAAGCCAATGTGGATTCTCCAAGCAGGCTGAGGCCCCACAAAAAGGGTTTAAGGTTGAGTTAAAAAACAATTTTGAATGTCTGGTGGATCAAGGAAAAACATTGACCCATGAGGAGGATAATTTAGGTGATGAAAGTTATAGAGAAATATCAGTGGACAGTTTGGACTATTTCCAAGGGAAAGGCTCTCACAACCCAAGAAGGAAGAAGGGGAAAATGGGAAAGTGGGACTCGGGGAAATGCATTGTTGTCTAGGGGAAAAAATCCAAAGGAAACAAATGCTATTATCACTTTCCTAAACCGATGGAAACCAGGTCGACCATGAAGGGTGGAAACAAGGAAAGTAAAGCCCAACATGATAGTGAATGTGGAGATCTAAGAATAGAACAAAAAGTGATGGAAGAATATGTAGGGGACTATTTTAAGCTCATACTCTATTCTAAGGTGGAAATAAATGAAAATTGCATTCATACCAACACCTCATAGGAGGAGATTTTGAGAATACATGAATGAAGCTAGCAGGTTGATGCCACCAAGGAGAAAGAAGCATGGATAGACAGGAAACACCGAATCATAACCCGGGGCTACAACCAAGGTAAAATAACCATAAAGGAATTCATTCTAGCAATGGATATAATGGTTACTAACCTTGAAGAACTTATTAGTGCAGATATAGACACCCAGGTTAGTTCCCTACACTGAGAACTATATAGACTATATGACTCAAATAATCTCAGTCCTATGTTTAACAATTTTGTGAGCTCTTTTCAGCACATATTGGTATTTTGTTTTGCGAACCATGGTTTCCCACATGTCCATAAAGTGGTTTCTAATATAAATTTATATTTGGATGAATGAGAAGAATATAAAGGTGATGAGACAAATTTTTTATAACCGATGTTCAAATAAAATCTGAAATCTAATATTTTGGAAAATATGAAACACAAGAAAGAAAAAAAAATAAGTTAAGAAATAAATTGACAATATTTCTTTTGAAAATAAAGAAAATATGAAAAAATAGGATGTTTATCCTAATTAAGTAAGATAAAATAATTTGAATATAGCTAGGATATAAGTAAAATAGAAAACTATTGGAAATGAAGATATTATAAAGGATGAATCATCATTTGATGAAGAGAATAAATAAAACTTAATAAAATTAGACGAATTTCAAAAATCGTGAAAGATCCTGAAGAAAGGCTTATTGATAAAGAGTAAGAATTATTTGATACAAAATATCTATGCCTTATATCTCAATGCAAGTTGAAGAATATGGAAGAATAATTTACCAATGTTGTTGAGATTAAGGGCAAATCTTCTAAATCTGTTGATAAGAAGGGTTTATAGAAATGGACTATTCCAAACAAAATGAATCTCAATGTACAATTGGAATTTCTAACAATGTAGGTCTCAAAGAAAAGACTAGATCAAAAGAGACTTAAGGGATAAAAATTGAGAAAATGTCTTCCATAATGAAATATTTTACTAATTCAATCATAAGGTTTCCTCCTCGGTAGAAATATCCATAATCTAAGAAATATAAACAACTACAATCTTCAGAGAAAAACTACAATCACTATGTAAGGCCATGGTTTATTTGATACTGTTGGTGTTGTAGAGTGTTTGTTCATAATTCTTATTCATGCTGGTATAGGATGTCCAACCAAAGGAGAAGCCATGAATCAAGGGAGGAAATGATGTGTATATGGGTTTAGATTATCATCAAGAGAACCATGTGATCAATACTTTATCTAAATATTCAACACAAGGATTTTTTTATTTCATGAGTGATATTATTGGTAAATGTTATCAAAAAATACAAAAACAATTAGAGATAGAGAGTTTATTATAAAGTTAAATTGTTTACAATGGAAATGAGAATATTTTTCATATAGTAAAGAAATATATAGTTCCCAGTGAATTGTGTGAGAAGACGAAAAAAATTTGAAAATGATCTGAATAATTTGAGAGAAAAAAAATTTCAACTGCTGAAATTTAAAAAATATAAAGATGATGAAGAGTAATCTAAAAATGATAACATGAAAATATATGTGTTAAAGGTTTGAAAAAATAGGGCACAAAACAAAACATTGCATGAAACTTCTTGACAAGCAATAAGATGAAGTATAACTCTTCCAAATCTGTTTTTAAATGGATGTAGGGAAAAACAAGGTTTGCAGGAAACTCTTAGCCAGTGTCTCATTTCTAAAGACAAAACAAGTTCCTCATTATTCCCTTATATAAATTTTTTTTACATACATGAATGGAAATAAATGATATCGTAGCATCTCTTAAGGGGTAGAATATATGATTTGAAGCTGTCAAATATTCACAATATTAGGAAAATGATGATCACTATGAAATTCATAATCTTACTAGTTTTAAAAAACTATTATCTAAAGAGAGTTGATATTCATCTATGAAGGAGGATTTATATGTGTTTTCACTTGAACATAATTATTTTTTTGTTGACATGTGTGCAAGAAATCTCTTAACAACTTGCTCAAATATCCCCTATGATTAAGTTGTTCAAACAAGTTTGAGAATAGTATCACATTATAGAATATTAATATCTTGGATGCTTAGGTGACATCCCTCTTGTTTTCTACACTAGTTATTTACATGTAGACTTAGAGTTAGATTAACTAAAATCACATATCTTTTCTTAGTGTAGTTTTATTATTTGAGATAAATTGAAGAGGAGGAGAAGTTGGTTTTACTAAGAACTCTTAACTACATCTTTGTATTAATATCCAATAAGGATGATAAAGAGAAACAAACATATTGATATATAAGTATTGCCAATAAATACATAGTGTGAATTAAAGTTTCTAGTGAATTGTATTTGTTGTCAACAAGTGTTTGAGAGAATATTTCAATATGTTTTCTGGTTTTAAATATGATGATTACAGAGTTGTTTTGAATTTCAATTACATGTGTCATTGGCTGTTTTAATTCAAACTTTGTTAATGAATTTGAGAGTTGGAATTTGTGATTAAATACCAAATAGAAGGAAAATTGTGCTTTAGTTGTTAGAAGGTTGGCCTTGAACTTAATGTGGAATATGTCCTTGTTTTCATTTAATATTATTTCTGTTGGGACGTTGTAAAAAATGGCGTAGGAGGACGACAGCCACAGGCGAATGGAACACATTCAGAAAAATCATCCTACAAGGAGAGATTGAGTGCATGTTAGAGGGGAAGAGAATGCAATTATATTTGCTCTATGTCATGCTTTTTGTTATAAGTAATCATAGAACAATCTATCATTTATATGTGGGATCAACCTTTTTGGAGTAGGGTATCTCATATATTTAATGATACATATAGATCCTCAGTTGTCCGAGGAATGTGATCTACACTATCTGATCGACGTAGTGCATTGTCCTATAAATTGAGTCGTTAGAGAGCTTCATCTTGAAGAGAGTCCTCCATGAAAAATCATTATATGGTAAAGCCAAGTTGTAGGAGAATTATTTCATCATCCTAAAAATATGAACATGACTGAATCTTCTTGCGACTTCAGTTTCAAGAACACGAGACGGATAAAACCATTAGAAACAGAAATGAGTTAAATATTATTTTTAGTAACGTTGTTTTATCTTGATGAAAATTAGAAAGTAGTGTGTGTATGAGTTTATGAAACTTGTGGTCCTCCATGTTTCTCAATTCAATGATTTGGTGGACAGTTCCTTATAAATACCCATATCAAGTTTATCAGAAATCCAAAAGAATTTTTCTGACTGGAAAATAGAACGGATCCTGAATCCTGTTTTTTTTAAGGATGTTCCATGCATTCGAGTTCCACATACCTGATCACATGACATTCAAGTATGTACATTGTATACATTTGTAGTTAGTAGAAATTTAATACGGGATTGAAGAAATAAAAGAGGCAATGAAATGTGCTTGTATTAATTAACACATGAATGCACATGAAATAATGCATTTATGAAACTGAGAATATTGTGATTTTAAATTGTTTCACATTTTATATTCAAAAGATCATGCAATGTATTATTTACATGCATGATATTTGATGAAATACATATTCAAAATAAACTGCATATTTAGTGAGGAGTGTTTTGAGAATAAAATCAGGATAGAATTTCCATCAGTAAATTGGGAGGAAATCATATTGGAATTTTTATTACTTAGTGAGGTCAAGCCTTCAACAAAAGAAAAAGTTCTTGCCCAAGCAGTGTTGCACTAATGGAACTAATTATATACAGTGATCATATATTAATTGAACAAGACCAGAATTAGTGAAAAGGTACTCAAATTTGTACCAAACCAATTTGATCCAGCATGCTCATGGTGAAGGATTACAATATACCATTTTACAGTGGATTGAGCGATCTATAAATGAAGGCTAGAACAAGGGGGGTCTAACCTATTGTCAAAGATTGTGATTGATGGGGTCTAATTAATCACTTTTGAGAAGGCGCTACCACAAAAGTATGTTTTCACAGTGTCATCAGTACAAAAAAATGGTGATAAAGGATATTTTTATAGCGTTAAATGTACCCCTTTATCAATACTCTTTTTAATAAAACTAAAAAAGGGTATTTTTAATATAAAAATCATAAATATTAATATATTAATATATTAATATTGATATAAATATAATATATTTTTTCTAAATGAGTTTTAGATAAGGATAAACCGGAATTTAAACTTAATATAAAATATATTTAGTAAAAAAATCTTATGAAATAGTTTAAAAAATATTTTTAATTAATAATTTTTTTATTTTTATCGAATAATAGTCATTTAATAAAAATTTGAATATAAAATCAATAAATAAATAAAAGATCTAAAATAAGTTGAAAAAATAACTCAAACTTCAAACACTCATAACTTTTGATCCAGATGTCTTTTTGAGCTCTACCATATACCAAATGAAATCTTGCGATGAGCTCTATGGCCTTATAATTTTGGAGGATCTCTATCAAGGTTTCCTTAATTCCAAAAAATGGCTCAAAGGCCTCCAAATCTGAGTTTTTAGTCAGTATACCCAAAGTTTTTAACATTTTCTGGATTTTCAAACACATTTATGGGAGTTTTTTCCCTTTTTTAGAGGAGATTAAATTTATTCACAGGTATTACAGTCATATTGATATATTTGTTTTGAAATTTCATCATTTTTACAATGTACTGTTATTTATAATAAAATATATAAATATATAAATATATTTTAATATATTCACACCTAAAATTTTAATTTTATAAATAATTAAATAAATATATTTACATATAAAATATATTTATTAATATATAATCCTTACCTAGATAAAAGCTAATATCAATTTTTTTTAAATATAAACTGTGAATATTTATATACCTATAAAATGTGTGTGTGTGTGTGTGAGTGTTTGTGTGTATTAGTGTTTGTGTGTGCATGTTTTAGAAAACTGATATATATTATCTATATGTTCTAACATATAAATAGAAATATTAATATCTAATCATGTAAATATAGAAATATATAGATTAATATGTATAATTATACATACAGATACACATATATATATTTAACATATATACATTTGTACGTATGTTGTATATATGTATTTATTTATACACACACAAAAATATATTTTATAAATGTATTAAAAAATAATCTTAAAAATATATATTAATATATGTATATTTATAAATCTAAATATATTTTAATATATGAATAAATGCACGGATAAAAAATAAAACTATACATATACATAAATAAAAAGATATTAATATATGAATATATATATATAATAATAATATAACGATATATATATAAACATAAATATATTTTCGTATATAACAAAATATAACAAAATATATATTTATAAATAAAGTGATATATCATTAAATGGAGAGAAAAACAACATGGTTGAGTGGTAAAGTGTACATGCACGCAGGGAAGAGGTCTTGAGTTCGAATCTAGGGAGAAGCAGGGGTGCGCATGCAGGTGCAGTCGGGGATAGCACTGTTAAAGTGCTGGAGGGTGCTATTAAAGGCTTGTGGGTGGGGACTTCTGGGGGGGGGGGCTAGTGAGCACTATTGAAAGGCGGTGGCAGGCACTGTTAAAAGGGATGGTCTCCAATTTTTAATTTTTTTTAAATTTTTACATTTTTTAACTTTTATCAGTGCAAAGAAAAGAACTCACAAAGGCACCTTTTATCAGAATTTTTAGCACTGTTAAAGGGGCGTTTATCAGCACTAAAAAATGCTAATAAATGGGAACTCCTTTAACTTTTTTACGATTAGCAGTGCTTGTTTAGTTCTTTTAAAAGCTATTTATAGTACTTATAAAAGTGTTGTTTGTAGTAGTGTGGTGTAATTTGGAGGTCTAACCAACTGTTGCTGGATAATTGGAACTCGTTGGTATAACCAGTTTGTAATTGGGGGGGGAGGGGGGTGGTAAAACCATTTACTACTACAATATGCTTCTATTATTGTGGATAATTCCGGTTGTGGGGTCTAAAAAACATGGAATGGAGTAGGTATTTGTACCAAAAATTGAAAATCTCTATGAGTTATGCTTTCCTTGTTGTTATTTCCTACTGGGTGAGGTAGGGTATTAAAAGAGAGGAATTGATACATTAATTTTTCGTAGATGTTGAATCAAAAGAAAATAAACTTTTAAAAAATATTGTACAATTGACTCACACCCCCTCTTAGTATTATCTAACAAATCATTGGACACTGTATACTTAATATCATTCCATTGGATTTCTAGATCCTAGTAGATAGCCATTTTCATGTGGATTACTATGGTTACACCATGGGATCCAACATTCGTACTTTTTGTATTTATATAACATAGAGAACCTGTGTAGATTTAGAA